>CM051528.1:18306293-19555981 GCA_028017165.1 Herpetospermum pedunculosum
TGCTCCCTCTTTGCAGTCTGATTTTTGACATTTTAGAATTCCTACCATTTTGCTCGAAGAAAGTTTGTGCCTGTTTATTAAAATATCAACAACCATGTCGAGCTTTGATTGAATTCTTTTTGCACTGTCTAGGCTAGTTTGCATCTAGGGGTGCAATATTTTCAGTATTAGAATTGGGGTTCATTGGCTAAAGAAACTCTTCTAGGGAGTTGTAATCAATGAGTCATTAATAGCCAATTTCTCACAACCATAGCTAAAGGGGACTTCAATGTCTAAACTCTGAACCCTCTTAAAGGGAAGGAGTTCAATACTCTGAACCTTCTTAAAGGGAAGGAGTTCAATCCTTGGTGGCCACCTACTTAGAAATTAATTTCTTACGGGTTTTCTTGGCAGCCAAATGTTGGAGGGTCAGGCGGCTTGTCCCTTGAGATTAGTCGTGGTGCGTGTAAACTGACCCGGACACTCGCGAATAAAAAAAAATAGTCGATTTCTCACGATAAATTGACATTTTGGAGGTGTGGATAAAGTTATTATGTGTTAAGGTGTTTTTACCAATTTAACTGCAATTTATCTGTGATATATTGCCAAAATAGGCGATCTATTGTGGATATATCGTTTATGGATATATTGCACAAAAAAATGGTAATGTGATGATTTATTGTAGATTTTTGCTGGTTTATTGTGGATTTTTTTGCTGGTTTATTAGGGTAAATTCGATCCTTGAATTTCAATTTTTTGTTTTAGTTTCCTTTTATTCAACATTTCGATCTACCCATCCCTATTTTCTCCTTTCCTTACCTCCATTTTTAAATTTCATTTTTTTTATTGTGTTATATATTTAAGATATAAAATGTACACATTTTGAATATTATAGTATCATTTTTAATTTAGTAAATATAGTACAATAAACTATCATCTTTAGAAAAATTAGCATCATATTTTTTATTTTTATGTCGATCATGGTATTAAATTTTCGTCGACATTTCCATTGACATTTTCACATATTCATAGATTCTACATGAGGGGTGAATCGACATTTCCATCATACCGTACAAAATTGATAAAATATTGAAAAAAATAACATTAAAATATAACAATATAATATTATAATAAGTATTTTAATTCATTTAAAAGTGTAAAATGTTTATTTATTAATTTTAATATATATATTTTATTTTTTTTTAATCTTTCAAAAATATCCATATGACATTTCCATAAAATTGAGACCATATTTACATTTAAATCCTTGGTCTTGATGATAAAAAATTAATTATCCTTTTCTTTTAAAGTTTGATTTTGCCTTTTTATATTGTATTTAGAATGCACACTTTTTGAGTATTGATTTTTAATTTATTTTTGAAGATATTGAAATCGATGCTCTAAAAATATTATAGTTGAGAAGCAAGTTTATTTATTTTTCAACCTTCAATAATAGTTGTATTATTACATATATTTGACTTTTAATCGTTGATTTATGTGCTTAAAATAATGTTTTATTACTCAAATAAACTTGTTCTAAAGTTTCACAAAAAAAAAATCATAATATTTCTTTAAATTTTCATGATACCCATTATTACCGAAATATCCATCGATATATTCGTAAATCTGAATTACCGATTTTGATATCGATATTTTTGTCTTGGTTGTAATTTGATTTTAGCAAAAAAAAAATTGAGTAATATCCTTTAAGGTTGATTCTGAAATTAACTTCTCTTTGTATATTGATGGATCTAATTTTCTTTTTTTTTTTTTTTTTTTTTTTGAGAAAAGGATCTAATTTTCTGAAACCAAGTTAATTGGAAAAGAAAAGTGCAATTGGTTTTTTAATCAAGAAGTCTAACTCTTTTACAACAATATTACAGAGATTGACTGAGCAAGCTTTGGATGATGAAGCCAACTCTTGATTTTCCAGCAATCAGCAAACATCCAACTTTTCGATTATTTCAAAATGCATTTGCATGTCCGAAGGCCCATCAGCAAAATAAAATTTCTCACAAGCCTCCAACTTTCCTCTACTTTTCTGAGCTTCACATTCAAGCAAACTCAACAATTTTTCCTTCTCATCTCGTATCCAAACTCTTCTGCTGTCATACCATTGTCTAGGAGTACCATGAAGAACGAAACGGAGTCTTCTCGACTCCCTGACAAGGTTGCTGGAGATTCTTTTAATCACCTCAGGGTCTGTAAGGTATGCACCATGAGTGTTCAATCCAACATCCACGTAGTGAATCTCTGTTATGCTTTTCAAAAAGCTTTGTTCTGTAGTAGATATGAATTCAACCTCATCGAGGTTAGAACATTCAACACCCAATGCTTGCTCAGAATGAGGTAGATTCTCAACAGCTATGAAGTCTTTCGAGCCAAGTTCAGCAACTAGCTGGTTAACTACAGTACCTCCCTTGCTAAATCCAAGAATGATTGTTTTCGACGTGCTATAGCGTAGGGTGGATCCTTGTTTTACCCTAGCAATTATCTTCTTTACCTGCCAAATCCACAACTGAGTGCATTAGTCCTTATCAAAATCAGAAGCAGCAAACCCCATTTGGACCATATGATTATGAATAATGGCTACAAATTGCGTTATTTGTTGTTTGATCATACCTCATTGTAGCAACTTCCCAAAAGTGAAACGGTTGACATTGAAGCAGGAAACCCATTTGAACTATATGATTTTGGTTCTCCCCATTGATTCAGAGAAGGCATAAAATCCTTATATATAGCAAAAGCTCCATTGAAATCAGAAGCCTCGATAACCCATGCATTCGTGGAGTCTCCAAATTTTGAAACTAAAATTTTGGCTATGTTCTGCAGATCAGACAATCTCTCAATCACAGGATTGCCTGTCCCTTCGACCCGATCCCCATTAAAAAAGATGACATTTGCAGAAGGCACCTATTGCCATGGAAAATATTTATAAGTTAAGACCCTCATGGGCATTCTTGATAGATTAATGAGAAAGATGGCTTATTTTCCCTCATGAAAGATGAATAATTCAGAGTTCGCAGCGGAGACTTTTCCAAGGAAAAAAGCACGTAATATTATTTCCCTCATCAGAAACAAACAGAGTGTATGAGATCTACATAAGGGCAATATCTAAAAGATTTCCATCTATTTATAGAAATTCCACAATACATTGCATTTGGAGCATCGAGAACTTACCGTTAATGTTTTGGAAGTTGAGGAAAGGCAGAGTGATGCTCCAATTCGATAAAACTTCTGGCTCTTGGGATGCAATGGAACCTTCAAAATTCCACTCCAACGCTCCATCATCAAGAGGATGTCTTAACTGAATCAGTTAGAAAAATAGAAAAGAAATAACAAATCAGAATCTGAAAAGATCATCAGGATATCAATCTCAAGTCAGAGTATACCAACGAGAGTGGGCGCATACCATAGAATCTGAATGGTGATGAAAGCATAAGAAAGAGTTAAATGAGTTTCCATAATAAGCAACTGGATGAATGCATAATATGCAATAGAATGAAGATATTATAATACACATATATATGAATGAACTTATAAGTCTGTTTATGAGTTCTTCTAAGTTCTAACCAACTACATGAAAGGCATATTCGACATCAAAAAATCATTGTAATTATCAAAGTTGTTGCATGAGGGTATGAGTTAAAAGCTTCTGCTGAGTGACACAGCAATCACAAAAGTGAAATATAACAAACTAAAAGGTATGATCAAACGAATTGACCATATATCACTTCAATCTTAAGGGCGACATACCGGTGATTTTGTTTATTCAATAGATATTAGATATTTGAACCATGTCCTTAGGAATTGTTCTTTATTTTTGTAGAAGTAGAATCTCATTTCATATAAGCCAGTACACAGCAAATAATGACTTGTTCCATATTGTCCTTGTGCACCGAGAGAATAGTATGCAGCTTATGACTCCTTGTTACAACCATAAATAATGACTGGTTTAATTTAACTCGAGGCAATGTAAAAGATAAAGTTGAGACCAAATAAGATAAAAAAAAAAAGTGGTCAAAGGTTATCTTTTACTATCAACGGTCCTCAGCACTTGAACTGCATAAAAGCATTGATTGTGTAATAGAGGAAAAGATCAGTTTGAGATAGAGAGAGAGGTCGAAGTCGAAGGCATGTTGAACCTCAAATGAACAGTTTATGTCATGGACCCGAAGGACCCAACAAGCCCTTTGATCTTGATCCTTAGGTACATTTGGGCATACTGGCAGGCCTATTCCATCTTAGTGTCCGTCCACCCCAACGTCTATACAAAGGGGATTACGTATGGGAAATATTGAAACTGTCCTTTCGAGTAGTATCGCTGCTGTCATTTTTGTAGCTTTTGTTGTTGCTGGAACTATGTGGTATGGTTCAGAACTACCCCGATTGAATTACTTGAGCCCACTCGTTATCAATGGGATCAGGGATACTTCCAGCAAGAAATGACGTGATAAGATATACTTCAGAATCCTACTGCTTCCAAAATGAAAAACCGCTATCTCTTGAAACCTTTATAATCTCAGGTTGTCGATGAAAATCAATTTTCTGATCATTTTTTTTGGGGAACGATCTGGAGTTCTTGCCTTCCCCAGAACAATCTGATGGGTTCTCTGATAAGCCTTTCATATAGCCTTGAATCATTGGCTTACCAGCAAGCCAAGCTTGAAGTACCTCATCTATCTTTGGTTCAGGAAGTAACTCCTTTTCCTTCATTTCCAAATAGTATTTGTATGCATCTTCTAATTTTCCATTCAAGAAGAGACCATGTATTAAGACAATATAAGAGCTCCGATCAGGACTAATTCCATTTTCACTCATTTCATGCCATATTTTGGAAACATTATCAAGCTGGCGCCATCGGCAAAATTTTCTAATCAACATTATGTAGGTTTCAGTAGTTGGATTGCACCTCATTGTTCTCATCTTCTCCAATAGCTCAAATATTTCTTCCTCTGTTCTCAAGAATCTCAAGAAGGCATGATAAGTCTGAGTTGTTGGGCAGAGGTCCCGCTGCAAAAGCTCATCAAAAACCGCTCTAGCTTCATCAAATTTTCGAGCCTTGCATAGAGGCTTGATAATTGAGTTATAAGTAACAACATTTGCAATAATACCCTTCTCTTCCATCGTTTTTATGAGATTGAAAGCTTCTTTCAGAAGCCGACCTTTGGCAAGAGCATGAATGACTGCATTGTAGACTTTCCTATCAGGGTCAATCTTCATTTGCTTCATATCGTCAAAAAGCCTGAGCACCTTATAAAGGTTGCGAGCTTTTGAGTAACAAGAAATGATACTTGCATATGAGACAGCATCATGACTGATACCTCTTTGCGTCATCTCCTTCCAAATTCTCTCTACATCACGAAGACTACCAATTATATTACACCATCCATTGAGGATAATATTGAAACTCTTTGTACAAAATTGGAACACATCTTTGTTGCAAAAGAGTAAATATTCAGCATCTTTCACATTTTTGTAACGGCAGAGGGCAGAGAGAAGGTTTTGAAATTCCTCGAGTCCAATGTTAAATCCAAATCTTTTATGAGCATGGAAGGTATTTATAGCTTTACCAACATCATGAACAGCACAGTATTTTCTAATCATGATAAGAAGAGTATGAGGTGTCACTAGAGAAGAGCCTGTCGTTCCTCCTCGCATCTCATCGATCAAGGCCCATGCCGTGTCAAACTTTCTCATTTTCCCAAGAATTGAAATCATTGAATGATATTCACGCACAGAGTGAGCATAGCCAGGCTGCTTACCAGCCCAAACAAAAAAAGTGAACGCTGCTTCCCAATCATTACGAATTTGAGAAAGTACTACTCCTACCAACTCTCCTGAGACCTTAATACAGCAATGCTCAAGCTTATTTTTCACTTGAATTCGATTTACATCCCTGAACCCACGTAATATATCCATAATGGCATCCACATCTCGTATCACACCCTCGTCATTGATGTTCAATTGATTAATGTGCATGTCCTCCTCGTCATATTCTTCTCGAGCATCATTGTCATCATCGCTAACATGATCGTTATTGGCAATATGTTGACTCGATTCTTCCGAAGGAACGTTCAAAATATCGCGGTTTGAACTCGAAGAAATATAAGAACAGGAACAAAAGCCAGAAGATAAAAGAGCCCGGACATTGGAGTTCATTGCAGTAGCAGGGTCGACATTATGAATGTGAGTAGGCCACGAACTAAAACCAGAGGCCATTGTACCACTAGTAAGAGCTCTGAGCTCAACATGTTGGGTGGATTTAACAAAAGACCAACTGAAATACGTACGGCCCAAAAACGACAACGCGCACAACTTTGATCTCATTCTTCCATCCCACATAGCTAGCTAGAAACAACCTGCAAAAGTCAAGTCATACTTTGCACGTCCTCTGGAAAAAGTTATGAGCAGCAAATGTTTGTGGAAAGTTTTGTGAGAAAACTAGAGCGGAGATGGAAATGAAAATCACTTACTGATCAATATGAGAGAAGAGAGGGTGAGCTGTATTGGCTGACAATCACAGCCGAAAGTGCCAAAATATATGATCGTCGACGAAGGTACGGAGGCACGTCACTCACAAGTCTCGATCTCGTTCTTCCTCTAAAATCTATCGATAAAATCGTATTCACTGAAGTAATTTTTTTGCTCGAACAATAGCTATATCCTTGTTTACTAAAGTTGTTCTCTTGTTTCCTGTTACGATATATTTTTTTTTATAGGAATCCTGTTACTATATTTACGTTGGGAGTAGTATCAGACATAAACACAAATAAGCAGGATAAATGTTGCCAACATGCACATTCCAAAAGGCAGCTAAAGGAGCCAAAAACCAGAAAAGAACACATCACAATTAGCAATTCGAGGTGGAAATGAAAAAGAAATCAAAGGAATCAATAGCCAGATATTGAAATGGATAAAAACAAACGCGAATAAATCAGAGTGAGAAGAGTCTTGCAAGGCACACCATACCAGTTAAATGGAGAATTGAGAGGCTACAAGAATTGGAATCTGTTTCTGTAACTGCGTTGGTCCCTTTTTTTCCCAAAGGGAGAATACATCTTCCATCTATAATCTATATAAAAGGTTTTACTGGGAGAAACTGGCAATTTTTTCATTCAACTATAAATTCATTCTTCCTATTTATTCCAAAATTTTATTTTCAGATTTTAATTTTGTTTTCTTTACAAAAATTGCCCATTCAACTCCCCAAATTGACTATTGTTCAAAATCAAACATTCAATTGGTTTTCAACTCCTCCCAACACAGAAAATAAATTTTTCATTTTTGTTTTGTTTTGTTTTTTGTTGTGTTCTTTTGGTTTTAGGGCACATATAGTGGTCGGTTAGGCACCAGATCATACAACAGAAGAACGAGGAGTGAAGAAACAGAGAAATGGAATAGCAACACAACACCAATACAATACCTCTGTCACGACAATGGAGAAGATTCAACCGAATTCTTTCAAGAGATTAGCAAATCAGTGCAAAACCTCTAGGAGGAAGGCTGCGGCAGCAATGAACGGGAGAGAGCGAGGCGGCGGCGATAAGCGCTGAAACTGAGTAGGAGACGGCGTGTGAAGAGGAAGAAGAGGTGACGTAAAGGTGAAGAGCTGATCAGTTGGGTTTAGGGATTTCTTTCATTTATTATTATTTCGGAAAAAAATTTATACCCCTAAACTAACTCCGATTTTATCAATTAAAACTCTAAACTAACAATTGTATCAATTTAATCCTAAACTTTCATAAATGTATCAATTTACACCTTCTGTATAAAAATATAAATTTTTACAGGTGTGAAGACTTGTAATTTATTAATTAAACTCTTAAACTTTCATAGAATTGATTCATTTATAAAAGTTTATAGGTTTAATTGTTAAAATCATAAGTCTCCACCCTTTAAATTAATTTTTTTCAAATAAAATCTAACCGAAGGTGTAAATTGATACACTTATGATAGTTTAGAGTTTAAATTGATACAATTGTTAGTTTAGGGTTTTAATTGATACAACCCTCAAAGTTTAGGAGTATAAATTGATTTTTTCTTTTATTGTTTTTATTTTATTTTAGAAAATGGGCTAAGTTACTTAATAAAAATGGTTTTTTTTCTAATATTTTAATTAATGTGAAAATTAAATTCATGACCTCTTGAACAAAGACACAACTTTAAGAAATTGAATTTATGACTTTTTAGTTAAGAGCACAACTATGTCAATTCAGCTATGATTGGTGAACTTATGACATCTCAATCAAGAACACAACCTTATGTCAATTCAACTATGTTTGATTTGACAAGTTTGACAACTTATGACTTCTTATTAAATGTTAGATGTATCATGTATGTCTTTTTTTGGTTTCATCTATCCTTTCATCTTTTTTTCTTCCTACTTTACTCTTTATTATTTCCTTTTACTAATTATATTTTAAAAAAGTATTTTCCTCCTCCATTTGTCATTAAACAAAATTCATATGTAGTTATATTCTTTTCCATTTATTATTTTATGTTTTCTTTAAAAAAAAAAATATTTTTTATTTTTATTTATATTGTGTTAATATGAGATTTCGACTATATTTTAGAATACAAATTTATTTGATGTTATCTATGTAAATATCTTTTTTTTATATAGTAAAATAAAATGATAAATTTATGTGCATCACACGATTCTCAGGATGTGTTTCACCTAAATTTTAGAATATCAAATTATTTTATGCTATTTATGTAAATACCTTTTTTAAAACAATAGTAAAATAAAATAAAATCAACATTGTCGAGGATAATTCAACTTCTACCATCTTAACTCTTGGTAAAGAACCGTGATTTGAGCTATCGAGAGGCCCCTCGTATGTTTGTATTTCTCTCAAGGAGATTGTTCACATGTTTTAACTTGTTTTTCCTTTGCTTTATTTCATATGTACTTATGAATTTCCTTTCAATAAAATATTCTTTCATTTTCAATTTTTATGAGTTAAATTTGGGGTCGTATAACATTTTTACCTTGTAAATATTACAGCTGCAAAGATTTTCAATAGTATTATGTAAAACAACAAAAAAAAAAAATCGTTCAAATCTTAACAAAAATGACTCTTTTATCTTCAATTCCGTTTAATTAACACAACACGACTAAAACCATATGCTTTCTCACGTGGTGTTTAGGACCACTTAAGCACGCAAGTAATTAAAATACATGCAATTTAAAAGAGTAAACTTGACTTTTGTAAACAAGGTTCATCATCAACCTGTCATCCATCCTTTCTAACAAATCTCCTACGATCATGTTGGTTTATTTCAAAAGCTAATTTAAATTAAAATTATTCTAGAAGGAAACAAGTAGGTGTGGGCTTGAGCAATGTGGGGGTTGATGACGGTTGCCAAGTGTACACTAACAACAAGTAATAAAGTGAAAAAAGTCCAAGTCTCCAATCTCAAGTGAACCATTTTACAAAATTCAATGAAAAAGCAAACATCTCGTCAAAATTTGTAACGAACATAGAAGATAAGAATGATAAGAATGATGAAAGGGATTCATATAGCTTCAACCCTTGAGCAAAATGAGACCTACTTTGCGCCCGCAACCTACTCTCAAGACATTTTGCACATTGAACCGAATTCTCCTCCTATTCAATCTTTATTTAAAACACTCTTATGAGTCTAAGGAATTAAACATTTATGGATAGTTCAAACTTAGATAAATCTGCGCACAGTCCTTTGGTCCTATAGGCGCCACCCTATGTCTAGGATCAAACAATAAAATCCTATGTCTAAGCTCTAATCCTATATTGCTTTTATGAAAATTGTGTGTTACCCAACCCTTTAAGTATTGGATTCCATTCAATATGATATGTTAATCCAAGTGATCCGTTTATATTAACAATGAGATCTAAACTCAATAAAAGCAAACGATGCTAGAGTGGTGAGCAATGTTGCAAACTACATAGTAAGCTTCATTCCAATCCTTAGGGCATCCACATCTTTGAATCCCACACAGAAAATTAGTTGATGAAGGAGTAGAAACATAAACAACTTGGAATGAAATAAACTTCATATTAAAATCAAAATGCAAGTAATACAAATGGTACATGGAAAGTAAAAAAATTGTAATGAAATAACATAAACGAAAATAAAAATGTAAGAAAAAAATGAAACTCTCTAGATTCCTTCTTTATCTAACTTGATTCGTTCTTTCTCAAGGAGAATCGAGTCTTTACAAGCTTATTCTTTCGAATAAGTGTTCGAATGAGATCTAAGCAAAACAATAGAGAACAAGCTCGGAGTGACAACTTCTTGTCCGAATTCTTCTAAATAGATTTATGCTCGCTTTTCTTGGAATGCAATGACTGCCTTTTATAAGTCTTCAAGGACTACTAGAGTTTCTGACGAAATAGTGTGAGTCTTCACCAACACTGTTGTGAATGAAGGGAGAATATTGCAAAATCAATCAATCTCATGAATCACGCACAACCTAAACACAAACTTGAGTTTATTCCTTAGAGTTCATGAATTTATTAATGGAAGACATGTCAAATAGAGCAAATTTAGGTAAAAACAAGTCAAACACATGTTTTAAATCAACAAGAGCATAGCTCAGCGTCATGATGTATCGCATCGCCTAGTGACCATGAAGTCCTAGGATCAATCTCCTCACCCCCAAAATGTTTTTTTTTTTTAAAAAGAGGTGTTTGGCTCAAGGAGTCCTTGGATAAAGAGTTGGGGGAGAAGTTAACTCCCCTTTGGCCCCTCCCACAATATTTTTAATTGTTTAAAAAAAAAAGCGTAATTTAAACAAAATGAGTTAAAATGACTAAAAATGCAATTCAACCTATTTTTATTATTTTAAATATAAATTAGGTTGTTCAATCAAAATTGGTTCTTACAATAGAGAGAAATAAAAACATTAGCTTATTTAGATCGGTTTAAATTAATGGATTAAAATATTTTAAATTCACATGTAATATTTAACACACTATTTTACGACTCTCTTTTATTTCAAAACTATTCAAATAAAATGAAAGTGATATTGGAAAAAAAATGTGAAGTATTGTAATCAAAATTATTTTTGTTATCTTCCAAAAAATTTGTGAAGGATACCTAAAATAAAAAGCAAAAATTGCACTTTTAAAATTTATTGGAAGAAGTCTAACAATGAAAATATAGAAAATTATACAAAAAATTATACAAAAAAGTAGCTAAAATAAACCGTGCTGGTTTTCGGGTGGAGTGGATGGAAGCAGAGAAAGACGTGTTTGACACATGAGTCAAGGTAAGACTATACTTATGTGTTGATATTTTTTTTCTTTAAAAAGTTTGTAAAATATACCTACATTAATAAAAACGAAAAAATCTCAATAAAATTAAAGATAGTCCTAACCCAAAAAAAGAAAGAGATATATATATTTGATAATCAATGTAAAAAAATAATGTGAGCTATTGTGCTTAAAATTATTTTTTGTTGTCTTCAAAGAAATTTGTAAAGGATAGATAAAATAAAAATAAAAATTTTCATTTTTAAAATTTATTGAAATGGAAAGAAGTACTTAATAATGAAATTTTAAAAATTTGTAAAAATAATTGTGCTTCAGAGAACTCCAGTTTCACTCCCTACCCCAGAACCACACAGACTAAAAACTCTAACTCCCGCCTCCTGGGCCAAATGCTCCTTAAAAATCGTTACAGATCAAAGTTCAAACACTAAATTGTTACTATCTTAGAGACCAAAAAGTGATTTTTAACCTAATTTTGTTAAAAAAACACTCTCATAATGGATACTTTTCCTTGTGTACATGATTTGTGTTCAAATTTAGAATCAGTCAATTTTTAAATGTAAAAGTAAAATAGACATTTTAAAATACCTAAACTAAAATGAACAAAACACTAAAAACGTATCAGGAATAAAATAGACATTTTAAAAATACCTAAACTAAAAGTACATGATCCAAATGAACATTTGAAAAAAAACAAGAACCAAAATAGGCATTTTAATGGTACAAGAACCAAATAAAATCAGACCTCAAAGTACAATAACCAAAATAAGATAACCAACCAAATTAAATCATGCCCAAACTATATGACAAAATTTATAATTTAACAAAACAAAGAAAAAAATACAATGATTTTATAATCTAATAAGATCCCACCGGTTATAAATTTCCAGCTCCAATAGACAATTCCTTCCCTAAAGCAAACTGCCAGTAGGTAGGATTTTTTAAGTGACTTGGAACTTGGAAGTTGCAGGGTTGATACACTTCATGAGTGGAGAAAATAACATAAAAACCTATGAAGGGAACCAAATTAAATAAATTTTACAATTTAGGGCCATATTTCTACAAAAATGATGCTGGCTAAGAACTATATCATTCATACAATGTTTTTGCAGACTGTATTCTGGTAGTTTTGCTCTGATTTTTCAATATTTTCTCGACTGACTGCTCGCTCTTAGTTATGGCCTTCGCCATGGCTTTTGTTTTCCTAACATTCTTTGATCGCTTCATCGGTCTTCCCTTTTTCAACTTTCTGCCCAACAAAGAGTAATGATCAGAAATTGTGGGTGTAACAGGAAAAAGGCAGCTTAAAATTGCAATAAGAACAAAATTTAGTAAAGCAGCTAACGTTAACCAATGTGATCCACTAGCAATCAAAATGGAGATTGAAAGAAAGTCGGAGACAATCAAACCCAAGAAAACTTCTTGTTTTGATATTATTCAACCATTTCCCGAGTCAATGACTGGGATTCAGCAAATAACCAAAAAACGAATACGAAATGTAACCCACGACACAAACTGGGATTCAGCAAAATACTAGATCAACTGCCAATATAGTAGGCGTTCAGTGGTGAAGAAAGACTTTGAAAACATGGGTAGGGTTTCAATCATAATCTTCAAGGCATTCAAAGTTGAACATCATACCACTTCAAATGCACATGAGTTAATTTTCATTTGAAAAACCATTGTCTTCAATACAGTCGAAACCAATAGTATCATTTTACATTTTACTAATATTCGAAAGATAAAGATTGAGCTACGGTAATAGGAGAGCTTTGGCCCTCCTTCCATTTATGATTTACTGTTGAAACTTGATATTATTTTTTGGTTTTACTATTGCTGTCTTCATAGACAAGTTCAAGTGGCTATAAACGAATCAGAGGGGTGCATAAGATGCTTCCTACAACAGTAGTAAATAAATGTTTTTGAAGGAAACCAAGAGTAAAGTACTTCTCGTCAAGTGTGTATAATAATTATCATGGTGTCATTTTAAAATATAATAAATCAAAAACAGTCTACACTTAGGTATAGGGTCTTGTTTGGAATGACTTTCTAAGGGCTTAAAAACATTTTTATTGCAGTTTAGGCATGTTTGGGAGTGATTTGGAAATGACTAAAATCACTTTTGTCGTATTCAAAATTAATCCAAAACATACCTTTAATCATTCAAAATCCATTTGATGTTTGACTTTACATTTATAGAAGCGATTTTCATACAATCAAAATTGAATTAGAATTATTTAAGGCATGTTTCTAAATGATTTTGAATATGACAAGTGATTTTGAAATACTCTCAAACATGCCATTAGAAACAATTTCTTAAGCACTTAGAGAGTCGTTCCAAACAAACTCATACAGAGTTGGTGAGAAGAAAGACATAAAAATAGAATTCCAATGTATTTCCGATCAGAAGATGCTTTTCTCACAATTAAAAAGGTTGGACACAGGTTATCAAGATTGATCACCATTGAAGGTTTTTCCTCATTTGCCCCTTTCAAGAAATATTTCTCGAACTGTTATCACTATTTTTTGGCCATGTAACTAGTATTCAAAGTTATAATGTGACCCACTAAATATACTAATAAAATCAACAGTAATATGGCTAAATATGAAAGGTAGAGTTTTCTTGGAGTTAATTCATCACTTTTTGTGATAAGATGATAAATTCATACAACGCTCAATTTACTCTAATCAGAAGTTATGTCCAATATAATTTCAGCCCTAATTTTATCAGCATCATCCCAAAATGAACAAATTTGGGATAAAGGCTTAGTCATGTGAAATAATCAAATCCAAATCTAACTGTTCTATGCACACAACAATTCAACAAAGCCAATGAATCTAAAATGAAGAACTGAGAACACATGAATTGAAAGCAAAAGCAAAAGCAAAAACGGACAATGAGAATTGGATTGAAACTATGTCCCAAACCATAAAATTAAAAATTTAACCACAATTCCCAGGTAGAAGAAGCTTACAGATTGAGAGCGCCAGAAGCTGGTTTATGAACAGCAGACTCAGACACGTCCATCGCTATAGATTCAAGGATCAAATAAGCAAACAAATATTACAAGAAAGAATAGTTCTAAAACATGTTAAAGAGAACCAATGAACAAGAAACGAGAAGTAAAAACATAAGGAGGATACAATTCTCATTCTATATGATACTATTCTGTTTAATCCCTTTTCAAACAACTCAAATGTACCTTGAGGGAGCTCGTGAACGGTATTTTCGGTTATATCCATTGAAGCAGCCCCACTTCGCTTCTTATTGTTCCTGTTCTTCGCCATCGCCGAGAGATCAGAGCTGCGCCGGAGATTTGACAACGAAAACCCTAAGACGAAAAAGGTCAGAAGATAGAAGAAGTCTCCGCAGTCCCGACCGAATGCAGAAGCTCAATAATGTAATCGAATTTGAACGACGAATTATGTATATGTCATTTGGGCTGTTTGTTGGCCCATGAGAATTAGATGGTCTGGGGCTCTATTCGCCCTTAAGCCCGCCTACTTCTCCCGAATGTTGTACACTAACCTAATATTTTGGAACTTTTATCAAATTAATCCGAATTTTAAAAACAAATTAAATTGAGTTTTTCGGTCACATCATCATTTTTTTTTTAATATTATTTGAAAAATAAACTCTATCAGGCTCGAGCTGGTATCGCTCTAACTCTGGCTACATTTCAAATCTGAAAATTTCAAAATCTGAATTTTTTTTCAGATTCGAAAATTTTAGTTTTGGTAGATTTTTCAGATCGGAAATGTTTTAGATTTGAAGAAATCTTGGTTCTCGAATCGTCACTGAAAAGTTATTGTCAATGGAAGTCGTCGACGATGGGTCAATAGGAGGAAGAAAAAATGTGATAGAGGAGGGAGAAAAAAATTTATTAGAAGAAGAAAATATGTTTAGAGGAGAGAGGGGAAAGCAAGAGAGCTAGAAAACCAGCTAGAAAAAATATTAAAAAAAGTTGTGATGATGTCAGCAAAAAGGTCAATTTGACTTGTTTTTAAAATTCGGGTTAGTCCGACAAACGAGCAAAAATAAGAGGTCATTCGGACAATTTTTCCAAGTTTAAGTTTGAAGTTTATTTGGTCCCTAAAATTTTAAAAGAGAAATTCTCTCAAATCATCACTTTTTAAGAGAATATTTTCAAATATGTTCTAAAATCTTAAAATTTTCATTTCTATTTTTTTTTTTTTTATTAATTTTGATTATCATTATGCTTCTGATGGATGTGTCATCTCCATAATATTAATTTATCTTCTCATTTTGTGTATTAAATTTTAATTTATAATAAATTCTAATTTTCTCTCTATCTCCACTCACCATTTATAAGAATATTTTATAATTTTTTTGGGATTTTTTTTAACCTTGTTTCTCTCGATTTTAGCATTCTCCTCGTGTTAGTGTTCTTTCTTTAATTTTTCAGATTTTTCTTTCCTCTTCATTTTCATTCATCGTCATCATTTTTTTTTTATATATATATAACCACCATATATATACTTATATATACATCATATATGAGTATATACTCATATATAGTTATAACATATGTATTTTTATATATATACCACCATATATATTTCATCTATGACGACTATATACTCATATATATTGTATATATACTTATAGATAATATTTTTATAAAATATATGTAATTTTATATATATCCATAATATATATTGATATGTACTTCATATATGAGTATATATATTTATAGATATTGTGTATTTTTAAGGAAAATATATGTATTTCTTTATATATACCTACATTGCGGAGAGAAAATTGTTTAGGTCCGGATACGAGGAGGGAGAAGACAATTTAAATGAGGAGAGAGAAGACAATTTAAATGAAGAGAGACCTGATTAATGCGAGTTTTATGATTTTATTATTTTTTTTTATTAAAATGTCGAAATTCAATATAAAATGTTAGAGAGGTTAATGATTTGAAAGTAACGGCTAACTTTTAGGAAAAATTTGAAAGTAGTTGGATATTTATTTTATAAAGAACTGTGGACATTAATATAATATCATACGTATAAAATGACTATTTGTGTGTTATCCTATTTTAAAATAGACATTTTAATCTCCGAGAAATAGTTTTAAATGATCCTTAAGTTGGGTTGAGTAACAGAAAAATGACATGACATGCTAGGTTGAAATTTTTTAATTGGTGCGTCAATATTTTATGATTTTTAATTATTATTTTTTTATCCCACGTGACATTTGTTTATTTTTTATTTTATTCTCTCTTCCATCCCTTCTCTTCATCTTTTCTTCCCTAATCATATGGTCTTTTCTTCTCTCTTATTTGACGTAGCTAACTCCTTTGGTCTCTCCTTCTCCCTTGTTGGACATTGCGCTTACTTTTGTGGCTTCCGTATTGTTGTCATATGACGTCACGCTTTTAGTTGACCTCTCACACCTCCTTTTCGTCGATGGAATTCACGAATCTAAAATTTATGTTCTAAATCTATGGGTTTCGATCCAGATCTGATATGGTAGGGTCCAAAAAAGAATATGTTCGTAAATTAAAGGGCATATATCCATACCATTGTTTTAGTTGCCAAAAAAAAAATATGATAGGTTGTTTGCATCAAATGGGGGAAGCATCAAAATCTTACACGTTTTCCAAATTATTTTTTCTTTCTATTTAATTAATGTTAAATTTTTATGTGAGCATTTTGAACCCAATATAATTGGATGAATGTTATCAATTAGTTGAGCAAGAAAATGATCGAGGGGCAAGTTGAAATTGCTCATTGGTTGAGGTTGCTGCAATAAAGTTATTGGGGTCTAATTCTTTTTTGTTTGAATTTATGGTTGGATAGAAGAATTGATGAAGGAAGGGGAGGGAAGAGAGAATAGAATAAAAAATAAATCAATAACGCATAAGATAAACAATAATTAAAAATTAATAAATATTGTCACATCACTTAAAAATTTCAACCTAGCATGTCATGTCATTTTTTAGGTCAATTTAACTTAGGGACCGTTTAGAATTATTTCTCAAACCTTATTCATTTTGAAATCTCACACATAGACTTCAAACTCATCTCGAAATCAAAAGTGTATTTTGCTATAGATTTAAAAAGTAAAAACTAGAAAAATATTCATTTTTAATAATAGTTTTGAAAAAAATGTAAAAATAATTTTTATTTAAAAAATGACAAAATACTAGAATCTTAAAACGATATTCTAGACTAAAATACTTCTTCAAACTCTAAAATACTCAACTTTAAACCCTAAATCATACCAATAATGTAAAATTGAAAGAAAAAAAAAAAGTTAAGATCACATTATGGGCGAAAGAAAACATAAAGACCAAATTGGAAAAAAAAAATAATAAATCAATAGCAAATTTCTCCTTACAATAGCTTTATTGTGGGGTATGTGGAGAACTTTTTTCCATCTTCTCTTAGAGAGTATTCCTAATTCACATATTCTTTATCTTTATCTTTATGATAATAAAAGTCACACGTGTATGTGGGAAAATTTCTAATATTTATATTCTCTCTACGTTATAAATTTTGTTTTATAAAATAACGTTTTAATGTGGTTGGACTCCACACAATTCTTAAATGGTGTTGACGTGACTGATAATAAATGAGAGTACTATCCAATATCAATACCAACATAATATATTAAATTTTTCATGTGTATGTTATTTACCATCATTTATTCTAAGCATGCTCATTTTCAAGACTTTTCCTAATTCACTTATAAGTTATATCCAATTGTCACCGACCTCAAATTTAATTTTTATTTAAGTCCTTGGAATTAATTTTTCATTATTCTTTTGATTGGATTCTAAATTTATTTCGAAAATCAATGAAGTTATAAGTAACTTTAACTTAATTTGAGCCTAATTTAAATGATTTGGTACTTTATTTATAGGTCATGGATTAAAATGTTCATTTTGTTTATGATGCAATATAAATATATACATATGTGTGGCTTCAACTTCAAACGTCTATTAACATAGAATTGATCGAGATCTGTCATAATAGCTTAAATTTAAAATTAAATGATGTAATTAAGATTAATATCATTCATTCCATCAAATGGGAACTAATGTCCATTGATCCCCTTCCTCAGCTTTCTAATAATCACATTCCACACCAAAAAAAAGAAAAAAGAGAACTACATAAACAATTTACACATTTATGAGCCAGGGGCAAACTTGGTGGCATAAACCCAAGCATTGTTGGCGACAGGGTTGTCGAGATGGTCGAGAAGATTCTCGAGGGGGCCTTTCCCGGTGACGATGGCCTGAACGAAGAAGCCGAACATGGAGAACATGGCGAGCCGGCCGTTCTTGATCTCCTTGACCTTGAGCTCGGCGAAGGTGACCGGGTCATCGGCGAGACCGAGAGGGTCGAAGTACTGTCCGCCCGGGTAGAGGTCATTGCCCTCGCCCACGCCGTCCAGGCCGTTGATGCGGAACCCTTCTACCAGGCCCATTAGGACCACTTGGAAGCCGAGTACGGCCAATATGCTCTGTGCGTGGACCAGGTTGGGGTTCCCCAGGTAGTCCAGCCCGCCTTCTGAGAAGATCTGGGATCCCGCCTTGAACCACACCGGCTCCTTGAAGTCCACGTTCAACCATTTTTCTAGCACTTCCGGCGTTATGCACCCGAACGCTCCCAACATTGCCCACCTTCCGTGGATCACCTGCAATTCCATGTTCCGATTGCTGAAATTAATACCTTAATTCCAACAACTTTAAATGCCAAATTGTTTTCTAATTAACCAATCCATAAATCTAAATTCGAAAAGTCAAACATTTTTCTTGAGAAATTATAAAAGCGATTTTATATCCGGTGATTATTAGCGAATTTTAAGATCTACCCGGAAAGGCCAAATTTTAGGTTAAAATGAAGTGATGTAAAAAATTGGAAATTGGGGATGGAAAATACCTCAAGAGCTCTGTTCTTGGCGAAGGCCTCAGGATCAGCCGACAAGCCGGCAGTGTCCCATCCATAATCGCCGGGAAACTCTCCGTTCAAGTAGGATGGAGTCTGAGCTGAAAATGGGCCCAAGTACTTGACTCTGTCTGGTCCATACCACAGATCATTTCCCTATTCACAATCAATAAAACATTATTTTCACTTTGTCGGAGCTGAAAAAATCTATATATGTATATATATAGAGAGAGAGCAGTACCATGGTGTATTTTCCAGTTCCCATGGCGACGACATCTCTGAGGGAGGAGCCCGATCTGGTCTGGCCGAGAAAGGGGGTAGGCCGGAGGAGAGTGGTGGAGCTGGCGGTGGCGGCCATTGCTTCTGAGTTTTGTGAGAGAGAAATGAAGGGGTGGGTGGCTGCAACTGTAAGAGAAAGAGGGGAAAGTGGGGGAATATTATGAGAAAATTGGGGAAGATGAGTGGTCAAGAATCAAAGTTTGAGAAATTTTGTGGGGTAATCAGAGGCTTGAGTTAGCCAATCACATGCCTTCTAAAGATTTTTTATGTATCTCCAACTCATCTCTTTCTATCCACATTTTATCTATTCCTTCTCCTCCTTTTCTTTTTCCTTTTTAACATTTTTCTTTTTTTCTTCCACCACAACTATTTATTTAATTAAATATATATAGTGATATACACACATATATTAGAAATTGGTTTTTTTTATTTTTTTTTATATTCTTAGTTATGAGAGGGAGGGATCCTATGACTCTTTAAGATAAGGACATTATTTACAGCTGAGTTATGTTTTTTCTTTTTTGAAAAAGGGAACTTCATTCAAAGGAGTCCTAACGCTAAACTAAAACTTAATTACAATCATCATCCCTCAACACAACAACCAGCCAAACGGGAAAAACATAATCCCAACAACCACTATCTTCTTCCGAAATAGACGAGTGATTTTGCAAAAAATTGCGATTTAAATCAAAGACCACTCGGGCTCAACAATGAACAACAACGTTGCTCGACCGAGGACAGTAGGAGAACGAAATCGTCTCCCATTTGCTCGCCAACTTCTCAACATCGTCAGCGAGATTCTTGATCTCTATTAGATCTTCATCTTCCTTGATCAAGAGTCTGATCACTTCAAAGACGTCAGACTCCACAAGGAGGGGAGGCGGAGGACCGACACAATAAGAAAAAGCATGTTTGATCCCCTTCAATATTGTCAGGGCTTCTAAACTTTTAATCTGCTTGACATTCTTGCATTTTTGGAATCCAACACATATGGGAGACCCAAGGGAGTCACGCACCTGTTGGGTTTTATGTCTTCAAACCTGGTTTGTAAACTGAATGTATATTATATTTAGCAATAAAATTGTTATTGAGATTTATATTTAGCAATAAAATTGTTATTGAGATTTATTCAGTAAAGTCGTTATTGAATAAAGTGAATTGAGTTTACTTTTAACCTAACTCCAATAAACAACAAACTCATGGCTATAGGTTGTATACTTGAACTTCATGTGTAACATGATTGTGGATCAAGTTCGAGTAAATAGCCAGAACGGTTTATAGTATAGGGATAAGGCTGGGTACCTTATCCTAGGCACATTATTGGACGCGACCAACTTTGTATAGTACAAACGATGTGATCCGAAATCGTTCATGTGGAGACATGCGGGAGATAAGACTGAACCGCGAAATCAAGTCACTCTTTCTTTATAACTCCGTTTACGGTAAAGACCGACTTTTTCATATGATGACCTAGATAACTCGATCTGAATCATGAACACACTATAAATTCCTATTTATTCAGGATTATCCTTTGATTGAAGCCCATCCTCCTTCAATTGATTTGGTCTTGGGCTTAAGTTCTGCTTGAAGCCCATCCTCTCGGTCTTCAACCCAACAAGGTTTTTCTTCATGATGAATATGGAATAAAAAAAAGGGATTTTAAGAAAATGTCTACAATCAATTAGGTTTAATGGAAAATGTCTAAATACATGTATTGTTTGCGCTCTATGTCTAGAGTTTTTTTAGGAAGATGTTTGTTTTAGTTGGTTCCCCATTTATACCCCTACTAGGATTCCCTATTTTAAAATTTAAATAGTTTTAAAATTAATTAATTGAATTTTAAAATTTAATTAGTTATGAAATTAATTAATTAGATACCAAAGTTTGTTTGGTGAGGTGGGTGATTTCCCGTTAGAAGAAACTTTGTTATTTTTTTCGTTAAGTGATTTCTATCGTTGTATATCTCCATGTGTTCCTTCGAGTAGAGTCGCCACACACACCTACGGTTAGGGTATACGTTTGGACACACCCGTGGGTAATTACTACCACCCTTGTAATCCCGTCGCTTCCCTAAAAATAGGCAACAACCAAAACACTATCCACCCTACAAACGAGGAGAGATCGGTCAACATGTTATCGTTAATCAACAACCCCTACAATTATGCATTGTCTACCAATTTTAAGATTCTTCTTCAGAATCTTTAAGAAACCTTCAACCTCCTTACTACGAACTTCTATCGAGATTTTATTTGCAGCTTCCTGATCCAATCTTTCTCCAAGAAATAATTGTTTTCTCATCCTCTCACAACTAGAAAGCACCATCAACACAGAACATGGTGGTAGACCAACATTCCACCAGAGAACACCAACCCATGCCAAACCATTCTTTAAAATCTGTAAACTAACCAATTATTCAAAATAATCCATGTCGTACCATTCTTTAAAATCGATTATTATGTCGTATCATTCTTTAAAATCTGTAAACTAAACAGAATACATCAAAAAAAGGTACACCACCTATTATTTAAAATAATAAAAATATGGGAATTTTGTAAACTAAACAATTATTCAAAATAATCTGTAAACTAAACAGAATCCCTCAAAAAAAAGGTACACCACCTATTATTCAAAATAATAAAAATTTGGGAGCTAAACCATGCAATCTTAATTCAAATCACCCGATACAAAAATCGTTTGTGCACTTCCCGCAAACTAAAACCATAGATTCCTAAACTGAAACCCCCATAGCTAAACTAACACTAACCTTTTACTTATTCGTTCAAAAAACATACGGGAACAAGAAATGCGAGAGAGGATAACGCTTACCAATTTCGGGGGTTCTGTCGTATGCTTGTATAAACTCTAGGTCAAAAGATGTCGTCGAATGCATGTTGTTTCCGCGTTTGGATAGCTCTTTGCATGCGTTTTCGGGGAAGAAACCTTCTGTGTATGCGTTATCGAAGGATGGTGTACCCCCTGGTTTTTCTGTGTTGGGTAGAGAAGCCGGAGAGGGTTTACAACAAGTCACATACACGCCTCTGCATTGAGCCCCTAAATGTCATTATTTTAAATTCATGGGGAAACAAAACGCAGTTTCAAATCTCATTAGTGACTCACCGATTTCTCATTTATATATAAGTAGTTAGCCAACCACCTGCCTTCCCTTTAATACGCTGTGTGTAGCCATGTATACACCTCCCGCAGTGGATGCGTCTGCAGCTGCATCACTTATTCCTCAAGTATACAGATCCGTCTGTTAATTATTTGGAGTCGGGTATAACCATGTAACTCTCATTCACCGGCCTTCCCTTTAATACGCTATGTGCAACCATGTATACACCTCTCGCAGTGGATGGTTCTGCAGTTGCATCACTTCTTCCTCAGGTATAGAGACCCATCATTTAATTATCTGGAGCCGAGGTATAACCATGTAACTCTCATTGGATAAATGTCAATTATTTTTCCATTTTTCCATAACCTCTTTCTCTCTTAGAGAGAAAAATGTGACATTTTTCATGTTGGCCTCCTCTGTTTTAGAGATTCTACATTCTTTTTTTGGCAACGGTATTTTAATTAATGCGAGGATTGAACCCATGACCTCTTAGTCACGGATTCAACCTTATGTCAATTGAGCTAGGCTAGGTTTGACCATTCTACATTCTTCTAGTTTCTACATTCTTCTAGTTACCGGAATGTATAAAAATAGGTTTTAAAAATGTAAATTTTTCATGTTGGGTGTAAGTTGACTTACTAAATATTTTATGTTGAAAATGGATTCGATTTGGTTCGGTTCAAATAAAAATCGGTTCGGTTCGATTCTGGTTTCTTCACTCCAGACCCGACTCGGTTCCTCGCGCCTCCCCTCCCTTCTGACCTCGTTCTGCCCTTCGTTCCAATCACCACCTCCCTCCCTCTTTTCCCCTCGTTTTGCCCGGCGTCTCTCCCCTCCCGTTCTGCGCCTGCATTCACCGCCGGCGAGCGGATCTCTCCTCCCCCTCACGTCTCTTTCTCTGGCCTTTCGGTCACTGCCGCGTCGAGTTGTTTCCTTCCCCCACCTCTACCATTGTTCGCCGGCGTACGTGGCTTTGTCTTCGCCCACTGCTTTTTACCGTCGTTTGCACCTTCGGCAGTAGCTAATTTATTTCCCAAACTCCAAATCTTCGCAAAGGTGTGCACCAATTCATCTTACTCCCTTTAATACAAAGAATTTCTATCTTATTTATTCCAATTGTGATTTTTGTATGTGTTGGGTTCTGATTTATTATTTCTCACTAATTCATATCAAAACATTCCTTCATAATCCATAAACTTAGTGCTCCTTGTAGCGAAATACCTTATGGTAAACTTTTCAGTTTGTGATAACTTCCCATTCTTGTATAAACTAGTTTTTTCTTTAATTTTCAAATATGTTAGAACTCTTATACATTTTTACTAAAATAGCATATTTTTGTAACTCATTTTCAACAAGAAACATGTGAGAAGATATTGTAGCTTGTTTCTCATTTGGTTGGCATCTTATTATTCTTATAAATTCGAAAATGAGATTTTCTATCTATACATACTGATACATTACACTGTTTTTATTATGTTATTTTTGGATTTTTGGAATTCCCCATTTGAAAAAACTATTCCTCAACACCCCTCAGAACAAGTGAAATGTAAGCAAATATTTTTAAAATAAATAAATAAAGAAGAAGAAGAAAACCAGAGCAGAGGGCCAAAGGGAATCTAGAAATTGTAAGCAAAAAGATCTGATTATATAGGTAAATCTCCTTGGCAAAGCAGCTAAGTTTTTGATGCCTGAGCAGATTTTGCAGAGAACTCCATGATCACCAAAAAATTCTTCTACTACTCTAGTTATTCTCTTATTGGGAAAAAAAGTCATTTCCCACCCTTATACTTACCATGGGTGACTTTAGTCAAGTTTAAATTGCATCAAAATTTGAATCCTAAATTGATCGACTATAAGTTGTTAAGTTTAATATCCATTCAAACTAAATTATAAGATTGTCCAAAAACTAACCAATATAATCAATAACCAAAAGAAAATTGATATCAACATACTCAAAATCTAACCTAAAAAATATTCAAACCCCTCGGTCAAAAAATCAGTCTTTTCCAACTAAAGGGAGTCGGAACATCTCAAGTCGAAGACCTATTGTCTGTTTGACAATGGAGCCTCATAAAAAGATTGTGCATAACCATATAGTATTCTCGTGATTGAAAGAGCATCTGAAGTAGATCACTGACATCAAAGGTAATGAAACCAGATAAGATTCTTATTCCAAACTTGTCATCCATATCTCAATATCTTTCAAATACTTTTTAGACTATGAGCTTTCAAGAAAAAGTAACGAGCTAACATCAGCTGTACCATTGCACTGTAAAACCTCATATTGTTCTTCTATTATTTTTTGTTTAACCTCTGCATGCATGACTGATCAATGGAGAAGTTTTTTTGTAAGTTATTCTTGATAGGACATTATTTTGTATCACACTTCATCATATCAATGAATGATTACTTTACTGTTTCCTATCCAAAAAAAAAAAAAAAGAGAGACTGAAACGGGTATTTTATATTTGAATAGCCTTATTTCCTTTTAACAGAAATGGCTGGTCAATCAGATCCTCACCTGACCCTATTTTCTGCAGACGAGGTATCATCCCCTTCTTGCTCTGTCTGAATGATTAAAGCAATGTTATCTGGCATTAATGCTAAATTGTAATGGGGATTCTTGTCCAGGTCGAGTTTGTAGCTGAAGATGATGTGGTGGAGATTGTTCCTAATATGAGAATGGATTCCCTGCATTTGATCTGTGTATGTCTTCTTCACCTATTCTATTCGTGTTTAACATATGTTATCTGCTTTTTTGCAAGGATGCTTTAATTTTTAGTCGTTGTGTGTGCTTCGTCTTTTCTTCCTGCTAACATGCTGAATGTTCTTGCTTGTTCTTTCCAATAGGGAGATTATGGTCCGTTTTATCCCCAAATAGCAACTGAAGTTCCATTGTGGCTAGCAATTGCTCTGAAAAAAAGAGGGAAATGTGCAATTAGGCCTCCAGAGTGGATGTCAGTGGGTAAGTTCTATTTGTTACATAGGGTGAAATTTCTTTTGTGTAAACACATAATCTGCACTCTGCAGGCACTTTCTTTTTTGGGTGTGTGTGTGAATGTTGGTGGATACTCTTGGATTTAATATCTTAATCTAACGTAAATTTGTAATTACTAGTCTGCATACTCATTTGAAGGATGTAATATCTACAGATCTAGAATTTATGTTGGTTTTGTAGATTAAAATCCGATAGATCTTAATGTTCCAACTCCAAGTATGTAGGAAATAGTGCTGTTGATCAATCCTCCTATCTAGGACCATGAATGGAATATTAAAATGCTTGCCTTATGCAATAGAAATCTAGGACCATGAATGGAATATTAAAATGCTTGCCTTATGCAATAGAAATCCTCTTATCGACCTTGCAAACCATAATATTGATCTTAGGTTCTTTGGACATACGTTAAGGATTCATGATCAAAGGAAACTCTGTCTTCCAGAGTAAAACCTAAGCAATTTACAGTGCAACAGTGCAATGGTACAGCTGATGTTAGCTCATTACTTTTTCTTGAAAACTCAGTCTAAAAAATATTTGAAAGATATTGAGATATGGATGACAAGTTTACACAAGGGACAGGTTGTTAGGATTGTCTGTAGTCGTTTGTTTCCATGCTGTTTGTTAGTAGTAAGAACTAGAGGAGAAGGAGAGATTACCAGCCCTTTTGATTTGGTTGGGAGTTTGTGTATTGCCTTGGGTTTTTTTTTTTTTTTTTTTTTTTTTTTTTTTTTTTTTTTTTTAAAGTACCGAACTTTCATTAAGAATAAATGAAAGAATACAAGGGCATAAAAAAAAAAACAAGCCCGAATAGGGAACTCCACTAAAGGAAGGGGCTCCAGTCAAGCAAGATACTATTCAAAGAATAATTACAAAATAACTGCTTCACTGACGCCCATAAGGAAACATGAAATGTAACGAGGGACCAAACAACACATATCATTGTATCAATACTAAGTAAGGGGATACCTTACAGAATTTTATCTGGTTTCATTACCTTTGATGTCAGTGATCTGTTTTCAGATGCTCTTTCAATCACGAGAACACAATATGGTTATGCACAATCTTTTTATGTGGTTCAAGATGGCTAGAGTTTTTTGGACCTTCATTATTGAAGCTTTTGGGTGGCAGCTTACTTTTCCTCTTGGCATCAAGGAACTTCTCCCTATTCTTTTTGTTGGTCATCCATTTAAGAAAGAAAAAAAATCCTCTGGCTGAATTTTATTCTTGCATTTTTTATGATAAAGCACACGGTATGCAAGCTTTCCTCTCATCTATTTATTACTTGGCTCTCAATTGGAGTAGATTGGTTTCTCCTTTTTGTCATGACAGTCTCACTACTTCACTGACCAATTGGAATAGCTTTTTGTAATCCTTTGGTTTGGTTTTCTCCCTTCTTTGTAATTTCATTTTATCAATGAAAGTTTCCCTGTTTCCAATTAAAAAAAAGAAAAAAAAACTATATGGTTATGCACCAAAGAGCCATAAGATTATGGTGTCTCATAAGGGAAATAAGTGTTATAGTTTGGTCAGACATGAAAGAGCTGAATGGTTATGGTGACTTGGAGGGGAAAAGTGTTGGTGTTAGCACACAACTGCTTTCTTGCATGCGTATTTAATTGCATCAAATTTAAAGATATTGCTACTGGTTTCATTGAGAACTTGATTAGGTATAGGATGGATTGTCCAATAGTACATTAGAATAACCTTGATTTTATTTTTATTATATAACATTTTTCACAATTTATTGCTTGTAATCCAAATCTTTTAGATTCCTTCCTTCCGATGAGTGCATTGGGCATCTTTCCTCTCTATTCTTTTGAATGATAATGAAGAGTCAAGAGACAAGAAGAAATATGGGGTTATAAAAACTGTAAAAGAAGAGAGATATGAGCCATTACAGTCAAGGTAGATAGTTTGCAATCTCACTGTTTTTTGGCTTTCTGGACTAGAAAAGTTGACACAAATTTTGGAGGCAGAACGAGAGTCTGAAGGATCTTTCCAGATACTACCCTTCCATTACGTGGAAATATCAAAACTTCTTTTTGACCAGTAAGTATTATGAAGTCTTTAACATAATAAATTTTCTGTTTGGTCATTAAAAGAGTTGATGTTAGTTTTATGTTGTGGAGGATAGTGCACGAGACGACGTTCCTGACATGTATTTGGTGAGTTAGGAGCTTTTGTTTTGAGTTTCAGCATATAATTAGCTTCTTTTTGTGAGTAATTTGATTGAGTTCCTTTTCATAGGTGAGGTCTCTTATTGAAGATATCAGGGATGTTAGGTTTCACAAAGTTGAAACCAGCTTGGAGTCGATTGATACACGCACATCTGCAGTGAAGGTAGACTTCTGACTATTTTCTTCTTTTCTCTTATATACTGACCAAGTTTATGAATTTACAGTGCTTGATAATGATAGTAATATTATTTGCAACAGAAAAGATTCTAAATGCAATATTATTTCCTTCCTCCCCACTGGGTTTTTGTCTTTTTGATTATGTGCTGATGTGATCAGGGTCTTCTGGTTTTGTAATCCTAGATTAAAGATCTATCTGCCATGGAAGTGAATATAGTTCGACCTTTTGTCGGTAGAGCGCTGCAGGCAATTTACAAGCATGGAAATCCGGAGTTCGTCCCAGATCAAGAAAGGATGACCAATGTGCAGCCACAAGGACACGATCACGGACAAAGAGTATGTGCCTCTTTTGTAATCCTAAGCATTAACGATCTGTTTTTTAAGTTAGTAGGTGAAGTGATACTAAAATAAGGACCAGCTTGTTAACTATTTTGTTCCTACCTACCGATAATGCACTTCTTTTTATCAATGTCTAAGTATTTGCTCAATATGATGTTTCCTAATATTCTGTCTATTTCCTTTTCTCCAGCGACCTCTTCGGAGACGGTAGGGTATGGTCGGAGTCAATCTTGATAGGTACATTCTGATTTTGCTCAGCAGTTCTAAGTGAAGCCAAGATGGATTCTTCTTCAAAATTATTTGAAGTGTTCTCCTTTATTTTTTTTCTTCTAGATCATCCCTTTATTACTTGAAAGTGCACATGTAGGTGATATTTGTTAGATGAAAGCTCAACAGCTTCTTGTTTCATTCTCAGCTGTGCATTATTAAATAAATGTCCAAGGTTTTACATTTTCACATTTTGATTTTTCATTTACAGGTATTAATTAGGATTGAACCCATAACCTCTTAGTCAAGGGCACAACCTTATGCTAATATATGCCAATTGAGCTATGTTCGATTTGACTTCATTTCATTTACATTCTTGTCATCTTCTTATGTTGCAATTGTCCCACCATCTTTGGTGCCATTCCTACTTTTATTTATTTATTTTATTTTATTTATTTTAATTATTATTATTATTTTTTGCGCGCTCACAGTATTTGCATTCATACTATAAGTTTCCATTTTGTTACCTAGATTGAAGTATAAAATTGAGGAACAAATTTGATTTATAGGGATTTGACATCGATACCGGGAGCAATTCAAGATCGTATAGAAATATTGTAAGGATCTAATTATCTGCCAAAAATGTTAAATTAAGTTTTATAAACTTAATTAATGAATATTTCATTCATTTATCAAACGATGAATTCAATAGAGATAACACGACATTTTCAACGTAGCCCGGTTTTCCAACCTATTCCACGAGGCCATGCCCAGAGAATAAGATTAATCAATCAAAGGTTAGTATAATTTACAATTAATATTGATTTATGCAAGAAATAATTTCATTCTTAAATTATGTCACATCAGTTGTTCATGGACACTGTTTGAACCCCCTTCAATGTAGATATGAATTCTATGAATTCTCCCCCGACTTGAAAATATTTCTCACAAATATAAAGAAAAAAAAAAAAGATTGTACTTTTACAATTTCACATAAAAAATGATCTCTCAAATTTGTTCCACCAATCTTCTTGTCTTGAAATGCTCCAATATCATCATATATATATATAAAATAAATTGCAAAAAGAAGGAAGATTAAATCTAATTAAACCACGATCTCCTCAATTGAAATTAAATATCAATTAGAAAGAAATTCCAAAATGAGAATATAGCCGTTACACAACTCAACTCAATTTGAAAGATACTTTCAAATTTGAATTCAAACTCAACATGCTATACTATAATTAAAGAAAAACTTATCATATATATATTTTTTTAATTCAAAATTCATAAACTAATGATTTTTTTTTTTAATTCTTAAGCTAAATAGAAACATTTTTTTTTTATATAGAAACCATCTTGGAAGTACATGATAAAATGCAAAAACTTACATTTATTATCATATATTTAATATTAAAAAAAAGGCTGGTTGCACAAATAGCAATCAGGCCCAAACTAATTGCAAATTTAGCAAACTTTAAAATGTTTTGCAAATATGGCAAAAAAACTCGTTTCTATCACTGATAGACTTTATTATATCACTGATAGACTTCTATCAGTGATAGACTATTATCACTGATAGATTATTATCACTGACAAAAATCTATAAAAAGCTGAGGTGATCAGCGATAGACTTCTATCAGTCATAAGATATCAGCGATAGAAATTGCTATATCCGCAAATTTTTTAAAAACATGCTATATTTGCAAACAATAAGTCTTAAATTGTCATTTACTACAATTTCCCTTAAAAAAAACTAATTAGTAACGATATAAATTGCTTAGATATTCTATAAGCTTTTATCAAATAATCTCTTTTAACATTAAATCTACATCAACCCAATCGTATTTAGCTTTAAAAAAAAAAAAACCAATCGTATTTTTTTTTTCCTTTCATTTATAAAAGTTCCACTTTATATTATTGCAAATATTTTCTTCTGAAAAATATTGCTTCACCCAAATTAAAAAATATGTCATCAAAGCATTAAAAGAATAATGAGAACAACACTTCAATTATTTATTTTGAAATCTCTGTTTGGTGAGCTGATGATCATATATGATAGTATTTTTCTCAACAACATTAAAAATGGTGGCCAAACTCACCAACACCTTTATTTCTGAAGCTATATAAATCAAATTCCAACCCTTAGTTTCACCATCCCAACTCACAAAACAAGCTTCAAAATTAAACCCTATCACAAAATTTAAAAAATGGCCTCTTCCAAGTACTTGCTCATAGTTTTCATGGCTACTTTGGTGTTTTCAGCCATCGACACCGGTCGAGCGGCTCGTCATCTCCTACAAACCGCTCCCTCGACGACATTGCCTAAACCTACTGCGCTGCCGCCTCTACTGCCCTTGCCGACGGGGTCGGGAATTCCCTCCATCCCAAACTTCCCACAGCCAACATTGCCAACTACTCAACCATCTCTCCCTAAGTTACCTCCAATTCCAAGCTTCCCCAGTAACATCGTCCCGAACGGAGCGGTGCTGCCTCCGCTCCCGACAGCCTCGCTTCCAAACCTACCACCGATCCCCCCAATCCCGACAAATTTCCCATCAATCCCTTTCCTCACTCCGCCCCCGGCCGCCACCTCTTCACCTTGATGAAGGAGTCTAGCTAGCTAGCTATAATGTCTTATTGTTCTTCTCTCATTCATATTTACAGAGTGGGTTGATTGTTGGTTTTTATATCATCCTATCCTTTTATCTTATTTGTAATATTGGGAGTTTGTTTGAGTTATAAGTGATGTATTGTGTTCTTCTACTTTTTGAATTATATATAATATAATATGGATTTTTCTTCTAATTTAATTGAATCAGGAGGCTGGTTTTAGAAAGAAATTAGGAAGAAAAAAGGAAGAAGTTGTTTTCAGATAATTTAGAAGAAATGTTTTTATAATATGGATTTTTCTTCTAATTTAATTGAATCAGGAGGGTGGTTTTAGAAAGAAATTAGGAAGAAAAAAAGAAGAAGTTGTTTTCAGATAATTTAGAAGAAATGTTTTTCTTTTTTTTTTTAATTATTATTTAATGGAATACATGGGCTGAAGATGCGTACTCAGTGCACCTCAAATATCCTTATCTAACAAACCACTAAGGCAAATAGATATAATATTCAAAGGTTAATTTATTAATAGTTAAACAATCAATTTTAATGTTAATTTATTAAGGGGGCGTTTGCCCCGTAATGTGTTTGGGTGAGTTTGACTTTTGAAACCAAATCCATGTTTGAGAGGATGAGTTTCAAAACCATGGTTTTCAAACCCAAACCCATGGATTTCAAAACCTAAACTCTTACTTTTCATCCGTTTACATAATTATGGTGGGTCCCAACATTTTTCAATCAATTTTTCTGATTATTATGGTGAGTGCCATCATTTTTCTTCCAATTTCACCCCTCTAATTATAATTATATAGTTTTCTAATTATATTTATCTAAATATATATATATGTTTTTTTTTAATTTTTTAATATTTAATCTAATTTACATTAGCTCAAAATATGTTTAATTTTTTAGTTGTAAGATAAAATAAAATATTTGAGGCGTATGTTAATATTTTAAAAAATAATATTTAATTTTTAAGTTAACAAATTAAAAATTAAAAAATAATAATTATTAACCATATTCAATTGATTTTAAAATAGAAGGTAGTTTTTCTCTAATTACAAAATTAGATTTTTTTTTTCTCGTTTTATAATCCATGTGAAACTTAACCTTATGAAATGTTTGAAATAGCTTTTGAAAATTATTATTTGAATCAAGATTTTCTTCCAATGCCAATTGTTCAAGTTCTTGAGTGTAAATTTCAGTTTGTATTTAAGGGATACATACTTGAGAATATTATCCAAATATAATAGTAGGTTGTTGTTTAATTCTTGTTTTCTTGTTTTTGTGTTTTTCATTTCATTTTTTTTTAATTCTTTATCTAACTATATATTTAAAAAAAAAAAACAAACCGATTGACATGACATGTTATGTTTTTTTGAGACGTTTGAATGAAACATTTAATTTTTTAATTCATTATTCAAATATATATTTGATTCTTGTAAGCAATGTTTCGATTGTTGGAAATAATTTTATTATTCTTAGACTATAGCATAAATTAAATGCTTCATTCAAACGTCTAGAAAAAAAGTCACATGTTGCATAAAAAATTCTACAATTCACAAAACATCCACTAAAAAATAAGAAGAAGAAAAGAAAAAAAAAAGTAGCGAAAGGAATAGTTTTTTTTTGTCCAAACCCGAGTTTCAAAACACTGCACCCGAAACACTAACTTCTGATTCCCAGGCTTCCCAACACTGCGCCCCAAACACTGTTTTTTGATTACCAGACTTCTCAACACTGCACCCCAAACACTGTTTTCTGATTCTCAGGTTTCAGAACCCTCCCAAACAAACCCACCGTATTTTGATTCTCAGGGTTCTGAACCCATTACGGGGGGCCAAACGCCCCCTAATAGTTAAACAATCAATTTTAATGTCATTCAACGAGGTTTGGACTTGGATCCCGCACCGCATTCACATTGAGTATGCGTTTTCAACCTACGTATTCCACCTTTCTTCTAAATTATTTGAAAACAACTATTTTTTCCCTAATTTCTTTGTAAAACCATCTTCCTAACCTAAATAACCCTAATTAATTGGATTGTTTTATATATATATATATCTCGAGAGGGAAAGAGATTTTATTGCTAAATATAACCTATACTAAACATTATAGAAATAATCATTAATTTTTTTTTTTATAAATATGGTAAAATATAAAATGCAACTTTTCAGCCTCATCATCGGGCTCGTGACCGAAAAGTCGGCTCAAGCCCAACCCAAGCTCGATCCAAACTGGTCCAAAGTTAAAGTTTGACTGACCTGACTCGACCTAGCCCAAACATTCATTGGATTGATATGGATCATCATTTTGAAAAATGAGTTTGTCCCATGGACTAACCCGTTTGAGCCATATTTGAATCGACTCAACATCCCTAGAGTGAAAATAATAGCCTTCATTAATTTCATAAAATAAAATTAAATAAGAAATATAAACTCAATAAGCTTTTAATAAAATTTGGTTTAAAAAAAAAAAAAAAAAGTCTAAAAACTATTTTATTAAAAAATAATTAAATAATTCAAGTCCGGTCCAAACTCGACCCAAACTTTGATCCAATGAGCTAAGTCCAAGGGTTGGGCCATGAGCCTAGCAATTGGAGGTCGAGCCGTGCCGGTCCAGGCCTAAACAGTGTCTTAGGCTCGTTGGGCTTGGACCAGGGGCCAAGCTTGAACCTTTTACTTCTTTGAGCCTGGCTCGGTCGGACCGATCCAATGATGAGACTGAAACTTAATATACAAGTGCTAATCATAAGGATACATTACTAGAATTTTTGAATTCAATGACACCAAAGAAAAAGCAAATGAAGGTAGGGGAGAGAAAAAAAACGTCGGTCCATCTTCTCGTGAAAATCGGGAGATTTTTGTATTTTACAAAATTTAGGAAGTTTTTTCAACGTCATAAACTATACCTCAATCAGTATCTAAAGAAATATATTAAGGTATTTTGTAAGCTATTGCATATTAAAAAAAATAAAAAAGATTAAATCATTAGAAATAAAAGCTTAGGATGAATAAAGATTATAAAATTTCAAGTATAGAAATTGTAAATATATTTTAACTAGTATATGACAATTTTGGTTAACTTTAACTTACATATATTTCAGAAATATGTTCAGTGTCTAAAAGAGTTGAAACTTGAAAGTACTAATCATGCTCTCTTTGAATGGGCAAAAGCAATTTGGAGGATAATTTTTTTTTATTATTATTATTATTATTTTTTTTTTTTATTATTTTTTTTTTTTTTTTTTGACAACATAATAATGTTACTTAATATTGGTTGAATGCGGAAAAAAAACTCATTATCTAGGATCTTTGGCGGCATCTTGTTCGATTTCTGGCTAAAGATGAATTTGATATGGCTTGTGTAGTGACGTGAATTATTTGGAGTGATCGCAACAAGCAGAAGCAACAACATTCGATTCCACTTGTAATTCATAGATGTGAGTGAATTTCGAGGAAACCCCCAAGCAGCTTCTGCCTAGATCGGGAAATGCCTCTGTGGCGTCCTCACCTTCGCAAATTACGCCTAATGCATGGGTAAGAACCTCAGAGGATTGGGTTTCGCTATCTGTTGATGCACCATGTCAGATGAGGATGGAAATAACCGGGTTTAGAGCGACCATCCGCTTCTCCGATGGTCGACTACATGTGGCTATGCACGGTTTCCGCCCTTCCTACTTGTCCCCTTTATGCGCTGAGGCAACGATTCTCTTTGAGGGATTGCGTCTGGTTGAGCGTATGAAGTTCACCAAGGTCCGAGTTCTCTCTAATTCTTTGTCTTTAATCCATATGTCGAACGACGAAATTGAAATTGCTAGTGAAGTTCATATCGTGGTCACTGATATTCGAAGGGATGAGTGACATTTTCCAATCTGGGAGTATGTCCATCTTTTTCGTAAGAGAAATACTATGACTCACAAATTGGCAAGGAGGAGTTTTACCCAAAAAAATTCTTCTCTTTGAATCTCTGATTTTCCTGATTGGTTGTTAGCTAGTCTTGAAAATGACAATGATATTGATGTAGCCCTCGAAGCTTTTCCTATTCCAATTTAATGAAGTTCGGTTTATCTTAAACCAAAAAGAAAAATTGGTTAACTTAACATTAAACATTGTTAAGCTAAAAAATGGAATGATCCATTAAAAAATATAAAATTGTAACAAATGTCAATTTAGAGTAAAATAATTAAAAATATAGCACTTTTTTAATTTTTTTTTTTACAGATATGACAATTTTTATCACTGATAGTATGATCTATCGTCGATAGAAGTCTATCACCTCAGTTTTTTTATAGAATTTTAGTCTATCAGTGATAGTAGTCTATCAGTGATAGTCATATATCGACGATATCTTCTATCAGTGATATCCACTGTTTTTTTGCCATATTTGCAAAATGTTTTAAATTTTTCTAAATTTGCAATTATTTTGAGCCCGCTAAAGCACTAGAATCAGACAAAGAGTATGCACAAGAGTCTGAACAAGATTAAACGAAAATGTATTATGGTAAACTTACAAAATTTAACCGGTAAGTAAACACTACAATAGGAATCAGATTACGTTTGAATCAGACCTTTAAACAACATTAAAGGAAAATCGATTGCAATTGAAACCTTTTTTTTATTAGGATTGATTTCATTACGATTGCAGGCTTAAATTAGGATTGGGTAAAGGAGGCTTTAATTAGTTAGTTTGTTAGCCTAACTAATATACTCAACCCTTCTTTTGCTCCCATGTCACTAAAATCAAATATGTCATGAAAAACTCATTTGACATGTAAGAATTCTTGAAAACCACCTAACGTGGAGAACATTGGAAAAATTTCCAGTACTCCGATTTGTTCTTACAATAATTTTACCATTATAAATATTTTTTTTAATCTTAATGGACCCAATTAGGTTTTGTAACACAAAAGCTATTTGTAGAATTTTTTCTATTTTTGTATTTGTATTTCAGATCATTCGAAAACACCGTGCACTCTCTCCTTTAGAGGGTGAGGTGGGGAGGAAATAAAATAATAATTAAATATACAGCAAAAGGAATCACAGAAGATTGTACAAGTACATGTACAACTTTATTACAAGAGCCAACATTGGCTTTGTGCTATTCACTACCATGGTTGAGCCAATCACAGATGTCCACCAAACGTGAGAGAAGGCAAAATAATGTTGTTACTAAGTAAAATTTCATTCGAGAGTTTATAGATGAGTTGAATTCTTTTTTAAAGTGTAATAGGATGGTTGATTATTTGAGAGTTGAATTTATTAAATTTTCTTTTCTTTTAGAACAAAATACTAATATAAATATATTTGAGTCGTCGTTCTTTTTTATTGTATTTGTCGATGCAAGAATCTGAATTTCTTGGAGGTGGGCTTCAGATAGTCAAGTGAGTTGTGTGGTCCGAGACCGACTTGCAGAGAGAGAAGAAACTTGCACCGGTGTGGGGCTGTGCCCACTGTACTCTAATGCTTAAGTTAGAGTGAGAGGGTTCTAAGCTCAAGTAGGAGTGAGAGTGGTGCGAATTGCGTACCCCTTCAAGGAGATGCTCCTAGGTTTATATAGAAGAGGGTTGGCGAGACGGTCGATGTCAATTCGTACGTCTCATCATGGGGATGAGATCATCCCATGATCCTAGGCAGATTAGATGGGATCGTCGTACTGTCGCCCGTGATACGAGGTAGGAATGTCAGCAGACATTCCTCGTCCTGATCTTAAAGGACGGCGGTAGCGGCGCGACCGGGATCTCTGGACAGTCTGGAGGAAGATCCCGTAGGCCTCCTGTCTGGGCTCTAGCTTCCGGCCTAGGCCTTAGGAGGGTGGTTGTGACGTTGGGGCCACGCCCTCCTCCTGAGGTGGCCCATGACGTCAGGTCGGCCATCTAGTGGCAAGGTGACGGTAATGCGACTGTGGGTCTCTCGGTAGTTCGAAGGACGACCGCGCAGGTCTCCTAGCCAAGCCTTAGAAGTAGACTCTATGCCTCAAGAGTGGTTAGGCGACTGAGGGTCTCCGGGTAGTCCGTAGGACGACCCCGCATGTCTCCCTGGTCGGGTCTATGCCTCAGGATCGGTTATGCGACTGGGGGTGTCCAGATAGTTCGGAGGACGGCCCCGCAGGTCTTCTGGTTGGGCCTTATGGGTCGGCCATATGCCTCAGGTTCGGACTCACGACCTCATGTCGAGGCACTTGTAACATTGGCCCCACCAGCGAGCTGATCTAACGGCTGTGGGTCTATCCGTTGGGTTCTTTTTCTCGGCGTAAGGGGCCGAGGGGTGTAGGTCGACTTGCGGTCTGACGTAGGTATCGATGCGGTAACATGTTCCTAGGGAGATGGTGGCTCCACGGTTTTGGGATCTAATCGAGGCGATTGTTCGGGTCCGGCGGTGGATTAATGATTTCGCTGCCTGACACCGGTGTTGCGATCAATGGGATGATTCGGATGCAGTGGGGCGGAGGTTTCATGATTCCGCTAATTAATGTTGGCGTTATGGTCGATGCGACGATTCAGATCTAGAGGGACGGTTCATATTCTTGGGCGTAACCTTCTAGGTGATGCTTTAGTGTATCGTTTCACCATGATCGTTGATCTCGTACCCATCATGCGACCCTGATCGTTGACTCGTTAGAGTGTATATTGAGGTCGATGGGGTCCTTTCTTTGCCTTAAGACCTATTTCGAGATCCGAATTCTCAAGCCTTTTCCTCTCAAATTTCTACTTTCCCTTATTTATCTCTATTCTTTTTCATCTCGCTATGGCTCGCGACACTGTTACTCCGAGTTCTGGTAGAGGTGGGGCCAGTGGTTCATCCGAGGTTCGCCCGTTGTTTCCATCGACCATGACTGAGGTCAGTCTGGCTAAGCTGAGGTCCGAGTACCAGATCCCCTCGAGCGTGAAGCTTCGACTTTCGTTGCCCGAAGAGAGGATCGAGGCCCTTTCTCTTGGGGAAATGGGTTTGTACAGGAACATGTTTCCTCGTGGGTTGAGGCTTCCCCTGCCTCCGATTGTTCAATTTTTCCTCGAGGAGGTGGGCCTCGCCTTGGCCCAACTTACGCCCAACGGGTGGACGATGTTCCTGTCGCTCTGCATCTTGTGGAGGCGGCATGGCGATGGGGTCGACCTATCGGTGGACCAACTGCTCTTCACGCATCGCCTGAAGTCGGTGCCTCAACAGCTGGGCTGCTACTACATGTTGGTGATCAAGTCGTGGAAGAAGTTTGTGGATAACTCGTCTTCGGTGAAAGGTTGAAGGGACCAATGGTTCTTCGCCTCGGGAGGATGGCTCGCCGTTGACTCCCACCGAAGGTCGTATTGTGAGGTTCCGGTCGAATTCAGAGAGATGGGTGAGTATTTTGTTTCCTTGGTTTGGTCATTTTTTGTCGTTTCAGGTGGTGACTAACCCTTTTTTGTTTCAGGTCCGGCCACATACCCACCCGTGGACCTCGAGGTGCTTACTCCGCTGTGCCAACACATCTAGAGGCTACCTCTTGAAAGAAGGTCCAACACCCTGCTCTGCACTGAGGCGAATCTAATCCGAGCCGGTATGGTCTATCGGGCCTCTTTGACCAAAGGCAACAACTTTCTAGTCTGTCACCCTGTTCATCTTCCCACTGGTCTTGACCCGGAGCTTGCCATCGATGTTGCGACACTTTTTTTCATCCTTAAGGATAGTGTTCGGGGGGAGGATGAACGAGTGGCTCGTTTGGCCGAGGAGATGGAGCGAGAGCTCGATTCTCTCTCGATTCCGCCACCCGAAGTATCTGCAATACCATTGAATCGAAGAGCTCGATTGGCCAAAAGGGAGCGAGTCGCGTCTGCAAGTGGTTTGCGCAAGAAGCATCGGAGGTCCCCCTCGCCCAAGAAGGTTTCACCTCTTACGGAGGCTCTAACTGCTCAGACCGGGGCACTAATCGTTCATCCTTCTGTTGGGGAACCATCGTCGGATTGACCGAGCGTGGCACCAACCGCTCGTAGTCCTTCACCTGAGGAGTCTCAGCACGTTGACCCGGCCGAGGAGGAGGTTAGTCTCTTTGGCGTTCCTTTTTGTTGGCGGGGAGCGCTTTCCTCGTCCCCAAGTGATGAAGAGATTTAGAGCGAGGTAGGCCTCCTATGGCGGGGCTCTCGTAGTTCTTCGCCCGAGGAGTCTCAGCACGTTGACCCGGCCGAGGAGGAGGTTAGTCTCTTTGGCGTTCCTTTTTGTTGGCGGGGAGCGCTTTCCTCGTCCCCAAGTGATGAAGAGATTTAGAGCGAGGTAGGCCTAACCCTTTGCCACGCGGTCTGGAGGTGACAGCGGGCGCGATCGAGGGAGTCGATCATCCTATGGTGGGGCTCGAGGCTTATTTTTCTAACTCCGTTTTTGTGTAGACAATCGTCGGAGCAACTCGATTGTAGCTCGACTGTTCTTAGTCAGGAGACTCGGCTGAATAGGCCGAACGAAAACTCGGGGGGGCTCGCGACGAGGTCGCGCGTCGGACGACTTTGCGGGCACCACTTTGGAGGATTTTCATTTTATTTCCAAATTAAGTTTTTTTTTTTTTTTTCTTTTTTTTTTTTTGACAACATGTTGGGGTGGGGGATTGAACCTAGGACCTCATGGTCACTAGGCAATACATCATGCCATTGAGCTATGCTTTTGTGGCTACTTCCAAATTAAGTTATAAATCTTGTTACTAATATCTATATCCATATTGGGATTAATAAAGATGATATATTTATGTTTTACAGGTATTTATAAAAGATATAAGAGATATCTATTAACCCTTAATATCTATATCCAAACCCTTCGGTTTACGGACATATCGACGAATATTTTCAGCCTTGTTCCTAACCGAAATTACGAATGTTTTTTTTTTTTGTTTTGCAAGCACAAATGATTTTATTCCTTAATAATTTGTAAACTCCACCTTTTTTCCTCCTATTTTTCTAGCTCTTTTATTACATTTAAATTAAATCAATCACAATACACCATATTTTTATTTCAATTTCAAAATAGTTTAAGTAAATACAATAATAACAATGAGGTTAAAAAATACTTTTCATCTCTAAACTTCCATGGAAATAACAATTTAGTGCTTCAACGTCAAATATGTAACAATTTTGTCCTTAAACTTTAGCATGAAACAAATTAGTCCATATACTTTCAAATTTGTAACAATTTAATCCCAGAAAAATCTCATCAAAATTAAGTGTCAGTTTTTATTACGTGACGACTTAATTTTTGTAGTTTATAAACACATTTGATCAAAATGAATTTATCGATCTACATGCGTAAGAAAATCCATTAAATCATAATCATTTTTTTCACGACATAGATTAAATTGTTACTAAATCGTTACAAGCTAAAGTTCAACTTTTAGAAACTAAATTGTTACCTCCATAAAAGTTATCGGACCAAAAGTATTTTTTTAAGGGCTGGTTGCACAAACAACAATCAGGCCCAAAATAATTACAAATTTAGTAAAATTTAAAATCTTTTGCAATATGGCAAAAAATCAGTGGCTATCACTGATAGACTATTATCACTGACAAAATTCTATAAAAAAGACTATTATCAGCGATAGACCATACTATCATTGATAGAAATTGCCATATCCGCAATTTTTTTTTAAAAGTGCTATATTTTTAATTATTTTACTCTAAATTGTCTAAATTGACCTGGGTTACAATTTTCTTTTTTTTAATCTAAAAATAAATGGATTGGAAAGATTTTAATTCTGATTCTCTCATATTCCTATTTCCAAAGAAGGCATAATATTAAAATTGGAAAATTTCTTCATTGGTTTGGTGACCTGCTTCAATCTGGTTGATAATATGCCGTTTGTCTGATTATGAGTCCAACCCTTTTCATATGAATCTCTGTTTGGTGACCTAATTTCTACTTCATCAATGGTTTTCACTTGACAACATGAAAATTTGTGATCAGATTCACCTACCTAATTGACTACATCCCAAATCACTAAAAAGCTCCATAATTCTCATCATAGATATGGTTTCTTCCAACTACTTGATCCTAGCCTTCATGGTTGCTTTCACATTTTCGAGCGTCGATTCTGGTCGAACTACTCGTCATCTTTTGCAATTCCAAATTTGTCACCAATGCCATCGCTAACTAAGCCATTTGTGCTACCGCCTCTTCCGACAACTTCGATTCCGAACTTGGCATCTATCCCGACTACACTTCCGTCGTTCCCATTCATCTCTCCTCCATCTGCAACTTCTTTCCCTTGAGTTGATATAGAATAGTTGTTCTTTCCTATGAGTATGGTTGTTTTCATATATTTCAATGGTGATTCTTAGTGTGTTGTTGTTTGGGAGCTTGTTTCAGTTTGTATTGTATTGTTTCACGTATAGATTTATCATAGTTTCATGTTAGAAAATATATGTTAGACTCAAAATAAAAAGAAAATGATAATTTTATCAACGACCAAACGGTTCCGACAAACCTCTAGTGTTCCATACTTGAGCAGTCATTTCAATTTTGCACACTCTTATATGAGGTTGTGATTGGGTTCTTAATTTCCATACATAGTGGTAGGTCGAGTCAAACAGGCCATTCTTTCAAAATAATATCTCTCATCGTTATTGAAAAATTATTCAAAGTGGCCACCACAATGTGGGTACTCTAATAATTATTGGATACAAGTTCGAAATATAGGTTTAAAATTCTCTTTCATAAATATCCAACAATGTAAAATTACTAATTTCTCCTTTTTCTGAAAACCTATAAACACATGTCTTCACTACACCAAAGAAGGATCTCATTCTCAAAAGTCATCTTCTAAGACTTAAAAAAATAATAATAATAAAAAAAAATTGTATTTTATATCCTCCCAAGTCCCAACTAACCAATGGCCAATGGGCCAAACACACCCTAAGAGTTCTATCTATCTCTATATATACCTTGTATGTCACAAACAAGAATGAAAAAATCGGCGATATCCATAGAAATATCGTTAAAACGAAGTACTGATAGAGATTTCGAGGGTGAGGATCGTTTTTACCTATTTATTGCCAAAATCGTCAATATATAGAATTTGGGAAGAAAAATACGGATATTCATGAATATTTCGTGGATATTTCGACCAAAAATCACCAAATATCGTGGATATTTCGTAATTTTAATCTTGCATGTGACTTACTTCCAATTTGACGAAGTTTCGCTGGTTTCAAGTATGGAGGGAATGAGTTTGGATAGTCTTTATGGACATGGAGGACAATATGACATAACAAGAGTAGTAACTATAGTTATAGCAAGAGTAATTATATAGTTATAACACAATACTAACTATATATATATGACAATTGTAGTAACTATAGTCATTCAAATTATTATGGTTCATTTGGTTATGGTGGATTTCATGAAAATACATCAATTTATACCCGGGGACCACAATTTCCTCTTCTAAGTGATGAAGACTCAGATTCACAACCTCTACATTATCTTCATTCTTTAGAGCATCCTCATTTAGATGGGACATGGTTTGATGAAAGATTTCATTTTATTGGTTTCATTGGAGTACCATGAGTTGGGAGCTAGAAGTATTGTCGATGTCAAATCAATTATATTAATGTTCGTTTAATACCTCCAAGATCATCATCTTATAATTGAACTTTATACTTGTATGACCTCAATTTTTTATAAATAAAGTATTCAAGTTCATATTCATTTTTCAGTCTTCAATATTATATATTATTCTATTACTATTCATCTTTGACTTCTAATTTTTAAAATATATGCTTAAAGTAATAGTGTATTGCTTAAATAAGCCTCTTTTAAAGTTTCACAAAAAAAATCACAATATTTCTATCAATTTTCGTTATATCCGTGATTCTTACCTGAATATCCGTCGATATTCAAATATTCATCCATATATCCGTAAATCTAAATTATCGTCAAACCGAGCATAGTTCAATTGACATAATGTTGTGCGATAAAGATATTTTCGTCCTTGGTCACAAATGTCTTAGATACAATTTTTTATGCTCTTTGAAATTGTTAAAAAAGGATAAAAGATTTATGTACCTCTTTGTTTCCTTCCCTTTAGGATTTTTTATGCTCTTTGAAAATATCCATGGATATCGATATTTTATCTAAATATATCCGTAAAATTGAAATACCGATATCAATATAGATATCGATATTTTCATCCTTGACAATAACACACAAAGGCATGATTTTGTTTTGCAAAGGGCCAAGTTTAATGTGAGAAACATCCAAAAATGAAAGGTTTTTCAACATCCTCATAGATTCAAATTGCGAACGAGGAAATTACTTGCTGATTTTAACAGTATAATGTTAGTCTAGCCAATCAGTCCTAGATTTATTTTCGCCTAAACTTATTTGCCTCATGAGTTTCCTAGAGGTCTAATTATATGCATAGTAATGTTTATGATTGATAGCACACTAAATGGGCTATCTTTAGAGCCTTTATTATGCTAGTTTTAGAGTTTAAAGAAATGTTTTAATGATATTATTTATTTAAATTGTAGATTTCGAGCATTTGGAGTTGTATCAGACCTAGGCGCGCGCACGCGCACTGCTCACCCAAAGAGCGCCCAGACCACCACGCCACTCAGCCACTTTTGTTATACATTCCGCATTTGTAATACATATACCTGTAGCGTCGAGCTATAGCGTCTCAACGCTATGCTCGACGCTGGCTTTCCAAATCAGTTTTCACGCGTTTTTAAGGGCAGCGTCGAGACGTTACCTCTAGCGTCGAGACGCTATGACGATTTTTCCTATAAATGCATATTTTTCTCCATTCGACGGGGGAAGCCAATTTTTGGGAGATTTGAACCCTAATTTTGAAATACACTCATTGGAAAGGCGTGAGGGACACTCTAGAGAGCTGAAGAAGAGATTCAGAGGCTCGGGAACGTGCAGATCACATCGGGAACGAGACTTGGCACGCGACAAAAGTTTTTCTCCTTTTACCTTTGATTTTATTGTTTATTTTATGGATTCTAAACATTGTCTAAGCATGATTTTAGTGATTATGAGTAGCTAGACTTTTACTTAGAGGATTGATGTAATCGTTTTAGTTTTCATGTTTGATTAATCTAATGTTCTTCATATTGCAACAATTGTTCTTGTGTTTGCTTGCTTAATGCTTTTATCTTTTGGCCAAAGTATAAATTGTTGATTGCTTTAATTCTAGCTTGAAAGAGTAGATTTTAGAGTAGAACTCAAACACTTGACTACTTGTAAATTCTTGCATGAAAATGAAGAATTCTCTTAGAGGCCGATAATAGAAGTTCCTTGATGCCTTTCTTTTCTATTAAAACTAGACAGACATGTTGGTTTTATATTAAGGGAAGAGAATTAATAGAACTCTAGCGAGTCTTTTATGAGTTTTGTACTTCTTGGCTTATAATTGTATGCATGACTATTTTTGGATTAATAGATTAATTAAGCATGAATCTATTAGATGAAATCAATTCTCTAGGTTTTCTCTCCTAAAGGTTTCCCATAACTTTTCAATCATTTAATTTTCACTCAATTTCAAAGTCTTTTTAGTCTAAATAAAATTTGTAGTTAGTACCTACGGTACTCAATTGATCTAAAAAACCAATCCTGTGGACGATACTCTTTACTTAAATCACTATATTAAAACTTGACCCGTACACTTGCGGTAAGTGTACGCAATAAATCACGCAACAAGTTTTTGGCGCCGTTGTCGGGGATTGACATATTTAAATCAATTGATATTGTGGAGAATTCAACAAATCTTACTTTAGATTGTTTTTTTTTATTATTATTAATTTTCTGTTATTTGTGTTTTTCTTGTCAGGTTGGTGTTTTAGTTCATGCGAAAGAACAAGGAGGTTGTATTACTTCCCTTCGATTCTGAGATAGAAAAGACCTGCAAGAGAAATCGAAAAATCCATAAAGAAAAGGACAAATCAGTGACACAACCAAATATGGTCGTACAGGAGAACAAGGCCATTATGGACTACTTCCAGCCCACATTTGACATTAATCAATCTGGGATAGTCCTCACACCTATGGATGCCAACAATTTTGAGTTGAAGACAGGACTGATTCAAATGGCCATGAACAATGCATTCAGGGGCCGTCCCACTGAAGATCCCAATTTCCATTTGAAGATATTCTTAGAAATTTCTAGCACGGTAAAAATTAATGGTGTTTCTACTGAAGCAATTCGCTTACGCCTTTTTCCTTTTTCTTTACAGGAAAAAGCAACTGATTGGCTAGAATCATTACAATCAGGAAGCATCACCACTTGGGAGGAGTTGACACATGCATTTTTGACTAAATTCTTCTCACCTGCTAAATCTGCCAAGCTTAGAACTGAGATAGGAACCTTCAGACAAAATGAAGGTGAACAGTTGTTTGAAGCATGGGAGCGGTACAAGGAACTAATAAGGAAGTGTCCTGAGCATGGGTATCCAGACTGGCTACAAATTCAATTTTTTTACAATGGACTCACAGGACAAACTAAGACAATTGTAGATGCAGCATCAGGAGGAACTATCTTGAAGAAAACTGTAGATGGAGCTCGTACATTATTAGAGGATATGGCAACTACGAGCTATCATTGACCAAATGAACGCTCCAATTATAAAACAGTAGCTGGCCTTCATGAGGTGGATGAGGTAAGTTCCCTTAAGGCTCAATTGCATCTCTTACTAATGCAATGAACAAACTTTTGCATATCTTACTAATGCAATGAACAAACTTGCAGGAATAAGTGTCACTCAATCTATTGCAGCCTTAGCAGCATCTCATACCCCTCCATCTGGTGAGGAATACAACTTGGAACAGACCCAATATGTGAACAATAGAAATTTCAACTATGGAGGCCAACAGATGCAAAGTAATCTTCCTACTCACTACCATCCAGGTTTGAGAAATCATGAGAATTTTTCCTATGCTAATACTAAGATATTTTGCAGCCTCCACCAGGTTTTGCATCCACTTCTCAACAGTCTGAAAAGAAGCCATCCCTTGAAGAATTGGTTGGAGCATTCGTTACAGAATCAAGAAATAGAGTCAACCAAATGGAAAGCACAATGACTAGTCAGGGAGCGGCCATAAAGAATTTGGAGGTACAAATGAGTCAGATGGCCACATCTATTAATAGTCTCCATAAAGATAAATATCCTAGTGACACTGAGGTAAATCCAAGGGAGCAATGCAAAGCTTGCAAGGCTATCACATTAAGAAGTGGAAGGATGGTGGATGAGATTGCAAAAGAATTTGTTGAGAAGTCTACTGAAAAATAGTTCACTCTAGAGCCATCTAATAATGTGTTTATTCAGGTTGAGGAAGAACAAAAGAAGACTACTGCATCACCTGAAGCTGAACAATCTACTAAGTCTTTTGTTCCTTTTGTTCCTAACTCTATTCCTTATCCTCAACGGTTTAAAAAGAAAAAGCTTGAATCTCAATTTTCTAAATTTTTAGACATATTTAAAAAGTTTCATATTAATATCCCATTTGCAGATGCTCTTGCTCAAATGCCACACTATGCAAAATTCATGAAGGGCATAATGTCAAACAAGAAGAAATTGGAGGCCTATGAGACAATCAACCTTACTGAGGAATGCAGTGCCATCCTTCGGAGAAAATTGCCTCAGAAATTAAAGGATCCAGGGAGTTTTACTATTCCTTGTGTTATGGGAAATTCTTCTTCTCCTTATAAAGCTTTATGTGACTTAGGAGCTAGCATTAACTTGATGCCTTTATCTGTATACAGGAAACTAGGTTTGGGGGAGGTGCAACCTACCACCATATCTCTTCAGTTAGCTGATCGATCTATGACATATCCTAGAGGTATTGTAGAAGATGTATTGGTTAAGGTTGACAAGTTTATCTTCCCTGTAGATTTTGTAGTGCTAGACATGGAAGAGGACAGTGAAGTCCCAATAATTTTGGGAAGACCTTTCTTAGCCACTGGACGAGCTTTAATCGATCTACAACAGGGTAAACTTTCTCTAAGATTGAACGACGAAGAGGTAACTTTCAATATTTGTAACTCTATGAAATTCCATGAAGAAGAAAGTGATTGTTTTCGTGTGGACATGATTGATTCCATTACTAATGAGTTTGAGAAATTTGTAGCAAATTCTGATATTTTAGATAAATTGGATTTAGACAATGAGAATGAGCAGGTGAAACAGGTGGAGATGAAACACATGGGCAAGCGACCACCATGATACATTTAATGAGCCTCGTCTAGCCAAAGACGTTAAACAAAGCGCTTCTTGGGAGGCAACCCAAGTTTATTTTTGAGTTTTTTAGTTTATTTTATTTGTTTTATTTTGTTTAATTCTTTTGTGGCGTGATGTTGTCCTTATATTCCTTTACTTTTCCTTTAAGAGCCTGATCAACAAATTTTTCTCCACATCTCAGAAGATTGGATTCACTTGCATTTCAGGGAAATTTCCAAATCCCCTATCTATTTTTTCTTGTCCTTTGCATGTTATTGACTATACATTGAGGACAATGTATGTTTTAAGTTTGGGGGTGGAACTATGCATGTTATGCATGTTTTAGGTGAATTTTATATATTTTTTTTAGCATGATCTTCATGGTTGAATTTTTGTTGCATTGCTCGTGATAAAGACAATCTAGGAAGTGTTCTAAAGTTTGATATTCTATTTTAGTTGGACTATGAGACCATGCCGGTTAACGGAGAAAATTTTATTTTTTAGTCCCTTTTGTATGTTTGAGTACTTTGTAAGCTAATGATGCATCTTTAGTTTGAGTTTTAATGCATAAAGGAGATAAGCATGATTAGATTTTTCTTTGAAAAGTTTTATGATGGTGTCTCGTTTTTTGTTGCTAAATGAAGAATGCATAAGATTTGATACCAAAATACCATGCTTTTCTGTGAGTGTTTGAGCCAATAAGCACCTCCTTAACACGGTGTTCTATTCTTCTTAAATTGAGTGATTGTCATGCATGATTGATATTTCTAGAACTTGCTTTATTATGCATGTCTGGAATCTCTGAATTTGACTTGAATGTTTAACTTCACAAAAAGCGTTTAGGTAAAACTACTTTTAGCTTTCTTAAATAGCCTACCTTGATATAATCCTTAGAAAGCCAAATTTTGAGCCTTAGACCTTTTTATTGAAAAATTACCACATTACAAGCCTTATACCCATTCTCTTGTTGTTTTTCTTTCTTTGAATCCTTAATGAAAGATTTATAAGTGTTTACTACAAGATGTGTCAATCCATCCAAAGAAAAAAAAAAGTTGAATGGTGTTAATAGAATATTCAAAAGGAAGCATTCATTTCATTAACTTCTTTTAGAGACAAAAGAAAAGAGAAAATGAAAAGAGAAGAAGAAAAGAAAAAAGAAAAGAAAATTTCATGTGGTACAATCTTATAATTCTTCCAACCTAGTAGCTTAAAATGTTCATCCATCCACCCTTACCTAAGCCCAATTACAACCAAAGCAAGACCCTTGAAGTTTTACATTCAATATAATTCATCGATGATGAAGATGTGATATATTAGCAAGCTTATAGTAATTGTCTCTTATGTTTTGATTTGAGCGTTTATCTTACATATACCTTAAACAGTTGAACGTTTTGAGTGAATTTCTGTGAGGGTATGAAGTCTTGTGCATTCGATTTCAGTAATTTTATGAGATGCTTGAGTTTTTTTTGTTATAAAATTGAAGTCTATGATTGCTTAATCTCTTGATTGTCATTTTGACTCAAGTTATTGATGTATGTTTAGTTTTATTGGTATTCATAGATATTAAGGGAAGAAAAGTGAGCACACATGCAAAAGATAAAATGTTTTGATTTTTAAAATTTATTGTTGATGAGTCGTGGTCTAATATGTCCTCTTTTGTGGTTTATTTGTCTTTAGAACACTGAGGTTCGAGTCACGAGCATGCATTCATTGATTCATTTAATGGTTTGTTTTATTTTTTGCTGGAGGACTAGCAAAAGCTTAAGTTTGGGGGTGTTTGATAGCACACTAAATGTGCTATCTTTAGAGCCTTTATTATGCTAGTTTTAGAGTTTAAATGAATGTTTTAATGATATTATTTATCTAAATTGTAGATTTCGAGCATTTGGAGCAAACCGGAACTTTTTAGAAGTTATGGCATGAAAAATTAGCTTAAAATAGGAACTTTTATGACCAAGAGCCAAGAAAAAGAAGGAATAGGGGACAGCGTCTCGACGCTCTAATCCCTCACAGAAAAAATAAAAATAAAATATGTACAGCCCCCGTATCAAACTTGGGCGCGCGCGCACGCACTGCTCACCCAAAGAGCACCCAGACCACCACGCCACTCAACCACTTTTGTTATATATTCCGCATTTGTAATACATATACTTGTAGCGTCTCGACGCTATGCTCGACGCTGGCTTTCCAAATCAGTTTTCACGCGTTTTTAAGGGCAGCGTCGAGACGCTAACCTTAGCGTCGAGACGCTATGACGATTTTTCCTATAAATGCATATTTTTTTCCATTCGACGTGGGAAGCCAATTTTTGGGAGATTTAAACCCTAATTTCGAAATACACTCATTGGAAAGACGTGAGGGACACTCTAGAGAGCTGAAGAAGAGATTCGGAAGCTCGGGAACGTGCAGATCACATCGGGAACGAGGCTTGGCACGCGACAAGAGTTTTTCTCCTTTTACCTTTGATTTTATTGTTTATTTTATGGATTCTAAACATTGTCTAAGCATAATTTTAGTGATTATGAGTAGCTAGACTTTTACTTAGGGGATTGATGTAATCGTTTTAGTTTTCATGTTTGATTAATCTAATGTTCTTCATATTGCAACAATTGTTCTTGTGTTTGTTTGCTTAATGCTTTTATCTTTTGGCTAAAGTATAAATTGTTGATTGCTTTAATTCTAGCTTGAAAGAGTAGATTTTAGAGTAGAACTCAAACACTTAGACTACTTGTAAATTCTTGCATGAAAATGAAGAATTCTCTTAGAGGCCGATAATAGAAGTTGCTTAATGCCTTTCTTTTCTATTAAAACTAGACAAACATGTTGATTTTATATTAAGGGAAGAGAATTAATAGAGCTCTAGCGAGTCTTTTATGAGTTTTGTACTTCTTGACTTATAATTGTATGCATGACTATTTTTGGATTAATAGATTAATTAAGCATGAATCTATTCGATGAAATCAATTCCCTACGTTTTCTCTCCTAAAGGTTTCCCATTACTTTTCAATCATTTAATTTTCACTCAATTTCAAAGTCTTTTTAGTCTAAATAAAATTTGTGGTTAGTACCTACGGTACTCAATTGATCTAGAAAACCAATCCTGTGGACGATACTCTTTACTTAAATCACTATATTAAAACTTGACCCGTACACTTGCGGTACGCAATAAATCACGCAACAATGATCACTGCCAGAGGTCCAATCCAATATAATCTTTCAACACAAGACATTTAATAGATGAAGTACAAAAGGACAGTTGTATACAAGCATTACAAAATCAGTCCATATTCTCAAACTCAATCTTAACATAGGCAAATTATTCTTCCATGTTTATTCTCCCCAAGGATGCAAAGGCATATGAGGAAACATAATCATAAGGAACGTTATAATTAAAAGGAAGAGAAAAACATACTTTAAGAGCTAGGACCAAAATTCTCGATTTTTTACAGCCAGTCTTCGTGTTTCCTCTTTGAAGCTGCTTGCTACGTAATCAAGAGTCCATTTCTCGAACGTACAATCGACAAAGTCGTAGTAGCCACCGTGAATGGAGAGACTTCCTTTCTTCACCTTTTCTTCAATCCAAGGGTATGTCAGCAAGTTCAGCAACGAATTGTTGAGCGATTCCTGCCAAAGATGCACAAGAAGAAGCTTTGAATTTGAATCGAATTTGAATCACAGTAGCATTTGGAATGTGATTGGAATGTACTTAATAAGCGAGTTGATTCGACAACTTAGGGGATGAACGCCAATGGTGCTTAAGTTGACAGACGAATGGACAACGAAAAATATTTAAAAAAAATAGGCAAAATGATTATTGGGTGCCTACATTCTTTCACCATTTCTGATAGTTCAAGAAGTTTTTAAGGATTTTGTAAAAAGAAAGACAACCTTCTCACAGTGTCTGCATTGCTGGTCAAAGTTGAGGTTGGAAGTAGCAGCCTTGGTCCTTATTTTTGCATTCTTCCCATTAATAACCCAATTTGTGATAAAACAGCTGCATTCAGTTTCAAAAAGTTAACTTTTCCAGAAACACATGTAGCATTTTCAAAATGAATGATTGGCGTTATCTTGATCGAACCTCGGTTTTTCATCTTGCATACCCATAAGTGCGCGTATGCCCCCACAACAGCTATGGCCAATGACGAAAATGTTTTCAACCTGAAATAGATAAACCACATTTTCAAGATTACGACATGATTGGTTGTTACCTACACTATAGCTATGTGTATATTTACAAGACATTACACAGTTTAATTAACAAACACAGATTTCGATATCTTTTGAAAGATAACTCACTTCGAGCGTGTTAACTGAAAACTGCAATGCAGCTTGTGTTTCTGATGATCCTTTCTGTAAAAATAACAAGAGTGAAAAGTTTAGCAAATAAACAAGATACCAAAATCTAAAAACTTTCATCTCATAAGCTTGAATACATGAAAACCTTTGGATGCGAGATAACCACTTTTTTTTGTTTTATGTGATCTAAAAACTAAAATTGTTTAACAATGTTCTCTTTTGATTTCTTTGTTTCAAAAATGATTTTTTAAAAAGAAAATACAGTCCAAAATATAACAATAATAAAATTGTTTTCTATTTTAAAACTTTGACTAAGACTTCAATAGTACTAAAATATGACAGTACAAGGATATATCTTCAACTAAGTGATAAAAACTTCCATTCTTTCTTTCCAACTGAGTTACCCAACAAACAGCTACAACAATATGGATTGATACAATTCAAAATCATAAACTACATGCCTCAAAAGGTACAACCAAATTCGCTATATTGCGAACAAGAAATGCTTCTCCAGGTTGGAAACCCAAAACGTTTGAGGGACAAACTCTAGAATCTGCACAAGAAATCACCAAAAACTGTCTTCAAAATGTCAGTTGACACGATCGTCTCTTGAGCTAAGAGCAATCCATTTTAAAGAGTCATCTATGTATAATATGTGGCCACAATGAGCCTATTGAAATTAGAAGATCAATACTCACCTTTGGCGATTGAGCATCAGAAAGACGTCGAAAATGTTCTAAATTTTCCCTGACAAATGGAAGGAAATTATTTTCTTTCAAAGCTTAGTAACATCAAAAGAAGAGTAGTTTTGCTGCTTACATATATGTATTCCTTTTAAAGCTTAGAAATCGATGTTTGATATCCTCAAATAAGTTGTGCCTCTTTTCGGTTTCTATCACAACATTCATCTTGTTATTTTCAACTTCCTGAGTCAGTCCAGGGCAGCAACTGCATGTGTGGTTAAAAAAACAATAAGATGATTCTCTTAGGCAAAAATCAATCTACTTCCATACATGATTTAGTTGGTGATTGTAACAAAGGGGAGGAATATGCTTCTCTCTGAATCTATCTGAAAAGTAGCATCAACATGGCAGTTTAAATCATGAAATAGTCAAGGTTCTTTATTTGAACCACCAAAAAACAATTCTTCTCAAAGAAAGTTTAGCTCCTTATCCACCAGGAAAAGAATCACCCCGTTTGATAACCATTTGGTTTTTAGTTTTTTAAAATTAAGCTTATAAACACTACTTTCCCCAATGAGTTTCTTTCCTTTGCTATCTACTTTTTAGAAATATTTTCAAAATCCAAGCCAAGTTGTAAAAACTATAAAAGAAAAATTATAGTTTTTAAAAACATGTTGTTGGCTAAGAAATCAAACGTTTCTTTAAGAAAGGTGAAAACCATAATGAAGAAATTGAGAAAAAGCAAACACAAATCTCAAAAACATAACTAAAAACGAAATCGTAATAAAACGAGGCCTAAATAACATAAGTTATAAACTTAAACTGAAAGCCAACAGATTTTCCGACATCCGTAGCATTTATTACATAACAAACAAAGGATGAATGAACACATGAGCAGTAGCTGAAGATAAGTAGGGGCTAAAACTATGATGAATGATGTTGTTCTTATAATTCTATTGCACCAAAATCATAAGCACTTTAGCTTTCATATGTGTTTTCACATCCATTAGAACCCAATTAACATCAAGAAAAATATATTAGAATGGATCAAACACAACATATAACATGTAGTTAAGGCATTATCTCATCACTGCAACTTCAATTTCCTTCCAACTGCCTGACTAACAGAGTTATAATACATAACTTAAATGGAACCATTTCACAAGTTTAAGAAGTAATTGCTTAAATTTTAATAGCTTGTTAAATCCATGATGCAAGCAAACATTCCTCCTTATGTCAAATTCACCCATAATTGCAAGAAAACAATCACTAGCCACTGGCAGGAGAAAAATAGCAGGACAAACAGCTAATTTATTGAAGACAACAATGCAAATGAAATCAGCAGAAATCCCAATAAACAAGGCAACTCACTTAACACTGGTCGATAATTTCAAATGGGTGTGCTCCATTTTCCTTGAATTCAGCTTAAGCTCAAAGATCTGCAACAAAAACAAGAAAAAAACCCAAAAACATCAAACACAACCAGTACAGAAATAAAAAATAACAGAACAAGAAGTAAGAGAAAGTACATCTGGGGTTTTCAAGAAGCTCCTTTGACGCTGCTGAGAAGAAGTGGAAGAGGAAAAAATGCAGTGTGAAATTGAAGAAGCAGAAAGGGCAATTTCCATGGCAGAGATGGATCTACCTGTAAATAATGAAAAGGGGTTTTTCAGAGAGGCTTGAAAATGGGATCTGGAAGTGGAACATTCGCATAAAATGGTGGAATTATACCTTTTAAAAGAAGTGGGTGAGTTGGTTGGCAAAACAATCGCCATTTGTTTCTTCTCCAAGAAAGACGGAGAACACGAAGCTCCCTCAGTCAGAGAACTCAGAAGAATATTAAAAAGAAGAATGAAAAAGAGAAGGCGATTGATTAATTAATCAACTTTTTCAAACTCTGTCTTGACTCGTTTAGTAATGGAAGTTTCAGATTCTGTAGACGTTCAAATAAATTGGTTGGTTCTACCCTTTTTAGAACAACAAATCACAAATGAGACTCAAAAATTACAAATTTGGAAATTGGAATATCACCCGTGGAAGGAATCCACAATTTTATTTTTAACTTAGTAGATGAGAATTATCCGTACTCACAAAAAAAAAATAAAAAATAAAAAATGAGGATTGAGGATTATTCAATGTGTCGTTGTTACAATTTAGGGCATATTTGTTGAATATAAAAGTTAAGAAAAAAGTACATTTTTATCATTATTTGAGTTAATAATTTTTATATTTTTAGAAACAATAATTGTTTTTTTTTCCAAATGTAATATACTACTGAGCAAAAATGACGACCTCATAGCCCAAGACCAAGACACAAGAAACAAACAAGAACAAGTTGAAGCTCACAAACGAGCATGAAGCACAAAGCGAAACAACGTAACACAAAACACATTGAAACTCACAAACGAGCACGGGAATACAACAACCCACCCAAAGAAAGTAGTGAAACACAATCGTTCAGGCCCCACCCCTACCAAAAGTAAGGGAAGGGTCAAGAGGTTCACCCTGACAACGAAAAAGCTTACATTAACTTGGTTACCACACTCATTCACAACAAAGTCCGCCTGCATAGTCTCCATCAAAGGTAAATGAGAAGAGCACGACCCCTCCTCTCCCAAAATAGCAAAAGAATTTGGCACCCTTACATTAGAACACAAAAGGGACCAGAGCTCCCAGGAAAGGTCTTCCTATTTGAGCCTGACGCACCACCCTGATGAGGGGACAAAACACGAGGCCTTGAACTTCTAGTACGAGGAGGGGCCTTCCCCACAACACCAGCCTGAGAAACAAGGGAGGGTGTGGCACCATCCTTAGAAACAAGGGGTGACGGGACACCCACTAAAGTCACTCTTCCTAGACATGAAGCCTCATGGGGTAGTTTTGGGAAATTTTCCCCAGAATGGCCAGAAACCCGACACAACAAACACCTCTTCGGTTTCCAAGGATAAACAACCGAGACCTCAAAATCCACATTCCTCATTCTGACAATAACAGAAGTAGGTAACACATCATTCACTCCTACCTCAACACAAACGAGCAAAAGAAAGTTTATGGTGGTTCATCGTAGCCTTATCCATGCACATTGGTCTTCCCACAGCACTAACAACCGCCCCTACCCCCCGAGGGGTCCATAACTCAAAAGGGACATTAAACAATTTAATTCAGTCAGATAGGCACCGTGTCAAAAACAAAAAGTTTGAGGGACAATACATGGGCCCCACTTACGAAGAAGAATGGGCTTCCCACCAATATGCCAAGGGTCATTAGCTAGAACCCAATTCCGAGACTCAACTTTTGTGAACTGGAAGATGATAAGCACATTTTCCAACGTTGTGATATATAATCGACGTCTTCAGATGCCTTCAAATCTTACCAATCAAGCGCATAATGCGCGTAATCACAACAAAGAGAAGTCGAGCATCAAATGTAGGATCATATGACAACACTAGAGGAGGAGGGGGATAAAGTTGCTTAACAATTTTAAAACAACCCTAACCCCCGAGGGGTCCATAACTCAAAACGGACATTAAACAATTTAATTCAGATAGGCACCGTGTCAAAAATAAAAAGTTTGAGGGACAATACCTGGGGCCCACTTACGAAGAAGAATGAGCTTCCCACCAATATGCCAAGGGTCATTAGCCAGAACCCAATCCCGAGACTCAACTTTTGTGAACTGGAAGATGATAAACACATTTTCCAACGTCGTGATATATAACCGACGTCTCTAGATGCCTCCAAATCTTACCAATCAAGCGCCTAATCACAACAAAGAGAAGTCGAGCATCAACTGTAGGATTGTATGACAACACTATAGGAGGAGGGGGATAGGGTTGCTTAACAATTTTAAAACTTTTTCGATGAATTAAGCTAAATTAGTTCAAAGGAAACTACTAGAATTAACACCTTAGAGTTGCTAGGAATATGTAACAATTTTCTTAAGCATGCAACCTAGTGGAGGCTTAAAAGAGAAAATTCAGCAAAAATGATGGGGTATTTTGGGAAGAATGATTGTTGAGTTTAAAGAAATTTTTGGGCTAAAAGATATTAAAGCTGGATTTAAAATTGACCATTGGATTAAGGTTTAAGTGGATTAATGCCCGAGATTAATGGAGGAAAAGTTGGTAAAAATTCGGAATAAATAAAGCCTTCAACGATAAAAATAAATGCCTCGCGTAGAAGAGCGTGAAGACAAAACACGCGCGCCTGCGGCAAGAAGAAACTCCAGGCGCGTAAAATGCAAGCTCGATCTCACGAGTAAAATCCAACGTTTAATTCTTTTCATTTATTTATTTATTCAATAATTTATTTATAGGGAAATTGTAACCGATGTCAATTTAGAGTAAAATAATTAAAAATATAGCATTTTTTTAATTTTTTTTTTTTTTGCAGATATGACAATTTCTATCACAGATAGTATGGTCTATCGCTGATAATAGTCTATCACCTCAGTTTCTTTTATAGAATTTTAGTCTATCAGTGATAATCATATATCAACCATAACTTCTATCAGTGATAACCACTGTTTTTTTTTGTCATATTTGCAAAATGTTTTAAATTTTGCTAAATTTGCAATTATTTTGAGTCTGATGGCTGTTTGTGGAACCAAACCTTATTTATATATATAATATATATATATATAATATATATATATATACATATATATATATATATATATTCTGAAATTTAAGATATCTCAGATCGCCAAGTGTTCGCATTTCAGCCGTTAGATATGATTCCACATACGCTTTGTCAGCAAGTGATGCCACGTGTCATTTTCTGATTTTCTTGATCTCGTAAACCTCATTGACACATAAGACAATGTTTTTCAATCTTAGTTTGACTATTCTTCTTTTGATGTTGGATTCGAGCGATTCAAAATGCGTTGGAATCGTATTTATGAGCTCTACGTTATGAGAACAATGAGCACCACGTCGGATTCCACGTCATCAAATTGTCACGTGTCAACGACTCATTAGTTTTGCCTCAAATCTTCTTTTGCCTATATCGTTCTCGTCTAACCTCTGATTCAAATGATTGAAGATGCATTGGAATCGTTTTTATGAGCTCTATGATATAGAAACTTTAAAACACTAAAATCATTAGTTATATAAAGTTTTGTTATCATCAAAACATATGGTATGATTGAGGCTTATAAAGCTAACATCAACAAATTGACCCACCAAAGAGCAACCCCACACAACAACCCCCTCTTCAAACACAACATCTTATGGAATGATCACTTGTTGGCCGTCAACCTCAACAAGCGGAACAAAAGGGATAGGGACTGAGGGGGAAGAAGCCTCAAACAATGTCGCCCAAGTTTCAACATCCTTATTCGGCCTTACAACATCGTGCAACAACCCTAGAGGATCCACCGCTCTTTCTCGCCCACGACCGGTAAACGAATTGAGGAGCTTCAATCAGTGGATCTTGGATTCCAAAGTTGAATGTCTAGTACATAGGTGCAACATAATCTCGGATTGCACGGTCTCTGTCCTCCGCGATAAAAAATGGGTTTTGAGCTTGGTTCTTGTGCCCCATTATTGTTGACTCATCCACCATTCTTGGGTGGATTTAGATTATTGTTGATATTCATGCCACTAGCGAGTCTTTTATGATTTTTATTCTTCTTGGCCTATAATTGTATGCATGACTATTTTTGGATTAATAGATTAATTAAGCATGAATCTATTCGATGAAATCAATTCCCTAGGTTTTTCTCTCCAAAAGGTTTCCCATTATTTTTCAGTCAAAGTCTTTTTAAGCTAAATACAATTTGTGGTTAGTACCTACGGTACTTAATTGATCTAGAAAACCAATCCTGTGAACGATACTCTTTACTTAAATCACTATATTAAAACTTGACCCGTACACTTGCGGTACACAATAAATTGCGCAACAAGTTTTTGGCGTCGTTGTCGGGGATTGACATATTTAGATCAATTGATATTGTGGAGAATTCAACAAATCTTACTTTAGATTGTTTTTTTTTATTATTAATTTTCTGTTATTTGTGTTTTTCTTGTCAGGTTCATGTTTTAGTTTATGCGAAAGGACAAGGCGGTTGCCTTACTTTCCTTCGATCTTGAGATAGAAAGGACCTGCAAGAGAAATCGAAAAATTCATAAAGAGAAGGACAAATCAATGGCACAACCAAATATGACCGAACAGGAGAACAAGACCATTATTGACTATTTCCAGCCCACATTTGACATTAATCAATCTGGGATAGTCCTCACACCTATAGATGCCAATAATTTTGAGTTGAAGACAAGACTGATTCAAATGGCCATGAACAATGCATTCAGGGGCCGTCCCACTGAAGATCCCAATTCCCATTTGAAGAAATTCTTAGAAATTTCTAGCATTGTAAAAATTAATGGTGTTTCTACTGATGCAATTCGCTTACGCCTTTTTTCCTTTTTCTTTACAGGAAAAAGCAACTGATTGGCTAGAATCATTACAACTAGGAAGCATCACTACTTGGTAGGAGTTGAGACATGCATTTTTGACTAAATTCTTCTCACCTGCTAAATCTGCCAAGCTGAGAACTGAGATATGAACCTTCAGACAAAATGAAGGTGAACAGTTGTTTGAAGCATGGGAGCGATACAAGGAACTAATAAGGAAGTGTCCTGAGCATGGGTATCCAGACTGGCTACAAATTCAATTTTTTTTTACAATGGACTCACAGGACAAACTAAGACAATTGTAGATGCAACATCTTGAGGAACTATCCTGAAGAAAACTGTAAATGGAGCTCGTACACTATTAGAGGAGATGGCAACTACGAGTCATCATTGGCCAAATGAACGCTCCAATTCTAAAACAATAGCTGGCCTTCATGAGGTGGATGAGGTAAGTTCCCTTAAAGCTCAAATTGCATCTCTTACTAATGCAATGAACAAACTTGCAAGAATAGGTGTTACTCAATCTATTGCAGCCTTAGCAGCATCTCATACCCCTCCATCTGGTGAGGAATACAGCTTGGAGCAGGCCCAATATGTGACAATAGAAATTTCAACTATGGAGGCCAACATATGCAAAATAATCTTCCTACTCACTACCATCCAGGTTTGAGAAATCATGAGAATTTTTCCTATGCTAATACTAATAATGTTTTGCAGCTTCCACCAGGTTTTGCATCCACTTCCCAACAACCTGAAAAGAAGCCATCTCTTGAAGAATTGGTTGGAGCATTCGTTACAGAATCTTGAAATAGAGCCAACCAAATGGAAAGCACAATGACTAGTCAGGGAGCGACCATAAAGAATTTGGAGGTGCAAATGAGTCAGATGGCCACATCTATTAACAGTCTCCATAGAGGTAAATATCCTAGTGACACTGACCTAAATCCAAGAGAGCAATGCAAAGCTTGCAAAGCTATCACATTAATAAGTGGAAGGATGGTGGATGAGATTGCAAAAGAACCAGTTGAGAAGTCTACTGAAAAAGAGTTCACTCTAGAGCCATCTACTAATGTGTTTATTCAGGTTGAGGAAGAACAAAAGAAGACTACTGCATCACCTGAAGCTGAACAATCTACTAAGTCTTCTGTGCCTTTTGTTCCTAACTCTATTCCTTGTCCTCAACGCTTTAGAAAGAAAAAGCTTGAATCTCAATTTTCTAATTTTTTAGACATATTTAAAAAGCTTCATATTAATATCCCATTTGCAGATGCTCTTGCTCAAATGCCACATTATGCAAAATTCATGAAAGACATTGTTACGTCTCCAAAAGTGACTATTTTAGGACTTATTTGTGTTAGGAAGTTGTGCATTTGTAAGTATTTTGATAGGATTTAGCTTGAACCTATGCTTATATATGAGAATTAGAAGAAGGAAGCTAAATTAGGACTTGTATGCAAAAGGAAAGAAAAGGGAATGAAAAACGAAGTTAGAAGAATGAAAACTGTGCATTGCGGAGGCATTGCGGAAACATTGCTAAAACCGCAATGTTTCAAGTGAAATCCGTAAGTTGGCTAACCTTTTTCTGTTGTGATCCGATATTTCAGGGATTCGTTCTTTCTCCTCCAGCCACGTAGAAGTACGACGTTGAGAATGGATGGTTCTCCTTGGCCCAATCGCACCTGCAGAATACTATAAAAGGAGGTCAAAGTGGAGGGTTGAAGGACATCCGAAAAAACGTAGACTTCTCTTCTCAGCACAGTCTTTCCCATTCTTTCTCTTCTTCGTCTGTTGGTTTGAGAGGTTCAGCTGTTGAAGTCGACAATCTGATAGGAAGGAGAGAAGATTCATCTTCTCTTCTGATTGGATTCATCCAAGCAAGGCTGGCCTTTCTCTCCCTTCAGCTGAGGCAACTGCAACGAGGCGAACAAGCATACCTTTACTGCTTTCTGTTTTAGTTTTCTGTTTTCAGTACTGATTGTTGTTATTTCTTTTCCAGTAGCTACTCTAATTCATTTCGTTGTTTTCTGTCTTTACTTTAGTAACTCTAAGTCTTCATTTGCTTCGTTCAAACAATTGATTAATCAACGCACAATTCATCATTTCACAATCTCTTTAATTTCCCTGTTACTGCCTTTAGCTTCTGTTTTGTCTTTAATAATCTTCTAAGCATGTCTTCTTCATCTACTCTTTCTATTCTATCTGCATCCATGAGTAACTAAGTCACATAGGGGCATGCTAATGACAAAGCTATAGGCTAAAACACGTGAACCAAGCATGTAGGATAGCTCTCGAACGCATTGATTGTATGTAAGCTTCATCCCACGGGCAATTTCGATTGGCCATCCATTTTGTCCAAAGAACTCCTAACCTCCGGAAGGAGTAAGAGTTCAGAGTCATACACTCATGCTAGCCTCTCAAGGTAGCCAGAAAACGACCTAGGAATAGGCGTTTTCCTAGTACAAATCACAACTTACTGTTTTAACAAGATGCTTAAGATCTTACTTGGACATGAGTAAACTAAAGAATCTAATGCATGAAATCGGAAGATACATGAGAATGAGTTAGTTTGATGCATAGTGAGTTGATCTAATGCTTGAGAATCGTGAGAAAAAGCCAATAGAGGAGTCATTAGTAGTCCTTGTTTCCACATTTTACACACTTTCGCTGTTAGTAACATTGCGGTATAATTGCTGTTCCCGCAATTCTTTTGGGTTAAAAATTCTGTTTAGCCATTTCCCTCTTCGTTATTTAATCTCTTCTCTTTACGTTTGAGTTTGTCATTAACTTGCACTTGTTTTATGTTGCTATCCTTTACTTATTCCTTAGTAATTAGGCAATTTAAAACCAAATCTACCCCATCAAATCCACCCATTCTTGCTTAACAATACACTTCGCGAGTAACTAAGAATAAATCTCTGTGGGAAAACGAATGAAAAAATACTTACTACTTGCTACAAGATCATGTATGCTTGCATGTTCTGAGTGCTCTCTTATTGCATATTCCTTTTAAACATTGAGCATGCAACAGACATCATGTCCAACAAGAAGAAACTGGAGGCCAACGAGACAATCAACCTTACTGAGGAATGCAGTGCCATCATTCAGAGAAAGTTGCCTCAGAAATTAAAGGATCCAGGGAGTTTTACTATCCCTTGTGTTATGAAAAATTCTTCTTCTCCTTATGAAGCTTTATGTGACTTAGGAGCTAGCATTAACTTGATGCATTTATCTGTATACAAGAAACTAGATTTGAGGGAGGTGCAACCTACCACCATATCTCTTCAGTTAACTGATCGATCTATCACATATCCTAGCGGTATTGTAGAAGATGTGTTGGTTAAGGTTGACAAGTTTATCTTTCTTGTAGATTTTGTAGTGCTAGACATGGAGGAGGACAGTGAAGTCCCAATAAGCGCTTTGTTTAACGTCTTCAGCTAGACGAGGCTCATTAAATTCATCATGGTGGTCGCTTGTCCATGTGTTTCACCTGCTCATTCTCATTGTCTAAATTCAATTTATCTAAAATATCAAAATTGGCCATAAATTGCCCAAACTCATTAGAAATAGAATCAATCATGTCCACACAAAAACAATCACTTTCTTCTTCATGGAATTTCATAGAGTTATAAATATTGAAAGTTACCTCTTCATCGTTCAATCTTAGAGAAAGTTTACCCTGTTGTACATCGATTAAAGCTCGTCCAGTGGCTAAGAAAGGTCTTCTCAAAATTATTGGGACTTCACTGTCCTCCTCCATGTCTAGCACTACAAAATCAACAGGGAAGATAAACTTGTCAACCTTAACCAATACATCTTCTACAATACCTCTAAGATATGTGATAGACCGATCAGCTAACTGAAGAGATATGGTGGTAGGTTGCACCTCCCCTAAACCCAGTTTCCTGTATACAGATAAAGGCATCAAGTTAATGCTAGTTTCTAAGTCACATAAAGCTTTATAAGGAGAAGAAGAATTTCCCATAACACAAGGAATAGTAAAACTCCCTGGATCCTTTAATTTCTGAGGCAATTTTCTCCGAATGATGGCACTGCATTCCTCAGTAAGGTTGATTGTCTCGTAGGCCTCAAATTTCTTCTTGTTTGACATTATGTCTTTCATGAATTTTGCATAATGTGGCATTTGAGCAAGAGCATCTGCAAATGGGATATTAATATGAAGCTTTTTAAATATGTCTAAAAATTTAAAAAATTGAGATTCAAGCTTTTTTATTTTTAAACCGTTGAGGATAATAAATAGAGTTAGGAACAAAAGGCGCAGAAGACTTAGTAGATTGTTCAGCTTCCGGTGATGCGGTAGTCTTCTTTTGTTCTTCCTCAACCTGAATAAACACATTAGTAGATGGCTCTAGAGTGAACTCTTTTTCAGTAGACTTCTCAACAGGTTCTTTTGCAATCTCATCCACCAGCCTTCCATTTCTTAATGTGATAGCCTTGCAAGCTTTGCATTGCTCCCTTGGATTTAGCTCAGTGTCACTAGGATATTTACCTTTATGGAGACTATTAATAGATGTGGCCATCTGACTCATTTGTACCTCCAAATTCTTTATGGCCGCTCCCTGACTAGTCATTGTGTTTTCCATTTGGTTGGCTCTATTTCTGGATTCTATAATGAATGCTCCAACCAATTCTTCAAGGGATGACTTCTTTTCAGGCTGTTGAGAAATGGATGCAAAACCTGGTGGAGGCTGCAAAATATTCTTAGTATTAGCATAGGAAAAATTCTCATGATTTCTCAAACCTGAATGGTAGTGAGTAGGAATATTATTTTGCATATGTTGGCCTCCATAGTTGAAATTTCTATTGTTCACATATTGGGCCTGTTCCAAGTTGTATTCCTCACCAGATGGAGGGATATGAGTTGCTGCTAAGGCTGCAATAGATTGAGTGACACCTATTCCTGCAAGTTTGTTCATTGTATTAGTAAGAGATGCAATTTGAGCCTTAAGGGAACTTACCTCATCCACCTCATGGAGACCAGCTACTATTTTATAATTGGAGCGTTCATTTGGCAAATGATAGCTCGTAGTTGCCATCTCCTCTAATAGTGTACGAGCTCTATTTACAGTTTTCTTCAGGATAGTTCCTCCAGATGCTGTATCTACAATTGTCTTAGTTTGTTCTGTGAGTCCATTGTAAAAAAATTTAATTTGTAGCCAGTCTGGATACCTATGCTTCAAACAACTGTTCACCTTCATTTTGTCTGAAGGTTCCTATCTCAGTTCTAAGCTTGACATATTTAGAAGGTGAGAAGAATTTAGTCAAAAATGCATGTGCCAACTCCTCCCAAGTGGTGATGCTTCCTGGTTGTAATGATTCTAGCCAATCAGTTGTTTTTTCCTATAAAGAAAATGTAAAAATGCGTAAGCGAATTGCATCAGTAGGAACACCATTAATCTTTACCGTGCTAGAAATTTCTAAGAATTTCTTCAAATGGGAATTAGGGTCTTCAGTGGGACGACCCCTGAATGCATTGTTCATGGCCATTTGAATCAGTCCTGTCTTCAACTCAAAATTGTTGACATCTATAGGTGTGAGGACTATCCCGGATTGATTAATGTCAAATGTTGGCTGGAAGTAGTCCATAATGGATTTGTTCTCCTATTCGGCCATATTTGGTTGTGCCTTTGATTTGTCCTTCTCTTTATGGATTTTTCGATTCCTCTTGCAGGTCCTTTCTATCTCAGAATCGAAGGGAAGTAAGGAAACTCCCTTGTCCTTTCTCATAACCTAAAACACGAATCTGACAAGAAAAACACAAATAACAAAAAAATAATAAAAATAAAAATACAATCTAAAGTAAGATTTGTTGAATTCTCCACAATATCAATTGATCTAAATATGCAATTCCCCGGCAACGGTGCCAAAAACTTGTTGCGTGATTTATTGCGTACCGCAAGTGTACGGGTCAAGTTTTAATATAGTGATTTAAGTAAAGAGTATCGTCCACAGGATTGGTTTTCTAGATCAATTGAGTACCGTAGGTACTAACCACAAATTTTATTTAGATTAAAAAGACTTTGAGTGTGAGTGAAAATTAAATGACTGAAAAATAATGGGAAACCTTTTGTAGAGAAATACCTAGGGAATTGATTTCATCGAATAGATTCATGCTTAATTAATCTATTAATTCAAAAATAGTCATGCATACAATTATAGGCCAAAAAGAATAAAATCATAAAAGACTCGCTAGAGCTCTATTAATTCTCTTCCCTTAATATAAAACCAACATGTATGTCTAGTTTTAATAGAAAAGAAAGGCATTAAGCAACTTCTATTATCGGCCTCTAGGAGAATTCTTCATTTTCATGCAAGAATTTACAAGTAGCCAAGTGTTTGAGTTCTACTATTTCAAGCTAGAATTAAAGCAATCAACAATTTATACTTTGGCCAAAAGATGAAAGCATTAAGCAAACAAACACAAGAACAATTGTTGCAATATGAAAAACTTTAGAGTAATCAAACATGAAAACTAAAACGATTACATCAATCCCCTAAGTAAAAGTCTAGCTACTCATAATCAATAAAATCATGCTTAGACAATGTTTAGAATCCATAAAATAAACAATAAAATCAAAGGTAAAAGGAGAAAAACTCTTGTCGCGTGCCAAGCCTCGTTCCCGATGTGATCTGCACGTTCCCGAGCCTCCAAATCTCTTCTTCAGCTCTCTAGATGTCCCTTTAGCCTTCACAATCAGTGTATTTCAAAATTAGGGTTCAAATCTCCCAAAAATTGATCTCTCTTTGAATGAAGACAACATGTCTTTTTATAATAGACTACTCTTCCCAATCTAATAAGGAATCCATATTTTAATTAGATTAGAAATCTAATCAATTTAGGAATTCCAAATTAAATTAGGAATATCTTTTCTATTCAAACGTGCCCAAAATAAGACCAAATAGGATAAAATCGAATAAGATATGATAAAATTCATATCTAATCCTTGGATTTTTAACTTGATTCTCTTTTTCTCTTCACATAAATCTTCTAAATTATCAGTTTTGCTTCAAATGCTCGATATCTATAAAATAAGAGAATATCAACGTGAAAACAATCATTTAAGCCTCAAAACTAGCATAAAATATGTCCTAAAGATAGCTCACTTTGTGTTCTATCAAGAAAGACTTGTTAAAGTTTGTGAATTCATCTCATATTCGGCCTTTGTGAGTATATGTTTAAATGATGTTGGAAATAAGAGTCCAAATGCAAGTATACATTTTCAACAAGTAATAAAGTATAAAAATATTCCAAGTATCGAAAATATTACATGTATCGAAACCCAAGAGACTGTGATTGCAATTCAATTCCAGTAATAATTATGTTTTCTTCGAAAATTAAGTTCAAAGATGGTGGCAAATGACAAAAATAGTTTATGGTTTTTTCAGGTTGGTGACATGATTTTGAAATAATAATTACAAAAGTGGGATCCGATCGAGTTTCAGCCACTGATACAATGCTAACTCGATGCGGTCGCATTGCTCATTCTCATGCAAGACTTGTTAAAGGTTGTGAATTCACCTCATATTCGACCTCCGTGAGTATACCTTTAGGTGTCCATAGCCATTAAACCTTTATTTCTAGGGCAATTGCAAACTCGGGTAATTTAAGCATACAATTTATTAACCTTACGGTGTGTCTTATTCCTAAGCCCACATGACGTCCTATTCCTAGGCCCTTTGTCTCATATTCCTTCGTGAAATCCATATATTGCCTAAGTCTTCTTAGTGCTCAAACTCAACTAGCATGTTAACTTAAGTGATCAGTTTAAATTAACAAAACCTAAATTAAATGAATGAGGAAAGTTAACTTGTAATGCACTCAAACGAGCTACGATCATGTCTTATTAAGCAATTTTAATCATCAGAGCATCCACAAACCAAACCCTTATGAAAACTTAGCTCATAATGGAAATTAACATAACATAAATTAGAAATGTAAGATTCATTACAAAATAAAGGTATGGAAAGAAAGAATTCAAATAACACTTTAATTGAAAACAGAAATTGAAAACAACTTAAAGCAAAACTAAATGGAAAACAACTATAAATGAAAAGTGAATCGAAAATCTAAAACAAAAGACTAAGGGGGGCAAAGCGATGGATTGAAATGAGAATGGAGATGGAGTGAGTAGTCTTCCAGATTGGACTTCGAGTAAATGAGGTGTGTTGAAATGGGAGGTGGATGGTCCCTTTTATAGCCCTCGAGGTGGTTAGGCAGGTGTGAAATAGGTGGATCTAGGTGTGTTCCTCAATCTTCTCAACTCCTAATAACAAGTGGTTGTTGATTCAGTCTTCGTTTGACTTGGTCTTCGTTTTGCGATGCAACCAGCATTACGACCCATTACGACCGCATTGCATTTGCTAATTTTCCCTCAAAATTGCGTCTGCATAGTGTTCATTTTCACACCTTATCCTACAAAATTTAAAATAAGGGTCAAATAACATCATTTTCTTACCTTTTTAACCTTAATTTCTTTCCTTTTCATTTTATGGCCCCGAGATTTATGATTTTGTATTTTTTTTTACATTAATTGGACTCTTTTAACCCTAGTACACTACTTTTCATTTCTAACTTGATACAAAATTGATAATTTTAATAGGCTAAAAAGTGGTAAATTAGGTACTTATCAATAGGTGTCTCATATGTTCGATCTTTTAGCATGAACATTTAATGTTCTCTAGAGATCACATCCCTGAAAGAGTTCCGACATGCATAACGGAAGCAATTTTGGATCTAAGTACTCTAATTTTGTTAATTTCAAAGGAAAAAGCATTTAATTTGAAAATCAAAGACAATAATTTAGAAATTACCTTCGAAGCTCAAATTCTTCTCGATACCAAGCCCGATCTTCGAACGTAACAGTCACGAACCACCACGAGAGTCTTCCCGACTATTCTCCGGCTTTAGAACGAGATTGTGGGATCCTTTAAGTGACTAATTTGAAAGGGAATTGAAGATGAATTTGGTGAGAATGAAAGAGAATTTGTCCTTTACAATTCTCACAATTAATCAAATTGCCAAGAAAAAGTTTATCTAATTAACCCTTTGTATATATAGAAGACCACATGCAAAATCATGCAAAATTGAGTTAACATTAGGATTGATGGATCTGAGATCTCGACACAACCAGAGGCGCAGCGGAAAAAGCCTAAACTGGCTGAGGATCATCAGCAATCAATAAGCAACAAACCGGGAGAGAGAAAAACTACCAACACTTGGCATTTTTCAAACTGTCCAAACCCACCGGTAAATCTCATTCCCACCAGTAAATTGACCAGTAAAGGTCAACTGGTAATAGTTGACCGGTAAGGGACAACCGATAAGCCTCTTCAATGTGCCACCGGTAAATCTCAAGGATTTACACCGGTAAGCTTCGACCGGTAAATGCTTCACAAGCATTTCAACCGGTAAGCTTCGACGGTAATACCGTGTGAATAAAACAGCACCGGTAAAGACCGAACCGGTAAGTTTACCACCGATAAACCGGTTCAAGTTTCACTAAACTCGCACCGGTACGGATTGGACCGATAAGAACCGACCGGTAAATCCTTATCGGTAAGCCTTGAACCGGTATATCGATACCGGTAAGCTTCGAAAGCTTACACTGGTAAGACTCGACCGATAACATTTACCGGTCAGATCCTTCGGTAAAATTCCACTAGTATGCACAACCGATAAATCTCAACCGAAGAATCAAACGCTAAACGCTTGAGAAACAACGTTTAGCCCTCGACCGATAAATTTCCAGCCGGTATATCCTGACCGGTAAATTTACCAGAGAGGCAGAAATAGGGCAAAACATACCTCTGCTGCCCCATCAAACTCTACCTCTCCTCCAGTCACGAACTCAGCATCAACACGACGAGGACCACCCTTAGAGGAGTCTCAACTATTCTCGGGCTTAAAAGCGGAGTGGTGGGACTCCTTGAGCTAAGGGGGTTTGTTGAGAGGGTAGAAAGGAGGAAGAAACTATGGTGTTTAAATGAGGAAAAAGATGCACCTGGTTCTTGAACGTGTTGAACTCTTCAACAATGTCAAAACCACATCTAGCTTCACATAAAACTTCAACAATTGAAGTAAGAATATGAGGGAGAAGGTTGAAAACTTCAAGTTTCTTCAATTCTTCACAAGAACACCTCAATAACTTCACCTAATCACCAAAGCTTCGGTCTTCAAGCTTCTTCAATAGAGTTTTCTTCAACAATTGAAGAATTCTAGAGAGAAAGCTTGAAGAGAGAGAAAGTTCTTGAGTTTCCAAAACTCTAGAGAATGGATAGAACGAACTGATCGCAATCCCATTGAGATAGTGGGAAAACATGGAGCTTAAGTGTTCAACATGAAAGACATGTTGAACATTATGTTTAATTATAATTATTATAATTAATTAAAATAATTATAATTAATTATTTTATTATTTAATTTAATATCAAATATTAATTAAATAATAAAACTATCCCCGGTTTTTCGAAAATCGATTTTCCCAAAATGAATCTCTATTCATACTATCTTCCGGTCTCGTATTTAAATCATATTTAAATACACGTCTTCCTCCAATCACATATTTAAATCATATTTAAATACGTTCAACCTCGATCAACAGACCCAAATTCAGATTCCTCCAAATTCTTCCCTATAGCACTGCTACACAGCTTTATCCGAGCTAACTAGGAGAACCTAAAGAACCTACAGATCATGAGCTCCAACGATACGAGATTATCCGGTCAAAACTCTTTTAACCGAATCAATCAACATTCGTCAAACTCCCGGAGACTCCACTAAAGTCCGAGGGATGCACTCTCCTCACTATAGATATATTATGTCCTCTTGATATACCGTTGGTAGTAGGTATTTTGAATATCCTACAAATTTCAAGCTGTCGAGGCTTGCCAAAATAATACTTATAAAACCAGAATCCATCGAGCAATTTGCAGCTTAATGGTAACGGGGTCGATCCACAGGGAATTATGAAATTCAATTTGACTAAGTTTAATTTGCTAATGATAAAAAGTGGGTAATTTGGTTTGTTGAAAGGGAGCTCCAAGCATGCAAACGCTAACGGAAAATTAAATGGCAAAGTGACAAATTAAATAGGCGTGCTTAACTTCGAGTAATGGGATTGATCGCTATGGACATTCAGTTCATCGATACAAATAAATAGCCAACATGCTTTTGCACACAATTCATTTGGCTAATTTCTAGCTCAAATGACCCAAAGACATAATTAGAAAAGTGAAATTCTAACTATACTTGGCCAATAATCCATTCAAGGTAGCTAATCTTGAATTGACCATAGGCCAGTAACGGGAACATTGTGACGGTTTAATCCTAAGACTAACCCGATTTCTCTCTCGCCCAAAGCCTAACATGAAAACGTTAACTAATTCACATCCCCAACTGTCACTTGGGCTTGAATTACCTAGCCATGCTTAAGCCCTTGCTACTTAGCGATATAGGCAATTATACGTCCTAATCTTTAGCCCTTTATCATGCATAGAAATTAAGGAGTCAATCTTAACTAAGCTATACATGCGAAAATTGAAGAAGAACAAAGGAAAGAGATGCAAGAAGTTCTAATTAGCTCAACATATACAAAAGGGCAAATCTCCCCAAAAATCCATAGTTTACAATCTCAAGCTCAAAATTAAACACTTACCTTGTTTAGCCTTCCATGGAGGATGAATAAATCAAACCCTCCATGGAAAGACTTAGTAGCATACAAGAAGAGGAAGAAAAATGGCCAAAAATGGTGGAAAAAGCCGTAGACCCGAGGCCAATTTCGTGGAGAAGATCCTGCAAAAATCGGAGATTTTTGGCTTTTAAAACGTCGGAGCGTCGAAACGCTAGGCCAGCGTCTCGACGCTGTGCCCTAAGTTGGCAGCGCGCGCGCGTTCGGGGCGTCGAGACGCTGGGCAGCGTTGAGCGCGCGCGCTTGACGCTTGCTCGTGAGAAATTCCTGAAGATCGTCGGGGCAGCGTCGAGACGCTCGGCCAGCGTCTCGACGCTGTTGCTCAACGCTTGCTCTCGGGTTTGAAGGCCAAAAATGACCTTTTCATGGCAATTTTTGCCATGTCTTCGCTTCAAACTCCCCCACTCCCAATGCATCCATGAAACTCTAAAACGTCTCTTTAAGTTCTGAAACACGTCCTTAGACTCCTCGAGCTCTCGACCATGAGATCACCTACAAAAAGGCATTTTAATCAATATTAAGCATGGTTCTAGCCAATATTAGGGACATAATAATAGCTCTATTTTGGAGCTATCAACCGTCATCGGTAAGTCGATCATTCACAGGTCGTTCGTAATCGCAGCTGGGTCAATTATACCATTTAACCCCTGCATTACTTCTTGTTCCTTAAGTACCACTGACACCTCTAATGTGTTGGGTTTTATGTCCTAAAACTCGTGGTTTGTAAACTGTTATGTTTGTAAATAATCTATTTAGAATAAAGAGTTATTAGTTTTATTCAGTAGAGGAGTTTACTAGAATAAAGTGAAATGTGTTTAGGTTAACCTATACCAATGACCAACACCCTTGGCTGAATATGAGTACTTGAGCTTCATGTATGACATGATTGTGGATGAAGCTCAAGTAGTCAGTCAAAATGGTCTATAGTATACGGATGAGGCTGGGTACCTTATCCTGGTAAAACTATTGGATGCGGCTCACTTTGTATTGCACAAAACGATGTGATCCGAATCGTTTCACATGGAGATGTGCGAGTGAGGGCGTCATGTGCAAAGAGTTTGCATAAGACCGAACCGCGAAATATGCCGCTCTCTCTTTATAACACCGTTTACTGATGATACCGACATTTTCATTTGATGGCCTAGGTAACTCGATCTCAATCGTGAGCTCGCTATGAACTCCTGCTTATTCGAAAGTATCCTTTGACTTGCACGGGTGAGAGTGGCCCATAAGCGTCGACTCAATAAGCCTACCATCTTGGGGATAAAGTCGAATAGGTAGCTGGGGACATAGTACAGCAAGATTGGAGTTCACTCCTAACCCGCTCTTCAGAGTCAGTAGATATGTTGTTCCCTTAATAGCTGACTCCGGGGCTTGAACAATTAGCGCGCACACTTTCAGGAGATGAGAGAGTTAATTGATCTGTTGGTTGGACCACAGATCTATTGTTTATTAGAGGTGTCAGTGGTACTTAAGGAACAAGATGTAATGCAGGGGTTAAACGGTTTAAATGACCCAGCTGTGATTACGAACAGCCTGTGAAGGATCGACTTGCCCATGACGGTTATAACAAGAGGACATAATATATCTACAGTGAGGAGGGTGCAACCCTCAGACTATAGTGGAGTCTCCGGAGGTTTGGCGAATGTTGATTAGTTCGGTTAAAAGAGTTTTGACCGAATAATCTCGTATCGTTGGAGCTCATGATCTGTAGGTCATTTAGGTTCTCCTGGCTAGCTCGGATAACGTCGTGCAACAATATAAGAGAAAAGAGAAAGAAAAAGAAAAAGAATTTGAATTGTTCAAATTCGGTTAAATTTTTTTTTTTTTAAGAATGATGGACATATAACCATATTATTTAATTGATATTTGATATTGAATGAAATAATATTAATTAATTAAAAAGTTTAATTAATAAAATATTTATTATTAATTTTTTTAAATTAATAATAAAATATAATATATATATATATATATATATATATATATATATATATATATATATATATATATATATATATATCTGTGTGGTTAAGTAATGCTCTTTGGGGTATTCATTTGGTGAGATTTAGAAGAACTCATTTTTCATGAGTTTTGGTTTATGTTTTTTTTTTTAAAAAAATTTTGAACTTTAGAAGTTCTTCATCAAATCCATCAATTCCTCCATCATTTCTTCTTCTTCCTTTCTTTTCTTTTATTTTCGGAGTCCCACAACTTCGTTGCATGGCGCCGAGGATAGCGGGACTACCTGGGGTGGTCCTCGGGCCGTTCGTGAGAAGAAGTTCGTAGTGTTCGTGACGAGGAACGACCGACGGAACACGAAGAAAATTAGAACTTCAAGGGTATGTTCTCTAATTTTTCTTAATTCCGTTGTTTGAGCATGTTTTCTATTTGTTAAATTGATGAAATTAGAGTATCTTCGATCCAAAATCGCTTCTGCAGCGTAAAACACTCCATCATAATGAACAATTGATTTGTGGTCCAACCAGCAGATCAGGACCCTCTCTTGCCAAGGAGAGGGTGGACGACCATTGTTCAAGCCCCGGAGTCAGCTATTAAGTGAACAACCTATCTACTAACCCTAAAGAGCGGGTTAGGAGTGAATTTCATCTTGTTGTACTATGTCCACAGCTACCTCTTCGAGTTTATCCCCAAGATGATAGGCTTATTGAGTCGGCGATCTGGCCACTCTCACCCGTACAAGTCAAAGGATACTCTTGAATCAACAAGAGTTCATAGCGAGCTCAAGATTAAGCTCGAGTTACCTAGGTCATCATATGAAAAAGTCAGTCTCATCAGTAAACGATGTTATAAAGAGAGAACGACTTGTTTCGCGGTTCAGTCTTATACAAACTCATTGCACATGACGCCCTCGCTCGCACATCTCAATGTGAAACGATTCGGATCACATCGTTTTGTACAATACAAAGCGAGCCGCATCCAATAGTGTTACCAGGATAAGGTACCCAACCTTATCCATATACTATAGACCGTTTTGACAGTCTACTTGAGCCTGATCCACAATCATGTTATACATGAATCTCAAGTACTCATGAATCGCCATGGGTGTTGGTCATTGATATAGGTTAATCTAAACACGTTTCACTTTATTCTAGTAAACTCTTTTACTGAATAAAACTTAATAACTCTTTATTACTAAATAGAGTATTTACAAACACAATTGTTTACAAACCACGAGTTTTAGGACATACCTAGAATCCACTCAATTTAGTGGGATTAGTGGCTTGATGTGAGATTAACACCTAGCAAAATTATTTGAGTCATAAAACACCAAAAAATAGTTTTTCCCACTAAATTAAATTTTTCCACTAACTTTAGTCAACATATTGACTCTTGACTTTTAAGGTTTAGTGGAGTCAACATTTGATCTTTGACTTTCAAAGTTTTAGTCAATTGTCAACATTTTGACTTTTGACTAACTTTGACCAAATTAATTCAAATAATTAATTTTAAATTAAATTAAATTAATATTAAATAATTAATTAAACAAATTAATTAATTCAAATTTAATATCCAATAAATCCATCATTAATCCTGATCATTCCCGATATACTTGATTATGAATCTCTATTCATATTTTCGATATTTAAATCTTATTTAAATATCTTCATCTCTCTCTATTGTTCAATTCGCAATTGAACGTTATGCCGTTAAATATATCACATATATTTAACGTTTATTCCCTAATTCTAATTTGAACACTTCGAAATCACTCGTCACACTGTTCTAAGGTTTAGTCCGATATGAGCTAGCAGGGGGACCTCATGGACCTAAAGTTCATGAGCTCCAACGATCCGAGATTAACTGATTAAACTCTTTAACCCAGTTAATCAACATTCGTTAACTACCAGGACATTCCACTATAGCCTAGTAGTTGCACTCTCCTCACTGTAGATTTATTTCGGTCCACTCGATATAACCATGATTAGTAAGTTAACCCTTCATAGGTTGTTCGTAATTTACGGTTGGGTCAAATATCTGTTTTACCCCCGTAATTACATCTTACTCCTTAAGTCCCACTGATCCTCTAATGAACACACTACAAGAAAAAACAGATTTAGTGACGAAATATTAAGCGTCGCATTTATTGCGACGAAATGTGAAATCGTCACTCGGGAAAGCGACAAACGTATATGTCGTCGGAAGGTCGTGCGACGATTTAGCGTTTCGTCGCAAGGTCGTGCGACGATTTAAAGTTTTGTCGCAAGACCGTGCAACAATTTAAAGTTTCGTCGCAAGATCGTGCAACGATTTAGGGTTTCGTCGCATGGCCTTGCGACGATTTATTAATTCGTCGCACGGCCTTGCGACGATTTATTAGTTCGTCGCACGGCCTTGCGACGATTTATTAGTTCGTCGCACGACCTTGCGACGATATAAACAATTCGTCGCAAGACTGAAATTAAAAACCCGATTGGCTTCGCATTTCATCTTCGCTCATTTAGGGATTTCAGTGTGCCCTACCGCTCCGATTCCAGCTCTGCCTCGCTCCGCCGCTCCAGCCTCGCTCCGACCCGTCTCTCCGACTCCACCGACGCCGCGAAGAACTCCACCGCTCCGTCCCACTGCCACTGCCTTGCCACGCCACTGTATGTAGGGTATATTTATATTTCCGAGCTTTTTTCTCTTCTTTTCAATTTTTAATTTTCAATTCGCTGTCACCAGATTTCTAGTTTGTTACGAACTCGGCAGTCTTGCTTCCAATCTTCTCTGCTCCGATCAACCAACTACTGTTTTTTTTCAAGGTAAGAGAATGAATTTTGGATTAATGTTTTGGTATTTGAATTTTTCATGTGAATATGTTTGGTTGTAGTCCTATTTTGGCTGAATGGAAGCTTTGGCTTACTGTATATGTAGGAAAAAACAGTGACTGACTGATTTTGACTAACATATATATTACACTTGTAGGGGCTTACTGTATATGTAGTATATATTACACTTGTAGGGGCTTACTGTATATGTAGGGGCTATATGAATTTTTTAGTCATTCAACTTATTCAACTTTTTCATGTGAATATGTTTGGTTGAACTCCAGTTTTGGTTGAATGTCGAATCTTTGACTTACTCTATGTAGGGTATACATGAATTTATAAATTGTTCCCCTAAACTTACTTTCTTTATTTATCTTTTGGATTTCCGTGTACTTGTGTGAGCTTTCCTATTCCAAAACAACATGCATATTATTTTATTAGTTTTCTTAGTTATATATAGATGTTTATGATCTCACATGTTTATTGATTATCCTAATGATTATGGAATGCTGAAAATTAGTTATATACACATTATACCCTTCCTTTCGTTTAATTAGATTCATGATAGGTTGTCCTTTGATGTTTCCTAGGGTAAAATATATATGGATAAAAGTTGGACAAAACTTCAGAATAGATTATGCAAAGAATTTTCTGATTGAGTAAGATCATTTATCACCTTGGCAAAGGAACATGTCGATGCGAGAGAGTTTACACATTGTCCATGTAAACGTTGTCAAAATGCCATAATGAAACCAATTGGTCATGTCGAAGGTGATTTATACCAATATGGAATGCCTTTCACTTATGATAGATGGATATTTCATGGAGAAACCCCTGATTTATCAGTTTTTTTGAAACCCAAAGAGACCGTTGAAAAACATAAGGAACCCGCAAAGACTTCTCCAAATATCGATCCGGAAAATGAAATGATTGAATTCTTGAATGATTTGACAGGTATGAGAGACACTTGAAATCGCGGTGAAGATAACTCAATCGAGGTTGAAACAAGTGATAATATGAGAGGTAGAAATAATAAGTTTGAATCAATGTTTGATGAAGTCAACGAAGAATTATACATTGGATGTACTAAGATTTCATCTTTTACTTTTTTGGTAAAATTAATGCATATCAAAGTACTTAATCATTGGAGCAATAAGTCATTTGATATGTTATTGAAATTTCTTAAAGAAGCCTTACCTGATGGTACCAAAATTCCAAAATCATATTATGCTACAAAAAGGAAATTGCGTGACTTGGGTTTAAGTTATGAATCCATACATGCTTGTAAGAATGATTGTATGTTATTTTGGAAAGAAAATGAGAAAGCAGAAGTTTGTCCACAATGTAATGAATCTCGTTACAAAATAGACAACAAGAAAGGAAAAAAAGGCACTTTCCGTTGAAACCAAGACTGGAAAGATTATTTCATTCAAAACATACTGCTAGTGACATGAGATGGCATAAGGAAAAAAGAATGAACATCGATGGGGTATTAAGTCATCCGGCAGATGGTGGGGCATGAAACACTTTGATAGACAATATTCCTGGTTTGCAAAAGATCCAAGAAATGTAAGATTAACATTACCTACCGATGGTTTCAATCCATTTGGAAACATGAGTTTAATATACAGTACGTGGCCAGTAATATTAATTCCATATAATTTGCCACCATGGAAATGCATGAAAGAATCACTTTTCTTCATGACGTTGCTTATACCGGGGCCAAAATCTCCAGGAAATGACATAGATATTTATTTACAACCCCTAATAGACGAATTGAAAGATTTATGGAGTCATGGCAGTGAGACTTATGATGCTTATAGTGGTCAAAACTTTCGTCTTCATGCAGCTTTGATGTGGACAATTAATGACTTTTCAGCATATGCCAATTTGTCAGGATGGAGTACTAAAGGATATAAGGCGTGTACAGTTTGTAATAAAGACATCACATCTGAGGGATTGCACAGTAAGATATGCTACATGGGACATCGTCGTTATTTACCTTTGAAACATCATTGGCGCAAAAGCAAACAGTTTAATGGCGAATCAGAAAAAAGAGTTGCACCACGATCTTTTTCTGGATTAACTACAGATATATCGGGATGGGAAAGGAAGAGACTTAATGATGAAGTGAATTGGTTGAAGAAAAGTATATTTTTTGAGTTACCATATTGGTCAAGTCTTAAGATTCGACACAAACTCGATGTCATGCATATTGAGAAAAATATTTGTGACAATGTCTTGGGTACAGTATTGAATATTGAAGGAAAAACAAAGGACACTGCTAAGGCACGTAAGGATTTAAAGAAATTAGGAATTTGGGAAGAATTGTATCTTATAGATCTTGGAAACAACAAGTTCTTGAAGCCACATGCTAGTTACACGTTAACAACTGATGAAAGAAAGCAATTTTGTGCTTTCTTAAAAACAGTCAAGTTCCCTGATAGTTTTGCATCAAACATATCAAGATGTGTTAAAGATGGAAAGATACATGGACTAAAAAGTCACGACTCACATGTGTTACTCCAAAGACTTTTACCATTGGGAGTCCGTCCTTTTTTACCGAATGATGTCACTGGTGCAATTGTTGAATTGTCGAATTTTTTCAAAGAATTGACTGCGAAGACATTAAAAGTTGAGACTTTCAATAAACTACAAGATTCGATTGTGATAATCATTTGTAAGTTTGAAAGAATATTCCCTTCGGCATTCTTTGATGTTATGGTTCATTCAGTTGTTCATTTATCATAAGAAGCCAAACTTGTTGGACCTGTCAATTATAGCTGGATGTAAGGGTGAGTATCGGTCGGTCGGGGTCGGTTTTTCGCCCAAACCGCCGCCGAACCGACCAAGTCGGTTTTCTCTATAATGAGAACCGCCATTTTTTCTTGTCCACAAAACCGGCCGACCGACCGGTTGGTCGGTCGGTCGGTTTGGTCGGTTTTTTTTTTTTTTTTTTTTTTTTTTTTTTTTTTTTTTTTTTTTTTTTTTTTTTAAATCCTTTCTAATTTGTTTATCAACTGTGTCTCCCTTTCTTAATTTTTCAACACTTAATTAATTTTTTAAATTTCCTTTTTCTTTTGTACATTTTATTTTAAATCTCATTTCCAATAATAAATTCACTTTAAAAATAAGTCTCGATTTTATTCAAATTTTCATCACATAAGTCATAAGTTGTAAAGTTCCTAGAAGCATATAAAATAAAATGTTATGAAAGTATCCATATTTCATACTTCATAGTAGTCTTATCTAATAGAGATTCAAAGTAGAAAATTTAGTTTTGATAAAGAGATAACATAAAACCTAACATTCAAATACAGTCAAATACAGTCTTCAAAAATATTAAAAAATAAAACATCAAATCGACATCTTCTCAAAATCCTGTAGTTCTTGAATGTCTTTTTCTCCATCCATGACAACTCGAAATCCTATAAAAATAAGACGAAAAAAAAAAAAGAATCAAATATAACATTGTTGACCGAGAAATTTCGGCCAATCAGCGGTTGCCACGTGTCTTCATCATGGTCGGCGGATCGAATAAACTTAGCCGAGAAAATTCGGTCATAGCTCAATTGGGCTCGAAATCGAATCGGGCCAGAAAGCTATTTAAATGACAATTTGGCCCAAAGCCCAAAAACCCATTGAACCCAAAATGTCATTGGACCCAAGCCCATTGGATCCAAGCCCAAGCCCATTGGATCCAGGCCCAAGCCCATTAGGTCCATGAGAACTCTATAAATAGAGAGCTCATTCTTCATTTTCAAGGTTCAGAAAATTTCTTCTCCTAAGAACTCAGAGAGAATTCACAAGCAACGAAGACTCCCTAAATCCTGAAGACTGAACACTTTTTGAAAATCAAACACCTGAAGACTTCACCGCTACGTGAAGCCGAAGATTCAACATCGAGAATAAGCTGTGAAGCCCTCGATCCAAATCCAAAAACGAGAACAAGCTGCAAAGCCCTCAAAATAAATCCAACAACGAGAACAAGCTGCGAAGCCCTCGATCCAAATTTAACATCGAGAACAAGCTGCGAAGCCCTCAATCCAAATTCAACATCGAGAACAAGCTGCGAAGCCCTCGATCCAAATTCAACATCGAGAACAAGCTGCGAAGCCCTCAATCCAAATTCAACATCGAGAACAAGCTGCAAAGCCCTCGATCCAAATTCAACATCGAGAACAAGCTGCAAAGCCCTCGAAACAAATCCAACATCGAGAACAAGCTGCAAAGCCCTCGAAACACATTTACATTTGAGAGAGAAAGAATCAGAGGATTATACATTAGAGATTGTAATCCACTACGCACTGATACATACAAACATAAATACAAATTCAAATTCATTTACACGTGTTTGAATCTTCATCATTCGTTCGAAATCTCGTGTGGACAAACATTAAAGATTTAAAAATTATAAATATAAAAAACAATTAAAGAAATAATTAAAACCAATACCGTCTTCAAACATTGAATCTTCTTCGATGTCTTGGTGAAGTTCAAGTTCTATTGGGTCAGAATTTAGCCAATTTTGCGTGCATATAAGAGCCTCCACCGTTCTTGGAGCCAATGAACAACGAAACGAGTTAACTACACGTCCTTCGGTACTGAAAGCTGACTCAGATGCTACAGTAGATACTGGAATTGCCAAAACATCCCTACTTATACGACTAAGAATTTCAAATCGATGACCATTCTGCTTCCACCAACAAAGTACGTCAAAATTATCATCATCCTTGGCAATTGTTTCCATCAAATATACATCGATCTCTGACTCCTTATCAAAAGTTGTAGTCTCGACAGTTTTGAATATTTCTCTTACATCATAGTCTTCATTCCTATCGTCATCCACATCTATTGTTTGAACTGTATCTGAAGCAATTGGTGTACTACTACTAGCACTACCATGAGCAATACTTGATCCATTACTGTATTCATGAAAGAGACGTCTCAAAACATTTTCCACTAAATTTGTCATAGTTTTAGACATGTCTGCCCCAAAGAAGGTGGTCCAACAAAATGTTAGAATCTTCAACTTATATCGAGGATCCAACACTACAGCAACAGCAATACACAACAATATATTGTTCTTCTTATCATTTTGAGGCCCCCAATACTTATCAAATTTAGCCTTCATTCCCTTAGCCATACTAGAAAGCAATTTATTTTTACTACTAGCATTCAATTTTATACAATTCTGAATTGTAGAGATTTGATGGAAAACGAAATTAGAAGTAGTGTATAAAGAGCCTGAGATTTTCAACGTTACATTGTAAAAGACTCTAAAAAACCTCACCAACATCCTAGCATTATCCCAATCATCTTTATCAGGTGGTGAATTATTCATATAAACATCTTCAACATCCTCTAACCTTTCAAAAGCCGCCGCAAACTTTATGGCAGCCTCAAGCATCAAATAGGTGGAGTTCCATCTTGTGGGAACATCAAGACACACAACACTTTTACAAGAAATCTCTGCAGTTTCAGCACACTTCTTAAATTTCAACAGACGTGCAGGAGAAGACCTTACAAATCTAACAGCATTGCGAATTCTACTAATTGAGTCATTATGTTCCTTTAAAGCATCACATACAATCAGATTTAGTATATGTGCACAACATCTAACATGCAGAAATTCGCCATCACATATTAACCCCTTACTAAATCTTTTTATAAGATAACCCACAGCAGGGTTATTTGAACTAGCATTATCCACCGTCAAAGTCATAACTTTATCAATCCCCCAATCCTTCAAATTCATTTCAACAATCCTACCAATTGTATCACCTTTATGATTCTCAATTTGACAAAAGTTAAGAATCCGTTTATGTAATTTCCAATGAACATCAATGAAATTCGCAGTCAATACCATATAGTTTATATTTTGTCCCGGAGTCCAACAATCCGTAGTAAGAGACACTTTATACTTATTTTTTACAAACATGTCTTTCAAACATTGTTTCTCACTAACGTAAATCTTAAGGACATCCTTAGCCATGGTAAATCAAGATGGAATAACAAATCTAGGCTGAAGCGAACATGTTAATTTATCGATAAATCTTCGAAAACCTTTACCCTCCACAAACTTAAATGGCAATTCATCTAAAATTAGCATTTCACCCAAAGCTTTCCGAAAACTCAGTAAATCAAATGACTCACATACAAGTTCGGTACGACAATCTTTATCTTCTACTTCTTTAACTTTGAAAGCTAATGTCTTTTGAGATGGATCTTTATTATTCCTTTGGTAGGGGTACTTCTTACAAGCTAATTCTATGTGATGCTTCATAGTTCCAGTCCCATTACGCTTAGAATGACATGCATAAACATTTCCACAATATTTACACTTAGCATAGGGTTATTAGGATCACCTTTAATCTTCTCAAAATGGTCCCATACGATAGATACTATCATATTATTACGCTGTTTTTTTGGTGGATTCTCATAAACATCTTCAGAATCAAGATCGATGGTAGCTTTGCCTTTGCATTTTTTTTTCCGTAGTCTCCTTCGTAGTATTTGTAGTTGTAGCATCAATTTTCGAATCATCCATGTGTGCTGTCAAAAGCAGAAAAAAAACTCAAATTAGAAAGGTGAAAATCACTAAAAATAAAAATAAAACATAGCAAAACCAATATAATAAAGAAAGCAAAGCAAAGTGAAAAATGAAATAAGGACACATATTCTTGGGTGACAAGGCAAGTTTATTCATTAAAGCAAATTTTGGGTAGCAAACAAGCAATAATGGAGAAGACAGCCTATGTGGTTATTCAAATCAAGGACAATCTCAACAAATTGTTGGATTCTCCATACAAAACTTAGGAGGATGAGTAATGTTCAAAATCCATATAGCAAAACGTAGTAATTATTAGATGAGATGGAAGTTGTAATAATCAACAAATTTTTATTTTTCAACTTCCGTATACCAAACTAACCAGTAACCACACATACTTTGTTTATCAATTATCAGTGCAAGCATATGTTGTAGGAAAAATTGGGTTTTTTTATATAGCAAACCTTACAGTTATAACCTTAATGTTAGTAGGTGTTTTTGAAGTTTCTTTTAGGATTTAAAGTTTTTCTTTTTAAAAAAAGTTAATGTTTTAAAAATTTACCTTAAAATAGGGGATGAAACGCCAAATGAAGAAATTGTTAGATGAAGGCTGAAATTGGACAATCTTTGAAATGTGAATAGAGATGGAGGCTGCAATTGGATGCGCTGGACCGCCGAGCGAGCGAAGCGATGGACCGAGGAAGCAAAGCGTTGTCTGATAAGTGATAGGTACAAACTTACAGTCACAGAGAAAGCCAACAGCCGAGGGAACTTAGGGGAGAGAAGTGTGAGTCGTCGATGGAGAGGAGAGAACTAAGGGACCGAGGAAGAAAAGACCAAACTGAACGAAGTAATGGTCAATGACCCACGACAATACCGGCGATGGAAGTCGAGTTCAAAATATTTTGGCGTTTGGTTTGCTGAACCTGAAGCGTGAAGGGGAAGGGGAAGGGAAGATAGAAGGCTGAAGCTTGAAGGGGAAAGGAAGATAGAAGGTCAAATCAACAATGATGTGATGGATTATGGAGGGAGAGGTGGAGTGGAGGCCAACTCAAAATTCTCATGATTACCAAATGGCAAATACCAATTAAAAAAAAAATTGAAACTATAAAAGAAATCGTGTGGTTTAATTTAGTTGTACTTCAAACTTCAAAATTTGATTTTTTTTATTTATTAAATATTAATAATACATTTGTATTGTAAATGTAAACTGTAAAGAAAATATGAAAATTTAAAATAAAAATAAAGGTTGTAACATATGTCGGTCGGTGCAGTTGTTTTTTGATATTTAGTTAAACCGACCGACCGACAAGTCGGTTTTGCAATATAAAAACCGACCCCGACCGACTATTTTGATAAACCGACCGCCCGACCTCGGTTCGGTCGGATTCGGTCAGTCGGTTCGGTTTTTCGGTTTCATTTTCTCACCCCTAGCTGGATGTATCCAATTGAGAGATACATTTCTTTTTTAGACTCTTATTTTAAAATTAGACGCATTTTTCTAAGACATGCAATGTATAGGAATTTGAGAACACTGAAGCAATATGTAAGAAATAAAGCTCGCCCTGAGGGTTCAATAGCAGAAGCATACATAGCAAACGAAGCATTGTCATTTTGTTCAATGTACTTGCATGAAATTGAAACGAAGTTCAATAGGACAATTCGGAATGATGATTCAACAAACTTGAGTACCTCGAACAACGATAGTCATCTACCTATATTTTCACAAAAAGCACGTCCAACTGGTTGTTCAACAACGAAATTGTTATCAAATGTTGAGTTACAAAAAGCTCATTGGTATGTACTAACCAATTGTGAAGCAGTAGATCCATATAGAAGGTATGAAAAATTATCTACATTAACGTAAAAGTTTACTAAAAATCATTATTTACTAATGATTTTAATTGTAGAAAACACGAGATTGAGCTAGAAAATAGTGGTGAAGCTAATATTGTCCGAGTGCAGGAAACCCAATTTCTAGAGTGGTTTAAAAAGAAAGTGAGTCTTTAGCATTTTATCGCATTGATTGTCACTATTGTATAATGATTGTTATTTTGTTAATTTTTTGTTTTAGATTCGATCACAAGTTCAATCAACGTCTAATGAGGTTATGCGTGATTTGTATGCACTTTCAACTGGCCCTAATATGCGAGTTAGTTCGTATAGTGGTTGTAATATCAATGGTGTTAAATTTACGTCAAAAGATCGAGATGATCGCTGCACAACTCAAAATAATGGATTTTGTGTTTTCGGAGGACATGATAGTGATGGGGTCAACTTCTATGGTGTTGTCAAAGAAGTGATTGAATTGAAGTATGTTCATATGAAACAGGTTGTTTTATTCCAATGTGATTGGTATAATACAAATTCTAAAAAGAATGGAGTTCGCGAGGATCATCATTTTACAAGTATAGATACCCGAAAGTTTTGGTACCAGACCGAACCATTTATTCTTGCCTCCCAAGCACAACAAGTATTTTATGTTGATGATATTCGGTTAGGTAATGGGTGGAGAATAGTTCAAAAAATTCACCATAGACATTTATGGGATGTGCCTGAAATAGAAGAAAATGATCTACACGAGGTAGATATACATCAATATTCAGTTGAAGATCTGGATGTTGAAAGACAAACATTTCATAGAGTTGATGTCAATCCAAGTATAGTTTGTGAAAGTAGTGGGCATGGCAAAAAAATAAATGAGGAATACGATGAAGATGAGGAAGACAGTGAAGATGAGGAAGACGATGAAGATGAGGAAGACAATGAAGATGAGGATGACGATGACGAAGAATAGGATGAAAAGGAAGATGCGGAACGAAATCTTAACTGAAGTGGACGTGGACACGTGTAGTTAGTATAATATGTTTATTCTTTATGTTTATATTTGAAATATAATTTATAATCTTAACTGAAGTGGACGATGACTTTTTTTTTGTTTTTTGTTTGTTTTACAGGAAACAATGTTTCGTAATCATGATGAAGACCACGATGTAGAAATGAATGATGCACCCCAGATATCGGGGTTCGTGGTGCTCACGCGGGCTGGGCGTTGATCGGGCGATTGAGGCAACGGGACAGAGACTCCCAGTTAATTGGGATTTACAATACAAAACACCGGTTGGGGTTAATGCATCTAGCTTTTGTAGTGAGATTGGAACTTTGGTGAGGATGTATGTTCCCTTGCAATATTCCACTAAAAAAACTTCCAAATGAAGTATTTACAGGTATAGCAGAACGATTACTGGTAAGTGAAATAAAGTGTTTGTTTTTTATTATAGTTTCCTCAATGATTTAGACTGTTATCTTACTAAATGATATTTTATTATTTTTTTAGAATAAATTTGATGTGGACTACTCAGAAGATCATGTCAAGGGATTCATGTATTTAGAGTTTTGTGAAATTATTATAATATGTGTGGAATTGCAAGAACGTGACGTTTTGCGACCAAAAAATCACGAACGTCGCATTTGGCGACGTTATGGAGGTTCGTCGCAGCATGCGACGTCACAAAAGTTCGTCGCATCGTGCGACGTCACAGGTGTTCGTCGCATCATGCGACGTTATAGGTGTTCGTCGCATTATGCGACGTTACAGGTGTTCGTCGCATCATGCGACGTTAACGGTGTTCGTCGCATCATGCGACGTGAAAGGTGTTCGTCGCATAATGCGACGTTACCATCGTTCGTCGCATTCTGCGACGTTTGTTCCCTTCGTCGTAAATTTCGACGTTATTTTCTATCTGTCGCATAATGTGCGACACCTTAAGAAGAACGTCGCTAATTGTCAAGTGCGACGAAGCATTAGCGACGAACTTTGCGACGTTTAAATTTCGTCGCTAATAATTTTTAGCGACGAATTATTCTTGTTAGCGACGTGTTTTTTTCGTCGCTAAATGTATCATTTCTGGTAGTGACAATTGGTTTGTGATCTAATCACTAAACCAATTGGTATGTGATCTAATCACTATACCGAGTCCCTCTCGGGCCAATGAGAGGGTGGGGCCCCTTGTTCAAGATCTGGAGTCAGCACTTAAGGGAACAACCTATGTACTATCCTTAGAGACGGGTAGGAGTGAATTCCATCTTGCACTTTATGTCCTCAACTATTTATCCGGTCTTACCCCTGAAATGAGAGGCTTATTGAGTCGGCGTTGTTGAGCCACTCTCACCCATGCAGATCTAAGGATAATCCCGAATAAACGGGAGTTCATAGTTAGCTCAGGATTAAGGTCAAGTTACCAAAGTCACCGTTTTGAAATAGTCAGTCTTTAAAATAGTAAACAACGTTATAAAGCAAGAGTGACTATATTTATTGGTCCGGGTCTAATGCAAACTCTTTGCATAGGACGCCCCCATTCGCATGTCTCCACATGAACGATTCAGGATCACATCGTTTGTACTAAATACAAAATGGGCCACATCCAATAGTGTTCCCAGGATAAGGTATCCAACCTTATCCGTATACTATAGACCGTTTTGGCTATTTACTCGGACTTGATCCACTTTTATGTCTCCACATAAAGTTCAAGTACTCATGCTATAGCCATGGATCTTAGTTTATTAGATTTATGGTTTTCTAAAATGAAATAAGCAATTCACATATTCAATAACAACTTTATTGAATAAAGCTTAATAACACTTTATTAGTAATAAAATATGTTTATCGTTTACAAACTACGAGTTTTAGAACATAAAACCCAACAATCTCTATTATTCACACATCTTTTCTCAACTAGATACCACAACCTATAACCTTTAACACCATTAGTAAAGCTAACAAACATACATTTGACCGCTCTTGGTTTAATTTGCCTTGATTCTGATGCACAAAACCAATACACCTGAATACCTTTAGGTAATCTAGTTTAGGGAGTGTTTGGTCCATCTTGCTTCTGTTGTTAGGAAGTTGATAAAAAGGACATCTATTTAAGGTGTGAACTGTGTATAAGGCTACTTCCGCCCAATAATTTCTCAAGGAGCATAACATCAGATAATAGACACCTTACCCTTTCCATAATGGTTCTATTAAGCCTATCGACTACTCCATTTTGTTGTCGGGTAAATCTCATTGTTCTATGATGAAGTATTCCACATTCTCTGCAAAATTTATTGAACTCTTTTCTACAAAACTCTAAACCATTATGAGTTCTCAAACATTTAACTTGTCTAGATGGTTTGTTATTCAGTTAGCACTTTCCATTCTTTAATTTTTTTCTAGTGCTTGATCTTTTGTTTTAAAAAAGAAAATACAACTCTTCCTAGAATAATCATTAGTGGGTGAGAGAAGATACCTTGAACCACTCGTTTATGAAGTGTTGGTTGGACCCCATAGACCCAAATGGATATAATCAAGGATATCCTTGGTGGAGTGTTGAGCTTTGGTGAATGCATGCCTTGTTGCTTTGCCGAGAACACAATGTTCACAAAACTTTAGATCATTGCAAATACCTTGAGGTAGAATTTCTTGTTTAGATAGGACATGTAGACCTTTGTGGCTGATATGAGATAATCTCTTTAGTCAATTAAGGGTGTACGTGGGTTGGGTTGGGTTGAGTTTTGGGGTTTTTCAACCCAACTCGAAAAATTCGGGTTGGAGAATTAACAACCCAACCCAACCCAACATTTCAGTCAACCCAACCCAACCCTTCAATTTTCGGGTTGGCTTGGCATTTTCAACCACCACAACACCGATTAAAAAAAAACCCCAAATTTCAACCACCACAACACCTGAGGCAATTGATTAAGGAAAGGAAATTGGAAAAAGTTGAATCTTTTATGTATAATATGGTCGGTGGACACCATGCTTGCTTTGAGAAAAAGTTGAATCAAAATCAGAAAAACCATCTAGGTTTTTGGGGGTGAAAAGTTTTTCCTTAAATATTTTGTATGTTCTACCATCAATGCGACACTTTTCCCTTCTTTTGAAAAATCCAACATGTCGCTTTCTTCTTTTCTTCTATGATAGCATTGTAAGTTTTGACCATAAACACACAATTTAAAAGAAAAGGAAAGGAAATTGGAAAATTACAGAGACTTGGTGCGAGTGAGGAGCTGTAGATCGCACGCAGAATGATGAAGCTGTGATCGACGCCATTGATGAAAAGTAACGGAGGGTCGAGGCGGAGGCGGAGAAGGAGGGAGACGGAGGCGAAGACGGAGGGCGACAGAGGCGGAGACGGAGATGGAGGGCGACGAGGCGGAAGGGGAGAAGGTCTGAACACTGGTATGCGATGCGAGAGAGAGGGTTGGTCGACTGCAAACAAATGAGAATTGTGGAATTGAAAAGTTGAAACCCTAATTGAATAATATATATATATATATAAATTAAATATATAGATTTCGGTTCGGTTCGGGTTGAACCCAGCCAAAATTTGTTCAACCCGCGAACCGACCCAAAAATTTGGGTTTTTTAAAATTACAACCCAACCCAACCCACGTTAAAAAAACCCAACCCAACCCGAAAATTTTGGTTAGGTTGGTAGGGTTGCGGGTTTTTTTTACACCCCTATTTGTCATAAGTCTCCTTCGGTAATTGATAGCTCTAATTTAGAGTTATGTTTTACTCTCTAATTGTTGCTAAAAATCGTGCTTAATATTGTTAATTTTCCTCTCTTATAGGTGTTTCACGGTGAAGAGCTCATAAGGTCCAAATGATACTTTTCGGAGTTAAGAATGCCATCTTAAGGTCTCGAAATTGCATTGGGCAAAAAAGAGGAGCATTGGACAAAGGTTTCACTTTAGTCCAGCGTCGAGACGCTGCCCAAAGGCGTCGAGACGTTCTCCAAGTGAAATTTGAAATGAAAACCCGAGAGCAAGCGTTGAGCTTCAGCATCGAGACGCTGCTCGACGTTGTCCCGGCGTCGAGACGCTGGCCTTAGCGTCTTGACGCTCCGAAGAGGCGGGCCCTGAAGAATTTCATCTGTAGCGTCTCGACGCTACGACGACTATTTAAGTCATTTTCTCTGATTTTAGGTTAAGTTTTTATTTGTTTTTCTCAAGACTTCCGCCATTGGAGCTCGGTTTGGAGCTTCTTCTTCTACCTTTTCTTGTTGTATGAACCAAATGGCTTCCATAGAAGCTTGGATTCATTCCAAGACCATGGAATGCTAATGTAAGTGTAGGATTTGGGGATTAATTTAGGGATTTTGTGAATTTTGTAAGGATTTGAGACTTGTGCTTTAAATTTCCATCTTGGTCTGAATTTATTTTGATGCATCTTCTTCTTCCATGTTTATCTTATAAATGTGCTTGCATAATAGTTTGACACCCTTGATTGCTTGAATGTTCTATTGTTAATTAGATTAGTGATGCGGTTGCCTCTCCTAATCGCCTAGGTAACGAGGGTTCGGTGAAGCCGTAGGTAGTACATAAGCATGTTACCTTAGTCTGTGCTAGCTAACCCCGAAGAAGTAGATAAATCGGAAAATCGCCTTTGGGTTCCCAAGTTGAACATCCGTCACAATGCACTCATTACTGTTTTTGATTAATCTAGGACTGATCACCTTAGGTAAATTAATTGCATGTTTAGTTAGAATTGACACCTCTAGCTAATTTCTTGGGTCGGTTACTACAGTGGTTTTCGGGTAACTGTTTGTGCGCTCGAATGGTTTTGATTGAGTCTTTAGATGTTCAATGATATGAATTACAGAATTTCGCAAATCCCGAATTCCCCAAATCCAGCACGTTCGTACTCTTGATTAATTTCTCCGTTAGTTTATTTTCGCAAATTGCATGACCAAACCCCCCTTGTTTTGTTACTTCAATTAAACAATTACAATCCAATCAATCTCTGATTTTTATATGATAGCTCCCTGTGGATCGACCTGGTTACCACTAGCCACAAGTTAACTCAGTGTAATCAGTATTACAAATTTTATTTTGGCAGTCTCGTCAGCTTGAAATTGGGGCACACCGTCTTCTGACCTCCACCCAAAATTGTCGTCGTTGCCGGGGAGCAACTAAAAATCTGTTTTAATTGGTTTTGTTTGTTTAGTTTGTTTTGGAAATTTTTTTATTCTGTTTACTTTTAAATTTCTTGTGTTGTATGACCCGTTCTTCTAAAGTTAGTGGTTTGCAGTATATTCCTGAAATAGAAAGAGAAGAACGACGGTTGAGAAGAGAAGGACGAGAAGATCTATGATTGTTTGAAGAGGAAGGACTCGGTCCTTTTATAAGAGAAGAGATGGCGCACGAGGAAGCGCCAAGGACATTGAAGCAGCTTGCAGCGTCAGATCTGAACCAGCAGCCGCTTTGCATTACATACCATCAGCCGTTTTGCATTACATATCCAGTTGTAGCTGGTAATTTTGAATTAAAATCCGGTTTGATTCATCAATTACCTTCCTTTCATGGTAATGCAAGTGAAGATGCAAACAACACTTGATGAAATTTCACTGTGTCTGCTCGGGGATGAAGCCCTCAGGTGTAACTGAGGAACAACTCAATCTAAGAGATTTTCCCTTCACGCTGAAGGATAAAGCCAAGGATTGGTTGTACTACCTACCATCAGGCTCGATCACAACCTGGAATGAGATGAAGAAACTCTTTTTAGAGAAATATTTTCCGGCTTCCCTCACGACAACATTCAAAAAGAGAATTTATGGGATTACCCAAGACGTTGGTGAATCAATGCATGAATACTGGGAGAGGTTCGGTAGGTTGTGCGCAAGTTTCCCACACCCCCAGATTGCCGACCAACTGCTTATACAATATTTCTATGAGGATATGACTCCTCATGACCGTCAAATGATTGATGCAGCTAGCGGTGGAGCGTTGATTGACAAGACTCCCGCAAAGGCTAAGCAATTGAACGCCAACATAGCAGGTAACTCTCAACAGTTTGGTGTTCGAGGAGGAGTTGGTCAGGTGCATCAGATCAGTCAAGCCAGTGAAGTCAATGTCATAAAATCCCAAGTGGCAGAGATGAGTAGTTTGCTGAAAAAGTTTGTAGGAGGAGATATTCGAGATTTGGAAGAAGTTAATTCCATTGGGGGTTATGCCTCCAATCCAAGGAAGTATGACCCATATTCGAATACATATAACCCCGGGTGGAGAGATCACCCAAATCTGAGTTATGGAAATCGAGAAGGATAACAACATTATCAGGGTCAGTCTTTCGAGAGAGACCTCAGAACTCCCTCCATGCTCAAGCCTCCACCTCAGAAAATTCTATGGAAGAGATGGTAAGAACGATTGTGAACACGACAGACCAATTCCAAAAAGAAGCTCGCGAAGAGCTTAATACCCATAAAGCAGAGCTGCAAAATCTGAACAAGCAGCTGACACAAATGGATGTGTCGATCAGTAAATTGGAAAGTAAGAGTTCAGAGAAACTTCCCTCCCAGACGACTATCAACTCATGCGAAAATGTGAGTTTGATTAATTTGAGAAGCGGGAAGGTAACTCCCTCCAATGTCGAATCAGAGAAGAAAAAGAAGTTGAATGAAGAAATGCCCTTGCAAGTACCAGAGAATATTTCCCTAGCACCCTTCCCGAGTAGGCTTGTGAAGCCTAAGGAAGCAAATGATGATGAGGAAGTCTTGAAGACTTTCCAAAAGGTGACGGTGAATATCCCTCTTCTGGAAGTTGTCAAATATATTCTTAAATATGCAAAATTCTTGAAGAGTTAGTGCACTGGAAAGAGGAAATCAAAGATGAATGATGAAAAGAAGAAAAAGGAGAATGTTTCAGCTGTTTTCCCAGGTACTTTACCGACCAAGTGTGAGGATCCAAATATGTTCACCCTTGCTTGCACAATATGGAATAGACTGATTACAAATGCCATGTTAGATCTCGGTGCATCTATTAATGTCATGTCTTATGCTTTGTTTAAAGAACTTGAATTAAGTTAAATGCATAAGACTAGTGTTGTAATGAAGTTAACCGATAGATCTTACATTCATCCGTTAGGGAAAGCTGAAGATATTCTTGTGAGAGTTAATGACATGTTGTTTCCAACAGATTTCTATGTTCTTGATATGAATGAAAGTTCATCTCATATTTCCTCTTCCATTTTTTTTGCTAGGCTGCCCTTTTATGAAGACCGCAAAGGTCAAAATTGATGCAGATAGGGGCGTTCTATCAGTGAAATTTATGTTGGGTTTAATGTCCTAAAACCCGTGGCTTGTAAACAGTTATGTTTGTATATTATATATTTAGTAATAATGAGTTATTAAGTTTTATTCAGTAAAGGTGTTTGCTGGAATAAAATGAAACGTGTTTGCATTAATCTATACCAATGACCAACACCCTTGACGATCATGAGTACTTGAGTTTCATGTATGACATTAATGTGGGTCAAGCTCAAGTAGACAGTCAAAACGGTCTATAGTATATGGATAAGGCTGGGTACCTTGTCTTGGTAACACTATTGGATGCGGCCCGTTTTGTATTGTACAAAACGATGTGATGAGTTTTTTCACATCGAGATGTGCGAGCGGGGGCGTCCTACGCGATGAGTTTGCGTAAGACTGGACCACGAAAAGTCACTCTCTCTTTATAACGTCGTTTACTAAAGAGACTGGCTATTTCACCTGATGGCCTAGGTAACTCGATCTCAATCCTGAGCTTACTATGAACTCCTGCTTATTAGACAGTATCCTTAGATTTGTATGGGTGAGAGTGGCAGAATGTCCGCTCAATAAGCCTACCATCTCAGGGATAAAGTCCAATAGGTAGCTGGGGACATAGTGTAGTAAGATGGAGTTCACTCCTAACCCGCTCTTCAGGGTTAGTAGATAGGTTGTTCCCTTAATAGCTGACTCCGAGGATTGAACAATAGGCGCCTACCCTCTCCTCGTTAGAGAGGGTTCCTGATATGTTGGTTGGACCACTGATCAATTGTTTATTAGAGGTGTCAGTGGTACTTAAGGAACAAAGACGTAACGCATGGGTTAAACGGTTTAAACGACCTAGCTGTGGTTACGAACAACCTGTGAAGGGTCGACTTGCCCATGACGGTTATATCAAGAGGACATAATATATCTACAGTGAGGAGAGTGCAACCCTCAGACTATAGTGGAGTCTCCGGGGGTTAACGAAAGTTGATTGATTCGGGTTAGAAGAGTTTTGACCGAATAATCTCGTATCGTTGGAGCTCATGATCTGTAGGTCCTTTAGGTTCTCCTGGCTAGCTCGGATAACGCCGTGCGACAATGGAGGAGAAAAGAAAAAGAAAAAGGAAAAGGAAAAGAATTTGAATTGTTCAAATTCGGTTTTTGGAAGAATGATGGACATATTTAATTTAAATATGGAAATGGTTTAAAACGTGAATACGATTCATGTGCAAAAAAACCGATTTTCGGAAAATCGAGTTTAGCCATATTATTTAATTAATATTTGACAAATATTAATTAAATAATATTTATTAATTAAAAAGTTTAATTAATAATTATATATATTTTTTTATTTATTAAAAAGTTTAATAAATAAATTTTTTATTATTATTTTTAATAATAATAATATTATATATATATATAATATATATATAAATTGAGATATGGCTAAGTATAAAGACAGTGGGACTTCGGGTTGTTTAAAAAATTGAAATAGATTTCAATTTATCCCATCTTCTTCTTCAAACGGGGGTGATGAACTTTGGAAGTTCAGTTCTGTTTTTTTTTTTTTTTTCAAAAACAAAAGTGAAGACCCCTGTTTTGAAATCTTGATTTCCTTTGTTTTCTTCTTTGATCGGAGTCCCACGACTCCGTTGCGCGGCACCGAGGATACCGGGACTACCTGGGGTGGTCCTCGGGGCGTTCGTGAGAAGAGGTTGGAAGAGTTCGTGACGAGGAACGTGCGGCAGAGCTTGAAGAAATTGGAACTACAATTGTATGTATTCTAATTTCTTGATTTCCGTCGTTTGAGCATGTTTTCTATTCGTTAAATTGATGAAATTAGAGTATCATCGATCTAAAATCGCTTCCGCTGCGTATCGCTCCATCAATTTGATGGAATATTGAATGAGTTTTCTATGTATGCTTTGAAATTTGCTTTGCTTGTTAAGAATGAGAATCTGAAATTGAATTTGATTGATGTTGGTTCTGTTTTTTTTTATCTGATTGTGATAATGTCTTTGTGCAAGAGGCACAAAAAGAAATTTTTTGTTTGATTGATGATAGGTTCGAGAAGAGTGGGAGAATGGAAGGTGAATCTCCCGCATTAATGGACAACGATTCATTTGATTGGGAGAATACAGTTGAGCAACCGAATTTAAAAATTTTGCGCTTCTCGGAGGCACCCGAGTCTTGAACTGTTTTTCTGTTGTTTTTAGTTTATTGCTTTAGTAGTTTAGTTGTTTAAGTTTTGTCTGTTTTGCTTTTGTTTTCTTGTTAGGAAAATAAGAGAAATGTTCGACATTGAGATCCTTAAATCGGAAGAAGATCGCGCTTCATCCTCCACCAACCTCGCAAATATCAGGGAAGTCTTCGTGTTTCCTTTATTTTGACAATGCATTTTCTAAGGTTGGGGTGGAACGTCCGTGGACTTTATGTGCAATTGTCGAGCATGTGTAGATTTTAAATTTGAGATGCTTTGATCTGTGGTTGCATGTTGTCTAATGATGACGATCTAGGAAATTCTTTTAAAATCTTCGTAGTTGCATATCTAGATGAGCATGAAATTGTTTGCACTGATTTAGCTTCATTTAAAAAAAAATTAAAAAAATTATGTTGCTCTCTTGCATCTATCGAGCACTTAGCAACCTGTTATGGACTCTGTAGGCTTAGATTTACCTTTTGTAGCATGAATTCTTGTTGTCATCCCGAAAGGCACCCCTAGGGAAAGCATCAAGCATAAGTGAGTTTAATAGGTCAATCGAGTTATATCAAAGCTATTAGCCTAATGTAAAAAAAAAAAAAAAAAAAAAAGCAAAGTATATTAAATAAAATCTCCTGAGATGCTCCTTCTTCTTAAATGCGCATTGAAAAGTGAGCATTAGTCCTAGAATTGTGAAGCTTGCCCGTAGTCAGATACGTTGTGCAGTGGAACTGCAGGTAAGCTGGAACGAAAGCAAGCTTGACAACATAGGATCTCTTAGAGAAGCAAAAATAAAATAAAAATATTGTTCAAAGAATCAAAAGAAGAGTACAAAGTACTCAAAAGAAAAAAAGGAAGAGAAAAAGAATTTAGGTCTCTTGATTTGTTACTCTCTCTAATGTGGAAAAGCTATAGACTGTTATTTATTGCTAGAAGTAGGGGAAAACGAGATGTAGTGTTGCATGTGGTATTTTCAAGTCTACTCGGGCTAGGATAGGTTGGCTAATCACACACGCACGTAGGGGAGTAAAAGTTAACTTTTGAATCGATCTTGATTAGTGCATGCATTCGATTGCTTTCTAGATTGTTGTAAATTCCTTGATTTTAAAAGCATTGAGGTAGAGTTATAATCATGAAATTGTAGTCCTTAGAGATATTTGAAGTTTGCCTTGCTCGAGGACTAGCAAGATTTAGGTTGGGGGTATTTGATAGCTCTAATTTAGAGCTATGTTTTACTCCCTAATTGTAACTAAAAATCGTGCTTAATATTGTTAATTTGCCTCTCTTATATTTCACAGTGAAGAACTCATAAGGTCCAAAGGATACTTTTCGGAGCTAAGAAGGCCATCTAAATGTCTCGGGATTGCATCGGGCAAAGAAGAGGAGCATTGGACAAAAGTTGCACTTTAGTCCAGCGCCGAGACGCTGCCCAACGGCGTCGAGACGCTCTCCAAGTGAAATTTGAAATGAAAACCCGAGAGCAAGCATCGAGCTTCAGAATTCTGTCTGTAAAATTTCGTCTGTAGCGTCTCGACGCTACAACGACTATTTAAGTCATCTTCTCCGATTTTAGGTTAAGTTTTTATCCGTTTTTCTCAAGACTTCCGCCATTAGAGCTTGGTTTGGAGCTTCTTCTTCTACATTTTCTTGTTGTATGAACCAAATGGCTTCCATGGAAACTTGGATTCATTCCAAAACCATGGAAGGCTAAGGTAAGTGTAGGATTTGGGGATTAATTTAGGGATTTGTGAATTTTGTAAGGATTTGAGACTTGTGCTTTAAATTTCCATCTTGGTCTGAATTTATTTTGATGCATCTTCTTCTTCCATGCTTATCTTATGAATGTGCTTGCATAATAGCTTGACACCCTTGATTGCTTGCATGTTCTATTGTTAATTATATTAGTGATGCAGTTGCCTCTCCTAATCACCTAGGTAACGAGGGTTCGGTGAAGCCGTAGGTAGTACATAAGCATGCTACCTTAGTCTGTGTTAGCTAACCTCAAAGAAGTAGATAAATCGGAAAATCGCCTTTGGGTTCCCAAGTCGAACATCCGACACAATGCACCCGTTATTGTTTTTAATTAATCTAGGACTGGTCACCTTAGGTAAATTAATTGCATGTTTAGTTAGAATTGACATCTCTAGCTAATTTCCTGGGTTGGTTACTGCAGTGGTTTTCGGGTAACTGTTTGTGCGTTCGAATGGTTCTGATCGAGTCTTTAGATGTTCATTGATATGAATTACAGAATTTCGCAAATCCCGAATTCTCCAAATCCAGCACGTTCGTACTCTTGATTAATTTCTCCGTTAGTTTATTTTTCCAAATTGCATGACCAAAAACCCTCTTTGTTTTGTTACTTCAATTAAACAATTACAATCCAATCAATCTCTGATTTTTATATGATAGCTCCCTGTGGATCGACCTGGTTACCACTAGCTACAAGTTAGCTCAGTGTAATAGGCATTACAAATTTTATTTTGGCAAGTCTCGACAGCTTGAAATTGGGGCACACCATCTTGTCACCTCCACCCAGTAATATGATTTGTGTCATCTCCACATCTTTGATCACATAAAGGTCGTTTATCTTCTCACATACTAGGAAAATTTTGGAGTCTTTTAACACTTTCAAAGTGCCACCAAAACCTATATATTCACATCCAATTGAGTCAAGCAGACCCAAAGAAATTCAATTCCTTTTTAGTTTAGGAACATGTCTAACATTCCTTAGAAGTTTTAAAGAACCACATTTTAGCTTGAGAGAAACATAGTTTATTCCAACCACTTTGCAAATATGATTATCTCCCATGTAAACAACCTCTCCATCCCATTCTTTGTAAGTATTGAAACACCCTTTACATGGAGCCATGTGAAAAGAACCCCTTGAGTCTAAAATCCAGTCTTGAATCTCAATATCCTCTTCTTGTTTTTATGAATGGTCTGTGGTAGTCAAAGCATGAGAAAATTGGAGAGAATTTTCTCCAAAATTTACTTCAGCTAATTTCTTGGTGTTAAGGTTTTTGCCCTTGTGTTATTTTTAAGTGTGTAACAATCTTTGATGTGATTTTCATCTTTGTCGCAGTAGCTATACTTAATCTTGATCTTGCTTTTATCTTTAGACTTGTTTTTGTTGTTTTTCCAATAAGATTTGTAATGACTGAAACATGGGCGTGGTAATTTGGTTCAATAACCTGCTAAGAAAGAGATGGTCAAGTGAAAAGTGCACATTGTCAATTAAGTAATAATTTAGAAATTATTCCAAGTATTCATATCCCAATAGACTATTGTGGAATTCAAATTTAAAAAGAAATTGTTTTTTAGATACGCAACGTATAACAAAAATAAGTTGGATGAATGCTGATAATTTTGATTTAAAAATAAGGATAAAAGGCGGGGATCCTATCATGTTTCAGTCGTAACAAGAGTTACTTACAGCATGTGGCCACAAAATTGTCACATAGAATCATGTGCTTTTGGATCGAATTTACCTCCTATTCAACCTCTTTGCATGTAACTTTTAGAATTCTAAGCCATTAAACCTATATTTCTATGGATAATTTGATCTTAGATAGTTAATCATGCAATCTTATGATCTTATAGTCGTTTGCCCCAGTCATAAAGGACAATCACCAAAATCCTATTTCGTGGCATTTCTCCTACATCACCTTTACGAGAGTCATTTATTGCCCGACCTGGTCAGTACCGAAGTCAACATTTCATGTTAAATTAAGTGATCTAGTTAATCTAACATTTTTGCATATAATCAGTAAAGAATGAACGAACAAGGTAAAAATGGCAAAACTATAATTTCAGCTGTCCAGCTAGCTCATTTATTAATAGGTATTCACATAATTGAATCGTTTAGAAAAATTAGCTCATAATGGAAAATAAATGCAAAGACTTCATTGATAAATAATTCATAAGTACAAAACGAGGTAAAGGGTAAAAACGTAATTTCAAAACTAAGAACAAAATGTAAATGGGAATTAAAAACCAGAATGTGGTGATAAATAAAACAGAATTCAAATGACAAATGTTCCAACTAAAATAGTAGGTAAAGCAGGAAATTCCAACATTCTCTCTCTCGAACTCTTGAGAAAAGGGAGGGTCGTCTACTCGCTCAGTTCACGACGTCAATGTGAATTGAATCCTCGTAGCCCCTTCTTTTTGGTGAGGACTAAACTAGAATAATTTTGAGAGGAGCATTTTGGCTCTTGTTGGAGTTTGAGAAGTGTTATTTTATATGTCGTATTTCTTGTCATTCTTGTTGTTCATTGTCCTAAATTGTGGATTTTGTAGGATTTGAGCAACTTAGAGTGAATTGGAGTTCAAGGATAAAATACGGTGAAAAATGGGGCCAAAATACTGCCAATTTGAGATCCGGAGTGAAGAGAAGATGAAAAACAGCCAAAAACTCGAGGAGGTAGCGTCAAAATGCTCAAATTTGTTAGAAAAATGCAAAAATCTAATTAAGATCACATGTACAGCCCACCATTTTCCCAGATCGGCCTAACTGTCCCTCATGCTTGCTTCATCCCGCATCCAGACGATCATTCGAAGCCCTCCGCGACCCAGTTTTGGTTAAAGCCCAATCGAACATCCCAGACTAGCGCCCACTTCGCGCCATCAACCCAAACGTGTGTTTCTTCAGTGCCTACGTCCTCACCATAACTACGGTGCACGCGCGATCCTTCAACCTCCAAATGCGGTCTTAACTTCCAACTTCGGCCCACCTGACCAGTGCGCGCGATTCAGTTCCTTCGTCCAAGCGGCCCAACGTTCTAAAGCTTCAAATTTAAGATTTTAGTTCGTTTTTAGCAAAACTTCCTACTATAAATATATCTCTTTCTCTAGGTCATTTGTGTGGAAAGTTGTAAAGACTAGACCTACGAATTTGACCAGTAAACTATCAAAAGTCACATAGACAACCGTAAAAAGGCGCAAACAAGCACTTAAAACGCAGAATCTCAAGAGTTCCAATGATGAACTTTTCACCTAGGGTTTCCCATTTTCTCTTTTGCGCCGCCCAGGACTCAAATCGTGTTTAATGCCCACTCAAGTGCAACCTTTGAAATTTTGAAACTATTTAAAGCCTAAAAGTTAAAATCCTCATGTATATTTCTTTGCAATCTCAAGCTCTCAAATTCTCTGAATTCTCAAGCTTCAACTTGTTTTCCGCCTTTATGTAAGTTACCCAAACCCTTTTCCTTTTTACAGTGTCTTAATCAATGAACACTCTGACTGCCTCTATGGCAGAAAAGGAAACCATCGACCTCAATCAACCGCACATGATAAACGCTGAGGAAGTTCTGAACATGACGATGTTAGCCATGGTTGTTCCAGTTGATTTGGCGCCAAACCGTCAAACACGGCTAAAATGGATAAGAATGTCGAAGCTCTACGTCGCAAGCTTGACGCAGAAGTCGTCGCGAGCACGCCCAAGAAGAAGATGGTGAAGATTTGTGTCAAGAAAGCATCCAAAACACCTTCAAGCTCCAAGAAGAAGGAAAGCCAAGAGAAGAGCTGTAAAAATTCTTCAAGCGAGAAATCAACTGTGCAAGTCAACAAGAAGAAACTATGCGCAAAGCCCTAGAGAATCAAAAGCGCATGGCAGAGGAAAAACGCAAGGAGGATGAAGATATATTCGGTGAGATAGAGAGAGAGAAATAAAGGAGGAGGATAGGCTAAAGGCCGCAAGGTCTCCAACGAGTGATGAGGAGTTGAGGAAGATTGCAGAATCTGAAATCCCACAACCTCAGGAAAAACAGGTTGAAGAGTTGATCAGCGAAGTGCTGGTGTAGCTAAGGAACCAAAAGGCCCAAGAAGGAGCAATGGGCAGGTTAGAAGATGAGTTGAATGACTCAATCAGGCGGAAAGTGACCAGACGCATAAAGAAGAGAAAAATGTGCATAACTGCGAGGGTAATGTGTCTCAAAACGAAGAAAGTGGGCACCTAACTGTGGGTGAAGAAGAAACCAACCTAGCAGAGTTGGAAGCCAAAAAGTTGCAAAAGCAGCAAAGGCAAGAAATGTGAGAGAATAAGTGCCTTAAAGAAGAAAAAAAAGAGAGATCAAAGAGGCGAGCTGCTGCAGAAATCACATCTCAAGAAGAGGTGAAAGAAGCTAGCATTGCGCCATCTAAAAATGTGCAAACTCGGGATAATGCGTCATCTGGAAAGGCGCATAAGAAAAAGGTGCAAAAAGAAGCACCTAAGGAGAATGAACCAGCACCTGAGCTGGAGAAACAAGCTGCCCAAAAATAGCAGCAACAAAAAAGGAAAAAGGTTGAAGAGGATGCGTTGCCGGAAGAAAAGAGAAACTCGCAACCTAAGAAATTGCGCAAAGCTTCAACATCGAATGAAGAAGGGAAAAGAACCTTGGCAAGAAAGCATCAGGCTTAGGAAAACTAAAAGAGCTGGAGGGGTGCATAGTGCGCAACGAAATGAGATTTTTTCCTACTTCCAAGGTAATTCTTGGATTCCTCGAGAGGCCAATCGCGCAACATCACTAGGAAACTTTCGTGAAAAAGCCAGAGACCTCCTACCCAACCCTTGTGCGAGAATTTTATGCCTCAACCTTAAACGCTGACATACACAAGGCAATAGTGAAAGGAGGAAGAGTATCGTTTGCGCTTGTGGTCATCAACGGATTATAAAAGCTACCCAACAACCGCAACATGGAAGGGAATCGCGCAATATTCAGTCCAACCTTAGAGCAAAAAGTTGAAGCCTTGGAGCTATTCGCAGTAGACAAGGCAAGATGGATAAAGACCCAACCAAAGAGTTGTTGTTAGAGCACAAGTTTCTGACCCGACTTGGACTTTTCTGGACCACGTTGATCATAAACCGCATAATGCCTATTGTTAACGTAAATTAAGGAATTCAAATTCCTTAATTTACAATATCTTTTCCTTATCTGTCATACATTTATTCTGTCATTATTTCTGGTATTCCTTCCTTGTTTATCATTACAATTCTGTATAAATCCTAGGTAATTTCCTCATTGATTATACTGAATAATACATTCCCCTATTATTGTCCACATGGTATCAGAGCCACGTCTCAAACCCTAGAAAACAAATCATCTTAAATTCTAGGGCGGCGGCGCGCCGTCGCCGCCCAATTTTGTTCCTCTGCCCGATCTCGTTCATCCAATTTCTATTTTTGTCTGCTCCAAGAAACTCTCGCCTTTGTTCTTCTCTCCTCCATCTCCTCGCCATCTCCGCTTGTGTTCACGCCTCGTTCAGCCACCTTTCGTCGCCCGTCGTCACCCACATTCGCCCGCTCCGCTCGCCGTCATTCAGATCCACCGCCTATCACTGCCACCTTCCGCCTCCGCTCGCCGCTCTGTTCCGCAACTTCGTCCGCCTGCTGCCGCCACCAGTTCCTCACTCCAGATCTGTCGCCGTCGAAGGATCTCCTTGCCCAGATCGTGATTCACGTGCCCCACCGTCGCTCTGGCCAGATCTGCTTGTCGCCGCCGCGCTCTCTCTTTGCCTGACGTCCGCCCTGCCTAGATCTACCCCGTCGTCGTCGTTGTCGCCTGTCTGTTCAGCCCTCCTTAACCGTTCGTGCAGCTGCTCGCACCAGCCCTCCTCCGTCGCTCGCACCAACCGCACAACCCTCCTCAGTCGTTCGCGAGCACAAATTTGAGATCGCACCAGCCTCGAACCTGCCTCCGTCTTTCAGATCTGCACGAACCCGCCTTCGTCTTCCTCTTCCGTCTGCCGCTACATCTCCTGCGCATTCTGACCACCCCGATCAGGTTTGCATCACTCCGCCACACTAGATCAGCCGCAGATCCCTCGCGCATGTGTCATCGCCTGCCCAAATCCGCGAAGTCCCTGATGTTTGCTTCCTTAGATCCGCCCACCGTCGCACACTCGTTCAGACCTCCGCCCGCCGCCGTGAACATCCTCCGCTCAACCACCGTTGCTCCCTCCGCCCACTGCCGCCACCCTCCGCCGCGCTTCCTCCCTCCTCGCACACAGACATGGCCGACCTAATATATTTCTATTATGGAAAACACTAGGTTTCAGATTTTAATCCAGACCTAAAATTCCGGTCTAGTTCGCTCTGATTCAGTTCATTTTAGTTTGGTTCATTTCGGTTTATTTTGTTTTTGGCTCAATTAGGTTTAGTTTGGTTCTGTTCTTTCAGACCCGGTTCATTTTTTATCCGGTTCGGTTCACCTCTAGTTCTGATTGGTTCATTTTGGTTCGGTTTATGTTGGTTTGATTCTGTTCAAGCAAATCATCTGTTCACGCAAGTTCGTTCGTGCACATCTGTTTGCGCGCCTCTGTTCGCGCATCCTCCCGTGCACCTATGTCTGCCACGCAATCTCCCCTCGATTTGTTGGCCAGATATAGCGCAACGTAAACCTCCGCATGTTCCAATCAATACTTAGCAAACTCAAGTTGGTCTCTCCAATACCACCTTGAGTTTGAGGGAGGGTGTTAACGTAAATTAAGGAATTCCAATTCCTTAATTTACAATATTTTTTCCTTATCTGTCATACATTTATTCTGTCATTATTTCTGGTATTCTTTCCTTGTTTGTCATTACAATTCTGTATAAATCCTATGTAATTCCCTCATTGATTATACTGAATAATACATTCCGCTATTATTGTTCACACCTACAACGCATGATGCAACATTATCTAGGGAAAGGATAATGACCGCATACGCAATAGTCAAAGGACTTGATAACAACGTGGGTGAGCTGCTAACAAACGAGCTACACTTCATCAAGAGCACGCCAAGGCCAAGGGGGAAATATTTTTGCCTTGGTTGGTGGCCAATCTTTACTTGAGAGGAAACGCCCCTCTACGGGAAAAATAGACATGTGCCTTGCTACAAAATCAAGCAAATAAAAATCACTCAAACTTAGAAAAAAAAAAAAAATCTAAATTCAACTAATTAAAAGCATAAACAAAATTAGAACAATTAATATATGCAAAAATAGCCAAAGCGAGCATAGCTCAGCTGACATATGTATGAGTTAACGACACGAGGTCTGTGGTTCGAATCCCCCCACCCCCAATGTACTCAAAAAAAATATATGCAAAAATAATCCCTTCTTTATATAAGGATCACTTTAAAACTAATCATAAATATCGTGGAGCAAAAGTAATTTGGGCTCTTACACTACCTCAGGTTATTCTTATTGGTTCGGGTCCTTGCTCGAATGTTCCAATCTATCTCCTTCATCCACGTGAATCAGCATTCGAACGGGGAAGATCATTGTCTTGTGAAAAAAAAAAAACATTCTCTTCCTCCATTTCCAAGCTATGGATAACAGAGTTCCCCGTGGTTAGATTTCTCAGTTAAGGACAATTTTACTCAAATTGTAGCCCATGTGGCTGTTTCTTTTTCTTTATTTTTTTTGGTTGCAAAGGTTGTTCTTTCTATTATCTATTGAAGAAGTGGTTGTTTTTTTCAAAAAAAAGAAAAAAGAAAAAAGAAAAAACACACATATATATATATTTATTTAAAATTAATAGTAAAAGTAAAATAAAAATAATCATAAATGTTCAAGGAAAAAATATGTCATCAACTTAATCTACTAATTAGACTACTTAATCAAGTATGTACTTTAACTAAATAAAAAAAAGGATATGGAATTTAAATTGCACACTTGTTAAAGGGTAGGGTTTTAATTTATGAAATTAAAATTTTAAGAATAAAGTTGCTAAGTAGGGGTAAAAATTGAATTACCGTTCAAAAATTAAAACAACAACACGTTTAATAATGTTGTTTTTATCCCACGCGAGCAACTATGTGGATGGAGATCTTATTTTCAAAAGACGATCTTCTTTTGGGCCCACACAAGTCGTCTTTTCAAAAGATGATCTCCAACCAAATTTTTTGAATAATGTACTTTCAAAAGATCGATATCTTTTTACATATGCAAAAAAATTCGAAAAATACATGGCTGTAAAGCTAACAAGCTTCAATTTGATATGTGATTTCACTATTTTTTAAGTTGTATATCGAAAGATAAAGATTTCACTATTTTTTAAGTTGTATATCGAAGTTGAGCTACAAAAATGAAACCTAGCTTTTTTCTCTTGACGTCTTATGCGTAATATTTGCTAAAAGAAAAAAAAAAGTATGCGGTGAGCGTGGATCAAACACGCGACCTTCAGATCTTCAGTCTGACGCTCTCCCAACTGAGCTATCCCCGCAAGTTGAATTGATTTGTAACATTTATCTATATCATAATCACTATAATTTGTACAATTATATAATCGTTCTCTTACATTAAAGTTGTTTGAATTAATATTTCATTTTTTTTTTTTGAAGTTGATTAAATATTTCATATTAGTTTGGACTTTCATCTGAACTTTTTTTTTCCAATAATTATTTTCATATTAGATTACAAAGGAGAGGGTATCATTTGAATATGTATAATAAAAAGGTACAAATACCGAACTACTTAAGCTATGTTTCTTTGTTTAAGTTGATGTTCAACCAATTTTTGCAAACTATCGAAAAATTATGAATTTATTGTTAGCATCTAAAACAGATACAATATACGTAAACTTGTATAGTCTTACTTTAAAGTTTAACAAAATTAATTATATATTAATGATCAATATAATTTCATTTTATAAAGAGTTATATATATCATTAATAAGTAGATATTGTCCCTATTCCTTTTGGTAATCACCATACATTTAAAATTTAGGTTCTAAAAGTTGAATTTCGGATTGTGTAAGAAGAAGGTGACACAAATGGTAGATATTATTGTTGTCTGTGTATTAGATTAATATATTTGATAAAAAATTGTTATGTATATTATGATACACTTTTACTAAATTTCTATGTTGTCCTTTCTCGACGGGATGCGAATTTTAAGTATAGGTGTCCAGACAATGGAGGTTACCTTTCCAATTTTCAGTTACAAAATATATTTATTTATATATTTCAAAATTAAAGTTTTAGGTCGAATAGGTGCAGTTGATACTGGCGAGATGCGATCGTTTGAAGGATGTGTTGATGTCAATGAAAATTTGTTCCATAAGATTTTAATATATTATTTATAGACTTGATTTTCAAAACCAAAAATCAAATTGTTATCAAACAGGAAATATTAATACAAAATAATATTGGAAAAAACGAAAAATCACTCTGCTTTATATAGCGACATGTCAATCGAGCCAAAACAAGCTTAATTTAGTTGTAATTATAGTCTTTTTCACTTCTTTTTCCTTTAAACTAAAATAGTGAATTTTATATGCATGACACGTGTCTTTTAACTAGTATATATAAAAATAAAGTAAAAAAAAGTATTGTTTTATTAACATATATTATTTAGAAAAAACCATCCTAATTTTATATTCAATTTAAGCATTTTTTCAAATTTTTGTGGCCAGTCTTTTTAAGTTGTTGGGGAGGGTGCAGCCGCGGAGCTCTGAAGGGACTAGGGGGGGCCGCCCAAAATTTTTTATTTTCTTATGCTCGTAGGCAAAAATAATGCCTTAAATATATACTATTGTTATTAAATACATTTTGGCCCCCCCAAATTAACAAAATCTTATTCTGTTGTAGTTGTCATTGGGCAGGATTTATATTTTGTTGTGCCTGAGTTCGAAACTCAACCATAACAATAATTTATTTGCTTTACATTTCCTTCCATATATGTATATTTTTTTAAAAAGAAATTGTTCTCTTTTAATATTACCTATTTTTTTTTTCTATTAACTCTTAGTATTAGTTTATTTATTAACATTTTCAAGAGTAATTTAGACTATATTAACCTCTCTTTTATAAATTTTGTAAACAAATTCATGTTATATTGTGTTTTTTTTTAATAATTTTTTTAAAAATGTCTAATAAATCTTTGAACTTTGTGTTTAATAGATCACTAACTTCAAAAAGGGTTCAATATATTTTTTAACTTTCAATTTTGTATTTAATTGGTCCTCAAATTTTCAAGTTTAAGTCTAATATATCCTTGTATTTATTTGACATTTTTTAAAATCTAGCAATTCATTAGAAACAAAACTGAAAGTATAGAGATGCATTAAAAAACATTTAGAGTTTAGAGACTCAATAATTTTTTTTTTTTTTTTTTTAATTTTTTTTTAATATAGAGGAGCAAAATTATATGATGGTATTAAGTTTATTTAAACTTAGTACGGAAGTCTTTGATACACTAACATATGTTTATCACTGATAACTTTTTTTTAATGTCAACATAACTTGAGAGTGTGAATTTGAACCTATGGATTTTTGGCGATCTGTTTTTAATATTTATACACTCTAATTTTTTGGCCCCCCAAACATCAATGTCTGGATCCGCCCCTGAGAGGGTGGGAGTATGAAGCTCTGAACTCTTGATTGTTGGTCCTTGATTGGATTGAATTGAAGGTATCATCCCTACTCCATAATTGTTTAATTAAGAATTTTCTTTTCAAAAAAATATATGAAAAATTAATGTAAAAGATATATATATATAGAGGACTGGTTGCACAAATAGCAATCCGGCCAAAACTATTGCAAATTTAACAAAGTTTAAAATCTTTTGCAAATATGGCAAAAATTTAATGGCTATCACTGATAGAATTTATGACTATTACTATTATCACTGACAAAATTCTATAAAAAAAAGACTACTATCAGCGATAAACCATATTATCAGTGATAAAAATTGTCATATCCGCAATTTTTTTAAAAAAATGCTATATTTTAATTATTTTACTTTAAATTCACGTCTCTTACGATTTCCCCCTATATATATATTTAACAGAAATATAAAATACAAATTTAAACCTAAAATGAGAAAGTTAATGAATGAAAAGCATGAATAATGGCAATAACGTAATTTTATGTCCTCCAGCAGTTTGAAATTTCCAACGGTCAAAAATGATTTGTTAATGTTTATATTTATACACACCGCGCTGTTCCTGAAACATCTCCAAACCGTGGTACAGGAATTGAGATGAAATCTACACCGTTCATTCCATCGACTGAATCAGAAAACTCTACAAATCCGACGGTCAATAAACGTGGTGCATATAATTATATATTTTTATTAATTTTATTCCTGAAAATGGAGGTATTTTGAAAAGGCTTTCAAAAACCTCCAATCACAGAAATCGCTAATTTGGCTTGCGAGTCTTCTTCAATCCCAGAACAAAATTCAGCGCCCAAAAATGTTACCGATCAATTCCAATGATCATTGGGCTTTTCTGGTATCTTCTCTCGTTCTTGAATTCATTTCGTATTTTGGGATTTTCTGGTTCAATTTGATTTAATATAATTATTTCTCGTTCTTTATTTGTATTCTTCCTCTGTTTTGGGTTTCTTGTGGAGCATTTATTGATTTTTTAATGTTAGATCATATTATTTCTCGTGTAATTGGTTGATATTATGTTGTTTTCTCTGTTCATCAAACATCCTATTAATTCATCTCATGTTTCTCTTCATTTTACTTACCTGGAATTTGCAAAGTTTTTATGATTCAGATTTAGAATCAAATTGTTTAGAGAGAGATGATCGTCATCACTGATATTTGATCTTCATTTTTTGATTTTGATTACCACAAATGTGGGGGTGGGGTATTGAACTTCATACCTCATGAGAAGGAATATATGCATTAACCCTAAGCTATGTTCATGTTGACATTTTCGTTCATCGTTTTTTTTTTGTTTCGATCTTCAAATTTATATATTTTTTTGTTTAGTGTTTGCCACTTTTCTTTTTCAATGCTTTTGAAATCTTAGCTAGTTTTAGAAAACAAAAAAAAAAGGTTTTGGAAACTACTTGTTTTAGGTTTTAAAAGTTGTCATTGATTTAAAAAGTGATTTTGAAATTATATTAGAAAACTAAGAATGAGGTTGTTGGTAAAAGCATAATTGTTTAAAATTGATAACAATATTGTTGTAGAATAGGCATTATTTTTTATTTTTATTTTTTGCATTTTGGTGTGTAATTTCTGATTGAAACAGGAAGAAATTGAAGCACCCATGTGGGTTGATCTCACCTTAGAAGGGGGGAAGTCCAACAATCAGAACATGTGAGTATCTGATATAATTGGTTTATGTCAAAAGAAAAAAAAAATATAATTGGTCATGGTATATGATCAAATTAATATGCATTTAATATTATGTTTCTTTTTAATTATTCATCATACTAATTGCATATGCCATATGCTTTTACTTTTATTGCAGTGATGATAAATGGTTCTATACACACCACCCGTAAGCAACCTTGATGGTTTTTGTATTTGCAGAATAGATGTGAAATTTATATGTATACATTTTTCATGATTTAGTTCTTTGTGTTTTCCTTAAAAAACGAATACACATATCAGGGTCCACCAAAGTTCCTCTGACGACCTGAAATCAGCATTTTCTAAGCTTTTTGAGGAGAGAAAGACTTTAGATTTTGAGTTATCAGTGTCTTCTTCTCCGAACATTCCAAACTCCGTCTCGAAATCAAGAGGGAAAGACTTTGACAACAAGAAATGGAAAGGCGGCTGTCAGGATTTTGCAATAGACAAGCATGTCATAGTTGAGAAGCTGAGTTCAGGATTAGCCACTAAATTGAAGATCAAGTCGAGCTTTACAGACTCAAAAGGAACCTTGATATTAAATCCAAGTTTGGTTTCTTATGCAAGCTGTTTAACTGAAAATGTCATGCCAAATGTTTCAGCTACTGGTTGGAGTTTGGGGGGAAAGGAGTCAGCTGACAGCAGAACTAGCAGCACAATCATAACTGGTATCGGTCATCGACAACAACAGAAGTCAATGGAGGTAACAAGTCAAACATTGGCCAATTCTAGTAGAATTTTGTCAGATATGAGGAGTGGTCTCAGGAAAAGCTGTGCCACTAGACAAGCATCAAGATTGGAGGTTAATAACCGTCAAAGACAGTCAAGCGGCCATAACTCTTCCTCGAGTAATTCGAGCGTATGCTCCTCTTTGAATCCTAGTTTTGGTGTTAAAAGCATCACCAATACCTCAGAACAACACCTGAAAAGTACTCGAGCTATTGGAAGCTTTTCCGGGATGACTCATGTAGCAATGAACAAATCCAAAGTTTCAAGTGTTTGCTCAAGCACATTAATGATTCGAGTGGAGGACGTGAATTCCAAATCAAGGAGGGTTGGTAACTTCTCTAATGCCAAGTCAGCCCACCTCGATGCTTCAAAACCAAAGGTGAGAAGCTGTTAAAATCCGAGATTGAAATATCTATATGGCAAAACTAATTTTCTCAACTCAGCTTGGTAACTCCTGAATCAAACTTAAGGTTTTCTGGCAATCAATTTTCTGTCAGAGAAATGGTATTGGAAATTTTAGGTCCCATTTGATAACCATTTGGTTTATGGTTTTTGATTTTTAAAAATTAAGCCTATAAACACTACTTCCATCTATAGGTCAATTTGTTTTGTTATCTACTTTTTACAACTGTTCTCAAAATCTAAGCCAAATTTTGAAAACTTAAAAAATGTAGTTTTTAAAAAGTAGTTTGTGGTTTTTAAATTTGGCTAAGAATTCAAATCTTTTCATAAGAAAGATGAAAACAATTGTAAAGAAATGGTGAGAAAATAAGTATAATTTTCAAAAGCCAAAAATCAAAAGCTAAATAAATGGTTATCAAACGGGACCTTAATTTGTCAGTGTGCAACCTTCTCAACAATGTCGGACATGTACTTACTCTTGTTTGTTCTTCACCAGATACTTCGTCCAAAAGCTTCTCTACTGCAGAAAAGAGACGAACAAAGCACTTGTTTAAAGCCGAAGAAACAGGAAGGTTTGGCTGGAACAGGAAGATGCAAAACAGTTGTAGCTGGAAAGGAGAATGCAATAGGGAGAATTTTTGTGGGTCAGAAATGCAATGGTAAAGACCCTTCCACTGTTAGTATGGTCAAGGATCAGAAAAAGACACAGCATAAGGTTCCACAAAAACTTGGTCGACGAAGTGTAGTTAGCTCGAAGGTAAAAAAAGATTGTAGGTTTCAACTAGTAATAGTCCATGCTCGTTTTGGATGTTAAAATATAGTATTCCATACTTGCATCATTTTCTGGAATAAGTAGTAATTTGATGAGAAGGTCATTGTCTGTTATTTTCAGTTGTGTCCCAAATGAAGAGATTGCACTTGTGCATAGAATGGATAGAATTATCCCAATCACAAGATCTCTTTCATTGAGATAACTCAAGGAAATGTAAAATGTGTGATCAGCAAAGGCCGCCCTTGACATATTCTTGTTGTCACATAAACTGATATCGATATGATTGTGAATTTCAGGGTATTTGATGGAAGATAAGAGATCATAATGAAACAATTGAAAGTTCAAAGAGACTACGACTGACGATTGAATATGAATTGAATATCACAACTTTGATCAATTAGTGATATTAATGAGTAGATATTTGATCAGGATATATTTTGTGTAATAAATTGAGCCAATATCATTCTCTTGGTTATAGACATTTGATAAGATTTTTTGCATATCATCCTCATGGTCCGGGTAATCCTCCATGCATCAATTCTCATTTGATTCAACTTGTACAAGTTGGTGCTGAGAATTCTTAGTCATATCATCAAGGGAAAATGAAAAACAAATCTGACATATGGGATTAACTCTGGTTTTCAAAAGTACTGTTTGTTTTTCAGTGTCTTTTGCAGAATGGTCGCTATATCTTATCTTTGAAGCTATGTTATTAACATCTTCGTTTGATGATCGATGACCCTTTGTATACGTTTACAGCAGCAGGCTAATAATTGTCATCCAAGTGAAGGGAAAATTCTGGAAAATGGAAGCAAAAGGGTGTACTTTCGTTGAATGATCTGATGAAGGAGTCTGTACATATGTAACTGATACGAGTCGAGGTGTTCTTAGCTGAGATGGGGGCAACTGTTCGTTTCAGTAACATCTCTATGCATAAGGAGGCAATGAATGGGGGCAACCAAATCTCTTTCCTTCGTTTTTCCAGACTACGGTTGTAAGTTCCATTCTTATGGGTTCAAATAAATTTTACATCTGACCCAATGAGTTTGCAAATGCTATTGTAACTGTCTTTTTGAAATGCCAACTTGGAGAAATAGGTTGTAAAATGATGCTAATCAATGACCAGTGACCACTCATTTTTCCATGCCCAAATATTAAGAATGTTTTTGGCATTTCAAGTTTACCTAAAACATAGTTATTAAAATCCCGGTTTTCGAACACGAATTCACGAATCGTTCTTAGCTGAGGTAGCCTTCACGAAATTCCTTTAGAAGCTTCAGTTTAAGAAATCATTTGTCAAGTTAAGGTCATGTTATGTATGTGCTTTGTGCTAGTGTTTTACTTTTTGCTACTTACCAGAGACCAAAAGGAAGAACAATAACAGCATGTGAGCAAAGTGGCCAAATGTTTTGTTCCTTTTTTTCTTGTATTGATCTCTAGTGACCTTAAAAAGTGCTATAGGATTAACCTTTAGGGCCAGCCAAAACCAGGGTCCACATGGAGTGGACGAGGTTGATAGATAAAGGTCATACCAAACTATGAATCAAACAAGATGCTGCTATCCTTCTCTATGGACCACATTGAGCCACATTGTTCTAGAAACTATGGCTTTTTTTTCTATTTTTTTTATCAAGTAGGTAATGTCAAGTCACAATGAAAATCAAAATTCTCGAGCTAATCTCGTTTTGTGTTTACCATGCCCATTAATTCTTTTTTTGTGAAAGGATAAATACTCAATGTAGCAGTCATAATGTGGTTGTCTCTTTAAGGTTGTTAGATGTTTGAGGGAGAAATTAAAAGATGTAATCTAGTATTTACTATGACTATTTGTTCATATATTTGTGAAAGGACAAATTACTGAGTATAGCTGTTATAATGTGGTTGTCACTTCTATGACCGTTGGATATACGAGGGAGAGAACTTGAAAAAGTGTAATCTCGTTTAGTGTTTATCATCACCATTTGTTCATATTTCTAGAAAGTGACAAATTACTTAATGCGTTGTCGTAACGTATGGAAGAGAGAATTATGATGATGCATCAAGCGGTTGTAGAAGTGACAAGTAGGGTCATGGTGACCACTTATAATATTTTTGTATAGAGAGAGAAAGGAGAGGGGAGGGAGTATTATGGTTGTGGAATATGAAATAAATGGGACTTTGATGCATATCTTGTTGTGAGGGAAAACAAACAAAACCAAGGAAACTGCTGAGAACCAGAGTTGTTTAACTTGTATGCAAAATAGAGCCAAAGCACTAAGACATGTCCCTTTCCCTTACCTTACTTACTTGCCCCTTCCCCTCTCCTCTCACACATTTCAATCTTTTTCTTAAGTTAATACAGTAACATGGATTCAATTATTAAATTTTATTTGGATTTACTTGGCATTGATTTATTACACAAAGGGCATGCCATAACTTATTTGGTTCATTTATTAGGAAGGTGTTAATAAGTTAAATATAATATGACAGGTTCGGAAATAGTTATAATAATTAATGACGTTTTTTTTAAACTATTTATAAAAATATAGCAAAAAGCAAACTATTTATAAAAATATAGTTATTTTAAATCATCTAAGTGTATCTACGCCAAGCCAACACACATAGTTTTTTCAAAGGACGATGTGCATCCACCGAGAAGGATAGCACATCGTCTTTCGAGCAGTATGTATTCAAAAATCGATATCTTTTTACTCAAATATGTAACTTTTTTAAAAAAAAAGTATGGCTAGAAAGCTAAAATAGAGATCTTCAATTTGATAGCTGATTTCACTATTTTTGGAGTTGTATATCGAAAGATACAAATCGTGTCAAACCGAGCATAGCTCAATTGACATAAGGTTGTGTCATGACTAAAATGTCATGGGTTCAATCCTCGCTTTAATTAAAATACCGTTGCAAAAAAGAAAGGAAGATACAAGTCTCGTGAATGCACTTGGCATACATGTTGGTCTGGATGTACATCGAAAAGACGACGTGTGAGTTTGATTTAAACCAGTTATATTTTTTTATAAATAGTTTGTCTTTTGCTATAATTTTATAAATAGTTTAAAAAATTACAATATTAAAAAAAAAGTCTCAATTAATGACAATAATTGAGATTATTTAAAAATAAAATAGAAACTAAAAATGTAATGAGGTATTTAAGTTCATGGAAGAAAATTGAAGAATATGATGTTTTTGTTTTTCTTAAATAAAGAAGAATGTCCAAAGTTTTCTTTATATATCTCTGAAGCCTTTTTTTCGTTATTTTTCTTTTTTGAGAAAATGCAGAGTCCTTTTCCATGCATTCATTGTGTTATTTTTCTGCAAACAGATAAAGCATAATATTAGTTTTCAGATTCACTGAAGATTTGAAGGGAGGAATTAAAATTAAAATAACATTGATTTTTTTTTTTTTTTAGGAAAAAATAATATAGCTTTTCTGTTGTTGTTTAGTTTGAATTATTGGAATGAAAGGACAAATAAAAAAACATAATTTTGAATTATGAAAAATGGGATCTTTTATTGATTTTACTACAAATTATTGTAGAATAATGATATGTCTCGACGCAGCGATTGTCTCGGGTTTCGTGCTTGCAGTTTTTTTTTTTTTTTCACCTACAAAAGAGAAGAAAAATAAACAATAATTAAACGTTCAGGAATTAAACAGCCGCTAAAAACTAAAACAACGAAAGTAAAAAATAAAATACACAAACGAGTTTGGGTTGCCTCCCAACGAACGTTGTAGTCAACGTATTTAGCTAGACGGGACGATCGTGCATCATTTAGGTTCGTCCAAGTATATGTTCTCTAGACGCTGCTCTTCAGTGCCACAAAAGTGTTTGATTCTTTGTCCATTGACTTTGAATGACTGTCCATCACTAGTGTGTAGCTCGATTGCTCCATGTGGAAACACCTTCTTGATTGTAAAGGGTCCTGACCACCTAGTTCTTAATTTTCCTGGAAACAAACGTAAACGAGAGTTAAAAAGAAGTACTTGTTGTTCAGGTGTAAATGAGCGTTGTTGAATTCTCTGATCATGTCATCTAGCAGTGTGTTACTTGTATAGCTTGACATTCTCATAAGCTTGGCCTCAAAACTCCTCCAGCTCATTCAGTTGTAGCAGTCTTTCTTCTTCAGCTTTCTGAGAGTCAAAATAAAACTTTTTGGTAGCCCAAAGAGCTGTATGCTCCAACTCAACAGGTAAGTGACATGTCTCCTCAAACACCAAACGATACAGGGATGCACCAATTGGAGTTTTGAAGGTTGTACGGTCGGCCCACAAAGCTTCATCCAATTTGATAGCCCAATTCTTCCGGCTGGTGCGAACAGTCTTCTCCAAAATATGTTTTATTTCCCTGTTAGAAACCTCAGCTTAATCATTAGTTTGAGGATGATAAACAAGTGAACTCCATATTTAACAAGCAAAACTGTTACGATAAATCAATAACAAAGAATAAGAAAGCGTAGAAGAACAACGACACAGATTTACGTGGTTCACTAACGTCGTGTTAGCTACGTCCACGGGCAGAAGAGAGAACAATATTATTACGAAGTAGGAGAGATTACAAATGAACAGATAAGGGGCGGCTGAAAGTCACTAGAAGGTTTATATATGACACCCTCCTAATGATCTAATACAAAATGGGCCAAAGCCCAAAACAGATAAGTAAAAAACTCAAATCAGATTTTTCCTAACACATTCAAGGCATTCCAACAAATCTCCACCTTGACTTGAATTCTCCCACAACTAACAAATGTACCAGATGCAACACAAAGTTACCAGATGCAACACGAAGTTACCAGATGTACACAAAACTCTCCTTCTGCCTCAGAATGCCCCATAAGGGGCCATCAACAATTTAAAACATTTAGCAAGTCCAAACAATGTTGGAACTTTCCATGTGGAACTGGTTTGGTGAACATATCAGCAGGATTATCAGCAGTACCTACTTTCAACACCTTAACCTTTTTCTCACTTTTCAGAAAATGATATCTCACATCTATGTGCTTAGTCCTCTCATGATGGACTTGATCCTTAGCCATACATATTGCACTTGATGGAGCGATATACGCAGCGGAAGCGATTTTGGACCGATGATACTCTAATTTCATCAATTTAACAAATAGAAAACATGCTCAAAACGACGGAATTAAGAAATTAGAATTACATACCCTTGTAGTTCTGAATTTCTTCAAGTCCGCCGGCCGTTCCTCGTCACGAACTCTTCTTGCTTCTTCTCACGAACGCCCCGAGGACCACCCCATGTAGTTCTGCTATCCTCGGCGCCGCACAAGGGAGTTGTTGGACTCCGAAAGAAGAGAAAACGAAAAAGAAAAGAGGAAACAAGAAGAAAACAGAGAGTAGAGGAGCTGAACTACAAATGAATTTTCAATTTTTGAGTTTTTTAAAAAACTTCTGTGTAATCGAATACCCCTCCCTCTTTCTTTTTCAAATCAAAAACCAAACTCAAAATCAACCCTTCCTTTATTTGGCCACACTTTACATACACATATATATATATATATAATTATTATTATTATTAAAAATAATAATAATAATTTTATTTATTAAACTTTTTAATAAATAAAATATATATATAATTATTAATTAAAATTTTTAATTAATAATTATTATTTAATTCAATATCAAATATTAATTAAATAATACGACTAAACCCGGTTTTCCAAAAATCGACTTTTTTTACACATGAATCATATTCATGTTTTAGGCCATTCCCATATTTAAATCATATTTAAATATGTCCATCATTCTTCCATAAACCGAATTTGAACAATTCAAATTCTTTTTCTTTTTCTTTTCTTTTATATTGTTGCACGGCGTTATCCGAGCTAGCTAGGAGAACCTAAAGAACCTACAGATCATGAGCTCCAACGATACGAGATTATCCGGTCAAAACTCTTTCAACCGAACTAACCAACATTCGTTAACCCCCGGAGACTCCACTATAGTCTGAGGGTTGCACTCTCCACACTGTAGATATATTATGTCCTCTGATATAACCGTCACGGGCAAGTCGACCCTTCACATGTTGTTCGTAATCACAGCTGGGTCATTTTAAACCGTTTAACCTCTGCATTACGTCTTGTTCCTTAAGTTCCACTAACACCTCTAATGAACAATAGATCTGTGGTCCAACCAACATATCAGTTAACCCTCTCATCACATGAGAGTGTGAGCGCTCATTGTTCAAGCCCCGAAGTCAGCTATTAAGGGAACAACCTATCTACTAACCCTGAAGAGCGGGTTAAGAGTGAACTCCATCTTACTACACTATGTCCCCAGCTTACCTATTGGACTTTATCCCTGAGATGATAAGTTATTGAGTAGGCGCTAATGGGCCACTCTCACCCATACAAACATAACTCTTTTACTGAATAAAACTAATAACTCTTTATTCTAAATAGATTATTTACAAACATAACAGTTTACAAACCACGAGTTTTAGGACATAAAACCCAACAAACTCCCGCTTGGGCTTAAACGTCCATGGTGTACATGTTAGGTGGAGAAAAACTAATATATCATATATCATAAGTTTTGTCCCACTGTCCTCTCCAGCAACTCGGAGCCCTAGACTCTTCTAGGTGTCTCTCAAACATTTTAGCCATGAGAGACTTAGTAAACTCAACAACATGAAGTACTACGAGGCTTTCCATGTGACCATCACATCTTTTCATAGCACTATCTGCGATCTCAACTTATACACCTATTACTGCTTCACAAGCTGCAAATAGACTTAGCTATCTTGGAGGAATCAGCAATACAACTCTTGTATTCTACTCCTCTAAGTCCAAGGACAAACTTTAACCAGACTCCAATCTAATTGGACTAATATCTTCTGACAACTCCCACTGCATAGCACATATCAGGTCATGTATCTCAAAAGATACATCTGTCCTCCAATATGTAAATGCACATGGATGCGTCTCATATCCTCAACCTTTGAGGTGTCTTAGGAAACGATTTTCATAGACCATCGAATATTAACAACACTTTGTCAATATAAAATTTTAGAGACAGCACTAGCGATTTGTTCTTACGACTCAGATCATCCTGAATCCTTAGAACAAACTAAGCCCTCCTCAAAAACTGTTTGGGAATGGGTCACTAGTTTATGCTTAAATGTCAGAAGTGAATCCTACATCATTCTCAATGATTAGGACAAAAATTACGGGAATTTATTATGAAAGCTTTAACATTGATTAAACACTTGTCCAACAAGTTTTATCAATGTAATGTTCAAAACCATAAGATTTGATTTGAAAAACAAAATGTAATGTTCAAAACCATAAGATTTGATTTGAAAAACAAACCTTATAAATCAGAATATAGATGCTTATTCCAATTCATAAATGGATTGAAAAAGCTCGCAAACGATTTGCTCTTAATCCTGAAAAATGTATCTCCCATGTTGAGACTAATAGATACTCTATCAAGATAGCTAGTCTTGTTATCCTTATATCTTGTCCTATCAGATAGAACAGGGTAATGGATACGAGTATACTATATAACTTATATCTAACAACAAGAGATGAAGTTAATACACAATTAACCTCTTCTCTTCAGGACAGTCTCTTTGCCAGAAAGTCAAGCCTTAGAGGTTTTCACCTCATAGACTTGGTCTGTGAACCTCTTGAAGATCCATGGCTTTGAGCCACTAGTTCTTGTTTATGAACTCACTGTCATCAACAATATGATAACTAGAGTCATAAAACATATTAATACAGCAGGCCGAGTTATCTCATAATTCTCCCACTGCATCAAAGCTTTCTCAACACTCGAGAAGAACCAGCAAAACTAACAACCATTGTTAATTTATAACTTCCAATAAAACAAGATAAGTCTTAACCTTTTAGTTGTTATCAAGTCTAATAGAACAGATCAATATACATCTTTTGTGAAATGAAACATTCATTTATAAAAACAAAAGATACTATATACATAAAGTGTTCAACAAAAACTTGAGTTTATAGACAATAATTACAACACTTGAAATTATTTCTATACATACAACTACAAACAAGCAAACTCCCACTGTATAAACTGCGAAGACGTCTTCATAAGGCATCTTCGTCAAGAAACTGGCAAACAAGAACTAGTTTCCTGAAAATAATAACAAACATTATTAGTGGTTCCTGAATCAGCATTCAGGTATGACAATCATAATCCACATGATATGTTTAGACAGAAGATAAATCATATTTACCTTGTCGTTCATTCTTTGCCTGTTTCTCCGCAAGGTATTTTGGGCAGTTGTGCTTCCAATGCCCTTCTTCACCACAATGAAAACACTTTTCACTGTGTGAAGCCTTGACCTTGCCAACAGTAAGGGTTTTGCCCTTCCTAGTACTTCTCTTCTTCTTGTGAATAATCTTATTACTCACAGCAGAGGGTTCAGATTTACTCCTTGACCCAGACCCCTTATGGAATTTCATAGAAGTAGCAACATTTGCTTCCTTCTCCTTTCCTTTAGAAATATGCAGAGACTGATAAATCTGAAGCTCGTTCAGAAGAGATGTCAAATTGTATTCAATCTTATTCATGACCAAATTGGTCCTGAAATTAAGGAAACTCTTCGGAAGAGATTCCAAGATTAAACAAACTTGACTGTTCTCGTCGAGGGTAGCACCATTTACCTCAGCCACATTAAAATGGACCATCATGTTAAGGACGTGCTCCCTAACAGAGGTACCCTCCACCATGTGCGAGTTGTAAATGTTCTTGAAGGCTTCATGACGAAGAGATGTGGACGGTTGCCCGAATATCCCTTGTAATGAAAGCATGATTTCCTTCGCGGAAACCATAACTTCGTGCTTCTTGGCCAAAACATCAGATATGCTTGCCAAGATGTAGACTCGGACTTTATCATTAGCCCTAATCCAACCATCGTATGCTTCACGAACAGTTCGTGAGGCACTAGAACCAGGAACCGGAGGACACTTCTCCGTTAAGACGGATCTCAGGTCGTCAAGAACCAAAATCGTATTTAGGTTCGACTTCCACGTCCCATAATTCTCACCAGTTAATTTGTCGTGAGATAGAAGCTGTATAAACGAACTCGACATGCTGAAACAGAATGTAAAACTATTAGTAAAACGGTTTTAACCTACTTAAACCAATTAAGAGATTTAACAGTAAATAAAGTACCCAAACTCTTTATTTACTCGCAACGATACTTTAATAAGTCAGAATGACCTCTACCTTGGGGCAGTCGAACATTCCTTTACTAAATCAAGACAATCTTGACTAAATGCTAATGCCAGAATAACTCATATTCCTATAGCATCTTAGTTATCGTCTTTGGTCTGGATTTACTAACTCCATAGCAAATCCCGTAAGTGTGACCCTCCATTTTTAGAATGCACAGGACGACCCCAACAATGCAACCTTAGGGAATGTCAGAGTTGGGAATGGCCCTGTGTTTCTTTATCCATAAATGGTGACTGAGATGTTTGATCTCCCATGCACGACCCTTCTTATTGGATTGGTGCCCCTAGGGCAGCCTACCGGCGGAACATGGGAATCTCACGGTTCAATCCAATGGAGGAGACCGTAGGATGTACTAACGTACTTCCTTCTCCCACTTACTATAGACACTTACTCCATTCACCTTGCTATTGAAAGTCTAAGTTATTGAGTCGGCGCTAATGGGCCACTCTCACCCATACAAGTCTAAGGATACTGTCTAATAAGCAAGAGTTCATAGTAAGCTCAGGATTAAGATCGAGTTACCTAGGCCATCAAATGAAAATGTCGGTCTCATCAGTAAACGGTGTTATAAAGAGAGAGCGACATATTTCGGTTCGATCTTATACAAACTCTTTGCATAGGACGCCCTCACTCGCACATCTCCATGTGAAAGATTCAGATCACATTGTTTTGTACAATACAAAGTGAGCCGCATCCAATAGTGTTACCAGGATAAGGTGCCCAGCCTTATCCGTATACTATAGACAATTTTGACTGACTACTTGAGCCTGATCCACAATCATGTTATACATGAGGCTCAAGTACTCATATTTAGCCAAGGGTGTTGGTCATTGGTATAGGTTAACCTAAACATGTTTCACTTTATTCCAGTAAACTCTTTTACTGAATAAAACTAATAACTCTTTATTCTAAATAAATTATTTACAAACATAACAGTTTACAAACCACGAGTTTTAGGACATAAAACCCAACAAAACTCAGACTATCACAATATACAATGGCCTGATCATGATGCAAACCGAGGTCACTAACTAGCCCTTTCAACCATATCCCCTCTTTAGCAGCTTCTGTTAAGGCCATGTACTCTGCTTTAGTAGTTGACAAAGTAACTGTAGGGTGCAGAGTTGCCTTCCAACTAACAACTGAACCACCAAGGGTAAACACATAGCCAGTCATAGACCTTCTGGTGTCGACATCTCCAGCATAATCAGAGTTAGAATAGCCGGTCACTAAACACTCTGTATCATTTCCATAAACCAAACCGACATCAGATGTATCTCTAAGGTACCGAAAAATTCTCTTCACAACTTGCCAATGTTCCCTTCCAGGTTGCCCCATGAACCTACTGACGACACTAACAGCATGTGCAAGATCAGGTCTAGTGCAGACCATAGCATACATCAAACTACCTATTGCACTAGCATACGGGACTCGAGACATGTAGTTCTTCTTAGCTTCAGATTGAGGTGCAAATTCAGCAGACAAACGAACATTTGCAGTACTAGGAGTATCTATAGGCTTAGCTGATGACATGCCAAACTTGGACAATATCTTCTGAATGTAGCCTTTCTGTGACAAGAAGAGCTTCTTCTGATTTCTTTCCCTATAGATCTCCATACCCAAATTTTTCCTAGCAGCATCCAAATCCTTCATTTCAAACTCAACACTGAGAAGACCTTTCAACTTCTGAATCTCAGACTTGGACTTCGCAGCTATGAGCATATCGTCTACATACAACACCAGATAAATAATAGAATTATCATCAGCTTTGTTGTGATACACACAACAATCATAAGGACTTCTGTTGTAGCCTAACGCAATCATATAATTGTCAAACCTCTTATACCATTGCCTTGGAGACTGCTTTAGTCCATATAAGGACTTCTTCAGCTTGCAGACATAATCTTCTTTACTAGGAAGTTGAAAACCATCTGGTTGGCTCATATAAATCTCTTCTTACAACTCTCCATGTAAGAAAGTTGTTTTCACATCTAGCTGCTCAAGTTCCAAATTCTGATGTGCCACCATTGCTAGTAACACTCTGATGGAAGTATGTCTGACCATTGGTGAGAAAATCTCATTGTAGTCAACTCTCTCCCTTTGTGTGAACCCTCTTGCAAATACTCGAGCTTTATACTTAATACCTTCCTCAGGTGTGATACCTTCCTTTTTCTTGAAGACCCACTTGCAAGTAACAATTTTTCTCTCTTTAGGCTGTTTGACTAGTTCCCAAGTCTGATTCTTATCAAGGGACTCCATCTCATCGCCCATTGTAACAAGCCATTTTTCAGACTCACTACATGGAACAAATATGTTCAGCAACCTGTAGTGCATAGTTCACCATATCCGGATACCTCTTTGGAGGTCCAACACCAACTTTCCTAACTCTATCAAGAGCTATACATGGCTGATGTGTCTGTGAACTAGAAGCTTCTGAACTAGCTTCCTGTGAACTAGAACTCTCTGGCATATCAGTTTCTTCTAGCACAGTCTCAGATTCATTTTCAACATGTTGATCTCCACCTTGGGGCTGTGATTCACTCCCCGATGGAATGAATTTCAGCTCCACCTGTTTATCAACATTACTAACATCTTCTGCAACAGTAGACTTCACAGTAGAGTTAAACATAGAATTTTCATCAAATATCACATTCCTACTTAGTATGACTCTATTTTCAGAAGATGACCAACTTATATACCCTTTAACTCCATCCCCAACACCCACACATACACCCTTTTTGGCTCTTGGCTCTAATTTACCCTCATTAACATGGTAATAAGCAGTACAACCAAAAACTTTTAATAAAGAGGAATTAGCAGGCTTACCAGACCTCACCTCGTAAGGTGTGTTACAGTCAATACATGTGTGAGGTCCACGATTAATCAGAAAACATGTTGTGCTTACTGCTTCTGCCCAAAATTTTCTAGATAACCCAGCATTAGAGAGCATGCACCTTGCTCTCTCCAATAATGTCTGATTAATGCGTTCTGCCACACCATTTTGCTGCGGGGTATGTCTGACAGTGTGATGACGGTCAATCCTTTCATCCTTGCAGAACTCATTAAACTCAGACGAACAAAATTCCAGACCGTTGTCTGTTCGCAGTCTTTTGATCTTCTTCCCAGTCTGATTTTCCACTAATGCCTTCCACTGCTTGAAATGCTTGAAGGCTTCACTTTTATGCTTCATCATAATTACCCAAGTCATTCTTGAATAATCATCAATCATAGATAAAAAAAATACTTACTGCCTCCCATAGATTCCACTCGCGAAGGGCCCCAACAATCAGAATGAATGTAATCGAGTGTTCCCTTTGTACAATGAACACCACTCTTTGAAAACTTACTGCGATGTAGTTTCCCAAATACACAATGCTCGCAGAATTCAAGACCCTGCATCTTGTGCCCACAAAGAAGATCCCTCTTAGACAGAATCTCCATCTCTTTTTCACTCATATGACCAAGCCTCATATTCCATAGCTTGGTCATATCCTCTTGGTGAACCGTAGACGATGCAACAGCAGCAAAACCTGTTACTGTAGACCCTGTCAGAAAATACAAGGTGTCACGTTTGACACCTTTCAGAACCACCTTAGAACCCTTACATATATTCACAGCTCCACCTTCACCTTTGAAACTGAAACCCTTACTATCAAGAACACTCAACGATATCAGATTCTTCGTCATTTGTGGAACGTGTCTAACTTCGTTCAAAGTGCAGAAAATACCATCATGTGTCCGTATCCTGATTGAGCCAATTCCAACTACCTTGCAGACTTCACTGTTGGCCATAGAGATATTGCCTCCATCTATCTGCTCATAAGTTGTAAACCACTCCCTGATTGGACAAATATGGTAAGAAGCTCCAGAGTCAATAATCCACACATCCTTACAATGTGAAGATTTATTTGCAACTAAGGCCAAATCAAAATCAGAATCGGTATCAGTTTCTGCCACAGCGGAAGAACCATCCTTCTTTCCATTCTGCTTTGCTAGCTTAGGACATTGGTTTCTCCAATGCAATTTCTCCTTACAATATCTACAAACATCGTTAGTTGTAGGACTCTTAGGCTTAAAATTCGATTTCTTCTTTTTCCTTGCATTTTCCGAATTACAATATCCCCTACCAATTGCAGCAACTAACCTGGCTGTCTGTGTTTCTGTACCTGGAGCAGATGCCTTATAGCGGTCTTCTCTGGTATGAAGAGCAGATCTGACATCTTCTAGAGACAAAGTTTCTTTCCCAGCAATAAAAGAGTCAACAAAATTCTCATATGAAGGAGGCAAAGAAACTAACAGAATTAAGGCCGCATCCTCATCATCTATTTTAACCTCAATATTTCGCAGGTCTAGAAAAATTGTATTTAGTTTATCTAGATGGTCTCTAAGAGGCGTACCTTCGTGCATATGCAAAGTAAACAAACGTCGCTTCAAAAACAATTTACTGGTTAAAGACTTCGTCATGTAAAGACTTTCGAGCTTCAACTAGAGACCCGCAACAGTCTCTTCATCTGCGATTTCAGTGATGACGTCATCAGCTAAACATAACATGATTATTGAATGAGCCTTCTCCTCCAGACTATTCTACTCATCGTCATTTGCGCCCGCTTTCTTCGTTTTCTTAGACAACGACGCCCACAAACCCTTGTTCTTCAACAAGGCTCGCATCTTGATCTTCCATGAACTGAAATTGTTTCTCCCATTGAACTTGTCGATTTTCATGCTTACACCAGACATCTTTCTTATCGAAAAAATGCAGAATTTCAAAAACTAACGATGAGGCTCTGATACCAATTTGTTACGATAAATCAATAACAAAGAATAAGAAAGCGTAGAAGAACAACGACACAGATTTACGTGGTTCACTAACGTCGTGTTAGCTACGTCCACGGGCAGAAGGGAGAGCAGTATTATTACGAAGTATGAGAGATTACAAATGAACCGATAAGAGGCGGCTGAAAGTCATTAGAAGGTTTATATATGACACCCTTCTAATGACCTAATACAAAATGGGCCAAAGCCCAAAACAGATAAGTAAAAAACCCAAATCAGATTTTTCCTAACAGATTCAAGGCATTCCAACAAAAACATTAAACAGTTTATTGCAAAAGTGAGATCCCCCATCACTAATGATCGCTCGTGGAGTGCCAAACCTAGTGAAGATATTCTTATGAAGGAACTGCAAGACAACACGAGCATCATTTTTCTTAGTGGAAATTGCCTCAACCCATTTAGACACGTAATCTACTGCAACTAAGATATATAAATAGCCATGAGAAGAGGGAAATGGGCCCATAAAATCAATTCCCGAAACATCAAACAATTCAACTTCTAGAATAGAAGTTAGGGGTAATTACCTGTTCTTTGGCATTTGTCACAAGTTTTAACAAAAGTATAGCAATCACGAAAGAAAGTAGGCAAATAAAAACCAGATTGCAATACCTTTGCAGTAGTAGGCGTGGGTCCAAAATGAGCACCATAAGGAGAAGAATGGCAATCATGCATAATTTTTAGCTACATCTTCATGAGAAACACACCTTCTTATTAATTGGTCTGAACAAACCTTAAAGAGCAAAGGATCGTCCCACAAGTAAGACTTGACATCATTGAGGAATTCTTCTTCTGTTGAGAGTTTAAGTCTGGTGGCATCACCTTTCCTGCAAGAAAATTAACATAATCAGCAAACCATGGAATATTGGATTCTACCTTATATAATCGTTCATCGGGGAAGTCTTCTGTGATGGGAGAGGTTTCGTGGTGGCTTTCATGCTCAATGCGAGACAGATGGTCTGCAACAACATTCTCACATCCTCTTCTATCCTTTATGTTAAAATCAAATTTCTGTAAAAGAAGAACCCATATAATCAAACGAGGTTTAACATCTTTCTTATCAAACAAATATCGAATCGTTGCATGGTCAGTATGAACAATGATTCTAGTTCCTAACATATATGACCTAAATTTATCAAAAGAAAACACAACAACAAGCATTTCTTTTTCAGTTGTGGTGTAATTTTGTTGTGCACTGTTCAAAGTTCTACTAGCATAGTATATGGCCCTAAAAAGCTTATCACGACTTTGACCTAAAACTGTTACACACATAATTTCAAAAGGTTGACTCCAATCAGGTACTACAATAATAGGTGCAATAGTCAACTTTTCCTTTAACAAGTTAAATGCTAGCAAACATTTATCAGAAAACACAAAAAATGATGCTTTTTCAAGAAGATTGCACAAGGGTTTTACTAATTTAGAAAAATATTTGATAAAATGTCTATAACACCCTTCATGTACAAGAAAACTACGAACTCTCTTCAAATTTATTGGTGGAGGTAGTTGCTCAATAGCTGAAATCTTCGCTCTATCAACCTCCAAACCTTTTTCAGAGACTTTATGGCCCAAAACTATGCCTTCTTTTACCATAAAATGACATTTTTCTCAATTTAATACAAGGTTGGTTTCTTCACAACGCTGCAAGACAAGAGAGAGGTTATCTAAACATAAATCAAATGAAGATCCAAAGACTGAAAAATCATCCATAAAAACCTCCATAATATCATCCACCATTTCATGAAATATGGACATCATGCAACGCTGAAAAGTGGCTGGAGCATTACACAATCCAAATAGCATTCGTCTAAAGACAAAGGTACCATAAGGACATGTAAATGTAGTCTTTTCTTGGTCCTCAAGAGCAATGACAATCTGATTATAACCTGAATAGCCATCAAGAAAATAGTAGTAAGGATATCCAACAAGTCTATCAAGCATTTGATCAATAAAGAGGAGAGAAAAGTGATCATTTCTAGTGACCTTGTTCAATTTTCTATAATCTATGCACATTCGCCACCCAATTACCGTTCTTGTAGAGATGAATTCATTGTTTTCATTATTTACATCTGCCATATCTCCTTTATTAGGAACAACCTGCGCAGGACTTACCCATGAACTGTCAGATATTGCATAAATAATTCCTGCATTAAGAAGTTTCAATACCCCAGCCTTTATCACTTCTTTCATGGTGGGATTTAGTCTTCTCTAGTGCTCAACTGATGGACTAAAAATGTCCTTCATTAAAAATTTATGCATGACAACAGTTGGGCTAATTCCTTTAATATCACTAATGGACCACCCTATTGCAGAACGATGAGCACGTAGAATCCTCAATAATTGTTCCTTCTCTACTTTATTCAAAACAACAGATATAATAACAAGATAAATAGAGGAATCATCTAAGAAAGCATAACGAAGGTGTGCAGACAATTGTTTTAGTTCTGGCTCAGGAGCTTTTACTTGTGCAATTTCATTCACAGATAATTGAAATATTTTTTCTTTTCTATACTCTCCTAAGGATAAATGATTTAAAGCATCATAATAAAAAAACAATTTCTTCATCTAAAATTTCTACATTTTCAATGGTTAAATCCAGCATGCATTTCTCAAAAGGATCAACAAGTAAAACTAATTCTCTACATTCATTAAAGTGTCATCAACGATATCAATCATATGACATGTACTAATCTCATTTGGATATTTCATAGTTCGAAAGATGTTGAAGACCACTTCTTCATCATTTACCCTTAAAGTTAGCTTTCCTTGTTGCACATCGATCAAAACTCGTCCAGTGGCTAGGAAAGGTCTCCCCAAAATGATGAGAACCTCAACATCTCCCTCCATGTCTAAGACCACACAATCTGTAGGGAAGAAAAATTTGTCAACTTTCACTATGACATCCTCAACTATACCTCTAGGATATGTGACTAAACGATCAGCTAACTGCAATGATATAGTAGGTTGCACTTCTCCAAGGCCCAATTTCCTGAAAATAGACAAAGGCATCAAATTAATACTTGCACCAAGATCACATAAGGCCTTTTGAAATAAAGAACTACCAATATTGTAAGGAATAGTAAAACTCCCTGGATCTTTTAATTTATGTGGCAATTTCTTTTGAAGTATGGCGCTGCATTCCTCAGCCAGGTTCACAGTTTCATAAGCCTCTAGCCTCATTTTCTTGGACATTATCTCCTTCATGAACTTCACATAATTTGACATTTGTTCAAGAGCATCTGCAAAAAGAATGTTAATGTGAAGTTCTTGAAAATATCTAAAAACTTAGAAAATTGAGAATCAATCTTTTTCTTTTGAAAGCGTTGAGGTTAAGGAATAGAATTAGGAATAGTAGGAAGAATAGAACTAGAAGGTCTGTCAATTGTTGGAATGTGTGTGGCCTCCTTTGAAGCTTCCTAAATGGTATCATCATCCTCAAATGTGACTGGTTCTTCACTTTGTGCTTTCACTGGTTCAACTAACTGCTTTCCACTTCTCAAATATACTGCCTTGCATGATTCTCTTGGATTCACCTCAGTGTCACTTGAGAATTTCCTTTTCTGCAAAGTATGAAGGGAAGATGCTATCTGACTTAATTGAACTTCTATGTTCTTGATAGCTGATCCATGGGTGTGCATTCTGCTGCATACTGTATCCATTGTATTCTCAAGCTTGCTTGTTCTTTTATTGGGCTCAGTAATGAAAGACTTTGTCTTAGTAAGGAAGGCTCCAAACATATTTTCAACAAATTGTTTCTTTTCTTCATGCTGTTGAGGTGCAAATCCAGGAGGATTCAACACATTCTTGTTGTTGGCATATGAGAAGTTTTCATGATTTCTCAGCCCAAGATGGTAATGAATGGGTAGTGAATTCTGCATCTGATTTCCCCTATAGCCAAAATTCATGTTGTTGACATATTGAGTTTGCTCAATATTTGGCTCTTCATAATATTGTGTAGCGTTGGCAGCTGCAATAAATTCCATGGACTGGGCTACTCTTGGCCCTGTAAGTCTAGTCAAAGCATGAGTTAATGTTATCATTTGAGACTTTAGAGCACTAACCTCGTCAACCTCATATAGCCCAGAAACTGTCTTATGAGTGGATCGTTCAATGGGTCAATGATAGTTGTTGATGGTCATATCTTCTAGTAGAGTGAGAGCACTCTCAACAGTTCTTGAAAATAGAGTGTCGCCGACTGCAACATCCAATATGGTCTTTGTATTACCATTTAACGCATTATAAAATAGCTGAATTTGCAGTGGTCTTTCATAACCATGTTGTGGGCATTTCTTCAAAATATTCTTGTAACGGTCCCAGGCTTCGTACAACTGCTCATAATCATGTTGTCTGAAAGTTCCAATTTCAATCCTCAGTTGGATTGTTTTGGCCATTGGGAAGAATTTTGTCAAGAATGTCTGAACCAACTCATCCCATGTGGTAATGCTTCCAGGTGTCACAGAGTCTAACCAATCTTTTTCTTTATCCTGCAAAGAAAAATGAAATAAACGTAAGCGTATAGCCTCAGAAGTAACACCATTTATCTTAACTATACTGCAAAGTTCAAGAAAAGATTTAAGATGAGAGTTCGGGTCTTCATAAGGAAATCCTTTAAAAGATCTATTTTGAGCCATCTGGATGAGTTCTGTTTTGAGCTCAAAATTGTTGGCATTGATGGGTGTGTAGGTTATTCATGAATGCTCAGCAGAGAAGACAAGTTGGAAATAGTCTCTGATGGCTCTCTGTTTCTGCTGCACAACTTGGTGCATAGATGCATTTGGTTGTACTTGTTGTCCAATTGGCAACTGGTTCAACGGTTGATTTTGATCATTCATAGCTTCAGTCTTGTCATTTTTCTCACTTCGATTCCTTTTGCAAGTCTTTTCAATTTCAGGGTCAAAAGGAACTAAAACTACTTCCTTGTCCTTTCGCATGCACAACCAAGATCCTAAAGAAAATAAAGTAAATAAGTCAATAAAAACAAACTGAATATAAACTCTAAAGTAAGACCAAGCGAGTTCTCCACGATATTAAGTGAAACTAAATATTTGTCAATCCTCGACAACGACGCAAAAAACTTGGTGCACAATTTTATGCAATGCAAAAGTGTAAGTGTACGGGTCAAGTTTTAATAAAGTGTATGTAAATACGAGTATCATCCTCATGATTGATTTTCTAATTCACTTAAGTACCACGAATACAATCATCCAATTTTATTTAGAGAAAGAAAACGATAGAGGATAGGATTAAAACAAAATAAAAACATAAAAGAAAAGACGGAACAACCAGAAGAGAGATATCTTAGGGAGTTGATTTCACCAATTAGATCTTATGCTTTGATTAATTTAAATGTCTTTGATTGATTGCTTTTATTTTCATTCATACTTTTATGTGCTTAATGCTTATAATCTCTTAGCTACAGATTATTTGTTCAATGAGTCTGATTTACACTGATAAGTTGTAATTTAGACCAGAACTTAATTGCATGACGGAAGAGGTTTCTGACAAGAAATTGATCCGTACTCCTTCAGAAGTTGTTAAACGAAGAGTCGTAATGTCTTGCATGTTATTAACAACTATACAAATATGTTAGTTTTATAATTATGCATGAGATTTAATTGTACTCGAAAGATGCAATTTTTACATATGACTTCTTGACTTATGATTTATTGCATGATTCTTAGTCATTAATTAATTGATTTTTTTTGTCTAATTTGTGAAATCAACTCCCTAAGATATCTCTCAGCTGTTCTCCATCTTTTATTTTATGTTTTTATTTTGTTTTAATCCTATCATGTATCACTTTCTTTCTCTAAATAAAATTGGGTGATTGTATTCTTGAGTGAATTAGAAAACAAATCCTGAGGACGATACTCGTATTTACATACACTTTATTAAAACTTGACCCGTACACTTGCGGTTTTGCATTGCATTAAATTACGCACGAAAAAATTAAATAACATAATATTTTTTTTCGTCCATTAATATTCTTTGACATAGACCAAATCGAGCCTAACTCAATTGACATAAAGATATGTTATCGACCAGTAGGTCTGAGGTTCAATTCCCATTCTAAATTGTACCAAAAAAAAAAAATCATTGACATAGAGATGAAAGTATGAACATATGCATCAACCACTTACATAAAAATGGAGAAAAGGTAAGATTAAAATCAAATGAAATATTGTTGGAAAAAGTTTGGTCATGAAAGATTAAAATCAACAGCCTACCAAAGCATCGAGAAAACTTAGTCCCGACACAATAAAGTGTTGGGAAAAGCGTCGGAAAAACGTGTCAAAAAAGATTTTCCGACGCACAATGCAGGGATAGCCTTTTCGACGCATTGTGCGTTGGGATAGATGTTTGCCCGCACAAAAAAAAAAATGTTTGTCATTAAATGTTTTGCAATGACAGGCAATGCTCGTCATCAATATCTTAAAAATTAAATAAAAAATAATTGGTTGAAATCGTGGCAAACCAATAATATTTTTCATTTTTCTTTTTTGAGATAATTTTTCAAAAGGTTAAAAACATAACACATGTTTATTAAAGAATAGCAACAAACCAATCCCTCCCTTCTCGAAGCTACATAATACCTAAAAATGTGTCTAAACAAGTCATTTCAAGCCAAAAAGTATCTATAAATGACTTTGAAGGATCTATCACAGCCCCAAAACCTACAAAATTAATAGCAAAAAAGTGCATACAAACTAGTAATTATCGAATAAAACTTTGAAGACTTTCAAAGATCCAACAACTTCTAGAAAACTGGTTCACCTATGATCTAATCTAAGAAATATCCTAGAACAATTGTCCATTTTTTAGAACTTGATGGAGAAAAAATGTGCCCCAAATGTGCAATACTTTCACATTTAATTTACATCTGCAAAGACTCAAAATGATCTACACAAAAACAAATAGCATATCTAAAAGAAAATTAGAGATTATGAACCATGAAAAAAAAACATCCTAGGAATCATCCCATTCAACAAGAAAATAGAAAAAAGTTGTTTAAGAACAACAAGTAAATCCTACAATAAATCCATTAATTCAGGTACAACACATTAGATACCAATAAATATCGCACCTAATAACACAAATGTTATTTAGCAAGAGAGTCCACACACAAAACACTACAACAATCATAAGATGATTATTCTTAGTTCTACTTGTAAAAATTGGAAACTTGGAATGATAGAAAAAATGAGAAGTCTAGCATCTTCTTAGCTCTTAACAACTTAACATTCTGGAGCGAAAAAATGCTACTATAGTCTATAAACTAAATTAAAATCCATTTTTTCTTTAAATGTCACATGTTCAAGTTCTAACGAGCCTAATGATTTCTATCCTAACTCAAAAGTTTAAAACCCTACTCTCTTAAGGTGCGATTTGATTTGCATTCCTAAGTGTTTAATTTTTGAAAAAAAAAATTTAAAATAAATTGAGGTGTTTAGCAATCACCCAAAATTAATTATTTGAGAATTAGTTTTAGAAATAATTCATTTTGGGTGAAACACTTGATATTAATTTTTACAAAAAAAATGTTTTTTGGTGTTTAATTGAAAAACCTACCTAAGTTTTATAATATATTAAAATTACCAAAATACCCTCACATTACTCCTTTAAATTTTCTTCACCCATGATTGTTGCCGGCCACCTCCTCCGACAACGCTACCGGCCACCGTCTCCGATCTCCACAGTCGTCTTCGGTCACCGCATCCGACTTTCGCCGACTTCCTCCGACCACAGCCGCCACTCCACGACGGCCATCTCCGGTCACCGCCTCCGACGACCCTCTGACCACCGTCTCTGATCTCCGATGACCTCCGCGGCCTCCGGTGACCACCTCCGGCCTGCCACCGACAACACCTCCGGCGACCTCCTCTGACATCCGGCGACCGTCTCTGGCCACTCTCCGGCGACCACCACCACTCTTACCCCGTCACCGACCACAATAATAAACGCCGGTCATAATTTTTAAAATACAAATTTAAACAATTTTTTTTTTACAAAAATATTTAATTAATGCGGGGTGATGGGACTTCTTAGTTAAAGGCATATATTTATGCCAATTGAGCTATGCACGATTTGATAACTCAATTGACAAATACAAATTAAAAAATGTTAAAAAAAAGATGCATTCTTTGAAAAACATTTTTTTAGCCGTCAATCCAAACACACCCTTAGTCTCCCGAACAGTCAACTACACAACCACACAACCGACATTTATAATTTTCACATTATCCATCACGCAACACCAAAAGAAAACAAATCAAGCTATCAACAATATTTAAGCTACTCCTAGAGGTAGTAATCACAAGGCCAACATACGATTAACCAAAATTAACCAATTCTTCATATTCAACGAGTTTCCATTCCAATTCATCTTCAAACAACACAAAAGTACATACCAAAACCAAACTCCATGGTACTACTCAAACCTTACCATTTCTGCGGGAAAGTCAGTCTTGCTCCTCCTCTAGAGTCACGGTGAGAGACATGAGCAACGAACTCCGACTCCGAGAACCTAGACCGTCAGAGAAACAAAGGAGTGTACGGAGAAGCGATGGAGACGGAGCTCAAGGTCGCCATGATCACACTGACTGGCCTAAAAAATCGCGCAAACGATCAGAACCTCATGAAAAACAGAACCGTGAGAGCTTCGATTAGAGGCGCGAGAATGAAGAAGAAGCACCAGGAAGGATCTACAAGAAAAAAGAAAAAGGGATAATGGCGGAGCAACAAAGATCCAGGGGTTTGAAACAAGATCTGGAGATTTTTTAGAATGGAAGATGAAATCGACATAGAAAGCTGGAATTTCCATTACCTTAAGGAAATAGAATGTACCTTGTTTGGCGGAAATCAGGAAGGGCGTGAGGGAGGGACCGAAAGCGACATTGAGCGTGACGGAGGAGGGAGCGAAAGAGGGACGGGAGGCGGCGCTGAGCGCAATGGGAAAGGGAGCCAAAGCGGCCAACGGAGGAGAGAATTGGGGCGACACGATGGTGTGAACCTAGCGACTAGAACTAATATATTGACTTTTTTAGGGCATTGAACGCGTTAAACTATTTTTTATTATTTAAAAAAAAACGTTAAACCAATTTATCTCGACCCCACATGCGTCGGGATAGCCCTGTTTTACCCGACGCACTCATTAGCGTCGGGAAAACTATATTTTTCCCGACGCATGGACCGCGCGTCAGGAAAAATAGGTTTTTATCGACGCCCGATCCATTCGAAAAATATAACGTCGAAAAAAACTCAAAATTCTTGTAGTGCTTTTTGTCCATCTTGCAATGATAATATGGACGCACAACTTTCATCGAAACTTTCGTAAATGACACGTAGCTTTCAAAAAGGGTCAGTAAGACAAATTTGAGGTTGTTTTTCTTTTGAATGGTTGAGATGTATATATAATGATAGAAATTTATATTATTAAGCAGAGATGGATAGTCAAATATTGATGGGAAATGAATGTATGAATTTATAACATTTATGGGAAATGAATAACATTCGTGTGAGGGAGATGAAAGATTTGGTGAAAGATTTGGTGAAAGATGAAAGAGAACCGTTGAAATACTAAAGGATGAAAGATGAAAGGTTAAAGGACAATATTGACATACATTCTTGTTGGAATGCCTTAAATCTGTTATGACCCTCTACGACTGGTTCGGTACGAGGTCTTGCTGCCCGGTCAGCGAGTCGGGGTCCAGGAGACATGGCCTTAACAGAAGCTGCTAAAGAGGGGATATGGCTGAAAAAGCTAGTTGGTGACCTCGGTTTGCATCATGATCAGGCCATTGTATATTGTGATAGTTTGAGTGCAATATGCCTAGCTAAGGATCAAGTCCATCATGAGAGGACTAAGCACATAGATGTGAGATATCATTTCCTGAGAAATGAGAAGAAGGTTAAGGTGTTGAAAGTAGGTACTACTGATATGTTCACCAAACCAGTTCCACATGGCAAGTTCCAACATTATTTGGACTTGCTAAATGTTTTGAATTGTTGATGGCCCTTATGGGGCATTCAGAGGCAGAAGGAGAGTTTTGTGTACTGGTAACTTCGTGTTGCATCTGGTACATTTTTCAGCTGTGAGAGAATTCAAGTCAAGGTGGATATTTGTTAGAATGCCTTGAATCTGTTATGACCCTCTACGACTGGTTCGGTACGGGGCTCTCGCTGACCGGTCAACAAGTCGGGGTCCGGGGGCGAAGCGCCCTGGTGGGGGTATGGAGTCAACACCCCTAAAGGAAAAATCTGATTTGGGTTTTACTTATTCATTTTGGACTTTAGCCCATTTTCTATTAGGTTATTAGAAGAGTGCCATATATATAAACCTTCTAATGACTTTCAACCACACCTAATCTGTCATTTTGTAATTATCTCCTATTTCGAAATAATACTGTTCTCTCCTTTCTGCCTGTGGACGTAGCTAACACGACGTTAGTGAACCACGTAAATCTGTGTCGATTTCCTTTGCGCTTATTTGTTCTTTGTTATTCGATTTATCGTAACAATTCTAAAAATGGGAGGGTAAAATGGGCACATAAAGTTTCATAGCAGCAACTTAACTTTCCGTATGCGCCCATGTTGATGAATTTGCGTAAACTACTTAGATCAACATATGCCTTAGAGCTGAAAGTCGAACCTCACAAAATAGTTGGCTTTTTCATCCGGCCAAGCTAAAAGCCTCGTGGCCAATAATATTTGTAAGCTTTCGCATATAACCCATTTAAATGTAGAAAGCATCACATACCACTTAGCGCATAATCTAAGTTTAGGGGAAGCAATAAGGACATTAGCGCATACTGAATAGTGAATAACGAGCAGGTAACTCGTGCTTCCCACATCATGAAAGTTGTGCAAGATAATGAGTAGGTAACTCGTATGATTCCTCCACTTATCAGAGCATAGTGAATGTAACTCGTGCTTCCCACAACATAAAAGTTATGCAAGATAATGAGTATGCATTGTCCACGTTGGATATAATCCTCATGACTTTGCTTCTAATTTCACCCAAAAGAGACCTCATATATACCATTAGAGATAATTGTTCTTACTTATATACTCATGATTTTTCCCTTATCTAGCCGGTGAGATTTTGTTTGTATCCTTCACATTATAAATTATCTTTCTTATTTTCTAATTGAATTGAATTTATGTTTGCATTCTCAACCCCATGAAAAGAGTTACATATGCCTTACTGTTCTAGATGTTATTCAATTTACACAATTATTACAAAGTAAATCAAACATTTCCAGGACCAAAGTGAACTTAGCTTAGCAAGAATTGACATGCACTGATATGCACTCCCTCTTTTAAGGTTGAAGGTTCGATACTCCTACCGGCCACCCACCCCACAATTGTTATACTAAAAAAAAAAGAAAAAAAAAAGAAAAAAAAAGAAGAAGATAGATGTTGGGAGAGGAGGAGAAAGTGGTAAATTGAAAGTCCAAATTGTCCATATTGATGAAATCTCTGTTTGGCTTGGGCTGGGTTTGTAATAATAATTCAGGGTTTGTCAATTATCCCTCTCGATCGAGTCCAAACTGACACTCTCACACAACACAACAACAAACAAATCACAAGACGTCTCTTCTCAACATCTCTCCAATGTCCACTATTTCCGACCACCACACCACCACCACCTCCGACGAAGAAGAAGAAGAAGAAGAAGAAGAAGAGAAGTCCAACGACGGTGGGTTCTGCCGGAACCTCAACGGATTCGGGTCGGTACTCGACCCTAGAGCCAAGTGGGTCCGGGAATGGAACCGGGTGTTCCTTCTGGTGTGCGCAGCGGGGCTGTTCGTGGACCCTCTATTCCTATACACGCTGTCGATAAGCGAGTCTTGGATGTGCGTGTTCGTGGACGGGTGGCTGGCCATCACCGTCACCGTCCTCCGCTGCATGGGCGACGCCTTCCACCTTTGGAACATCTGGCTCCAGCTCAAGACCGCCACAAGATACTCCTTCGCCGGCGGCGTCACCGCAGCAGATAATAGAGGCCTCAGAGATACCACCCCACGCGCCGTCGCTCTCCGATATTTCAAGTCCAAGAAAGGCTTCTTCTTTGATCTCTTCGTTATTCTTCCTCTTCCTCAGGTACTCCAATCCAAATCTTTCTTCCCCACATGCATATACCTATCAAATTAATTAATTAATAAACAAATATCTTAATGGGTCATAATCTTTGGGAATGTTCCCACTTTTTCTTTTTAATAAAATATTAAGCTTGTTTAGATCCGAGCTTGAATTTGTGTAACCTGTGCTTTATCAATATATATGTAGCTCACATACTAAATATATGCTCCGCTTCTTAATTTTGAGTTCCACAAAATTGTTTAAATATACTAAACTTAATTTAATTAATTGGATGGAATCATAAGTTCAACTTTTAGGTTTAGGGTAGATAAATGAATGGTACAAAAAGAGAAGAATGTAATTAAGATTATTTGCAGTTGAATTATATGAAATGATTTTTTTTTTTTTTTTTTTTGCCTCACTTTGATTTGAGAATTTTTTTGATAGAGAAAATGAAAAAATGTTTCGATTTTATATTAATGGTTATTAGGGTTTTGACAAATTTTAAGATCTATTATCAGATGGCTATTAAGTATTAGTATCCACGTTGTGGCGACTCTCTTGAATGATTATTTTTTTCTTTTATGCCAATATTCTTTTTTATGGGGCTTTGTAAATTAGGGTAAATTATTCAAAGAGACCGTCATAATGTGATTGTCTCTTTAAAATCGCTGGTTCTAGATCCTATAATTTATCTACTCCTAATAATCATTAGATTAAAAATCGATTCTTTTTTGTATTTTCACTCTCTTAATCCAACTAATCAAAATTATCGGGCCATATTGTGACGGACTCTTCAAATAATTTCTCATAAATTAGATTAATATTTATTTTCTAGTGAAGGAATGTTGAGAAATGATTGAAAACAGGAGGTATATGTTTGGTGGTAGTTTATTTTACTATTATTTTTTTTTTAAAAAAAACTAAGGTCCTTTAATAGCATGAGAATAATATAGGCTTGGGATGGAATGAGGTTAAATCATGGTGGCTTAGAATTTAATATCCTACCCATTTTGTAGGAGTAATTTTAGATTCACAATCAAAATTTGAAAAATGAATGAAAATAGATTTTGAAACAAACTTGTTTATTGAATAGAAATTTGAATGAAAAATGAAGAAAATGTGGATTTAATAGTGGTTTAACATAAAGTGTATTAGTATGTTATTGGAACAAAAAAGTCGTTTTATTTTCCGTTTGAAATGAATAATACAATAAACTGTGATTTTGGGCAGACGAACATGTGAAATTTGGATGTCTTTTTGTGTAGGAGAAGGACATGGAATAATGAATTTCCTCTTTTTATGCGGTTTCGTCTTTTCCCATTCCTATACATATAATACATCTTTTTTCTTTTTTTACTTACTTTTTTTTATTTTTATTTTGATACGGGAATCTATTGGGATTCGATCCATTTTTGAAAGAATATGATTTCAATAATTTAATCTAAAAATATGTGAAGAAATCCAAAACACTTGGACAATCATAATTATTCTGTATTATTTTAGGTAGGTAATATCTCTAAAATCTCTTCTACTAAACAATGAAATAAAAATATAATATATAAGGTTACCGTTTGATAACCGTTTGGTTTTTTGTTTTTGGTTTTTGAAAATTAAGCCTATAAACAACACATTCACATATGAATTTCTTGATTTGTGTTATCTATCTTTTGAAGTGTTTCCAAAATTCAAGCCAAAAATTGGAAGAAAAAAAAAGAAGCTTTCAAAATTTTGCTTTTGTTTTTGAAATTTGATTAAGAGTTGTAATGTTTCTTTAACAAAAATTAAAGTTATTGTAGGAATTCACATGTAGGTGTATGATTTAAAAGCTTAATTTTCAGAAACTAAAAACTAAAAACCAAATGGTTATGGGCCTAAATAATGGAAGGTATTAGGTCCATAAATTTTTTAAAGTATATAATAGGTTTCTACAATAGGTCCATAGCATTTTCAACCTCTTTTAAAAACAAATATATTAGGCATACAATTGAATTTTGTGTAAAATAAAATATTAAGGTCTCCTTTGATAACCTTTGCTTTTGAAAATTAAGCATATAAACACTACTTTCACCTATGATTTTTTTGTTTTATTATCTACTTTTTAAAATATTTTCAAAATTTTCAAAATTCAAGCGAAGTTTTAAGATTAATTAAATTAATTTTTTAAAATTTGTTTTTGTTTTTAAAATTTCGCTAATAGAAATGGGGAGAAACAAACATATTTTTTCAAAACATAAAACTAAAAACAAAATTAATTTTTACCTTGTCAATTTAGATATATGGTATAGTTTGATTTAAGAGATGAGAAAAGAAAAATAAATATATTAAAAGCAAATGAGATTGTATAATATAAAAAGTCATATCTTGAATTCATTCAGAAAATGAAGAATTTGAGAAATTGTATTTTTGAAATTTGTAGGTTGTATTATGGGTTGTAATTCCTAGAATAATGAAAGAAGGAGCAATAACATTGGTGATGACAGTGTTGTTAATAGTATTTGTGTTCCAATATTTGCCGAAACTGTACCACTCCGTTTGCCTGTTGCGCCGCCTCCAAAATCTCTCCGGCTACATCTTCGGCACTATTTGGTGGGGCATTGCTCTCAATCTCATTGCTTACTTTGTGGCAGCCCATGTAAGTTCATCCAATCTTATACCATCAAAATCAATCTCCAATTTGAAGTTATAAGAATGTGTATGTGTATGTAAAAGGCTGCTGGAGCATGCTGGTACTTGCTGGGGATACAAAGAGCAGCAAAGTGCCTGAAGGAGCAATGCATAGCAAGCAGCAGCAGCTGTGGGGTGCGATTGCTGTCATGCAAAGAGCCAATATTCTACGGGGCAACCAACATGGGCAGAGACACGCCAAGATTTGATTGGGTGAACAACAGGCTACCAAAATTCATGTGTTTGGAAACTCCTGACAACTTTGATTATGGTGCTTATAAATGGACTGTTCAGCTGGTTGTCAATCCAAGTCGCTTCGAGAAGATCCTTTTCCCCATCTTTTGGGGCCTCATGACTCTCAGTACCTTTGGGAACTTGGAGAGCACAACCGAATGGCTGGAAGTAGTCTTCAATATCATTGTTCTCACCAGTGGACTTCTCTTGGTTACCATGTTGATTGGAAATATCAAGGTAACCTCATTTCTTTTTTACGACTAAAATCAGGGCCATTTCTTAGAATTATGAATATTTATGCAGGTGTTTCTGCATGCAACAACGTCAAAGAAACAAGGAATGCAGCTGAAGATGAGGAACCTGGAATGGTGGATGAGAAAGCGACGCCTGCCCCAAGGCTTCCGACAGCGTGTTCGCAACTACGAGCGGCAGCGGTGGGCGGCCATGCGCGGCGTCGATGAGTGCGAGATGATCAGAAACCTACCGGAAGGGCTGCGGCGAGACATCAAGTATCACCTCTGCTTGGATCTGGTTAGGCAGGTGAGTAAATTGAATTTGACAAACAGAATATTAGACATTATGGGGTTTCATCCTAAAACCAATTGGTGATATGAAGAGTAATCCACGTGTGTTATATTATAAGTGAGGTCCCTTCATCTTTTTGATGTGGGATCCTCAACATGCCCCCTCAGGTGCCTCTTTGGGTTCACCATCTTGGGTCGGGATCCCATTTTTTGGACCGAATACCCGTTTGGGTTCGTGGGCTCAAAAGTATGTTATTTTGTAGGTTCCTTTGTTTCAACATATGGATGATCTTGTTCTTGAGAACATTTGTGATCGTGTGAAGTCCCTCATCTTCACCAAGGGAGAAACTGTGAGTTTCAAGAAATCAAACCCTGCTTTTATTTTTGAATGGAGAGTTAATTTTTGATGATGTTGAATGTGTGGTGGTGGGGGTTTAGATAACGAGAGAAGGAGATCCAGTACAAAGAATGCTGTTCGTAGTGCGAGGGCATCTCCAAAGCAGCCAAGTCCTACGAGACGGCGTCAAAAGCTGCTGCATGTTGGGCCCAGGTAACTTCAGCGGTGACGAGCTTCTCTCGTGGTGCCTCCGCCGCCCCTTCATAGAGCGCCTCCCGCCCTCCTCCTGCACTCTCGTGACGCTCGAGACCACGGAGGCGTTCGGGTTGGAGGCGGAGGACGTCAAGTACGTAACACAGCACTTCCGCTACACCTTCGTCAACGACAAGGTCAAGCGCAGCGCCCGCTACTACTCCCCGGGCTGGCGCACTTGGGCCGCCGTCGCCATTCAGCTCGCCTGGCGCCGATACCGCCATCGTTTGACGCTCACGTCATTGTCCTTTATTCGGCCGCGACGGCCCCTCTCGCGCTGCTCTTCCTTGGGGGAGGATCGCCTCCGCCTTTATACGGCGCTGCTTACTTCTCCTAAGCCCAATCACGACCACTTCGATTTTTGAATTCTCCACTTTTTGCTTTTTTATTTGGGTTGGATTGGATGTACAGAATCAGATTGAAATGATTGTGAGAAAATTCAAATTACTTTATTATTATTATGTCCAAAGTTATTTTTTTTCCTTTTTTTCTTTTTATGGGTGCATGCGTTGGGTTAATATACTGTCAATCTGTCTTCTTCTTTTGTTTTGATTTCATTTTTGCACTTTTTTATTTTTTTTATTAATAATATATTTTAAATAAATAATTACAGAAAATAGGTAGTTTTAGAAAATATAGTTTAAATAATGTCAATAAAAAAAGAAATTATAAAATTAGGATGAAAAACAAACTATTTGCAAATCTGAGCACAATAGTGTAGGTTATATATATATGAACACCATAAATTTGAAGGAACCGATTCGCCTCCGCTAACTGACGTACCTAAATCATGTACATCGTACATGAGTTTCATGTCCTAACTCGTGTTCATTGTACACTGTAACGAATAACGAAGGGAACAAAGTGTGGAAACAAGAGAAATTGCACAAAATGAAGGAAGTGAATCAATTGTTAATTGTATGCTTTGAATTGAAAACATAACAAGTATTTATAGGGAAATAAATATTAAATCACTAACCCACAAACTATTCCATTAACCTTAATATTCTCCATAATCATCTCACTAAGCCACTGATAGCTCTCGTTTAAAGCTATTATTTGCTCCATAAATATAACTAAATATTGTGTTTATTGTAAATTAATTGTCTCTATTGTAGGTGTTTTGCGGTAAAGAGCTCGTGGAGTCCAAAGAGCGTATTTCAGAGCTAAGAAGATCATTTTAGGGCTTCGGGAGTGCACCAGGCAGAGAAGATGAGCCAAAAGATCAAGTGGACACAATAGGCCCCGCGTCGGGACACTATAAGGAGCGTCTCGACGCTGCAAACCCGAGAGAAAAATAGGCGACAGCGTCGAGACGCTGTCTCTAGCGTCTCAACGCTCAGAGAGCACGCGCGCAGGAAATTTCCGTCTGTAGCGTCGCGACACTACGTTGACTATTTAAGTCGTCTTGATTTTAGGTCATAATCTTCATCCGTTTCAGCTTCGGGATTCCACCATTTTCAAGCTTTTCTTCCCTCCATTGTTGTTTGAGCTCTAGAACCACCATGGAAGCTTGGATTCCTCCAACTCCCATGGAAGGCTAGAGGTAAGTGTTAGATTTGGGAAAGTTTAAGAATTTGCAATTGATGTAATGATTTGAGATTTTGCAACTTTCAATTCTACTTAGTCTTAATCTTTTGAGCATCTATTTATTTTGATTTCATCCTTATTAGCATGTGTATAGGATTGATTGACGCTCATGAATATATGCATGTTAGATCGTTATCTAGATTAGTGATGTCGTGCCTCTCCTAATCGCCTAAGTAACATGGGTTCGGTCAAGCCGTAGCTAGGTAGCACTGCATGTTCACCTTAGACTGTGTTAGCTAACCCCGAAGAAGTAGATAAATCAGAATATTGGCTTAGGCTATCCAAGTCAAACATCCATCACAATTTGCCCGTTACTGGCCTTGGTTAATTTAGGATTGATCACCTTAAGTTAATTAATTGTCATGTTTAGTTATAATTGCACTCATCTAGCTAATTTATTTGGGACTGATTGCTACAGCGGTTCCAAATAGACCGTTTGTGTGCTTGAACGACTTTGACTTGATGGAGCGACATGCGCAGCGGAAAGCGATTTTGGACCGATGATACTCTAATTTCATCAATTTAACAAATAGAAAACATGCTCGAAATGACGGAAATAAGAAATTAGAAATACATACCCTTGTAGTTTCAATTTCTTCAAGTCCGTCGGCCGTTCCTCGTCACGAACTCTTCCGACCTCTTCTCACGAACGCCCAGAGAACCACCCCAGGTAGTTCCGCTATCCTCGGCGCCGAGCAACAAAATTGTGGGACTCCGTTAGAAGAGAAAACGAAAAAGAAAGAAGGGAAGAAGAAGAAATATTGAAAGCAGAGAGGGCTGGAGAAGCTTTAAAACTTCTAAAGTTTTAAAAAAATTCCACTTTTTGTAAACCCCGTCACTTCCAATCTTTTCTTCCTAAATTGAAAACCCTTTTCAATTTTCTTACTTATCCTTTGGCCAACTTACAAAATATATATATATATATATATATATATATATATATATATATATATAATTAATAATAATAATAATAATAATAATTTTATTTATTAAACATTTTAATAAATAAAAAAAAAATATATATATATATATAATTATTAATTAAACTTTTTAATTAATAATTATTATTTAATTCAATATCAAATATTAATTAAATAATATGATTAAACCCGATTTTCCGAAAACCGACTTTTTTACACATGAATCCAATTCATGTTTTAGGCCATTCACATATTTAAATCATATTTAAATATGTCCATCCTCCTTCCATAAATCGAATTTGAACAATTCAAATTCTTTTTCTTTTTCTTTTCTTTTATACTGTTGCACGGCGTTATCTGAGCTAGCCAGGAGAACCTAAAGGACCTACAGATCATGAGCTCCAACGATATGAGATTATCCAGTCAAAACTCTTTCAACCGAACTAACCAACATTCGTTAACCCCGGAGACTCCACTATAGTCTCAGGGTTGCACTCTCCTCACTGTAGATATATTGTGTCCTCTGATATAACCGTCACGGGCAAGTCGACCCATCACAGGTTGTTCGTAATCACAACTGGGTCATTTAAACCGTTTAACCCCTACATTACGTCTTGTTCCTTAAGTACCACTGACACCTCTAATGAACAATAGATCAGTGGTCCAACCAACAGATCAATTAACTCTCTCATCTCATGAGAGTGTGCGCGCTAATTGTTCAAGCCCCGGAGTCAGCTATTAAGGGAACAACCTATCTACTAACCCTGAAGAGCGGGTTAGGAGTGAACTCCAATCTTGTTGTACTATGTCCTCAGCTACCTATTCGACTTTATCCCCAAGATGGTAGACTTATTGAGTCGGCGCTTATGGGCCACTCTCACCCGTGCAAGTCAAAGGATACTATCGAATAAGCAGGAGTTCATAGCGAGCTCAAGATTGAGATCGAGTTACCTAGGCCATCAATATGTATAAGTCGGTCTCATCAGTAAACGGAGTTATAAAGAGAGAGCGACTTAATACGCGGTTCAGTCTTATGCAAACTCTTTGCACATGACGCCCTCACTCGCACATCTCCATGTGAAACGATTCGGATCACATCGTTTTGTACAATACAAAGTGAGCCGCATCCAATAGTGTTACCAGGATAAGGTACCCAGCCTTATCCGTATACTATAGACCGTTTTGACTGACTACTTGAGCCTGATCCACAATCATGTCATACATGAGGCTCAAGTACTCATATTCAGCCAAAGGTGTTGGTCATTGGTATAGGTTAACTTAAACACGTTTCACTTTATTCCAGTAAACTCCTTTACTGAATAAAACTAATAACTCTTTATTCTAAATAGATTATTTACAAACATAACAGTTTACAAACCACGAGTTTTAGGACATAAAACCCAACAAACTCCCACTTGGACTTAAACGTCTGTGGTGTACATGTTAGGTGGAGAAAACTAATATATCATATATCAGAAGTTTTCTCCCACTGTCCTCTCCAGCAACTCGGAGCCCTAGACTCTTCTAGGTGTCTCTCAAACACTTTAGCCATGAGAGACTTAGTAAACTAATCAGCATGAAGTACTACGAGGCTTTCCATGTGACCATCACATCTCCTCATAGCACTATCTGCGAGCTCAACTTATAAACTTTGTGCTGCTTCATAAGCTGCAACATAACTTAGCTACTACCAAGGAATTAACAATACAACTCTTGTATTCTACTCCTCTAAGTACAAGGACAAAACTTTAACCGGAATCCAATCCAATTGGACTAATATTACTGACATCTCCCACTGCATAGCACATATCAGGTCATGTATCTCAAAAGATACATCTGACCTCCAATATGTAAATGCACTTGGGTGCATCTCGTATCCTCAACACTTGAGGTGTCTTACGAAACCATTTCCATAGACCATCGAATATTAACAACAGCTTGTCAATAAAAGATTTTAGAGACAACACTAGCGATTTGTTCTTACGACTCAGATCAACCTTAATCCTTAGAACAAATTAAGCCTACCTCCAAATCAACTATTTGGGAGTTGGTCGCTAGTTTATTGTTGCGTGCTCAATGTGTAAATAAAAATGTGACGTGAGAGCACTCAGAACATGCAAGCATACATGGTCTTGTAGCAAGTAATAAGTATTTTTTCATTCGATTTCCCACAGAGATTTATTCTTAGTTACTAACGAAGTGAGATGCTAAATTAGAAAGGGTGGTTTAAATGAGGTGAATTGAAGATTAATGTGCCTAACTAATGAAGAATATACGAGATGTGCAAGCATAAACGAAAGCAAGTAAAGAGATGGACTTAAATATAGGAAAGAACGAATTGCGGACTCAACAATGTTCCAGCAATAAAATCACAAAAAGTAAAAGACTGGAAAAATGGCTAAGGCAAAAACAGACTTATAGAATTGCGCAGACAACAATTATCTAGCAATGAAATTAGCAGCGTTTTAAGGGTGAAATGGGGAAACAAGGTCAACTAACGACTCCTCTATAGGCTTTTTCATACGATTATTCAGCAGTAGCTCAACTTATCATGCATCAATTTAACTCATTCTCATGCATCTCTCGATTACATGCATTAGATCCTTTAGTTCACTCATATCCAAGTAAGACTTAAGCATCTATTTATATAAGCAAGTTAATGAATTGTGCTAGGAAAACGCCTATTCCTAGGTCGTTTTCTGGCTACCATGAAAGGCTAGCATGAATGGAGGACTCTGAACTCTTACTCCTTCCGGAGGTTAGGAGTTCTTTAGACAAAATGGATGGCCAATCGAAATTGCCTGTGGGATGAAGTGCATATACATTCAATGCATTCGAAGCTATCCTACATGCTGAATTCACGTATTTCTACCTATAGATTCATCATTAGCAGACCCTTGGGTGATTAGTTACTCATGTATGATGTGGAAGTGGAAAGACTAGGTGGATTAAGCATGATTGACAGTACTGAAATGGAAGCAAGGAAAGACAGAAAGCGAGATAAAAGCTTGCAAAGTTGTGAATGATTCCTCTATTAAGTAAGATTCAAAGCGTAATGTGCAAAGACGGTAAAACAGTAAAGACTAAGCAAATGAAAGCGAATTGAAATAATGTAGCAAACAGAAGCAAATGGCAACAAACAGTAGAGCAAATGAAAGACAAAAAGCAGTAGAAAGCAGTGTAAATGTGTGCGTGAACTCCTCGCCGCAAGCGCCTCGGATGAAGGGGAAGGTTAGCGTTGTTTGGGGATGAATCCAATCAGAAGAGAAGAAGGATCTTCTCTTCTTCCTCTCAGATTATCGGTGCCAAAAGCTGATTCCTTCACTCCAACAAACGGGGTAGAAAATGGAGAGAAACTGCGTTGAGATGGAGAGTTCTACGCTTCCAAGCTTGTTGTTCTCCTTCCCCCTTGACCTCCTTTTATAGCTCTTAGCAGGTACTCTTCAGTCAAGGAGAACCATCCATTCTGAACGACGACCTTCCACGTGGCAGCAGGGGAGAAATTGGGCGGCTGAAAGATCGCAACAAAACGACGGACGGTTGGAACAACTTATCATTCGCAGCTTAAACATTGCGGAGACAGCAATGTTTCAGCAATTTTCCTGCAATGCACAATTTCAACTCTTTTAACTTCGTTTTTTATTCTTTTTTGTTCCTTTTACAAATAAGTCTTAATTTAGCTTCATTCCTTGATTTCTCATATTTAAGCGTGTATTAAACTAAATTCTAACAAAAACGCTTAAGAGTTTGCATGATTCCATAGTAAATAAGTCCCTAAAATATGTACTTTTGGAGACGTAACATTTATGCTAAAATGTCAGAAGTGAATCCTACATCATTCTCAATGATTAGGACAAAATTACGGGAATATATTATGAAAGCTTTAACATTGATTAAACACTTGTCCAACAAGTTTTATCAATGTAATGTTCAAAACCATAAGATTTGATTTGAGAAACAAACCTTATAAATCAGAATATAGATGCTTATTCCAATTCATAAATGGATTGAAGAAGCTCGCAAACGATTTGCTCTAAATCCTGAAAAATGTATCTCCCTGGTTAACACTAATAGATACTCTATCAAGATAGCTAGTCTTGATATCCATATATCTTGTCCTGTCAGATAGAACAGGGTAATGGATACGAGTATACTATATGACTTATATCTGACAACAAGAGATGAAGTTAATACACAATTAACCTCATCTCTTCAGGACAGTCCCTTTGCAAGAAAGTCAAGCCTTAGAGGTTTTCACCTCATAGACTTGGTCTGTAAACTCCTTGAAGATCCATGGCTTTGAGCCACTGGTTCTTGTTTATGAACTCACTGTCATCATCAAGCATGATAACTAGAGTCATACAACATATTAATACAGCAGGTCGGATTATCTCATAATTCTCCCACTGCATCAAAACTTTCTCAACACTTGAGAAGAATCAGCAAAACTAACAACCATTGTTAATTTATAATTTAGCTTTCAATATAAAACAAGATAAGTCTTAACACTTTAGTTGTTACCAAGTTTAATAGAACACTACTTGTATACATCTTTTGCAAAATGAACTATTCATTAAAAAATAAAAGGTACTATATACATCTAAAGCGTTCACAGCAAACTTGAGTTTATAGACAATAATTACAATAGTTGAAATTATTTCTATACAAACAACTACAAACAAGCAAGCTCCCACTGTATAAACTGCGAAGACGTCTTCATAAGTCGTCTTCGTCAAGAAACAGGCAGACAGGAACTAGTTTCCTGCAATAGAATAACAAACATGATTAGTGGTTCCTGAATCAACATCCAGGTATGAAAATCATAATCCACAAAACATGTTTAGACATAAGATAAATCATATTTACCTTGTCGTTCATTTTGTGCCTTTTTCTCCGCAAGGTATTTAGGGCAGTTTCGCTTCCAGTGCTCTTCTTCACCACAATGAAAACACTTTCCACTGTGTGTAGTTTTAACCTTGCCTACAGCTGGGGTTTTGCCCTTCCTGACACTTCTCTTCTTCTTGTGAATAATCTTATTACTCACAGTAAGAGGTTCAGATTTAGTCCCAGACCCAGACCCTTTTTGGAACTTCACAGAAGTGGTAACATTTACCTCATTCTCCTTTCCTTTCGAGGTATGCAGGGATTGATAAATCTGAAGCTCGTTCAGAAGAGACGTCAGATTGTATTCTATCTTATTCATGACCATATTGGTCCTGAAGTGCAGGAAACTCTTCGGAAGAGATTCCAAGGAAAATCCAACCTGACCTTGTTCGTCGACGGTTGCTCCATTTACTTCTGTTGTATTGAAGTACACCATCATGTTAAGGACATGTTTCCTAACAGAGGTTCCTTCAACCATACGGCAGTTGTAAATGTGCTTGAGGGCTTCATACCTAAGAGATGAGGACGGCTTTCCAAACATCTCTTGTAGTGAAGCCATGATTTCCTTAGCGGAAACCATCCCCTCATGCTTCCTTGACAAAACATCAGATATGCTTGCCAGGATGTAAACTCGAGCTTTATCATTAGCTCGAATCCAACCATCATATGCTTCACGAACAGTTCGTGAGCCATTTGAACCAGGAACCGGAGGACACTCCTCCGTTATGACAAATCTTAGGTTGTCGAGAACCAAAACAGCATTAAGGTTCGACTTCCATGTCCCAAAATTTTCACCAGTTAATTTGTCGTGAGCTAACAACTGAATAAAAGAGCTCGACATGCTGAAAAAGAATGTAACACTATTAGTGAAATGGTTTTAACCTATTTAAACCAATTAAAAAGTTTAGCAGTAAATAAAGTACCCAAACTCTTTATTTACATGCAACGATACTTTAGTAAGTCAGAATGGTCGCTGCCGAATGGCAGTCGAGTCACTCCTTTACTAAACCAAGACATTCTTGACTAAATGCTAACTCCAGAATAACTCATATTCCTATAGCATCTTAGTTATCGTTTTTGGTCTGGATTTACTAACTCCTTAGCAAATCCCATAAATGTGACCCTCCATTTTTAGAACGCACAGAACGGCCCCAACATAGCAACCGAATGGAATGTCAGTGTTGGGAATGGCCCTGTGTTTCACTATCCATAAATGGTGACTGAGATGTTCGATCTCCCATGCCCCATCCCTCCGAATGGATTGGTGCCTCCTAGGGCCACCTTGCAGGCGGAACATGGGAATCTCACGGTTCAATCCAATGGAGGAGACCGCAGGAAATACTGACGTACTTCCTTCTCCCACTTACTATAGATACTTACTCCATTCACCTTGCTATTGAAGTTGCAAATACCATCCGAATGGGGTTTCCCTATTGACAACACGAGGCCGAGCAAAATTCTCACGTTGTGAATTTTACGGAGTGCGTAGCAGGAGAGGGATATATCATATATTCCTTCTCAACACTGTTGGGTTTAATGTCCTAAAACTCGTGGTTTGTAAACAATTATGTTTGTAAATTATCTATTTAGTAATAATGAGTTATTAAGTTTTATTCAGTAAAGGTGTTTGCTGGAATAAAGTGAAACGTGTTTGCATTAATCTATACCAATGACCAACACCTTTGACGATCATGAGTACTTGAGTTTCATGTATGACATGAATGTGGGTCAAGCTCAAATAGACAGTCAAAACGGTCTATAGTATATGGATAAGGTTGGGTACCTTATCCTGGTAACACTATTGGATGCGGCCCGTTTTGTATTGTACAAAACGATGTGATCCGAGTCGTTTCACATCGAGATGTGCGAGCGGGGGCGTTCTACGCGATGAGTTTGCGTAAGACTGAACCACGAAAAGTCGCTCTCTTTATAACACCGTTTACTGAAGAGACCGACTATTTCACCTAATGGCCTAGGTAACTTGATCTCAATCCTGAGCTTACTATGAACTCCTGCTTATTAGACAGTATCCTTAGACTTGTATGGGTGAGAGTGGCAGAATGTCCGCTCAATAAGCCTACCATCTCAGGGATAAAGTCAAAGAGGTAGTTGGGGACATAGTGTAGTAAGACGGAGTTCACTCCTAACCCGTTTTTCAGGGTTAGTAGATAGGTTGCTCCCTTAATAGCTGACTCTATGGCTTGAACAATAGGCGCCTACCCTCTCCTCGTTAGAGAGGGTTCCTGATCTGTTGGTTGGACCACTGATCAATTGTTCATTAGAGGTGTCAGTGGTAATTAAGGAACAAAGATGTAACGCAGGGGTTAAACGGTTTATACGACCTAGCTGTGGTTACGAACAACCTGTGAAGGGTCGACTTGCCCATGACGGTTATATCAAGAGGACATAATATATCTACAGTGAGGATAGTGCAACCCTCAGACTATAGTGGAGTCTCCGGGGGTTAACGAAAGTTGATTGATTCGGGTTAAAAGAGTTTTAACTGAATAATATTGTATCGTTGAAGCTCATGATCTGTAGGTTCTTTAGGTTCTCCTGGCTAGCTCGGATAACGTCGTGCAACAATATAAGAGAAAATAAAAGAAAAAGATAAAGAATTTGAATTGTTCAAATTCAATTTTTGGAAGGATGATGGATGTATTGAAATATGATTTAAATATGGGAATGGTCTAAAACATGAATAGGATTCATGTGAAAAATTCGGTTTTCGGAAAACCGGGTTGAGCCATATTATTTAATTGATATTTGATATTGAATTAAATAATATTAATTAATTAAAATGTTTAATTAATTAATATATATATATATTATTTATTAAAAAGTTTAATAAATAAAATATTTATTATTATTAATTTAGAATTAATAATAAATTATATATATATATATATATATAAATATTATGTTTGGCTTATCAAAATAATTGAGGGGTACTCAATTCACGTGGGTTGGTGAAGTTTAAAAAACAAAAGCTTTGAGTTTTATGTTTTTTTAAGCTTCTGTTCTGCCCTGCCGTTCCTTCTTCTTCTTCCATTTCCTTTTCTTTTTCTTTTCTTTTGTAACGGAGTCCTACAACTCCGTTGCTCGGCGCCGAGGATAGCGAGACTACCTAAGGTGGTCTTCAAGGCATTCGTGAGAAGAGGGCGGAAGAGTTCGTGACGAAGAACGTGCGACGTAGCTTGAAGAAAAGTAGAACTTCAAGGGTATGTTTTCTATTTTTCTTAATTTCCGCTTTAAGAGCATGTTTTCTATTTGTTAAATTGATGAAATTAGAGTATCATCGGTCCAAAATCGCCTCCGCTGCGTAAAACGCTCCATAAAAAACATCTACTAAGCATCATAGACGGTTTTAGGGTAAATACTCAGGTTTTATCCGGCTAAAAAAATAAAACCTTAAGTCTAGGCAAACTATTTTACCTGAGATGTCTAGGTTATAAACACTTTACTAACCTCACACCTCTAATGCATGCTCATAAAGTCGGTTAACTTTACTCATGTACCGGATCGTCCCCAAGTAGGAGGTGTTCTGTCAATTCATTTTCCTCCAACCTTAGACAAGATTTCACCGGGTGAGTTTCTCATAACCTTAGCATTTACGAGATTTCGACCTATTCATCTAATGAACCTGATCGAACCATTTAATCCTAAATCAACATGCTTTTCTTTGTTATAGATTTTAAAAGTCTAAGCCATTTTTACAACACTTGCAAAAACTAGACTTTCTATAACAACCAGCTATATGCTTCTCAAACATACAATTGCTAAGGCATGACAAGTTGAATATTTAACTTCATAATCAATATAACACTTATATCGATTATGTTCTTAAATATACAACTCCTAATTCATAAATTAATATAACACTTATATCAATTATTATGAATTAAGCATGCATCCTATATATTATAACAATTATAACATACAATATGCATCTAAAGTTGGATGTTTAATTTCATAATTAATATAACACTTATATTAATTATTCTATTGAGCAAACAACAACTAATTCATGAATTAATATAACTCTTATATTAATACTCATGAATTAAACATGCATTATAACACTTATAATCTATAATATGCATAAAACCAGGGCAACCTATGTTGTATATTTAATTTCATAATTAATATAACAATTATATCAATTATTCTATTAAATTAACAACATCTAATTCATGAATTAATATAACTCTTATATTAATACTCATGAAGTTCCAAATATGCATACTATAAATTATAACATTTATAACATATTTTCAATGCATGGAGCATGCTTCCTACGGTGGGATTTTAAATCTATATGGCATACTATATGCACATACAAACATGAATTTTAATTAAAACATACATTCGCAATGCATAATTAATTAAACACACTAAAGTTGATCGATTTTGGCATTTAGCAAGCAATAACTAATTTATTACAAGCTTGAACAACAAGCTAAGTCTTGAGCGAACTTCGAACTCTTCGCACCGCCTTTGACAACCTTGCTTCCTCCGAACGCTTCGGCCAATTTCTCTTTGAACTTCTCTTCGAATTGCCTAGAACGAGTTTGAACTAACACCGAACAATTCGGCCAGCTCAAAACTCGAGCTTCTTTCACAAAGAAACCTTAATGACTCTAAAAATACAAACGCTTCAGCACACATTAAAGCCCATACATTCTCGGGCAATTACAAATAAGGAAATTCAAAAAGAAACTATGCCAAAATCGATATTCACTTTAGACGCCAATTCAGAAACAATTTCTAAATTAAAATACCCACCAATTTAAATTGATGCAAATTGAGTTAATCATAAAATCGCTCTGATACAAATTGATGGAGCGACATGCGCAGCGGAAAGCGATTTTAGACCGATGATACTCTAATTTCATCAATTTAACAAATATAAAACATGCTCGAAATGACGGAAATAAGAAATTAGAAATACATACCCTTGTAGTTTCAATTTCTTCAAGTCCGTCGGTCGTTCCTCGTCACGAACTCTTTCGACCTCTTCTCACAAACGCCCCGAGGACCACCCCAAGTAGTCCCGCTATCCTCGGCGCCGAGCAACGAAGTTGTGGGACTCCGTTAGAAGAGAAAACGAAAAAGAAAGAAGGGAAGAAGAAGAAATATTGAAAGCAGAGAGGGCTGGAGAAGCTTTAAAACTTCTAAAGTTTTAAAAAAAATCCACTTTTTGTAAACCCGGTCACTTCCAATATTTTCTTGTTAAATTGAAAACTCTTTTCAATTTTCTTACTTATCCTCTGGCCAACTTACAAAATATATATATATATAATTATTATTATTATTAAAAATAATAATAATAATTTTATTTATTAAACATTTTAATAAAAAATATATATATATATATATATATAATTATTAATTAAACTTTTTAATTAATAATTATTATTTAAATCAATATCAAATATTAATTAAATAATATGATTAAACCCGGTTTTCCGAAAACCGATTTTTTTACACATGAATCATATTCATGTTTTAAGCCATTCTCATATTTAAATCATATTTAAATATGTCCATCCTCCTTCCATAAACCGAATTTGAACAATTCAAATTATTTTTCTTTTTCTTTTCTCTTATATTGTTGCACGGCGTTATCCGAGCTAGCCAGAAGAACCTAAAGGACCTACAGATCATGAGCTCCAACAATACGAGATTATCCGGTCAAAACTCTTTCAACCGAACTAACCAACATTCGTTAACCCCCGGAGACTCCACTATAGTGTGAGGGCTGCACTCTCCTCACTGTAGATATATTGTGTCCTCTGATATAACCGTCACTGGCAAGTCGACCCTTCACAGGTTGTTCGTAATCACAACTGGGTCATTTAAATCGTTTAACCCCTGCATTACGTCTTGTTCCTTAAGTACCACTGACACCTCTAATGAACAATAGATTTGTGGTCCAACCAACAAATCAGTTAACCCTCTCATCACATGAGAGTGTGAGCGCTCATTGTTCAAGCCCCGGAGTCAGCTATTAAGGGAACAACCTATCTACTAACCCTGAAGAGTGGGTTAAGAGTGAACTTCAATCTTGTTGTACTATGTCCGCAGCTACCTATTCGACTTTCTCCCCAAGATGATAGGCTTATTGAGTCGACGCTTATGGGCCACTCTCACCCGTGCAAGTCAAAGGATACTATCGAATAAGCAGGAGTTCATAGCGAGCTCAGGATTGAGATCGAGTTACCTAGGCCATCAATATGTATAAGTCGGTCTCATTAGTAAACAGAGTTATAAAGAGAGAGCGACTTAATACGCGGTTCGGTCTTATGCAAACTCTTTGCACAGGACGCCCTCACTCGTGATGGAGCGTTGATGGAACGCAGCGGAAGCGATTTGGATCATAGACACTCTAATTTCATCAATTTAAACAAATGGAAACATGCAAACGCAATGAAAAAGAGAAATTAGAACACATACCCTTGTCGTTCGAATTTCTTCAATTTCACCGCCAGAAGCTCCTCACGAGCTCACCGAGCCTTCTCACGAAATCTTCGTGGACCACCCACGGTAATCTCGCTATCCTCAGGCCGAGAAACGGAGTAGTGGGACTCCTTTTACAAAAGAAAAGGAAGAAGAAGCTCCACTAAAGAAAAACAATTTTTCTTCACCGAGAACAGAAGCTGAGGAAAACGGAAGAAGAATTTTCAAATTGAATTCAATTCACAATTGAATACCCCAATGAGCACTGAGATTTGAATTTCTTTTTCCTTTTTTTTTTTTTTTCTAATTTGATCTGATGAAATATATATACTCTGTATATATATATAAACCTTACATGTGTCTTACATGCTTGCAGGTAAGACACATGTATATATATATATATATATATATATATATATATAAATTATTATTATTAAAAATAATAATTATTATTTTATTAATTAAAGTTTTTAATTAATAAAAAATATATATATATTTTAATTAATATTATTTAATTCAATATCAAATATTAATTAAATAATATAATTAAACCCGATTTTCCGAAAACCGACTTTTTGCACATGAATCCTATTCATGTTTTCAGACCAAACTCATATTTAAATCATATTTAAATATGTTTAACCTTCTTCCACAAACCCGAATTTGAACGATTCAAATTCTTTTCTTTTCTTTTATATTGTTTCACGGCTTTATCCGAGCTAGCCAGGAGAACCGTAAGAACCTACAGATCATGAGCTCCAACGATACGAGATTATCCGGTCAAAACTCTTTCAACCGAACTAACCAACATTCGTTAACCCCCGGAGACTCCACTAAAGTCCAAGGGTTGCACTCTCCTCACTGTAGATATATTGTGTCCTGTTGATATAATTATCATCAGTAAGTCGATCTTTCACAGGTCGTTCATAATCACAACGGGTCATTTATACCGTTTAACCCTTGTATTATATCTTGTTCCTTAAGTACCACTGACACCTCTAATGAACAATTGATTTGTGGTCCAACCATCAAATCAGATTCCTCCCTGATCAGGAGAGGATGGGCCCATTGTTCAAGACCTGGAGTCAGCACTTAAGGGAACAACCTCTCTACTAACCCTTAAAGCGGGTAGGAGTGAATTCCATCTCGCACAACTACGTCCCCAGCCACTTATTCGATCTTATCCCCAAGATGGTAGGCTTATTGAGTCGGCGATCAGGCCACTCTCACCCGTACAAATCAAAGGATAAGATCGAATAACAGGAGTTCATAGTGAGCTCAAGATTGAGATCGAGTTACCTAAGTCATCAAATGAAAAAACCGGTCTTTACAGTAAACGGTGTTATAAAGAAAGAGCGATTTTATTTCTTGGTTCGGTCTTGTGCAAACTCATTGCACAGGACGCCCTCACTCACATGTCTCTACATGAAACGATTCGAATCACATCGTTTTGTACTATACAAAGTGAGCCGCGTCCAATAGTGTCCCCAGGATAAGGTACCCAGCCTTATCCCTATACTATAGACCATTTTGGCTATCTACTTGAACTTGATCCACATTCATGTCACACATGAAGTTCAAGTACTCACACTATCGCCATGGGTGTTAGTTATTGGTATAGGTTAATACAAACACAATTCACTAAAATTCAATAACAACTTTATTGAAATATAATATATACATTCAAACAGTTTACAAACTACGAGTTTTAGAACATAAAACCCAACAACTCGCACATCTCCATGTGAAACGATTCAGATCACATCGTTTTGTACAATACAAAGTGAGCTGCATCCAATAGTGTTATCAGGATAAGGTACCCAGCCTTATCCGTATACTATAGACCGTTTTGACTGACTACTTGAGCCTGATCCACAATCATGTCATACATGAGGCTCAAGTACTCATATTCAGCCAACGGTGTTGGTCATTGGTATAGGTTAACGTAAACACCTTTTACTTTATTCCAGTAAACTCTTTTACTGAATAAAACTAATAACTCTTTATTCTAAATAGAGTATTTACAAACAAAACAGTTTACAAACCACGAGTTTAGGACATAAAACCCAATAATATTCAGCCAAGGGTGTTGGTCATTGGTATAGGTTAACTTAAACACGTTTCACTTTATTCCAGTAAACTCCTTTACTGAATAAAACTAATAACTCTTTATTCTAAATAGATTATTTACGAACATAACAGTTTACAAACCACGAGGTTTAGGGCATAAAACCCAACATGACTAAGTATCCGCCAATCTACTAGTACCCCCAACGACTTCGTATATTAACATTGCACCCACGCCTCCTATGTATGCGATGCGCGAGTTTGACATTTTCTCATAATATTTTTTTGGATTTCGGAGATTCCACAAGTATGACAGCGAAGAAGAAGGTCAGCGTATTCATCCGTTATGGGGGTGCATGGGACAACCAGCATGCCTCCTATGTTGGGGGTACGATGAGAGGTATTCAGGTTCGTCGCAGAACAAACTACAACAAATTGAAGGAAGTAATATACGAGGCTATGAAACTCAGCCCGTCAAATTACAACATTCAAATAAGGGTGAAATACAACCTCTAGGAAGCATCACCACCGGTTTACATTGTTAATGAGAAGGACGTTAAACTCTTCCTGAACCACGAAAGGGTACGAAAGTTGCAATTATGTGTAACTTTTGTCCGGACTGAGGAAAAGCATCATAATAACGAAACACGTGCGAGAAACAATGAGCATGTATGTAAGTGCGGGCTGACGCAAGCAGACACACTAGAACCTATCGTCTCATTATGCAACGATGAAATTTTCTCATGGGAAGACCCCGATGAAGAACCTGCAACGACCAATTTTGGTACGTTGAACAACAACGAGGGCATTGTAATGGGTGATACGTCATCGGTTCCTAGCAATGCAGAAATATGAACAACAAACAACCACAAGGGCATTGTGACTGGTACGTCCTCAGTTCCTAGAAATGCAGGAATACGAACGACAAACAACAAGGGCATTGTAATGATCGGTACGTCCTCATCTGATATTTATCAAGATCAAATCTTCTTAAGTAAACAGGACTTGAAGTGTTAATTGTCAATGTATGCCATCAAGAAGAATTTTAAATTCACCGTTATGAAATCGTCGAAAGAGCTCTACACAGTGCGATGCGTTGTGGAAAATTGCAAGTGGCGACTCCGTGGAATCGCGTTGAAAGGTTGTGGAATATTTCGGATTTCAAAGTACGTTAACTTACACACGTGCAGTAATGGGTTGTTGAACCACGACCATAGACATACACATGATTACGTGGTTGGGCACATGATAAAAGATAGAATAGGAGTTAGTCGTGTGTACAAACCAAAAGACATTATTCATGACGTACGAAATGAGTTCAGTGTGTTTATCTATTACGACAAAGCATGGCGTGGAAGAGAAAAAGCACATGCACTTGTTAGAAGAACTCCGGAAGATTCATACTCAATTCTGCATGTCTACGGAGAAGCTTTGAAAATAGAGAATCCAGATACAATATTCAAAATTCTAGTCCATGAACATTCTATGCACTTCAAGTACATGTTCATGAAATTAGGTCCTTCAATCTGAGGTTATGTAAATTGGCGTCCAGTGGTTGTTGTTGATGGATCACATTTGAAGGGCAAATACGGAGGATGTATGCCATGGACGGTAGCAATCAACTATATCCACTAGCATATGCAATTGTCGACACAGAGACAGATGAGTCCTGGACATGGTTCATGAAAAATTTGAAGAATATTGTGGGGGAGGACCCTAACCTAGTTATTGTGTTTGATCGTCACATGTCTATCTCGAACGCAGTAAAAGTCGTATTCCTTACTGCTCATGTCAAGAGATGGTCAGTTTGATGGTCAGTCTTACTTAAACACAAGTACGTGCACTTGCAAACAGTTCCAATGTTTGGAGATTCCTTGTTCGCATGCTATTGTTGCAGCCAGGGAACGAAATATCGTCTCATTTAGCCTTTGCAACAACTGATATACCGTAAATTCACTAAAGTCTGCATATGCAGAGGCCATATGTCTGAATGGAAGAAACCATCCGGATATGTGGAAATGAAAATCCTCCCGCCATTGAGAATAGTTCAGGCTAAGAGGCGAAGGGTACAAAGGATCCCATCTACTTGAGAAAGTCGTCCCTCACAAAGATGTAGTTGGTGTAGGAATGTGGGACACAACAGTGTGACATGTACCCAACCACTTTCAAATAGGAGAATTAGATGAACATAGAGATTTAATCTTGTACTTTACTTTTTCTTACTAACTTCATACAAAAATTACTAACTTCGTACGAAAATTGTAAGTGAAATCAGTGCATGTTGGGGAGTGATTGTTGAGTTATTGATTTTAGAAAATGGGATTTAATTACAATTGATTTGATAAAGGTATCTTTTTGACACTCTTTGTACAACTGAAATCACATCTTTAATTTTAAAAATTGAAAACTGAATTAGTTACTAAACACATTTTCTTAAGAAATTTACTAAACTCAATTAGTTATTAAACGTAAACAACGGTAGTTCACGAATTCAATTTCATACTCTACATTAAACATAAACAATTGAAGGGGAAATCAAAATAAGATTAATATAGACACAAAATGAAAAGTTTAGAACATGTTAGATACAATTTGAAAGGACGTCATTTTTTCTGGTTGAAAATATGAAGGGAGTTGAAGTTAAATTTTACCGAAAACATGGACGGGGTTGTTTGTTCCCACATAATAATCAATTATAATGAAATTATTCCATTGACAAATTATAGGTGGACCCCACATCTCTTTTGCGAGTGTTTTCGTAAACAACATCAAATAAATAAGGAATTTTATCTTTATGTCACATAACACGAATTATAGGCAATGGATTGTACACCGTACAGGTAAACACTCCCAAAATTAAAACCAACCTCAAACACAGTTGAGTGGAATAAATTGAACCGAATAAAAATTAAAAACAACACCCTAAAAACTAGAGATCGAAGAATCATAAGACAATTCGAAAATGGATATTCTATGAAACCAAAATATTTGTAGTCCTATAAATTATTTAAACAGGCAACCCAGTAGAAGAAATTGTAAAATTAATTTGATTTTGTATTTCAAAATGATTAGAAGACAAACAAATTTTAAGATCTATATCCAATCATTTAAAAGCTACCGCCACAATCGTAGTTGAATGAAAAAAAAATAGATAGATATTAAATTCTATCATCTACAACATTCAAACATCAATTAGATAAAAACAAACAATAAAAATCAATAATTAAGATAGAGTATGAATTATGCTCTCAAATCATTCATTCAATTAGAAAATTGGAAGAAAAATTTACTGTTCACACGAGAATTCGAACGACGAATGGAAATTCGACACGTGTAAATGAATTTGAATTTGTGTTGTTGTATTGTATTTATCAGTGCGTAGTGGATTACAATCTCTAATGTTTGATCCTCTGATTCTCTCTCTCAAATGTAACGTACTCGAGGGCTTCGTAGCTTGTTCTCGAGGTTGAATCTTCAGCTTCGCGTAGCGGTGAAGTCTTCAGGTGTTTGATCTTGAAGTGACGTTCAGTCTTCAGGATTCAAAGAGTCTTTCGTTGTTTGGGAATTCTCTCTGAGTTCTTATGAGAAGAAATTTTCTGAACCTTAGAAATGAAAATGAACTCTCTATTTATAGAGTTTTCATGGGCCTGGATCCAATGGGCTTGGGCTTTGGGCCCAATGGGTTTGGGTTTGGACCCAATGGGCTTTTGGGCTTTGGGCCAAATTGTCATTTAATCTTTCTGGCCCGATTCGACTTCGAGCCCAATTGCAGTTTGGCCGACTTTGCTCGGTCAAGTCTATCTGATCCCCGGTCGTGATGGAGACACGTGGCGACCACTGATTGGCCGAAATTTCTCGGTCAACAAATGCCCCCTTTTTCGAGAGTTATGCACAAGTATGTGTGGGTGAGTCTCGGAAAAGTTGAATAGATAAATCGAAACGTAGGACATCCTAATTTCGACTCCGCTTTGACGTATCAATTTTATCGAAATATGAAGTTCGGTTCATAGATCAATTATTTTAATTGACGTCTCTTTCCATGTCAATCGATCAAAATTATGAATTTGGCTCGTAGTTTTGATCTTTCTTATCTGACAGAAATTTGATTTAAACTTCGGTAGAGAGATTTTTTTTCTACCTTAGTTTATCTTGAGATGTAGAGTTAGGACTTGTGTCTGCCCAATTGTATTTTGAATAGGGTTTGACTTTGAATTTTACTCTAATTTCGACGTGGATAAAATATACCCAAACCGCCTATTTTGATTTGAGACTCGGATTTAGATAACTTTTGACTCTAAATCAGGCTCGGGAGTGAGATTTGGAATATGTCCTTCCTTCAAGTCCAAGTAAATTTGGTTTACGTTCAAAAATTTGCTGGAACGTGAAGAAAAATTGATGGACATTTGACGGATGTGAAGCTTGAATTTTGAGATGAAATTTGAACTCAACTGGTGCTCATGGAACGTGATTTAGAACACGCCCCAAATTTCAATTCAACGAATGGATTAAAATTTCTCATCCAGGTTGAACGAAATATTAAGATTTGAAGCCAAATGATAACGTTGAATCTTGTTTGGCAAAGTGGAACCTGGACAATCATTATTTTCCTTGGTCTTGAGTTCGAAACTCAACTTTGAAAACATTTTAGATAGATTTTCTTAACCCTTTAAATGAAGGGTATTTCTGTATTAAGAAGTACGCTTTTTTTTTTCACTTTCCTTCACGTTTCTGCAGAGAGGAACTTCCTTTCTTCCCATTTTTTTTTTTTTTTTTTTTTACTTTTCTTCCATCTTCACCAGAGGAAGTCCGCTCCGCCGCAAATAAAGCGTAAGGTTCATTCGTGAAATTTTTTTTTTACAGAAGCTTTTTCCTTTTCTATTTTTTTTTCTTGAGACTTTTTTTTGTTACAGAACCCTTTTCCGCTAGCTCGGCCACCCGCCTGCACGCCTTGTTGCCGCCTCGCCGCACGCCGCTCTGCTACGCCGCAAATCAAGCGTAAGGTTCATTCGATTTTAATTTTTTTTTTTTTTTTTTTTTTTAAAGTCAGAAACGTGATGAAGTTTCTTCTCTTGTGTTTTGTGTTTTTTTTTTTTAACAAAAAATCAAGCTTGCATTCTTTTTTTTTCGATTTGTGTTTTTTTTTTTACTGATTTGTTTTTTTTCGAAAATCTTAAACCCACCTCTATTTGGGCTGTAATTTGTTTTACTGTAATTTACTGATTTGTTTTACTGGTATTTTTTTTGGAATGCAATTCTTTTGTACAGAAGTTTTTTTTTTTTTTTTTTTTTTTTTCGATTTGTGTTTTTTTTTACTGATTTATTTTTTTTTCGAAAATCTTAAACCCACTTCTATTTGGGCTGTAATTTGTTTTACTGTAATTTACTGATTTTTTTTTTTTTACTGATTTTTTTTTTAATGCAATTCTTTTGTACAAAAGTTTTTTTTTCTTTGTTGTTTTTTTGTTACAGAAGTTTTTTTTTTATTATTATATATATATCTATTTGTTTTATGTTTTAATCTACTTTATATATATATATATATATTTTTTTGTACAGGTGCCTATTTCCCGAAATTCCCACGGTGTTCTTCGTACCAACCTTAATTTGGTAAATAAATTTTTTTTTTAATATCATTTGATTTGTATTGTATGTGATTTATTGTATTGTAATTTATTGTATGCAATTTATGAGTTGTAATTTATGTTATTTGTGATATTTTGCATTTTGTTATTGTTGGTTGTGATTGCTAGATTTTGTTATTGTTGGTTTAGGAATCCTCAGTAATATTCAATTTGGGATTTTGTGATTAAAAAAAGCCAAATAAGAAATTTGTTAATTTGAAATTAAGGTTTTTTCAAAATTAGTTAAAGTGATTTGGGATTTTGTAATTTAAAACCCAATAAAAAATAAATTTTAATTTGAAATTAAGGCTTTTTAAAATTAGTTAATTAGTTACGTGATTTGGGATTTTGTGATTAAAAACCCAATAAAAATAAATTTTAATTTGAAATTAAGGCTATTTGGGATTTTGTGATTAAAAAGCCAATTTTTTTTTTTTTTAATTTTAAATTAAGGCTTCTTAAAATTAGTTAAGTGATTTGAGATTTTAAAAATTTTAATTTTTGTTTTTTTTTTAAAATGAAATTAAGAATTAGAATTAATTATTTTAATTTTGAAATTGAGATTTTATAAATACATTAAAGTAATTTGGGAATTGGGGGTTAGGAAATTTAAAATTAGTTAAATGATTTTGAATTTGGCATTTTATGAATATATTATTTTATTATATATATATACACCTTGATTTGAAATTTATTCACTTTTCGATTTTAATTTGTTTATTCCAAATGGGGGAACGTTGCGACTCTTTTTTCTTGTAGGTGTGCCACTTCTTTTACCGCCGATTCAGGATTTGGCGTATTGACTTGGGCGTTACTTCTTCTTTGTAGAGGCTTCGGTTCTTACTTTGTGTGAGATCGGAGTGTTTGCTTGGGGAACGTACTCCGTCCTTGTTGGTACGCCAAATCGTCGTGTTCAGCTCCCGTGGCCTCGACGTAACAATCTACGGGCGTTACTTCTCCTATGCAGACGCACGTCTGTTTAGGGAACGTATTCCGTCATAGGTTGTGCGTCGAGTCGTTCTGTTCTGTTCCCATGGCCTCGGCGTAACAATCTACGGGCGTTACTTCTCCTATGCAGACGCACGTCTGTTTAGGGAACGTATTCCGTCCTAGGTTGTGCGTCGAGTCGTTCTGTTATGTTCCCGTGGCCTCGACGTAACAATCTACGGGCGTTACTTCTCCTATGCAGATGCACGTCTGTTTAGGGAACGTATTCCGTCCTAGGTTGTGCGTCGAGTCGTTCTGTTCTGTTCTCGTGGCCTCGGCGTAACAATCTACGGGCGTTACTTCTCCTATGCAGATGCACGTCTGTTTAGGGAACGTATTCCGTCCTAGGTTGTGCGTCGAGTCGTTCTGCTCTGTTCCCGTGGCCTCGACGTAACAATCTACGGGCGTTACTTCTCCTATGCAGACGCACGTCTGTTTAGGGAACGTATTCCGTCCTAGGTTGTGCGTCGAATCGTTCTGTTCTGTTCCCGTGGCCTCGACGTAACAATCTACGGGCGTTACTTCTCTTATGCAGATGTACGTCTGCTTAGGGAACGTATTCCGTCCTAGGTTGCGCGTCGAGTCGTTCTGTTCTGTTCTCGTGTCCTCGGCGTAACAATCTACGGGCGTTACTTCTCTTATGCAGATGCACGTCTGTTTAGGGAACGTACTCCGTCCTAGGTTGCGCGTCGAGTCGTTCTGTTCTGTTCTCGTGGCCTCGACGTAACAATCTACGGGCGTTACTTCTCTTATGCAGATGCACGTCTGTTTAGGGAACGTATTCCGTCCTAGGTTGCGCGTCGAGTTGTTCTGCTCTGTTCTCGTGGCCTCGGCGTAATAATCTACGGGCGTTACTTCTCTTATGCAGATGCACATCTGTTTAGGGAACGTATTTCGTCCTAGGTTGTGCGTCGAATCGTTCTGTTCTGTTCTCGTGGCCTCGGCGTAACAATCTACGGGCGTTACTTCTCTTATGCAGATGCACGTCTGCTTAGGGAACGTATTCCGTCCTAGGTTGTGCGTCGAGTTGTTCTGTTTCTATGAGATCGGCGTGCCGACTTAAAGGCGTTACCTCTCTTTTGTAGATGCGTCAGTTTGGGCATTTCCACTATACGTGAAATGTGCGCGTCTACTTAGAGAACGTACTCCGTCTCTGTTGGTACGTCAGATCGTCGCGTTCCGTTTCTGTGAGATCGACGTACTGATTAAAGACGTTGCTTCTCTTTTGCAGATGCGTCAGTTTGGGCATTTCCACTATACGTGAAATGTGCGCCTCTGCTTAGAGAACGTACTCCGTGTTTGTTGGTACGTCGGATCGTCGCGTTCCATTTCTGTGAAGTCGACGTAACAACTCAAGGACGTTACTTCTCTTTTGTAGATGTGCCAGTTTGGGCATTTCCACTCTACGTGAAATGAGCGCGTCTACTTAGAGAACGTACTCCGTCCTTGTTGGTGCGTCGGATCGTCGCGTTCCGTTTCTGCGAAGTCGACGTACTGATTTAAAGACGTTGCTTCTCTTTTGCAGATGCGTCAGTTTGGGCATTTCCACTATACGTGAAATGTGCGCGTCTACTTAGAGAACGTACTCCGTCTTTGTTGGTACGTCAGATCGTCGCGTTCCGTTTCTGTGAGATCGACGTACTGATTTACAGACGTTGCTTCTCTTTTGCAGATGCGTCAGTTTGGGCATTTCCACTATACGTGAAATGTGCGCGTCTGCTTAGAGAACGTACTCCGTGTTTGTTGGTACGTCGGATCGTCGCGTTCCATTTCTGTGAAGTCGACGTAACAACTCAAGGACGTTACTTCTCTTTTGTAGATGTGCCAGTTTGGGCATTTCCACTCTACGTGAAATGAGCGCGTCTACTTAGAGAACGTACTCCGTCCTTGTTGGTGCGTCGGATCGTCGCGTTCCGTTTCTGCGAAGTCGACGTACTGATTTAAAGACGTTGCTTCTCTTTTGCAGATGCGTCAGTTTGGGCATTTCCACTATACGTGGGCATTTCCACTATACGTGAAATGTGCGCGTCTACTTAGAGAACGTACTCCGTCTTTGTTGGTACGCCGAATCGCCGCGTTCCGTTCCTATGAGATAAGCGTGCCGACTTGAAGGCGTTACTTCTCTTTTGTAGATGCGTCAGTTTGGGCATTTCCACTCTACGTGAAATGAGCGCATCTACTTAGAGAACGTACTCCGTCTTTGTTGGTACGTCGGATCATCGTGTTCCGTTTCTGTGAGATCGACGTACTGATTTAAAGACGTTACTTCTCTTTTGTAGATGCGTCAGTTTGGGCATTTCCACTCTACGTGAAATGAGCGCATCTACTTAGAGAACGTATTCCGTCCTTGTTGGTGCGTCGGATCGCCGCGTTCCGTTCCCATGAGATTGGCGTGCCGACTTGAAGGCGTTACTTCTCTTTTGTAGATGCGTCAGTTTGGGCATTTCCACTCTACGTGAAATGAGCGCATCTACTTAGAGAACGTACTCCGTCTTTGTTGGTACGTCGGATCATCGTGTTCCGTTTCTGTGAGATCGACGTACTGATTTAAAGACGTTACTTCTCTTTTGTAGATGCGTCAGTTTGGGCATTTCCACTCTACGTGAAATGAGCGCATCTACTTAGAGAACGTATTCCGTCCTTGTTGGTGCGTCGGATCGCCTCGTTCCGTTCCCATGAGATTGGCGTGCCGACTTGAAGGCGTTACTTCTCTTTTGTAGATGCGTCAGTTTGGGCATTTCCACTCTACGTGAAATGAGCGCATCTATTTAGAGAACGTACTCCGTCTTTGTTGGTACGCCGAATCGCCGCGTTCCGTTCCTATGAGATTAGCGTGCCGACTTGAAGGCGTTACTTCTCTTTTGTAGATGCGTCAGTTTGGGCATTTCCACTCTACGTGAAATGAGCGCATCTACTTAGAGAACGTACTCCGTCTTTGTTGGTGTGCTTCCCCCATAACACTCTCACCTTTTTTTTTGCTTTAAGATTTCTCCCCATTTTTTGAAGGCTATATGTGTTGTCCTTTTTTCAAATTTTTTTTTGTCATTTGGTTTGTTTTGTTTTAAGGGTGTACATAGCTCCCCTTTTTTTTGTTGTTGCGTTTTCTTGGTAGTCGCTTCATGCTTGCATGTTTGTGTAGCTCATTTAATTCCTTCGCCATACTTATCGCTTTATTTTGAATTTATTAACTCTTTCGAATTTGTTTTGCAGGGACATGGTGTATTTTGCAGATATAGATCGTCTCTGGAGAGAAACATCTCGTTCTTTTACAAGATGAACATCAGCCCTTAAAACGCGGAGTTAACCTCCTAGTAGAAGAACCTAATATCGGCGATTACTCCAATAAGTGGTCGCGACTCGGAAAACCAATCTAAACTCCAACAGTAAGGATCGTCAACTGGAAGAAAAGAAGGTTTATTTGGACCGATCCCTCCTAGATGTTACAGAGACGAAAACAGAGATAGAAGAGGCAAAAGCGAAGATAGAAGCTGCGAAGATCGAGCTTGAGAGGCTTTCCAATTTTGTCTCCGCCCGGGAGCAAGTCTTGAGTCGCGGGACACTTGAAGTCTCGCGTGTACGCGAAGAGATTCGTGCCTCGAATGTGCCCCCATTATTGACGAAGACGATGCTCGAGCCGTTGCTGCAGTTCGCGAGCTTCTAGAGAGCTCGCGCGCGGAGTTGAAAGAGTTTCAGTGGGCGCCTTGATTTACGCATATATGTGCATATATATTTGTTTTATTTATCTTCTTCTAGATTTCTCTCGTGTAAAAAAAAAAAAAAAACTTTATGTTTTCTTTATGAACATTTGGCTTGTCTCCCTTATTTTGGAATAATAATTTTCCTTTGTTGCTTTGTTGAACTCATTTTTTTTTGTTGCTTTCGTATCTTCGAAATCAAGAGATCACTTGTTTGAACGTAGCTCGAATGGAATGAATGTATATTTTTTATTGCGCGCGACTGGACTTAAAGTATATATGTATTTTTTTTTTCTTTAAGTTGCCTACGTACCCTTAGATGGAAGGGATCAAGTCATAACGTAGTTCAAATTACAAGATTAATTTTTTTTTTTTACTTGGGCCGTTCACCTTTTAAGCTCGTGCGGGCCAGGAGCAACATGTAGTTTATACTCTTACGTTAAGGAGTAGTACATTTTATGAGATCTCCTAAGAAAAATACTTGGAGATGATTATGCACGAGCTTGAAGTTGGAGATGCGCAGCGCAACAGAACTTGAAGATGGAGATGCAGAGCGCAGAACTTGTTGGAGATGCGCAGCGCAGCAGAACTTGAAGATGCGCAGCGCAGCCGAAATTGGACATGCAAATGCGGAGCGCAACGCAACAGAACTTGGAGTTGGAGATGCGGAGCGCAGTGTAGCAGAACTTGGAGATAGAGATGCAGAGCGCATAACTTGTTGGAGATGCGCAGCACAGCGAAACTTGAACTTGGAGATGGAGATGCGGAGCGCAGTGCAGCAGAACTTGGAGATGGAGATGCAGAGCGCAGAACTTGTTGGAGATGCGCAGCACAGCGAAACTTGCACTTGGAGATGCGCAACACAGCGAAACTTGAACTTGGAGATGAACTTGGAGATGAGAGATGATGCAGCGCAGCAGCGAACTTGTAGATGCAGCGTAGCAGCGAACTTGGAGATGGAGATGCGGAGCGCAGTGCAGCAGAACTTGGAGATGGAGATGCAGAGCGCAAAACTTGTTGGAGATGCGCAGCACAGCGAAACTTGAACTTGGAGATGAACTTGGAGATGAGAGATGATGCAGCGCAGCAGCGAACTTGGAGACGCAGCGCAGCAGCGAACTTGTAGATGCAGCGTAGCAGCGAACTTGGAGATGCAGCGCAGCAACGAACTTGGAGATGCAGCGCAACAACGAACTTGGAGATGCAGCGCAGCAACGTAGATGAATTTTTTTTTTTTTTTTTACTTGGGTCGTTCACCTTTTAAGCTCGTGCGGGCAAGGAGCAACATGTAGTTTATACTCTTACGTTAAGGAGTATTACATTAATTTTTTTTACTTGGGCCGTTCACCTTTTAAGCTCGTGCGGGCCAGGAGCAACATGTAGTTTATACTCTTACGTTAAGGAGTAGTACATTTCAAAAGATCTTATCTTCATCACGGTCTTGATCAGATCCTTCGTTTGTAGGATTTGTTAGAATGATGATAGTTTTCTTCACCTTCAAGGAGCCTTCTGTATTTATGAGAACAGATAATTTCCTCTTCATGCGTGAAGGAACACGACTGTGAATCTTCTTATCGCTACTTTCTTCATCGAAGAGTCTTGCCCCTACAGTCTTCATCTTTCCTTGTTGTTGATCACTTGTAACTTTGAGGCGATCAAAAACAGATTTTGAAGGTCCGTCTTTCTTTGATGTAGAAACACTTAACCTTTGGAAAGCTGAAGTTCGAGTGGAGGTAGAAGTTAGACATGGATTTTCTTCTTTTGTCGCGGCCATACTCATCCTTTGGAAGACCGAAGTTCGAGTAGTTGAAGGCTTGATGCGATTGAAGACAGAAGTTCTTTGGTCGACTTCTTTTGAGTCGTCGACTTCTTCTGCGTTGATGTAGCATGAAGTTGCAAAGATTTCTTCCTCTTTATTGATAGGAAGGAAACTTCTTGAGAAGAATTCTTTTAAGGTCACCCGTCGTCGAGGTTGAGAAAAATATTTGTTTTCCCTTCTCTCGTGTTTAGGCTTCCTCGAATTGATTCTTCCTTTCTTCTTTGAAAGCTTATTGTTTCATTTATCATCTCGAAACATGCAATCTTCTTTCTGGACGGGTCTTTGTCGTCGTATTTTCTGACGAGCCACGACGGTCCAACATTTATCCTCATTTTCGACGACCTCATGTTTAACTTGAGAAATTTGTTTTGGGGTTTCATGTCCGAACCGAACAATTATTGGTTCGAAGGTCCCAAACTGGATCATACTTTCCTTTTGCTTCTCAAATGAGACCGGAGATAATTGAGTGCCGAAGTTCATTGTTACTGCAGCGTGGTTTGATTGAGCTATTTCATCTAAGTCTAGCTCGATTTTTCCTTCTTTAGCTAACCTTAGAATTAGCTCCTTTAGGACGAAACATTTATCCACTGGATGACTGATAACTCGATGATACTTACAATAGTTGGGATCATCGACTTTGTCCATTTCTTCCGGGCGCCTACACTCGGGAAACTCAATCAATCTTGTTTCCAGTAGTTGCTCTAACATGTCAGGAATGTCAGAGTTTGGAAACGGGTAGACTTTTTCTTGTTTCTCTTTTAAAGTAAGGCGACGTTTCTCGCCTCCGTCATTTCTTCTCTCTGTCTTGTTTTCATTTCCTTTTGAGGGAAATCTGAAAGGGGTCGTGTTGACGACCATGGATTCCTCCACGACATTTTTAGTGATTTTCCCAACTCCCTTCGTTTCCGTCTTTATTTTCTTTACGTCGGGGACTAAGAGGTCTTTGTTTCCTCTGTTGGCAATACTCAGCTCCATATCATGGGCTCGAGTTGCTAATTCCTCGAATGTTTGGGGCTTTATCCCTTGTAGGATGTAGTGAAGTCCCCAATGCATGCCGCCGATGCACATTTCGACAGCGGACACCTCGGTGAGTCGATCCTTGCAGTCGAGACTCAACGATCTCCAACGGTTGATGAAATCGATGACTGACTCGCCCATTCTTTGGTTAGCGTGCGAGAGTTCGGACATACTAACTGTTCGCCTCGTGCTGTAGAAGCGATTCAGGAAGTCTCTCTCAAACTGTTCCCAACTGTCAATCGTCTCGGGTTCCAAGTCGGTGTACCAATCAAATGCATTTCCTTTCAGAGTCCGGACGAATTGCCTAACCAACAAGTCTCCGCGAGTTCCAGCGTTCTCGCACGTTTCGACGAAGTGGGCAATGTGTTGTTTAGGATTGCCCTTTCCATCGAATTGTTGAAACTTTGGCGGCTGATACCCGATAGGCATTCTTAAGCTGTCGATCCTCTTGGAATACGGTTTGGTATACAAGAGGGTGCTCTGAGCTGGTCCACCGTATTGGGCTCGGATGGTGTTCGTGATCATGTCTTGCAGTTGTTGGACAGACAATGAAGCGACCGACGTTGAGTGATACGGTTGGTCTTCTTGGATGACATTTTTTTCTTTGTCATTCCTCCTTGCTGCAGGAGTTAGACTTGACTCTGCAGCCTCTCGACTTTGCATCTGATTTCTCAAGTGGGCAATCTCGAGGTCTCGTTCTTCAACTGCTTTCATCAGAAAATTTAATTTCTTTTCCATTTCAGCCATTGCTTCATCGTTAGTGCGTGCGTCTGCCATCATTACCGACATCACATTTGGATCATACCCCTTATTTGGTTGATCAGATGAGGGAGCAAATCCATCGTACAAGAAATTTTCATGAGTGATTATCCCCTCACGCGTAGACTCTGTCATTCGTTCCTCCATAACATTTATTTCAGTCATCATGGAGGATGCTACGTCAGAATCGAACTCAAATAGAGGGTTACACCTGACAGCAAATTCGTCACTTGTAGATGCCCCCGCCAATGTCATTCTTTCTTCCATAGTATTTGTTCCAGTCGTTATGACGGATGCTACGTCAGAATCAAGCTCGAACAAAGGGTTACACCTAACAAGAAATTTGTCACTCGTAGATGCCCCTGACGATGTCATTACTCTGCTCACAATTGTGACAAAATCATGTGGACAATCGTGGGGAGTAGAACTCGTGCAGCGGTTGTTCGTGACTACGGTTGTTGAAGGAGTTCTGAACGACATAACTTCACTTGTCTTTGAGATGAGAGAAAGAGATGAGAGGTAGAGTTGTCCCACTGGGCGTGCCAATCTGTTCACACGAGAATTCGAACGACGAATGGAAATTCGACACGTGTAAATGAATTTGAATTTGTGTTGTTGTATTGTATTTATCAGTGCGTAGTGGATTACAATCTCTAATGTTCGATCCTCTGATTCTCTCTCTCAAATGTAACGTACTCGAGGGCTTCGTAGCTTGTTCTCGAGGTTGAATCTTCAGCTTCGCGTAGCGGTGAAGTCTTCAGGTGTTTGATCTTGAAGTGACGTTCAGTCTTCAGGATTCAAAGAGTCTTTCGTTGTTTGGGAATTCTCTCTGAGTTCTTATGAGAAGAAATTTTCTGAACCTTAGAAATGAAAATGAACTCTCTATTTATAGAGTTTTCATGGGCCTGGATCCAATGGGCTTGGGCTTTGGGCCCAAGGGGTTTGGGTCTGGACCCAATGGGCTTTTGGGCTTTGGGCCAAATTGTCATTTAATCTTTCTGGCCCGATTCGACTTCGAGCCCAATTGCAGTTTGGCCGACTTTGCTCGGTCAAGTCTATCTGATCCCCGGTCGTGATGGAGACACGTGGCGACCACTGATTGGCCGAAATTTCTCGGTCAACATTGACCATCTTAAAAAAAAAAAAAATAATAAATAAATAAATAAATAAAAAAAATAAATAAATGGAAGAATGAGACGTAAAAAAGAAAATGGAAATAAGAAGTATAATGGTGGGAAGAAAGAGAGTAAAAAAGATTTTTATATACCAAATCGATTCAGTTTTAGAAAATGAAAATAAAATCTAATTTGCCTTTCTGATTCAACTTATAAAAGGAACTTATAAAAAGGAAGTTCATCTTCTTCCCAAATTTTTCTCAAATTTTCATTTCTCTTTTTCTAAAAATCTATTTTTTTTTTTTCTATTTCTTACTTTCTAAATCTAATCATCTTTCTTCCCTAGTCTTCTCCTCCTTAGATTCTCTCAATAATATCTATGATTCCATTTTTTCTCCACACATAAACATAGAAAAGTACCACCAACCATTATCAATAAAACTGAAAAAAATAAAATTAAACTTTTTGGCATGTTTTGTCTAGACCTCTTCTCTGTCGGGGGCGAACTCTTTGTTGACCGAGAAATTTCGGCCAATCAGTCGTCGCCACGCGTCTCCATCACGACCGGGGATCAGATAGACTTGACCGAGCAAAGTCGGCCAAACTGCAATTGGGCTCGAAGTCGAATTGGGCCAGAAAGATTAAATGACAATTTGGCCCAAAGCCCAAAGGCCCATTGGGTCCAAACCCAAGCCCATTGGGTCCGGACCCAAACCCATTGGGTCCAAACCCAAACCCATTGGGTCCAAACCCAAACCCATTGGATCCAGGCCCATGAAAACTCTATAAATAGAGAGTTCATTTTCATTTCTAAGGTTCAGAAAATTTCTTCTCATAAGAACTCAGAGAGAATTCCCAAACAGCGAAAGACTCTTTGAATCCTGAAGACTGAACGTCACTCCAAATTCAAATACCTGAAGACTTCACCGCTACGCGAAGCTGAAGATTCAACCTCGAGAACAAGCTACGAAGCCCTCGAGTACGTTACATTCAAGAGAGAGAATCAGAGGATCATACATTAGAGATTGTAATCCACTACGCACTGATACATACAAATACATCAATACAAATTCAAATTCATTTACACTTGTCGAATTTCCATTCGTCGTTCGAATTCTCGTGTGAACAGATTGGCACACCCAGTGGGACCTCTCTACCTTTCATCTCTCTCTCTCAACAAAAATTAACAATGGCATCAAAGAAGACAACGTTCCAGGCTGTCAGTTCCAACAGCCCTTACAGGGGACCTACCACCCGCAGCCGCGTCATCAAAGAAGTCTCGCAGACGGGCGAACACACTCCTGCCATCGTGCGCAAAATATACAAACGACTGACGGAGTCCGAGCGGGTTGGGATAATCATCAAGGACAATCCTTTGTTCGATGAGGTTGTTCCCTCCTCTGATCAGCCGGAGAAGGTGTCTGACTCCAGCGTATCTGTAATGATGGCAGATGCGCGTACTAACGACGAAGCGATGGCTGAAATGGAAAAGAAAATCAGCTTCCTGATGAAAGCAGTCGAGGACAAAGACTTCGAGATTGCCCAACTGAGGAGTCAGATGCAGAGCCGTGAGGTCGCGGAGTCAAGCCTAACTCCTGCGGCCAGAAAGAATGACAAAGAAAAAATGGTCATCCAGGAAGACCAAGCGCAACACTCGACGTCAGTCGCCTCCTTGTCTGTCCAACAACTGCAGGACATGATTACCAACACCATATGAGTCCAGTACGGCGGACCAGCCCAAAGCACCCTCTTGTATACCAAACCGTATTCCAAGAGGATTGACAGCTTAAGAATGCCCATTGGGTATCAGCCGCCAAAGTTTCAACAATTCGATGGGAAGGGCAATCCTAAACAACACATTGCCCACTTCGTCGAAACATGCGAGAATGCTGGAACTCGCGGAGACTTGCTGGTTAGGCAATTCGTTCGAACCTTGAAAGGAAACGCCTTTGACTGGTACACCGACTTGGAACCCGAGACGATCGACAGTTGGGAGCAGTTTGAAAGAGACTTCCTGAATCGCTTCTACAGCACGAGGCGAACAGTCAGCATGTCAGAACTCTCGCATGCTAGCCAAAGAATGGGCGAGCCTGTCGTCGACTTCATTAACCGCTGGAGATCGTTGAGTCTTGATTGCAAGGACCGACTCACGGAAGTGTCTGCTGTCGAGATGTGCATCGGCGGCATGCATTGGGGACTTCACTACATCCTGCAAGGGATAAAACCCCAAACATTCGAGGAGCTGGCAACTCGCGCCCACGATATGGAGTTGAGTATTGCCAATAGAGGAAACAAAGACCTCTTAATCCCCGATGTAAAGAAAACAAAGACGGAAATGAAGAGCGTTGGGAAGATCACGAAGAATGTCGTGAAAGAATCCATGGTCGTCAACACGGCCCCTTTAAGGTTTTCCTCCAAAGCAAAGGAAAACAAAACAGAAGTAAGAAATGACAAAGGCGAAAGACGTCGCCTTACGCTGAAAGAAAGACAAGAAAAGATCTACCCGTTTCCAGACTCGGACATTCCCGATATGTTAGAGCAGTTGCTGGAAACGCAACTCATCCAACTGCCAGAATGCAAACGACCGGAGGAGTTAGGAAAAGTAAATGATCCTAACTACTGCAAATACCACCGGGTCGTCAGCCATCCTGTAGGCAAATGTTTCGTCCTGAAAGAGCTAATCATGAAATTAGCTAGTGAAAAGAAGATTGAGCTGGATCTCGACGAGATAGCTCAAGCAAATCACGCCGCCGTAACATTGAACTCCGGCGTTCAATTATCTCCTGTCTCTCCTAAAAAGCAAGAGGAGAGTTTGATCCAGTTCGGGACTTGCGAACCTGTAATCGTTCGATACGAACATGAAATCCTACAGGAGACTTCGCGGGTGAAACCCGAACCCGTTGTGGATGAGGATGAAGGATGGACCGTCGTAACTCGTCGGAAAATGCGGCGACAGAGACCTGTTCAGAAAGAAGCCCGCCTACTTCGAGAGTATAGGCGAAAAAGTAAACTTCCAAAGAGAAAAGGAAGAAAGAGTATGAGAAGGCCAAAACTTGTCGTGGAGGAAAACAAAGACCTCCCTCGACCCCAGCAGCCTATGACCCTACGGGAATTTTTCCCCAAGGGATTCTTTAATGAGAAGACGGAAGAAATAGTTGAAGTTGCTACGTGCCATGTCGTTGTGGCAATTGAGGATGACAGCGCCACTCCAAGTTCAACGGAGTTGGCAATAAAGCTGGACGATACACCTTCCCCCAATTTAGTAGATTTGCCTCAAATGGACAAAACTGCTCACGTCAACACATTGAAGGACTCTAATGTTTCAGAACCTTCAACCTCTACAGCACATGCAGGTGCGTCTGATTGCATGTCCATAAGCTTCACCGATGATGATTTGATGTTGGGGTAAAAACCTCACAATAGACCTTTGTTCGTCTCGGGATACATTCGAGAACAGAGGGTCGGTCGAATCCTCATTGATGATGGATCGGCCGTCAACATAATGCCGAAATCAGTCCTGAAGGAGATTGGCATCCTGATGGAAGAGCTATCAAGTAGCAAGCTGGTAATCCAGGGTTTCAATCAGGGAGGACAACGAGCGATCGGCATGATTCGCCTACAACTCATCATCGGAGACCTGGAAGCACATACCTTATTTCATGTCATAGACTCCAGGACTATCTATAAAATATTGTTGGGTCGCCCTTGGATTCATGGTAATGGGGTAATAACTTCCACCTTGCATCAGTGCTTCAAGTTCTATCAGAACGGCGTAAAAAAGGTTGAGGCAGACACTAAGCCATTTTCAGAGGCTGAGTCTCATTTCGCGGATGCCAAGTTTTATATAAATAACAGCAACATAGAAGAAATAATGCCAAAAGAAATCCCTTTGATCAGCGGGGAGCAGAAGACTTGCGCAGGGAAAGAATCCATCAAAGAAGAAAATGTTCCCAAGTTTTGCGAAAGTAAAACATATGTCAGCCCTACGAAGGCTAAGGCCTTGAAAGATGAGGAAAGTTCGAACCCTTCTGTCCTGCGCTACGTTCCCTTGTCCCGGCGTAAGAAAGGTGAATCACCATTCGCAGAATGTACTAAAAGTTTGAAAGTCGGTGACATTAAGATCCTAAAAGAAAACTTTGTCACCCCTCTTACGAAGATAACGAAACAAGAGGTCACGAAGTCCAAAGAGACTCAAAAAGGGATGGTCCTACCTGAGAAACGAACGAAAGAAGGATACGATCCCAAGGCATATAAACTGCTAGCAAAGGCAGGATATGATTTTACAACTCACACTGAGTTCAAGGGCCTGAAAATCCTCGAGGGCAGATCAGAGCTTTCTTCGACATAGAAGAAACTCCTAAAAGAGGGATATCCTATACCGGCATCAAGAAAGGGACTTGGATATAAGTCGCCTGAACCAGTCCGGATAACCCGAAAAGGGAAAGAGAAAGTGGTTAACAGTAATAACATAACGACCAAAGAGGCAAACAATTCAAAAGAAGAGGAAGCTGTCAAACCAAGGATCTCCATCTTTAAGCGCATCAAGCCGCCAGCTACGCGCGCTTCAGCCTTCCAGCGATTGAAAACGGCTGTGACAAAAGAGGATAGTTCGCACTCAACACCCAAACCCACCAGATCTTCCGTCTTTCAAAGGTTGAGTAAGTCGGCAGATAAAAAAGTAAGCACGCCGTCCGCTGAACCTCTCTCACGGCAATCAGCATTTCAAAGGTTGAGTAAGCCAGCAGATAACAAAGAAATCATGTCGTCTGCTGAACCTCTCTCACGGCAATCAGCATTGCAAAGGTTGAGTAAGCCAACAGATGAGAAGGAAAACACAGCGTCCGCTGAACCTCTCTCACGGCAATCAGCATTTCAAAGGTTGAGTAAGCCAGCAGATAACAAAGAAATCATGTCGTCTGCTGAACCTCTCTCACGGCAATCAGCATTGCAAAGGTTGAGTAAGCCAACAGATGAGAAGGAAAACACAGCGTCCGCTAAACCCCTCTCACGAAAGTCAGCGCTTCAAAGGTTGAGTAAGCCGACAGAGGAGAAAGAAAATACGTTGCCCGATAAATCTCTCTCACGAACGTCAGCGTTGCAAAGATTAAGCGTGACCACAAAGAGAGATAAGAAACTTTCATCCACTTCCATCTTCGATCGCCTCCTACACGAAGAGGCTCGAGAGACTTTGAACAATAAAGAGTCTAGCGAAACAAAAAGCGATGAAGAGATCCGCAGTATCGTCCCCTCACGGATGAAAAGAAAAACTTTTGTCACTGTGAATACAGATGGTGCATTGAAGGTTAAACGACGTAATGTCATCATCACCAACCCTGCAAGCAAACATGCAGAGAATGGGGATGAAGCCTCTTGTTATCATATTACTGCCGAGGAAGAAATGGAAGCCGAGATATCTGAAGAGGATGTTGAAGAGGCTCCACTACCACTCGAAGATGGAAGTCAACCAACAGTTGATGAGCTAAAAGAAGTTAATCTGGGTACGACGGAAGAACCACGTCCAACCTTTATAAGCGCATCACTTTTCGATGAAGAGGAGTGTGAGTACTTGAGTTTGCTCATCGCGTATAAAGATGTCTTTGCTTGGTCGTATAAAGAGATGCCGGGACTTGATCCAAAAGTCGCAGTACATCATCTCGCTATTGAACATGGGTATCGACCAGTCAAACAAGCTCAACGACGTTTCAGGCCAGAGCTCATCCCCCAAATTGAAAATGAAGTTAACAAGCTAATTGAAGCGGGGTTCATTCGCGAAGTAAACTACCCGACATGGATAGCAAACATTGTCCCCGTCAGAAAGAAAAACGGACAATTACGGGTATGCGTTGACTTTCGCGATCTGAATAGTGCATGTCCGAAAGACGACTTCCCATTGCCCATCACTGAACTAATGGTCGATGCTACCACAGGGCATGAAGCTTTGTCTTTCATGGATGGGTCATCAGGATACAACCAGATTCGAATGGCCCTCAAAGATGAAGAAATGACAGCGTTCCGGACTCCAAAAGGGATATACTGTTACAAGGTAATGCCCTTTGGATTAAAGAACGCCGGCGCAACTTATCAACGTGCCATGCAAAAGATCTTCGATGATATGCTGCATAAGCATGTCGAATGCTACGTCGACGATCTTGTAGTCAAGTCCAAAAAGCGACAGGATCACTTGAAAGATCTAAAAGTGGTTTTCGATCGTTTGAGAAAGTACCAATTGAGGATGAATCCTCTCAAATGTGCATTCGGTGTAACTTCGGGGAAATTCCTTGGTTTCATCGTAAAACATCGAGGGATCGAGATTGATCAGTCCAAGATCGACGCCATTCAAAAAATGCCAGAGCCGCGAAACTTGCATGAACTAAGAAGTCTCCAAGGACGACTTGCTTATATCAGGAGGTTCATCTCCAATCTAGCAGGCCGATGCCAACCATTTCAAAGATTGATGAGGAAAGACACGACCTTTGAGTGGGATGAAGCATGTCAAAATGCATTTGACAACATAAAGCAATATTTGCTTAACCCTCCTGTTTTGGGCGCACCCGTAGCGGGAAAGCCATTGATACTCTACATTACCGCGCAAGAAAGGTCGCTTGGGGCATTACTTGCACAAGAAAGCGAGAAGGGTAAAGAATGTGCCCTCTACTACTTAAGTAGAACTCTCAATGGGGCAGAGCTGAATTATTCACCCATTGAGAAGATGTGTCTTTCGCTCTTCTTCGCCATCGATAAGTTGAGGCATTATATGCAGGCATTCACTGTGCATCTGGTGGCTAAAGCTGACCCAATCAAGTATGTTCTGTCCAGACCAATTATCTCAGGTCGGTTGGCAAAGTGGGCAATCTTACTACAACAGTATGATATCGTCTATATTCCACAAAAGGCGGTGAAGGGGCAAGCCTTGGCTGATTTCTTGGCAGATCATCCGGTGCCGTCAGACTGGAAATTATCTGACGACCTGCCTGACGAAGAAATCTTCTACGTTGAAATTGTTGATCCATGGATTATGTATTTTGACGGTGCAGCCCGAAGATATGGCGCAGGAGCGGGTATAGTATTCATTACCCCTGAAAAACACATGCTGCCGTATAGCTTCACATTTGAAGAGGTATGTTCGAATAATGTGGCTGAATATCAAGCACTCATTATGGGTCTTCAAATAGCAATAGAAATTGGAGTGACCTACATTGAGATTTATGGAGATTCAAAACTGATAATTAATCAGTTGTCACTCCAATACGAGGTGAAGCATCCAAATTTAATGCCCTACTTTAATTATGCAAGACGACTCTTAGAAAGCTTTGATAGTATGACGATAGAGCATATTCCAAGAGCTGAAAATGCAAAGGCAGATGCATTAGCAAACTTGGCCACAGCCCTGACTGTATCAGAAAGTGAAATATTAAACGTCCCGATTTGTCAAAAATGGGTTATACCGCCAACTGAAGTTGAAAGTCAAGAAGCAAACGTAATATCGGTCTATGTGATTGAGGAAGAAGATTGGCGACAACCGATTGTAGATTATCTACAACATGGAAAACTTCCCACAGAGTCCCGACGTAAGGCCGATATACGAAGAAGAAGTGCTCGATTCATCTACTACAAGGAAACCCTTTATCGACGCTCCTATGACGGACTTTTTCTTCGATGCCTAGGAAAAGAAGAATCGATAAAGGCATTAGAGGAAGCACACTCAGGAGTCTGTGGTGCTCATCAATCGGGACCGAAACTTCATTTTCAGTTGAAGAGAATGGGTTATCACTGGCCAACGATGATTCAAGACTCGATGGAGTATGCTAAGAAATGCGAGGCTTGTCAGTTTCATGCCAACTTCATACATCAACCGCCAGAACCACTTCACCCAACCATAGCTTCATGGCCCTTTGAAGCTTGGGGGCTTGATCTCGTTGGTCCAATAACACCTAAGTCCTCAGCGGGACATTCTTATATACTCGCTGGGACAGATTATTTTTCAAGGTGGGCCGAGGCAATTGCGTTAAAGGAGGCAAAGAAGGAAACTGTTGTGAATTTCATCCGAACCCACATCATTTACCGTTACGGCATCCCTCACCGCATCGTGACCGATAACGGAAGACAATTCTCAAATAGTCTAATGGACAGTTTGTGTGAGAAGTTCAAGTTCAAGCAATGCAAGTCATCCATGTACAACGCTCCGGCAAATGGATTGGCAGAAGCATTCAACAAGACATTGTGCAACTTGCTAAAAAAGGTAGTCTCCAAGTCAAAAAGAGACTGGCAGGAAAAGATTGGTGAGGCATTATGGGCTTACCGAACTACCCACCGCACTCCTACAGGGGTCACACCTTATTCCCTAGTCTATGGGGTTGAAGCTGTGCTCCCTTTGGAAAGAGAAATCCCTTCCTTAAGAATGGCGGTGCAAGAAGGGCTAACTACCGAAGACAATGCAAGATTGCGCCTCGAAGAATTGGAAGCGCTCGATGAAAGAAGATTGGATGCTCAGCAAGCATTGGAATGTTACCAAGCGCGAATGACCAAGGCTTTCAACAAAAATTTGAAGCCCCGATCATTTCAAGTTGGTGATCTAGTGCTCGCGGTTCGAAGACCCATCATCACAACGCGACACACGGGGAGCAAGTTCACTCCTAAGTGGGACGGACCCTATGTTGTCAAAGAAGTCTACACAAATGGGGCATACAAGATCGTGGATCAAGATGGATTAAGGATTGGCCCAATCAACGGCAAATTTCTTAAGAAATTTTATGCATAAAAAAAAAAAACAAATGTAATACTCCTTAACGTAAGAGTATAAACTACATGTTGCTCCTGGCCCGCACGAGCTTAAAAGGTGAACGGCCCAAGTAAAAAAAATATTGTAATTTGAACTACGTTATGACTTGATCCCTTCCATCTAAGGGTACGTAGGCAACTTAAAGAAAAAAATACATATATACTTTAAGTCCAGTCGCGCGCAATAAAAAATTATACATTCATTCCATTCGAGCTACGTTCAAACAAGTGATCTCTTGATTTCGAAAATACGTAAGCAACAAAAAAATTAAGTTCAACAAAGCAACAAAGGAAAATCATTATTCCAAAATGAGGGAGACAAGCCAAGTGTTCATAAAGAAAACATAAAAGTAAAAGTTCTTTTACACGAGAGAAATCTAGAAGAAGATAGATACAAAAAAATATATATGCACATATATGCGTAAATCAAGGCGCCCACTGAAACTCTTTCAACTCCGCGCGCGAGCTCTCTAGAAGCTCACGAACTGCAGCAACGGCTCGAGCATCGTCCTCGTCAATAATGGGGGCACATTCGAGGGCACGAATCTCTTCGCGTACACGCGAGACTTCAAGTGTCCCGCGACTCAAGACTTGCTCCCGGGCGGAGACAAAGGTGGAAAGCCTCTCAACCTCGATCTTCGCAGCTTCTATCTTCGCTTTCGCCTCTTCTATCTTCGCTTTCGCCTCTTCTATCTCTGTTTCCGTCTCTGTAACCTCTAGGAGAGATCGGTCCAAATAACTGTTCCTTTCTTCCAGTTGACGATCCCTACTGTTGGAGTTTAGATGGGTGGAAATTGAAGATTGCATCTGATTGTAGTCTTCCACTCTCTTACAATAGCCTTCTACAAATTCTTGCAGAGACACCTGGTTGTTTGTCCGAGTGTCCGAGATGCCTTTAAGAATCTTACGAATCTCTGGCTCAAGTTTCGGAACATCCTCAAAAGGGGTACGCGCCATTTTCTCTCGCAAGCTTTGCCACATAGACATGGCCGCTTTTCGTTGGAGGCTGGATACTATATTGTCAGCACAATAAACAGAGGTTTCAGGAGCCTGCGAAACTGCATTCAACGGAACATGTTGAGAACGCTCCCTGATGGTAAGTAGAGGTAAATTGGTACTTCGCTCTTCCAATGAGGCAGAAGAGCTCCCAGGTCGCCTATCAATAGAAACCGAAGCTTCTGAACCCTCCGACGATTGGTCGCTAGGTTGCTCGCCCTCGGCTTGAATATAATCATTCAGGGGAAGCTGTAACAATAGAAGATTTTCAAACAAGTTATTTGCCGATATATATATGTATACATAAAAATTTAAACGAAAGGTGGATGTAAAAATAAAAAAAAATATATTAAAAAAAAAGAAGAAGGAGAAAGTTACTGAACTAAGGCTCCAACGTCATCAGGTATGTCACAAGCAGTAGGGACATCGTCAAAAAATCTGTCGTCGAGATCGGGGAGATCGGGGGTCTGTCTGAGCCTTTTATCCTTCTTCCAATAAACGTCTCGACTACCTTCAGCTTGATCTGAGGCATGGCATGACGGTTTATCTGTGAGCAAATGAATTTTCTTTCCTCCTAGGTTAACATTGACCTTCTTAGACTTCTTAGGTTTTGAACAATCTGAGTGAGGAAGAGCGCTGTCAATCAATTTATCAACACCTTTCCTCAAATAATCGCCATGCTTAATTGACCACCACTTTCGATAATTTGAAGTAACATGGTCATGGGGGTTCAACATTCGAGCTGGAAGAAACACTTCCCACCCTACGTCAGCGTAAATACAAACCCGCCAATGATGTAAAATAGTACACGAATCGACCGAAGGAGAAGCTTCCCTTATATCATTTGGCACGTCTTGGTAGAACCCGAACTGACGGCCAAATCGATACGGACTATATGATTCGATGACAAGCGATTCCCCACATCGCGCTGATATATAGCACGATCAGAGGCTCGAAAAATATGAAGAATCTTCAGAGTCGTTGATGGTTTCTCTATTTAAGATTTCGTGTTTATTCCTATGTTGGAGATTCACGTGCCATGCTATCGATGCACCCTCATGGATCAGTTCATGCGCTTCAGATTCATCTAGATATTTAGCCCCACCTTCGCCGGAAAATTCAACCATCCCTGGACCTTGGACCTCCTCAGGAGTCTTGTGATGAGTATTAAAGTAATGAGCTAACCAGCCTATAATGTAATGCACCGGGAGACAGGTTTCGATACGGCCAACCGAACTAGCAGTCATTGAGATTTTTCCTAACACGTGGTAAAGGTTAGCTAAGACCGGGACGGCAAGACTAAAAGTTTCACCCTCGGCCATCATACAAGCAATCTTGAAAACACCTGGACGGATGTGGTGAGCATTGGCCTGAGGAAATACGAAGGCACAGAGCCAGCAACATAAAAAGGCGGCCAAGTATGTTCTATCCTTCCATCCTTCGTCAATATTTAGATTACGGAACATGTCGCACTCATCGTCTGACCATTCACGATATTTAACTTTCGTGCCGTCAGGGTTATGAGTCACGCCGGGGCGAGAGGTGGGTTTAGAAGCAGTTCTTTTCTTTGACCTTCGCGCCGGTATTTTACCATATCGCTGGACGCCTTTAAACCATAATGAAATCCAATCACTGATGGCAACGTGAGATGGATCCGTCTTCTTAGCAGTTAGTGTATAATAAGCGCGAAATAAATGTTCGCAACTTTTTGGAAGGTATCTGCCATTCCGTCTCGATCCAGTTAACTCTTCAAGACACGGAATGACTTCCTCATAAAATTTTCCATCAATAGGAAGACCCCCGAATTTCCAAAGGTCCCACAAAGAGATGGAAAGTTCCCCAGCTTGGGTATGAAGAGTATTAGTTGCAGGGCACCATGCTTCACAAAAGGCTCGTACCACGGCCTTATTACGATCGTAAGTGTAGAGCGAAGCCATCACGGCATCTAGCAGACAAGCATGACGAAGTATCTTCCTACTGCGACCGACGACAAGCTCCAACCACTCCCAATATTGAGGGATAAAAAGGAATTCTCCAGAAATCTTTAATACAGAGCCCCAACGAGCGGTGCCTTCGATAATTCGGCGTCCCAATGTTAGCTCGGGGGTTTGACTGGGATTTTGGCGGTGAAGCGCAGAACCTAACATCCACACCTTAGACGAGGAACCTTGACCTAAAGGTTTTTCTGAGGACCATTTTGACAAACCACCTGGTTTTCCGAGTCGCGGCCACTTATTGGAGTAATCGCCGATCTTGGGTTCTTCTACTAGGAGGTTAACTCCACGTTTTAAGGGCTGATGTTCATCTTGTAAAAGAACGAGAAATTTCTCTCCAGAGACGATTTGCTCTGCAAAATACACCATGTTCCTGCAAAACGAATTCGAAAGAGTTAATAAATTCAAAGCAAAGCGATAAGTATGGCGAAGGAATTAAATGAGCTACACAAACATGCGAGCATGAAGCGGTTACCAAGAAAACGCAACAACAAAAAAAAAGGAGCTATGTACACCCTTAAAACAAAACAAACCAAATGACAAAAAAAAAACTTTGAAAAAAAAGGACAACACATATAGCCTTCCAAAAATGGGGAGAAATCTTAAAGCAAAATAAAAAGAGAGAACGTTATGGGGGAAGCACACCAACAAAGACGGAGTACGTTCTCTAAGTAGACGCGCCCATTTCACATAAAGTGTAAATGTCAAGCTAGCGCATCTACGAAGGAGAAGTAACGTCTCTAAGTCGGCGTATCATCCTTAAATTGTTACGTCGACTTCGCAGAAACGGAACACGATGATCCGACGTACCAACAAAGACGGAGTACGTTCTCTAAGTAGATGCGCTCATTTCACGTAGAGTGGAAATGCCCAAACTGACGCATCTACAAAAGAGAAGTAACGCCTTCAAGTCGGCACGTCAATCTCGTGGGAACGGAACGCGGCGATCCGACGCACCAACAAGGACGGAGTACGTTCTCTAAGTAGATGCGCTCATTTCACGTAGAGTGGAAATGCCCAAACTGACGCATCTACAAAAGAGAAGTAACGTCTTTAAATCAGTACGTCGATCTCACAGAACAGAACAGAACCACTCGACGCGCAACCTAGGACGGAATACGTTCCCTAAACAGACGTGCATCTGCATAAGAGAAGTAACGCCCGTAGATTGTTACGCCGAGGCCATGAAAGCAGAACAGAACGACTCGACGCGCAACCTAGGACGGAATACGTTCCCTAAACAGATGTGCATCTGCATAAGAGAAGTAACGCCCGTAGATCGTTACGCCGAGGCCACGAGAACAGAACAGAACCACTCGACGCGCAACCTAGGACGGAATACGTTCCCTAAACAGACGTGCATCTGCATAAGAGAAGTAACGCCCGTAGATTGTTACGCCGAGGCCATGAAAGCAGAACAGAACGACTCGACGCGCAACCTAGGACGGAATACGTTCCCTAAACAGACGTGCATCTGCATAAGAGAAGTAACGCCCGTAGATTGTTACGCCGAGGCCATGAAAGCAGAACAGAACCACTCGACGCGCAACCTAGGACGGAATACGTTCCCTAAACAGACGTGCATCTGCATAAGAGAAGTAACGCCCGTAGATTGTTACGCCGAGACCACGAGAACAGAACAGAACCACTCGACGCGCAACCTAGGACGGAATACGTTCCCTAAACAGACGTGCATCTGCATAAGAGAAGTAACGCCCGTAGATTGTTATGTCGAGACCATGGGAACAGAACAGAACGACTCGACGCACAACCTAGGACGGAATACGTTCCCCAAACAGACGTGCATCTGCATAGGAGAAGTAACGCCCGTAGATTGTTACGTCGAGGCCACGGGAGCTGAGCAGAACGACTTGGCGGTAAAAGAAGTGACACACCTACAAAAAAAAAAGGTCGCAACGTTCCCATTTGGAATAAACAAATTAAAATCGAAAAAGTGAATAAATTTCAAATCAAGGTGTATATACATATAGTAAAATAATATATTCATAAAATGGCAAATTCAAAATCATTTAACTAATTTTAAATGTCCTAACCCCCAATTCTCAAATTACTTTGATGTATTTATAAAATCTCAATTTCAAAATTAAAATAACTAATTCTAATTCTTAATTTCATTTAAAAAAAAAAAAGCAAAAAAAATTAAATTTTTTAAAATCTCAAATCACTTAACTAATTTTAAAAAGCCTTAATTTAAAATTAAAATAAAAAAAAAATTTGGCTTTTTAATCACAAAATCTCAAATCACTTTAACTAAATTTTAAAAAAAAGCCTTAATTTCAAATTAAAATTTATTTTTATTGGGTTTTTAATTACAAAATCTCAAATCACTTTAACTAATTTTGAAAAAAACCTTAATTTCAAATTAAAATTTATTCTTGGGTTTTTAATTACAAAATTTCAAATCACTTTAATTAATTTTGAAAAAAAAACTTAATTTCAAATTAAAATTTATTCTTATTGGGTTTTTAATTACAAAATTTCAAATCACTTTAATTAATTTTGAAAAAAAAACCTTAATTTCAAATTAACAAATTTCTTATTTGGTTTTTTTTTTAATTACAAAATCCCAATTTGAATATTATTCCTAAAGGCCAATCCTCATAAAATAAATATAATTTAGCAATCACAACCAACAACAAACAAAATGCAAAATATTACAGGCCATCACAAATAGCATAAATTACAAAATTACAGCCCATAAATAAATTACATCAAATTACAACCCATAAATAAATTACAACCCATAAATAATAAATTACATCAAATTACGTAAATAAATTACAACCCATAAGTAAATTACAACCCATAAATTAAATTACATACATAAATTACATACATAAATCACATACATAAATTACACACATATATTAAAATTGCATACAATGAATTAAATTACATACAGTATCAATAATATTAAAAGATGATTATTTACCAAATTAAGGTCGAAGAACACCGGTAGAATGAAAATAAGCACCTGTATAAAAAAATATATATATATATATATAAAGTTAGACTAAAACATTAAAAGAAAAATATATGTATAATAAAAAAAACTAAATAATAATAATAATAATAATAATAAAAAAAAAAAAAAAAAGTGGAAACTCACCTACGCGTGCGGCTGGAGCCTAGGGCAGAGGCGGCGTGCGGCTGCGGCGTCGCGGCGGTTCGGCTGCGGCTGAAGTGGCGGTGCAGGCGGAGCGATGCAGACGGCGGCGCTGGCGCGGTGCTGCGGGCGGAGCGATGCAGACGGCTGAAGCGGCGATGCAGCTGCGGCGGTCCGGTCGCAGATCTGGCGGAGCGATGCAGACGGCGGCGCTGGCGCGGTGCTGCGGGCGGATCTGGGCGGCTGTGGCGGAGCTGCGGGCGGAGCGATGCAGACGGCGGCGCTGGCGCGGTGCTGCGGGCGGAGCGATGCAGACGGCGGCGCTGGCGCGGTGCTGCGGGCGGAGCGATGCAGACGGCTGAAGCGGCGATGCAGACGGCGGCGCTGGCGCGGTGCTGCGGGCGGATCTGGGCGGCTGTGGCGGAGCTGACGGCGGTGCTGCGGGCGGATCTGGGCGGCTGTGGCGGAGCTGACGGCGGTGCTGCGGGCGGATCTGGGCGGCTGTGGCGGAGCTGCGGGCGGAGCGAGGCAGACGGCGGTGGCTGAAGCAGCGGCTGGAGCGCGCGGCGGTGGCGCGACGGTGCAGCGGAGCGACGCGGCGGCGGTGGTGCGACGGTGCAGGCGAGTAGGCGCGGGGCTGCAGATCTGAAGCGCGGCGGCGGCGTGCGGCGGCGGCTGGAGCTCCTTCTTCCTCTCCAAGCAAACTTTGCCTTTCCTCTCCAAATAAACTCTAAAACCCTATTCTAACTCTTCAAATTCCATCTCATTCTATTTATATGAGTTAAAAAACCTAAATGGGTTAGGGTTTGGAGAATAAAATTACTTAAATGTCCTTCATTTAAGTTAAAAAAATTGCAAAAATAATGTACGAAGTCAGATTTGAACTCATGACCAGTGACAACTAAAGTCGTCCAAGTTCCGCTCTACCAAACAAGCTTCTGGGTTATCATTTGTCTTCACATTTTAGTATTTCAGCTGGCCAATTATTTATGCCAAAACAAAAAAATTCCAACACTCCTATTCCGAATTCAAGCCAAACTTTAGAAGCTTACCATTTCTTTTTACCGAGAAAATTAAAATTTTTGGGCATATTCCAAAATTTATTTTCAGACATGATTTAGAGTCAAAAGTTATCTAAATCCAAGTCTCAAATCAAAATTGGCGGTTTGGGTATATTTTATCCACGTCGAAATTAGAGTAAAAATTCAAAGTCAAACCCTATTCAAAATACAATTGGGCAGACACAAGTCCTTACTCTACATCTCAAGATAAACTAAGGTAGAAAAAAAAAAAAAAATCTCTCTACCGAAGTTTAAATCAAATTTCTGTCAGATAAGAAAGATCAAAACTACGAGCCAAATTCATATTTTTGATCGATTGACATGGAAAGAGACGTCAATTAAAATAATTGATCTATGAATCGAACTTCATATTTCGATAAAATTGATACGTCAAAGCGGAGTCGAAATTAGGATGTCCCACGTTTCGATCTATCTATTCAACTTTTCCGAGACTCACCCACACATACTTGTGCATAACTCTCGAAAAAGGGGGCATTTGTTGACCGAGAAATTTCGGCCAATCAGTCGTCGCCACGCGTCTCCATCACGACCGGGGATCAGATAGACTTGACCGAGCAAAGTCGACCAAACTGCAATTGGGCTCGAAGTCGAATTGGGCCAGAAAGATTAAATGACAATTTGGCCCAAAGCCCAAAGGCCCATTGGGTCCAAACCCAAGCCCATTGGGTCCGGACCCAAACCCATTGGGTCCAAACCCAAACCCATTGGATCCAGGCCCATGAAAACTCTATAAATAGAGAGTTCATTTTCATTTCTAAGGTTCAGAAAATTTCTTCTCATAAGAACTCAGAGAGAATTCCCAAACAGCGAAAGACTCTTTGAATCCTGAAGACTGAACGTCACTCCAAATTCAAATACGACTTCACCGCTACGCGAAGCTGAAGATTCAACCTCGAGAACAAGCTACGAAGCCCTCGAGTACGTTACATTCAAGAGAGAGAATCAGAGGATCATACATTAGAGATTGTAATCCACTACGCACTGATACATACAAATACATCAATACAAATTCAAATTCATTTACACTTGTCGAATTTCCATTCGTCGTTCGAATTCTCGTGTGAACACTCATATATTATTATTATTTTTTATTTTTAACCGAATCCATTTGGGATTAAAGATGAGCGAGACTAAAATGGAAGCCGGTTTTAACAACACACATGCGAAGAAGGATAAGAAAAAAAAAACGACGTGGAGACTTAAAAGTTAATTTTTTTTTTTATTAAAAATATAAATATAAATTTCAACCAATTAAATCGTGATACGTGATTGGACTGCAAAAGATACGTGTAACCAAGATGCACTTTTGCTCTAGTTTAAATGCTTCCAAGAATATAAGAGTTTAAAATTAAAGAGTAAAACTTGTTTGCATGCTTGAGCTATCTTTTGCAACCCGAACACGTGTACGATTTGATTGACCGAATATTTATATCATTTTTTAAATAAAAAAATCTTTCACGCCTCTTACTTAGATTTTTTTTTCCGTAACTTTCCCTTTCTTCTTAGTTCAATAAACAACTTCTCTCATTTTCTCTCTTATCTCCACTTCCATCTGCCATGACCTTTATTTTCAATTTCATCTCTCACTCTCTCTTCCTTTTTGGCAATAAGTATTTTTTTTTTTGTTAACTATTTTTTAACGCAGTCAAATTCCTCAAATTTGCAATACTGTAAAGAATTTTTTCAGAAAAATGATTATCATTGAACCAAGAATTGAGGAATTGGACCATAAAGTTTTTTCCTAGAAAAAAACAATCAAATTCAAAAACTTGTTATTTCTAATTTCGTCAGGAGAGTTATCTTGAAGCAAGAAATTCTTCAACTCTTCAATCCATTTCTCGAATTTATAAACCCATCTGGGGATAAGACGAGAATCCAAAGACCCTGTATTGAAATTACGAGAAACATCAAGTTCAAAAACTTGAGTGAGATTTGCGGGAGAAAAAGGAGAGTAGAATTGAGATAATTAGTGGAAAGATCAAGAAATTGGAGTTTTGAAAGAACTCCAATAGAATGGGAAATTACATCAAAAAAATTATTAACTTTAAGTTCAAACAAATGAGATTTGGGAAAGAGAAATTCAAATTATGAGGAGTAACTTTCAAACCTGACTAACTGGAGCTCACCTTCCATTTTTTTTAGTGGTTTTTCTTAGAAAAATAAAATCCAAGATCTTTTCCCTCTATCAACCCTTCCCACGTGGTCTAATTTCATTGTTAGTGTAAGTGTTTTGAAGAAATTGAATATTGAACCCGAAATTGAAGAATACTAATCGCACTACCATGTGACCGACCCACATGAATCCATTCGTGAAATTTCCCACTCTTTCCTTCCCTTTCTCTAAAAATCCACTTGAAAATTTATGCCTATATAACACACAATCAGCCCTGCAAATCTCAAATAACCCGAAATGAAAATCTGAATTGAAGTTTCATGACCTTAAAGATTGGAGTGAAGAGAAATGAAGAAAGTAAGAGATCTCAAATAAGTCGAATTGAAATTTCATGACCTTGAAGAGGGAAGTGCACATAAATAAAGAAAGTAAGAGAGAGAAAGTAGGAGAAGTTGTTAATTAGATGAAATAAGGAAAGGAAAGTTACTGCCTAGAATATTTTTTTATTATTTAAAAATAATTTAAATATTTAGCCAATCAAATCATAATACGGGGTTGGACTATAAAAAATACTTGTAGTCCAAACTGCCAGAAAATTTTACTCAAAATTAAATGTGAGGGGTGCCTCACTCGCACCGTTTTAGCTAACATGCTCATGAGTGAGTTTCAACAAATGGGTGTCATGCTATTTAATTGCAGTTATTTGATTACACATAAGTTATTTTGTCCATTGTATTTAATGTTGTGAGGGTGACAAATATCCACCTCGCTTTCTTTGTATTTTGTAACCACTCTCATACAACCTATATTAATTTATATAAACATATCAGAGCTTGAAATAATTATGCAATATGAATAAAAAAAAATGCTAAATTATCATTAAAAAAAAAAAAAAAAATCGAGTTTCGTCTCAGATGAGAATTAAGTGATTTATTAGATATAAAATTGAATTTTATGTCTCATTAAACCATATAATTTTTTTTTTTTACAACATGTGAGGTGGAAGATTGAACTTAGGACCTCATAGTCACTAGTTCACTTGTTGGTAACCATATAAAATTTTAATTTTATATTTAATAGATCCGTGAATTTTTAAAGATGTCTTATAAGTAAAGGACTTATTAATCATAAAATTGAAAAATCTTAAAAGTCTATTGGACACACAATTAAAAGTTTAAGAATCTATTACACTTTTAAAGTTATGGACTTATAAGACACGAGATTGAAAGTTCAAAGATCTATCTTAATTAGCTAAAAAAATATTAATTAGCTAATTAATGTCTTTGTTCATATTCCCCCAAGATTGTAAAAAAAAAAATTCACTTTTCAGTGATAAGAATTCAACAAGAACGATTACTTAACCTTCACTCATTCAACAATAACGATTACTTAACCTTCAGTCAATCGCGATAAGTGAAGGTTATGACAATCGCGATGAGCAAGAAAATCCATAAGAAGGATTGACACGATTTTCAATCGCGGTAAGCGTGTGATTTGACCCATTTGTTCATCGAAACCACCAAAATCATAACATTTCCCCACATACGATTTGACACATTCGCCAATCTACTAGTACCCCCAATGACTTTGTATATTAGCATTGCACCCACGCCTCCTATGTATGCAATGCACGAGTTTGACATTTTCTCATAATATTTTTTTGGATTTTGGAGATTCCACAAGTATGACAGCGAAGAAGAAGGTCAGCATAATCATCCATTATGGGGGTGCATGGGACAATCAGCATGTCTCCTATGTCGGGGGTACGATGAGAGGTATTCGGGGTCGTCGCAGAACAAACTACAACAAATTGAAGGAAGTAATATACGAGGCTATGGAACTCAGCCCGTCAAATTACAACATTCAAATAGGGGTGAAATACAGTCTCCAGGAAGCATCACCACCGGAAGTTGCAATTATGCGTAACTATTGTACAGACTGAGGAAGAGCATCATAATAACGAAACACATGCGAGAAACAATGAGCATGTATGTAAGTACGGGCTGACGCAAGTAGACACACTAGAACCTACCGTCTCATTATGCAACGATGAAATTTTCTCATGGGAAGACCCCGATGAAGAACCTGCAACGACCAATTTTGGTACGTTGAACAACAACGAGGGCATTGTAATGGGTGATACGTCATCGGTTCCTAGCAATGCAGAAATACGAACAACAAACAACCACGAGGGCATTGTGACTGGTACGTCCTCAGTTCCTAGAAATGCAGGAATACGAACGGCAAACAACAAGGACATTGTAATGACTAGTACGTCCTCATCTGATATTCATCAAGATCAAATCTTCTTAAGTAAACAGGACTTGAAGTGTCAATTGTCAATATATGCCATCAAGAAGAATTTTGAATTCACCGTTATGAAGTCGTCGAAGGAGCTCTACACGGTGCGATGCGTTGTGGAAAATTGCAAGTGGCGACTCCGTGGAATCGAGTTGAAAGGTTGTGGAATATTTCGGATTTCAAAGTACGTTAACTTACACACGTGCAGTAATGAGTTGTTGAACCATGACCGTATACATGCACATGATTACGTGGTTGGACACATGATAAAAGATAGAATAGAAGTTAGTCGTGTGTACAAACCAAAAGACATTATTCATGACGTACGAAATGAGTTCGGTGTGTTTATCTCTTACGACAAAGCATAGCGTGGAAGAGAAAAGGCACATGCACTTGTTAGAAGAACTCTAGAAGATTCATACTCAATTTTGCATGCCTACGGGGAAGCTTTGAAAATAGAGAATCCAGGTACAATATTCAAAATTCTAGTCCATGATCATTCTATGCACTTTAAGTACATGTTCATGACATTAGGTCCTTCAATCTGAGGTTATGTAAATTGGCGTCCAGTGGTTGTTGTTGATGGATCACATTTGAAGGAAAAATACGGAGGATGTATGCCATGGACGGTAACAATCAACTATATCCACTGGCATATGCAATTGTCGATACAGAGACAGATGAGTCCTGGACATGGTTCATGAAAAATTTGAATAATATTGTGAGAGAGGACCCTAATCTAGTTATTGTGTCTGATCGTCACATGTCTATCTCGAACGCAGTAAAAGTCGTATTCCTTACTGCATTTCACGACCTATGCACCTTTCACCTAAAGAAGAATCTCCTAACTAAGTTAAAAAATAACGCAGTTGGTACGATATTCACTAAGGCGTCTAGAGCATATGAGAGTCTGAGTTCAACATGTATTGGGAACAGCTTCGTGCCTTTAAGGATGGGGTTGTAGCGGCATACTTGGAAGAGGTCGGAGTAGAACGATGGGTGAGATGTTATCAAACGGAGAGAAGATATAATAATATGACAAACAACAATGTTGAGTCATTCAACTCCGTAACAGCTGCAGCTAGATGGATGCCCATAACAGCTTTGCTTGAATTCCTTAGAGGAGACCTGCAAGAGTGGTTTTATGACTGACGAAAATATTGGTCATCAAAAGAGTCGACCCACTCAGATTATGTTCAAACCGTGTTGGCTGATGAATGTGAGAAGGCAAGGCGACATACATTTAAGGGAATTGATTATTTTAGAGCTCATGTCATAGATGGTCAGTTTGATGGTCTCGTTGACTTAAGCACATGTACGTGCACTTGCAAAAAGTTCCAATGTTTGGAGATTCCTTGTTCGCATGCTATTGTTGCAGCCAGGGAATGAAATATCGTCTCATCTAGCCTTTGCAACAATTGTTATACCGTAAATTCACTAAAGTCTGCATATGCAGAGGCCATATGTCTGAATGGAAGAAACCATCTGGATATTTGGAAATGAAAACCCTCCCGCCATTGAGAATAATTTAGCAGAGGCGAAGGGTACAAAGGATCCCATCTACTGGAGAACGTCGTCCCTCGCAAAGATGTGGAATGTGGGACACAAGAGACATGTACCCAACCACTTTCAAATAGGAGAATTAGATGAATATAGAGATTTAATCTTGTACTTTACTTTTTCTTACTAACTTCATACAAAAATTACTAACTTCGTATGAAAATTGTAAGTGAAATCAGTGCATGTTGGGGAGTGATTGTTGAGTTATTGATTTTAGAAAAGAGGATTTAATTACAATTGATTTGATAAAGGTATCTTTTTGACACTCTTTGTACAACTGTAATCACATCTTTAATTTTAAAAATTGAAAACTGAATTAGTTACTAAACACATCTTCTTAAGCAATTTATTAAACTGAATTAGTTATTAAACATAAACAACCGTAGTTAACGAATTCAATTTCATACTCTACATTAAACATAAAAAAATTGAAGGGGGATCAGAGTAAGATTAATATAGAGACAAAATGAAAAGCTTAGAACATGTTAGATACAATTTGAAAGGATGTCATTTTTTCTAGTTGAAAATATGAACGGGAGTTGGAGTAAAATTTTATCACAAACAGGGACAGGGTTGTCCATTTTTTTTTTTTTTTTTTTTCTGTTTTCTTTCTTAAATATGTATGATAAATTTAAAATCTTGAGATATTAATTTGTTTTCTATGAAAATTAGAAAATTTCTTCTTTAAATGTGAATTTCTTATTAAGATTAACAATTTAAAGGTAATTTTTTTTAAATAAATTATTTTATGTAATAATAATAAAAATAATCATAAACGGGTAATAATTTTCCCAGGAAACTTGATGTACTCATTGACAATATTAAAAGCATGTACATCTTAGTGAAACTTAGCTTTATATTAAAATTTTGAGATATACAAAAAATGAAATAGAATAATCTAAACGGAATTAGATTCAGTTTCGTCAATGAACACCAATGGGAAGCTCTCCCTCTTCCTCTTCTTCTCCCTTCGTACAAAACTCCTAAGTCCTTCGACGGATGATGGAGACCTGCCATCTTCATCATTTGCTTCCACAGTTGATGGAGCCCTCTCCTCTTCACACTTTGCGGTTGCTAGGCCATTCTCCTCAACATTATTAGCACGAGACACAAGTGAAAGTGGGGTGTGAGCAGGTGCCTGGTTGACGCTGGGATCAGACATTTGCGGCTCCTCGTTAAGATATGTGTCCGCCAAAGTTGGTGAAGCAGGGTGAGGCTTATTGTAGGTGAATGTGAGGAACTAGATGAGGAGGACGAAGTGTGATATGATGGTTCCTCATCCTCGCTCTCTTCCGGTGTAGTGGTTTGTTTATAGGATGACCCACCAGATTCGCCATCTGAATTGCAGTATGGCGCACTCGGGTATTCAAAGAATGCATCATCAAATGAGTTGTCTGAATACATTTTTTTAGGGTATAAAATAAAAATTGATAAGAAGAATAACACCTATAAATGAAAAATGTAGTTTAAAGTGTGGGATAAGAGTATAAATAGAAGTTTGGTAGGGGAATATCAAAAGGTGGGTGTAACTGCAATTATACAGCATTAACACCATGCATGAAATCCAAAATCCGAGTATTTTACAATCGTAACGTCTCGAGATAATCACCCAACGGTCCCAAATCGCGGCAAGCAGAGGTTGAAAATCACGATCAGGAGAGATTGAAAATCGCGACCGGCCATTGTGGAAAATCGCGACAAGGTTAGGGTAGAAAATCAAACCAAGAATTGCGATAAAATCGCGAGAAGCATACTGTGCGAAATCGCGACAAGAAGTGGGTGGAAATGGCGAAGGGCAAAACCATCTTTATATGAGGGGCGTGAGATTGCTAGTGATCGTGATCAAGGAGTTGCTAACGACAGAAAAAAAAAAAAAAAAAAAACCAAAAAGCTTGCATTTCAAGCCCGCTCGTCAAAAAAACCTCACGCCTCCCGGTGTGGGTCATATGTACAAAAACCTCTAACTTTGTTTCCACGTAATAATCAATTATTATGAGATTATTCCATTGACAAATTACAGGTGGACCCCACATCTCTTTTGCAGGTGTTTTCGTAAACAACATCAAATAAATAAGGAATTTTAGCTTTATAAGACAATTATAGGCCATAAAGGTAAACACTCCCAAAATTAAAACCAACCTCAAACACAGAGTGGAATAATTAATTGAACCGAATAAAAATTAAAAACAACACCCTAAAAACTAGAGATTTCAGAATCATAAGACAATTCGAAAATGGATATTCTATGAAACCAAAATATTTGTAGTCCTATAAACTATTTAAACAGGCAACCCAGTAGAAGAAATTGCAAAATTAATTTGATTTTGTATTTCAAAATGATTAGATGACAAACAAATTTTAAGATCTACATCCAATAATTTGAAAGCAAGTGCGACATTGTTGCGTACTAATTGATCGTTGAATGAAAAAATATATATAAAATTGAATATGAGATTTAGAAAACAAAAAAGGAGAATTGAAGTTTTATTAGGAAAGTTGAAAGAGAAGAGCATAAAGAAAAAAGAAAGGAAAGAGAAGAGAAACAAGGTATATATATTTTGTGGGAGAAAGAAGATTGTATCTTGTATAGCATAAAAAGAAAAGCAATGAAATTGATGAAAGGAAAGGGCAAGGTCAGAATCTGATGGTACTGGGGCCGAAGCAGCTCAAATCCATGAGTTTCCTCATCTTCTCCTCAGGAGTTGTATGGATCTGGTTGGAAATGGCAGACGAAGAGGAAGCAGGCAGCTTCTTGGCTTGGGAATAAGAACGGATCTTGGTCTTCCCATGTTGCTGTACAGACTTGATAACGTTGTTCCACCGGCAAATGCCTTGGTCCTTCAGTGCCTCCACAGCACCTATGCTCGCCGCCACCAACCAAGCTGCACTCTTCGACCACATTTCTCCTCTGTTTCTCTAATTGTCTCTCTTAGGTTTAGCTTCGGAATTGTGGGTATAAATAGAAACGAAGGGGGGTTTTAGAAACCCATGGTTTTCAGGACAAAACTAGGTGCTCTGCTCTTGCTTTCGGTAGTTCCTGGATTTTCTCAAATGGGGCCACCGCGTTTCATTACTTTACTTATGCTTCTTTTCATTTAATCAATAATTAATCATTTAATAATCTTACCTGTCATTTCAATCACTATTAATTATATTATTTTATCAATTGATTTTTTTTTTTCAACCAATATCTGGGGAGGATATACTACTTTTATGGAAGTTCCTTAAGCTATACCAATGTTTAGGTTCAATTGAAAGAATTGAAAGTGTAATGATTAAATACTCGTGTTTTTGCTCGTTTTGAGTCACGTTCTATTTTAGTCTCTATATTCGAATGTTAAATTTTAGTTTATTGTTAATTTTTATAAAAAAAATTGTCTTTATTAATCTTCGTCTCTATACACTTTGAAAACATATTTATATTATGTTTTTCTTTGTGTGAAAATTAGTATTATTATTTAACAAATTTCGTAAAACTTAAATTAACTTCAAATTAATAATAAAGACTAAATTTTTAAGATTTATTAAAAGTAGAAGACTAAAATAAAATGAGATTAAAACATTATGGACCAAAATGGTATATTAACCTAATATTTATGTATGTATGGGGATGAAGCAACAAAATTTTGATTAAGCCAAGTACTTGGGGAAATTCATTCCAAATTGAGAGAAACTCTCTAACAACATTGTTCATTAAAATGATATTTTAAGAATTTCCTTTACAATTATCAAGAGGTTCTATGTATGACATTTTTTTTAAAAATGTTGTAATTTTTTAAACTATTATTAAAATTTTATCGTTTTGAAATTATTTATAAAAAAATTTGCAGTTTTTAATACAAGAGACAGATGTTGAACTCCGTCAGTGAACATCATCTTTTTCAGATATTAAATATCATTAAAAAAGCCTCTCCCTAGTGTAGTGGAATTAAATTTATAACTTGTTAAGTTTAAAACAAATAAGAAGGGATGATTTCCCAACCCAACATGATGTTGTTGTTAAAAAAGAAAATAAACAAGTGGCAGTGATTCGAGGGTAGTATGGAAAATCTCACTCTACCAGCGTTATACCAGAAATTTCCACTATATGCAATCTATCTCACGCACCATTCTTTTTTATTTATTTTTTCTTTTATTCAAAATTCCCTCCCCTCTTTTGGCAGACATTCAAACGGGGTAGTTTGAAAAATCTCCACGGCGCATCAGACCAACATAAATATATATTATATAAATATTATTATTATTATTATTATATATATACTAACTAATATTAAAGTTAAATTATAAATTTAAGGTGTGCTTGGTTTAGATTTTTAAGGGAGTCTCTGGCTCATGGAGTTAAGAGAGTTAGACTTGTTTAGTCTAAGAGATTAAGAGAATTTTGAAGTATGTGTTTGAAGCAGAGAGTTGTTTAGTTTGGAGTTCTAAAGTCTGTGGTGTGTTTGAGGCAGAAAATTATTGAACCTAAAGTTCTGAAGTCTGAGTTTATTTTAACTATTTTTTTTTGCACATTTTTTTCTACCAACTTTCAAAATTTCAATTATTAAAGACTTCTTCCAATTCAATAAATTCTAAAAATGAAATTTTTTATTTTTATTTTATCTATTCTTTACAAATTTATTTGAAGACATTTTATTTTTTCACATTGACCTCATATTATTTTTTCACATGGATTATCAATAAATAAATATTTTTGTTAGACTCATTTAATTTTATGAATTTTAAGATTGTGACTTTTTTTGGTTTTTATTAATGTAGGTATATTTTACAAACTTTTTTTAAAGAAAAAAAAAAAAACAACACATAATATAGTCTTATTCCGACTCATGTGTCAAACACATCTTTCTCCACTTCCACTCTTTTAAACTAGTCATTCTTCTGAATCCACTGCACTCGAAAACCAGCCTCTCCTAAACTAGTCATTCCATCTGAATCCACTGCACTCGAAAATCAGCATCTCAACAATGACGGTTTATTTTAACTATTTTTTTTTACAACTTTTTCTATAATTATTCATATTTTTATTGTTAAGTATTTCTTCCAATAAATTTTAAGAATGCGTTTTTTGCTTTTTTTATTTTATGTATTCTTCACAAAATTCTTTTTTCAATATCACTCACATTAATTATTCATTTTATTTGGATAATTTTAAAATAAAAAGAGTCGTACACTAATGTGTTAAATATTACCTGTGAATTTAAAAAAAATTAATCCATTAATTTAAACGGATCCAAATAAGCTGATGTTTAATTTTTTTCCAGTATAAGAATACTACCTCTTGAATTTGGTTCAAGTACCAATTTTGATTAAACAACTTAATTTATACTTAAAATAATAAAAATAGGTTGAATTGCATTTTTAATCATTTTACACATTTGGTTTAAATTATGTTTTTTTTTTAATAATTAAAAATATTGTGGGAGGGAGGGAGAGAGACGAGGAGAGAGAAATGTGTTGCCTTAGAAAATGGGACCGACGTGAATAGTGATTACTTAGAAGTCTGAGAAGTTCAATAGTAATTACTGTAGAAGTCTGGGGAGTTGATATTTTTTATCCAAGTACAATAAGTTTGTGGGCCAAACAAGGAGTTAACTTCTCCTCTCAACTCTTTCTCCAACAAGTCTGTGGGCCAAACACCCTCTGTTTAATTTTTGAAAAAAGTCATTTTAGAATAATTTGAGGTGTTTGGCAACCACCCAAAATGAATTTTTAGAGAATGAGTTTGTGAAAGAATGCATTTTAGGTGAAACACTTGATATTAACTTTAAAAAAAATGTTTTTTGGGTGTTTAATCCAAAAACCTACATAATTCTCATATTGTATTAAATTACTAAAATACCATCACACTACTCCTTGTATTAAAATTACCAAAATACCCTCGCACTACTCCTTTAATTTTTCTCCGACCACCGTCGCCCCACTCCAGCCACCATCGCCGCCCGACTCCGACCACCTCCCACCTAATTCGCATATTGTATTAAAATTATCAAAATACCCACACACTACTCCTTGTATTAAAATTACCAAAATACCCTCACACTACTCATTTATAGTTTCTTCGGCCACCATCGCCCACCTCCGGCTACCGCCGCACTCGGACATCCGAAAAATATTTAAGATGGAGGGATTAAACCCCTGATCTTTTAATCAAAGACATAATATTATGTCAATGAGCTAAGCTTGATTTGTTAGTTCAATTGACAAATATATATTTAAATTTATTAGTTTATATTATTTATTAATAATTGCCCTTTATAGTAATTTAACATTAAGAGAAACAGTTCTAGTGTAGAGGAAACCAAACACACTTTTAGATAAAAAACACTTTTGAGAAAATGTAACCAAACACATAAGTGTTTTAATTATAAACATTTCTAGAAAAAAATGTTTAAAAAAATGCATTTTTTGAAAAACTTTTTTTAGTAGTCAATCCAAACACACCCTTAGTCTCTGACTTCCAAGTTTATGTCTATTTGACTCTTTAATTTAAAACATGTCTAATAGGTCCTTGAACTTCTAATTTGTGTCCAATTAGTCTCTCAGTTTTAAAAAGTATCTAATAGATTCTTAAGCTTTTAATTTTGTGCCTCATAAATCACTAAATTTTTTATTTTGTGTGGTCATTGACACCCACTACCATCGAACTGCATGATGTTTTATACAAATATCGCGAAACAAATAATACATATATTAAACCTACTCTCCTATAAATTGAAATTACATAGGAATTTTTTTTTGAGGGGCACGTACCCCTAACTCCTAGGTGGATCCGCCCTGACTACAATTGTACAAGAAACTTTGCTCAACTAACTTGATGTATAGACTAGTGATTAAGAGTTTAATGCTCAACTAACCTGATGTATAGACTAGTGATTAAGAGTTTTTAAACCGTGGTTCAAATTGTCTTCCGATGAAAACACTTCCCCTTCAAATTTATACTTTTAATCAATCCACCAAAATGTCTATAAAACAATGGGAAGAAAAATATCTGGATAAATAATATAGAAAAAATAAAAAATTAGTAAATGTTATATTAATTCGTGACAAAATCATTATCACCCACGATACATGAACGAAAAAAAGCCATGAAAATTGCAAATTGCTTCAACTGAATTAGAAATCGATATGAATACCTCATTCTCGTTGCCACAATGATACACACTCAATTTCGATAAACCGTCGAAAAAACATCATAATCCCCAACAAAAATTCAACACTATAAGTAAATTTGTTCTCTGTTTTAGCATAGTAGACAAAATATTAGTATAATCGTAGCTGCTCAAGCTCATTTTCTTATTGTTGGCGCAAGATTTTGGACCTTCCCTTCTTCGTCGCGTTCCGGCGTGGTTCGCCGTCTCCGGGGCCGAAACGAACCTGCACAAAGGAGGATAGTGATCTTGTACCGGTGTGGGGTTGACCCCACAAGGCTCCGATGCTTAAGTCAGATAGTGTTCTGAACGTAAGTAGGAGTGATAGTGTGTTAGGGTTGCATAGTGTTACGTACCTCCCCCTCCTTGAAAGAGAGGGGTATTTATAGGCAGTATGAAGCGGATTCCCCTTGATGGTTCCGCTCTGCTAGTCATTATGAGGATCCTCGAATCGGACGAGGAGGTATGGACGATCTGGGCCTGTCCGTACTCTTTCTCATAATGACAATCGTCGTCCCCTCAATTCCGGACGGAGTTGGGGGCGCTGTTGTACCGTCGTCTAATCAGATGAGTCATGAGCGTCTTATCAGATGTTCTTCACGCTGATCGAGAGGCAGCCTGGCAACAGCGAATCCTCGGATGGACGGGCAGGCTCGGATACGCGGAGTCCTGGGGTTGACCCCAAGTTGTTGAGACATCTTGTGCTGACGTCGTGGCCTCGACCTCTTGATGAAGTGGGTCGTGACGTCAACGGCTGACATCATCCTAAGATAGCCCTTAATACCTATGACTAGTAATTCTACTTTTATAATCTCATTCCTTCGGAACAAATGCGTATAAACTTCTCGAAGTATCTTTCAGATTTTAATTATAGATCAAAAATTTTATTACCAATAAAACAAAATGCCGAAATCGCCATCACAGTGGATTAAAGTTAACAAGCAAACATAAAGAAGGCGAAGAATACAGTAGAACCTTTACGACGATAACAACGACATTACCGACGAGACCTTCTGGTGCTTACCAAGTTCCAAGATCGACGGAGGGGATCTTAGCCCCAGTATTCAACTGGAAAAATGATATTTGATTAGCCATCTCCAAGCTCTCACGAGAAACAAAAATAGAGTTCGAGAGAGCGAAATGAAAACCATTCATCTTCCAAATTCAAACTCACTTCTCCTTCAGGTCGGCCTCGGATGACCAGCTAGATAATCGAGTAGACCTGCAAATAAGAGATAAAAGAAACTTGCATCAGTGTGGTACTCGGCCCAACACGCTTTGATGCTTAAGTTAACAAGAGGATTGTGAAAGCTAAGCTCAAGTGGAGTTAGGATGTCTTGCGTACCTCATATGAAGGGTGTGACTTCATATTTATTATAAGTAGAAATGCGTTGGGCGTGGCGTCAATATCGTACACCTAGGGCGACGTGATATTAAGGTGACTTGATGGTGTCAGGGCGTAACCATCGAGTGCTTGACTAGTGGACTACCATATCTGGTAATCGGCCTCGTCTGGTCGGCCATGATGGGTGGGCTCACAAGTATGTGCCATTTCACCTAGATTTTATAGAGGGGATCTTTGGGATCCGGTGTGGATCCTTGGGAACTTGCGCGTCGACGTCACCTCCGACCCGTGGCATAACATTGGCCCCACCAACGGATCGGTTCGCTGACTGGTCGATCTTGGAACCAGGTATTTAGTATTCTTGCTCAGAGATAGGAGGTCGAAGATGACGTCAAGGCTGATCTGGCGGAGGCAATTTTTTCCAGGCGACACTTTGAATTCTTGATGTTGTGCCATTAGATCGTCTTTCATCCTACAATCGAGATCGCCTGTTTCATGGCTATAAAAAGGGGGATTCTTCCTTAACCGTTTATTTTTTTTATCTCTCGCAATTTTGGAGTACTCCGAGCAGCGCCTTCTCATCTCAAGGTAAGCTTTGTTCTGTTATTACTTTTATTAGCATCATGGGCAGGAAAAATGTCACTCCCAACACAGGTTGAGGCGGGGTCACCGACCTATTATCTTCCCGACCTCGGGGGCCCTCGCGACTATCTGAGTCCGGGTTGGCTAAGTTGCGAGCTCGGTATGATGTTCCGGCGTGCATCGAGATGCGCCTTCCTAGGGCATGTGAGACGATTGAGAGTCCTCTTGAGGGAGAGGTCGGGATGTATCGCAACATATTTGTGTGTGGCCTAAGACTCCCGCTTGCGCCGATTGTTCATATGTTCCTATGGCGTGCCGGCCTGGCCCCAACACAGATTTCTCCCAACATTTGGGGGTCATTCCTCTCGTGTTGTGTGTTATGGGAACAATATGGGAAAGGGACGAGCTTTCGGTGGAGCAACTATTCCTTATCCATCATCTGAAGCAAGTGTACCAGCACCCCGCCCGATATTACTTATCGGTGAAGGGTCGTTGGGGGAAACTCGTTGAAAATTCAACCTTGGTGAAGGGGTGGAAGGAAGATTGGTTCTTTACATCAGGTGAATGGCTTGTCATGAACTCCAACGAGCAATGTAATTGTGCGGTCCCGATCGAGTTTAAGGAGTTAGGTAGGTTTCTATCCCTCATCAGCTCGGTCATTTTTAAATGTGTTTCCTAACCTTGATTTCTTGTGCGTAGGTAAATCTCGTTGGTGTCTTCCCAAGCTTGCCTCTACCGTAAGAATATACCCATTGAGAGGCAGCTTAGTACCATGGTGTGCACCGAGTAGAATCTGTCCCAAGCTAGTCTCATCTATCAGATTTCGTCGACCCGTGACAATGACTTGCTCATTTTTACACGTGTCGGTACCTTGTCTGAACTCGACCCTAAAATCGCTAAAGATGCTGAAGTGACATGAGAGCTAGTTTTGTCTTTGCAGGGATGTCAGACATGAGAGCTCTTCTTAGAGTGGCTGAGGAACTCGCCAAGGCTACTCCTCCTTCAAGCTCGTCCCGCAAAAGGTCCTGAGATGGCACGAAGGTCAGCCCATCTACACTACCTTCTGGGGTTGTGGCGACTTGCACTCCTGCCGAGGCCATTAATGCCCTTCAGTTTGGCAATCTGCCTCAGGTCAGGCGCGAAAAGAGCTATCGAACTTTCCCTCCTGCCGAGGAGAACACAAAGTTTCAAGGCCCAACTTCTTTTGAGCAACCTTTCATGTACGGGCATTTGTTGGGTGTTAGTTTCGACCCTAGGGATCTCTAGGCTGAGGTTGGAGTTGTAGTGACTTATCCATTATTCGACCTCAAGCGTTGTGTTGCAGACCTTCTGAAGGTGCATTTTTGTATTTTTTTTATTACCTTTTGGCTTTTCGAACAATGTTAACTTGTCTTTTTTGTTTAGGTGGCTACCTGCGTCACTGGGGACTCTTCTCTGCTTGGGAGAGAATTGTCCGACCTAAGGTCTCGTCCTTCCACACTCTCGTTTGAAGATGAGCTCGATCGAAAGCAGAAGAATGAGGTTCGGCTGGAGAACCGAACTTCTTACTTGAAGAAAAGACTCAATGAATGTGAAACGACCTTAGTGGAGTTTGAGGAATAAGCTTGTCGAGCTCGAAGAGGACTTGGCGAGTGAGAGGTTGATAAGTGAAGGATTGAAGGTTGGGTTGGCCACTGCGGCGAAGAAACTTGCTGATCTGGGGAACAACCAAGATAAACTCGAGTCGACCTTGGATGGCACCTCGACATATGAGGGCCTGTAGAAGCGGGTGATGAAGGTCGACTTCAACCTTGTGTCGGAGAAGACCACGTATTTGAAATGAAGCTCAGATGGACGAGCTCTCTGCAACATTTGCCTCATTCTGGGAAGACAAGGCGGAGTGGATAGATGACCTAAATTCTCCAGCCAGACCTTCGTCTGGTGTTTCGGTTGTCGACGAATTCGAGAAGAGGGCCTGTCTCGTACTCTTTTTCTTATTTTTTTCTTTCTTTTGCTTAAGTTTCTAGGGTTGTGTTGCTCTCGTTAGTTGTTGTATCTTGGTTGGTTGACCTCTTTTGTATGAATGTCTGGGCTCGACCCTTAGTTTTTATATGGAATTGTTCGACTTCGGCCATATTTCATTCATCATATGACCTTGGCTCCCTATATTTCATTCGACTTCAGACATGTTTTAATGTCGCCTCGTTCCTTTAGCAGTTCGAGCTCATTGTTGGTCCCTTACGGAGGGCAGACACCCTTTTGAAGGGGTCTGAGATCGGTCCTTGTCGGAGGGCAGACGTCCTTTTGAAGGGTCTGTGGTCGATCCATTTTGGGGACAGACTCTTCCTTAAGGGGTCCATGGTTGGTCCTTTTCAGACGGCGGACTTCTTTTTTAAATCATATTGTTATCAAACGGGGCCTAATTGAAATTTTACACTTTAGAAAGAGTCTAACAGATCCTTAAACTTTCATTTTTGTGTCCAATAAATTCCCGAATATAGGTATCTGAAAACAAGCACAAATTTCAAAAACTAAAAACTAAAAATAATATTGTTATCAAACGAGACTTAATTAAAATTTTAGAGTTTCATTAGACATATATAAATTTCAATTTTATACCAAATAGATCAATTGCCAATTAAAATTTTATGTTTTTTGAATAGGCCAGAGACCTATTATACATAAAATTGAAAATCTAGGAATCTATTCAAAATTGAAAGTTCAAAGACCTATTACATACTTTTGAAAGTTTAGAGACCAAATAAACATAATAACATAAAAGTTTAGGAACTAAATTTATAATCTAATCGATAATAATTTATTTTTTAAATATAAGAATCCAAATTGAAATAAAATTGTCAACTAAAGCATAACTCAACTTATCAAAATATATATATGTTCGAGTAAGATATTTAAATCTACTCCCACCTACATACATGTGGTTCAACTTTTAAAAAAGAAAAAAAAAAACTAAAAAAACCCACTTTATTTATTCAAAATTAGATGTTGCAAAAGTTTTGTTTTCGTTCCCATGGATTTATTATTTGACCCACAGATATTTTTTTAATTGTAGAATAAAGTTCATTGAACCGTGTATAGTATAATAATCCACAAGTTTAAGGAACCTGTGGAGTTTTGAATTTTTTCCGAAAAATGAAAAAAGAAAAATAAAGAAACCACGACTCAAAGAATTTAACTTCCGAACGACTTTGACAAATTTATTAATTTTTATGACCTCTCTCCTTCCCGGTATAATTGCACGTGCCTACGTTCAATAATTTAAATTCAAATGTACTACGTTTCTTAATTTATTCAAATATTGATACAACGTTGGAGAATTAACTTTATTTTGCTATATCAAAAAAAAAAAATAAAATATTTGGCCAGCATATCTATGCGTTAACGACCAATAGATATGTGGTTCGAATCTCCCAATTCCTATTGTACTAAAAAAAAAATTAACTTGTCAAATCGAGCATAGCTCAATTGGCATAAGGTTGTGCCCGTGACTATGAGGTCATGGGTTCAATCCTCGCTTTAATTAAAATATCATTGAAAAAAAAAAAAAAATTAACTTTAGATGCATTGAAATAAATAAATGGTTTCCTATTTTGTTTTTTTTTTTTTTAAATAATTTAATGTTTGAAGTATTTCAATTTTACACAAATTTAAGTATAGTTGATTGGATAAAACACTTATTATCAAATCAAAAGTTGATGATTCCATCGTAATTGTTGAAATAAATAAAAAAATATATTTCGATTTTACTCGGTTTAATTTTTTTTTTTCAATCAAGTTCATACCCTTCGAAATTGAGAAAAGAAATGACGAGATGACATTTTAAAATCTTATTGTGAGAAAGTGAGAAAAGTTTAATTTGTACCTTTGAACTTGTGTGGGGATTCAATTTTAACCTTAAAATTTTGAGTTTCGTCATTCTAAACTTTCAACTTGAATAAATATTGTAATTTAAACTCTATGATTGAGTAGGTGGTGCATGCAATTAATACCCTTAATTATTGTTGACAAGTTGTGAGCATTCGCCAACATGAACATAGTTCAACCGAAAAAAAAATAAAGTAGAAATTATTGATTAAAAGTCCGGGGTTCAAATCTTCAACCTCGCATATTGTAAAAAATTAAATAGTTGGGGCATTCTTATAGTTGAAAATTGTAGGTATTAGTTATTTTAAATGTTTTCTTGAATGCAATTAATTAGTTGGATTTGACCATATTTTTTTTTTTTTTTTTTTTTTTGGTTAAATTTGAACATTTTTTTATAGGCTCGATTTTATAGTTATGTTTGAGACGACCAATATGAACATAATTCAACCGACATAATGTATGACTTAGTGACCTAGAGGTCTGAGGTTCAAATTCTTCATTTTGCATGTTGTAAAAAAAAATGGTTACGTTTGAGACAAAGGTATTAATTGATAGATTAAAAGTTTGGTGTCAAAATTGACTCACTCATCTAAGTTCATGGGTAAAAAAATGAGCTTTCCTCTTTTAGGGGTTGTTTGAGACACGGGGTTGCTGGGAGTACGAGTTAATAAGTGGTTGAGTCTGGAGAGTTAGTTAGTTTGTGAAGTCTATGTATTTGGGGTGTATAGTTGTCTAGTCTAGGAAGTATGTCTTTTCTGAAATCTATGTGTTTGAGTTGCAAAATTGTCTAGTCTAGAGTTCTAAAGTATGTCTTTTGTTTGGGGCAAAGAGTTGTTAAATATAGAGTTCTGAAGTCTTTAAGCATGAAATTTTTCATTTTTATTTTATCTATCCTTGAGAGACAATAAATTCTTTGGAGACAACAAAAATATTTTTTAACACATTACCTCACATTATTTTTTCAATATCTCTCACATTGATTATTAAATAAATAAATATATATATATATGGGTTGGTTGCACAAACAGCAATCAAACCCAAAATAATTGCAAATTTAGCAAAATTTAAAATATTTTGCAAATATGACAAAAAAATCAGTGACTATCACTGATAGACTCTATCGTTGATATATGACTATCACTGATAGACTATTATCACTGACAAAATTCTATAAAAGAGACTACTATCAGCGATAAACTTCTATCAGTGATAGACCATACTATCAGGGATATAAATTGTCATATCCGCAATTTTTTTTAAAAAATGCTATATTTTTAATTATTTTACTCTAAATTGACATATGTTACAATTTCATATATATATATATATATATATATTTTGTTAGGACTATCTTTCGCCAATTTTTGTTTTTGTTTTTGTTTTTATTAACGTATGTATATTTTACAAACTTCTTTAAAGAAAAAAAAGAACAACACATAAGTATAGTAGAGAATAACGTTGAATCTAATATTGGAAGAAAAACAATGGCCAATTTCATGGTTACAACAAAAAATAGTGAATGGTCGACAAGGGCAAAGTTCATAGTTTGAACAAAAAATACAACAATGTCAAGTAGGGCCAAGATGGTGGTTACAACAAAAGTCAAACATGTTAAGGGTTGCTAATAATGATCATGATCATTAATTACAAACAAAATTTGTGGGAGCACAAAATGAGTTCAAGGAAGATGAGTCATTCCACACGTCTACCTAAAAGGTACATGCAATAATCTCATTTTTCCTCCAAAGGACCACAGAGGTTCGAATGCACGAGTTCCCGAGGTTCTTTGGACCTATAACCTTTTTCAGAAAAAATATTGTTTGGTCATTTTTCCCTCAAGACAAGACTCACATGGTGGTAAAGAGTTGTCCTATAACCGATTTAGGTGACCACTCTTAACGAATCTCCCAATCCTTTTGAGATTAATGTGGCCTAGTCTCAAGTGCCAAAGATAGGTACTTGGAGAAAACTTCTGCCTTTTATTTTTAGTCTCAGCTGTTTTAAACATCTCAGTGTTTAAAATATCTTTTGCCTCAGTTGGTCTTAACACATACAAGTTGTTTTCTAGTTTTTCAGAACATATACGTACACCTCTTTCGCTAATGAACGCTTCATTAAACTCAAAAGATACTTTATACATATCTTCAAGCAAACAAGAGATAGATACAAGGTTTCTCTTAAAACTAGGAACCAAGAGTACATTTTCTAGTAAAATGAACCTATCTCTAAACACCAACTTCACCGCTCCCACTGCTTTGGCTGAGACAACCTCTCATGTTCCAATCCTGAGAGTTATCTCACCTTCAGCAAGCAGCTGCCAGGAACTAGTTTCCTGAAAAGAAGAACAAACATGGTTAGTGGCTCCTGAATCCAGTATCCATGCAGAACTTTCATGTTCCACTAACCATGTTTCAACAACGAGTAAATCATATTTACTTTGTTTTTTATTCTCAGCTTTCCTCACCATGAGGGTATCATGACAGACCGATGAGGACAGTTGTCCAAACATCGCCTGTAATGAACTCATGGTCTCCTTAGCGGTGATCACTACCTCATGCTTCTTAGCTAACACATCAGATATGCTGGCTAAGATGTAGACCCGGGCTTTATCATTAGCCATAGTCCACCTGTCAAATGCATCTCGAACATTTCGAGTTGCAGTCGAGCTAGGAGGGGGAGGACATTCCTCTCTGATAGCTCCAAAATAGAGCTATCTTAATGTCCCTAATTCTAGCTAAAACCATGACATATATTGATTAAAATGCTTTCTTATAGGTGATTTCATGGTGAAGAGCTCGGAAAGTCCATTAATGATTTTCGGGGCTAAAAAGGTCATTTAAGAGGTTTCGGGAAGTGTTCGGGTCAAAACGATAGGCCAAACGGAGCCCGGGAGCCAAAACGACCCAAAAGTGGGCTAAGAGCCGAGAGGGCAGCGCCCAGGCGCCGGCGCCCAGCGCCCAGGCGCCCAACGAACGCAGCACGCGCGCGCGCCCGCGCGCGTGTTGCGTGCTCAATGTGTTAAAATAATTAGGCAATAAAAGAGATAGAGCACTCAGAACATGCAAGCATACATGATCTTATAGCAAGTAGTAAGTATATTTCATTCGTTTTCCCACAGAGATTTATTTTTAGCTATTCGCGAAGTGTTTTGTTAAGAAAGAAGGGGTGGATTTGATGGGGTAAAATTGGTTTTTAATTATCTAATTTTTGCTGAATGTGTAAAGGGTAGTAACATCAACGAGAACAAGTGAAATTTAAGCTCAAATGAAAAGAAACGAAATTAATAAATGAAGGCAAAGACGGCTAAACAAAATTTTAACTTAAGCAGAATTGCGGAGACAGCAATTCTACCGCAATTAAATAACAGCGAAAGTGTGTAAATGGGTGAGTTAAGGGCTACTAATGACTATCCTATAGGCATTCTTATACGATTCTCAAGCACTGGATCTACTCTCTATGCATCAAACTATCTCAATCTCATGTATCGTCCGATTCCATGCATTAGATTCTTTAGTTTACTCAACTCAAAGTAAGGTCTTAAGCATCTTGTTAAAGCAGAAAGATATGGTTTGTACTAGGGAAACGCCTATTCCTAGGCCGTTTCCTGGTTACCTTGAAAGGCTAGCATGATAATATGACTCTGAACTCTTACTCCTTCCAGAGGTTAGGAGTTCTTTGGACAAAATGGATGGCCAATCGAAATTGCCCGTGGGATGAAGCTTACATACAATCAATGCTTCGAGAGCTATCCTACATGCTTGATTCACGTTTTTTAGCCTATGGAGTTGTCATTAGCATGCCCCTAAGTGACTTAGTTACTCATGGATATAAGGAGAACAGAACTAAAGGATAAGATGGACATGCTTAGAAGGGAAATGTGCTTAAAACAGCAAGGGAAAGCAGTAGAATGCAAAGGCAGAAACTGTGAAATACTGAATGTTGTGTTTGATTAATTGATTGTTTGAATGAACATAAGAGATACTTAAAGTAGAGAACAGCAAGACAGAACACAACGAAATGATCTAAACTAGCCACAAGAACAGAAACAACACAAGACAGAATTGGAAAACAGAAATGAAGAACAGAAAGCAGTAAAACAGCTCGAAATCTCGTTGCAGCCGCCTCGAATGAAGGATGAGAAAGGTCAGCCTTGCTTGGATGAATCCAATCGGGAGAGAAGAAGAATCTCCTCTCCTTCCTATCAGATTATCGATTCCAACAGCTGAGCTTCGCAAACCAGCAGACGGCAAAGGAAAACTAGGAGAAAAGGTGGACTGCGAGAAGACTTCTACGCTTTCGGATGATGCTTGAACCCTCGACTTTGACCCCTATTTATAGTAATCTGCAGGTGCATTTGGGCCAAGGAGAACCATCAATCTTCAACGTCGTACTTCAGAATGGATGGAGGAGAAAGAACGAATCCCTGAAATAACGGAAATTAACAGAAAAAGATCAGTCAACTTACGGTTTTCACTTGAAACATTGCGGTGACCGCAATGTTTCCGCAATGCGTTCGCAAAGCTTGTTTTTCATTCTTTTCCTTCGGTTTTCAACTCTTTTCTTTCCTATTGTGCATAAGTCCTAATTTAGCTACCTTCTTCTAATTCTCATATTTAAGCATAGGTTTAGGCTAAATGCTATCAAAAACACCTAAGAGTGAACATCTTTCTAAGCTAATTAAGCCCTAAAAAGGTCACTTTTGGAGACGTAACACACCCCCAAACTTAAGGTTTTGCTTGTCCTCAAGCAATCTAAGGACTTTCCTAAGCTGCTGTTTCTTCTTCTTTAACCACTTACTAACTCCCCTATATCCCTATCTAGCACTGCTGTCCTGTGACACACTTCTAAGCTTAAAACTACCCTCTTATCTAGCTTCTTCTGACTTCGCCTGCCTAACACTCCATCTGTTTCCATTAACTCCCTACAACTGATCTTCTTGCTTTTGTCATATCATGCCACTATCCCTAAGGTTTCAAATTCTGCCTAGCTTTACCTCAGACTCAGTACATGCTTCTAGCTTTATTTTTAATGTGCCTAGGATTCCTTAGAGTCATGCCAGTCTTAGTATTAACGGTGACAGTAATACTTTTAAAGAACAACCTAAACCCTGGCATCACTACATTGGATAAACACTCATCTCCCTAAACAACCCTACAAGTTACAACTTTGTGCTTAGCTAATTGAGGATCAGAGTGCTTTTTAAATAGGACATCTAAGCCACAAAGTTATAACTCCTAGGTATACATTCTTCTTCCCTATTCTTTTCCCTTTTTCTTACTTAGGTGGGGCCTCTCCTCTGGTTGCCTTTTGATGCAATGCCACTTGTGGGTCACACACTTGGCACTGATTACTTAGCAACCTAAGAGAGACCCCCCTCTTTATTCTATTTTTCATTTTTTTTTTTAGTTCATCATTTTTTGTAAAGGAGAAGAAGAATGCTTATGTTTCTAAGGGAGAGAGGAATGTTCCTAGGCCTAGGGTGGCCTCCCCCAAACTTCAACTACTCATTGTCCCCAATGAGTGTCTGAGGTGGCACACCCCCAAACTATCCTAGAAGCATCTAGTCTAAGGTAAAACAAAGAGAATCTAAAGCCCTAGGCATAGACAAAACATGCGAACGACAAATATCACAGCAGCAGTAATTAAAAAAAAAAACAGACAGATAAGGGCTTAAAGCTGTGCATGCTGAGCTTTTTAGAGGTTGATTTAAACTAGCAAAGGGTGTCCTATGACACTCATCCAGCATGCTTTTAGATAAGCTATATATGATAGTCATGATAGCAGCAAAAGATGGAATTTAAACAGATCACAGCCTAGCTAAACAGACAGTCCAAAACATGCTTTCAGTAATAAAAATTGCGGGTACCGCAATTATTTCGCAATCAAGTCAGGGCAGATATAACAGTGATTAAGGCCCCTAAGCATGCTTTTTCCAGTCATTCGAGCTCTCTAAAAATAAAACAAAACTAACCTACCTAGTCAGCTATCATCAGACTATACTAAGCAAGATTAAAAACATAAAACTAAGCATCTAAAACAGATCAAAAGTGTACGAAAAACAGCATAATTCACATGGTCTATCAGAAAGCAGAAAATTGTTTTTTTTTTTCTAAGGGAACAGCAATACTCCCTTCAGTGCAATTCAAACCAGCACTCAAACGTCTTCATCCTCATCTGGTTGTCGTGGTCGTGGAGGCACCCATGGAGTCAGAAGGTTTGTGGGGAAGTCAGGGAAGATACAGCCAAGTTGGTCTGCAACTTCCTTGTCCCGTGCCTGCGCGTAAGTGGCCCATTGAGCCATCCACCTCTGCATATCCATCAGGCATGCCATGGATAGTGACTGATCAACAACCAGCCTATCCAGTTCAAACTCCATATTCCCCTTCCTCTTCAGCCTCAAGCTAGCAGGCAGCTCCAAGTGGCCCGTGTAAGCCATCTGCTGCTCCATTCGCTCAATGGGGACTCCTGCAAGCAAACATAATTTGGTTATGGTGTTAGGGAAAAACAATGGTCCCTTACCTTTCTTGGCGCACTCAGCAATGGCGGCTGACATGATTTCCCCCACATTGACCGTGAGACCTCGCATAATGGCATAGACCAGCAGCGATCTGCTCTGGTTGATGGTCGTCTCATGGGTCACAGGGGACAGCTTTCTCCTTACAAAGGCAAACCATACAGCTGCCTTTGCTGTCAGGTTGGCACTCATGAGGGTGTGCCTCCCATTGCGTGAGACAGTCCACGCTGCTTCAGGCTGGCCAATGGTTCGAATGGCCTCCTCCAGCACTGCCTCAGTAGGCTCATCAACGATCCTTGCATAATCAGTGTGTCTTTGGCCCTTGAGGCCATAAGCTTCGTTGATGGCTTTTGCTGAGTAATCCACCTCTACTCCCCTCACCACAGAAAGCCCTTCCTCAGAGTTTCGCAGGTTGGCGTAGAAGTCGTAAACCATGCTCGTGTAAGCTGGATTGGGCGGCCTGCACAACTCCTCCCAGCCATGATTTATGATTCCTGCGCGCAAGAACTGCGGCAGGTCAACAGGTCTGTCGAGGAAGCCTTTCTCGTGCAGCAACTCCCTCTTCCTCAGCTCAGCACCCCTGGACTCAGCATCAGAGGAAACATACCTCACTGACTGAGGCTCATCTTCAGGGTAGAGCTTGGCCTTCCCTTTATCTGCTGGCTTGGCTGACTCGGCAGCCTCAACCTTGAGTCGTTTGAGCGAAGGCTCAGTGCTCTCTTTGGCTGACTCGGCAGCCTCAACCTTCTTGGCCTTCTTCTTCTTCAGCTTCTTGGCTCGCTTGGCCTTAAGAATCTTGGCCTTCTTCTTCTTCTTGAGCTTTGCCTCAATGGTGATCTGCTGCAGGCACGCCCCCAACGTCTCTTCCATTGAGTCAGTCTTCTGTTCAAGACTCTCCGGGCTAGCTTCCCTCACAGGCGAGAAAACCTCCTCGTCCTCACCTTCCCCACTGCCCTGCGTTGATTCTTGGTACTCCCCATATGGGAATTCAGGGTCAGGCCGTGGGGAAGTGTGCGACGGCGTGGTTGTTTGCTCTGCTGAAGGTGTCTGTGCAGAACTCAGTGGTGAAGACGGCTGCTCAGGGCTCTGCGCTGGCGGTGATGAAGAGAGCTCTGGGCTCTGCACTGGTTCAGATGGTGAAGGGCTGTGCGCAGGCGATGCAGATGGCGACGAACCCTTCTTGGTCGATTCGTGGGACGCACGATCCGTTTCTTGACTCTCCACAAAGGGAGTCTTTGCTTTGCTTGGTTCGGCGGCCATCTCGATACTCCACCGGCGCTTCTTGGGTGTGCCTGTTGGTTCAGAGGGTCCAGCAGGTATCTCAGAGACAACCTTCCACTTCTTCTTGCGAATCGGCAGCTTATCCAGTCGTTCCGTTCGCGCAGCCTCAGCATCAGCCAAGGCAAGCAATGCATCTCTCGCAGCCGTTTCAGCGTCGTCAGCCCTCTTCTTGGCTGCAGATCTTTCAGCCCTTGTGAACACCATTGTTGAGTCTTGGAGATTTGGAGAGAAGAATCAAAGATGAAAAGAATCGCAGCTTTCTTGGAATTCAGAGAGTGGGAGAATCGTATCGATCAAGCGCCTTCTAACGGATATAAAAGAAACGGCTAAATCCCAACGGCTATATTTTTGCGGATTCTGCAAATCCAGCGCAATTTTAGGGATATTTTTTCATCAAAATGTCAATCTTTGCTTGTCCGTATCTTTTATTTGGCTCAATCTTTTCTTGATTTTTAAAGCTGGAATTACTCTCCTTGATTCCCTCTTTCGATTCCCTACAAAAAGAAATAAAAGCAACATCAAATTCGTAATTAAAATCCTACAACAAAACACACAAACGATAACCGGAAAATCGCAAAAAATAAACTAAGGCATGAGCCTTATGTTGACTAGCACAGCAATCACTCGTCCTCTCTCGTTCTCGTTTTCATGCTTCAGTCAAGAGGAAGGCCGAGAGAGTCTTCACATCTCCTTCCTCATAGTAGTGCTTCAACCTTGCACCATTAACCATAAACGGTTGGCCTTGCTGCAAGTTCTTTATCTCTATGGCACCATGAACAAACACATTAGTAATCACAAATGGACCTGACCATCTAGACTTAAGTTTCCCTGGAAATAGTTTCAACCGTGAGTTAAACAACAAAACAAGTTGACCCTTCTTAAAGTCCTTAACTCTAAGTCTACTATCGTGCCAAATCTTGGTCTTTTCCTTATACATCTTAGCATTTTCATAGGCCATATGTCTAAGCTCATCAAGCTCATGTAATTGTAAGGACCGCAATGTTCCCGCATCCTTTACACAAAAATTCAATTCCTTCATGGCCCAAAATGCTTTGTTTTCTAACTCAAGTGGTAAGTGACAAGTCTTGCCATATACCAGCCTATAAGGAGACATACCTAGAGGTGTCTTATATGCTGTCCTATACGCCCAAAGTGCATCCTCGAGCTTAAAGGACCAGTCTTTCCTATTAGGTTTGACCACTTTTTCTAGGATGTTCTTAATTTCCCTATTTGAAATTTCAGCCTGTCCATTCGAGTGTGGGTGATAGGGGGTGGCTACTCTATGTCTAATGTTATACTTAGCCAACACTTTCTCCATAGCCTTGTTAATGAAATGTGACCCCTCATCACTAATGATGGCACGAGGTGTCCCAAACCTAGTAAAAATGTGCCTATGCAAGAATTTGGTGACTGTTTTAGCATCATTATTGGGACATGCTTTGGCCTCTACCCACTTGGATACGTAGTCTACTGCTACCAAAATGTAAAGGTTACCTGATGATGGAGGGAATGGCCCCATGAAGTCAATGCCCCACACATCAAAGAGCTCCAACTCTAAGATGTAGGTGAGGGGCATCTCATCCTTTCGACTGAGGTTACCTGTTCTTTGACATTCATCGCAGCTGTGGGCATAGTTGTGGGCATCCTTGAAGATTGTTGGCCAATAGTAGCCACTCTGAAATACCTTTGCAGCTGTTCTTTGGCCACCAAAGTGTCCACCATAAGGAGCTGTGTGGCAGTGCTGCAGCACAGACTTCGCTTCAGCAGCTGAAACACACTTCCTTAGCAAGCCGTCAGCACAGGTTCTGTAAAGTGTGGGGTCATCCCATATGAATTTCCTTGCTTCATGAAGGAACCTCTTCTTCTCTTGACCGCCCTTGAAAACTGGTAATACCTGTGATGCAAGGAAGTTAGCAATGTCAGCAAACCAAGGTTCCTCATCGTTATCACAATGAGTCAAAACAAAGACATGTTCATCAATGAAAGCATCAGAAATTGCGGGTTCCGCAATTTTTTCGCAATTGTGCTGCAATCGAGAAAGGTGATCCGCAACCACATTTTCACATCCTTTCTTGTCTCGAATGTCCAAATCAAATTCCTGCAGCAATAACACCCACCTAATCAACCTAGGCTTAGCATCAGCCTTCCTCATAAGATATTTCAAGGCAGAATGGTCAGTGTACACAATTGTCCTAGTGCCTACAATATAGTTCCTGAATTTCTCACAAGCAAACACTACAGCAAGCATCTCTTTCTCAGTAGTTGTATAATTACATTGAGCCTCATTCAAGGTTTTACTAGCATAATAGACAGGGTGTGTTAGCTTGTCAATCTTCTGTCCTAACATAACCCCTACAGCATAGTCACTAGCATCACATAACATCTCAAATGGGAGATCCCAATCTGGCCCTACTATAACAGGTGCTGTGACTAGTGCTTTCTTAAGGGTTGTCCAAGCTACTACACATTCCTTAGAGAAGATGAATGGCCTGTTTAGTTCTAGAAGCTCACACAGAGGCTTGGCTATCTTAGAAAAGTCCTTAATGAACCTTCTATAGAAACCAGCATGCCCTAAGAAACTTCTAATGGCCTTGACATTCTGAGGCTCTACCAACTTCTCTATGATCTCTATCTTTGCCCTGTCAACTTCTACACCTGCCCTTGACACTCTATGACCTAAGACAATCCCCTCATCTACCATGAAGTGACACTTTTCCCAATTAAGGACTAAGTTAGTCTCTTCACATCTAGCCAGGACTTGTCCTAGGTTCTCTAGACAGTTGGTGAATGAATCCCCAAAGACTGAAAAGTCATCCATGAATATCTCTATCATAGATTCATCCAAATCAGAGAAGATTGCCAACATGCACCTTTGGAAAGTTGCCGGTGCATTGCATAAGCCAAAAGGCATTCTGCGAAAGGCAAAAGTTCCAAAAGGGCAAGTGAAGGTAGTCTTTTCTTGGTCCTTGGGGTCTATAGTGATTTGGTTGTACCCTGAATAACCGTCTAGGAAACAGTAATAGGCTCTACCAGCTATTCTGTCTAACATCTGGTCAATGAATGGTAGAGGGAAGTGGTCTTTTTTAGTTTCTTTATTGAGCTTCCTATAATCCATACATACTCTCCACCCCGTGACAGTCCTAGTTGGAATCAGTTCGTTGTTCTCATTGACTACCACAGTCATCCCACCCTTTTTAGGTACACACTGTATAGGGCTTACCCACTGACTACTAGCTATGGGGAAGATCACACCAGCATCTAACCATTTTATTATTTCTTTCTTTACTACCTCTTTCATAGAGGGATTCGGCCTACGTTGATGATCTACTCTAGGTGTGTGCTCTTCCTCTAGTATAATCTTATGCATGCAATAAGAAGGGCTAATGCCTCTAATATCAGCAATAGTCCATGCAATAGCCTTCCTATGTTGCTTAAGCAGTAATATCAGTTCAACCTCATGCTTTTCACTTAATTTAGAAGAAATGATAACAGGCAGAGTTTCATTACTCCCTAAATATGCATACTTGAGGTGAGTGGGGAGTGGCTTTAATTCTAATACAGGTGGATGCTCAATGGATGACTTTAAAGGATTTAAAGCTCTATCAGTTAAGTCAATATTCATACAAACATGCTGAGGGTTATTTACAGATATGTCCATTATCTCAGCTACGTTTAAGTCAGTTAATTCTAATCCTACATATTCATTGGCATGCTTGGTTAATAATACATGCTCCAATTGTTCTTCCATTAAAGAGTCTACAACGTCCATGCTAGCACAGGATTCAAGGTCAGAGGGGTACCTTAAAGCTTTATACACACTAAATTTCACCTCTTCATCATGAACCCTCATAGTAAGCTCACCTTTTTGGACGTCTATCAGTGCCCTACCTGTGGCTAGAAATGGTCTGCCTAACAGGATGGGGACCTCCTTGTCTGCTTCATAATCCAGGATAATGAAATCTGCAAGGAAAATAAACTTGTCAACCTTTACTAAAATATCCTCAATCTTACCTTCTGGGTATGCAATGGATCTGTCTGCTAATTGTAAAGTGACAGTGGTTGGACGTGCTTCTCCTATTCCTAGCTGGCGGAATAGTGATAGGGGCATGAGGTTTATGCTGGCGCCCAGGTCACAAAGCGCTCTGCCCACATGCTTGCCTCCAAGTTCTACAGGTAAGGTGAAGGAACCAGGATCCTTCTCCTTCTTAGGCAACTTGTTTTGGAGTATGGCACTGCACTCCTCAGTGAGGTTTACTGTTTCAAACTCACCAATTATTTTTTTGTTAGTAATAATATCTTTCAAAAACTTTACATAGGAAGGCATAGACTGTAAAACTTCTACAAAAGGAATGTTGACATGCACTTGCTTAAGAATTTCTAAGAATTTATTAAAATGCACTTCCTGTTCCTGCTTCTTCTTAAGCCTTCGAGGATATGGAGGTGGTGGCACATATGCAGGCACGTCAGGGCGCCTTAGGATAGGTGGAGGTCTTGGAATTTCTTCTATCTCCTCAATAATTGGCTCTAGCCTGGCTCCTGATGTGCTAGTTGGTGGTGGACCTTGGTTTGGCAGAGACTCCAGTGGAGCACTAGACTCAGTGTTCTCTACTCTCTTTGGTGTGTCCTTTGTGTTGCTCACCAAGGGTCTACCACTTCTAAGTTCAATTGCTTGAACTTGTTCTTTACCATCTCTCCTTGGCACCTCGGTGTCAGCAGGGAGTCTACCTTGGGGCCTACTCTTGAGTTCATTGGCCAATTGGCCTATTTGGTTCTCTAGGCTCCTAAGAGTAGCTTGCTGGCTTTGAAGAGTAGCATCATTCTTAGCTATGTATTCCTTGAGTAAGTTTTCTACAGAAGATCCTACAGGTTGGTTGTAAGGTTTTTGATACATTGATTGGTTATGTTGGGGAGTGAAACCAGGTGTTCCACTCGGTCTAGGTTGGTTAGAATTTTGGTTAACATTCTGTTGGCCACCCCATGACAGGTTTGGGTGGTTCCTCCAACCTGGGTTGTAAGTATTGGAATAGGGGTTGTTCCTAGGCTGCTGCTGACTTCCAATGTAGCAGACTGAGGCTGGATTCCCAGGGCAGTATTCATACAGGTGCCCTTCCCCACAGAATCCACATACAAGTGTCTCACCTTGACTTGGTTGGGTGCCCATTGACATGGCGGTAGCGGTGTTGACACTTGTTTGGAGATTGGCTTGAGCCATTTGCTTAACTAGGTTGGTCAGGGCATTTATTTGGCTGCTCATCGCACTTAGAGCATCCTTGTCTTGAGCTCTAGTTGGCTCAACTGGATCATCTGACCACCTACAGTGAGATGCTGAGATCTTCTCCAAGATCTCATAGGCCTCGTTGTAACTCTTGGACAACATGGAACCACCAGCAGATGAATTTAAGACTTGCCTAGTGCTGGGGTTGCATCCTTTGAAAAAGACCTCTATTTGGATACACCATGGGATGCCATGATGTGGACATTTGAGAAGAAGGTCCTTGAACCTTGTCCAAGCTTCGTGAAGAGATTCATTATCAGCTTGTTTGAATTTAACTATGTCATCACGAAAGGTAGAATTCCTATCAGGTGGGAAGTATTTGACTAGGAATTTCTCTGCTAAGTCTGTCCAGTTGCGGACAGATCCAGAAGGTAATGAGTTTAACCATGTTTTGGCTTTGTCCCTCAAAGAATAAGGGAACAAGTATAGCCTCAAAGCTTCTTGGGACACTCCAGGGATGATGAAGGTATCACTAACTCCTAAGAAGTTCCTAAGATGGTTGTGGGGGTCCTCATTTTCCACTCCAAAGAATTGTCCCACAGTGGACAACATTTGGAACATCACTGGCTTTAACTCGAATGAGTTGGCAGTGATTTCAGGACGGATTATGCTGGGGTTCAGCTCCCCAGGCATAGGTACTAAATATGAAAGAATGGCACTATTCTTGTCATTCGCTATTTCGATGGGGTTGCGAATGACAGGTACCTGATTTGGAACTATCTCGTCCATTTCTTCGATTTCAGGTATGATTTGAGGTATAGGGGGTTGTTTAAAAAGACGTTTCTTGGCTTTATTTCTGGCTTTAAATAGTCTCTCGGGCTCAGGATTGAACTCTAGATCTCTACTTGAAGGCTCACTCATAAACTACCCCAATAGTACCTGCAAAAGAAATGAAACAGATCAGCTTCAATAGGCAATAAACTTGGTGTTTCAAACTTAACAAACTTCGTTTTCACTTAAATAAATCCCCGGCAGCGGCGCCAAAAACTTGTTGCGTGCTCAATGTGTTAAAATAATTAGGCAATAAAAGAGATAGAGCACTCAGAACATGCAAGCATACATGATCTTATAGCAAGTAGTAAGTATATTTCATTCGTTTTCCCACAGAGATTTATTTTTAGCTATTCGCGAAGTGTTTTGTTAAGAAAGAAGGGGTGGATTTGATGGGGTAAAATTGGTTTTTAATTATCTAATTTTTGCTGAATGTGTAAAGGGTAGTAACATCAACGAGAACAAGTGAAATTTAAGCTCAAATGAAAAGAAACGAAATTAATAAATGAAGGCAAAGACGGCTAAACAGAATTTTAACTTAAGCAGAATTGCGGAGACAGCAATTCTACCGCAATTAAATAACAGCGAAAGTGTGTAAATGGGTGAGTTAAGGGCTACTAATGACTATCCTATAGGCATTCTTATACGATTCTCAAGCACTGGATCTACTCTCTATGCATCAAACTATCTCAATCTCATGTATCGTCCGATTTCATGCATTAGATTCTTTAGTTTACTCAACTCAAAGTAAGGTCTTAAGCATCTTGTTAAAGCAGAAAGATATGGTTTGTACTAGGGAAACGCCTATTCCTAGGCCGTTTCCTGGTTACCTTGGAAGGCTAGCATGATAATATGACTCTGAACTCTTACTCCTTCCAGAGGTTAGGAGTTCTTTGGACAAAATGGATGGCCAATCGAAATTGCCCGTGGGATGAAGCTTACATACAATCAATGCTTCGAGAGCTATCCTACATGCTTGATTCACGTTTTTTAGCCTATGGAGTTGTCATTAGCATGCCCCTAAGTGACTTAGTTACTCATGGATATAAGGAGAACAGAACTAAAGGATAAGATGGACATGCTTAGAAGGGAAATGTGCTTAAAACAGCAAGGGAAAGCAGTAGAATGCAAAGGCAGAAACTGTGAAATACTGAATGTTGTGTTTGATTAATTGATTGTTTGAATGAACATAAGAGATACTTAAAGTAGAGAACAGCAAGACAGAACACAACGAAATGATCTAAACTAGCCACAAGAACAGAAACAACACAAGACAGAATTGGAAAACAGAAATGAAGAACAGAAAGCAGTAAAACAGCTCGAAATCTCGTTGCAGCCGCCTCGAATGAAGGATGAGAAAGGTCAGCCTTGCTTGGATGAATCCAATCGGGAGAGAAGAAGAATCTCCTCTCCTTCCTATCAGATTATCGATTCCAACAGCTGAGCTTCGCAAACCAGCAGACGGCAAAGGAAAACTAGGAGAAAAGGTGGACTGCGAGAAGACTTCTACGCTTTCGGATGATGCTTGAACCCTCGACTTTGACCCCTATTTATAGTAATCTGCAGGTGCATTTGGGCCAAGGAGAACCATCAATCTTCAACGTCGTACTTCAGAATGGATGGAGGAGAAAGAACGAATCCCTGAAATAATGGAAATTAACAGAAAAAGATCAGTCAACTTACGGTTTTCACTTGAAACATTGCGGTGACCGCAATGTTTCCGCAATGCGTTCGCAAAGCTTGTTTTTCATTCTTTTCCTTCGGTTTTCAACTCTTTTCTTTCCTATTGTGCATAAGTCCTAATTTAGCTACCTTCTTCTAATTCTCATATTTAAGCATAGGTTTAGGCTAAATGCTATCAAAAACACCTAAGAGTGAACATCTTTCTAAGCTAATTAAGCCCTAAAAAGGTCACTTTTGGAGACGTAACAGCGCGCCGCCGCACCACACGCACCGCACGCCCGCGCGCCCTCGACCGCTCCGCCTCGCCCATGTCCGCGCGCGCCCGCGCGCCCGTCATTGAAAATCCGCGTGCGCCCCAGCGTCTAGACGCTAGCTCGACACTACCCCGACGATTCCCGAAGATAGACAAGCATCAGCGTCGAGCGCGCGTCTCAACGCTCACTCAACGCCGACAGCGTCTCGACGCTGGCCTAGCGTCTCGACGCCCCAAAGTCTGAAGCGCGCAGCTAAATTTCCACCCGAGAGCAAGCGTCTCGACGCTCGCTCGACGCCGCGCAGCGTCTGGACGCCGCGCGCGCGTCTCGACGCTACCCCGCGTGGGCAGCAGCCAACTTAGGGCACAGCGTCGAGACGCTGGCCTAGCGTCTCGACGCTCCGAGCTTTAAAAGCGTGAAATTGCGGATTTGCAGCCAACTTTTCATTCTTCTTCTTCCTCCAACTTCTCCTCTCGGGTCTACCTCCATTTTCAGCCATTTTTGTACTTCTTCTCCTTCTTTGTGCATGATTCCAAGTTGTTCCATGGGGGATTGGAGTAATTCATCCTCCATGGAAGGCTAAACCGAGGTTAGTGCTTGATTTGAGTTTGGAATTGTAAGTTTTGGATGTTTGGGGAGATTTTTCCCTTTTGTAAATGTTGAGACAATTAGTATGTTATGCATCTCTTGCTTGTTCTTCATCCATATCTAGCATGTTTAGCTAAATTAGATTGACGCTCTAATTCTTATGCATGATAGAGGGCTAAAGGTTGGGACGTATAATTGCCCATACCGCTAGGTAGCACGGGTCTAAGCATGGCTAATTAGTTCGGCCCAAAGTGACAGTTGGTAATCTGAATTAATTAACGTTTTCATGTTAGGCTTAAGGCAAGAGAGAAACCGGTTTAGTCTTAGGATTAGGCCGTTGCAATGTTCCCGTCACTGGCACGTAATCGATTTAGGGGTCGCTACCTTAGATAGATTATTGGCCAAGTTTAATTAGAATTGCAAGAGTCTAATTAAATCCTTGGGTCATTTGAGTTAGAAATAACTAAATGAATTGTGTGCATGAACATGACTAACGAGTAAATTGTATCGATGATCCGAACATCCATAACGAGCAATTCCATTTCTCGAAGTTAAGCACGACCGTTTAATTTTTGCACGTTGTCCTTTAATTTTCCGTTAGCATATTAGGAGCTCCCTTCCCCCAAAACCAAATTACTATTCTTTTCAATTGTGCATACTTTTTATTTCTAGCAAATTAGACTTAGTTAAATTGAATTTCTTATTTTCCTGTGGATCGACCCCGTTACCACTAAGCTTCAAATAGTTCGGTGTACATCGGGTTTATAAATTGTATTTTGGCAAGCCTCGACAGCTTGAATTTGGAGTACCACATAAAGTGCTCTACCAAAATTGGCGCCGTTGCCGGGGAACTTGATTAATTTAGTTTAGTTAAGTTAGGTTTGTTAGTTTTAAAAATTTTCTTTATTTCTTTTTGTACAGTTTAATTCTTTTGTATTATTTTACGCGTTTTGTTTGAGTTTTTTTTGGAGCGCAGGCATTCTTTGAAAATTCAAAAGAAGCGCCAAGATGAAGGTCGTGGGTAATTATGAGCATCAAAGAACCATGAGGGAGCTTGCATTATCTGAGCTAGGCCGGAACACCTCGAGTATCTTGTATCCGGTAGCTTCAAGTAATTTTGAACTTAAAGCTGGTCTGGTTAACTTATTACCTTCTTTTTATGGTAATACAGGTGAGAATCCAGTCAGACACCTCAAGGAATTCAAGATGGTGTGTTCGTCATTTAGGACCGACAACATCACTGCAGATCAACTCCATCTCAAGGCCCCTTTCACCTTGAAGGAGAAGGCGAGAGATTGGATGCATTACCTTCCGACTGGGTCCATCACTTCTTGGGAAGAGCTGCAGGGAGCGTTTTATGTGAAGTATTTTCCGCCTCCCAAGGTTGCCGCCCTCAGAAAGGAGATACTAAAAATTGAGCAAGGAGCTGAAGAGAGCGTTCTTGAGTGCTGGGAGAGGTTTGGTCGATTGTGCGAGGATTGCCCCAATCACCAAATAGCCGAACAGTCCCTCATTCAAGGTTTTTACTACGGTTTGCTTCCCCAAGGGCAGCAGATGATAGACGCCGCTAGTGGAGGCTCGCTCATGGATAAGACACCCGCTGAAGCTAGAGTTTTAATTTCCAACATAGCTATAAGCTTAGAGCGGAGTGGAGATGGAGACAAGGAGAAAGATCGCCTGATCAGGGACGTGGACGAGCTTAAGGCTCAACTTTTTGAAGTAAGTAGTGTTTATTCTTGCTTTGAAAAATAACTCACAACCCCGTTCTTCTGTTTCAGGTAGATCGTTGGGAGAAATACTTGAATCACAACACAGGGAAACTCGAGAGCAGTTTCAAACTTTGAGCAATGCAGTGATTCAAGTCAGTAAGAGGTTGACAGTGATTGAGCATCAGAACGCGGAGAGCGCTAGTGCCGTCACTTTGAGAAGTGGGAAGCAGCTTCCCACGAGTACCCCGCCGGTGGAAGTCGATCATGGCCATGTCGAGCCACAGACAGAAAATCCCGAACCACGGTGGCATGGGGTAAACTTCGATCCTACATGCACTAGAGTTTATGTGCCTAAGGCTCCTTTTCCTAGCAGGTTAGCTAGACCGCCCAAGGAAAACTACGAGGAGGAGTTCTTAAACACATTTAAGAAAGTAGAGATCAACATCCCTCTGTTGGATGCCAGCAAGTAAATCCCAAGGTACGCTAAGTTCCTGAAGGAGTTATGCACCAACAAGAGGAAGACAAAAGAGAAAGAGCGCGTCGTGGTAAGTAAAATTGTCTCCGCTTTAATCACGAAGAACTTACCAGAAAAATGCGACGATCCAGGTATGTTTTCTCTCCCTTGCGCTATTGGAGGTAAGAAAATTAGAAGAGCCATGCTAGATCTAGGAGCCTCCATTAGTGTCATGCCTCACTCTGTTTATCAGGATTTGAATTTAAAAGAAATACAGGAAACTGGTGTTGTTATACAACTTGCTGATAGGTCTTTCGTGCATCCTTTAGGGGTAGTGGAAGATGTATTAGTTAATGTTAATGGGCTGATTTTTCCTGTGGATTTTTATATTCTGAAAATGGATGGAAATTCTGCTTCTTCGTCTGCGTCGATCTTATTAGGAAGGCCCTTTATGAAAACTACTAAGACTAAGATAAATGTAGATAAGGGCACTTTATCTGTTGAGTATCGTGGACAAGTTGTTGAGGTTGATGTGTCTAATGAGTTGGAGCATGATGAGAGCGTCCACTCTCTTTGTCAAGTAGATACAATTGAATCGTTAGTTCAGGATGAATGCATGACTGATAGAGATGGGGATGACCCATTGTTTTTGACTGATCTTTTTGATGAATCTGATATGCATGAACCATCTATGTCTGAACCTTGTGATTCAACTGTCTCTTCTTTGGCAATTGCTCAAGATCATGTTAAAATGCTCCCCTCTACTTTGCAGGCACCTAAATTGGAGTTGAAGGACTTACCTGATCATCTCAAATACGCGTATTTGGGGGATGATGAGACGTTGCCGGTCATCATAGCGAAAGACCTTATGCCGGCTCAGGAAGGGAAATTAATGGAAGTTCTTAAAGAGCACAAGCTGGCAATTGGATGGACATTAGCAGATTTACATGGGCTAAGTCCAGCTACGTGCATGCACAGAATCCTGCTCGAGGATGGAGCGAAACCTTTACGAGAGCCCCAAAGGAGGCTCAATCCCGCGATGAAGGAGGTAGTAGTTTCTGAGATCCTCAAACTCCTCGAAGCATGTATCATCTATCCTATCTCAGATAGTAAATGGGTTAGTCCTATCCATGTTGTTCCTAAGAAAACTGGCATGACTGTGGTTAGGAATGAGAAGAATGAATTAGTGCCCAAGAGGATTCAAAATGGATGGAGAATGTGCATAGACTATAGGAAGCTTAATGAGCTCACTAGGTGTTGCGTGCTCAATGTGTTAAAAAATGATAAATAAGAGGGAGAGAGCACTCAGAACATGCAAGCATACATGGTCTTATAGCAAGTAGTAAGTATATTTCATTCGTTTTCCCACAGAGACTTGTTTTTAGCTATTCTCGAAGTGTTTTTGTTAAGAAAGATGGGGTGGATTTGAGGGGGTAAAATTGGTTTTTAATTACCTAAGTTTTGCTGAATGTATAAAGGAATATAACATAAACAAATGGAAGTTGAAATTAAACTCAAAGGACAAGAGATGGTACTGATAAACAAAGGAGAAAGCAGCTAACAGAATAACAACTTAGCAGGAATTGCGAGGACCGCAATGTTTCCGCAATTCAACAGCAACAAAAGTGTGCAGATGGGTGAATTAAGGGCTACTAATGACTATCCTATAGGCCTTTTTATACGATTCTCAAGCACTGGATCTCCTCTCTATACATCAAACTCACTCTACCTCAAGTATCGTCCGATTCCATGCATTAGAGTCTTAAGTTTACTCGACTTCAAAGTAAGGACTTAAGCATCTTGTTTACGCAGGAGTGTTTAGTTTGTACTAGGGAAACGCCTATTCCTAGGCCGTTTCCTGGTTACCATGAAAGGCTAGCATGATTATATGACTCTGAACTCTTACTCCTTCCAGAGGTTAGGAGTTCTTTGGACAAAATGGATGGCCAATCGAAATTGCCCGTGGGATGAAGCTTACATACAATCAATGATTCGAGAGCTATCCTACATACTTGATGCACGTTTTATTTAGCCTATAGTTCTGTCATTAACATGCCCCTAAGTGATTTAGCTACTCATGGATACATGGAGAACAGAAAGGGTAGATAACACAGACATGCTTAGAAGAGAAATGTGCTTAAAACAGCAAGACAAAACCGTAGCAGAACAAGATAGAAACTGTAAAATGCAGAATTGTACTTTGATTACTTTGAGTGTTTGAATGACAAAGGAAAGCTTTGAAAGAAATGAATCCAAGACAGACAACAACGAAATACAGTAATTAAAACTCTAAACTAAGAACAACAGTGATCAGAAATGGAAATGAGGAGACAGAACAGAAAAACAGTAAAGGAATGCTGGGAAACTTCGTGGCAGTCGCCTCGAATGAAGGTGATGAAAAGTCAGCCTTGCTTGGATGAATCCAATCGAGAGAGAAGAAGAATCTTCTCTCCTTCCTATCAGATTATCGATTCCAACAGCTGAGACTCTCACTCCAACAGACGGCAAAGGAAAACAGATGGAAATGGTGGACTGCGAGAAGACTTCTGCGCTTCGAGTGATGACTGAACCTCCGACTTTGACCCCCTTTTATAGTAGTTTGCAGGTGCGTTTGGGCCAAGGAGAACCATCAGTCTTCAACGTCATATATCAGAACGGATGGAGGAGAAAGAACGAATCCCTGAAAAGTCGGATCTAAACAGAAAAAGGTCAGCCAACTTACGGTTTTAACTTGAATAATTGCGGTCACCGCAATGATTTCGCAATTCATTCGCAATGTTTATTTTTTCATTCCTTTCCTTCGGTTTTCAACCCTTTTTCTACCTATTGTGCATAAGTCCTAAATTAGCTACCTTCTTCTAATTCTCATATTAAAGCATAGGTTTAGGCTAAATGCTAACAAAAACACCTAAATGTGTACATCTTCTTAAGCTAAATGGGTCCTAAATAAGTCACTTTCAGAGACTTAACACACCCCCAAACTTAAGGCTTTGCTTGTCCTCAAGCATACTAAGGACTTACCTAGGCTGTTATTTTATCTTCTTTAACTACTTACCGACTCCCTTATATCCCTATCTCTAGCAGTGCTGTCCTGTGACACACTTCTAAGTTTAGAATTAACCTCTTATCAAGCTTCTTCTGACTTCACCTGCCTACTATACCTGCTGGTTTTGTTAACCCCCTACTACTGATCTAGCTACTTTTATGATGTCATGCCACTATCCCTCGGGTTTCAAATTCTACCAAGCTTTACTCCAGACTCAGTACATGCTTCTAGCTTATTTTTAATGTGTCTAGGATTCCTTAGAGTCATGCCAGTCTTAGTATTAACAGTGACAGTGGTATTTTTAGAGAACAACCTAAGCCCTGGCATCACTACATTGGATATACATTCATCTCCCTAGACAAACCTAAAAGCTACAACCTTGTGCTTAGCTCATTAAGGATCAGAGTTCTTTTTACATAGGACATCTAAGCCACAAGATTATAACTCCCAAGCATACATTCTTCTTCCCTATTTCTCCCTTTTTCCTTTTTTACTTAGGTGGAGTCTCCCCTTGGTTTGCCTTTTGATGCAATGCCACTTGTGGTTTACACACTTGGCACTGATTACTCAGCAACTTGAGAAAGACTCCCCTCTTTATTCTATTTTTCACTTTTTTTTTTTTTTTTTTTAGGAGAAGAAGAATGCTTATGTCCTAAGGAAGAGAGGAATGTTCCTAGGCCTAGGGTGGCCTCCCCCAAACTTCAACTACTCATTGTCCCCAATGAGTGTTTGAGGTGGCACACCCCCAAACTTGTCCTAGAAGCATCTAGTCTACAGTAAAACAAAGAGAATTCAAAAAGCCTAGGCATAGGCAAAACATTCTAAAAGCATCTATCCCAGCAGCAGAAAATTTGAACATAACAGAAAGTCTTAAGGACTTATGGTTTATGCATGCTGAGCACTATTCAGAGGCAAATTTAAACTATTAAAGGGTGTCCTATGACACTCTTCCAGCATGCTTCAAGATCAGCTATATAAGGTAGTCATGCTAGTAGCAAAAGATAGAATTTAACAGATCACAGCCTAACTAAACAGACAGTCCAAAACATGCAATCAGTCACAAAAATTGCGGGAACCGCAATTATTTCGCAATTCAATCCGGGCAGATTTAACATTGATTCAGGCCCCTAGCATGCTTTTTCCTGTTACTCATGCATCCTAAAAATAAAACTAAACTATCCTACCTATTCAGCTAACATCTGACTAGACTAAGCAAAAGAAAAAACATAAAACTAAACATTAAAAACAGATCAAAAGTTGAACCCAAAACAGCATAATATACATGATCCTATTAGAAAACAGAAAAATTGTCTTTTATTTTCTAAGGGAACAGCAATACTCCCTTTAGTGCTCTTCAAACCAGCACTCAATTCTCGTCATCCTCATCTGGTTGCCTTGGTCGTGGGGGCACCCATGGAGTTAGGAGGTTGGTGGGGAAGTCCGGGAAGATGCATCCCAACTGGTCTGCAACTTCCTTGTCCCTTGCCTGCGCATAGTTGGCCCATTGAGCCATTCTCCTCTGCATGTCCATTAAGCAGGCCATGGATAGGGACTGTTCAGCAGCCAGCCTATCCAACTCAAACTCCATATTCCCCTTTCTTCTCAGCCTTAGGTTCGCAGGCAGCTCCAAATGGCCTGTGTACGGCATCTGCTGCTCCAAGCGCTCGGTGGGGACTCCTGCAAGCAAACACAATTTTGTTATAGTGTTGGGGAAAAATAATGGCCCCTTACCTTTTCTGGCGCATTCAGCAATGGCAGCTGACATGATCTCCCCCACATTGACCGTGAGACCGCGCATGATGGCATAAACCAGCAGTGATCTACTCTGGTTGATTGTCGTCTCGTGAGTCACCGGGGACAGCTTTCTCCTCACAAAGGCAAACCACACAGCCGCCTTTGCTGTCAGATTGGCACTCATCAAGGTGTGCCGACCATTGCGTGAGACAGTCCACGCTGCTTCAGGCTGGCCAATTGTGCGAATGGCCTCTTCCAGCACGGCCTCAGTCGGCTCATCAACTATCCGTGCATAATCTGTGTGCGCTTGGCCCTTGAGACCAAAGGCTTCATTGATGGCCTTGGCTGAGAAATCAACTTCCACCCCTCTGACCACGGACAGACCATCCGCAAGGCTGAGCACATTAGCGTAGAAATCATACACCATGCTCGTGTATGCTGGATTAGGCGGTCTGCAGAATTCTTCCCAGCCATGGTTGATCACCCCTGCGCGCAAGAACTGCGGCAGGTCAGCAAGTCGATCAAGGAATCCCTTCTCGTGCAATAGGTCCCGCTTCCTGAGCTCAACACCCCTGGATTCCGCATCAGATGAGACATACCTCACTGACGGAGGTTCGTCTTCAGGGTAGAGTTTAGCCTTCCCCTTATCTGCTGGTTTGGATGATGCAGCAGCCTCCACCTTGAGGCGTTTGAGCGAAGGCTCAGCACTCTCCTTGTCCGTCGATGGCACCTTCCTGGCCTTCTTTTTCTTTAACTTCTTGGCCTTATCAAGTCTGGCCTTCTTCTGCTTCTTAAGCCTGACCTTGGTGTTGAGTTGTGGGAAGCATGCCCCCAACGTCTCCTCCATAGAATCGTCTTGCTGTGCAGGCTCGACAGGGCTATCTTCCCGCATAGGAGAGAAGACTTCGGCTTCACCAGCATCTCCACTGCCTGGCGTGGACTCTTGATAATCCCCATATGGGAATTCAGGATCAGGTTGTGGAAAATTGTGCTCTACTGATGGTGTCTGCGCAGAACTCAGTGGCGAAGATGATGGTCCAGGACTCTGCTCTGCTGCAGGTGTCGGATCAGAACTCTGAGGTGCTGGAGACAACTCAGGGCTCTGTGCAGGTGGTGACGACTCTGCGCTTGGCACTGGTTCAGATGGGAGAGGGCTGCGCACAGGTGACGCAGACGGCGACGAACCTTCTTTGGCTGACTCGTGGGATGCACGATCAGGTTCTTGACTCTCCACAGAGGGAGTCTTTGCTGTGCTTGATTCGGCGGCCGTCTTGACACTCCACCGGCGTTTCTTGGGCGTGCCCATTGGCTCAGATGGCCCAGCGGGGATCTCAGTGACCACCCTCCACTTCTTCCTACGAATAGGGAGCTTGGGGAGAGGACCGGTGCGAACGGCACCATCGTCTGCAAGGGCGAGAAGCGCTTCCCTCGCAGCCGCTTCAGCTGCGTCATCGGCCTTCTTCTTGGCTGCGGATCGTTCAGCACGTGTGGCCACCATTGCTGATTCTTGAAGATCTTGGGAGAGGAATCAAAGATGGAGAGAATCGCTGAATTCTTGGAGAGCAAAGAGAGAGATAATCGTAACGATCGAGCGGCTTCCAACGGATATAAAGGCAACGGATAAAATCCCAACGGCTCTTTTTGCGGATCCAGCAATTTTAGCGCAATCCCAGGGATATTATTTCATTGAAATCTCCAACTTTGCCCGTCCGTATCTTTTATTTGGCTCAACCGTTTCTTGATTGTTAAAGTGGGATTTACTCTCCTTGATCCCATCTTTCGATTCCCTACAAAAACAAATCAAACAAACATTAAATACGCAATTAAAAACACACCACAAATCATACAAACGATAATCGGAAAAACAGAAAAAAATAAACTAAGGCATTGGCCTTGACTAAACGAGCACAGTAACCACTCGTTCTCTCTCGTTCTTTTTGTCATGCTTCAGTCAAGAGGAAGGCCGAGAGAGTCTTCACATCCCCTTCCTCATAGTAGTGCTTCAACCTAGCACCATTGACCATAAATGGCTGACCTTGCTGCAAGTTCTTTATCTCTATTGCACCATGAACAAAGACATTAGTAACAACAAATGGACCCGACCATCTAGACTTTAGTTTGCCTGGAAATATCTTTAAACGTGAGTTAAATAATAGGACAAGTTGGCCTTTCCTAAAGTCTTTGATCCTAAGTCTACTGTCGTGCCATATTTTGGTCTTTTCCTTATACATTTTGGCATTCTCATAGGCCATATGCCTAAGCTCATCAAGTTCATGTAGCTGCAAAGATCTCAATGTCCCCGCATCCTTTACACAGAAATTTAATTCCTTCATGGCCCAAAATGCTTTGTTTTCTAACTCGAGTGGCAAGTGGCAAGCCTTGCCATACACCAACCTATAGGGAGACATGCCTAGGGGTGTCTTATATGCTGTTCTATAAGCCCAAAGTGCATCCTCAAGCTTAAATGACCAGTCTTTCCTATTAGGTTTAACTACCTTTTCTAGGATGTTCTTTATCTCCCTATTGGAAATCTCAGCTTGACCATTTGAGTGTGGGTGATAGGGAGTAGCTACCCTATGTCTAATGTTATATTTAGCCAATATCTTCTCCATAGCCTTATTAATGAAATGCGACCCCTCATCACTAATGATAGCACGAGGAGTCCCAAATCTAGTGAAAATGTGCCTATGCAAGAAGTTAGTGACTGTTTTAGCATCATTATTAGGACATGCTTTGGCTTCTACCCACTTGGACACGTAGTCTACTGCTACTAAAATGTACAGGTTACCTGATGATGGAGGGAATGGTCCCATGAAATCAATGCCCCACACATCAAAGAGCTCCAACTCTAAGATGTAGGTGAGGGGCATCTCATCCTTGCGACTGAGATTACCTGTCCTTTGGCACTCATCACAGCTGTGGGCATAGTCGTGTGCGTCCTTGAAGATTGTTGGCCAGTAGTAGCCACTCTGAAATACCTTCGCAGCTGTCCTTTGGCCACCAAAGTGTCCACCATAAGGAGATGAGTGACAGTGCTGCAGCACAGACTTTGCTTCAGCAGCTGAAACACACTTCCTTAACAAACCATCCGCACAGGTTCTGTAAAGTGTGGGGTCATCCCAAATGAATTTCCTTGCTTCATGAAGGAACCTCTTCTTCTCTTGTCCTCCCTTGAACACTGGTAATACCTGTGATGCACGGAAGTTAGCAATATCAGCAAACCACGGTTCCTCATCGTTATCACGATGAGCCAAAGCAAATACATGTTCATCTATAAAAGCATCAGAAATTGCGGTCTCCGCAATTTTATCGCAATTGTGCTGCAGTCGAGACAGGTGATCTGCAACCACGTTTTCACAACCTTTCTTGTCCCGAATGTCCAAATCAAATTCCTGCAGCAATAACACCCATCTAATCAATCTAGGCTTAGCATCAGCCTTTCTCATAAGATATTTTAAAGCAGAATGGTCAGTATATACAATGGTCCTAGTGCCTACAATGTAATTTCTAAATTTTTCACAAGCAAATACTACAGCAAGCATTTCTTTCTCAGTAGTTGTATAATTACATTGAGCCTCATTCAAGGTCTTACTAGCATAATAGACAGGGTGTGTGAGCTTGTCAATCTTCTGTCCTAACATGACTCCTACAGCATAGTCACTGGCATCACATAGCATCTCAAATGGGAGATCCCAATTTGGTCCGACTATGATTGGTGCTGTGACCAGTGCTTCCTTAAGGGTTTTCCAAGCTCCTACACATTCTCTAGAGAAGATAAATGGTCTATTTAGCTCTAGAAGCTCACATAGAGGCTTGGCTATCTTAGAAAAGTCCTTGATGAACCTTCTGTAGAAGCCAGCATGCCCTAAGAAACTCCTAATAGCCTTGACATTCTGGGGTTCTACCAACTTCTCTATGATCTCTATCTTTGCCCTATCCACTTCTACACCTGCCCTTGACACTCTATGTCCTAAGACAATCCCTTCATCTACCATAAAATGGCACTTTTCCCAATTCAGGACTAGGTTGGTCTCCTCGCACCTAGTCAGGACTTGTCCTAGGTTTTCTAGACAGGTTTTAAATGAATCCCCAAAAACTGAGAAGTCATCCATGAATATTTCTATCATGGATTCATCCAACTCAGAGAAGATTGCCATCATGCACCTTTGGAAAGTTGCCGGTGCATTGCATAGCCCAAAAGGCATTCTGCGGAAGGCAAACGTTCCAAAAGGGCAAGTGAAGGTGGTCTTCTCTTGATCCTTAGGGTCTATAGTAATTTGATTATAGCCAGAGTACCCATCTAAAAAACAATAGTAGGCTCTACCAGCTATTCTGTCTAGCATCTGGTCAATAAACGGTATAGGGAAATGGTCTTTTTTAGTTTCTTTATTTAACTTTCTGTAATCCATACATACCCTCCACCCTGTGACAGTCCTTGTTGGAATCAGTTCGTTGTTCTCATTGACTACCACAGTTATTCCCCCCTTTTTAGGTACACATTGAATGGGGCTAACCCACTGGCTACTAGCTATGGGGAAAATCACTCCTGCATCTAACCACTTTATTATTTCCTTCTTCACTACCTCTTTCATAGAGGGGTTCAACCTACGCTGGTGATCTACCCTAGGTGTGTGCTCTTCCTCTAGTATAATTTTGTGCATGCAATAAGAAGGGCTAATGCCTCGAATATCAGCAATAGTCCATGCTATAGCCTTCCTATGTTGCTTAAGCAGTAAAATTAAATCAACCTCATGCTGTTCACTTAGTTTAGAAGAAATGATTACAGGCAGCGTGTCATTATCTCCTAAATATGCATATTTGAGGTGAGTAGGTAGTGGTTTCAGTTCTAAAATAGGTGGATGCTCAATGGAGGGTTTCAAAGGATTTATAGTTCTATCAGTTAAATCGATATTCATACATACATGTTGAGGGTTATTTACAGGCATATTCATTATGTCAGATACATTTAAGTCAGCTACATCTACTTGTACATATTCACTAGCATGCTTGGTTAACAGTACATGCTCTAATTGTTCTTCCATTAGTGAGTCAACAATATCCATGCTAGCACAGGATTCAAGGTCAGAGGGATACTTTAAAGCTTTATAAACACTAAATTTTACCTCTTCATCATGAACCCTCATAGTTAACTCACCTTTCTGAACATCTATTAGTGCCCTACCTGTGGCTAGAAATGGTCTACCTAGCAGGATGGGAACCTCCTTGTCTGCCTCATAGTCCAGGACAATGAAATCTGCAAGGAAAATGAATTTGTCAACTTTAACTAGAATATCCTCAATCTTACCTTCTGGATATGCGATGGATCTGTCTGCTAGCTGTAAAGTGACAGTAGTTGGACGTGCTTCTCCCATTCCCAACTGGCGGAATAGGGACAGGGGCATGAGATTTATGCTGGCGCCCAGGTCACAAAGCGCTCTGCCCATGTGCTTGCCTCCAAGTTCCACAGGTAAGGTGAAGGAACCAGGATCCTTCTCCTTCTTGGGCAGCTTGTTCTGGAGGATGGCACTGCACTCCTCGGTGAGGTTCACTGTTTCAAACTCACCAATTATTTTCTTATTAGTAATAATGTCCTTCAAAAACTTTACATAAGAAGGCATAGACTGTAAAACTTCTACAAAAGGAATGTTAACATGCACTTGCTTAAGTATTTCTAAAAATTTATTAAAATGAACTTCCTGTTCCTGCTTCTTCTTAAGCCTTCGAGGGTATGGAGGTGGTGGCACATATGCAGGCACGTCAGGACGCCTTAAGATAGGTGGAGGCCTTGGAATTTCTTCTACGTCCTCAACAATTGGCTCTAGCCTGGCTCCTGATGTGCTAGTTGGTGGTGGACCTTGGCTTGGCAGAGACTCCAGTGGAGCACTAGACTCAGTGTTCTCTACTCTCTTTGGTGTGTCCTTCGTGTTGCTCACCAATGGTCTTCCACTCCTGAGTTCAATTGCTTGAACTTGTTCCTTGCCATCTCTCCTTGGTACCTCGGTGTCAGCAGGGAGTCTACCTTGGGGCCTACTTTTAAGTTCATTGGCTAATTGGCCTATTTGGTTTTCCAGGCTCCTAAGAGTAGCTTGTTGGCTCTGAAGAGTAGCATCATTCTTAGCTATATATTCCTTGAGTAGGTTCTCTACAGAAGATCCTACAGGTTGATTGTAAGGTTTTTGGTACATTGATTGGTTATGTTGGGGAGTGAAACCAGGTGTTCCACTCGGCCTTGGTTGGTTAGGATTTTGGTTAGTGTTCTGTTGGCCACCCCATGACAGGTTAGGGTGGTTTCTCCAACCAGGATTGTAAGTTTGTGAGTAGGGGTTGTTCCTTGGCTGCTGCTGGCTTCCTACATAGCAGACCGAGGATGGATTCCCAGGGCAATATTCATAAGGGTGCCCTTCCCCACAGAATCCACAGATTGGTGCCTCGCCTTGACTTGGTTGGGTGCCCATTGACATGGCTGTGGCGGTATTGGCACTGGTTTGGAGATTGGCCTGAGCCATTTGCTTGACTAAGTTGGTCAGGGCATTTATTTGGGTGCTCATGGCGCTTAGAGCATCCTTGTCTTGAGCCCTAGTTGGCTCTACTGGATCGTCTGACCACCTACAATGAGATGTTGAGATCTTCTCCAAGATCTCATAAGCTTCGTTGTAACTCTTGGACAACATGGAACCTCCAGCAGATGAATTTAAAACTTGTCTGGTGCTGGGGTTGCATCCTTTAAAGAAGACTTCTATTTGGATACACCATGGGATGCCATGATGTGGACATTTAAGAAGAAGATCTTTGAATCTTGTCCAAGCTTCGTGAAGAGACTCACTTGGAGCTTGTTTGAACTTTATGATATCATCACGAAAGGTCGAATTCCTATCAGGTGGGAAGTATTTGACTAGGAATTTTTCTGCTAAATCTGTCCAATTGCGGACAGATCCTGAGGGTAAAGAATTTAACCATGTTTTTGCTTTGTCCCTCAAAGAGTAAGGGAAAAGATATAGCCTCAGGGCTTCTTGGGAAACTCCAGGGATTAGGAAGGTGTCACTAACTCCTAGGAAGTTCCTAAGGTGATTATGGGGGTCCTCATTTTCTATTCCAAAGAATTGTCCCACAGTGGACAACATTTGGAACATCACTGGCTTTAACTCAAATGAGTTGGCAGTGATTTCAGGACGGATTATGCTGGGGTTCAGCTCCCCAGGCATAGGTACTAAATATGAAAGGATGGCGCTATCCTTGTCATTCGCTATTTCAATGGGATTGCGAGTGACAGGCACCAGGTTTTGATTTACTCCAGCCATTTCTTCTTGAGGTAATTGCGGAGGAATTGTAGTCTCTGCAATGATTGGAGGTAAAAGGGTTTGTTTAAAGAGACGTTTCTTGGCTCTATTCCTAGCTCTAAGTAATCTCTCGGGCTCAGGGTTGAACTCTAGATCACTACTTGGAGTCTCATTCATAAACTACCCTAAATGGTACCTGAAAAAGAAATGAAGATGGATCAAATTCAATGGAAAATAATTTGATGTTTCAGACTTAACAAACTTCGTTTTCACTTAAAATAAGTCCCCGGCAGCGGCGCCAAAAACTTGTTGCGTGCTCAATGTGTTAAAAAATGATAAATAAGAGGGAGAGAGCACTCAGAACATGCAAGCATACATGGTCTTATAGCAAGTAGTAAGTATATTTCATTCGTTTTCCCACAGAGACTTGTTTTTAGCTATTCTCGAAGTGTTTTTGTTAAGAAAGATGGGGTGGATTTGAGGGGGTAAAATTGGTTTTTAATTACCTAAGTTTTGCTGAATGTATAAAGGAATATAACATAAACAAATGGAAGTTGAAATTAAACTCAAAGGACAAGAGATGGTACTGATAAACAAAGGAGAAAGCAGCTAACAGAATAACAACTTAGCAGGAATTGCGAGGACCGCAATGTTTCCGCAATTCAACAGCAACAAAAGTGTGCAGATGGGTGAATTAAGGGCTACTAATGACTATCCTATAGGCCTTTTTATACGATTCTCAAGCACTGGATCTCCTCTCTATACATCAAACTCACTCTACCTCAAGTATCGTCCGATTCCATGCATTAGAGTCTTAAGTTTACTCGACTTCAAAGTAAGGACTTAAGCATCTTGTTTACGCAGGAGTGTTTAGTTTGTACTAGGGAAACGCCTATTCCTAGGCCGTTTCCTGGTTACCATGAAAGGCTAGCATGATTATATGACTCTGAACTCTTACTCCTTCCAGAGGTTAGGAGTTCTTTGGACAAAATGGATGGCCAATCGAAATTGCCCGTGGGATGAAGCTTACATACAATCAATGATTCGAGAGCTATCCTACATACTTGATGCACGTTTTATTTAGCCTATAGTTCTGTCATTAACATGCCCCTAAGTGATTTAGCTACTCATGGATACATGGAGAACAGAAAGGGTAGATAACACAGACATGCTTAGAAGAGAAATGTGCTTAAAACAGCAAGACAAAACCGTAGCAGAACAAGATAGAAACTGTAAAATGCAGAATTGTACTTTGATTACTTTGAGTGTTTGAATGACAAAGGAAAGCTTTGAAAGAAATGAATCCAAGACAGACAACAACGAAATACAGTAATTAAAACTCTAAACTAAGAACAACAGTGATCAGAAATGGAAATGAGGAGACAGAACAGAAAAACAGTAAAGGAATGCTGGGAAACTTCGTGGCAGTCGCCTCGAATGAAGGTGATGAAAAGTCAGCCTTGCTTGGATGAATCCAATCGAGAGAGAAGAAGAATCTTCTCTCCTTCCTATCAGATTATCGATTCCAACAGCTGAGACTCTCACTCCAACAGACGGCAAAGGAAAACAGATGGAAATGGTGGACTGCGAGAAGACTTCTGCGCTTCGAGTGATGACTGAACCTCCGACTTTGACCCCCTTTTATAGTAGTTTGCAGGTGCGTTTGGGCCAAGGAGAACCATCAGTCTTCAACGTCATATATCAGAACGGATGGAGGAGAAAGAACGAATCCCTGAAAAGTCGGATCTAAACAGAAAAAGGTCAGCCAACTTACGGTTTTAACTTGAATAATTGCGGTCACCGCAATGATTTCGCAATTCATTCGCAATGTTTATTTTTTCATTCCTTTCCTTCGGTTTTCAACCCTTTTTCTACCTATTGTGCATAAGTCCTAAATTAGCTACCTTCTTCTAATTCTCATATTAAAGCATAGGTTTAGGCTAAATGCTAACAAAAACACCTAAATGTGTACATCTTCTTAAGCTAAATGGGTCCTAAATAAGTCACTTTCAGAGACTTAACACTAGGAAGGACCATTTTCCCATTCCTTTTATTGATCAGATGGTGGAGCGTTTAGCTGGGAAGCCATTCTTTTGTTTTCTCGATGGTTTCTCTGGCTTTTACCAAATCTCCATAGCCATAGAAGACCAAGAGAAAACAACGTTCACGTGCCCCTTTGGCACATTTGCATTTAGAAGGATGCCTTTTGGGCTTTGTAACGCTCCTGGTACATTTCAGAGATGCATGATGAGTATATTTTCTGAGTTTGTAGAAAAATGCATTGAAGTGTTCATGGATGATTTTACAGTTTATGGCAATTCCTTCGATGACTGTTTAGATAATTTATCGCATGTCCTGAAAAGATGTATTGAGATGAACCTTGTTCTAAATTTTGAAAAATGTCATTTTATGGCTAGTCAAGGTATCGTTTTAGGGCATGTGGTTTCTGCTAAGGGTATAGAGGTAGATAAGGCTAAAATTGATGTTATCTCTAATCTGCCATACCCAACGAATGTTAGGGAGGTTCGATCTTTTCTTGGCCATGCAGGGTTTTATCGCAGGTTTATCCAGGACTTCTCCAAGGTTGCCATGCCTATGACGTACCTCCTTCAGAAGGATGTAACGTTTGATTTTGGGGAGGAGTGCAGAAAAGCCTTCGATTTGCTCAAGGATAGTTTGACGAGCGCGCCCATCATACACCCACCCCAGTGGGACTTGCCTTTCGAGATTATGTGCGACGCCAGCAACTATGCCTTGGGAGCCGTGCTCGGTCAGAGGATCGAGAACAAGAGCCGTGTCATTTACTATGCCTCCAGGACGCTTAATCAAGTGCAGTGCAATTACACGACAACGGAAAAAGAACTTCTTTCTATTGTATTTGCGCTTGATAAATTTCGTCCTTACATTATTGGCTCTCAAGTAACTGTTTTCTCTGACCATGCAGCTGTTCGGTACCTGATGACCAAGAAGGACGCAAAACCGAGGCTACTTCGGTGGATTTTGCTTCTTCAGGACTTCGATGTGAAGATCAAGGATAGGAGAGGAGCAGAAAACCCGGTAGCCGACCATCTGAGCCGCTTGGTCAGAAAGGAAGACCTTCTGCCTCTGAATGAAGATTTCCCCGATGAGACACTCTTCAGACTTGATACAGTCCTTCCCTGGTATGCTGATATGGTAAATTACTTGGTCACAGGTAATTTTCCTTCTGGTTACTCTTATGCTAGGAAGCTAAGCTGAAAAGCGAAGCTAAGTACTATGTTTGGGAGGATCCCCATTTATGGAAGTTCTGTTCTGATCAGATAATTAGGAGATGTGTCCCTGAAAATGAGCATGCGTCTATTCTTACTTTTTGTCATGATTATGCATGTGGGGGACATTTTGGGCCTAGGAGGACAACTAGGAAAGTGTTAGATAGCGGGTTTTACTGGACTTCTCTGTTTAAAGATTCGCATGAATTTTGTAAAACCTGCAATAGATGTCAAAGAATAGGGTCGATATCTGGTAGAAATGAAATGCCTCAAACTCCTGTCTTAGTATGTGAAATCTTTGACGTTTGGGGCATGGATTTTATGGGACCCTTCCCGCCTTCTTGTGGTTTTTCTTATATATTGCTGGCTGTTGATTATGTTTCCAAGTGGGTTGAGGCGAAAGCCACGAAGACTAACGATGCTAATTCTGTTGTTAGGTTCGTTCAGTCTCGTATTTTTACCAGGTTTGGAATCCCACGAGCCATAATCAGTGACCAGGGGACTCATTTTTGCAACCGATCTGTGGAGGCTTTGCTGAGGAAGTATGGTGTGCATCATCGCGTGTCCACCGCCTACCATCCTCAAGCCAATGGGCAAGTCGAGGTCTCAAACAGAGAGGTAAAGTCAATTCTGGAGAAAACCGTGAGACCGAGTAGGAAGGATTGGAGCGATCGTTTGCCGGATGCTTTGTGGGCCTACCGCACCGCCTCCAAAACCCCTATCGGTATGTCCCCATACCGGTTGGTTTTTGGTAAGGCGTGCCACTTACCCGTGGAGATTAAGCACAAAGCACTCTAGGCGATCAAGAAGTGTAACATGAGCTCTGACGAAGCTGGCGAGGCACGACTGCTTCAGTTACAGGAATTGGAGGAACTGCGTGTGGACTCCTATGAGAACTCTAGGATCTATAAAGAGAAGTCCAAGCAGTTCCATGACCGAAGGATCTTAGAGAAGAACTTCGAAGTCGGTCAGAAAGTTCTACTGATCGATTCCCGTCTGAAGTTCATGCCAGGTAAGCTTCGTTCCCGTTGGAAAGGACCCTATATCATAACTAAAATCTTTCCTTATGGCAGTGTGGAGATTCAGAGCTTGGACTCGGAGGAGGTGCAAAAAGTGAATGGGCACCGGTTGAAGATTTTCCACGAGGGGGACGCTGAGTGCTATGACGCCACATTACTTCTAGCGCCGTCCCCGATCGACTATGGATGAGTGGAAGTGTGAATACAGTCGAGCAATCGACTTTAAAAATTTGCGCTTCTCGGAGGCACCCGAGTTTGGACTGTAATTCTGTTCTTTATTGCTTTGTTCTTGTATATATTAGTTTTTGAGTTGTTGTTTGTTTTCTTGTTTTCCTAGGAGAAAATGTGGAATGGCCGGCAATTCGAGAGCACATTGGAGGACGTTGGTGCACATCTCCACCCGTCAGCTCCACAAGATTCAGGGGAGGTTTTCTGTTCCCTTAGGATTTACTGTTTTAACTGTTTAATGCATTGGGGACAATGCATATCTTTAGGTGGGGGGTGGAGTTTGTTGATACATAGAGATGAGACTTCTTAGTAGTTGTCGAGCATACGTGTACTCTGGCTGTTAGATTAGAATCTGAATGCATGTGTCCGATGAGGACGGTCTGTGATTTGCCTGTGAACACTCCGTATTTGCATGATTCGAAAATTTGACGATGTATGCACATTTTGAGCCTATTTTAAAATTTTTTCTGTTATTTCCCTACATTCACTGAGCACATAGCACTCTTATTCTCAGTTCTGTAGGTCTAGACTGATCTTATTTTGTCTGAAACCTTGTTGTCACCCCGAAAGGTACCATTAGGGAGGCTTGATGTGTAGAAGTAGTAATGACTCATTTGTGTATAGCGAAGCTATTGCCTAAAAAAAAAGTGTTTGCATGAAAAATAAAACCTCCAGAGTTGCTCCTCCTTCTTGTGTTGCCTGTGTAACCAGGGGCGATCGTGTAACCCACGGTTGTCACTGCATGAAAGGGGAACTAATAGAAGTGAGCAATGGTCCTTAAAAACGTGAAGCTAGATCTAGTTTGACGTGTTAGGCTCTCTTGGAGAAAAATAAAAAAAAATGGTTCAAAAAGAAAAAAAAAATGGGTACAAAGTACTCAAAGAAAAAGAATAAAATTTAGGCCTTATGTTTTGTTGCTCTTTCTATCGCTAAAAGCCGTTAGACTGTTCTTATCGCCATAAGTAGGGGGAAAACGAGTTATAAGACTGTATAAGGTTGTTCCGGGCTTGCATGAGCTAGGTTGAGAGGTGCTAAACACACACACACGTAAGGGAATAGGAGTTTAAATTTTGAAATGATTTCAACGTTTGCATGCGTTTGATGGTTTTGAATTTATTACAAGTACCTTGTCTCACAAGCATTGAGATTTGAGTCCAAGCATTCATTTAATTCTTTGGAGATTATTTAGAGTATACCTTGCTCGAGGACTAGCAAGATTTAGGTCGGGGGTATTTTGATAGCTCCAAAATAGAGCTATCTTAATGTCCCTAATTCTAGCTAAAACCATGACATATATTGATTAAAATGCTTTCTTATAGGTGATTTCATGGTGAAGAGCTCGGGAAGTCCATTGATGATTTTCGGGGCTAAAAAGGTCATTTAAGAGGTTTCGGGAAGTGTTCGGGTCAAAACGATAGGCCAAACGGAGCCCGGGAGCCAAAACGACCCAAAAGTGGGCTAAGAGCCGAGAGGGCAGCGCCCAGGCGCCCAACGAACGCAGCACGCGCGCGAGCCCGCGCGCGCCGCACGCCCGCGCCCAGACGGCCAGACGCGCGTGCGCCCTCGACCGCTCCGCCTCGCCCATGTCCGCGCGCGCCCGCACGCCCTCGCCCGTTCCGCCTCGCCCGCGCGCCCGTCATTGAAAATCCGCGTGCGCCCTAGCGTCTAGACGCTAGCTCGACGCTGCCCCGACGATTCCCGAAGATAGACGAGCATCAGGGTCGAGCGCGCGTCTCAACGCTCACTCAACGCCGACAGCGTCGAGACGCTGGCCTAGCGTCTCGACGCCCCAAAGTCTGAAGCGCGCAGCTGAATTTCCACCCGAGAGCAAGCGTCGAGCGCAAGCGTCTCGACGCTCGCTCGACGCCGCGCGCGCGTCTCGACGCTACCCCGCGCGCGCAGCAGCCAACTTAGGGCACAGCGTCGAGACGCTGGCCTAGCGTCTCGACTCTCCGAGCTTTAAAAGCGTGAAATTGCGGATTTGCAGCCAACTTTTCATTCTTCTTCCTCCTCCAACTTCTCCTCTCGGGTCTACCTCCATTTTTCGCCATTTTTGTACTTCTTCTCCTTCTTTGTGCATGATTCCAAGCTCTTCCATGGGGGATTGGAGTAATTCATCCTCCATGGAAGGCTAAACCGAGGTTAGTGCTTGATTTGAGTTTGGAATTGTAATTTTGGATGTTTGGGGAGATTTTTCCCCTTTGTAAATGTTGAGACAATTAGTATGTTATGCATCTCTTGCTTGTTCTTCATCCATATCTAGCATGTGTAGCTAAATTAGATTGACGCTCTAATTCTTATGCATGATAGAGGGCTAAAGGTTGGGACGTATAATTGCCCATACCGCTAGGTAGCACGGGTCTAAGCATGGCTAATTAGTTCGGCCCAAAGTGACAGTTGGTAATCTGAATTAATTAACGTTTTCATGTTAGGCTTAAGGCAAGAGAGAAACCGGTTTAGTCTTAGGATTAGGCCGTTGCAATGTTCCCGTCACTGGCACGTAATCGATTTAGGGGTCGCTACCTTAGATAGATTATTGGCCAAGTTTAATTAGAATTGCAAGAGTCTAATTAAATCCTTGGGTCATTTGAGTTAGAAATAACTAAATGAATTGTGTGCATGAACATGACTAACGAGTAAATTGTATCGATGATCCGAACATCCATAACGAGCAATTCCATTTCTCGAAGTTAAGCACGACCGTTTAATTTTTGCACGTTGTCCTTTAATTTTCCGTTAGCATATTAGGAGCTCCCTTCCCCCAAAACCAAATTACTATTCTTTTCAATTGTGCATACTTTTTATTTCTAGCAAATTAGACTTAGTTAAATTGAATTTCTTATTTCCCTGTGGATCGACCCCGTTACCACTAAGCTTCAAATAGCTCGGTGTACATCGGGTTTATAAATTGTATTTTGGCAAGCCTCGACAGCTTGAATTTGGAGTACCACATAAAGTGCTCTACCACTCTCTTACAACGAGCATAAGATCATCGATAACAAGAATCGTATTCAAGTTCGATTTCCAGGCCGTGTAGTTATCGTCGTTTAGTTTGTCGGAAGCTAGTAATTGAATAAACGGGCTAGACATGCTGAAAAAGAATAAATTTTATTAGTGAATTGCGTTTTAACCCAATTCATACATCCAATCAAGATTTAGCAAAAGTAATAATGTACTCAAAAACTCATTATTGATTTACAAAAATACTTCAATGAGTCAGAGCAACCGCTACCAATGGGCAGTCAATCACTCATTCACTGAACCAAGACATTCTTGACTAAATGCTAATACCGGAATAACTCATATTCCTATAGCACCTTAGTTATCGCTATTTCGGTCAAGAATTTACTAACAACTTAGTAATCCTTGTAAGTGTGACCTACCATTTTCAGACCTCAGAGGTCGGCCCCAACAATGCTACCGAATGGAAAAGTCAAAGCTGGGAATGGACCGAGGAGACCCTATCCATTTTTGGAGATTGAGTTGTTCCGACTCCCATGAAACGACCCTTCGAATGGACGGTGCTACTATGGGTGGCCAGCAGGCGGAACATGGGAATCTCACGGTTCAACCTAATAGAGGAGACCGTAGGATGTACTGGCATACTTTCTTCTCCCACTTACTATAAATACTTTCTCCATTCACCTTGCTCTTGATTTATGAAAACACCATCCGAATGGGGATGCCCTATTGACATCACGAGGCCGAGCATAAATCTCACGGTGTGAACTTCGCGGAGAACGTAGGAGGAAATTGATATATCATATATACCTTCTCAACACCCTACTAAGTATTTTATACGGTTTGGGTATACTTTTACTTAGGCATTATCCGGCTAAGACAATAAAACCTAAGTCTAGGTAAAACAGGATTTTTACCTAAGATGTCTAGGTGATAAACGCTTTAAAACCTTACACCTCTCGCGTGCATGCTCATAAAGTCAGGTTAACTTAAGTCAAGTACCGGGTCGATCCACAGGTAGGAGGTGTTCCGTAAACCGTCATCTTAAATACCTCCAATCTTAGTACATGATCTCACCGGGTGAGTTCTCTTGTAACCTTAGCTTTACAAGATATCGACCTATTTTACGGTTCGATACTAAATTCCTAATCGCATTGGAATTCTTTAACCCTGAATGAGCATGCATTTATCTTTGTTATAGATTTTAAATGTCTATCTCATTTTACAACGCTTTATAAAACAAAGACATTCTATAACACGCTTCCTAAGCTAGAATATAACCATTACATTCATTCTATAACATGCTTCCCAAGCAAGAATAAAACCATTATAGACATTCTATAACACGCTTCCTAAGCTAGAATATAACCATTACATTCATTCTATAACATGCTTCCCAAGCAAGAATAAAACCATTATAGACATTCTATAACATGCTTCCTAAGCAAGAATATAACTATTATATTCAACTAAGGCAACTATGTCGTATGTTTAATTTCATAATTAATATAACACTTATATCAATTACACTTTTAAACAAGCAATATCTAATTCATAAATTAATATAACACTTATATTAATTCTCATGAATTAAGCATGCATACAATACATTATAACAATTACAACATACTTTCACTGCATGGAACATGCTTCCTATGGTGGGATTTGAAATCTATATGACATACTTTATGCACATACAAGGGACTTTAATTAAAACATACATCCAATGCATAAATAATTAAACACACTAAAGTGGAACAGTTTTGGCATCAAGCAAACAAATCTAAGTTATTACAAGCTTAAACTTCAAGCTAAGTCTTTGAGCCGCCTCTGAACACTTTGAACTGCTCCACACCAGCTTGAACTCCCGAACACTTCGGCAAGCTTCAACCATTTTCTCATTTTCTTCGGAAAACAACCCTAAGGGACTCTAATGACTCCAATAATTACAAACTCTATAGCAATCATTAAGCTCATACATTCCGAGCTATTTACATACCACAGCAAAAATACAGAAGCATAAAGGAGATGCAAAAATCGAAACTCACTTTAGACACCCATGAACGATTCAAAAGTACCCACCAAGCTCAATAAGATGCACAAAGAGAGCTTAAACATGCTCTGATACCAATTTTCGGCATTCTTAGGCATCAATCGAGAGCCTATGCGATCGCATAGCTAATCTGTGTGATCGCATAGCCCATCGCATAACAGTTTGTGCGATCGCACAACCTATGCCATGGAAAACATAATAGAAGTTTACCTTCTGTAGCTAGAAATCCTCCAATTTCTTCAAGTCAGCAGCTGGAATCTCCTCACGAACTCTTCAAGAACCACCTCTATTGTAGTCTCAGCTATCCTTAGGCCTAGCAACAAAGTTGTGGAACCATTTTATGAAATAAATATTTTGGAAGAGAAGAAGGATGAGGTCTATGTAATGATGAACTTTTGAAGAGAATGTCACACATTCAAGCTTCAAAATTCTCAAAACATCATTAAAAAAAACCCATTTGAACTTCATCCATTTTATAGGTCATTTACATGCAACAACTATCTTGCTGAGCATGACACCTTATAAATGAATGGATTAGTCTTCAAACAAGTGTCCAAAAAATGATGAGTTTATGCATGTAGTTGGTGATTCATAATACCACTACTAAACTCAACTTGGATAAACCCACTTATATTATTTTTTATTTTAAAATTAATTCATAATAATTTTAATAAACAAAATAAATTTTAATTAAACAAGTGTCCAAAATATGATGAGTTTATGCATGTAGTTGGTGATTCATAATACACACCTAAACTCAACTTGGATAAACCCACTTGTATTATTTTGTTATTTTAAAATTAATTAATAATTAATTTTAATAAACAAAAAAAAATTTAATTAATTAAACTTTTTAATTAATTAATATTATTATTTAATTAAGTATCAAATATTAATTAAATAATAAGACTAATCCCAGTTTCTTAAACTGACTCATCGCACATGAATCCCTATTCATGTTTTAGACCAAACTCATATTTAAATCACATTTAAATATGTCCAACTATCTTCCAAAATCGAATTTGAATCGCTTCAAGTTCTTTTCTCTCATATTGTTACACGGCTTAATCCGAGCTAGCCAGGAGAACCTACAGATCATGAGCTTCAACGATACGAGATTACCCGACCAAACTCTTTAGCCAAGCTAACCAACATTCGTTAACCCCCGGAGACTCCACTAAAGCCCAAGGGTTGCACTCTCCTCACCGTAGATATATTTTTGTCCTCTTGATATAACCATGATTAGTAAGTCGATCCTTTACAGGTTGTTCGTAACTACAGCTGGGTCAAAATAACCGTTTTACCCCCGTAATTACATCTTGTTCCTTAAGTCTCACTAATCATCTAATGAACTATTGGTTTGTGGTCCAACCACCAAATTGAATCTCTCTCGGGTCAATGAAAGGGTGGGATCCCTAGTTCAAGACCCGAAGTCAGCACTTAAGGGAACAACCTCTTTACTAATCCCTAAAGGCGGGTAGGAGTGAACTCCATCTCGCAGGACTATGTTCCCAGCTCCCTACCCGGTCTTATCCCCAAGATGCTAGGCTTATTGAGTCGGCGATCTCGAGCCACTCTCACCCATGCAAGTCAAAAGATAAGCCCGAATAAACAAGATTTCATAGCGTGCTCAGGATTAAGATCGAGTTACCTAGGTCATCATATGAAAAAATCAGTCTTTACAGTAAACAGAGTTATAAAGAAAGAGTGACTTGATTTCGCGGTTCAGTCTTATGCAAACTCATTGCATAGGACACTCTCACTCGCATGTCTCCACATGAACGATTTTGGATCACATCATTTGTACTATACAATGTGGGTCGCGTCCATAGTGTCCCCAGGATAAGGTACTGTTACGTCTCCAAAAGTACTTAATTTAGGGACTTATTTGCCATATAATCGTGCAATCTCTTAAGCGTTTTTGTTAGAATTTAGTTTAATACGTGCTTAAATATGAGAAATCAAGGAATGAAGCTAAATTAGGACTTATTTGTAAAAGAAACATAAAAGAATCAAAAACGAAGTTAAAAGAATTGAAATTGTGCATTGCAGGAAAATTGCTGAAACATTGCTGTCTCCGCAATGTTTAAGCTGCAAATGTTAAGTTGTTCCAACCGTCCGCCGTTTTGTTGCGATCTTTCAGCCGCCCAATTTCTCCCCTGCTGCCACGTGGTGGGACGTCGTTCAGAATGGATGGTTCTCCTTGACTGAAGAGTACCTGCAAAGAGCTATAAAAGGAGGTCACGGGGGAAGGAGAACAACAAACTTGGAAGCCTAGAACTCTCCATCTCAACGCAGTTTCTCTCCATTTTCTATCCCGTTTGTTGGAGTGAAGGAATCAACTTTTGGCACCGATAATCTGAGAGGAAGAAGAGAAGATCATTCTTCTCTTCTGACTGGATTCATCCCCAAACAACGCTAACCTTCCCCTTGATCCGAGGCGCTTGCGGCGAGGAGTTCACACACACATTTACATTGTTTTCTACTGTTTCTATCTTCCATTTTCTCTGCTGTTGCTGTCATTTGCTTATGTTGGCTACATTATTTCCCTTCGTCTTCATCTGTTTAGTCTTTACTGTTTTACAATCTCTGCACATTACGCTTTGAATCTTGCTTAATAGAGGAACCATTTACAACTTTGCAAGCTTTGATTTCGCTTTCTGTCTTTCTTTGCTTTCGTTTAAATACTGTCAATCATGCTTAATCAATCTAATCTTTCCACTTCCATATCATCCATGAGTAACTAATCACCCAAGGGTCTGCTAATGATGAATCTATAAGTAGAAATACGTGAATTCAGCATGTAGGATAGCTTCGAATGCATTGAATGTATGTGTACTTCATCCCACGGGCAATTTCGATTGTCCATCCATTTTGTCTAAAGAACTCCTAACCTCCGGAAGGAGTATGAGTTCAGAGTCGTCCATTCATGCTAGCCTTTCATGGTAGCCAGAAAACGACCTAGGAATAGGCGTTTTCCTAGCACAATTCATTAACTTGCTTATATAAATAGATGCTTAAGTCTTACTTGGATATGAGTGAACTAAAGGATCTAATGCATGTAATCGAGAGATGCATGAGAATGAGTTAAATTGATGCATGATAAGTTGAGCTACTGCTGAATGATCGTATGAAAAAGCTTATAGAGGAGTCGTTAGTTGACCTTGTTCCCCCATCTCACCCTTAAAACGTTGCTAATTTAATTGCTAGATAATTGTTGCCTGTGCAATTCTATAAGTCTGTTTTTGCCTTAGCCATTTTTCCAGTCTTTTACTTTTTGCGATTTTATTGCCGGAACATTGTTGACTCCGCAATTCTTTTTCCTCTACATTCAAGTTCATCTCTCTACTTGCTTTCGTTTATGATTGCACATCTCGTATATTCTTCATTAGTTAGACACATTAATCTTCAATTCACCCCATTTAAACCACCCTTTCTAATTTAGCATCTCACTTCGTTAGTAACTAAGAATAAATCTCTGTGGGACATCGAATGAAAAAATACTTATTACTTGCTACAAGACCATGTATGCTTGCATGTTCTGAGTGCTCTCACATCGCACTTTTATTTACACACTGAGCACGCAACAAGTTTTTGGCGTCGCTGCCGGGGATTTTGTTTAGTAAACACGAAGTTTGTTATTTTAGAAAAAAACACATTAATATCTATTGGAGCTAATTTTCTTTCATTTCTTTTACAGGTACCATCGGGCTAGTTTATGAATGAGCATTCAAGTCGCAACATAGAGTTCAATCCTGAGCCTGAGAGACTTCTTAGGGCCAAAAACAAAGCTAAGAAATGCCTCTTTAAACAGCCACCTGTAACTCAAAACATTGCTGACTCCGCGGAGTCATCACAATTCCAACAAACCGAAATGGATAGAGCAGCCCCAAATCAAGCACCTACCATTCGCAACCCCATCGAAATCGTGAATGATAAGGATAGTGCCATCCTTTCATACTTAGTTCCCATGCCTGAGGAGGTTAATCCGAGCATTATACGCCCTGAGATTACAGCCAACTCATTCGAGTTAAAGCCAGTAATGTTCCAAATGCTGTCCACCGTGGGACAATTCTTTGGAGTGGAAAACGAAGATCCCCACAACCATTTGAGAAATTTCCTAGGAGTCAGTGATACTTTCCTCATCCCTGGAGTTTCCTAAGAAGCTTTAAGACTTTACCTCTTTCCCTACTCATTAAGAGATAAGGCCAAAACGTGGTTAAATTCTCTTCCCTCTGGATCGATTGTCAATTGGACAGATCTAGCTGAAAAATTCCTAGTCAAATACTTCCCACCTGATAGGAATTCCAACTTTCGTGATGATATAATCAAGTTCAAACAAGCCGAAAACGAATCACTACACGAAGCTTGGACCAGATTCAAAGATCTATTGCTTAAATGTCCACACCATGGCATTCCATGGTGTATCCAAATAGAAGTGTTCTTTAAAGGATGCAACCCCAGCACAAGGCAAGTGTTGGATTCTTCAGCTGGTGGTTCCATGCTTTCAAAGAGCTACAATGAAGCCTACGAGATTTTGGAGAAAATCTCAACTTCCCATTGTAGATGGTCAGACGATCCTGTAGAGCCTAGGAGAGCTCAAGACAAGGATGCACTTAGTGCAATGAGTAGCCAAATCAATGCCCTGACCAATCTAGTAAAACAAATGGCTCAAACAAATATCCAACCAAGTGTCAACACCGCAACAACCGTTTCAATGGGCGCATCAACTAGTTAAGGTGAGACACTAATCTGTGGATTCTGTGGGGAAGGGCACTTGTATGATTTCTGCCCTGGGAATCCAGCCTCGGTATGCTATGTTGGGAGTCAACAGCAACCTAGGAACAACCCCTATTCTAACACCTATAATCCTGGGTGGAGGAATCACCCAAATCTTTCTTGGGGTGGGCAACAAAACACTAACCAAGCACAAAACCAACCAAGACCGAGTGGAACACCTGGTTTCACTCAACAAAATAACCAACCCATGTACCAAAAGCCATATAACCAACCCATAGGATCATCAATAGAGAATTTACTTAAAGAGTACATTGCAAAAAATGATGCAACCCTGCAAAGTCAGCAAGCCACCCTTAGAAGCTTAGAAAACCAAATAGGGCAGTTAGCAAGCGAGTTGAAAAATAGGCCCCAAGGTAGATTGCCTGCAGACACGGAAGTACCAAGAAGGGATGGAAAAGAACAAGTTCAAGCAATTGAACTTCGTAGTGGGAGACCATTGGTGATCAACAACAAAGAAGCACCAAAGCGAGTAGAGAATGAAGAGTCTAGTGTTCCACTGGATTCTCTGCCAAACCATGATCAATCACCACCAAGCACAACAAGGGTGAGGCTGAAACCTATCATAGAGGAACCAGAAGAAATCCCAAGGCCTCCACCTGTCATTAGGCAAACTGAATTGCCTACATATGTGCCACCCACTCCATTCCCTAGAAGGCTGAAGAAAAAACAAGAACAGGAAGTGCACTTTAATAAGTTTTTAGAAATTTTAAAACAAGTGCATGTTAATATCCCATTTGTGGAAGTTTTGCAATCTATGCCTTCTTATGTTAAATTCTTGAAAGATATAATTACTAACAAGAAAATCATTGGTGAATTTGAAACAGTGAATCTCACCGAGGAGTGTAGTGCTATACTCCAAAACAAACTGCCAAAGAAGGAGAAGGATCCTGGTTCCTTCACCTTACCAGTCGAGTTGGGAGGCAAGCACGTGGGCAGAGCTCTGTGTGATCTGGGAGCCAGCATCAATCTCATGCCTTTGTCTCTATTTCGTCAACTTGGAATAGGAGAAGCACGACCTACTACTGTCACCTTGCAACTTGCAGACAGATCCATAGCATACCCGGAGGGGAAAATTGAGGATATACTTGTCAAGGTTGACAAATTCATCTTTCTTGCAGACTTCATCATTCTGGATTATGAGGCAGACAAGGAGGTACCAATCTTATTGGGCAGACCATTTCTAGCCACAGTTAGGGCTTTAATCGATGTCCAGAAAGGTGAGCTCACCATGAGGGTTCATGATGAGGAGGTTAAATTCAGTGTATTTAAAGCTCTAAGGTGTAATAGATGTAGCTGACTCTGAATCCTGTGCAAATGTAGATGTAATAGATGTAGTAGATTCTCTGATGGAAGAACAACTTGAGCATGAACTGTTAATTAAGCATGCTACGTACTGACTATGTACAAGTAAATATAGATGACTTAAACATTTCTGAAATAATGGATATACCTGTGGACAACCCTCAGCATGTTTGTATGACTAATAAATTGTCTGAGAGAACCACGAATCCTTTGAAACCATCAATTGAACATCCACCTCTATTAGAATTAAAACCAATGCCTGATCATCTTAAGTATGCATATCTAGGAGAGGAAGATACTTTTCCTGTTATTATTTCGTCCAAACTGAGTAAACAACATGAAATTGCGCTAATATTGCTGCTTAAGCAACATAAAAAAGCTATTGCCTGGACGATTGCTGATATAAGAGGTATTAGTCCTTCCTATTGCATGCATAAAATATTGTTGGAAGAGGAACATACACCTAGGGTAGATCACCAACGTAGGTTGAACCCCTCCATGAAGGAGGTAGTTAAAAAAGAAATTATCAAATGGTTAGATGCAGGTGTAATTTTCCCTATAGCTAATAGTCAATGGGTGAGTCCGATCCAATGTGTGCCTAAGAAGGGTGAGATGACTGTAATAGTTAATGAGAATAACGAACTAATTCCAACTAGAACTGTTACAGGATGGAGAGTTTGTATGGACTACATAAAACTTAATAAAGAAACAAAAAAAGATCACTTTCCTTTACCGTTTATAGATCATATGTTAGATAGAATAGCTGGCCGAGCCTATTACTGCTTTTTAGATGGTTATTCTGGATATAACCAAATTACCATAGACCCTGTGGACCAGGAGAAAACAACCTTTACATGTCCCTTTGGAACATTTGCTTTTCGCAGAATGCCATTTGGCTTATGCAATGCACCAGCAACATTCCAAAGGTGCATGTTGGCTATTTTCTCTGACTTAGATGAGTCCATGATAGAAATATTTATGGATGACTTCTCAGTCTTTGGTGATTCTTTTAATAATTGCTTAGAAAACTTAGGACAAGTCCTAACTAGGTGTGAGGAGACCAACCTAGTTTTAAATTGGGAGAAATGCCACTTTATGGTGGAAGAAGGGATAGTCTTAGGACATAGAGTATCTAGAGCAGGAGTAGAGGTCGATAGGGCCAAAATAGAAATAATAGAGAAGCTAGTGGAACCTCAAAATGTAAAAGCTATTAGAAGTTTCCTAGGTCATGCAGGTTTCTATAGGAGACTCATTAAAAACTTCTCAAAAATCTCTAAACCTTTGTGTGAGCTTCTAGAGCTTAACAAACCATTTATCTTCTCAAAAGAATGTTTCCTAGCATGGACAACACTTAAGGAAGCCTTAGTCAAAGCACCAATTATAGTAGGTCCAAACTGGGATTTACCATTTGAAAAGATGTGTGATGCTAGTGACTATGCAGTAGGAGTTATGCTAGGACAAAAAATAGATAAACTAACACATCCTGTATATTATGCAAGTAAGACTTTAAATGAAGCACAATGTAATTACACGACCACAGAGAAGGAAATGCTAGCTGTAGTGTTTGCCTGTGAAAAGTTTAGGAATTACATTGTAGGCACTAGAACAATTGTGTACACTGATCACTCTGCACTAAAGTATCTAATGAGGAAGGCTGATGCTAAGCCTAGGTTGATTAGATGGGTATTATTGTTGCAAGAGTTTGACTTAGACATTAGAGATAAAAAAGGATGCGAAAATGTAGTTGCTGACCATTTATCTAGATTGCGAAGTAATTGCGAAAAAATTGCTGAGCCAGCAATTTCTGATGCCTTTATTGATGAGCGTGTCTTTGTGTTAGCACATCGTGATAACGATGAGGAGCCCTGGTTTGCGGACATTGCTAACTTCCTTGCCTCGCAGGTACTACCAACTTTCAAAGGGAGGCAAGAAAAGAAGAGGTTCCTAAACGAAGCTAGGAAGTTCATCTGGGACGATCCTACACTTTACAAGACTTGCGCGGATGGATTGTTGAGGAAGTGTGTATCAGCTGCTGAGGCGAAGTCAGTGTTGCAGCACTGCCACACATCTCCTTATGGTGGACATTTTGGTGGCCAAAGGACGGCTGCAAAGGTGTTCCAAAGTGGCTACTATTGGCCCACGATCTTCAAGGATGCACACGACCATGCACACAGCTTCAATGAGTGTCAAAGAACAGGTAACCTTAGTCGGAAGGATGAGATGCCTCTCACTTATATCTTAGAGTTGGAACTCTTTGACGTATGGGGCATTGATTTCATGGGACCATTCCCTCCATCTTCAGGTAACCTCTATATATTAGTAGCTGTAGATTGCGTTTCTAAATGGGTAGAAGCTATTGCATGTCCATCAAACGATGCCAAAACAATCATTAAGTTTCTTAATAGGCATATTTTTACAAGATTTGGTACACCACGTGCTATAATTAGTGATGAGGGAACCCACTTTATAAATAAAGTTGTGGAAAAGGTATTAGCTAAATACAATGTTAGACATAGAGTAGCAACCCCTTATCATCCACACTCAAATGGACAAGCTGAAATATCCAATAGGGAGATCAAAAAGATACTTGAAAAAGTGGTTAAACCTAATAGAAATGACTGGTCTTTTAAGTTAGACGATGCACTTTGGGCATATAGGACTGCATATAAAACACCCTTAGGTATGTCTCCTTATAGGCTAGTATATGGAAAAGCATGTCATCTTCCCTTCGAATTAGAAATCAAAGCTTTTTGGGCCTTAAAAGAGCTGAATTATTGCGTGACCGATGCTGAAACTTTGCGGTCTCTGCAATTACATGAGTTAGATGAGCTAAGACATATGTCATATGAAAATGCTAAAATGTATAAAGAAAAAACTAAGATTTGGCATGATAATAGACTTGGGTTTAAGGACTTTAAAAAAGGGCAGCATGTCTTGTTATTCAACTCACGGTTAAGGTTATTTCCAGGCAAACTTAAGTCTAGATGGTCAGGTCCTTTTGTGATAACTAACGTTTTTATTCATGGTGCTATTGAGATTCAGAACCTACATCAAGGGCAACCGTTCATGGTAAATGGTGCAAGGTTGAAGCATTACTATGAGGAAGGAGATGTGCAGACACTCTCGGCCTTCCTCCTAGCTGAAGCCTAAGAAGCAATTCGAAAGGGGATGAGTGACCACTGTGCTCGTCCATCAGAAGGCCATGCCTTAGATTTTTTTAAGCATTTTTAGATTGTGTTTTGATTGTTTATTTTTGGTTTTAATTACGAATTTTTGTTTTGATTAAAAAGATATTAATGGGAGATCTTTAAGAGACAATGAAGGAGATGAATCGAGGGGAGAAGATCCACGAAGAAGATCTGGCTAAATCAGAGATTTGGTTGCTAAATCTTGCAACTCAAATCAAGAAAAATCGTAACGGCTAGGCGGATTAATTGCGGAGAATTTGCTGAGTCCGCAACAGAAAAGAGCCGTTGGAGAGTACTTGAGTACAAATAGCCGTCGTTGGGGGATCCCTGCCCTCTACGTTTTCTCAGACCGTTGGAGCTTCAAACACTCGGCCTTCTCCTTCCTCTGTATCTCCCACACTCCGACCTCAAAGAAACAGCAATGGTGTCAACACGAGCAGAGCGATCCACGCCCAAGAAAGCGTCGTCTGACGCAGAAGAAGCTGCGAGGGAGGCGCTGCTTTCCTTAGCAGACGCCGATACGGCGCAACCCTCACGACCTCCGAAGCTACCTGTGCGAAGAAAGAAGTAGAAGGTGGCGACTGAGGTACCTACTGGTCCCTCTGATCCGGTTGGAACACCCAAGAAAAGGAAGTGGAGAATCGCGATGGAGGATTCTCCGATCAGGGAGAAAAAGACTCCTAGCGATGAGAGTCGAGGGAGTGGCCGCCCATCCTTTGAGACGGCCAGGCAGAGCCCCGAGCCTTCTCCACAGACGCCGGAGCCTGAAGCTCCACCTGAAGAGCACCAAGATTCGGTGCCAAGCGACGAGCCGGCGGAGGAAGAAGAAGTGTTTTCCCCCTTAAGGGATGTCAGTCTTGACAACCCTGTGAAGGGGGGAAGCAAGGACTCCATGGACGAGACACTGGGGGATTGCCTCCAACATCTGGCCACCAAGGCACGACACAAGAAAAAGGCCCCAGTGATTGTCAAGGGCAAGCGACCGAAGGCCTCCAAACGAGCCAAGAAGAAGAAGGTTGGAGCTGAACCTTCTTTAAAGAAGATGAAGATTGAGGCCTCTGAGTCGGCCAAAGCAAAGGACAAGGGGAAAAGGAAGATGTACCCAGAGGACGAACCTCGAGCTGCGAGGTATGTATCCCAAGAAGCAGAGGCCAAGGGCCTCGAATTGAGGAAGAAGGAACTCCTCCACGAGCGAGGATTCCTTGATACATTGGCGGACCTGCCGCAATTCTTGCGCGCAGGGATCATCAATCATGGTTGGGAGGAACTCTGGGCGGTCTCACGGAATGGGAAGCACACCCTGATGAGTGCAACCCTTCGAGACAAGGCGGTCGTCTGGTTCTCTCTTGTGCGCAGACGCATCTCCCCCGTGACTCATGAAACGACTATCAACCAGGGGCGATCGTTGCTGCTGTATGCAATCATGCGGGGACTCACCATTGATGTTGGTGAAGTCATTGCCGCTTCCATCATTGACTGCTCACGCAAAGGTAAGGGTCAATTATTTTTCCCCAACACTATAACTAAACTGTGTTTACGTGCAGGTGTACCTATTGCGAGGGATGAGAGGCAGTTGGCTTACACAGGCCATCTGGAGCTGCCCACAATCTTAAGGATGAGAAGATGGGGCAATATGGAATTTGAGATGGACGGCCTGGCTGCTGCACATTCACTGTCCATGGCATGCCTGATGGATCTGCAGCACAAGATGGCTAAGTGGGCTGAGTATGCGCAGGCGAGGGATAAGGATGTGGCTGAGCAGCTGGGATGCATATTCCCCACCTTCCCTGCTGATCTGTTGAAGCCATGGGCACCTCCAAAGGAGAGGAGGGACGAGGACAAGAATGATTGAATGCCAGCTTGACGGCATTCGAGGGAGTTTTCTGATCCCTCTTAAGAAAAAAAATACCTGCTTTTCTGTGAATTGTTACCCTTATTGTTAATCCAATCAATGATCTGTTAATTGTTAATCTGTTTGCTTAGAGTAGTTTAGATTAGATGTTATCTGAGTAGTTAGCTTAGTTAGTTTTGCTGTTTTGTGTAGTTGTTGATGTCTGAATATAGCATGCTAGGAGCTTTGATCACAGCTAAATTTGCTCTGTAGGTTTATTGCGAATTCCTTGCGGTGTCCGCAATTTTTGTTAGTTTGTGCATGTTGTTATATGTCTTTTTGGATGGGCTAGCTCTGTTTAAATTGCGACATCTTGCTGCTTTACTGACTTCAATATGTGATCTATCTGTTGAGCATGATGGATGAGTGTCATAGTACACCTTTGTTCGTTTAAATTTAGCTTCATTTATTGCTAAGCATGCACCTCTGTCAGTCCTTAACATGTTGTTTTTACAAAAATTCTGCCTCTGAGTTATCTGCTTTAAGAAGGTCATTCTATGCCTAGGAGTTTTAAGTTCTGCTTGTTTTGCCTTAGACTAGATGCTTCTAGGACAAGTTTGGGGGTGTGCCACCTCCGATTCTCATTGGGGACAATGAGAAGTTCAAGTTTGGGGGAGGCAGCCTCTAGGCCTAGGAACATTCCTCTCTCCCTCTTTAAACATAAGCATTCTTCTTCTTTGAAAAAAGAAAAAAGAAAAAAACATGAAAATAAAAAAATGGAAAACAAAAGAATAAAGAGTACCGTCTCTCTTGAGGATGCTGAGTAATCAGGGCTATTTGTGTAACCCACAAGTGGCACTGCATCAAAAGGCAAACCATAAGGAGAGACTCTACCAGAAAAAGAAAAGTAAAAGGAAAAAACCAAGGAAGAAGAATGTATGCCTTCAAGTTATAACCTAAGTGCTTAGGTGTCCTGTATGAATGAACTCTGATCCTTAGTTTGCTAAGCACAGGGTTGTAGCTTGAAGGTATGTTAAGGGAGATGAGTGTATATCCAATGTATTCATGCCAGGGTTTAGGTTGTTCTATGAAAGGTACTACTGTTACTCATGTGTACTAAGACTGGCATGACTCTAAGGAATCCTAGGTAGCTTAAAAGAAAGACATTAGAAGCATGTACTGAGTCTGGGATAAAACTAGGAAGAATTTGAAAACATAGGGATAGCTGTACAATGTACCTAATGACATAGGCAGATAAATCAGTTGTAGGAAATTTATAAAAGGCAATAGGTTTTAAAGGCAAGAGAGACACAGGACAACCATGCCACAGATAGTGAGCTTAGGGAAGTCGGCAAGTAGTCAGGTAGAGAGTAAAAAACTAGTATTAGCAGCCCAAGTAAACCCTTACATTGCTCGAGGACGAGCAATAACTTAAGTTTGGGGGTGTGTTACGTCTCCAAAAGTACTTAATTTAGGGACTTATTTTCCATATAATCGTGCAATCTCTTAAGCGTTTTTGTTAGAATTTAGTTTAATACGTGCTTAAATATGAGAAATCAAGGAATGAAGCTAAATTAGGACTTATTTGTAAAAGGAACATAAAAGAATCAAAAACGAAGTTAAAAGAATTGAAATTGTGCATTGCAGGAAAATTGCTGAAACATTGCTGTCTCCGCAATGTTTAAGCTGCAAATGTTAAGTTGTTCCAACCGTCCGCCGTTTTGTTGCGATCTTTCAGCCGCCCAATTTCTCTCCTGCTGCCACGTGGTGGGACGTCGTTCAGAATGGATGGTTCTCCTTGACTGAAGAGTACCTGCAAAGAGCTATAAAAGGAGGTCAAGGGGGAAGGAGAACAACAAGCTTGGAAGCGTAGAACTCTCCATCTCAACGCAGTTTCTCTCCATTTTCTATCCCGTTTGTTGGAGTGAAGGAATCAGCTTTTGGCACCGATAATCTGAGAGGAAGAAGAGAAGATCCTTCTTCTCTTCTGATTGGATTCATCCCCAAACAACGCTAACCTTCCCCTTCATCCGAGGCGCTTGCGGCGAGGAGTTCACACACACATTTACATTGCTTTCTACTGTTTCTGTCTTCCATTTTCTCTGCTGTTGCTGTCATTTGCTTATGTTGGCTACATTATTTCCCTTCGTCTTCATCTGTTTAGTCTTTACTGTTTTACAATCTCTGCACATTACGCTTTGAATCTTGCTTAATAGAGGAACCATTTACAACTTTGCAAGCTTTGATTTCGCTTTCTATCTTTCTTTGCTTTCGTTTAGATACTGTCAATCATGCTTAATCAATCTAATCTTTCCACTTCCATATCATCCATGAGTAACTAATCACCCAAGGGTCTGCTAATGATGAATCTATAAGTAGAAATACGTGAATTCAACATGTAGGATAGCTTCGAATGCATTGAATGTATGTGTACTTCATCCCACGGGCAATTTCGATTGGCCATCCATTTTGTCTAAAGAACTCCTAACCTCCGGAATGAGTAAGAGTTCAGAGTCGTCCATTCATGCTAGCCTTTCATGGTAGCCAGAAAACGACCTAGGAATAGGCGTTTTCCTAGCACAATTCATTAACTTGCTTATATAAATAGATGCTTAAGTCTTACTTGGATATGAGTGAACTAAAGGATCTAATGCATGTAATCGAGAGATGCATGAGAATGAGTTAAATTGATGCATGATAAGTTGAGCTACTGCTGAATGATCGTATGAAAAAGCTTATAGAGGAGTCGTTAGTTGACCTTGTTCCCCCATCTCACCCTTAAAACGTTGCTAATTTAATTGCTAGATAATTGATGCCTGCGCAATTCTATAAGTCTGTTTTTGCCTTAGCCATTTTTCCAGTCTTTTACTTTTTGCGATTTTATTGCTGGAACATTGTTGAGTCCGCAATTCTTTTTCCTCTACATTTAAGTTCATCTCTCTACTTGCTTTCGTTTATGATTGCACATCTCGTATATTCTTTATTAGTTAGGCACATTAATCTTCAATTCACCCCATTTAAACCACCCTTTCTAATTTAGCATCTCACTTCGTTAGTAACTAAGAATAAATCTTTGTGGGAAATCGAATGAAAAAATACTTATTACTTGCTACAAGACCATGTATGCTTGCATGGTCTGAGTGCTCTCACATCGCATTTTTATTTACACACTGAGCACGCAACAGGTACCCAACCCTATCCGTATACTATAGACCGTTCTGACTATTTACTCGAACTTGATTCACAATCATGTCACACATGAAGTTCAAGTATACATACTATAGTCATGGGTTCTTAGTTTATTGGAGTTTGGGTATAAGAAAACGCATTTCACTTTATTCAATAACAACTTTACTGAATAAACTTTAATAATAACTTTATTGCAAAATAGAATATACATTCAATTTACAAACCACGAGTTTTAGGACATAAAACCCAAAACATATACCCATAAACACTCATCTCATGGTTACAAGGGCAAATGATGGAATTTTTAAGCCCAAAGTTTGGCTTTTATAATGCACTATTGTTTTTTTTTTTTTTTAGCCCCAGAATTACAAAACAACCTGGGTTGATCCGAATTGGAAGCAAACAATGTTCATTGAATATGAGGCTCTTCTTCACAATCAAATTTAGTCCCTTGTTCCACCTCCTCCAAATTGTAAAATTGTTGGTTGTCGATAGGTTTTTCGTATTAAATCGAAATCTACAGGTGACATTGAGCAATATAAAGCTCGGTTAATGGCCCAAGGCTTCGCTCAGGCGTATGGTATTAATTATTTTGAGACATTCACCTCAGTTATCAATCCTACCACTATTCGCATTATTTTATCTTTGGCAGTCAATTTCAATTGGCGTGTGCGACAACTTGACATTTAGAATGTTTTTTTGTATGGTTAGTTGAACGATGAGGTCTTTATGAAACAACCACTCGATTTTATTGACAATTCTCATATGAATCATGTTCTGAAATTACATAAGGCTCTCTATGGATTGAAGTAAAGTCCCCGTGCTTGGTTTCTTAAGTTGAGTTCTTACCTTTTAAGTTGGGAGTTTTCTACTTCCAAGTCTAACACGTCTATGTTTATTTATCGTGATACATCTTCTGTTGTTATTTATATCATATATGTTGATGATATCTTGGTGACTGGCAATGATTACACATTAGTTCAACATTTTATCTCATCTCTTGATTCGTTGTTCTTGGTTAAGGATCTTGAAGTTTTCTTCTATTTCCTTGGTATTCAGGTGGCTCGCGATGACCAGTCCATGTTTCTATCACAGTCTTTTAAGTATTTTTCGGAACTCCTTCATCATGCTGATATGACAAGTTGCAAGCCCATTGCCACTCCTATGGGCACGGGGCAGACTTTGGCTCTATCAGATGGTAGTCCACTCTCGGATCCTACAGATTATCGGAGTTTAGTTGGAGCTCTTCAATATTGTACTCTTACGCGGCCATATATCAGTTATTCTGTTAATAAATTGTGTCGGTTTATACATGCTCCTACTTCAAGTCATTGGCCAGCTCTTAAACGTCTCCTACGCTACTTGAAGAGTTCTTCTGCTCTTGGTATTTCGTTTACCAAGTCTCCGACTCAGGCTTTGACATGTTATACGGATGACTATTAGGCTAGTTGTCCTGATGATCGACGAAGCACAGGTGGTTTTTGTGTTTTCCTTGGTAATAATCTCATCTCTTGGTCTTCTTCAAAACAAAAGGTTGTTTCTCGCTCGAGTTTTGAGTTCGAATATCGAGGTATGTCTAATGCCACATCTGATCTTATTTGGATTCGGTCAGTATTATCGGAACTTTCTTTTGTATCTCACAGCTCTCCATTACTATTGTGTGATAATATCAATGCGACATACTTGGTTGCGAACTTGGTAATGCATAATCAGACCAAGCATATTGAGATTGATCATCATTTTATTCGTGAACATGTTGCTAGCAAACAACTAATTGTTCGTTTTGTCCCATCTGAAGACCAACTAGCTGACATTATGACTAAAGCTTTGCGTTCTCCTCGATTTTGTAATCTCTGTACCAAGCTTATTGTGTTGGAAATTTTGCTTTACAGCCTCGTATTTAATAATTATTTTATTATTATTATTTGCAATTTATAATATTCATTATATATAAAAATTCAAAGTTATTAGTGTATTCTTGAACAATATGTAGTTGACATACGAGAGGATCATGTTCAAGGAATAACCTAAATAGTCTATAGTATAAGGAAAATGTTGGGTACCTTATCCTGATAACACTATTGATACGGCTCACTTTGTAATTGTTACAAATGATTTTATCCAAATCATTCAAGTAGAGACATGTGAGTGGGGGCATCCTATACAATGAGTTTGTATAAGACTGGACCACGAAATATATAATCTCTCTTTATAAATCCGTTATTTGAGAAGATTAATATTTCACAAGATGATCATATGTGATTCGATCTTAATCCTGAGTGAGTTATGAACTCCTACCTGTGAGAGCTCGTCTTTTGATTTGTATGGGTGAGAAGGACCTTTATAGTCGATTCAATAAGCCTACCATTTTGGGTACTTGACCAAACAGAGAGCTGGGAACATAAGTTTCACAAGATGAAATTCGCTTATTCCCATATAGGGAAAGTAGATGAATAGTTCCCTTAAGTGCTGATTTCGGGACTTGAACAATGAAGCCCCAACCTCTCACTAGCTCGAGAGGGACTTGGTTTATGGTTGTATCATAAACAGGTTGTTGATTAAAGAATTAGTGGTATTTAAGGTGTAAAATGTAATTACATAGGTAAAATGGACTTTTGACCTAGCTATAATTACGAACAACTCATGAAGGATCGACTTGCATGTAATGGTTATATCCATGGACACAACTTGTCCTACAGTGCATAAAAGTGTAACTTCAGGCCTATAATGGAGTGACCTAGAGTTAATTAATGAAAGTTAATTAATTAATTTTGCATCGTTGGAGTTTATAAATCTGTAGATATCTATAAGGTCCCCTTGCTAGCTCATAGTAACACTACAAGGATCAATTTAGTTGAAAGAAAAATTTGAAATATTCAAATTAATATTTAATATATTTGATATATTAAAGGTAGAAGAGAAAAATATATTTATTGTATTTGATACATTAAATATTAGAGAAAGTAGTTTATGTATTATATACATTAATATTGAAAACTATATATACATATGAAATTTGAATGAGATTCAAATTGGTTAAATGTATATTATAAAAAATTAATTTTATGATATTTGTATGAGATTCAAATAAATATAAAATACATATTTTAATATAATAGATATTAAAATGTATTTTATTAAATAAAATTAATTTCTAAAGACCCTATAAAACATTTAGGTTTTGTCAAAAGGTTGGCCAAACACACTACTCACCTCGATTGTTCTCTCATTCTTTCAAAAAAGCTCCCACCAGCTTTGGTTCTGTGTTCGAGTCATAGCGAGGAAGATCTCATGGAGACGGTCATAGCGAAGAAGAAAGGTCTTGTAGAGATAGAATACAAGAAGGTTATTGTTCTTCAAAGGTAAATTATTTGTTTAATCATGTCTTGTAGTTTAATTATATATAAATCAAATCGATTTCAACGCTGCCGCTGCGGGGTTTGAAGTGTTCATTCCCCCATATTGTTGTTCCACTGCATGTGCACTTGCGGGGATGTAAGATTAAGAGATTAAGTTTGTTAAATTGCTTGTCTAATTACTTTCTTAATCATCCTCTCCGTATATTTTCTGTTATTCTTTGGTTTATTGTATTGTGTCACTTTTTTTCTTGCTATTTAATATCATTTTTGCCTCGGTGTGCTTTGTTTAGAACTTTCTTCATTTCCTTTACGTGCTTTGTCAAAAATATACCCTACAAAGTGTTTTAAACACGTTTAAAGTTTAAAAACTTAAAAGATAATAGATTGAAAGTTTAGGGACTAATTGAAGATTTTTTAAAGTTTAGGAATCTAATAGACTGAAATTTTAAAGTTCATGGACTAAACTCGTAATTGAACTTTTTTTCCTATTTGATAAAACATTGAGATGGGTTAAATTATATCATGGTACTAAGTTTATTTGAACTTATTTAGGAAGTTTTGGTACACTTATATACTCTTATCACCTATAATTCTTTTTTAACGTGAATATATTGTGGGAGTTTTGAACCTCTTTTTTTTTGTGATATTTTTTTTTTAATATTTATATAACATCATTTTTCGGCCCGCCAGACATTACCGTCTGGGTCCGCCCTACCTATTATATACAAAAAAATCGAAAATAGTTCAAAGATTTTTAGTCACACTTTTAGAATTGAGAGACTTATTAGATACAAAATTGAAAGTTTAAAGACCTACTAAATTCTTTTTAAAATTTAGACCTGATAGACACAACCTTATACATTAGCTGAAAAATTGGCAAATGAAATTCAATAGGTTTTGTTTCTAAACTTTCAGATTTGTATCTATTTAGTACATAAACTTTAAAAAATGTCTAATAAGTCTCTAAATTTTTAAAAAAATGTCTAATATGTCCTTATTAGGTTCCCAAACTTTCAAGTTTTAGTCCAAGGTCCTTGACATATTCAACATATTTTTTAAAAAAATCACGAACGATATTGAAAGTTCATGTTCTTATTAGGCAGAAAAATTAATTTTATGCCTATTAGATAATTAATTTTAAAATTTTAAAATTTTAAAATATGTTGGAAACTTATTAGACTTAAAATGAAAGACTTGTTAAACACCTTTAAAGTTGAAAGACATAGTAGACACACAAGTGAAAGTTTAGGTATATACTAGACTTTTTTTAAAGTTCAGAGACTTATTAAACATAAACTTGAACGTTTGGAAACTAAACTTGTAATTTAAACAATTGAATGTTAAAGTTCTGATGATGATAACCAAGTTCATTGTTTGTTGGTGCTCACATTTGAGACAACATTTTCATTCCCTCATTCCTATTTCCCAATTTGACTCCGGTTGTAAGAAATGCATGGTTTTTTTTAGAATAGTTTTGAAATTATGAGACGGAGCGTGCACAAGAGTGAAGGGAATTCAAAATATTTAATGAAAAGATAAGGTAATTAAATTATAGACTATTCAACGAATTCTTACCCTTTCTCCAATTTCTATGTGGTGAAGTACTGATAACAAATGGATGGATGGTAATCAAAAACTCATTTCTTCCGAGACATTCCAATCCCTTGTGGCCATGGGCCACCAATAAGTCTTTCATTCCTTCTCTGGAGTTAGACATGAGATTTTTGTACGGATGACCCACTTTGGACTTCGGAACGTAAGATTGTTTTACTCGATTTTTTAAAACGCAATTTTTTTTACCTTCTCTCGTGATCAGCAAGTGTAAAAAGTCATTTGTTCCCTTCGCTAAGCACGAGGACACTATAATCGTCTCCCTTGTGATCATGCTCAGCGAAAAGTATGAATGACTTTTCACACTTGCTGATCACAAGAGAAGGTGAAAAAACATGAATGTCTTTGGTCAAAAAACCTTATGCCCCCGAAAGGGGACATCCGTACAAAAACCCCTAGTTATAACATGCTTTCCTTTGGACAAAATTCCTGAACTCATGGTCATGTATTGAATCATTGGTTAAAAAAGAAGAGAGAATTACGTTAACACCCCTCTTGGTCTTGCAAATATCTTCCATGAATGAATCAAATATTTTCAGATCAGATGGTTGTTGAATCTAAATAGACAAATACCATACATCTACAATGAATGGGGGAATTTTGACAAGAGGATCCTACACTAGCAGAGCAGATGATAAGCAATCTCTTAGAGCTGAAGCAACTACTTTATTGATCAATAATGATACATTTACACGAAAACAAGAAAAGCCAAGAAATCAGTACCCTATTGGTAATAAACTCTGTCAGTGGCGTCCTCAAACTTAAAGGTAGAAGCTGCACCAAACTTTCTTAGCACCTCACTTTCTTCTGCAAATTCGTCATCCTCGTCAACATAATCTTTGTAGCCATAACTATGAGTTGAAGAAGGGTCGTGCACACTTTTGGCTCGGCAAGGTAGGTTGGCGAGCATGTTGACTCGACCCGAATGACTAATTTCTACGACCACTTTGTCATCTTCCACAGAAAGAGGTTGCTTCCATGGCTCCCCATCAATTCTCATGTAGGCATGGTTAATTGCACCTTTCTGAAACTCGAAGTGAACCCTTTTTGCCTGCATCAACATTAGGAATGGAACAACCAAGAGTAGTGTTAATTTCGTTCGCATATTTTACATCGAGATTGGGATATCCTGCAGAATCTGAGACATCTCTAGTTTTTACTTGAAGTTACCTGAGCAAGACGAGTTCCATGTCCATTTGGAGCAAGTAGGACAAGCCCATGCCAAGCATTTCTAAAACCAACGATCTCAATAAGCCCATCATCCACATATGGAGGAGTTAGATCTCTCTGTAAGGCATAAAATTGTGAAATATATTAACTACAATCAGCAAACAGCAGCTCACAGTTTTAAGAGTGCAAAAAAATTGGAAACTAACATCACGTAATTTATTTTTGCTTGGATCTCCCCAAGGATCAAGTCCACCAGAAAAACTTGGCAAGTTAAGACAAATAATAGATCTGATACTGCATTTGAGATTGAAAAGAATCAAAGTGTCAAAGCCTATTATTCCATTTTTAATAAGATCAAATATATGCACCTCAGCCATGTGCAGAAAATACGTCGGAATGTGAAAAATCAAAATGGACAAGCCAATCGGAAGAAGTTATTTTGAATTACCTTGAGGGAATCACGAGGTCCTCCCAGATACCTTCCCTCCTCATAACCTTCAACGTTGCCAGATTTGCTATGTTCCTGCATTTCATCAACTCATTCTAACTCACAATAGAAGGAAAAAGAAAGTTGACAAGAACTAGCAACTTGAAAGTTGAACTTATTGGCCATTCAAACTAAGGCAGATAACATGACATAAGGTCCAGAAAGATACGTAAAACTATCATATTTTTCTTTTAAAATAATTACGAATGTTGTTTGGGCTAGTTTATGCACACCTAACGCTTATCAGTGTTATCGTGTGATAGAACACTCGTTAATTATAAACAATCTAGGCAGGTGGCCACTGCTTAAATAATCATATAAAGATAAATCAAAGACATACCTGGAAGTAGGATGACATAAAGGAGAAGCAAACCATCCTTGTTTACAAGCAATCTTCAAATATGCTTTCTGCCTCAACCCAAAGAGAAATTGATTGTTATAATATTGCAACAAAAATAGTTATAAAGATGCGCAATTAGAACAATTGAAGCACATATGAGACATTACAGATAAGCAAAACATGCAGGTACCCATCAATTAATTTAGGATGGATATGGCATATGAGACATAACATGCTAAATGTCTAGCAAAACTACTACCGTTACTTGACTATAGATAATTTAAATATAAAATATATTTCTTTTTTGACAATATTCTAGTACTACAGAAATCGAGAAAGGTCTTGGATCGTTGACAGTTGACAACTGCAAGGCTCCCTCCCCAGTAATAACGATCAAATTTACTTGGCAAGTGAAGAAGATTTAACAATGAAAAATAATTGGTCATTTTTTTGTGCAAATCTTAATAGTAAATTTAAGTCTATCAAGCTTGAAAGGAAAAATAAGTCAGTACCTGATTAGTTAATTGATTCTTAAAATTTTCTGGATGCAACTTTCTCTCGGAGTGAAAAGCATATGATACTTGAGCATCCATTCCTGCATAAACCATTCATCAAATTTCTCAGAAACTAAATTGGTATATTTTTAGGTCAACTTATACTAGCAAGAAAATTAAAATAAAGCTTCATCATTCTACAAGGATTGTGCTACCATTATCTGTTATAAAAGAATTATACTATCATACAAAGCCAAAAGGCATGACCCGATTGTCCTCCATATCAAGGTAAAGTTTTATTACGTTGCTCACAAGTGGATCATTCTAGTAATCCAGCCCCATATCGTTATTAAACAATATATATCATGGTTTGATAATGTAGGAGGAGGGTTATGTTATAGGGCTATTCTTGAATTGAACTTGATCAAATAAAGCTAAACAGCTCAAGTCACTTTCGCTTCTTAACTCAGTGCTCACTCAGTAGTTGATCGAAAGTCGAAATTATCTATGGAGGCATGTAAAAAACATCATGGCTAAAGAATTGAATGAATTAAATCTGTCGTTGGAATCAGAAAGTCTACATGATCAAGAAATAATTGATAGTGTTGGAGGCTTTCTTATGTAAACCCAAAGCTCAATCAAAAGTCACATGATTCAAATTACCCAGGCTATTCAACTCAATTACAAGCAGGAACAAAGCAAACAACTCTACCTGAGCATTAACCTTTTTAACAATGTATTTTTTATACCATTACATATTGATTCAGTGAATTGGTAGAATGTGTTGAAGCAAAAAAAATCTTACCAATACTGAAGTAGTTCCAAAATCCACCACGAAATGCGTGCCAGCTGTCCTGAAAAATGGCCAAAACAAGGTAAAAATCATAGAAGGCAATGCCATACAAAAAAAAATCACAAACTTTCCACAATTATAACCATATTTGATAATAATTACTTTTTAGAAAGCCAAATATCCTGTATCTTTGCTCGATATCAAATGGTTGCAAATTTTTAATCGAAGTATTTGAAGTAAAAAAATTGAAATTGTCTAATCATTAAGGAATTCATAGTATAAAAATGAATTATGTACTTAATGTTGAAATTGCCATACCTTATGTATGAAATTCAGGAGTAAGAAGTATTTAATGTTGCTTTTAAAAAAATAAAGTATTTGATGTTGTGAAATCTTAATTCTAAACTGCTTTTTAAATCTCAACTCAAACCAATTAGTTGAATTAAATTTATTTCCAATATGATGCAAAACAATTGTAAAAACCTGTAGGTGCATTCTTGAGGTGGACAAGTGCAGTTTGCTAGACTCCTTTCTATTCTATAACTATTTCTCTCCAATAAATCCAGGAATTTAATTTCAGAATTCAACAGGACCAGTCGGAGTGTTCTTTTTTCCCTCGGATGATATTTTTATCCATCTTATTTATTCATTAGATACACATACACCTTAATTTTTCTCGTGAAAAATTTCATTTCCTACCAATGGATTGAGCATTAGTTCTTGAGTCAGAATAGTTCCAACTTGCTGAACGTATAAGTAGCGGAAAAAAAATGAAAATATGATTTTTCTTTTAAAATAAGAACCAAGACAAGTTTACGATATTTTGTCTGTCAGGATGGGATACCTGATGGAATGCATGCAAACAGTGGGGCAGCTCAAGTGGTACAATGGAATCAGAAGAACCTTCCTTTGGACTTCGCATTCTCATGAGAATATGCCAGCTGGAATGCAAAAAATGAAGTTCATAAAGAAAACAACAATTTATTTCTTATTAAACGACCAATAAAACTTTCCATTTCACTAAAATTTGGTCAAAGACTTAAATATGTGTAATGATAGAAATTGTATTATCCTAATGCTGAACATCAAAGTTTTTGATCCTCAGTTACTTTGCCAAAGCAGCATTCCACAATTTTTTTGACAGAGTTATTCAATAAGATAATGACTAGTTGATCTAAAAAAAGGTATAGCTTGGTAAGACAGTATTATATTAGTTACTACTTACTAGCCAAACAGTGTATAAAGAAATTTTTTATAAACATGCTTTTAATCTCAAGGATAGTTTCCTAAGCGTGCTTGGATTTTGGTGTTTATAATTTATATTACCTATCAATCTTCATTTCTCTTGCACTCCTTACTTGACTCAAGAATGATTCAACGGATTGACGGTCTGTGCCGGGATTTTTCTTTCCCTGTGAATTAACAACAGTTACTCTTTTCAGATTCCGACTTCAATCAGTGTTCCAAGCACCAAGAATAATGTACACAGAAAGCACAACTCGCATGGTGCCTGGTAAAGTGACACCTCATAAATGATTGATTACATTACATAGAAGAAACTTCTGAACAGGCTTGAAAAACTAGAAGATGCTAAATGTCTTGCTAGGAAATAAACATGATTGCTTTTGTCCAAGTTTACACTCAATAAGACCATTAGAACATCTTCCAGTAAAATGATTAAAATTTCAAAGCCAAATACAGAACAAAATATTCGAATTGAATTATTTTTTTATCCATAAACATTTTTATTTAATCAGGTAAGTACGGAGAAAAACATAAGCCTTTAGATAAGATAAGTAGAAACAGTATGATACATATAGATAGCAAAAAATATCAAAAGCACAGTGTAAGAAAGAAAAAGGTACCCAGCCAAAGGAAAAGTGAAGGTTGTTTCCAGTTCCCAATGGCACAGTAGCAATTGCAGGTGGATGAGGCAGTTTCATGTCAGAAACTACTCCAAGAAGCCAGCTTGCAGTACCATCTCCACCTGCAACCTAATAATTAGAATTACATGTTAAGAGCAAAGAGTAGAGATTTGTGATAATTGACAACTTATACTTGACAATTGAAACTGTAACAGATGCTCAATCATGTGTTCTCACACTGATAGACAATATAAGTGAAATCACGAGTTAACAACTAACTCACAATTAGTCTAAGATTCTTTTCGATATGAGCAGCCAAAAGATCTCCACTATCCTTGAGCATGCCAAGGTTATTATAAAGTTGATGTAGCACCTTGTCGGGGCGATTCTCTCCCAGATCAAAAACCTGAAGAAAGTTGCCTCAAATTTGAACATCAATAACCATAAAGAACTTAAAATCGGAACAATATTCTGTATTAACATTGGTCAAATTACCTGATTTTTATTGAGAAGAGCGCGATATCTGACAAGGAGTTCGCCTCCAAGCTGACCACCACTTTTGGAGTTAATGAAAACAATAACTGGACAATCAGGGATATGGCTAACTCTTTCCTCCTCGGATCCAATTGATAGAATATAGTTTGGAATAAAAAATTCGCTCAAGTTAATCTCAGACATGATACTTCCCATAGCTAAAAGCCTGTTGCAGAGCAGATTTTTTACAAGGTATTAATATAGTAGTCGACTAACTTATGATTAAAACACCACATGCCTTACAACTCAAATCTGAAAAGTATTCAAAACTAGAAACTTCCAAGCTGAAACTGTGCACCACAGTGTACTCATAAAAAGACCTTTGACTTTGACCTTTCCCATGGATACAATTGGAATCATACAATCAAGCTGGTGATGGTCAAGAATGAGTAGCTGGAAAACCCTTTTGTCTTAGGGTCAGGGAATATAACAAGGTGAATATGTTGCTATGAATCCAGAGGCGATGGTAAATAAATGTAGGACCTTTTAGGAGGTGGACATACACATACTTCCCTTCAACTCTGTCAGCTGAAGGAGACACAAAATCAAAAAGGAATTCCTCGATCGCTCAACAGAAACTTCAATTTCCAGACATTGTAAACGTGAATAACCAGAACCCACAAAAATTAAGAATCAAACAAGAAAATGAGCATAAACCCAGTAAAAGAAAACGGAATCAGATGCATAGAAAGGCAAAAGGTACACGATTAAGGAAGAGACAGCTTCCATACCTGGGAAAGGGAAGGAATGTGTTGCGGAGATTCAAGATACTGGGCGGAATATCCAATGGTAGCTTAAAACAGAAGCAACTATGGAGGGAAGGTTTGTGGGTTGTTTTCCACGGCGAAACAGGGAGCAAGAAGAAGAAGAAGAAGAAGAAGAAGGGAAATTTCTCTGAGTTTTCGCGTTGCCATTTCAACGAAGGTAGAGGAAATCAAATTCAGCTGCCGGCTGCCTCGCCTTTTCCTCTCTTCCTAACTCTTAAATTTATTTCTCTTCTCCACGCCAACGTCATTATATGCATTTCCTTTTTCAGATCATCGCCTCTCACATTCTATTAATTCCTCTTTAAATTTAAATCTTCAACTAATGATAACTCTTTGGATTTAAATTCTCAATCAATTTATACTTTCTATTAATTTTTATTTAAAAAATATTAATTTAAACCGCTTAAAACTTATAATTGTAGCAATTATATTATCTATACACTTATAAGTCTTTACACATGTGAAAACTAACCTTTTTTAAAATGGGAGATTTAAATTGATTTACTTACAACTTTCAAAATTTGAGAGATATTAAATTAATTTTTGACCTTATAAATATATCAATAAAATCTAAAAAGTATATATATGTATATATAAAAAAAAAAAGTTAAATAATTATCCTACCACTATAGTTCAATTGATTAAGATATTTGTTTTTGGTAATGAGGTGAACTTTCAAAATTCGAATTTTGATTAGCTTTGAACTCAAAAACCAAAAAGAGGTTAAATTATCCTAATGTGGTTGGTAAAAAAAAAAATTATGGATTTGATTCCATCATTTGTAAAAGATTAATATGATTTTTTTTTTCTTTGGTTAAAGTTTAAACTTCACAAATTCTTTTAAGACCAGGGGCGGATTTATCTTAAGGTCGGGGACTTCAGCACTCCCTCAACTTTGCTAGTTAATTAGTATGTATTTTGTGGAAAAACTTTCAAAATAGCTTTTTGATTGAATGATAAATGTATATTTAGCTCCCTAACCACTCTATACTACGTATTTGGTAATGTTATGTAAACTTATTTATTAATTTAAATAACGTTTATGATTTTTTAAAGAATATTCATTGATATGGATATTGATGTTGTTATTTGTTATTGGCATTTTTCCATAAAAACTAAGAATTGATTTCTGGAGTAAAAAAAGGTTCACATTCTCAATGTGTTGGAAACCATACGAATATTTACACTTTCAATAAATTTAACTTCAACATCTTGAGAATGCAACAAGCGTAGAGAAAATGTTAATTGGAAAATTTAGATTAACCTGTTTGTTATGGGTAAAATTATGCTCGAACAATACTGACACTATAAGATCAGTTTGAAGGAACCAGACCAAAAGTCCAATCTCAAAACAAGCCATGGTCAACGCAAGGTGGGTCAAGCCCATCAAACCCAAAATCTAGTCATGTCTGGTGGGACGATGGATCCAACCTGATCGAATCAGATCAAACCGCATCGATGCCGATCTATTTCGACTGCAGACACGTTTACTAAAAATCGCGAGGGCACGTAGTTCAATTAAACTCACAAAATTCTAAACTTTTACTACATGAAAAATATTTAACTTATGCATCGAAGCGTGCGTGACATTCACCACACACATCGATGTTAAGATCTTATTATTTTGTAAGTATTCCACTCCCAAATTTATTAGTTGATCACGTGTGAATTAGATGAATTCAACTCTACCGAATTTTGGCACCAACAGTAATAGTTATTCCCATCTACCAATGTTTTGTAATTTTAAATTTTTATTTACTACATAATTCAACTAAAGTTTTGCCTTTTAAGTACTGATTTAATTATGGTCTTTTTATTAAAAAGTATATGTGGTCTTACTCCTAACATCTAACAAGATTCTATTCTTCTTCCCAAATAAGGCATATGGTTAATGAATGAATGTGTTTGTCAATTCAAGATAGAGATGAACATTTCTTCATCTTTCAGTGTTTGTAAGATTCGATGGGAGAATAAAGGTAGTGTGTGTTTCAAGTGTTTGGAGACGTGTATGAAATGAGCATTGTATTTGTTTCATATAGTATTTTTATGGGTACTTTTGACTATGACTAGTTGTAGAGGGAGTTACTTTTATACACTACTACCTTTTTCGGTTGCCTAAATATTTTTCTTTATCCTTTCTAGTGTTATCATATTCTTCTTTGACATTACTCTTTTTGAATAGATTAATCTTTACGTCTGATAGACTAGCTGATCATTGATATTTTTAAGTTAAAAATTAATACAAATTAAAAGAGTGTGAGTAGATTGATTCGAGTTAGACTTTGGTCAAAGTTGATGTTAAACCGACATATATATCGGTTTGAAAAAAAGAAAAATTAATATTGAATCAATAGAAATCGATAAAAATTTATTCAAACTGAATGGATAGTAAAGGTCATATTTACCACACCGTAATGAATTTTTCCCAACAATCATAATGAATTAAGGCTAATTGAAATGTAATCTAAATTCCATTGATAGTGTTTATTTGCACGTAATTATTCGTGAGTTTACCATAATACCCTTTCGCTTTAATCGTGTTCAGAATCGTGTGTTGACTCGTTGTCTGGGCATTACTCGTACTGATACTCGTGAACCCATTTTTCAACATGAATCTCCACTTTCCTCCGTTTATTCTCTCGTGTGCGAACTCGTTTGGCGAATCATGTACAGACTCGTTTGACGAATCGTGTAAATCTGTATCTTTTTTTCATCTTCTGTGCATTACTCTGATTGATGGCGAGGTTGACGACGACCATCTTCTACGTAGGTCAAGGATTATTGAAAAAACATGAAGATTTTCAAGCATTTCGTCTCGGTAAACAATAAATTGGTAGACCCAGAAAAACGTAAATGTATTTAGATGAAAATTAAATTCGAGATTAAAGAACAGAGGAAGAGAAGAAGAAAAAATGGCAAAGTGTACTAGGGAAGGAATGTAAGGACTGAGGAAGAGAGATAAGGGGCATTTGTGGAAGGAAATGAGTCAAAAATCAGTAGACCCCATGTAATCTTCAATAAGAATCTCATTGAGCACCCGAAGGTGGTAGAGAAGAGTGGTAATGGGATTACAAATTTTGAGGTGGGGCCCACACTTTGATTACGTTTGCAGGTAAACGTAATCCATGTGGGTCCCACAATCAGAATTATCGTTGATTGATTACGTTTGGAGGGAAGTAAACCTGACCTAAATTATTGAATCAGAATTACCATTGATTGATTACGTTTGGAGGGAAGTAAACATGACCTAAATTATTGACTATTGTTCAATGGTATACTTTAGGGTAAAAGAGATGATTGGATTTGTGAAAGAAAGTGAAACTGAAGGTTAGAATACCAAGAGTTTCTAATCTTAGGTGTAACTTACGAATTAAATTCTAGAAATTGAATTTGTAACATTCGTAATTGTTGACAAATACATTGTATCAGGTTGTTTGTCAGTTTTCTATAACGGATGTATTTATTCACAAATACAGTGTAACCGGTGAGCTATCAGTTTTTTACAACTGATGTATTTATTCATAAATACAAATGTAACTAGTTGGCTATCAATTTTCTACAACTGAAGTATTTATTCACAAATACAGTGTAGCTGTTGTAAATACAGTATAATCGGTTGACTATCAGTTTTCTACCACTTATGTATTTATTCACAAATAGAGTGTAACTAGTTGGCTATCAGTTTTCTACAACTGATGTATTTATTTACAAATACATTGTAACTGTCGTAAGTACAATGTACTTATTCGCGGTCGTTTTAGTTTGGGAGCGTTACGATTTGTACTACTATAAATAGTAGCACGACTTGTCATTTGAAAGTATCCCAAAATCTAAGCTTCAGTCCAATTTTCGAGTTTCCTTATTCCTTTGATTTTCTTGGTTTTGGTTTTTTGTTGAGAGCGTGTTTTCAAGAGTTCTGCCAGATCTGAGTAGTTCGAGGTTGTTATTCTACCGGAGCAAGTCATTGAATCTTGTTAAGACGATCATTGTAATCTGCTTGCAACCCGTGCAGAGCGAACAATTGTCTTCAGGACAGTGCTTTGTAAGCGTGTCTCATTCTCCAGTTTTGCAGGTTTCGATCGATTGAACGTCTTGTTTTCGTTGATATGGTCATCTACGACCATTGGAGCTTATGATCATCTCTGATCTTGATTTATTTCTTGAGTTATATAATTATTGTTATATACAATGTAGGTAATGTTATCTACCCTGTATCTATGTAATGTTATCTACCATGTATCTATTTGTAGCCAGTTATGTGTAATATATTTTCTAGTGTTACACAATTTCTATATACAGTGTCTCTATTGTTTTATACACTGTAATTATTTGTAGATTGTTACGGTGTAATCGATGTGTTAGTACTTCTCAGCTTATAAATACAATGTATTATCCAACATTTTTATGGGTACTTTTGACTATGACTAGTTGTAGAGGGACTTACTTTTATGCACTACTACATTTTCCAGCTGCCTAAATATTTTTCTCTATCTTCTCTCGTGTTATTATATTCTTCTTTGACATTACTCTTTTTGAAAAGAGTAATATCTTCTCTCGTGTTAGCGTATTCTTCTTTGACATTACTTTTTTTGAAAAGAGTAATCTTTATGTATGTTGGACTAGCTGATGATTGATATTTTCGAGTTGAAAATGAATACAAAAGAATACATGGCATTTATGTATTATGGTAAGAAAAGTGCTTATTAATAGAATGTGAGTAAATTGATTCGAGTTAGGCTTTGGTCAAAGTTGATGACATATATATCAATTTGAAAAAAAAAAGAAAAATCAATATCGAATCAATAAAAATCGATAAAAAATTATTCAAACTAACTAAATTATTGACTATTCTTGAAAGGTATACTTTAGGGAAAAAGAGATGATTGATGAATCTTTGGGTTCATTTTGGAGATCAAAGCTCAAATAGGAAGGGCACCTCCAAACCCTGAGATAGATACTTGTCCTCTAGGTAGTCTTCTATTTGCCCTTTGACAACTCTTTTTAGATCACCTCCTAAATTTGTGGTAGCTTACATTGTCTTACTAATTTTCAAAATATAGGTGCTTCATTTTAAATTTATATATTAAGAATACAAATATATGGAAAGGAATTTTTTGAAAATATTTTTTTATATATTATTTAATGAAGAAAAAAAGTATTGTTTAGTCCTAACTTTTGGAAAAAAAAAATATTCTACTTGGTTTTTAGAATTCAACAAATGATATTTTAACGGTTGAAGTTTGAGAAATAATTTAATATAGCTTTTAAAGTCAACATTCCAATAGTGACATTGACGACGAGGAAAAAAAAAAAAAAAAAAACTAAACATGATATTTTAACTATTGAAGTTTGGGAAATAATTTAATATAATCTTTAAAGTCAATATTTTAATAGTGACATTGATTTTATTTATTTAAAGAATCTAGTTTAAAAACAAATTTTAACCCTAACTTTAAATTTTATTAATTTAAACTTCAAGCTTGAATAAGTATATAAATTACACCATCATTTAAGTTTTCGTTTTAATCACTCTTAGAAAGTTTTTTCACATATGTTCAAAGTCACGTGTTTCTCTATTATAGGTACTTGTTTGTTATTTAAAAAATATACCAAAAGATAAAGTTTGGCATTGGGTTCGTGGGTGGTGACTTGGTGCAAAATGATTTTAGTTTTTTTTTATTTGTTTTAAATAAATAACAAATGTCTCTATCATAGAGCCCCACGTGACTCTAAGCATGTGTAGGGGGAACTTTTTGAACGGTGATTGATACACACTTCAACGATGGTGTAAATTGCTACATTTATTCAAGTTTGAGGTTTAAATGAATGAAATTGAAAGTTTAGGGTTAAAATTGATACAGCCACCCAAGTTTATGGTCAAAATTGTTTTTTTTTTCTTTTTTTTTCAAGCATCCTAGTTGGTTTTTTTAATAGACAAACAAAAGATTGAGGGCATGTTTACGGATCTATAATTGTGGGTCCCACCACATTACGATTGATTGTGTTTACTACATTTTGCAATGAGAATCAACCATGGGCCTCACCTCACTTCAAAATGTGTAATCGACGTAATCTCATTCCCACAAATAGGTGGTCAATTTCATTCTCATTGATTATTAGGTGGGTCACACGTCTTATTGGATTTGTTATTATTCAATGTATAAACTTGGTCTTGGATTTAATACTATTCTATGTATACTTGGACTTGGTTGGGCATTAACTTAGGGATCCCTTCCAATCCGTTAAGGTTTTAGACCCTATATATATTCAGCCTCTTAGATCAATAAAGTACTGAAAATTTGTGACTTCGTACCTCTCATTTACATCTAAAGCTACGACTAAATACCCTTACTGTTTTACAACAGTTGTATCATGGTATCAGAGCATCACATCTAAGATACATGAACTCCACCATGTCGGATGAAGGCACTGTTGTGTCTCCATCGATATTAAGAAATGATTATACCTCGTCGTTCTTTCTTGGTTCGCAAAACAGACCCGACAATTTAATAACCCAAGGTACGTCATGGGGTCGCAGAAAAGGTGCTCGCGGAAAGGTCCCAGGCCCTTCAGCATCGAGTCGTGGCAGGAATGATATTGTCTGTGCCATAACAGCAGAAGTAAAAAACAACATAGTCGCTTCCTCTCCTCTGCCTAATTTGAGTTTCGAGTAGTGCCAAACAATTGCCGCCATGTTCGGTAATGGTCAGACATCGAGCAATCACTTGCATGGTGAGTTTTCCAAGCACTCTTGGATTATCGACAAGGGCCTCTAATCATATAATATGAGAATTGTCCTATTTACTTGATGTTAAGAACGTGACCGCATGCCCGGTTGGGCTCCCTGATGGACAGAAAATGTTTGCAAACAAAGAAGGCAGCGTGAGGCTTTCCGATGATTGATGTTTACAAAATGTCCTTTATGTACCCAATTTACATTGCAACTTAACTTCGGTCACACCAACTTACTGATGCATCAACTGTTTTGTCGATTTCACATTTACTATGTGTGTTATACAAGAGTTGTGTACGAGGAAGTTGATTGGAACAGGTGAACGGAGAGATGGACTTTACTACTTCAGGCAACTGCTTACGATTCAAGCTATTTCGGTGAAATGGTCTCAGTCGTCATTGGAACTATGGCATCAACGTCTTGGTCACCCTTTAGAGAAAGTATGAAGTTATTACCGTTTTTTAGTAATACTATTATTAAACTTAATAAGTCATCCGATGTGTGCCCGCGTGCCAAACAATCTCGAGCATTTTTTTCCTACAAGTGATAATAAGACAACTATCATCTTTGATTTAGTACACTGCGATTTATGGGGTCCTTACAAAACTGTGTCCTCTTGTGGTGCCCGTTATTTTCTCACTATTGTGGATGATTATTCTCGGGCTGTTTGGATTTATTTGTTGGTTGATAAATTGGAAGTTTATAAGATATGTATGTATTTTTTAGCTATGGTTGAACGTCAGTTTGGTCATAAACTTAAAATTGTTCGGAGTGAAAATGGAACAAAGTTTCGTTGTTTAGAAATTTTCTTTCGAGACAACGACATATTGTTTCAGACATCCTGTGTAGGGACTCCGCAACAAAATGGGAGGGTTGAACGTAAGCACCACCACATTTTATAAGTGGCTTGCCTTACTTTTTCAGGGACATTTGCCTCAATATTTTTTGGGTAAATATGTTTTGGTTGCAAGTCATTTAATTAATATGACTCCGTCTAGTGTCCTACAAAATAAAACTCCTTACGAAGTTTTATTCAATACTCTACTAGTTTTTGAGGAATTGTGTGTGATTGGTTCTTTATGTTATGCTCATAATCAATGTACAAAGGTGATAAGTTTGCCCGTCGAAGTAGAAAATGCATTTTCATCGGGTAAATGTTTGGTAAGAAATGATGGAGGTTCTTTGATCTAGAAACAAAATCTTTCTTTGTTTCTCGAGACGTTAATTTTTTTGAAAATATTTTTCCGTTTGCTGAGCACACTTCCCACGAGTCGGGTGCTACTATTGGAACTACTCATTTTAGTGGTAATGATCGAATTTTCGATGATTTTTTGGGATTGCCAGAAATACCCCTACCAACCCTACCTCTACAAACCCCACCCCTACAAACCCTAGTCCTTCAAACCCTACAAACCTTGCCCCTACAACCCCTACCCCTACAAACCCTACTCCTACAACCTCTACCTCTCCACCGAAGCTTCTCTTGGTCGAGGGTGTCATGCCAAAATTTCTTCAGTGCGATTACGGGAGTATGTTACTAATACGATTTCAGCAAAAAGTCCATCTTAATCTGCTTCATCGCGTTTTCGGCATCCTCAGGTACACCCTTTTCTATAACACATTATATTCATTGTGACAAGTTTTCTACCGGGCAACGGAAATTTCTTGCTGCTATGACTGCAAGATACGAGCCTCGATCTTTCAAAGAGGCTATGACTAACCCAGGTTGGCGTAAAGTTATGCACACTGAAATTAAGGCTTTAGAGGATAACAATACCTAGACTATGGAACCGTTACCTTCTGGCAAACACGCTCTAAAAATTCAATGGGTGTATAAGATCAAATATAATTATGACGGCAACATTGGGAGGCTCAAAGCCCGCTTAGTTGTGTTTGGCAATCATCAGGTGGAAGGGATGGATTATACCGAAACGTTTTCTCTTGTGGCAAAAATGGTGATGGTTCACGCTTTCTTAGCCCTTGCAACCTCTAAGAATTGAGAGTTGCATCAGATGGATGTCCACAATATTTTTCTACATGGAGATCTTCATGAGGAAGTTTATATGAAGCTTCCACCTGGTTTTTTGTCTTCCACTCCTAATATGGTGTGTCGTCTACGAAAATTCTTGTATGGCTTGAAGTAGGCGCCTCGATGATGATTTGCCGAGCTATCTACCACCATGAAAGAGTATGGGATTCTCCAATCTTATGTTGATCATTCCCTTTTTTTCTTTGTTAAGGGTGACGTTCAATTGAATGTTTTGTTATATGTTGACGATCTTATTATTTTTGGGAATGATTCTACTGCTCTAATTGATTTTAAGACACATTTGAACACTTGTTTTCATGTGAAAGATCTTGGAGCACTTAAATACTTTTTGGGGATTGAAGTGGCGCACATTTTTCTCTGTCAACGAAAGTACTCCATTGATATCATCTCTGAGACAGGTCTTTTGGGTGCCAAACCAATCTCTTTCCCTATTGAACAGAACCATCGGTTAGCACATGCCTGAGGAGCTTTGTTAACCAATCCTGAGGCTTATCGTCGCCTTGTCGGCCGTTTAATTTACTTATCTGTTACTCGCTCAGATTTGGCCTACTGGATTCACATTATCTCTCAGTTTATGCAGGCTCGTCGGCAAGAACATTGGGATACAACCCTACGGGTGGTTCGTTACCTTAAGGGTTTCCCTGGATAGGGTATACTTCTTCGTGCAACTAGTTCTCTTCTTTTGACAGGTTTGTGTGATTCAGATTGGGCAGCTTGTCCACTGACTCGTCGTTACCTAACAGGATGGATCATGTTCTTGGGTGGCTCTCTAATTTCTTGGAAAACCAAGAAACAACATACAATGGCCCGTTCCTTGATAGCTCTAATATAGAGCTATTATTATGTCTTTAGTACTGGCTGAAAACCGTGCTTAATTATGATAATTTACCTTACTTATAAGTGTTTCACGGTTAGAGAGCTCGGGAAGTCCAATTGCAAGTTCCGGAGTTAAATCGGGCATTTTAGGAGTTTCGGGAAGTACTCGGGACTAGAAAAGTGCAAAGGAGGTGCAAAAGATGAAGTATTGAAGAAATGAAGGCCAAAACCCGAGAGGTTAGCGCCTAGACGCCCAACAAATGCATCAGTCCAGAGCGCCCCTACGTTAAGAGAACCTCCCAGACCCGAGAGCCCAGCGCCCCTGCGCTAAGAAAACCTCTCAGACCCAGCGCACAGCGCCTTGGCGCTGCCCCGTAGCGCCTAGGCGCCCGACATTATTCCAGACCCGAGAGGCCAGCGCCCGACATTGTTCCAGACCAGAGAGGTTAGCGCCTAGGTGATGCCGCGACACGCGCACGTTCCTCGACTGTACAGTTTGCAGCGCCTTGGCGCTTGTCTGACGCGAAAATGGGTATAAAAACCCATTTTTCGAATTTAGGTCATTCACTATTCATTCTCCCCTCGGGATTGCCATTTTTCTCTTTCTTTTTCTGGTTTTTCCCCATTTTTGGGCTGTATGAAGGAGACAACCTCCATGGATGCTTGGAAAAACTTCTTCTCCATGGATAGCTAGAGGTTTGTGATTTATTAGTTAAGTTTAGAGATTGTTTATCTTTTGTATTAGGAGAGATTAGTGCTTAATTGAAATGTTTAGCATGTTTGAATGAATTTCTTGCATCTCTTGGCCTGTATTAAGAACGAATGACTTGACTTTCCGATTAGGAGTGACGTCTTAATTTGTTACGCATGATTATTCGGCTAGTGTTAATTCCTGACAAGCTTTAATACATAGTAGCGAAGGTCTAGCTCGTGGCTAATCAATTCGAGCCCAAGTGACAGTTGGGGGTAGGAATTGATTAACGTTCTCACGACAGGCTTAAGATTAAGAGACAAATCGAATTAGTTTTAGGATTAATTCGTCTCAATGATACCTGTTACTGTTCGTTAATTAATTTAGGACTCATGAACTTAGATTAATTAGCGTGCATGTTTAATTAGATTTTTTTGTTTCTAATTAAGTCTTTGGGATGTTTTGGACCGGAGAGGGACAAGGCATTTTGTGTGCATGAAGCGTCTTGGCTATTTCCCTTGTTAATCGATGAACCGAAGTACATTAGATCAATCCCGACAGTTACTAATCAAGCACGTTTGTCAATTTTATACTTCCCGTTTTAAATCTCCGTTAGCTTAATTCAAGTCATGTTAGTGTTTTCCAAAGCAAAACCCCCCTGTTTTTATCATTGCAAATTTAATTCAATTAAATTATGATTATAGATCGCTCCCTGTCGATCGACCCGGTTATCACTAACTACAAGTTAGTTTGGTGTAATCGACTTATAAATATTATTTTGGCGGGCTTCGACAACCCGAAATTTGTGAACGTACAAAAGTTTATTACCAAAATTGGCGCATTTGCCGGGGAGCAAAAATTAATCCAACTTGATTGAATTTTATTTGTTTTGTGTTTTATTTTATTTTATTTCTTATTTTTTTCTTTTGTAAATAATTTTATTTTATTATTTCTCTTTGGTTCGGTTTATTTTTATCCTTCTTGTACAGTGTGACCCGTTTCTTTTAAGTTGTTGTGTATAGTTTTCTTTTAATTTTTGAGAAAAGTGGAAGAGATGGAGGCTATATATGGCTAATTTTGAGGATCAAAAGACTATGAGGCAGTTGGCTGATAACTCCATTTTGGAGCTAATTATCACTCCCTAATTCTAGCTAAATGTCGTATTTAATTAGTTAATATGTCTCGTTTGTAGGAGAATTGCGGCGAAGAGCTCATGTGTCCATTGGACTCGTTTCGTAGCTAAAAGCGGTGTTTTAACGCCCCAGGAGTGCATCGGGAAAAGGGCAAGCTTACCCAAGAAGAATCGGACAAAAATTGCCTCGGAGAGGCAATTTTCCAGCCCAAACCCGAGAGGAAGCGTCGAGACGCTTGCTCAACGCTGCCTGGTGACCCTGCCGCGGCGTCGAGACGCTCCGAGGGGCGCGCGCTGGAAATCATCGGGGCAGCGTCTCGACGCTCGCCCATCGTCTCGACGCCATCGCGAGGCGCGCGCTGATAATTTAGGTCATAGCGTCTCGACGCTCCGACGGATTTAAACGGCTGTATGACGATTTTTCATAAAAACAATTCATTCATCTTCTTCCTCTCGGCTTTTTCTCCATTTTTACCTTTGCTCCGCCATTTGTGGTTTGTTTTTGGAGCTTTCCGTTGTATTGGAGCTTGAGACTATGGCCAAGACATCCGTGGGAGTGTTTGTGACGACCCTCTCCATGGTCGGCTAAGGTACTATGTGAGATTCAGGATGATTTAGGGATTTTTAGTTGGCTTCTATATTTTGATAATCTAATGCAATTGGTTCTGATTAGGCTTTGATTTCGTATGCATTTGTTGTTCTTTCTTAATCCAATGCATGTGTTAGATTTCAACGACGGACAATCGAGTTTTCTAGCATGTGTTAGAGTTAAAGATTAGCGATGCCTTGCCTCTCCTTTTCGCCTAGTAACACAGAACAATGAAACAAATCAGAGTATCGATATATGCATGATAATTGTTGGGTACTTTAGTGTTGGCGGGTAGCCAGTTAGCAATAGGATTGCATATTCGAATGTTCGTCGCGGTTAGCTAGTGACTGTTTAGAGTCAATTTGGGGTTGATCAATCTAATGAGACTCTGAATAATGTTTGATTAGGACTTTGTGATCTAATTAATTAATATGAAGCCGGTTACCTTAGGGCGTCCCGGGTAACCGACCGCGTGCATGACAAGTTAATTGGCCTTAATTTTGAGTGAATTAAATGATAAATATTAGAATGCCTAGCGAAATCCCGAGACTTCCTGAATCGAACACTTTTTAATCTCTCTTTCTTCAATCTCCCCGTTAGCAAATTATTTCTTCACTTGCATGACAAAATCCCCCTTTTTGTTACAACACCAATTAATCAATCAATTTACAATTTGAACTATCAATTTCAATCTGATCAGTCCTTCTCTGTGGATCGACCCTGTTGCCACTAGCTGCAAAGCTAAGGTCAATAGGCTTATAAATTCATTTTGGTCAGGCTTCGACAGCCTGTGAATTAAAGGATATTCAAAAATCCTACCACCAAAATTGGCGCCGTTGCCGGGGAAGGCATAAAAAGATTGAAATTATGTTTGAGTTGGATTTTGGTTGATTTGTTGTGTTCTGAAAAATTTTCGGTTTGTTTTTACATGTTTAAAATTTTTGTTGTTGTATGACCCGTTCTTCTGAGTTTAGTGGACTGCAGTATATCCCTGAAATTGAGAGAGAAGAGCGGAGGTTGAGAAAAGAGGCCCGGGAGGGGCAAAGACTGTTTGAAGAAGAAGGCGAGGATCTCTTTTTTGGCGAGGCGATGACACAAGGAGAGGTGCCGAGGACTTTAAAGCAATTAGCCGCGCCGGATCTGAATTTGCAACCTCTTTGCATTAACTACCCCGTGGTAGCATGTAATTTCGAGCTGAAATCTGGTTTAATTCACCAATTACCTTCCTTCCATGGCAATGCAGGAGAGGATGCAAATAAGCACATGATGGAGTTCCACTGTGTCTGTTCGGGGATGAAGCCCCCAGGTGTGACAGAAGAACAACTAAATTTAAGGGCATTCCCCTTCACGCTGAAAGATAAAGCCAAGGACTGGCTTTATTATCTGCCTTCTGGATCGATAACGACATGGCAAGAAATGAAGAGGGTCTTTCTTGAGAAATATTTCCCTGCATCTCTTGCCACGACTTTGAGGAAAAGGATATATGGGATCACTCAGGATGTGGGTAAGTCCCTGCATGAATATTGGGAACGCTTTGGGCGCCTGTGCGCAAGCTTTCCGCATCATCAAATTGCCGACCAACTTCTTATCCAATACTTTTATGAGGGCACGCCTCATGATCGGCAGATGATCGATGCCGCGAGTGGTGGGGCGCTGATTGACAAGACCCCGATAGAGGCCAAGCAGTTAATTGCAAACATGGCAGCCAACTCGCAGCAATTCGGTATTCGTGGACAGGGGCAAGTTCACAGTGTGACCCAGAATCATGAAATGACTGAAATGAAGACCCAGGTGGCCGAGATTGGAAACTTGCTGAAGAAGTTTGTAGGAGGTAACCGAGAGGAGGAGGTCAACGCGATCGGGGGATATGCTTCCAACCCCAGGAAGTATGATCCTTACTCGAGCACATACAACCCCGGTTGGCATGACCATCCCAACATGAGCTACGGGAATAGAGAGGGGCAACAACGCTTTCAAGGTCAATCATATGATAGACCTAACAATTCTACCCAAGCTCAGGCCTCGAGTTCCTCCAGTTCATTGGAAGAGATGGTACGAACCATCGTTACATCGACAAGCCAATTCCAAAAAAAAGCTCGAGAAGAGCTAAACTCGCATAAAGCAGAGTTGCAAAATCTAAACAAGCAGCTGGCCCAAATGGCAGTGTCGATAAGCAAGATTGAGAGCAAGAGCTCTGGGAAGCTTCCTTCCCAAACCACTGTGAACTCATGTGAGAACGTGAGCTCAATCCAACTAAGGAGTGGGAAATCAGTTCCCTCCAGAGTTGCGAATGAAGCGAATGACAGTTTGAATGAGTCCTCCCCGGTTGTTCTTGATGATTTGAATGAAGAGAAAAAAGAGAAGATTGTGCAAGAGTGTGTTGCCAAAGCACCCTTCCCCAGTAGGCTTGCGAAGCCTACTCTGGTGAGCGACGATGAGGAGGTCCTGAGAACCTTCCAGAAGGTGATGGTGAACATACCACTTCTTGAGGCGGTAAGCCAAGTGCCCAAGTATGCAAAATTCCTCAAGAACTGGTGCACAAAGAAGCGGAAGTCCAGAGGGACTGAGGAAAAGAAGAAAGAGAATGTCTGCGCAATCCTCCCAGGTACGTTGCCTACCAAGTGCAACGATCCAGGTACTTTTACTATCTCTTGCACTATAGGTAGTAAAGTGGTTGAAAATGCAATGCTTGATCTTGGTGCTTCTGTAAATGTCATGTCTTATGCTTTATTTCTGGAATTGAATTTAAATGAATTGTATGAGTGTGATGTTGTTGTTCAGTTAGCTAATGGATCTAGCATATTTCCTAGAGGGAAGGTTGGGGATGTTCTAGTTAAAGTCGGTGAAATGATGTTTCCTGCTGATTTTCTTGTGCTAGATATGAATAGGAATTCTTTTCATGTATCGTCCTCTATGTTATTAGGACGCCCTTTTCTAAAGACCGCGAGGGTCAAAATCGATGTGTTTAAGGGCGTTATTTCATTAGAGTTTGATGACACAGTGCATGAGTTTTCCTTGTTTAAAGAGAAGTCAGTTGAGAATGTTTTCTGTTTGTCTGTCGAGAATAAGAGTTTGACCTCGAGCTTGAGGGATAGCTCTTATGTCTCTGTGAAAAAATCTGATTTGAATTTGTTGAATGTGAGTGCTGTTTTTTGTACTAACGATGATGATATTCACGTGCTAGAGGCACGAAGAGAAAAGAAAGTTTTGGATGTTGTTTGCAGGACTGGCGTGGACAAGGACATGTTTGGAACATCCCCCGCGCTATTGGACTATGGATGAGTCTGTTGGGAGAATTCAGTCGAGCAAGCGACTTTAAAAATTCTGCGCTTCTCGGAGGCACCCGAGTGTTGAACTGTCTTTTCTGTTTTTAGTTCATTGTTGTTTTTTTTGTTGTTCTTAGTTTAATTTAGCTAATGTAGCTTGCTGTTTTTTTTTAGGTAATGAGGAGAGTTGAGGAAATTTTGGGCTCCGATGAGGAACGCATCGCGTCCCTTCCCTCGCCGACTTCACAAAGAATCAGGGAAGTGTTGTTTTTCATTCCCTTTATCTTCTGTGTATCTGATTAAATAGCATTGAGGACAATGCTAACTTCTGAAGTTGGGGGTGGAAGTTGTGGACAAGCATGTGTAGTTTGTTGAGCAGTGATTATTTTGAATTCGAAGTGCTTGGGACTCTGTTTATATGCTTTCTAGTTATGATGATCTAGGAAGTGTCATTTTGGAAATCTGAGCATTTGCATAATCTAGTTTTTGCATGAGGTTGTTTTGCATTTATTAGGTCCATGTCAAAAATTTTAAAAAAGATTTTGTTGCTCCCTTGCATCTATCGAGCACTTAGCAACCTCATCTTAATCTCCGTAGGCTTAGTTGATTGCATGTCGCGTTAATTCTTGTTGTCACCCCGAAAGGCACCCTTAGGTAGCTTGTGCATGAGAGTTAGTAGTCAATTAATTGAGTTAGCTTACGCTAAGCCTAAAGAAAAAAAAAAAAGAAAAGCATGTTAGCTAGAAAAAGTCTCTCGAGGCGCTCCTCCTTCTTATTGGTACCTAAAAGAAGTGAGCGTTAGTCCTTAAAAATTCGAAGCTTTGACCAAAGCTTGACATGTTAAGCAACTCGAGATGGGAAAGAAAAAGAAAATAAAGTTGGGTTCAAAGAACCTTAACAAAGAGTACAAAGTACTCGAGAAACGAAAAAGAATGAGAAAAATGTTTAGGTCTCTTAATTTACTACTCTCTCTTGTGTAATCAAGCTTAGAATGTTCTTAATCGCTAGAAGTAGGGGGAAAACAGGATGATATGTTGCATGTGGTTTTTCTGGGCTTACGTTGGTTTAGGATAGGTTGGCTAGCACACACACACACACACGTTAGGGAGCGATAGTTAATTTTTGATATGTTCGTAATAAAATGCATGCGCTGATTGCTTTCGTGATTATGTTATGTTTGGATTTGTAAAATGCATCGAGGTTTGAATTAGTAGCATGTAAGCATGCCCTTAGAGTCGAATTCTTTATTTTCCTTGCTCGAGGACTAGCAAAATTTAAGTTGGGGGTGTTTGATAACTCCTCTTTGGAGCTAATTTTCACTCCCTAATTCTAGCTAAATGTCGTATTTAATTAGTTAATATGTCTCGTTTGTAGAAGAATTGCGGCGAAGAGCTCATGTGTCCATTGGACTCGTTTCGTAGCTAAAAGCGGTGTTTTAACGCCCCGGGAGTGCATCGAGAAAATGACAAGCTTACCCAAGAAGAACCGGACCAAAATTGCCTCGGAGGCAATTTTCCAGCCCAAACCCGAGAGCAAGCATCGAGTAGACAGCGTCGAGACGCTTGCTCAACGCTGCCTGGCGTCGAGACGCTCCGAGGGGCGCGCGCGCTAGAAATCATCGGGGCAGCGTCGAGACGCTCGCCCAGCGTCTCGACGCCATCGCGAGGCGCGCGCTGATAATTTAGGTCGCAGCGTCGCGACGCTGTCCCAGCATCTCGACGCTCCGACGGATTTAAAAGGTTGTATGACGATTTTTCAGAAAAACAATTCATTCATCTTCTTCCTCTTGGTTTTTTCTCCATTTTTACCTTTGCTCCGCCATTTGTGGCTTGTTTTTGGAGCTTTCCATTGTATTGGAGCTTGAGACTATGGCCAAGACATCCGTGGGAGTGTTTGTGACGACCCTCTCCATGGTCGGCTAAGGTACTGTGTGAGATTCGGGATGATTTAGGGATTTTTAGTTAGGCTTCTATATTTTGATAATCTAATGCAATTGGTTCTGATTAGGCTTTGATTTCGTATGCATTTGTTGTTCTTTCTTAATCCAATGCATGTGTTAGATTTCAACGACGGACAATCGGGTTTTCTAGCATGTGTTAGAGTTAAAGATTAGCGATGTCTTGCCTCTCCTTTTCGCTTAGTAACACAGAACAATGAAATAAATCAGAGTATCGATATATGCATGATAATTGTTGGGTACTTTAGTGTTGGCGGGTAGCCAGTTAGCAATAGGATTGCATATTCGAATGTTCGTCGCGGTTAGCTAGTGACTGTTTAGAGTCAATTTGGGGCTGATCACTCTAATGAGACTCTGAATAATGTTTGATTAGGACTTTGTAATATAATTAATTAATATGAAGCCGGTTACCTTAGGGCGTCCCGGGTAACCGACCGCGTGCATGACAAGTTGATTGGCCTTAATTTTGAGTGAATTAAATGATAAATATTAGAATGCCTAGCGAAATCCCGAGACTTCCTGAATCGAACACTTTTTAATCTCTCTTTCTTCAATCTCCCCGTTAGCAAATTATTTCTTCACTTGCATGACAAAATCTCCCTCTTTGTTACAACACCAATTAATCAATCAATTTACAATTTGAACTATCAATTTCAATCTGATCAGTCCTTCTCTGTGGATCGACCCTGTTGCCACTAGCTGCAAAGCTAAGGTCAATAGGCTTATAAATTCATTTTGGTCAGGCTTCGACAGCCTGTGAATTAAAGAATATTAAAAAATCCTACCACCATTGGCATCACCTGACTTGGACCGCCAACCACTGTGTATATTGTATCCGGTAGTACCAGGTAATTTTGAGCTTAATGCTGGTTTAATTAACTTACTACCCTTCTTTTATGGTAATGCAAATGAGGACCCTATCAAACACCTGAAGGAGTTTCAAATGGTGTGTTCGGCGATGAAGAAAAGTGAAGCCACTGACGATCAGTTGAGCCTGCGAGCCTTCCCTTTCACATTAAAGGAAAAAGCAAGAGACTGAATGTATTACCTTCCGTCGGGATCCATTGCTACATGGAGCGGGTTGAAAGGGCTATTTTTGGAAAAGTATTTTCCCGCTTCCAGGGCCACTTTGATTAGGAAAAAGATTTATGTTATTGCGCAAGAGGAAGGCGAGACCCTCCACGAGTGCTGGGAGAAGTTCGGTCAGTTATGTGAAAGCTTTTCCCACCATAAGATAGCAGACGGAGAACTGATCCGGTATTTATACGAAGGCTTGCTACCACGAGACCGACTAATGCTAGATGCTGCTAGTGGAGGATCTCTCCTGGATAAGACTCCCGTGGAGGCTAGAATTTTGATCTCTAATATGGCCGGGAACCTACAACAGTATGGTGGTGGAGGAGTTGAGCAAGCCCGTCTCTCAAAGTATGTGAACGAGTTAAAAGCCCAAGTACTCGAGGTAAGTAACTTAATTCTCTTATTAGCTAAAAGTTTACAAAAATCTTAATCTTTTGTTTCAGATCGAAATGTCGAGGAGATGGTGAGTTCTTACTTGACGAAATATTCGACCATGTTTGAGAGTAGTGGAGTTCAAGTGCGAGGTCTGGCCGATGTAATGAAGAGGCTCGATGAAAGGCTTAGTAAGGTGGAGGATCAGTGCTCACGGAGACCACCACAACAACCGATGGCGAGCACTTGTGAATAAGTGTGCGCCATGACCTTGAGAAGCGGGAAGGAAATCTCTTCAAATTCTACACTAGTGGAGAAGACTCCTGAACCAAGGTGAAAAGGGGTAAACTTCGATCCCACTTGTACTAGGGTGTATGTGCCTAAAGCTCCCTTCCCGAGTAGATTGATTGAGCCTGCGGCCGAGTTGGAGAGCGAAAAGAAGAAAATTCCTCAAGTTGTTAAAAATTATGTGCCCAAGCCTCCCAATCCAAGAAAACAGCTGAGTCCCAAGATCATTGAAGAAGAGGACCGTGATGAGGAACCTCTTGTGCCTAAGCAAAAATGTGTTCCGATTGCACCATTTCCAAGTAGGCTGGCTAAGTGTTACGTCTCCAAAAGTGGCCTTTTTAGGACTAATTTATCTTAGAAAGATGTACACTCTTAGGTGTTTTTGATAGGATTTAGCTTAAACCTATGCTTATATATGATAATTAGGAGAAGGTAGCTAAATTAGGACTTATGTACAAAAGGAAAGAAAATGATTGAAAACCGAAGTAAAAGAATGAAAAGTAAGCATTGCGGCAGCATTGCGGAAACATTGCTGAAACCGCAATGTTTCAAGTGAAAACCGTAAGTTGACTGATCTTTTTCTGTTAATTTCCGTTATTTCAGGGATTCGTTCTTTCTCCTCCATCCATTTTGAAGTACGACGTTGAAGATTGATGGTTCTCCTTGGCCCAAACGCACCTGCAGATTACTATAAAAGGGGGTCAAAGTCGAGGGTTCAAACATCATCCGAAAGCGTAGAAGTCTTCTCGCAGATCCATCTTTTCTCCTGTTTTTCTTTGCCGTCTGTTGGTTTGCGAAGTTTAGCTGCTTGGAGTCGATAATCTGATAGGAAGGAGAGAAGATTCGTCTTCTCTCTCGATTGGATTCATCCAAACAAGGCTGATCTTTCTCATCCTTCAGCCGAGGCGATTGCGACGAGGCGTTCAAGCTTGTTTTACTGCTTTCTGCTCTTTATTTCCATTTTCCAGCTTCGTGTTGTTGTTGTTTCTTTTCTAGTAGCTAGATCAGTCCATTTCATTGTGTTCTGTCTTTCTGTTATTTACTTTAAGTTTCTCTTCTGTTCATTCAAACAATCAAGTAATTAAAGCATAGTTCTTCATTTCTCAATTTCCTATCTTTGCAACTCACTGTCTTACCTTGCTGTTTTCAGCTTATTTATCTTCTAAGCATGTCTCTTTCATCTCTTCTTTCTGTTCTCTCTATATCCATGAGTAACTAAGTCACATAGGGGCATGCTAATGACAATACTATAGGCTAAAAAACGTGAACCAAGCATGTAGGATAGCTCTCGAAGCATTGATTGTATGTAAGCTTCATCCCACGGGCAATTACGATTGGCCATCCATTTTGTCCAAAGAACTCCTAACCTCTGGAAGGAGTAAGAGTTCAGAGTCATACACTCATGCTAGCCTTTCAAGGTAGCCAGAAAATGACCTAGGAATAGGCGTTTTCCTAGTACAAACCATAACTTTCTGCTTTAACAAGATGCTTAAGACCTTACTTGGACATGAGTAAACTAAAGAATCTAATGCATGGAATCGGACGATACATGAGATTGAGTGAGTTTGATGCATAGAGAGTTGATCCAATGCTTGAGAATCGTGAGAGAATGCCTATAGAGGAGTCGTTAGTAGCCCTTGTTTCTCCATTTTACACACTTTCGCTGTTAGGAAAATTGCGGTAGAATTGCTGTTTCCGCAATTCTGCTAAGTTTACAATTCTGTTTAGCTGTTTTCTTCTTCGTTTATTAATCTCGTCTCTTTTCCTTTGAGTTTAACTTTGACTTGCTCTTGTTTATGTTGCTATCCTTTACATATGCCGTAGGATTTAGACAATTTAAAACCAATTCTCCCCCGTCAAATCCACCCATTCTTTCTTAACTTTACACTTCATGAATAGCTTATAATAAATCTCTGTGGGAAAACGAATGAAAAAATACTTACTACTTGCTATAAGATCGTGTATGCTTGCATGTTCTGAGTGCTCTCTCTATCTTACTGCTTATTTATTTTAACACATTGAGCACGCAACAAGTTTTTGGCGCCGCTGCCGGGGACTTATTTAAGTGAAAACGAAGTTTGTTAAGTTTGAAACACCAAGTTTATTGTCTATTGTAACTAATCTAGTTTCATTTCTTTTACAGGTACCATTGGGTTAGTTTATGAGTGAGCCTTCAAGTAGTGATCTAGAGTTCAATCCTGAGCCTGAGAGATTACTTAGGGCCAGAAATAGAGCCAAGAAACGTCTCTTTAACCAACCCCCGTTACCTCAAGTAATTGCGGGAACCGCAATTCCTCCGCAATTGTCTCAAGAAGAAATGGATGGAATAGTTCCAAATCCGGTGCCTGTCACTCGCAATCCCATCGAAATAGCGAATGATAAGGATAGCGCCATACTCTCTTACTTAGTACCTATGCCTGGGGAGCTGAACCCCAGCATAATCCGTCCTGAAATCACTGCCAACTCATTCGAGTTAAAGCCAGTGATGTTCCAAATGTTGTCCACTGTGGGACAATTCTTTGGAGTGGAAAATGAGGATCCCCACAACCATCTTAGAAACTTCTTAGGAGTCAGTGATACCTTTATCATCCCTGGAGTTTCCCAAGAAGCCTTGAGGCTATACCTTTTCCCTTACTCTTTGAGGGACAAAGCCAAAACGTGGTTAAACTCGTTACCCTCAGGATCGGTCCTTAACTGGACAGACTTAGCAGAGAAATTCCTAGTCAAATACTTCCCACCTGATAGGAATTCTACCTTTCGTGATGACATAATCAAGTTCAAACAAGCTGACACTGAGTCTCTTCACGAAGCTTGGACAAGGTTTAAAGATCTTCTTCTTAAATGTCCACACCATGGCATCCCATGGTGTATCCAAATAGAGGTCTTTTTCAAAGGATGCAACCCCAGCACTAGACAAGTCTTAAATTCATCTGCTGGAGGCTCCATGTTGTCCAAGAGTTACAATGAAGCCAATGAGATCTTGGAGAAGATCTCAGCATCTCACTGTAGGTGGTCAGATGATCCAGTTGAGCCAACTAGAGCTCAAGACAAGGATGCTCTAAGTGCAATGAGCAGCCAAATAAATGCCCTGACCAACCTAGTTAAGCAAATGGCTCAAGCCAATCTCCAAACAAGTGTCAACACCGCCACAGCCATGTCAATGGGCACCCAACCAAGTCAAGGTGAGACACTTATCTGTGGATTCTGTGGGGAAGGGCACCCGTATGAATACTGCCCTGGGAATCCAGCCTCAGTCTGCTATGTGGGAAGCCAACAGCAGCCTAGGAACAACCCCTACTCTAATACTTACAATCCTGGTTGGAGGAACCACCCAAACCTGTCATGGGGTGGCCAACAGAATGCTAACCAGAATCCTAACCAACCAAGACCGAGTGGAACACCTGGTTTCACTCCCCAACATAACCAATCAATGTATCAAAAACCATACAACCAACCTGTAGGATCTTCTGTAGAAAACTTACTTAAGGAATACATAGCCAAGAATGATGCCACTCTACAGAGTCAGCAAGCTACTCTTAGGAGCCTAGAGAACCAAATAGGGCAACTAGCCAATGAACTCAAGAGTAGGCCCCAAGGTAGACTACCTGCTGACACTGAAGTGCCAAGGAGAGATGGTAAAGAGCAAGTTCAAGCAATTGAACTTAGAAGTGGTAGACCATTGGTGAGCAACACCAAGGAAACACCAAAGAGAGTAGAGAACACTGAGTCTAGTGCTCCACTGGAGTCTCTGCCAAACCAAGGTCCACCACCAGCAAGCACATCAGGACCAAGGCTGGAGCCAATCATAGAGGAGATAGAAGAAATTCCAAGGCCTCCACCTATCCTAAGGCGCCCTGAAGTGCCTGCATATGTGCCACCACCTCCATTTCCTAGAAGGCTAAAGAAAAAACAAGAACAGGAAGTGCACTTTAATAAATTTCTAGAAATTCTTAAGCAAGTGCATGTTAATATTCCGTTTGTAGAAGTTTTACAGTCTATGCCTTCTTATGTAAAGTTTTTGAAAGATATTATAACTAACAAGAAAATAATTGGTGAGTTTGAAACAGTAAATCTCACTGAGGAGTGCAGTGCCATACTGTTAAGTCTCTGAAAGTGACTTATTTAGGACCCATTTAGCTTAAGAAGATGTGCACTTTTAGGTGTTTTTGATAGCATTTAGCCTAAACCTATACTTTAATATGAGAATTAGAAGAAGGTAGCTAATTTAGGACTTATGCACAATAGGTAGAAAAAGGGTTGAAAACCGAAGGAAAAGAATGAAAAAAGCTGCATTGCGACAGCATTGCGAAAACATTGCTGAGGCCGCAATTATTCAAGTGAAAACCGTAAGTTGACTGATCTTTTTCCGTTAATTTCCGTAATTTCAGGGATTCATTCCTTCTCCTCCATCCATTCTGATATATGACGTTGAAGATTGATGGTTCTCCTTGGCCCAAACGCACCTGCAAACTACTATAAAAGGGGGTCAAAGTCGGAGGTTTGATCATCATTCGAAGCGCAGAAGTCTTCTCGCAGTCCATCATTTCTCTCTGTTTTCCTTTGCCGTCTGTTGGAGTGAGAGTCTCAGCTGTTGGAATCGATAATCTGATAGGAAGGAGAGAAGATTCTTCTTCTCTCTCGATTGGATTCATCCAAGCAAGGCTGACCTTTCATCCCCTTCATTCGAGGCGACTGCAACGAAGCTTTTCAAGCACCTTTACTGCTTTTCTGTCGTTCTTCTTCTTATTTCCAGTTTGATCATTGTTGTTCTTAGCCTAGTGCTTTAATTACTGCATTTCGTTGTTGTCTGTCTTTGAATCATTTCTTTTGAAGCTTTCCTTTGTCGTTCAAACATTCAAAGTAATCAAAGTAAAATTCTGCATTTCACAGTTTCCACCTTCTGCTGCTACGTTTTGTCTTATTGTTTTAAGCATATTTCTCTTCTAAGCATGTCTGTTTTATCTACCCTTTCTGTTCTCCATATATCCATGAGTAGCTAAGCCACTTAGGGGCATGCTAATGACAGAACTATAGGCTAAAAAACGTGCATCAAGTATGTAGGATAGCTCTCGAATCATTGATTGTATGTAAGCTTCATCCCACGGGCAATTTCGATTGGCCATCCATTTTGTCCAAAGAACTCCTAACCTCTGGAAGGAGTAAGAGTTCAGAGTCATATAATCATGCTAGCCTTTCATGGTAATCAGGAAACGGCCTAGGAATAGGCGTTTCCCTAGTACAAACTAAACACTCCTGTTTTAACAAGATGCTTAAGACCTTACTTTGAAGTCGAGTAAACTTAAGACTCTAATGCATGGAATCGGACGATACTTGAGATAGAGTGAGTTTGATGTATAGAGAGTTGGTCCAATGCTTGAGAATCGTGATAAAATGCCTATAGGATAGTCATTAGTAGCCCTTAATTCACCCATTTACTCAGTTTCACTGTTATTTAATTGCGGTAACATTGCGGTCCTCGCAATTCTGCCAGATTTTCATTCTGTTTAGCTGTTTTCTTCCTCGTTTGTTAATTCCATCTCTTGTCTTTTAAGTCTAGTTTCAACTTGCATTTGTTTATGTTATATCCCTTTATACATTCAGCAAAAAGTAGATAATTAAAAACCAATTTTACCCCATCAAATTCATCCCATCTTTCTTAACAATCACACTTCGCGAATAGCTAAAAATGAGTCTCTGTGGAAAAAACGAATGAAATATACTTACTACTTGCTGTGAGACCATGTATGCTTGCATGTTCTAAGTGCTCTCTCTACCTTATTGCTTATTTATCTTTACACATTGAGCACGCAACAAGTTTTTGGCGCCGCTGCCGGGGACTTATTTTAAGTGAAAACGAAGTCTGTTAAGTTTGAAAAAACAAGTTCATTGCTTATTGAGAGCTAATCTTCTTTCATTTCTTTTACAGGTACTATCAAGCTAGTTTATGAAAGAGTTTTCAAACCTCAACTCGCAACAGAGAGAAACTTTTCAGGTGGAAAACGTATGTGTACGACAAAGTAAATGAATACGCTGCAAAACTTAATTGGAGGAAGAGTTTGCCCACAACAGTTTGAAGAATTTTATCAGCCATGTGCTTATTGTGGGGATAATCATAACATGGAGAATTGCCCAACCTTGAATTATCAAGAGAGGCAATATCAACAAAGCTATGACAACCATTATTCGTACATGTGTGAACATGATCAGTGGCAACTCTCAAATAATCCTTGGGAAGAGCATGTGCAAATTGCTCATTATGAAGAGTTCCCCCAACATGAAGACTATCAACATTATGCCCCAACTCCAAATGAAGAATTATCACCCACTTTGGAGGCGCTATGGAGAGAATTCATGGAAAGGAATGATGCATCCATGAGGAGAATGGATGTGCAATTAGCCCAGCTCACAAATGACTTACAAGATCTACTTGCTATGGCAAATTCACCACCACCATGCCCTCAGATATTCGATTTTTATGATGATGAATCCTTTGTTACCTTCGAATCTGAGAAAAGTGATCCAATGGAATATCCATATGAAATGGTGGAGTTGGTGAAAGGTGAGAAAAATGAAATTGTGCTGGATGAGGCCAAAGAGACTAATGCGCTGCTTGAGGAACAAGAATTTGAAATGTTTGAGGTTGTAGCAAGCTTCTCCACCAATGAAAGAGTTGAGCCACCACCACCACAAATGCTCCAGCTGAAGGAGTTAGAAAGAGTTGTGCCAGAAAAAGAAGTCCCATCGCATCAAAGCTATGTTGTAGCAAATATTGTAGAAACAAAACCAACGCACAGAAAGTACAAACCTTGGGATGTTATAACATGCAGTCTCTTTGAAAGAATCAACAAATTCAAGGTGTGGCAGAAAGTCCGACCCCGTAAATCAAGACTTAAGTATCTTAAAGGAGCAAAAGTGATGCCTCGAAACATTGAAGAATATCCATATGAGGCAGATTGAAAAGGGAGTATTTCTGTTCCCTAATAATAAAAAAAAAATCAAACTGCTTTTCGTTGAACTATGTGAATTCTGTTACTTTTGAGTACATTTTTGATCTGTTTTAGATGCTTAGTTTTATGTTTTTAATTTTGCTTAGTATAGTCTGATGATAGGAGCCTAGGTAGGTTAGTTTTGTTTTATTTTTAGAAGAGCTTGAATGACTGGAAAGAGCATGCTTAGGGGCCTTAATCACTGTTATATCGGCCCTGATCTAATTGCGAAATAATTGCGGTACCCGCAATTTTCATGACTGAAAGCATGTTTTGGACTGTCTGTTTAGCTAGGCTGTGATCTGTTTAAATTCCATCTTTTGCTGCTATCATGACTACCTTATATAGCTTATCTAAATGCATGCTGAATGAGTGTCATAGGACACCCTTTGATAGTTTAAATCAACCTCTAAAAAGCTCAGCATGCACAGCTTTAAGCCCTTATCTGTCTGTTTTTTTTTTACTGCTGCTGTGATATTTGTCGTTCGAATGTTTTGTCTATGCCTAGGGCTTTAGATTCTCTTTGTTTTACTTTAGACTAGATGCTTCTAGGAAAGTTGGGGGTATGCCACCTCAGACACTCATTGGGGACAATGAGTAGTTGAAGTTTGGGGGAGGCCACCCTAGGCCTAGGAACATTCCTCTCTCCCTTAGAAACATAAGCATTCTTCTTCTCCCTTACAAAAAAAATGATGAACTGAAAAAAAAAAATGAAAAATAGAATAAAAAGGGGGGTTTCTCTTAGGTTGCTAAGTAATCAGTGCCAAGTGTGTGACCCACAAGTGGCATTGCATCAAAAGGCAACCAAAGGAGAGATCCCACCTAAGTAAGAAAAAAAAGGAAAAGAGTAGGGAAGAAGAATGTGGACCTAGGAGTTATAACTTTGTGGCTTAGGTGTCCTATTTAAAAAGAACTCTGATCCTCAATTAGCTAAGCACAAAGTTGTAACTTGTAGGGTTGTTTAGGGAGATGAATGTCTATCCAATGTAGTGATGCCAGGGTTTAGGTTGTTTTCTAAAAGTACTACTGTCACCGTTAATACTAAGACTGGCATGACTCTAAGGAATCCTAGACACATTAAAAATAAAGCTAGAAGCATGTACTGAGTCTGAAGTAAAGCTAGGCAGAATTTGAAACCTTAGGGATAGTGACATGATGTGACAAAAGCAAATAGATCAGTTGTAGGAAGTTAACAAAAGCAGGTGAGTGTTAGGCAGGCGAAGTCAGAAGAAGCTAGAAAAGAGGTTAGTTCTAAACTTAGAAGTGTGTCACAGGACAGCACTGCTAGAGATAGGGATATAGGGGAGTCAGTAGGTGGTTAAAGAAGGAGAAACAGCAGCCTAGGAAAGCCCTTAGTATGCTTGAGGACAAGCAAAACCTTAAGTTTGGGGGTGTGTTAAGTCTCTGAAAGTGACTTATTTAGGACCCATTTAGCTTAAGAAGATGTGCACTTTTAGGTGTTTTTGATAGCATTTAGCCTAAACCTATACTTTAATATGAGAATTAGAAGAAGGTAGCTAATTTAGGACTTATGCACAATAGGTAGAAAAAGGGTTGAAAACCGAAGGAAAAGAATGAAAAAAGCTGCATTGCGACAGCATTGCGAAAACATTGCTGAGGCCGCAATTATTCAAGTGAAAACTGTAAGTTGACTGATCTTTTTCCGTTAATTTCCGTAATTTCAGGGATTCATTCCTTCTCCTCCATCCATTCTGATATATGACGTTGAAGATTGATGGTTCTCCTTGGCCCAAACGCACCTGCAAACTACTATAAAAGGGGGTCAAAGTCGGAGGTTTGATCATCATTCGAAGCGCAGAAGTCTTCTCGCAGTCCATCATTTCTCTCTGTTTTCCTTTGCCGTCTGTTGGAGTGAGAGTCTCAGCTGTTGGAATCGATAATCTGATAGGAAGGAGAGAAGATTCTTCTTCTCTCTCGATTGGATTCATCCAAGCAAGGCTGACCTTTCATCCCCTTCATTCGAGGCGACTGCAACGAAACTTTTCAAGCACCTTTACTGCTTTTCTGTCGTTCTTCTTCTTATTTCCAGTTTGATCATTGTTGTTCTTAGCCTAGTGCTTTAATTACTGCATTTCGTTGTTGTCTGTCTTTGAATCATTTCTTTTGAAGCTTTCCTTTGTCGTTCAAACATTCAAAGTAATCAAAGTAAAATTCTGCATTTCACAGTTTCCACCTTCTGCTGCTACGTTTTGTCTTATTGTTTTAAGCATATTTCTCTTCTAAGCATGTCTGTTTTATCTACCCTTTCTGTTCTCCATATATCCATGAGTAGCTAAGCCACTTAGGGGCATGCTAATGACAGAACTATAGGCTAAAAAACGTGCATCAAGTATGTAGGATAGCTCTCGAATCATTGATTGTATGTAAGCTTCATCCCACGGGCAATTTCGATTGGCCATCCATTTTGTCCAAAGAACTCCTAACCTCTGGAAGGAGTAAGAGTTCAGAGTCATATAATCATGCTAGCCTTTCATGGTAATCAGGAAACGGCCTAGGAATAGGCGTTTCCCTAGTACAAACTAAACACTCCTGTTTTAACAAGATGCTTAAGACCTTACTTTGAAGTCGAGTAAACTTAAGACTCTAATGCATGGAATCGGACGATACTTGAGATAGAGTGAGTTTGATGTATAGAGAGTTGGTCCAATGCTTGAGAATCGTGATAAAATGCCTATAGGATAGTCATTAGTAGCCCTTAATTCACCCATTTACTCAGTTTCACTGTTATTTAATTGCGGTAACATTGCGGTCCTCGCAATTCTGCCAGATTTTCATTCTGTTTAGCTGTTTTCTTCCTCGTTTGTTAATTCCATCTCTTGTCTTTTAAGTCTAGTTTCAACTTGCATTTGTTTATGTTATATCCCTTTATACATTCAGCAAAAAGTAGATAATTAAAAACCAATTTTACCCCATCAAATTCATCCCATCTTTCTTAACAATCACACTTCGCGAATAGCTAAAAATGAGTCTCTGTGGAAAAAACGAATGAAATATACTTACTACTTGCTGTGAGACCATGTATGCTTGCATGTTCTAAGTGCTCTCTCTACCTTATTGCTTATTTATCTTTACACATTGAGCACGCAACACATACTCCAGAACAAGCTACCCAAGAAGGAGAAGGATCCTGGTTCCTTCACCTTACCAGTAGAGCTAGGAGGCAAGCACGTGGGCAGAGCGCTTTGTGACCTGGGAGCCAGCATAAACCTCATGCCCCTATCTCTATTCCGCCAGCTAGGAATAGGAGAAGCACGTCCAACCACTGTCACTTTACAACTAGCAGACAGATCCATAGCATACCCTGAAGGTAAGATTGAGGATATTCTTGTAAAGGTTGACAAGTTTATTTTCCTTGCAGATTTCATTATCCTGGATTATGAAGCAGACAAGGAGGTCCCCATTCTGTTAGGCAGACCATTTCTAGCCACAGGTAGGGCCCTGATAGATGTCCAAAAAGGTGAGCTCACTATGAGGGTTCATGACGAAGAAGTTAAGTTTAGTGTTTTTAAAGCACTGAGGTATCCTTCTGACTCTGAATCTTGTGCTAGCATGGACATTGTAGATTCATTAATGGAAGAACAATTAGAGCATGAATTGTTGACTAAACATGCTCATGAATATGTAGGATTAGAATTAACTGACTTAAACATAGCTGAGATAATGGACATATCTGTAAATAGCCCTCAGCATGTTTGTATGAATATTGACTTAACTGAAAAATCGTTGAATCCATTAAAACCATCCATTGAGCATCCACCTGTCTTAGAATTAAAACCTCTCCCCACTCACCTCAAGTATGCATATCTAGGAAGTAACGATACTTTGCCTGTGATTATTTCTTCTAAATTAAGTGAAAAGCATGAGGTTGAACTGATTTTATTACTCAAGCAACATAGGAAGGCTATTGCATGGACTATTGCTGATATTAGAGGCATTAGCCCTTCTTATTGCATGCATAAGATTATATTAGAGGAAGAGCATACACCTAGAGTAGATCACCAACGTAGGCTGAATCCCTCTATGAAAGAGGTAGTTAAAAAGGAAATAATAAAATGGTTAGATGCTGGTGTGATCTTCCCTATAGCTAGTAGCCAGTGGGTGAGCCCTATACAATGTGTACCTAAGAAGGGGGGGATGACTGTGGTAGTCAATGAGAACAATGAACTGATTCCAACTAGGACCGTCACAGGATGGAGAGTTTGCATGGATTATAGGAAACTAAATAAAGAAACCAAAAAAGACCACTTCCCTCTACCATTCATTGACCAGATGTTAGACAGGATAGCTGATAGAGCCTACTACTGCTTCTTAGACGGTTATTCAGGATATAACCAGATTACTATAGACCCTAAGGACCAAGAGAAGACTACCTTCACTTGCCCTTTTGGAACTTTTGCCTTTCGCAGAATGCCTTTTGGCTTATGCAATGCACCGGCAACTTTTCAAAGGTGCATGTTGGCAATCTTCTCTGATTTGGATGAGTCCATGATAGAGATATTCATGGATGATTTCTCAGTCTTTGGGGATTCATTTACAAACTGTCTAGAGAACTTAGGACAAGTCCTGGCTAGGTGCGAGGAGACTAACCTAGTCCTAAATTGGGAAAAGTGCCATTTCATGGTGGATGAAGGGATTGTCTTAGGTCATAGAGTGTCAAGGGCAGGTGTAGAAGTTGATAGGGCAAAAATTGAAATAATAGAGAAATTGGTAGAACCCCAAAATGTCAAGGCCATTAGAAGTTTTTTAGGGCATGCTGGTTTCTATAGAAGGTTCATTAAGGACTTTTCTAAGATCTCCAAGCCTCTATGTGAGCTTCTAGAGCTAAACAAACCGTTCATTTTCTCTAAAGAGTGTTTCCTAGGATGGAAGACCCTTAAGGAAGCACTAGTCACAGCCCCTATTATAGTAGGACCAAATTGGGATCTCCCATTTGAGATGTTATATGATGCTAGTGACTATGCTGTAGGGGTTATGTTAGGACAGAAGATTGACAAGTTAACACACCCTGTATATTATGCTAGTAAGACACTTAATGAGGCACAATGCAACTACACAACCACTGAGAAGGAGATGCTAGCTGTAGTGTTTGCTTGTGAGAAGTTTAGGAATTACATTGTAGGCACTAGGACAATCGTGTACACTGACCATTCTGCTTTGAAGTACCTTATGAGAAAGGCTGATGCTAAGCCTAGGTTGATTAGATGGGTTTTGCTGCTGCAAGAGTTTGATCTAGACATTAGAGATAAGAAAGGATGTGAAAATGTGGTTGCGGATCATCTTTCTAGATTGCAGCATAATTGCGAAAAAATTGCGGAAACCGCAATTTCTGATGCTTTTATTGATGAACATGTCTTTGTATTGACTCATCGTGATAACGATGAGGAACCTTGGTTTGCTGACATTGCTAACTTCCTTGCATCGCAGGTACTACCAACTTTCAAGGGAGGACAAGAGAAGAAGAGGTTCCTTCATGAAGCAAGGAAATTCATATGGGATGACCCCACACTTTACAAAACATGTGCTGACGGCTTGCTAAGGAAGTGTGTTTCAGCTGCTGAGGCGAAGTCGGTGCTGCAGCACTGCCACACAGCTCCTTATGGTGGACACTTTGGTGGCCAAAGAACAGCTGCAAAGGTGTTTCAGAGCGGCTACTATTGGCCAACGATCTTCAAGGATGCACACAACTATGCACACAGCTGTGATGAATGCCAAAGAACAGGTAACCTTAGTCGCAAGGATGAAATGCCTCTCACTTACATCTTAGAGTTGGAGCTCTTTGATGTATGGGGCATTGACTTTATGGGACCATTTCCCCCATCATCAGGTAACCTTTACATATTAGTGGCAGTAGACTATGTATCCAAGTGGGTAGAGGCCATAGCATGTCCCAATAATGATGCCAAAACAGTCATAAAATTCTTGCATAGGCACATTTTTACTAGGTTTGGAACACCTCGTGCTATCATTAGTGATGAAGGGACACATTTCATTAATAAAGCTATGGAGAGAGTGTTGGCTAAGTATAACATTAGACATAGAGTAGCCACTCCTTATCACCCACACTCGAATGGTCAGGCTGAAATTTCAAATAGGGAGATTAAGAACATCCTAGAAAAAGTGGTCAAACCCAACAGAAAGGATTGGGCGTTTAAACTCGAGGATGCACTTTGGGCATATAGGACTGCATATAAGACACCCCTAGGTATGTCTCCTTACAGACTTGTGTATGGTAAAGCTTGTCATCTTCCATTCGAGTTAGAAATTAAGGCATTTTGGGCACTAAAAGAGTTGAATTATTGCGTGACCGATGCGGGAACGTTGCGGTCTTTGCAATTACATGAGCTTGATGAGCTTAGACATATGTCTTATGAAAATGCAAAAATGTATAAGGAAAAGACCAAGATTTGGCACGACAGTAGACTTAGGATTAAGGACTTTAAGAAAGGCCAACTTGTTTTGTTATTTAACTCACGATTGAGATTATTTCCGGGCAAACTAAAGTCCAGATGGTCAGGTCCTTTTATAATAACTAATGTGTTTGTTCATGGTGCCATAGAGATTAAGAACCTGCAGCACGGGCAACCTTTCATGGTTAATGGTGCAAGGTTGAAGCACTACTATGAGGGAGGAGATGTGAAGACTCTCTCGGCCTTCCTCTTGACTGAAGCGTGAAATTAAGAACGAGAGAGGACGAGTGATTGTTGTGCTCGTCCAGACGGGGCTCATGCCTTAGTTTATTTTTTTCCATTTTTCCGGTTATCGTGTGTGTATATGTTTGTATGATTTTAATTACGAATTCGATGTTGATTTTATTTCTTTTTGTAGGGAATCAATAGAGGGAATCAAGGAGATTAAATCCAGCTAAAAAGATCAAGGAGATATTGGGCCAAATCAAAGATACGGTTGAGCAAAGATTGACATTTAAATGCAGAAAATCTCCAACGGTCACTAGAATTGCGCTGGATTTGCAGAATCCGCAAAAAGAGAGCCGTTGGGATTTCATCATTACTTATATCCGTTGAGACGCGCGTTGATCTATACGATTTCCCAATTATCTGAACTCCAAGAAATCTCTCTCTTTCTTCATCTGCAATTCTTCTCTCCAGATTCCAACGATCCAACGATGGTGCTAACAAGAGCCGAACGATCTGCGTCCAAGAAAAGGGCTGATGATGCTGAAACTGCTGCGAGGGAAGCACTGCTTGCCTTGGCTGATGCTGAGGCTGCGCGCACTGAACGCCTGCCCAAACTGCCTGTCCGCAAGAAGAAGTGGAAGGTAGTTACGGAGATACCTGCTGGACCCTCTGAACCAGCAGGCACACCCAAGAAGCGCAAATGGAGTATGGCTGTGGCCGACGAAGAAATCAAGAAAAAGACTCCCTCTGTGGAGAGTCAAGAACTAGGCCAGCCATCCCACGAGACAGCCGAGCACAGCCCTTCACCATCTCCACCGGTTCGAAGCCCTGAGCTCTCCTCATCGCCACCAGCGCAGAGCCCTGAGCTGCCTTCATCACCGCAGAGTTCTGAGTGTACCCCACCAGCAGAGAGCCCTGAGGCATCGCCCACTTCCCCACAACCTGACCCTGAATTCCCATATGGCGAGTATCAAGAATCGACGCAGGGCAGTGGGGAAGCTGAGGAAGAAGAGGTCTTCTCTCCTTTGAGGGAAGCCAGCCCTGAGAGCCCTGCACAGAAGGATGACTCGATGGACGAGACACTGGGGGACTGCCTCCAGCAGATGACAACGAAGGCACGATTGAGGAAGAAGGAAGTCAAGGTTGTCAAGGCCAAACGACCAAGAACAAAAAAGAAGTCCAAGAAGAAGAAGAAGTCCAGGGCTGCGCCTTCATCCAAGAAGGGGAGTGACGAGCCTTCCCCAAAGAAGCTCAAGATTGAGGCTGCTGAGTCAGCCAAACTGAAAGACAAGGGGAAGGCTAAACTGTACCCTGAAGATGAGCCTCAGTCAGTGAGGTACGTGTCTTCTGACGCTGAGTCCAGAGGCGCTGAGCTGAGGAAGAGGGAGTTGCTGCACGAGAAGGGATTCCTCGATGCACCTGCTGACCTGCCGCAATTCTTGCGCGCAGGGATCACGAATCATGGTTGGGAGGAGTTGTGCAGGCCACCCAATCCAGCCTACTCCAGCATGGTGTATGACTTCTACGCCAATCTGACGAATCCTGAGGATGGCCTATCTGTGGTCAGAGGGGTTGAAGTGGACTTCTCCGCAAGGGCAATCAACGAAGCTTATGGCCTCAAGGGCCAAAAACATACTGACTATGCGAGGATTGTTGATGAGCCTACTGAAGCCGTCCTGGAAGAGGCCATACGGATAATTGGCCAGCCTGAGGCATCATGGACAGTCTCGCGCAATGGAAGGCACACCCTGATGAGTGCCACCCTTACAGCCAAGGCGGCTGTCTGGTTTTCCTTCGTTAGAAGGAAGCTGTCCCCAGTGACTCATGAGACCACCATCAACCAGAGCAGGTCACTGCTGGTCTACGCAATCATGCGAGGTCTCACGATCAACGTGGGCGAGGTCATTGCAGCTTCAATTGGTGACTGCGCCAAGAAGGGTAAGGGGCCTCTTTTCTTTCCTAATACAATTACTAAGCTCTGCTTACGTGCAGGGGTTCCTATTGAGCGACTGGAAAGGAAGATGGCCTACACGGGCTACATAGAGTTGCCTACTGCCTTGAGGTTGCGAAGGAAAGGCAACATGGAGTTCGAGCTGGATGGTCTAGCTGCTGCTCAGTCCCTGACCATGACTTGCCTTATGGATTTACAGAAGAAGATGGCTCAATGGGCCACATATGCACAGGCGAGAGACAAAGAGGTTGCTGACCAGCTGGGTTGCCTTTTCCCTGAATTCCCCACGGACCTGCTGACTCCATGGGCGCCTCCAAGACCACGAAGGCCTGATGAGGATGAAGACATCTGAGTGCTAGTTTGAATTGCACTCAAGGGAGTATTGCTGTTCCCTTACAATAAAAAAAAAAAAAAAATCAAACTGCTTTTTGTGAACCGTGTGAATTATGCTGTTTTTAGTTAATATTTTGATCTGTTTTAGTTGCTTAGTTTTAAGTTTTTAAATTGTTTAGTGTAGTCTGATGCTAGCTGATTAGGTAGATTAGTTTAGTTTCATTTTTAGAGAGCGTGAATGACTGGAAAAAGCATGCGTAGGGGCCTTAATCTCTGATATATCTGCCCTGTCTTTATTGCGAAATAAGTGCGGCAATCGCAATTTTTATTACTGAATGCATGTTTTTGACTGTCTGTTTAGCTAGGTTGGTTCTGTTTAAATTCTGTCGTTTGCTGCTATCATGACTACCTTATATAGCTTATCTTAAAGCATGCTGGATGAGTGTCATAGGACACCCTTTGATAGTTTAAATTAACCTCTAAAAAGCTCAGCATGCATAGCTTTAAGTCCTTATCTGTCTGTTTTTTTCAAATTTCTGCTGCTGTGATATTTACTTTTAGAATGTTCTGTCTATGCCTAGGGTTTTTAGATTCTCTTTGTTTTACCTTAGACTAGATGCTTCTAGGACAAGTTTGGGGGTGTGCCACCTCAGACACTCATTGGGGACAATGAGTAGTTTAAGTTTGGGGGAGGCCACCCTAGGCCTAGGAACATTCCTCTCTCCCTTAAAAGCATAAGCATTCTTCTTCTCCTTTACAAAAAAAAAAATGATGAACTGAAAAAAAAAAAAATGAAAAACAGAATAAAGAGGGGAGTCTCTCTTAGGTTGCTGAGTAATCAGTGCCAAGTGTGTAATCCACAAGTGGCATTGCATCAAAAGGCAACCAAAGGAAAGGCTCCACCTAAGAAAGAAAAAAGGAAAAAGTAGGGAAGAAGAATGTATACCTAGGAGTTGCAACTTTGTGGCTTAGATGTCCTGTTTAAAAAGAACTCTGATCCTCAATTAGCTGAGCACAAAGTTGTAGCTTGTAGGGTTGTTTAGGGAGATGAATGTATGTCCAATGTAGTGATGCCAGGGTTTAGGTTGTTCTCTTAAAGTACTACTGTCACTGTTAATACTAAGACTGGCATGACTCTAAGGAATCCTAGGTAGCTCAAAAGTAAAAACTAGAAGCATGTACTGAGTCTGGGGTAAAGCTAGGTAGAATTTGAAACCTTAGGGATAGTGGCATGATATGACAAAAGCAAGTAGATCAGTTGTAGGGAGTTAATGAAACAGTAGGAGTATCAGGCATGCGAAGTCAGAAGAAGCTAGATAAGAGGATAGTTTTAAACTTAGAGGTGTGTCACAGGACAGCACTGCTATAGATAGGGATATAGGGGAGTCAGTAAGTGGTTAAAGAAGATGAAACAGCAGCCTAGGCAAGTCCTTAGATTGCTCGAGGACAAGCAAAACCTTAAGTTTGGGGGTGTGTTACGTCTCCAAAAGTGGCCTTTTTAGGACTAATTTATCTTAGAAAGATGTACACTCTTAGGTGTTTTTGATAGGATTTAGCTTAAACCTATGCTTATATATGATAATTAGGAGAAGGTAGCTAAATTAGGACTTATGTACAAAAGGAAAGAAAAGGATTGAAAACCGAAGTAAAAGAATGAAAAGTAAGCATTGCAGCAGCATTGCGGAAACATTGCTGAAACCGCAATGTTTCAAGTGAAAACCGTAAGTTGACTGATCTTTTTCTGTTAATTTCCGTTATTTCAGGGATTCGTTCTTTCTCCTCCATCCATTTTGAAGTACGACGTTGAAGATTGATGGTTCTCCTTGGCCCAAACGCACCTGCAGATTACTATAAAAGGGGGTCAAAGTCGAGGGTTCAAACATCATCCGAAAGCGTAGAAGTCTTCTCGCAGATCCATCTTTTCTCCTGTTTTTCTTTGCCGTCTGTTGGTTTGCGAAGTTTAGCTGCTTGGAGTCGATAATCTGATAGGAAGGAGAGAAGATTCGTCTTCTCTCTCGATTGGATTCATCCAAACAAGGCTGATCTTTCTCATCCTTCAGCCGAGGCGATTGCGACGAGGCGTTCAAGCTTGTTTTACTGCTTTCTGCTCTTTATTTCCATTTTCCAGCTTCGTGTTGTTGTTGTTTCTTTTCTAGTAGCTAGATCAGTCCATTTCGTTGTGTTCTGTCTTTCTGTTATTTACTTTAAGTTTCTCTTCTGTTCATTCAAACAATCAAGTAATTAAAGCATAGTTCTTCATTTCTCAATTTCCTATCTTTGCAACTCACTGTCTTACCTTGCTGTTTTCAGCTTATTTATCTTCTAAGCATGTCTCTTTCATCTCTTCTTTATGTTCTCTCTATATCCATGAGTAACTAAGTCACATAGGGGCATGCTAATGACAATACTATAGGCTAAAAAACGTGAACCAAGCATGTAGGATAGCTCTCGAAGCATTGATTGTATGTAAGCTTCATCCCACGGGCAATTTCGATTGGCCATCCATTTTGTCCAAAGAACTCCTAACCTCTGGAAGGAGTAAGAGTTCAGAGTCATACACTCATGCTAGCCTTTCAAGGTAGCCAGAAAATGACCTAGGAATAGGCGTTTTCCTAGTACAAACCATAACTTTCTGCTTTAACAAGATGCTTAAGACCTTACTTGGACATGAGTAAACTAAAGAATCTAATGCATGGAATCGGACGATACATGAGATTGAGTGAGTTTGATGCATAGAGAGTTGATCCAATGCTTGAGAATCGTGAGAGAATGCCTATAGAGGAGTCGTTAGTAGCCCTTGTTTCTCCATTTTACACACTTTCGCTGTTAGGAAAATTGCGGTAGAATTGCTGTTTCCGCAATTCTGCTAAGTTTACAATTCTGTTTAGCTGTTTTCTTCTTCGTTTATTAATCTCGTCTCTTTTCCTTTGAGTTTAACTTTGACTTGCTCTTGTTTATGTTGCTATCCTTTACATATGCCGTAGGATTTAGACAATTTAAAACCAATTCTCCCCCGTCAAATCCACCCATTCTTTCTTAACTTTACACTTCATGAATAGCTTATAATAAATCTCTGTGGGAAAACGAATGAAAAAATACTTACTACTTGCTATAAGATCGTGTATGCTTGCATGTTCTGAGTGCTCTCTCTATCTTACTGCTTATTTATTTTAACACATTGAGCACGCAACACTAAGCCAAAGTCTAAGGTGGATGAGGAAGATAAAGAAGTCTTGGAGACTTTTAAGAGGTTGTGGTGAACATTCCTCTTTTGTAAGTCATCAAACAAATCCCCAAGTACTCAAAATTCCTTAAGAGTTGGTGCACATCCAAAAGGAAGCAAAAGGTGGAAGAAGAAGTGAAAAGCTTGAATGACTCGAGAATGTCCAACATTGTTCTACCAACAAAATGCAAGGATCCAGGTATGTTTACTTTACCTTGCAAAATAGGGGACAAAATGATTAATGATGCCATGTTAGATCTAGGAGCATCAATTAATGTGATGTCTTATGATGTTTTTGAAGAGCTTAAATTGAAATATATGCATAGATCTAGTGCTAGTGCAACTGGCTGATAAATCATATGTGTGTCCTATGAGAAAAGTTGAAGATGTTCTTGTTAAAGTTAACAATATGTACTTCCCCGCTGACTTTCATGTGCTTGAAATGAATGAAAACTCATCTCGTGTTTCCGCGTCAATTCTTTTAGGACGTCCTTTCATGAAAACTGCTAAGGTTAAAATTGATGTGGATAAAGGAGTCTTATTTGTTGAATTTGATGGAGATAAGAGTGAGTTTAAAATGGATGCATTAACTGATGAACCTGATGGGAATGTAAATGTGGATACTGTGAATACTTTGTATGGGATTGATGTTGTTAGTGTGCAGGAGGCACCAAGGAATTTTTTTTTTCTGTGGACTATGGCAGGAAGGACGGATACAGGAAGATGGATGGAGTATCTTCCAAGATGTTGGACTATGGATGAGTGGAGTCCGAGAATACAGTCGAGCAATCGACTTTAAAAATTTGCGCTTCTCGGAGGCACTCGAGTTTGAACTATTAATTCTGTTGATTTTAGTTTACTGCTTTAAGTAGCTTAGTTTTTAATGTTTGCTTGCTTGTTTTGTTTCGTTTTTTTTAGGAGAATAAGAAGATTGCCCGGCTTATGACCCTTAAATTGGGAAGAAAAGATAGCACTCTTTCTCCGCCAACCTTGCAAAGATCATGGAAGTTTTCGTCTTCCCTTAATTTGCTCGTTTAACGCTTTATCTGATGGTTGATGCATTGAGGACAATGCATCTTTCTAAGGTCGGGGGTGGTTTGTCTGTGGACTTCTCTGTAGTTGTCGAGCATGGGTATTCTCTGAATTTGAAGTGCTGTAGTCTGAATTTGCATGTTGTTCGATGAGAACAATCTAAGATATGTTTTTAAAATCTTCGTAGTTGCATAATAGGAAAAGCATGAGATTGTATGCATTAATTGAGCAGTTTTTGAAATTTTTTAAAATTTTGCCGTTGCTCCCTCGCATCTATCGAGCACGTAGCAACTTATTCTGGACTCTGTAGGCTTAGAATTGTTTTATTTAGCCTGAAATCATGTTGTCACCCCGAAAGGCACCCCTAGAGAAGGCTTGATGCATGATGGGTTGTAATGAGTTAATCGAGTTGTAGCGAAGCTATTGCCTAGTAAAAAAACAAGCATGAAAATAAAAACTCTTGAGGTGCTCCTCCTTCTCAGAATCGCGACTAAGAAGTGAGCATTAGTCCTTAAAAATGTGAAACTTGCCCGTAATCAGATACATGGTGCAATGGAATTGCGGGTAAGCTGGAACGAAGGCAAGATTGACATGTTAGGCTCTCTTAGAGAAGTAGAAAAGTAGAAAATAGCGGTTCAAAAGAAATAATGAGTACAAAGTACTCAAGAAAAAGAAAAAAAAAATTAGGCCTTTTAATTTGTTACTCTCTTGATTGTTGAAAAGCCGATAGACTGTTCTTTATTGCTAGAAGTAGGGGAAAACGAGATGTAAGGTTGCATAGAGTTTTTCCGGGTCTATGTGAGCTAGAATATGTTTGTTAAACACACACGCACGGAGGAGAGTAACAGTTAGATTTTTGAAATGTTCTTAATTAGTGCATGCAATTAATTGTTTTCTTGTTGTTGTAAATGCCTTGATTTTTGAAGCATCGAGGTTAGAGTCGGTAGCATGCAAAATTTTGTTCTATGGTGATAATTTAGAAGTAGCCTTGCTCGAGGACTAGCAAGATTTAGGTTGGGGGTATTTTGATACCTCTAATATAGAACTATTATTATGTTTTTAATACTGGCTAAAAACCGTGTTGAATTATGATAATTTACCTTGCTTATAAGTGTTTCACGGTTAGAGAGATCGGGAAGTCCAATTACAAGTTCCGGAGTTAAATCGGGCATTTTAGGAGTTTCGAGAAGTACTCGGGACTAGAAGAGTGCAAAGGAGGTGCAAAAGATGAAGTGTTGAAGAAATGAAGGCCAAAACTCGAGAGGTTAGCGCCCAGGCGCCCAACAAATGCATCAGTCCAGAGCGCCCAGCGCCCCTGCGCTAAGAGAACCTCCCAGACCCAAGAGCCCAACGCCCCTGCGCTAAGAGAACCTCCCAGACCCAGCGCACAGCGCCTAGGCGCCCGACATTATTCCAGACCCGAGAGGCTAGCGCCCCTGTGCCCGACATTGTTCCAGACCAGAGAGGTTAATTTTTTACGCATGATTAGTCGGCTAGTGTTAATTCCTGACAAGCTTTAATACATAGTAGCGAAGGTCTAGCTCGTGGCTAATCAATTCGAGCCCAAGTGACAGTTGGGGGTAGGAATTGATTAACGTTCTCACGGCAGGCTTAAGATTAAGAGATAAATCGAATTAGTTTTAGGATTAATTTGTCTCAATGATACCCGTTACTGTTCGTTAATTAATTTAGGACTCATGAACTTAGATTAATTAGCGAGCATGTTTAATTAGAATTTTCTGTTTCTAATTAAGTCTTTGGGATGTTTTGGACCCGAGAGGGACAAGGCATTTTGTGTGCATTAAGCGTCTTGGCTATTTCCCTTGTTAATCGATGAACCGAAGTACATTAGATCAATCCCGACACTTACTAATCAAGCACGTTTGTCAATTTTATACTTCCCGTTTTAAATCTTCGTTAGCTTAATTCAGTTCATGTTAGTGTTTTCCAAAGCAAAACCCCCCTGTTTTTATCATTTCAAATTTAATTCAATTAAATTAGGATTATAGATCGCTCCCTGTGGATCGACCCGGTTATCACTAACTACAAGTTAGTTCGGTGTAATCGACTTATAAATATTATTTTTGCGGGCTTCGACAACCCGAAATTTTTTAATGTACAAAAGTTCATTACCATTCCTCCGCCGAAGTTGAGTATTGTTTTATGGCTTCGGTACTTGTGAATTAAAATGGTTGAAAGATCTTCTTCTGAGTTTAGGCATTCACCACCTACTACTATTGACCTTTATTGTGATAGTCAATCAGCCCTACATATTTCTCAGATCCATGTATTTCATGAATGCACAAAACACATTAAAGTTGATTGCCACTTTGTTCGAAATGCTATTCATGATGGCCTTATTCTTCCATCCTATGTTCCTACTGCGGATCAACTTGCCGATATTTTCACGAAGTCGACCTTTATTGTGATAGTCAATCAGCCCTACATATTTCTTAGATCCATGTATTTCATGAATGCACAAAACACATTAAAGTTGATTGCCACTTTGTTCGAAATGCTATTCATGATGGCCTTATTCTTCCATCCTATGTTCCTACTGCGGATCAACTTGCCGATATTTTCACGAAGTCTTTGGGTACCCACCAATTTGAGTACCTTCTCTCCAAGTTGGGCATTCTTAATCCTCATGCTCCAACTTGGAGGGGAGTATAAGATTTGTTATTATTCAATGTATAAACTTGGTCTTGGATTTGTTACTATTCTATGTAGACTAGAACTTGATTGGACATTAATTTAGGACTTGTATTATTCTATGTATAGACTTGGTTTGGTTTTAACTTAGGGATCCCTTCCAACCCCTTAGGGTTTTAGGCCCTTAGTTGTATCACGTCTACTTTTGTTTGTTTGATTTCTTTCTCTCTCAATTACCCTCACTCACACATATTTTATTATTTTTTTATTTATGTAATGTTATGTAAAATTCCAAGATCTGGTAAATTCCAAGATCTGGTTTTGGTCAGTAGCCTCTGCAGCGTGCCCCGTCTTCATGATTATTATTATATTTTTTTTTTTTTTTTTTTTGACAACATGTTTGTTGGGTTGAGGGATTGAACCTAGGACCTCATAGTCACTAGTGAACACATCATGCCATTGAGCTATGCTCTTGTTGGCCTATTGATTAATTTTATTAAGTTTTAAATAAAGGATGATGGAATAAAAAAATATTCATATTTTGGTTCTTTTAACTTTCAAGATTATTTTATTTTCGTGCTTGAAGTTTCACAATGCCTATCTATTTTAGATTGCGAGTTCTAAAATTGACCATTTTGGTCTTTACCCTTTTTTTTAGGAACACAATCACAAAATAAATTAAAGAAAAAATTTGTTTGTCCTTTTCAACAAGCAAAAGTAACCATGGTGGAAAGTCTGAAAGTCAAGCTTGTGAGCTAGACTCAGCCTGTGCCCACCGAGCCACGTCGTTAGCTGTTTTGACCACGGTGAATATGATGGAAAGAGAGAATGTTCAAATCAAAGGCTACTCAATAAACGAATGACGCTGAGACTATTGGACTGAACCACGATCGGTAGATGAGGCAAAGACGAAAGAAATAACAGGTTGGGATCAACTAGAGACCACAAACATTTAAATGTCCAATTGAGAGCTTTTTTCAGCACAGATATAGGTGGCCTATGTTATGTGGATGTTATGTTGATTTCCCACACGCCACCTATATCCGTGCTGAAAAAAGCTCTCGACCCCATAGTATGCTTCTCCAAGCATATGACGAATTGTATCTGACCTTAGCCTACAAAAAGAAACATGTACGAAAATACCTACCCCTTAGAATTTTGTAAAGGAGATTATTCGGCCTACGCATAAGTCGCCAACATAGCTTGATTGAACACTCTTAAATCTCGAAAGCCTAAACCCCCAGAGATCTTTTCCTCAGCGCATCATTTTCCAACTCCGTCAATGAATTTTCTTGTGGTCTCTAGTTGATCCCTGTTGCGTGCTCAATGTGTAAATTGAAATGCAATGGTAGAGCACTCAGAACATGCAAGCATACATGGTCTTGTAGCAAGTAATAAGTATTTTTTCATTCGATTTCCCACAGAGATTTATTCTTAGCTACTAACGAAGTGAGATGTTAAGTGAGAACTGGTGGTTTAAAGGGGGTAGATTTGGGTTTAAAGTGCCGAACTATTAAGGAACGTGCGAAATATGAAAGCATAAACAAGTATAAGTAAATAGGTAAACTCGAATGTAGAAGGAAAAGAACTGCGGAGAAAGCAATTATCTAGCAATAAAATCGCAAAACCAAAAAACTAAGAAAAATGGCTAAGGTAAAAATTTGAACTAAGAAAATTGCGCAGACAGCAATTTTCTAGCAATGTTACTAACAGCGAATTTGGGGTAAAGTGTGGAAACAAGGGCTACTAACGACTCCTCTATAGGCTTTTTCCTACGATTCTTCAGCAGTAGATCAACTCATCATGCATCAAATTAACTCATTCTCATGTATCTCTCGATTTCATGCATTAGATCCTTTAGTTTACTCATGTCCGAGTAAGGCTTAAGCATCTATTTATATAAGCAAGTTAATGATTTGTGCTAGGAAAACGCTTATTCCTAGGTCGTTTTCGGGCTACCATGAAAGGCTAGCATGAATGGATGACTCTGAACTCTTACTCCTTCCAGATGTTAGGAGTTCTTTAGACAAAATGGATGGCCAATCGAAATTGTCCGTGGGATGAAGCACACATACATTCAATGCATTTGAAGCTAACCTACATGCTTGATCCACGTATTTCTACCTATAGACTTGTCATTAACATACCCTTATGTGGTTTAGTTACTCATGGATAAAGATGGAATGGAAAGAATAGATGGTGTAGAAATGCTTAGCAGAAATGAAGTGGAAATAAAAGAAAACAGAAATGATAAAAGCAACAAGGAATTCGTGAACTAATCAAAACACTTCTTCGATTTACCGAGGTTCAAAACTTACAAAGCAACAACTCTAAACTGATGAAAACTAAACAGAAAGAGACGAAATGAACTAAGGTAGCAAACTTAAACAAATAGCAGAAAGCAGTAGTGAAAACAGACGACAAATAAATGGCAGAAAGCAGTAAACGTGTGCGTGAACCCTCGCCGCAAGTGCCTCGGATGGAGGAAGAAGGAAAGCTTTGTTTGGATGAATCCAATCAGAAGAGAAGAGAGATTTTCTCTTCTTCCTCTCAGATTATCGACTCCAACAACTGAGTCCTTCAAGCCAACAAACGAAAGAGAGAAAACAGGGAGAAAAGATGGTGTTGAGACGGGAGTTCTACGCTTCCAGCTTATGTTTGTCCTTCCACCTTGACCTCCTTTTATAGGGTTTAGCAGGTAGTCTTCAGCCAAGGAAAACCATCCATTCTAAACGTCGACCTTCCACGTGGCAGCAGGAGAAAGATTGGGCCCTGAAAGATCGTAACAAAATGGCAATCGGTTAGACAACTTAACAAATTTCACTTAAAACATTGCTGAGACAGCAATGTTTTCGCAATGTTTCAGCAATATGCAAATTTCAACTCTTTAGCTTTGTTTTTGGTTCTTTTTCCTTCCTTTTACACATAAGTCCTAATTTAGCTTCATTCTACAAATTCTTATATATAAGCACAAGTTTAAGCTAAATTCTACCAAAAACGCTTAAGAGTGTACACCATTCTATAGCTACTAAGTCCCTAAAATAGTCACTTTTGGAGACGTAACACACCCCCAAACTTAAGGTTTTGCTCGTCCTCGAGCAATATAAGGGCTTATTTAGGCTGTTATCACTCTATTTAACTGCTTGCTGACTTCCCTAAGTTCACTATCTAATGCATGGCTGTCCTGTGACACGCTTCTAAGTTTAAAACTAACTTCTCATTTTGCTTCTTCTGATTTCTCTCGCCTTATAATCCTACTGTCTCTATAAACTCCCTATACTGATCTACCTGCTTTGGTCATTAGGTTCATTGTGCAACTATCCCTAGGGTTTCACATTCTACCTAGCTTTACCCCAGACTCAGTACATGCTTCTAATGTTTTTCTTTTGAGCTACCTAGGATTCCTTAGAGTCATGTCAGTCTTAGTATAAACCAGTGACAGTAGTACTTTTCATAGAACAACCTAAACCCTGACATCACTACATTGGATATACATTCATCTCCCTTAACAAACCTACAAGCTACAACTCTGTGTTTAGTTATTTGAGGATCAGAGTTCATTCACATAGGACACCTAAGCACATAAGCTATAACTCATAGGCATACATTCTTCTTCCTTGGTTTTTCCTTTTTCTTTCCTTCTTTGGTAGGGTCTCTTCCTTTGGTTGCCTTTTGATGCAATGCCACTTGTGAGTTACACACCTGACACTTATTACTCAGCAACCTCAAGAGAGACACTACTCTTTATTCTTTTGTTTTTCACTTTTTTTTCAGTTCATCATTTTTTTTTTCAAAGAAGAAGAAGAATGCTTATGTTTAAAAGGGAGAGAGGAATGTTCCTAGGCCTAGGGCTGCCTCCCCCAAACTAAAACTTCTCATTGTCCCCAATGAGAGCCTGAGGTGGCACACCCCCAAACTAGTCCTAGAAGCATCTAGTCTAGGGCAAAACATGTAGAATCTAAAAGTCCTAGGCATAGAATGAACTTCGTAAAGCAGATAACACAACAGCAGAATTTCGCAAAAAACAATATGTTTAAGGGCTTAACGAGATGCATGCTGAGCAATTTTAAGGAACTAATTTAAACTATCAAAGGTGTACTACGACACTCATCCAGCATGCTCACAGATAGATCATATATGGAAGTCAAGAAGGCAACAAGAGAGCAAAAGTTAAACAGAACCAGCCTATCTATCAGTCATCCAATAGCATGCGAAACTTAACAAAAATTGTGGATTCCGCAAAAAATTCGCAATAAACCTACAGGGCATATTTATCAGTGATCAAGGCCCCTAGCATGCTATTTCCAGTCAACCAAAACTACTCAAAACAGGAAACTAAAACAAGCTAACTACTCAGATACCATCAACCTACACTAAACTATCCTAAACAAACAAGGAAATTAAAAATAGATCAAGTATTTGATTCAACAGAATTCACAAAGTCACAGAAAAGCAAGTTTTTTTTATTTTCGTTTTTTTTTTTCAAGAGGGAACAGAAGTACTCCCTCGAGTGCCGTCCAGACTGGCACTCAAACATCCTCATCCTCATCTCTCCTTTCCCTGGGAGGTGCCCACGGCTTCAATAGGTCAGTGGGGAAAGCAGGGAAGATACACCCCAACTGATCATCCACGTCTTTGTCCCGGGCCTGTGCATATTCTGCCCACTGCGCCATCTTGTGCTGCAGGTCCATCAAGCATGCCATTTGCAGTGATTGAGCAGCAGCCAAGCCGTCCAATTCAAACTCCATGTTGCCCCTCCTTCGCATCCTCAATATGGTGGGCAGCTCCAGATGACCGATGTAGGCCAACTGTTTCTCATTTTTCTCTATTGGAACGCCTGCACGAAGGCACAATTTAGTTATAGTGTTAGGGAAAAACAATTGACCCTTACCTTTCTTCGAGCAGTCGACAATGAAGGCAGCAATGACCTCACCAACGTCAATGGTGAGGCCCCTCATGATGGCGTACAACAGCAGTGATCTCCCCTGGTTTATAGTTGTCTCGTGGGTCACAGGGGAGAGGCGTCTGCGCACGAAAGAAAACCAAACGGCCGCCTTGTCGCGCAGGGTCGCACTCATCAGGGTGTGCTTCCCGTTCCTTGACACTGCCCACGATGCTTCTGGCTTACCAATCGTGTGCAAACCCTCCTCCAAGACTGCCTCAGATGGCAGATCAATGATCTTGGCATAGTCGGAATGAGGGTATCCCTTGAGGCTGTAAGCCTCATTGATTGCATTGGCAGAGAAATCCACCTCTACCCCTCTCACCGTGGACAAGCAAGCGCCAGGATGTGCAAGATTGGCGTAGAAATCATACACCATGTCGGTGTAGGCTGGGATTGGGGGTCTGCACAGCTCTTCCCAGCCGTGGGTGATGATTCTTGCGCGCAAGAACTGCGGCAGATCAGCCAATGCATCAAGGAAACCTCGCTCGTGGAGGAGCTCCTTCTTTCTCAACTCGAGGCCCTTGGCCTCTGCTTCTTGCGAGACAAACCTCTCAGCTTGAGGTTCGTCCTCGGGGTACATCTTCTTCTTCCCCTTCTCTTTTGCCTTCGCCGATTCAGCAGCCTCAACCTTTAATTTCTTTAAAGAAGGTTCAGATCTGACCTTCTTCTTCTTGGCTCGCTTGGAGGCTTTCGGCCGTTTGGCTTTCACGATGACAGGGACCCTCTTCTTGAGGCGTGCCTTGGTGGTGATCTGTTGGAGGCAATCCCCCAACGTTTCTTCCATGGAGTCTTTGCTTCCCCCCTCCGCAGGGCTGTCAAGACTGACCTCCCTCAAGGGGGAGAAGACCTCCTCGTCTTCAGCCGCCTCATCACTTGGCACCGAGTCTTGGTGCTCTTCAGGTGGTGCTTCGTGCTCGGGCGTCTGCGAGGAAGGAGATGGCTCAGGGCTCTGTCTGGCCGTTTCATAGGATGGACGACCACTCCCCTGACTCTCTTCGGTGGGAGTCTTCTCTTTGATCGGTGCATCCTCCACCGCCACCGTCCACTTCCTCTTCTTGGGTGTACCTACTGGTTCAGATGGACCAGCAGGGATCTCGGTCACAACCTTCCACTTCTTTCGCCGCACCGGTAGCTTCGGAGGCCGTGAGGGCTGCGCAGCATCAGCATCTGCTAAGGCAAACAGCGCCTCTCTCGCAGCTTCTTCTGCGTCAGGCGACCTCTTTTTGGGCGTGGAACGATCAGCTCGTGTGGATACCATTGTCGTTCTTGGGAAGTCTGGGAGTAGGAGATGCAGAGGAAGAAGAAGAATGAAATCTTGATGTCCGACGGATGAAGAAAGCGTAAGGGGCAGGGGTGATCTGATGGCTATTTGTAATCGAGTGGATCCCAACGGCTCTATTCCGTTGCGAACTCAGCAAATCTACCGCAATTAAATAGCCTAGCCGTTGGAAGATCTCTTGATTTAAATCGCAAGATTTAATCAACCGAATCTTGGATCTAGCCCGATTTCTCCCTGGATTCTCTTCCCTTGATTCATCTCCTTGATCTCCTCTTAATGATCTCCTCTTAAAATTCACCTAATTAAAACAAAAATCCGTAATTAAAATCACAAATAAACACACACACAAAAACCGAAGAAATACTGGAAAAAAAAACTAAGGCATAGCCTTCTGTTGGATGAGCACAGTGACCACTCATCCCCTCTCGATTCGATTCTCAAGCTTCAGATAGAAGGAAGGCCGAGAGTGTCTTCACATCTCCTTCCTCATAGTAATGCTTCAATCGTGCACCATTGACCATAAACGGCTGCCCGTGCTGCAAGTTTCTAATCTCAATAGCACCATGAACAAACACGTTAGTTATCACAAAAGGACCTGACCATCTGGACTTAAGTTTGCCTGGAAATAATCTTAACCTTGAGTTAAATAACAAAACATGCTGGCCTTTCTTGAAGTCCTTGATCCTAAGTCTACTATCATGCCAAATTTTAGTCTTTTCCTTATACATTTTAGCATTTTCATAGGACATATGTCTCAGCTCATCGAGCTCATGTAATTGCAGAGACCGCAAAGTTCCAGCATCGGTCACGCAATAATTTAGTTCTTTTAAGGCCCAAAAAGCTTTGATTTCCAACTCGAATGGTAAATGACATGCTTTTCCATACACTAGCCTATAAGGAGACATACCTAAGGGTGTTTTATATGCAGTCCTGTATGCCCAAAGTGCATCATCCAACTTAAACGACCAATCTTTTCTATTAGGTTTGACCACTTTTTCAAGTATGTTCTTAATCTCCCTATTGGATATTTCAGCTTGTCCATTCGAGTGTGGGTGATAAGGGGTTGCTACTCTATGTCTAACATTGTACTTAGCTAACACTTTTTCCATAGCTTTATTAATAAAGTGAGTCCCTTCATCACTAATTATAGCTCGTGGTGTACCAAACCTTGTAAAAATATGCCTATTAAGGAACTTAATGACTGTTTTGGCATCATTCGATGGACATGCTATGGTCTCTACCCATTTAGATACATAGTCTACAGCTACAAGTATATAAAGATTACCTACAGAAGGAGGGAATGGTCCCATGAAGTCGATGCCCCACACATCAAAGAGTTCCAACTCCAAGATGTAAGTGAGAGGCATCTCATCTTTCCTACTGAGATTACCTGTCCTTTGACACTCATCGCAGCTGTGCGCATGGTCGTGGGCATCTTGGAAGATCGTGGGCCAATAGTAGCCACTCTGGAACACCTTTGCAGCTGTTCTTTGGCCACCAAAATGTCCACCATAGGGAGATGTATGGCAATGTTGTAGCACAGATTTCGCCTCAGCAGCTGATACACACTTCCTTAGTAAACCATCTGCACAAGTCTTGTAAAGTGTAGGATCGTCCCAGATGAACTTCCTAGCTTCATGTAGAAACCTCTTCTTTTCTTGCCCCCTTTTGAAAGTTGGTAGTACCTGCGAGGCAAGGAAGTTAGCAATATCCGCAAACCACGGTTCCTCATCGTTATCACGATGGGTTAACACAAAGACATGCTCATCAATAAAGGCATCAGAAATTGCTGGTTCAACAATTTTATCGCAATTATGTCGCAATCTAGAAAGATGGCCAGCAACTACATTCTCGCATCCCTTCTTATCTCTAATGTCTAGATCAAACTCTTGCAACAATAATACCCATCTAATTAACCTAGGCTTAGCATCAGCCTTCCTCATTAGGTATTTTAGGGCAGAATGATCAGTGTACACGATTGTCCTAGTGTCTACAATGTAATTCCTAAACTTCTCACAGGCAAATACTACAGCTAGCATCTCCTTCTCCGTGGTTGTGTAATTACATTGTGCCTCATTCAGAGTCTTACTCGCATAGTATACAGGATATGTTAGTTTATAAATTTTTTGTCCTAGCATGACCCCTACTGCATAGTCACTAGCATCACACAACATTTCAAATGGTAAGTCCCAATTTGGTCCTACTATAATAGGTGCTTTGACTAATGCTTCCTTAAGAGTTGTCCATGCTAAGAAACATTCTTTTGAGAAGACAAATGGTTTGTTAAGCTCTAGAAGCTCACACAAAGGCTTAGAGATCTTGGAGAAGTTCTTAATGAATCTCCTATAGAAACCTGCATGCCCTAGGAAACTTCTAATAGCTTTTACATTCTGAGGCTCCACTAGCTTCTCTATTATCTCTATCTTGGCCCTATCGACCTCTACTCCTGCTCTAGACACTCTATGACCTAGGACTATCCCTTCTTCCACCATAAAGTGGCATTTCTCCCAATTCAAGACTAGGTTGGTCTCCTCACACCTAGCTAGAACTTGTCCTAAGTTCTCTAAACAATTGCTAAAAGAATCACCAAAGACCGAGAAGTCATCCATAAATATTTCTATCATGGATTCATCTAAAACAGAGAAAATGGCCAACATGCACCTCTGGAACGTTGCTGGTGCATTGCATAAGCCAAAAGGCATTCTGCGAAAAGCAAATGTTCCAAAGGGACATGTGAAGGTTGTTTTCTCCTGGTCCACAGGGTCTATGGTGATTTGGTTATATCCAGAATAACCATCTAGAAAGCAGTAATAGGCTCGGCCAGCTATCCTATCTAACATCTGATCTATAAACGGTAAAGGAAAATGATCTTTTTTTGTTTCTTTTTTTAATTTTCTATAGTCCATACAGACTCTCCATCCTGTCACAGTTCTAGTTGGAATTAGTTCATTATTCTCATTAACTATGACAGTCATCCCCCCCTTCTTAGGCACACACTGGATTGGGCTCACCCACTGACTATTGGCTATAGGGAAGATTACACCTGCATCTAACCATTTGATTATTTCTTTTTTCACTACCTCCTTCATGGAGGGGTTCAACCTACGTTGGTGATCTACTCGGGGTGTATGTTCCTCTTCCAACAATATCTTATGCATGCAATAGGAAGGACTAATACCTCTTATGTCAGCAATTGTCCATGCAATAGCTTTTTTATGTTGCTTAAGCAGCAATATTAGCGCAATTTCATGCTTTTCACTCAATTTGGACGAAATGATAACAGGCAAAGTATCATGCTCTCCTAGATATGCATACTTAAGATGATCAGGCAATGGTTTTAATTCTAAGAGAGGTGGATGCTCAATGGATGGTTTTAATGGATTCATGGATCTTTCAAACAAGTCATTAGTCATACAAACATGCTGAGGTCTGTCCACAGTTACATCCATTATTTCAGAAATATTTAAGTCAGTTGTATCTATTTGTACATAGTCATTAGCATGCTTAATTAACAATTCATGCTCAAGTTGTTCTTCCATCAGTGAATCTACTACATCTACACTTGCACAAGATTCAGAATCAGAAGGATACCTTAGAGCTTTAAAAACACTAAACTTAACCTCCTCATCATGAACTCTCATGGTGAGCTCACCTTTCTGGACATCGATCAAGGCCCTACCTGTGGCTAGAAATGGTCTGCCTAGTAAGATGGGTACCTCCTTGTCTGCTTCATAATACAGAATGATGAAGTCTGCAAGAAAAATGAATTTGTCAACCTTGACAAGAATATCCTCAATCTTACCCTCAGGGTATGCTATGGATCTGTCTGCGAGCTGCAAGGTGACAGTAGTAGGACGTGCTTCCCCTATTCCCAGCTGGCGGAATAGTGATAGAGGCATGAGATTTATGCTGGCTCCCAGGTCACAAAGAGCTCTGCCCACGTGCTTGCCTCCCAACTCGACTGGTAAGGTGAAGGACCCAGGATCCTTTTCCTTCTTTGGAAGCTTGTTCTGGAGTATAGCACTGCACTCCTCAGTAAGATTCACTGTTTCAAATTCACCAATGATCTTTTTGTTAGTAATAATATCCTTCAAAAACTTAACGTAAGAAGGCATAGATTGCAAAACCTCTACAAATGGAATGTTCACATGCAATTGCTTTAAAATTTCTAAAAACTTATTAAAGTGCACTTCCTGTTCTTGTTTTTTCTTTAGCCTTCTATGGAAGGGAGGTGGTGGCACATATGTAGGCAATTCAGCTCGCCTCAGGACAGGTGGAGGCCTTGGAATTTCTTCTGGTTCCTCTATGATAGGTTCCAGCCTCACCCTGGATGTGCTTGATGGTGGTTGATCATGGTTTGGCAGAGAATCCAGTGGAGCACTAGACTCTTCATTCTCTACTCGCTTTGGTGCTTCTCTACTGTTGTTCACCAATGGTCTTCCACTTCGAAGTTCAATTGCTTGAACTTGCTCTTTTCCATCCCTTCTAGGCACTTCAGTGTCAGCAGGCAGTCTACCTTGGGGCCTATTCTTCAGTTCATTGGCTAACTGCCCTATTTGGTTCTCTAAGCTCCTAAGGGTGGCTTTCTAACTTTGTAGGGTAGCATCATTCTTTGCAATGTACTCCTTAAGTAAATTTTCTACTGATGACCCTATTGGTTGGTTATATGGTTTTTGGTACATGGATTGGTTATTTTGTTGAGTGAAACCAGGTGTTCCACTCGGTCTTGGTTGGTTAGGAGCTTGGTTAGTGTTCTGTTGTCCACCCCAGGAAAGATTTGGGTGGTTCCTCCAACCAGGATTATAGGTGTTAGAATAGGGGTTGTTCCTAGGCTGCTGTTGACTCCCTACATAGCAGACTGAGGCTGGATTCCCAGGGCAGTAATCATACAGGTGCCCTTCCCCACAGAATCCACAGATTAGTGTCTCACCTTGACCATTTGGTGCGCCCATTGAAATGGTTGTTGCGGTGTTGACATTAGATTGGAGATTGGTTTGAGCCATTTGTTTGACTAGATTGGTCAGGGCGTTTATTTGGCTACTCATTGCACTGAGTGCATCCTTGTCTTGAGCTCTCCTAGGCTCTACAGGATCATCTGACCATCTACAATGAGAAGTTGAGATTTTCTCCAAAATCTCGTAGGCTTCATTGTAGCTCTTAGAAAGCATGGAACCATCAGCTGAAGAATTTAGCACTTGCCTTGTGCTGGGGTTGCATCCTTTAAAGAACACTTCTATTTGGATACACCATGGAATGCCATGGTGTGGACATTTGAGCAAAAGGTCCTTGAACCTTGTCCAAGCTTCGTGAAGGGATTCGTTTTCGGCTTGTTTGAACTTAATGATATCATCACGAAAGTTGGAATTCCTATCAGGTGGGAAGTATTTGACTAGGAATTTCTCAGCTAGATCTGTCCAATTGACAACTGATCCGGAGGGTAAGGAATTTAACCACGTTTTGGCTTTATCTCTTAATGAGTAAGGGAAGAGGTAAAGCCTCAAAGCTTCTTGGGAAACTCCAGGGATAAGGAAGGTATCACTAACTCCTAGGAAGTTTCTCAGATGGTTGTGGGGATCTTCGTTTTCCACTCCAAAGAATTGTCCCACAGTGGACAGCATTTGGAACATTACTGGCTTTAACTCGAATGAGTTGGCAGTAATTTCAGGGCGTATAATGCTTGGGTTTAGCTCCCCAGGCATGGGAACTAAATATGAGAGGATGGCACTATCCTTGTCATTCGCTATTTCGATGGGGTTGCGAATGGTAGGTGCTGGGTTTGGGACTGGTCTATCCATTTCTACTTGCTGGAATTGCGGTGACTCCGCGGAGTCAGCAATGTTTTAAGTTATAGGGGTTGTTTGAAGAGGCGTTTCTTAGCTTTGTTTCTGGCCCTAAGTAATCTTTCAGGCTCAGGATTGAACTCTAGATTGCTACTTGAATGCTCATTCATAAACTAACCCAATGGTACCTGCAAAAGAAATGAGAATAGATCAGCTCCAATAGGTATTGAGACTTGTGTTTCTAACTTAACAAACTTCGTTTTTACTAAACAAAATCCCCGGCAGCGGCGCCAAAAACTTGTTGCGTGCTCAATGTGTAAATTGAAATGCAATGGTAGAGCACTCAGAACATGCAAGCATACATGGTCTTGTAGCAAGTAATAAGTATTTTTTCATTCGATTTCCCACAGAGATTTATTCTTAGCTACTAACGAAGTGAGATGTTAAGTGAGAACTGGTGGTTTAAAGGGGGTAGATTTGGGTTTAAAGTGCCGAACTATTAAGGAACGTGCGAAATATGAAAGCATAAACAAGTATAAGTAAATAGGTAAACTCGAATGTAGAAGGAAAAGAATTGCGGAGAAAGCAATTATCTAGCAATAAAATCGCAAAACCAAAAAACAAAGAAAAATGGCTAAGGCAAAAATTTGAACTAAGAAAATTGCGCAGACAGCAATTTTCTAGCAATGTTACTAACAACGAATTTGGGGTAAAGTGTGGAAACAAGGGCTACTAACGACTCCTCTATAGGCTTTTTCCTACGATTCTTCAGCAGTAGATCAACTCATCATGCATCAAATTAACTCATTCTCATGTATCTCTCGATTTCATGCATTAGATCCTTTAGTTTACTCATGTCCGAGTAAGGCTTAAGCATCTATTTATATAAGCAAGTTAATGATTTGTGCTAGGAAAACGCCTATTCCTAGGTCGTTTTCTGGCTACCATGAAAGGCTAGCATGAATGGATGACTCTGAACTCTTACTCCTTCCAGAGGTTAGGAGTTCTTTAGACAAAATGGATGGCCAATCGAAATTGTCCGTGGGATGAAGCACACATACATTCAATGCATTTGAAGCTAACCTACATGCTTGATCCACGTATTTCTACCTATAGACTTGTCATTAGCATACCCTTATGTGGTTTAGTTACTCATGAATAAAGATGGAATGGAAAGAATAGATGGTGTAGACATGCTTAGCAGAAATGAAGTGGAAATAAAAGAAAACAGAAAGGATAAAAGCAACAAGGAATTCGTGAACTAATCAAAACACTTCTTCGATTTACCGAGGTTCAAAACTTACAAAGCAACAACTCTAAACTGATGAAAACTAAACAGAAAGAGACGAAATGAACTAAGGTAGCAAACTTAAACAAATAGCAGAAAGCAGTAGTGAAAACAGACGACAAATAAATGGCAGAAAGCAGTAAACGTGTGCGTGAACCCTCGCCGCAAGTGCCTCGGATGGAGGAAGAAGGAAAGCTTTGTTTGGATGAATCCAATCAGAAGAGAAGAGAGATCTTCTCTTCTTCCTCTCAGATTATCGACTCCAACAGCTGAGTCCTTCAAGCCAGCAAACGAAAGAGAGAAAACAGGGAGAAAAGATGGCGTTGAGATGGGAGTTCTACGCTTCCAGCTTATGTTTGTCCTTCCACCTTGACCTCCTTTTATAGGGTTTAGCAGGTAGTCTTCAGCCAAGGAGAACCATCCATTCTGAACGTCGACCTTCCACGTGGCAGTAGGAGAAAGAATGGGCCCTGAAAGATCGTAACAAAATGGCAATGGGTTAGACAACTTAACAAATTTCACTTAAAATATTGCTGAGACAGCAATGTTTTCGCAATGTTTCAGCAATATGCAAATTTCAACTCTTTAGCTTTGTTTTTGGTTCTTTTTCCTTCCTTTTACACATAAGTCCTAATTTAGCTTCATTCTACAAATTCTTATATATAAGCACAAGTTTAAGCTAAATTCTACCAAAAACGTTTAAGAGTGTACACCATTCTATAGCCACTAAGTCCCTAAAATAGTCACTTTTGGAGACGTAACAATCCCCACCAAAAATTAGCACACAACGAGTTAATCTTGTTACATAGAACAACATGAATTTTGAAACAACTCAATGTATAAATCGGGGTAACCTAAGCTACTGCCTTGATAAGCACCTCCTTCCCACCCGTAGAAAAAAACTTCATCTTCCACCCTTGGAGAACCTTCCAAACCCGTTCCTTCACTGGCCTAAAAATAGAGCACTTACTACGAGCATTCTGTGACGATAATCCAAGGTATCGCCCGAGGAAATCCATTTTAGCGATACCCATCTCTATGTTGTTGAAATCCTGAAGATTCGCGCTCGTGTTTCGGCTCACTGTGAACATAGATTTTCCATAATTAATCATTTGCCCAGACACCCTTTTGTACAGCTGTAAAACACGTTTAACCACCAGTCATTCACTTTTGATCGCCATGAAAAAAAATAAGACTATTATCTGCATAAAAAATGTGGGAGATAACAGGACAATATTTATTTATTTGCAGACCCAAGAAATTATTAAGAGCTATCTCTTTATGAAGTAAAGCAGATAAGACTTGACCACAAATAATAAATAAATAAGAGGAAATAGGATCTCCCTATCGCAGGCCTCGAGAAGGTTCGAACTCGTTAGTTAGAGTCCCATCAAGAAGGACATAAATCGAACAGACCCAACACAATTCATTACTAACTGCACCCAAATAGCGCCAAAACTCATCTTAAGTAACACCTGATGAAGGAAAAACCACTCCACACGATCATAGGCCTTGCTCATGTCTAGCTTCATGGCCACGTTTCCCATTTTACCGCGAGCTTTTCTCCACTCAAAACCAAAAGTGCATTATCTGAAATAAGACGACCCGAGAAAAAAGTTGATTGCTCCATCAATGACCGAACACAACACCTGTTTAAACCTGTTAGCAATAACTTTTGCAATAATTTTATAACTCACATTGCACAGACTGATAGAGCGGTAGTTTGTCATGGATTTCGGGTCCAAACATTTAGGAATAAGAAATATATGAGTATGATTCAATTCTTGAATAGAAGATTTGTCATTCAAAACATTAAGACACATCACAGAGGTCTCATCCCCCCAAAATGTCTTAATGTTTCGGATAGAAAAGGGCATTGACCCCATCAGGACCCGGAGCCTTGGTCGGAGACATACCTTTCAAAGCGGCCTTCACCTCAGCTCTTGTGTACTCTTTGAGTAGAATCCTATTCTGGAACTCGGTGACCGTGGTCGGAATGTAGTCAACAAGGGTAGTCATCTTTGTCTGGGCTGCAGAGGATGTGAACAGTTCCTGAAAGTAGTTGATTGCAATCCTACTCATTTCCCCTCTCTATCTTCCAATGTCCTCCCTCGTCAGCCAAACCAACAATTTTGTTCTGTTTCCTTCTCTGATTGGCTCTCACGTGGAACTCGTTAAAATTTTGATCTCCCCAAACCAACCACTCCTCACACGACCTCTGCTTCCAATACATTTCATCCTTCTTCAGGAGGGACTCTAATTAAGCTCCTCTCTTCCTCGACCCATTGTGCCTCTCAACCAACTAGCTTACGAACCTCTAGAGTTTTGATTGCCTTTTTCTGAAGTCCAATTACCCCTCCAAGCGATCCTTCAAGTTTGTTGTTCCACACTTTTAGTTCCCTCAAACATTCAATCACCTTTCTTTGGTGCCCCTGAATCCCATACCAAATGGACAACGACCATATTCGCTCAATGATCTCTCCACACTCTGGATGCTTTGTTCAACACTCTTTGGAACAAATAAGTCGTACCGCACTTGGTCGAGAGCCTCCAACCGAACATGCATTAAAACTCAAATGATCCACGACAAAATACTTGGAAAAATAAGACATCTCAAAATTCAGTAAATATCTACCGAGTTGAATCCACATTAAATTACAAGACACCTTCTTAACCTAGGTATACTCCGCCCCCTGAAGTCGGGGTCGATAATCGAACAGTGATCAATAACATCCCCGAAAGCTGTCATTTGGGAGGTGGGACGAATTGCCCCGCCAATTTTTTTCAATGTCAGCCACAATCTCATTGAACTCATCGTCAATGACTCAAGGAAGTGATGAGACCTCATTAAGTCACTCCAACAACCTCCACGAATCGGCATGTTTCTCTGTAACTGGATTGCCATAGAAACCCGTAAACTGCCATACACCTAAGGCTTGATTGATCAATGCATCAATATGCGCTGGTGAAAAAGAAGAGATATTAACATCCAACGCCTCGTTCCACAAAAGCATCAAGTCATCAATATTACCCAAACTCATCACATTAAAACAATAATCATAATTCAAAATATTTTTAATTTTATCATTCAAACGATTTTTACACTTAGTCTCAGGCAAGAAAATTAAACAAGGTAAATGAAAATGTGTCAACTGGCACAAAGCTCGGAATGTCCGAGGATTACCCAACCCCCGAACATTCCAACATAAAATTTTCATTGTTGTCTTTGCCTTTTATTTAAGTAAATAAAAAAAATGAATAAAAGAATAAAAAATATTTTAATTATTGTAGCATAATCTTTATTTAATGTATTTTAATTGATTAGAAATATAAAAGGGGATTATAGTAACCATCTATATTTCATTATGATTACAGATTGAAGTAAATAACATCAAGCAAATTCATTATCATTCTCATCGATTTTCATTACGATTATTCTCGCCAATTTTTATTACGATGCCAACCAATTTTCATTACTGATAGATAAACACGCCCTCTAATTTATATGAAAAGAATCTTCATTTGAAATAAGGCCTTGGTCATCAAGATGAAAGTCATTTTATTTGTATTTTTTTTTTAGATATGAAAGTAGATTATAAATTTTTCACCCCACTTCAACCATCTAGAATGTTTTTAACTTGACTTTTTAAAATTAGTTTACTCATAAAAATATTCAATAATTTTAGAAGTAATTATTTAAACTAATAGATAATTAAAATATTAAATATGACAAAAAAAAAAGTATTTCAATATATATTTAATCAAATTTCTATTAAAAAATGAACATAAAAAATTGAGTTTTTCCATAAAGAATCTAATCTAATTCAAATAAGAATTCTCGAACCTCAACCTTCTCTAATCTGAGGTTGAGGGCAAAAATGAGAATAATAATTTTTACAGTTTACTGCAATTTTATGCAATGCAAAACTGCAAGTGTACGTGTCAAATTTTAATATAGTGTATGTAAATACGAGTATCGTCCTCAGGGTTGGTTTTCTAGTTCACTTATGTACCGCGAATACAATCACCCAATTTTATTTAGAGAAATAAAACGAAAGATGATAGGATTGAAACAAAATAAAAAAAACATAAAATAAAAGACCGAGAACAACAAGGAGATATCTTAGGGAGTTGATTTCACCAATTAGATCAATTAATCAATTAATTAACAACTAAGAATCATGCAATAAATCATAAGTCAGGAAGTCATAGGTAAAAATTGCATGTTTCGAGTACAATTAAATTTCATGCAAAATTATAAAATCAACATATATGTATAGTTTTTAATAACATGCAAGGCATTACGACTCTTCATTTAACAACCTAAGGAGTACGAATCAATTTCTTGTCAAAAACCCATTCAGTCATGCAATTAAGTTCTAGTCTAAATTACAACTTAGGGTCAATTAGACCAATTAAACGAATAATTTGTAGCTAAGAGATTATAGGCATTAAACACATAAAAGCATGAATGGAAATAAAAGCAATCAATCAAAGACATTTAAATTAATCAAAACATCAGTCTAATGACTACATCAATCTCTAATATAAATGAGTTTAGTTAATCATGTTCGACATTACAAAATATAAACTCAAAATTAAACCCATAGCGAAACTAGAAATAAAAAGGAAGGAAGAAATAAAACTAGTGTCGATTCCACGTTCCCGCTACAATCTCCACGATCTCGAGCATGTAATTGTCTTCTTTTTGCTCCCAAAAATCTTCTCTAACCCTTAAAATAGTGTATTTTTTAAATTGGGAATGACTCTCCAAATTGGCCCCCAATCTATACAAAAATAAGTATTTATATGGAATTTTAGGGTAAAAATGAATTATGGCAATTTTGGGAGGCTCTGTTCACCTACGGCGCGCACGTACATTGACTTCCATGCGGCTGCAGTGGCTGTGGCGCGCTCACACGTGTGGTATACACGTGTGTACGGAATGGAAGCTACAGCTAAATTAAAGCACGGTGAATTAAGGAACAAATTGTGTTGGTGGTGTGATGGTGGCGCGTTGGTGCTAAATTTGAATTTGAAGCTTGTGGTTCTGGATTTGAGTTCTACCAGTAACAATTTTCTTTTTCTTTTTTTGATTTAGAGCGTCTAGACGCTCTCTCCTCGGGTTTTTGGCTTGTTTTCCTACTTCTCTTCACCTGTGACCTCATATTTACATTTAATTAGCATATTTTTCATCATAAATCTTCTAAAAGCTCCGGTTTGCTCCAAATGCTCGATATCTATAAAATAATCAAATATAAACATGAAATTAATCATGTAAGCCTTTAAACTAGCATAAAATAGGTGCTAAAGATAGCTCATTTTGTGAGCTATCAAATACCCCCAAACTTTAGCTTTTGCTAGTCCTCGAGAAAAATAAAACAAGACCACTATATGAATCAATGAAAGCATGCACGTGACTCAAACCTCAGTGCTCTTAAGACAGATAATCCATAATTGAAGGACATATTAAACCACAACTCCATCAAGATAATTAAAAACAAATCTTTGTGTCCCTTGAGTGAGTGTGTGCAATTTAACTTCTCTTGATATCTAAGAATACAAATAAAACTAAACAAACATCAATGACTTGAATCATTAGTAGCAATCAAAAGATTAAGCATTTATAGACTACAATTTTATAACAAAAAACTCAACCATCTCATTAAGCTACAAAAATTGAATGCACAAGACTTGATACCCTCACAGAATTTCACTCAAAACGCTTAACTGTTTAAGGCATATGTAAGATAAACGCTCAAACCAAAGCATAAAAGATTTTTAACCATAAGTTTGCTAATATATCACATCTTCATCCTCAATGAATAGAGTGAATGCAAAATTTTAGGGTCTCACCTTGGTTATAATTGGGCTTAGGTAAGGGTAGATGAATGTAAATTTTAAGCTACTAGATTGGAAGAAATATAAGTCTTTACCACATGAAACTCAATTTTTGGTTGACTCCCCATGAATGATCATTTTTTTAAACTTTGTTAAAGCAATGACTTTCCTTCTCATAATTAACTATTTTGCTTTTCTTCTTTTTTTCATTTTTTTCATTTTTTTTTCTTTCTTTCTCTTTTTCTCTTTTTTTCCTTTTCTCTAAAAGAAGCATTAAAAGAAGCTAATGAAAAGAATGTTTCTTTTTTTATACTCCGTTGACACAATTAAACTCTCTCTCCTTTGGATGGATTGAAACATCATGTGGCAAACACTTATAGTCCTTCAATTCATGGTTCAAAGAAAGGAAAATAATAAGAGAATGGATATAAAGCTTGTAATGTGATAATTTTCCAATGAAAAAGTCTAAGGCTCAAAATTTGGCTTTCTAAAAGATTATGTCAAGGTAGGCTGTTTGAGAAAGCTAGAAGTGGTTTTACCTAATTGCCCTTGTGAAATTAAAGCATTCAAGTCAAATTCAGAGATTCTAGACATGCATAACAAAACAAGTTCTAAAAAAATCAATCATGCAAGGTAGTCACTCAATTTAAGAGAATAGAGCATCGTGTAATGAAAGTGCTTATTGGCTCAAAAACTCACAAAAAAACAAGGTATATTGACATTAAACCTTATGCATTCTTCATTCAGTAAAACAATGAGATATAATCATATAAATTTTTAAATAAAATATCAATCATGCTTATCTCTCTCATGCATTAAAACTAAAAACAAAAATGTACCCTTAGCTTACAAAGTAATCAAAGATATCAGGAGGGATTCAAAAAATTAAATTTAACTCAAATTTCAGATATGGTCTCATAGTCCAACAAATGCAAATTATCAAATATTAGAACACTTCCTAGGTTGTCTTAATCACGAGAGATGCAACAAATATTCAACCATGAAGATCATGCTCAAAATTTAAAATTTTCCTAAAAACATGCATAATCTCACCCCCAAACTTAAAGAATACATTGTCCTCAATGTATAAACTACTAATGCATGCAAATGACAAAGAAAAGACAAGAGTGAATAATACTGCCTTGATTAATGAGAGAGTCAACATTTTCTTCAGAGTTGTGGAAGAGAATAATGGTGATTTTGCTCCTATAAAAAAAATCAACAAAAACATAAGAACAACGACACAACAACAAAAAAAAAGAAAAGAACGAAAAAACTTAAACAAATTAAACTTGGGTTGCCTCTCAAAAAGCGCTTTATTTAACCTCTTCTAGCTAGACGAGAGCAATATATGCATCAAGGTACATAAAACTCCTCTATTTTCTTTGTTCCCTTCTTGCTTGAATCAATGTATCCTACTAAGTCTAATAGGCTCACGTTCTTCTCATGGATACTTGAAAGAAAAATATTTTTGTAATTTTTGTTTAAAGAAATAACAGAAGAAAAAAACATAAAATCAAAATCAAAATTACAAGGCTCATGAGAATAAGGAAAAAAAATATCAACTTCAAGAGGAAATTCTGAAAAGGTGAGGTTTTTCGGCCTCATATTCTATCACCTGAATTTCTTTTTCCAATATAGGCTCTATTTTTTCCTTATCTCACAAACTTGATCCTGACATGACTCACAATTTTCCAACTCATCCCCACTATCAATGTCTATGGCTTCACAAATTTTTGAATTATCAACATTAATGGCATCAAGACAATGTTGCTCTTGTAAGGCTATAATTGTGTTATTCATTTGACAAACTTCGATTTTTAAATAATTTAATTTTGCCTCATTAGACTCTAGTTGGGCAAGCAATCTCTCACATTTTTCTTCCATGCGCAAAAAAGTAGCATTTGACTCAAGAATGAAGTCTCTTAACTCAACAATGTAGTCTCTCAATAATTTTTTTTTAAGAGAGATTTTTCCTCAATTTTGTTTGGGTAGTAAAAATTTGGATTTTGAATGCTCTCACTTCTAACTCTTGACTCATGAATGTAATCTCTTACCTCAAAAAGATAGTCTCTCATTAAACTTTCTAAGAGAGGTTTTTTTTCAATTTGATTTGGGTAGTAGAAATTTTGGTTTTGAATGCATTCATCATTACCATAAAAAGGATTTCCATAACTCATAGAATGAGAATGGTAATGATTAGACATTTGATGTCCGCCATAATTAGCATTAGAATCCACATGGTTTATAAGAGGTGTAATTAATTTGGTAAGAATTGAAGGATGGTGTTGGGTCTTGGGTGGGTTGAAACTCCCTATAAGGCCACCCACAACTATTAAAAGCCATAAAAAAAAATTAAGGAACTAAAATTAGACTTTCAAATATATTCCAACACCAATCATCAAAATATATAGTCAAGATAAACAAAGACTCAAAAGAAAAATAATAAAATAACAAAAAAAAAATAATAATAAAAGCTCTAAAGTAAGATAAGTGAGTTCTTCACAATATTAAGCGAACTAAATAATTGTCAATCCCCGACAACGATGCTAAAAATTTGTTGCACAATTTTATGCAATGCAAAACCGCAAGTGTACGGGTCAAGTTTTAATATAGTGTATGTAAATACGAGTATCGTCCTCGGGATTGATTTTCTAGTTCACTTAAGTACCGCGAATACAATCACTCAATTTTATTTAGAGAAATAAAGCGAAAGATGATAGGATTGAAACAAAATAAAAACATAAAATAAAAGACGGAGAACAACAAGAAGAGAGATATCCTAGGGAGTTGATTTCACCAATTAGACCAATTAATCAATTAATTAACAACTAAGAATCATGCAATAAATTATAAGTCAGGAAGTCATAGGTAAAAATTGCATCTTTCGAGTATAATTAAATTTCATGCAAAATTATAAAACTAACACATCTCTATAGCTTTTAATAACATGCAAGGCATTACGAGTCTTCATTTAACAATCTCTGAAGAAGTACTAATCTATTTCTTCTCAGAAACCTTTTCAGTCATGCAATTAAGTTCTAGTCTAAATTACAACTTATCAGTGTAAATCAGACCAATTAAACGAATAATCTGTAGCTAAGAGATTATAGGCATTAAGCACATAAAAGCATGAATGGAAATAAAAGCAATCAATCAAAGACATTTAAATTAATTAAAACATCAGTCTAATGGCTACATCAATCCCTAAGATAAATGAGTTTAGCTAATCATGTTCGACATTACAAAATATAAACTCAAAATTAAACCCATAACGAAACTACAAATAAAAAGGAAGGAAAAAATAAAACTAGTGTCGATTCCACGTTCCCGCTGCAATCTCCACGATCTCGAGCATGTAATTGTCTTCTTTTTGCTCCCAAAAATCTCCTCTAACCCTTAAAATAATGTATTTTCGAAATTGGGAATGACTCTCCAAATTGGTCCCCCCAAATCTCTTCAAAAATAGGTATTTATATGGAATTTTAGGGTAACGAATTATGGCAATTCTGGGAGGCTCGAATCACCTACGGCGCACGTACATTGACTTTCATGCAATTGTCGTGGTTGTGGCACGCTCACACGTGTCTACGGAATGGAAGCTATAGCTAAATTAAAGCACGATGAATTAAGGAACAAACTGCGTTGGTGGCGTGCTGGTGCTAAATTTGAATTTGAAGCCCGTGGTTTTGGGTTTGAGTTCTGCCAGCAACATTTTTTCATTTTATTTTCATTTAGAGCGTCTAGACGCTATTTTCAGCGTCTATATGCTCTCTCCTCGGGTTTTTTGGCTTGTTTTTCTCCTTCTCTTCACGTGGGACCTCATATTTACATCAAATTAGCATATTTTTCATCATAAATCTTCTAAAAGCTCCGATTTGCTTCAAATACTCGATATCTATAAAATAATCAAATATAAACGTGAAATTAACCGTGTAAGCGTTTAAACTAACATAAAATAGGTTCTAAAGATAGCTCATTTTGTGAGCTATCATTTACAAGGTCGGAAAAAATGAGTTCATATACTCGTAAGGGGGTGTTTGGCCCAAGGAGTTGTTGGAGAAGGAGTTGACAGGATAAGTTAACTCTTTGTTTGACTCACAGACTTATTGAACCTGGATAAAAAATATCAACTCCCCAGGCTTCTACAATAATTATTATTTAGTCTCACCCATTTTTTGAGGCAGCACATTTTTCTCTCTTTCTCTTTCTCCCTCCATCCCACAATATTTTTAATTATTTAAAAAAACGTAATTTAAACAAAAATGTGTAAAAGGACTAAAAGTGAAATTGAAACTATTTTTATTCTATTAAATATAAATTAGGTTCTTCGATCAAATTTGGTACTTAAACCAAATTCAAAATGTAGTATTCTTACAATAGAGAGAAATAAAAACATAAGTTTATTTGGATCAAATTTAAATTAATGTAGTATTCTTACAATAGAGAGAAATAAAAACATAAGTTTATTTGGATCAAATTTAAATTAATGGATTAAAATCTTTCAAAATCACATGTAATATTTAACACACTATTGTACGACTCTCTTTTATTTCAAAACTATCCAAATAAAATGAATAATTAATGTGAGTGAAATTGGAGAAAGAATGTGAAGTATTGTGGTCAAAATTATTTTTGTTGCCTTCAAATAAATTTGTGAATGATACATAAAATAAAAAATAAAAATCGCATTCTTAAAATTTATTGAAAGAAGTCTTTAACAATGAAAATCTGGAAAATTATAGAAAAAATTGTACAAAAAAAAAATAGCTAAAATAAACCGTCATTGCTGAGATAAATCGGGTACAGTGGATTCAGATGGAATGACTAGTTTAAGAGGGTGGAGGTGGGGAAAGATGTATTTGACACATGGGTTAGGGTAAGACCTTATGTGTTGTTCTTTTTTTTTTTCTTTAAAGAAGTTTGTAAAATATATCTACATTAATAAAAAGAGAAAAAATTTCAATCTTAGAATTCATAAAATTAAAGATGAATCCTAACAAAAATGGATATATATATTTGACAATCAATATAAAAAAACAATGTGGGTATTGTGCTCAAAATTATTTTTGTTTTCTTCAAAGAAATTTGTAAACGATAGATAAAATAAAAATAAAAAAATTCATTTTTAGAATTTATTGGAATTGGAAGAAGTTCTTAATAATTAAATTTTGAAAGTTTGTAGAAAAAAATTGTTTAGAAGAAAACAACTAAAATAAACTCATATTTCAGAAGTCCAAGTTCAACAACTCCTTGTCCCAAACACACCACAGACTTCAGAACTCCAGACTAAACAACTTCCTGCCCCAAACACACATACTTCAAAACTTCCCAGACTAAACAACTCTAACTTCCGCAACTCGGTCAAACGCCCCAGGTCTTGAGAGATGAAAATGAGGACACAAAAGAAATCTATATATAGTTGGAGTCTCTTAACTCTACCTCATTCTTTCTCAATCTCATCTCAAAAGACAGAAAAGAAATCTATATAATAATATTAATGGTCATAAATAAGAAGTATATATAACAGTGTATATATTTGTTTCGAGTATAATTAAGGTATTATTAATGGTTGTATATATAAAAAATGAGGATGTATATATATAACAATGTATATTTTGGTTAATGTTGGAGTATATATAACTGTGTATATTTGTTTATATTAGGGGTATATATCAAGGTAATATTAATGGTCGTAAATTAGGGGTATATATAACAGTGTATATATTTGTTTCGGATATATATCAAGGTATACTATATATAAAGTTCGATATAACATGGTATGATGTGAGAACGAAACAACGAAGATAAATGAATGGTTTCGTTAATGGGGCGGCGACGTTAAAGGATAGGTGGAGATAGTGGCGGCGACGGAAATCGTTCGGCGGAGAACGACCGACGGAGATAGAAATGGTGCGCCGGAGGGGAGGCGGTGGTAATGGTGCGACGAAAACGTTTTTTGATAAGAAATGAAAGTGGTTAGGGAGAAGAAGAAAAATTGATGGAAGAAATTAATTTTGGTAAAAAATGACATACAAAATAAAATCATATTAATCACAAAATATAATTAATGGTAATTGATAATTTTCATTAAAAAAAACTCACATGTAAAATTAAAAAAATAAATAAATAAATTTTTTTTTTGACAACATGTTGGGCTGGGGGATTGAACCTAAAACCTCATGGTTAATAGGTGATACATCATGCTGTTGAGCTATGCTCTTGTTGTCATAAAATAAATAATTAATTAAAAACTCATAGTTAATATTGTAAAAATAAAAAGTAATAAAATATATTTATTTTAAAATTTTAAATAAAGGGTAAAATGGTAAGATCAAATTAAAATAAATCCATTAAATGATACCATAAATACTCAAAAAAAATATATATATAAAAATGATAAAAAAAAAAAAATATATAGTAGACATTTGTAAAAATATAGGTTAAAGAATGATCCATTTATGAAAATATCTCAAATTTTGATATCAAAGATTGAAATTTGACAATGAGATTAATTGGGTCAAGTCTACATTCTCTCAAGGTTGAAACAAAAAATCTTTTATTAGGAGGGTATGTTTGGAAATGATTGTTGAGTTATTGATTTTAGGAGAACAGATATAATGTTTGGATTATTAATTACAATTGATTTTATAAGATTGATTTCCATATAATCATTTTAATGTTTGGATTGAAGTGATTTTTATATGATTAAAAGTGATTTTAAATTATTAATGTTTGGTTTGTTTCAAAAGTAATTTTAAAATTAATAAATTCTTAAAATTATAATTTAAAATGTATTGATATATATAAGATTTATATTAATTTAAAAAATTATTAACTACCTAAATATAATGTTTAAAAAAAACTAACAAAATATATAATCAAAAGATGAAATTTTAAAATATTTATCAAATTATTTTTATTTTTTTAAAAATTTACCAAAGATTTAAAAGTATATATATTGAAAATTTAAAAAAACAATCTTTAATTCCAACCTGATTTTAAGGGTTTTTAAAAAATAAATTACTAAAGATTTAAAAATATATATATTTCAAAATTAAAAAGAAAAAAAAAATATAACAACAGCAATTCTCGAAATTGAACTTGGGCTTAAGGGATGCTACCTCACATGTTTACCAACCCAACAAACAACATAATTTATACAAAAATTACATAAGTATAGATATATATATATATATATATATATATATAACAAGTTTCGTATTTTTAATTTAAATTAATAATCATTCTAAAAATAAATTTATCACAATCCCTTGCCAAAAATCACTAAAAAATACCTCTATGTGATTGATCGGGAATCACTTAAAGTGATTTTAAATTATTCAAAAATTACTAATTAATTTTTGACAAACATCACAATTTTGAAATAGAAGTAATTGTGACGTGAAAAAGCCATTTTGTTCCTTCCAAAATCTCCAAATTTCACATCTTCAACTTTTAAACTATATAATTTTATGATTATAAAATTTGAAGAGGTCAGTTATATTATAAATTAATTAATTAAATTTTTTTTTTTTTTATATTTTTTATTTAAGAGTATAATTCTTATTCAAAAAAAATATTTAAGAGTATAAGACAAATACAACTTTGAAACTATATAATTTTTCCATTATAAAATTTGAAGAGGTCAGTTATATTATAAATTAAAATCTTAATTTTTTTTTTTTTTTTTTTTTAATTTTTTTTTTTTTTTTATTTAAGAGTATAAGACAAGTTAGGGGCAATTGCCACAGCCTCCAATCTAGACTTCGAGTTTGTTAGTTCTTATTTGAATAAGAATTTATACCTTGTTTGGGTCTTTCCAATGACTCTATCTAGAAGAAAAGTGACTCTCTGCTAACCAATTCAATTTTAAATATTTTCTCTCCAATCATTAAATCATTAACTAGTCAAATTGTTTCTCCTCCATCCAAAACTACTTCTCATTTTCGGTAGGTACCCACAATGGGAGCAATCTGACCTATCTAATCCAAATGGTAAGAGTTGAATTGAGGTATATTTTTTTTTTTGGATTGGGTCGGGTTGATTTTTTGTCGACCTGAATTTTCAGGTCAATTCGCGGGTTAAACTATTGTGATCCGGTTCAATCCGAATCAAATCGAATTGGATATATTTAAAATATATATATAAAAGGTTGAGTTAGGGTTTGAAGTCTGCTCATTTCTCAACTTTCGTCTCTCATTTAGTCTCGCGACAACCAACCTCTAGCCCTTTCACCTCTCATCGTTCTCCATCGCTCGTTGGTCTCAACTCGCCATCGATCATAGTCGCTCGCCTCTCTTCTCTGACGCTCACGTCGCCCACGCCGAGGTATTCCGACGCCTTCACCCTCTTCTGAGTTCTGATTTATGGTTTCTTTTAAAGAAAAACAGATCTGCAAAAGTGAAAGGGAACCCGAAATCTTCAGATCTGAAAATAAAGTAAAACAAAAAAATAGCCACTATGTCGCTTCAGATCTACGAAGGTGAGAAGCCCCGAAACCAGATCTGCAAGTTGTCACGCTTCAGATTCACGCTCGCAAAGGAACAACAGGATTTGACGGCGACGAATGGAGGCGGGCGACTAGGGTTTCAATATATACATCCTATTATTAGTTAAATCTAAATTACATGAAAATATATATATATATATATATATATATATATATTTATTTATTTATGGTATGAGAATATTTTCTAATAGCTTCGTTTTGTTTGTGTTTATTGATTGATATCGATTGTCTACTATCATGAATGATTGTTAATTTGTGTTTATTCGTTGTGAATTACTGAATTTTATGGTTTTCCAATTACAAGTTTGCTTCATAGAGGGGCATCAACACAGTTGTAATTTCTTGTTTTGCATCAAAAATCAAAAGAATTTTAAATAATTAAAAAAAAAAAAAACACCAACCCGACGAGCCAACCCAACCTGAAAATAGCGAGTTGGGTTGGATAACCATCAAGGGTTTACCTAGTGGTAATGAAGGGTTTTGAGACTATTAAAGTCCTCCTGGAGGGAATGAATTCAATCATTGGTAGCCACCTAAAAATTAATTTCCTATTGTTTTCCTTGGCAGCCAAATGTTGTAGAGTCAGACGGTTTGTCCTATGAGATTAGTCGAGGTGCGTGCAAGTTGACCCGAACACTCACAGATAAGTATGTTGGGTTGGGTTGGGTTGGGTTGAGTTGTTTATCTACCAACACGAAATTTTCGGGTTGGATAAAAAATTGCTCTCAACTCAATCCATGTATGTCGAGGTGCGCGTAAGCTAGCCCGGACACTCAGAGATAAGTATGTTGGGTTGGGTTAATTTGTTTATCCACATTTATAGCTAAATTAGAAAAGAATTAGAGTCGGAATTGAGTAATGACTTGAAAAGACTTATGATTTAGGGTTGTTGTGTTGCAAAAGAGTTAGAGTCTGTTTGTGAATGCTTATGTGAAAGTTGTGAATATTGAAGCTTGATTTGTACCTAAATAAAATCTTTGTGTCTAAAATCAGGTTTTCGTGAAGAATAACTCGTAAAAGCAAAAGGAGCGCAAAGCTGAGATCTTTGGAATTGAAGAGCAAAACCAACGCAAAAGTTGTACCTGAGCACGTGGGTTGACAGTTTTTGTCCCCTGCCGTACAAACAATCTGCTTTTTTCCGTTTTCAGGCAGCCAATAGAATTCCATCATCCATTTTAGAGAAAAATCATGAGAAACCCTTAAGGTATAAGTAGAAAAGGGTGAGAGAGAATTCGAGAGAGACCACCATTGAAGAGAAAACTCCAATTTTCCAAAAGCCGAAAAAAAAAAATCAGAGAGAACATTCTCTTTTGGGAAGAAGCATCGAAGGAGAAGAGGCAACTGTTGGTTTCTTCGTGATCAGAGAGAACATTCTCTTTTGCTGACCGAAGGAGGACTAGAAGAACTCGTGCGGATCAAACTCATCTCCTCCAACACTCTGAAGCTTCTTCATCTTCATTCTCTTCATCTCTACCTTTCTTTTACTAAGTCGTAGCAGATTTTTAGTGTTGTAATGGCTTTCTTAGGTTTATCGTGTGTATTTAGCAACTTGATGAACTAACTTCCCGAAGGGAAGGCTAGGAGTATGGGTTGATGAATGAAATGGATGTTTTAGCATGATTCTGACATTTTACTTTCAAAGCATGTTTGATGTTATTTTAACAGTGCAATTTCGACCGGTCATCCATTTTGTGCTAGTGATTTTTGATCGTCCGACAGGAGTAGGGAGTCTGAATATTCAAGCTTTTGCTAGCCTTTCATGGTAACCAACGAGGAGTCTAGACATATCCACTCACCTAGAACACTTGATAGCATGTTTGTATGAATAGGATGAGAACAATAATTAAGTCCTAATGAAGAAGACCAAAAAATTTTGTGTGGTCTTGCTTGGTGGTGAGTTTATGCATGATTTGTGTTGAATGCATATGTTTCACGAGTTAAACCCGTAGATATTCCTAGCCTGACCCTATTTGTTATAACAAGAACCTTAGCATTTTGCTCTTGCTGTCATTTCGCTTCCAACGTTATTCTCGCATCCTTGCCTTGAGTAAAGTAGTTTCGTTAGTCAACATATTTCCCGCATTTCCTTGCTTTAAGATTATGTTATTGTCATTTCGAGCTTGTTATTTGTTGTCTTTGTTTGTGTAACCCCCCCTCAGCATTTTGGTTACCGGTTACATTATCTCTAAGTCACTTCAATCTTCAATCTAACGTTGCATGCATCAAATCTATGTGGAATCGATATAAATATACTTATTACGATCATATGCACTTGCATGCTCTGAGTGTTTGCTAATAATTAGACCCCGCAGTAGACACGCAACACTACCATCACGAAATTTTCGGGTTGGATCTCCCAACTCAATCCATGTACACCCTTAATTATCGGATTATACAATTCCTTATATAATTTTATATGAGAACAAAAATTCATAAAAGTATTTTTCCCATTTTGTTTATTATCAGATTATACAGTTTCTTACATAATTTTTTATGAGAAAAAAAAACCTTAAAAGTACCCTCAATGTTTTCTTTTTTAGTACAATAGAAGTGGAATATCAAAATTCGAACTTCCGACCTCCAAAAAAATTAGTAAACGCTAATTGCCGTTAAACTATGTTCATATTGACGTACTCAATCTTCTGAATCAATTTGAATCTTAAAATTTTAATATTATCAAATTCAACTCTAAATTTGAATGAGGTATCAAATTAATACATCGTGAAATTCAAATGAAGATACTCTTCATCAACCCTTTAACAAAGTGATCATTTTTGGATCATCTTGTTTCTTTAAAAAGAACTAGTTTAAATTAATCCATTTTTTTTTAAACATAGTGTTAAGGTCGATAAAAAATGGGTCAACAAGAGATATGACCGTCAAACCGAGTACAACTCAATTGACATAAGATTGTATTTTTTACTAAAAGATCATGGATCCAATCCCCACTTTAATTAAAGACTTTTGCAAAAAAATAAAAAATAAATAAATAACTAATTTTAAATAGTGCACTCAAAAAATATCTAAATGCAATAAAATTTGTAAAAATACCTAAACGTAATTTTTTAATAGAATCTTCCAACTTGAAATGAGATGAAAATGTCTCTAATGTAGATTTTTCAATTTTTGCTCAACTAAAAGATGGACTAAAAAATAGGATCTATTAAGAAATATGACAAAAACAAATTTAACAAACAATAATAAGTCATTAATATATCTTCTCAAAAAAAAAAAATGACAATAAACATAGCTCAATTGGCATAAAGAGGTCATGGGTTCAATCTTCGCATTAATTAAAATGCCGTTTCAAAAAAAAAAAAAAAAAAAAAAAAAAAAAAAAAAAAAATTGTTTCAGTTTAAATAGTATTTTCCAACATTAATTCAAACTAATTTTCAGTCTAACGATGCCTATCAACCACTAAAATGTGCATAGAGGCTAGTAAAAGAGGTATATGAGATTAAGTACTTTACACCTATAACTACATATGTATAAGATGTGGAATATGTGTGTATATACCTTAAACCAGTGATAAAAATGATGCACGGGATAACTTTTATTGTGCGTATATAATTAATTAGACCTAAGATTACATGATTGCAGGTTTAAATATGAGTATCTCATATTAGTTGGACTTGCTTCCATATTTATTTCTGTTTCGTCTCCCCTCAGCCTCCAGCGATAGAAACAGTCAGAGTAGGAGTCATCCATTAATCACATTGTTGAGGTATATATTTTCATCTACTGTCGTTTCTGCTTTTTAATATTGTATGCATTCCATTTCTTCTTCTCCGTCGCTTCCTCTCTGCATTCGTTTCCTTCCATTTACCCAAGCATATACTTTTCAATGATTTTCTATGATTAATGAAATTAACTTTTCTAGGAGATGATTTTCTTATTCAAAAAATACAATAAATAAAGGAAATTCATATTTAGGATTTAGATGAAGACTTTCAAAATGGAGAAATTCAAAAAACAAAATAAGACAGAATTAAAGGTACTTGTCCGGTTAAAGCCTCACTTTCCATCCTTGAAGCTGACGCCACACCCGCTCCTTAATGTAGTTAAAGGTACTTGTCCGGTTACAACGCATAAAAGAGAGTAACCCCAAATACTGGCAAAGTTTTTATATCTTATATGTGTAAGAAAAAGTGCTTTAAATAGCACGTGTATTAAAAGTCTATTAATTATAAATATGTATTTTTTTTTTCTTACCACATATTTATGGGCTGTTTTTTTTTTTAATATTGTAATTTTAAAACTTTTTATAAAAATATTGTAGTTTTAAAAGTATTTTTAAAATTAATGTTGTTTTAGCAAGCAAATGTCCTCTTTTGAAAAGACGATCTTGCTTCATAGGAATCTTCTGCAACTATGAAAAAGTTTTTTTTGATTAAAAAATTGATATTGTTTTACCCAAATATCCAAAAATTTCGAAAAATGTATGGTTGGAAAGCTAACAGATAGAGCTTCAATTTGATACCTGGTTTCAATATTTTTTGAGTTGTATATCAAAAGATAAAGATCATCGAAGTTGGACTATAGTTGTGCAAATTTCAAAACTGAAGATTCTTTTGGGGAGTGTGCATTAAAAATTTGATATATTTTTATCGAGATATTCAAAAATTTTGAAAAAGATACGGTTGGAAAGCTAACATAGACAGCTTCAATTTGATAAACTAACAGAGAGCTATATCTGGTTTCACTATTTTTAGAGTTGTGTATCAAAAGATACCGATCATCGAATTTGAGTTACATTTCTAAAAACTTCATTAAACCCAGAACTGAAGATATGGCTGAAAATTTCAAAATTGTAGCTCAACTTATATTTATCTTTTGATACATGGCTCCAAAAATAGTGAAACCAGTTATTAAATTTAAGCTCTTTGTGTTAGTTTTCCAACCGTATCTTTTTAATATTTTTTGAATATCTGGGTAAAAAGATATCATTTTTTTAATTCACACAACTCAAAAGAATCTTCAGTTTTAAAATTTGCAGAATTATAGTTCAACTTCGATGATTTTTATCTTTTGATACACAACTCCAAAAATATTGAAACCAGGTATCAAATTGAAGCTCTCTGTTAGCTTTCCAACCATACCTTTTTCAAAAATTTTGAATATCTGAGTTAAAAGATATCATGTTTTTAATCTAAAAGAACTTTTTCATAGATGTAGAAAGAGGTCGTCTTTTGAAAAGACGATCTTCATCCATGTAGAGCAAGATTGTCTTTTCAAAAGACACATTTGCTGGCGTGTAGAGGTCGCTCTTTTGAAAAGACGACCTCACTTTAAAACAACATTATTTTTAAAAATACTTTCAAAACTACAATATTTTTATAAAAAGTTTTGAAAACTACAATATTAAAAAAAAAAAAAAAAAAAAAAAATAGCCCTCATGATGTCTTCAAAGATAGTTTTTAAATTAATAAAATTTTAAAGTACTTTTTATTTATTAAAATTAAAAAAATATATATATTTATCCTCTAAAATCACTTACACTTTAAATTATTTTTTTAGAGGTGCCTATAGAAAAAGTAATTTCAAAATCTAAACACTAATAATTTAATTTCGCTGCCCCGTTTATACTTTATGTGAGAAAAAAGAAAACGAAAAACCACATTATCATTCTATTAAATCATAGTTTCAATACTTAAAAAATATATTAAAAAAAAATCAATTTTTACTCCTAAAATAAAATGTCATATTGTATCAATTTTAATCCTAAACTTTTAATTTCATTAAATTGTACCTCAAATTTAGATAAATATTATAATCTTAACCTTAAATTTTAAAAAATGTTTTACTTTTTAACCCTTTGATAACTTTTGTTTTAAATATTGTTATAAAAAAGTATTATTACCTGCACTAAATAAATTATAAAACATATGTGTTGACCGAGAAATTTCGACCAATCAGCGATCGCCACGTGTCTTCATCATGACCGACGGATCGAATAAACTTAACCGAGCAAATTCGGTCATAACTCAATTGGGCTCGAAATCGAATCGGGTCAGAAAGCTATTTAAATGGCAATTTGGCCCAAACCCCAAAAGATCATTGAATTCAAGCCCATTGGGCCCAGAACCCAAAAGTCCATTGGACCCAAGCCCATTAGACCCATGATAAACTCTATAAATAAAGAGTTCATTCTTCATTTGCAAGGTTCATAAAATTTCTTCTCCTAAGAACTCATAGAGAATTCACAAACAACGAAAGACTCTTTGAATCCTGAAGACTGAACGCTACTTGAAGATCAGACACCTGAAGACTTCACCGTTACGCGAAAGATTCAACCTCGAGAACAAGCTGCGAAGCCCTCGAGTACAGTTACATTTGAGAGAGAAAGAATCAGAGGATAAACATTAGAGATTGTAATCCACTACGCACTGATACAAATACAATACAATACAAATTAAGTTTATTTACACGTGTTAAATTTCTCTTCGAAATCTTTGTGTGAACAGATTGGCACGCCCAGTGGGACCTCTCTACCTCTCATCTCTTTCTTTCATCTCAAAGACAAGTGAAGTTATGTCGTTCAAAACTCCTTCAACAACCGTTGTCATGAACAACCCCTACACGGGTTCTACTCCCCACGATTATCCACATGATTTTCTCACAATTGTTAGCAGAGTAATGACATCGTCAGGGGCATCTACGAGTGACAAATTTCTTATTAGGTGTAACCCTCTGTTCGAGCTCGATTCTGAAGTAGCATCCGTCATAACGACTGAAACAAATATTATGGAAGAAGGAATGACATTGTCGGAGGCACCTACAAGTGACGAATTTGTTGTCAGCTATAACCCTCTATTTGAGCTCGATTCTGACGTAGCATCCGTCATGATGACTGAAATAAATGTTATGGAGGAAAGAATGACAGAGTCTGCGCGTGAGGGGATAATCATTCAGGAAAATTTCTTGTATGATGATTTTGTTCCCTCCTTTGATCAACCAAAGAAGGGGTCTGATCCAAATGTGATGTCTGTAATGATGGCAGACGCACGCATAGGCGACGAAGCAATCGCTGAAATGGAAAAGAAACTAAACTTTCTGATGAAAGTAGTTGAAGAACGAGACCTCGAGATTGCAAACTTGAGAAATCAAATGCAAAGTAGAGAGGCTGCAGAGTCAAGTCAAACTCCTACAACAAGAAGAAATGACAAAGAAAAAATTGTCATCCAAGAAAACCAACCGCAACACTCAACTTCGGTTGGTTCCTTGTCTGTCCAACAATTGCAGGACATGATTACCAACACCATCAGAGCTCAATATGGTGGGCCCACCCAAAGCTCGCTCTTGTATACCAAACTGTATACCAAGAGGATCGACAGCTTGAGAATGCCCATTGGGTACCAGCCGCCAAAATTTCAACAGTTCGATGGGAAGGGCAATCCTAAACAACACATTGCCCACTTCTTCGAAACGTGCGAGAATGCTGGAACTCGAGGAGACTGCTGGTGAGGCAATTCGTCCGAACTCTGAAAGGAAACGACTTCGACTGGTACACCGACTTGGAAGTCGAGATGATTGACAGTTGGGAGCAGTTTGAGAGAGACTTCTTGAATCGCTTCTACAGTACGAGGCGAACAGTTAGTATGTCTAAACTCTCGCACGCTAACCAAAGGATGGGCGAGCCAGACATCGATTTCATCAACCATTGGAGATCGTTGATTCTCGACTGCAAGGATCGACTCACCGAGGTGTCCGTCGTCGAAATGTGCATCAGCGACATGCATTGGGGACTTCATTACATCCTACAAGTAGGGTGGCCATCGGTCGGTCGGTGTCGGTTTTGGGCGAAAACCGCCGCCGATCACCGACGTGTCGGTTTCCGTCGGTCGATTTCCGACGGTTTGTGGGAGGTATGTGACGCCGGCCGACTAACCATGCGGTCGGTTTTCGTCGGTTTTTGTATTTCCGGCAACAAAAAAAAAGTAGAGTAAAAATAAGAGAATGAGAAGAAGAAAAACAAGAAGAACATAACTAAAAGAGAGGTGAGAAAATGAGAAAAAGAAGAAATGAATAAGTTTATTAGAAAGATGGAGAATGAAAGAGAGAGATGAAAGAGAAATGAGAGGAAGGTAGAAAATGAAAATTAAAGTGGGAAGAGGAAGAGATAGGTTGGGAAGAGAAAATTGAGAGAAAAGAGATGATGTGATTAATTTTTGATTTGAAAGGTTTATTAAAATAAAATAAAAAATAAAAAAAGAGGAGAAGGTGAAAGGTTGCGTGAAATAAAAGAGAAATGAGAGGGAGAGAAAATGAAATTAAATAAGAGATAGAAATAGATGATATGGGGAAGATAAATTGAGAGAAAATATATGATTTGATTGATTTATGATTTGAAATGTTTATTAAAAAGAGAAAAAAATGAGAAGAAGGGTGCGTAAATCAAGGCCAAAAAAATTAAATGTATGTGAATGCAAAGTTCGGTCGGTCGGTCGGAATTGTGATTTTTGGCCATTCCGACCGACCGACCGTCGGTTTTTTTCCAACAAAAAACCGACTCCGACCGAACAGTCCCTTAAACCGACCAACTGACGTCGGTTCGGTCGGTTTCGGTCGGATTGGTCGGTTTTTCGGTTTGGTTTGTCCACCCCTACCTGCAAGGGATAAAGCCTCACACATTTGAAGAGTTAGCGACTCGCGCCCACGATATGGAGCTGAGTATCGCCAACAGAGGGAGCAAGAACCTCCTAATCCCGGATATCAACAAAGTGAAAAAAGAAATGAAAGACAGTGAGAAGATCACGAAAAATATCGTGGAAGAATCCATGGTCGCCAGCACGACTCCTTTCAGGTTTTCCCCAAAACGAAAGGAAAACAAGACAAAAATAAGAAATGACGGAGGCGAGAAACGTCGCCTTACTTTAAAAGAAAAAAAAGAAAAAGTCTACCCGTTTTCAGACTCTGACATTCCTAACATATTAGAGCAACTACTGGAAACAAGACTGATTGAGTTTCCCGAGTGTAGGCGCCCGAAAGAAATGGACAAAGTCGATGATCCCAACTATTGTAAGTATCATCGAGTTATCAACCACCTAGTGGAGAAATGTTTTGTCCTAAAAGAGTTCATTCTAAAGTTAGTTAAGGAGGGAAAAATTGAGCTAGACCTTGATGAAATAGCTCAATCAAACCACGATGCAGTAACAATGAACTCCGGCGCTCAATTATCTCCAGCCTCATTTGAGAAGCAAAAGGAAAGTCTGATCCAGTTTGGGACCTTCGAACCAATAATTGTTCGGTTCGAACATGAAACTCCAAAGCAAATTTCTCAGGTAAAACCCGAGGTCGTCGAAAATGAGGATAAAGGTTGGAACGTCGTGGCTCATCAGAAAATACGACGACAAAGACATGTTCAGAAAGAAGATTGCATATTTCGAGATGATAAGCAAAACAATAAGCTTTCAAAGAAGAAAAGAAGAAGGAGTTCGAGGAAGCCTAAACATGAGAGAAGAGGAAATAAATATCTTCCTCAACCTCGACAACCGGTGACTTTAAAAGAATTATTCTCAAAAAGTTTTCTTCTCAGCAAGAAAGAGGAAGAAAGCTTTGCAACTTCATGCTACATCAACGCAGAAGAAGTCGACGACTCAAAAGAAGTCGACCAAAGAACTTTTGTCTTCAATCGCATCAAGCCTTCAACTACTCGAACTTCGGTCTTCCAAAGGATGAGTATGGCCGCGACAAAAGAAGAAAATCTCTGTCTAACTTCTACCTCCACTCGAACTTCAGCTTTCCAAAGGTTAAGTGTTTCTACATCAAAGAAAAACGGACCTTCAACATCTGTTTTTGATCGCCTCAAATTGACAAGTGATCAACAGCAAGGAAAGATGAAGACTGTAAGGGCAAGACTCTTCGATGAAGAAAGTAGCGACAAGAAGATTCAAAGCCGTGTTCCTTCACGCATGAAGAGGAAATTTTTCTGTCCACATAAATACAGAGGGTTCCTTGAAGGTGAAGAAAAATCTCATCATTCTAACCAATCCTACAAGCGAAGGATTTGATCAAGACCTTGATGAAGATAAAAGCAATTGAAATGTAACTACTTCTTAACGTAAGAGTATAAACTATATGTTGCTCCTGGCCCGCACGAGCTTAAAAGGTGAACGACCCAAAAAAAAATCAAAATCATGCATCCGAACTACGTTATGACTTGATCTCTTCCATTCAAGGGTACATAGGCAACTTAAAGAAGAAAAAAAAAACTTTAAGTTCAGCCGCAATAATAAAAAAAAAATCATTAAGTATTGAACTACGTCTTGACTTGATCTCTATTGTTCAAAGGGTACATAGGCAGCTTAAAACAAGTTTTAAGTTCAGTCTCTCCAAATGAAAATAAACATAAGTGTCACGACTACTGAAGTTTGTCGTTGTAGATCAAAGGTTTTCATCCTTATTTAGAGTGATGCCGCAAACTGAAGATGTTCAACCCTACTAAGAATAACGACGATACGTCAAATCCTACTGAACGTCACGACGCAAATTGAGGGCTTTCAACATTATCGAATGTAACACTATAATTGAAGTTACAATATGATACTAAACCTGCAGATGCACACCACGACAAAAGTGGCGCCACCAATCGAACGCGCACACTACTGTGACGGTGACACTACAAGCTTAAATATGCGAACCACCACAAGCGATGTGTTTCGCTCAGTCCAAGTTCGCGCTACATCTGCGTCGTTCCCTTGAAGTTCAAATTCGAGTTTCGCCTGTCCCAAGATCAAAACAGAGCGTCGCTCACTTCAAGTCCAAGTTTGAAGTCACACTCACTTAAAGTATGTGTTCCGTTCGTTCCAAATTCGCGTTTCATCCACGTCGTTCCCTTGAAGTTCAAATTCGAGTTTCGCCTATTACAAGATCAAAACAGAGCGTCGCTCGCTTCAAGTCTCGAGGCCTCACTCACTTCAAGTGTGTGTTTTCGTTCGCTCCAAGTTCAAGCTTCGCTTACTTCAAGTTTCTGAAGTTCAAATTCAAGTGTTGCCCGCTTCAAGTTCAAATTCGAGCGTTGGCCGCTTCAAGTTTAAGACTGAACATCGCTCGCATCTAGTTCGAAGGATTCCTCGCTTCAAGACTGGAGGCTTCTTCGCTCCAAGTTCAAGTTCGAAGGATTCCTCGCTTCATGTTCAAGTTCGAAGGATTCCTCGCTGTGAGTTCAAGTTCGAAGGCTCCCTTTCTTCATCCCCAAGTTCAATGGTGGCTTCGCTTGCTTGTCGTTGCATCTCTAAATTCGAGGTCGTCGATGCATGTCTAAAGTCGAGGTTGTCGTCGCTCCATCGCCGAAGTCGATGTTGTTGATCTTGTTGTCGCTCCATCTTAAAATCGATGTTGTTGTCGCTCCATCTCAAAATCGATGTTGTTGGCGCTACATCTCAAAGTCGATGTTGTTGTCGCTCCATCTCCAAAGTCGATGTTGCTGTCGCTCCATCTTCAGATGTTGTCGTCGCTGCATCTCCAAAGTCGATGTTGTTGTCGCTGCATCTCCAAAGTCGATGTTGTTGTCGCTTCATCTCCATAATCGAGGTTGTTGTTGCCGCATCTCCATAGTCGATGTTGTCGTCGCTGCATTTTCAACTTTGAGGGCATCGCTCCATCTCCAAAGGCGAAGTTGTTGCTCCAAATTCAAAGTCAAGACTGTCGTCGCTTTGTTTTCAAAGTGTGGCTTCATCACTTGAATTTCAAAGTCTCAATGAGACACTTTAACTGGTATGGGGCATTTTTAGCAACAAAATTAGAAACATCTGAAGTTGTGATGTCTACCCTTGCATGCTTCGGCTGGGAGCTTGAGCCAACAAGAGAATAACTCAATGGCATGATGTATCGCCTAGAGACCATGGGGTCCTAGGCTCAATCCCCACCCCAACATGTTGTCAAAGAAAAATGAAATAAAGAAAAGGTTTACAACGGTGACTCAAATCAACGTCGGCAAAAAAAAGTAATCTGTAAAAAAAAACATAAAAAAAATTAAGAGGTTATAGATGTCTGTGCGGGATAGACCTACAAGTCGCATCCGATAAGTGGACATTCTTAGTAGGGGCAACACTCGGCAGAGGATAGACCTACAAGTCGCATCCGACAAGTGGACATCCCACTACCCAATGTCACATCTCTAACTCCTTTGCAAAAGGAAAAGAAATCAAGTCCAAAGAGGTTAAAGATGTCTGTGCAAGATAGTCTACAAGTCGCATCCGACAAGTGGACATCCCTAGCAGGGGGCAACACTCGGCACAAGATAGACCTACAAGTCACATCTGACAAGTGGACATCCCACTAACCAGTGTCACATCCCTAACTCCTTCAGACTGAAGAAAAAAAAAGTTGGATTTGCAAACAATTTGTCAAGCATGTTACATTTGGAATCAAGTATACATTCAACAAATTACATCCAAATTCCAAATTACATCCACATCCAAGTTACATCCACAAGTTTAAACTACAACAAGTCTAATCTACAGCAACCCTAAACTACAGCAAGCAAATTAGCAAGCCTAAACTACAACAAGCAAATTAAAGCAAGTTCCAAATCTCAGCAAATTCCAAATCTCAGCAAATTCCAAATCAAACAATACGACAGTCGCAAGCAAAAATATTGACAGTCCAAAGCAAACATGACTGACATTCCAAAGCAAGCATCACAACGGTAAAAAAAATGTTACCACAGTCAAAAAATATTACCACAATCCAAAAAAACACTACCACAGTCCAAAAAAACATTACCACAGTCTAAAAATCTAAAATTGACATTACAACAATACAATTTCTGATGGTAAAAATTACATATAGCAAAGTTAATCGAAGATCCACCGCGTCAGAAGTGAAACCGGTTCCCACTACTTCTCCCTTGACCAAAATCAAAGACGTCGGGAAGTTAAGTGTTTCAACTTTAAAAAATAAAAAATAATAAAAAAAAAAAACTAAAATATTGCCCTAAACCCTAAAGTTCATAAAAAAAAAAACAAAAAACAAAAAAAGCAAAAAAAAAAAGGAGAACAAAAAAAAAAAGAAACCAAAAAAAAAAGCAAAAAGAAAGGAGAACAGAATAAAGAAAAGAAAAAAAAGAAGGGTCTGCGTAAAAAAAAAAATGAAGATTGAAATAAAATACCAAAAACAAAAAAAAATCAAACGAAAAATATTTTAAAATAAAATATAAGGGGCCGTTTGGCCCACGGAGTTGGGAGGAGTGGAGTTGTGGGGAGTAACTTACTCCCCGTTTGGCCCAAGGAGTTGTTTAACTCGGACAAAAAATATCAACTCCCCAGACTTCTACAGTAATTACTATTCAACTTCCCAGACTTCTACAGCAATTACTATTCAACTCTCCTTCACTTTCCTCTCTTTCTCTCTCTTCCTTTTACAATATTTTTTAATTATTTAAAAAAAAACACAATTTAGACAAAAGGTGTAGAATGACTAAAAATGCAATTCAACCTATTTTTTATTTTAAATATAAATTAAGTTGTTAAATTAAAATTAAAATTGGTATTCAAACAAAATTTAAAATGTAGTATTCAAGAAGAAATAAAAATATAAAAATATAGCTTATTTGGATTCACTTAGATTAATGGATTAAAATCTTTCAAATTCGCACGTAGTACGACTATTTGTTTTATTTCAAAACGATCCAAATAAAATGAATAATTAATGTGAGTGATATTGAAAAAAAAAGGTGAAGTATGGTACTCAAAGTTATTTTGGTTATCTTCGAATAAATTTGTAAAGGACACATAAAATAAAAAAACACAAAAATCGTATTCTTAAAATTTATTGTAAGAAGTTCTTGATAATAAAAATATGAAAAATTATAGAAAATAGGTTCTAAGTGTAGTGCATATGAAATTATGAGTTTAAGTGGGTGGAAGCGAGGAAGAACGTGTTTGACACATAGATATGTTTATGTGTTGTTTTTTTTTTTCTTTAGAGAAATTTGTAAAATATACTTACACTAAAAAACAAAAACAAAATCTCACTTCTAAAGTTCATAAAATTAAAAAAATTAAAGATTGAGTCTTTAAAAAATAATAATAAATATATATTATTGATAATCAAGGTGAGAGAGATTAAAAAATTAATTGTGTTCAAAATTATTTTTTGTTATCTCCAAAGAAATTTGGAAAGTAGATAAAATAAAAATAAAAAATTGCATTGTTAGAATTTATTAGGAAAAGTTCTTAATAAGGAAAATTAGAAAGTTTGTAGAAAAAAAAATTGTATCGAAAAAACTAGTAAAATAAATTCAGATTTCAGAACTTGAGGTTCAACAACTCTCTGTCAATGGGAGGCGGAGAAAGATGTGTTTGACACATGAATAGACTATACTTATGGGTAGACAATCTTATAATTCATAAAATTAAGGATGAGTCCTAACAAAATATATATATATATATATTTTGATAATCAATGTGAAAAAATAATGTCAAATATTGTCCTCAAAATTATTTTTGTTGTCTTCAAATAAATTTGTCAAGGATAGATAAAATAAAAATAAAATATTTCATTTTTAGAATTTATTGGAATTGGAAGAAGTCCTTAATAAGAAAATTTTGAAAGTTTGTAGAAAAAAATTGTGAGAAAACAACTAAAATAAACTTAGATTTCAGAACTCCAGACTAAACAACTCCCTGCTCCAAACAACCACAGACTTCAGAACTCCAGACTAAACAACTCCCTGTCCCAAACAGACATACTTCAGAACTCCCCAGACTAAACAACTCCCCAGACTAAACAACTCCAGACAAAACAACTCCAACTCCCCCAAACTCCTTGGGCCAAACGCCCCCTAACAGTTAAAATTTCATCTCCTTATAATCCAATACATACAAACATTTGCCACATTATTCAATCTGTTTTAATCCATTCAATTTACACAACCCACAAAATGTCACAGTTACACATTTACCAACTGAATCCACTTGTTAATTTGTTTATGGCCTCAAAAGATTGAAACTAAAAAAAGTAATAAAGACTCCCAATGAGATTCGGTAACCATAAAATTGAAATCTCATAATGAAAAGAAAACAAAAACCCGACTTTCTGCAAATGACAAAAAAAAAAAAAAAAATAACGAATAAAAAGAGGGAATTGAAAAAAAAAATGAAATTCAATAAAGAAAGTCCTGCCTGCGAATGAAAAAAAAACAATTGACACTGAAGTTCAAGAAGTCTCAGATTAAAGGCATGGAAGAAATCTCAGATTAAAGACAACATACTGTGTAATTCAAAAAAAAAAGTATGTCTTCCTCACGAGAACGAACGACGGCGTTGGCGTAAATTACTAAAATACCTTTCATTTTTAAAAAAAAATTGTGCAAATCGTATCCAATGGGATTTGAACTCAAGACCAAGAAGAGTCAAGATTATAAACTGCGTTCCAGCCAAATTTTTGAACGAAATCCAAATTTACTTTGGACTTGAAGTTTGGACATATTCCAAATGTTACTTCCGAGCAAGATTTAGAGTCAAGATTTATCTAAATCCAAGTATCAAAATTGAAATTGTTGGTTTGGGTATACTCCAAATTTTATCCGACCTCAAAATTGGAGTAAAATTCAAAGTCAAACCCTTTTTCAAAATTAAATTGAGCGCAAAATTCTACTCTACATCCAAAAATAGAATTAAAGTAGAACACAAAAAAATCTACTAAAATTCAAGTTAAGCTTCTGCCAAATAAGAAAGATCAAAATTGTGAGCCCAATTCATATTTTTTTTGGTCAATTGGCATAGAATGATGTATCAATCAAAATAATTGATTTATGAACCAAATTTCATATTTCGATAAAATTGATATGTCGAGGCGGATTCGAAATTAGGGTCCTACCTTTCGATTTCAAAATTTAACTTTTTCGAGACTCACCCACACGTACATGTGCATAACTCTCGAAAAATGGGCATTTGTTGACCGAGAAATTTCGGCCAATCAGCGGTCGCCACGTGTCTTCATCATGGTCGGCGAATCGAATAAACTTAACCGAGCAAATTCGGTCCTAGCTCAATTGGGCTCGAAATCGAATCGGGCTAGAAAGCTATTTAAATGGCAATTTGGCTCAAAGCCCAAAAGCCCATTGGACCCAAGCCCATTGAATTTCAAGCTCATTGGGCCCAGAACCCAAAAGTCCATTGGACCCAAACCCATTGGATCTAGGCCCATGAGAAACTCTATAAATAGAGAGTTCGTTCTTCATTTGCAAGGTTCATAAAATTTCTTCTCCTAAGAACTCAGAGAGAATTCCCAAACAACGAAGAGACTCTTTGAATCCTGAACACTGAACGCCACTTGAAGATCAAACACCTGAAGACTTCACCTCGAGAACAAGCTGCGAAGTCCTCGAGTACAGTTACATTTTAAAGAGAAAGAATCAGAGCTCTCGAGTACAGTTACATTTGAGAGAGAAAGAATCAGAGCCTTCGAGTATAGTTACATTTGAGAGAGAAAGAATCAGAGCCCTCGAGTACAGTTACATTTGAGAGAAAAAGATTGAGAGAAAGAATCAGAGCCCTCGAGTACAGTTACATTTAAGAGAGAAAGAATCAGAGCCCTCGAGTACAGTTACATTTGAGAGAGAAAGAATAAATATTAGAGATTGTAATCCATTACGCACGAATACAAATACAATACAAATTAAATTTATTTACACGTGTTAAATTTCTTTTCGAAATCTTAGTGAGCAATATGTTTGGTATAAAAATTGATAAGATTTCAAGAAACACAATATTAAAGTTAAATTTTGTTGAGTTTTGACATAGAATTGTTAGTTTGTGCATTAATTAAATTTAATTTTGTGCCAAAGTTGATTTGACTAAAACTAGTATGTTTATTGGGTTTTTTGCATTCTTTTTGTTAAAATTAATGGATGAATTAACGAAAATTGAATAGAGGATAGATACTCCAACAATTGTTTAAGTTTATGATCCAATTTGATGAAATTAAAAATTTATAACAATTTGAGAAGTTTAAGGATAAAAATTGATTTTTTCTTAAAGAAAAAAAAAATCTTAAATTTATCAAATCAATTGCTCTTTTTATCCTTCCTCCAATTGCTTTTGAAAAATATCAAATTTAACCATGAAGTTTTCAAGGTGTATGAAATATTTTGCAATCTTATTTTTAACTTACAACTTTCTAATTAATATTAAACAAACATGATTACCATATTATAAGGTTGTGCTATTCAGTAAAATGTTAGAAGTTTAAGCCCACACGTATTAATTAGATATTTTTGGAGAAAAAAATAAACTTTGGAATTAATAATACTTTTTAATTTAAAAAATTGTGAATGAAATTATTTATTTATTTTTTTTTTTTTTTGAGTACATTGTGGGTGGGGGGATTCGAACCACAGACCTCAACTGAGCTATGCTCGCTTTGGCGTGAATGAAATTATTGAATTATGTTGAAATGGAAAGTGGCGGATGAAAATGAATACAAATTGAGAAGTAAAACTTAATTTTGCAAGTATATTAGAGTAATTAATTAATAATACAAAGAAGAATGAACAAAACTCTTGGAGTCGTCCATCAATTGAGGGCTCAATCTGAACATAAGAACACAAAACTCCATCTGATTGAGAGCACCATCGCCGTCGAAATCCCCTTCCGTCAACATCGCTCTGAGATCCTCATCGGTCAGATCTCCCAGCCCTAGTGCCGCGGCGTTCCTTTTCAAGCTCTCGAAATCGATCACCCCCTTCTCTCTGTCCATCAGAAGATTGAAACCATTGCAAAGCTCTCCGATTAGCCCCTCCCCGCCGAGCCTCTGCGCCATCGTCGGCAGCCAGTCCTGGAATTCCGATTGGTTTCCGGCGAAACCCATTTTAGAATAGAGATTAGGGGTTGAGTTCGTGGAATTGGGGATATATAGAGGAAAGAGTGAACACGAAGATGAGGAAGAAGGTCAATGGAGATTTCGGAGAAGCCAACTAAGGTACAGATTGGTTACGCTGATTTGGATTTGCAGGCTACTATGTCATTTCCAAGAACCCTCCTTCCTCAAAGATTCCACGGAGGGTATAATCGTCCTTTTCCTCATTGCCTGGCAATTCCAAATAAATACCAACCACCTCAATCGCCCATGTCTTTATCAATTTTATATTTCTTAGACAACCCCCTACTTAAATAATTCAGAACAATGCCCCATACCCTACGCCTACTGATAACTACATCAGAAACTAAAATCTGATGTTTGTCTAGTTGGTTAATTGATCACCCCGTTCGAGCGCTCTCGTTCCAATTCTGGAGTCCAACACTTTGTCACAACATTTTGTTTTCTTATTTAATTTTGCAAATATAAATTTTGTTCACTAAAATATGCATTTAATCACACTTTAATGTTGTGGCTCTGAGCGTTGGAATGCTCAATTGTCTGGTCCTTGCATTTGAATTTGATATCTTGTGTTTGACCCCTTGGGAGGTGGGGTCGTATCGTTGGACTTTCGACTCATCCATGAGTTGAAAGGTCAGTTGAATGTGTTGCTCTTAGGAGAAAGTTGTAAGACAGTTCCACCCCGACCAAGCTCCAGGACCGGACGGCTTTCCAACACTGTTCTACCAAAAATATTGGGATGTGGTGGGTTCTAATACGGTCGACAACTATCTTGCAATCCTCAACCGTCAGGCTCTAATCCGGGATTGGAATTTGACTAACATTGCCCTTATTCCTAAGATTAATCAACCAAGGAAAATGTCTGATTTCCGGCCTATTAGCCTTTGCAATGTCTCCTACAAGATAGTGTCAAGGGTGATTACCAACAGACTCAAGCGTGTGATGAATACTATTGTCTCTAAATCGCAGTATGCTTTTATTCCAGGGCGATCAATTTGTAATAATGTTATTATTGGCCATGAATGCCTTCACTTTATTCGTAGGAGCAAGCGTGACAACAATGGCTTAGCAGCTCTAAAACTGGATATGAGTAAGACTTATGATCGAGTGGAGTGAAGTTATCTAAGACATGTTATGGTTCAGTTGGGCTTTCAGACTAGTTGAATTTATCTTATTATGAAGTGCATTTCTTATCCCACATTCTCGGTCTTGCTTAACGGAGAGGTTGTGGGGTCTATAACGCCTTCTCGAGGTATGGGATTGTTGGGTTTTATGTCCTAAAACTCGTGGTTTATAAACTGTTATGTTTGTAAATAATCTATTTAGAATAAAGAGTTATTAGTTTTATTCAGTAAAAGAGTTTACTGGAATAAAGTGAAACGTGTTTAAGTTAACCTATACCAATGATCAACACTCTTGGCTGAATATGAGTACTTGAGCTTCATGTATGACAGGATTGAGGATCAGGCTCAAGTAGTCAGTCAAAACGGTCTATAGTATACGGATAAGACTCGGTACCTTATCCTGGTAACACTATATGTAACGACCCAAACTCCAGGTAAGATAAATTTATTTATTTTTATTATTGTCGGGTTCGATAGTGAGTTTAAAGAGAAGATTCGTGTGAAATTTGAGCTTAAAAGATGCTAGGGCTAGTCATTTGACAGTCAAATGACTAGCCCTAGCATTTTTTAAGCTCAAATTTCACACGAATCTTCTGTTTAAACTCACTATCGAACCCGACAATAATAAAAATAAATAAATTTATCTTACCTGGAGTTTGGGTCGTTACACTATAGGATGCGGCTCACTTTGTATTGTACAAAACGATGTGATCCGTATAGTTTCACATGGAGATGTGCGAGTGAGGGCGTCATGTACAAAGAGTTTGTATAAGACCGAACCGCGAAATATGTTGCTCTCTCTTTATAACATCGTTTACTGATGAGATCAACATTTTCATTTGATGGCCTCGGTAACTCGATCTTAATCCTGAGCTTACTATGAACTCCTGCTTATTAGACAGTATCCTTAGACTTGTACGGGTGAGAGTGGCCTATTAGCGCCGACTCAATAACTTATCATCTCAGGGATAAAGTCGAATAGGTAACTGGGGACATAATACAACAAGATTGGAGTTCATTCCTAACCCGCTCTTCAGGGTTAGTAGATAGGTTGTTCCCTTAATAGTTGACTCTAGGGCTTGAACAATTAGCGCGCACACTCTCATGAGATGAGAGGGTTAATTGATCTGTTGGTTGGACCACAGATCTATTGTTCATTAGAGGTGTCAGTGGTACTTAAGGAACAAGACGTAATGCAGGGGTTAAACGGTTTAAAATGACCCAGCTGTGATTACGAACAACCTGTGAAGGATCGACTGGCCCGTGACGGTTATATTAGAGGACATAATATATCTACAGTGAGGAGAGTGCAACCCTCAGACTATAGTGGAGTCTCCGGGGGTTAACGAATGTTGGTTAGTTCGGTTGAAAGAGTTTTGACCGGATAATCTCGTATCGTTGGAGCTCATGATCTGTAGGTCTTTTAGGTTCTCCTAGCTAGCTTGGATAACGTCGTGCAACAGTATAAGAGAAAAGAAAAAGAAAAAGAATTTGAATTGTTCAAATTCGATTTTTGGAAGAATGATGGACATATTTAAATATGATTAATATGAGTATGGCCTAAAACATGAATAGGATTCATGTGTAAAAAAGTGGGTGTTCGGAAAATCGGGTTTAGTCATATTATTTAATTAATATTTGATATTGAATTAAATAATAATTATTAATTAAAATGTTTAATTAATAATTATATATATATATATATTTTTTTATTAAAAAGTTTAATAAATAAAATTATTATTATTATTGTTAATAATAATAATAATAATAATTATATATATATATATATATATATATATATATATATATATGTATGTTTTGGCCAAAGTGAGGGTAAGGGATGAGGGGTATACGGAAAAAAAAAAGAAAAAAAAAGTAGAGATTTTATCTCTGGTTTTTATTTTTGAAGCTTACCTCTGCCTTCAGTTTTTCTTCTTCTTCTTTCTTCCTTCTTCTTTTCTTTTTTCGTTTTCTCTTCTTTCGGAGTCCCACAACTCTGTTGCTCGGCGCCGAGGATAGCGGGACTACCTGGGGTGGTCCTCGCGGCGTTCGTGAGAAGAGGACGGAAGAGTTCGTGACGAGGAACGGCCAGCGGATCTTGAAGAAATTGGAACTACAAGGGTATGTATTCTAAATTTCTTATTTCCGTCTTTTGAGCATGTTTTATATTTGTTAAATTGATGAAATTAGAGTATCAACGGTCCAAAATCGCCTCCGCTGCGTATATCGCTCCATCAGAGATAAGGGGACCCACTATCCCTCTTTCTTTTCTTACTTTGTGCCGAAGGTTTTTCAGTCCTACTACATTATGCTTGTGCTACGAGTGCATTATCCAGAATTGGTTTATCCTCGTTGTATCCCTCTGTTTCCCACTTGTTTTTCGCTGATGATAGCTTGATTTTACTAAAGGCGTATGTTCAGGAGTTTTGGGGGCTGGAATCGATCCTCGCAGACTATGTGAGATGACTTCAGGACAATGTGTTAATTCCAGTAAATTTGCTCTTCTTTTCTCCCCAAATGTGAATGAGGAGAGGAGGGACTATATTCAGCAAATCCTAAGTGTTCATGTTGTCTCCGATTTAGGCAACTATTTGGAGTTGCCTTCTTGCTTCTCTAGAAGAAAGGGTGCAGATTTTAGGTACCTAAAGGATCGTATCTGGAAAATGCTTCAGGGCTGGAAAAATAAGTTTTTTTCAACATGTGGAAAAGAGGTCCTCATTAAAAGCGTGGTTCAGGCCATTCCAACCTATGTTATGAGATTTTTCAAAGTTCTCAAAGGTTTTTGTGATGATATTATGCGAATGATTGCCCGATTTTTGTGGGGTTTGACAGCTGACAAACGAAAAATACATTGGATAAAATGGTCGAAAATGTGCAAGCCAAAGAAGGACGGTGGCCTAACTTTAGGGATTTGGAATGCTTTAACCAAGCTTTACTAGCTAAACAAGCTTGACGAATCCTCCAAAATCCCTTCTCCTTAGTGGTCAAGTTTATTAAGGGGAGATACTTCCCCTCTGTTCATGTGTTGGAAGTTCAAACGCAACCATTAAGTCCCTACTTCTAGAAGGGGTTTGTGTGGAGCGTGGAGTTGTTAACTAAGGGAATTCGGAGAAATATTGGTGATGGGGCTTCGACAAAGGTTTTTCTTGACCCATGAGTTCCACGAGCGCTGTTCTTCTGGGTTTCTACGCCGAATCTCTATGGTGAGAAGATCTTTGTATTTGAGTTCATTACCCCGACTAACCAGTAGGATGTTGGCTAAAATTAAGCAGATTTTGCTGGAGGTGGATTGGGACGTCATCTGCCAGATTCCTCTCAGTGAGTCGCTTAGGGAGGACACATAAGTGTGCCATTATGAAAAAAAAGGTTGATACAATGTTAAAAGTGGTTACAAGGTTGCCCTTCGGAGGAAGGAGTCTTAGGCCGCTTCGAGCGATAATCTGTCTAAGAGGGGTGGAAGAAATTATGGGGAACGAAAGTTCCCTCTAAGGTTCTGTTACCTCTCCAAAAGTACATTATTTAGGGCTATAATTACCTTTAAAGCATGTACATTCTTGAGTGTTTTTGTTAGGAGTTAGCTTAATGTGTGCATAAATGTGAGAATTTGAGAAATGATGCTAGAATAGGACTTATTTGGAAAAGGAACGAAAAAGGGTGTAAAATGATGTAAAAAGAGCTAAAATGTACATTGCAAGAAACATTGCGGAAACATTGTTGAAACCGCAATAAAGCATTGCGGTCCTCGCAAGGAAATCGCAATGCCAGTCTTCTTCTGCTGAACTTTTCCAGCCATCAGTTGTCATTGTTGCGATCTTCCAGCCGCCTAAGCTTTCCACTGCTGCCACGTGGATGATTGTTGTTCAAAATGGATGGATATCCGCGGCTGAAGGTACCTGCAGAAGCTATAAAAAGAGACGGATGATGAAGGGAAAAGGAGACTCAGAAGCGTGGAGATCCCAATTGCAAAGCAATCTGCAGACAAAATTCCTTCTCTCGTTTGTTGGAACGAAGAAATCAGCCCTTGGCGTCGATAATTCGAGAGGAAGAAGAGAAGATCCTTCTTCTCTTCTGATTGAATTCATCCCCAAGATCAGCTAATCTTCCCCTTCATCCGAGGCGTTTAGCAACGTGGAGGATCCAAGCACTTTTACAGCTTTCCTTACTGTTTTCTCTTTACTGATTCCATTTGCAACATTGTCTGATTCGTTCTCCTATACATGTGATCTTTACTGCCTTTATATCATTGCACGTTGTTCGTATGAAATGTTCTAAACCTTAGTTTTAGAGAGCAATCAATTAAGTTTTGTTGAGTTTTTCATTTTGTTATTTCTATTCAATTGCTTTTATTGAATTCTCTAAATCATGATCAATCAATCCATCTCTGTTAGTTCTTCTAAAAACATGAGTAACTAAACTAAGAAAGATCTGCTAAAGATGAATCTATAGGCTAGAAATACGAGAGTCCAGCATGTAGAGCAGCATGAGTGCATTGAATGTATGTGAGCTTCAGCCCATGGGCAATTTCGACCGACCATCCATTTTGTCTAAAGAACTCCTAACCTTCGGAAGGAGTAAGAGTTCAGAGTCATCCATTCATGCTAGCCTTTTATGGTAACCAGAAAATGACCTAGGAATAGACGTTCTCCTAGCACGTTGGTTAGCTTGCTTGTATAAATAGGTTTTTATGTCTTACTTGGATATGAGTGAACTAAAGATCTAATGCATGTAATCGAGAGATGCATGAGAATTAGCTAAAACGATGCATGATATGTTAATCTACTGCTGAATGATCGTAGTTAAGTGCCTATAGAGGAGTCTTAAGTCGACCTTGCTGCCTTACTTTGCTTTTAGAATCGTTGCCAATTTATTGCTAGATTATTGCGAGAACCGCAATAAAACAGTACTGCTTTTTGCCTTAGTTTTTTTATTAGCTTTTTATCTTTGCGATTTTATTGCGAAAACATTGCGAGTCCCGCAATTATTCTCCTTCACATTATAGCTTTATCTCTTCCCTTGCTTTACATTCTCAATTGCATCCTTCTTGCTTCTTTATTCTTTCAGTACATTAACCCCAAATCTACCCAATTTAAGCGACCTTATCTAATTTAGCACGTCAACTCGTTAGTAACTAAACTCAATCTCTGTGGGAAAACGAATTAAAAAATACTTATCACTTGCTGCAGACCATGTATGCTTGCATGATCTGAGTGCTCTTCGCATTTACATTTTACATACACACTGAGCACGCAACAAGTTTTTGGCGCCGCTGCCGGGGATTTTGTTTAGTAAACACGATTTGTGTTATTTTAGAAGAACTTAATTTAGTGGAGCTAATCTTTTGCATTTATTTTTCAGGTACCAACAAGTTGGTTTATGAATGAGTTTCCCAATCACAATCTAGAATTTGATCCTGAACCCGAAAGGACTTTAAGGGCCAGAAACAAAATTAAGAAACGCCTTTTTAAACAGCCAAAACAACCTGTAATTCAGCACATTGCGGACCACGCAGAGTCAGCGCGATCTCAACAAGCTGAAATGGATAGAGCAGAAGAAGCACCAAACCGAGCACCTATCATTCGCAACCTCATTGAAATTGCGAATGATAAGGATAGTGCTATTCTATCATACCTTGTACCAATGCCTGAGGAGCTTAATCCAAGCATCATACGCCCAGAGATAACAGCTCACTCATTGGAACTGAAACTCGTCATGTTTCAGATGCTGTCCACGGTTGGACAATTCTTCGGAGTGGAGAATGAAGATCCCCACAACCACTTGAGAAACTTCCTGGGAGTAAGTGACACCTTTGTCATCCCAGGAGTGTCTCAAGAGGCCTTGAGACGTTACCTTTTTCCATATTCATTAAGAGACAAAGCAAAGACATGGTTGAACTCCTTCCCCTCTGGATCAATTGTAAATTGGAAAAACCTAGCTGAGAAGTTCCTGGTAAAATATTTCCCTCCAGATAGGAACTCTAACTTCCGTGATGATATCTTCAAGTTCAAGCAAGCTGAGAATGAATCACTACATGAAGCTTGGACCAGATTCAAAGACCTGCTACTCAAATGTCCACACCATGGCATTCCATGGTGTATCCAAATTGAAGTATTCTTCAAAGGATGCAACCCCAACACGAGGCAAGTCCTGAATTCCTCAGCTGGAGGTTCTATGCTATCAAAAAGTTATAATGAAGCCTATGAGATTTTGGAGAAAATCTCAAATTGTAGATGGTCAGATGATCCCGTGGAGCCAAACAGAAGGAAGGCTCAAGACATGGATGCACTCAGTGCAATGAGCAGCCAGATCGATGCTCTGACCAACCTGGTGAAGCAAATGGCTCAAACCAACATTCAACAAAGTGTCAACACAGTGGCGGCTGTTTCAACAAGCACATCAGTAGCCAACCAAGTGGATGCACTCGTGTGTGGATGCTGTGGGGAAGGGCATATGTATGACTATTGCCCTGCTAATCCAGCCTCGGTGTGCTATGTTGGGAGTCAACAACAACCAAGGAACAACCCCTACTCAAACACATATAACCCTGGCTGGAGAAACCACCCAAATCTCTCTTGGAGTGGACAACAAAGCACAAGTCAGGTGCCAAATCAACCAAGACCAAGTGGACCACCTGGGTTCACTCAACATCAACAAAGTAATCAACCCCCATATCAGAAACAATATGTCAACAACCAACTAATGGGAACATCAGTGGAGAACTTGCTGAAAGAATACATAGCAAAGAATGATGAAACTTTGCAGAGCCAGCAAGCAACCTTGAGAAGCTTAGAGAATTAGATTGGGCAGTTGGCAAATGAGCTGAAGAATAGGCCCCAAGGCAGACTGCCTGCAGACACAGAAACTCCAAGAAGGGATGGTAAGGAACAAGTTCAAGCTATTGAACTACGAAGTGAAAGGCCATTGGTGATCAACAGCAGAGAAGCACCAAAGAGAGTAGAGAATGAAGAGTTTGGTGCTCCACTGGATTCTCTGCCTAATCTTGATCAAATACAACCAAGCACAACAAGGGTGAGGCTGAAACCTATCATTGAGGAACCAGAAGAGATTCCTAGGCCTCCCCCTGTCATTAGGCAACCTGACTTGCCTACCTATGTACCACCACCATGCCCTCAGATGTTTGATTTTTATGATGATGACTCATTTGTTACCTTCGATTCTGAGAAGAGTGATACAATGGAATCTCCATATGAAATGGTGGAGTTGGTGAAAGTTGAGAAAAATGAAATTGTGCTGGATGAGGCCAAAGAGACTAATGCGCTGCTTGAGAAACAAGAATTTGAAATGTTTGAGGTTGCAGCAAGCTTCTCCACCAATGAAAGAGTTGAGCCACCACCACCACAAATGCTCCAGTTGAAGGAGTTAGAAAGAGATGTGCCAGAAAAAGAAGTCTCATCGCATCAAACCTATGTTGTACCAACGCACATAAAGTACAAACCTTGGGATGTTATAACATGCAGTCTCTTTGAAAGAATCAACAATTTCAAGGTGTGGCAGAATGTCCGACCCCGTAAATCAAGACTTAAGTATCTTAAAGGAGCAGAAGTGATGCCTCGAAACATTGAAGAACATCCATATGAGGCAGATTGACAAGGGAGATTTCCGATCCCTAAACTCTTAAATTAGGATTTTATCATGCTTTGCTTAGATTTCGTATGTTAGGAGTAGTTTATTTTGGGAATGAAATATTTATTATGTGCCAACAATCATAGTCGTTTAGCATGAATTGATGATGCACTGTGGGCATATAGAAATGCATATAAAACACCTTTAGGAATGTCCCCCTATAGGCTAGTTTATGGAAAAGCATGTCAATTTCCCTTTGAATTAGAAAATAAAGCCTTTTGGGGCTTTAAAAGAATTGAACTTTTGCGTAACCGATGCGGGAACATTGCGGTCTCTGCAATTGCATGAGTTGGATGAACTAAGACACATGTCATATGAAAATGCTAAAAATGTATAAAGAAAGAACTAAAATTTGGCATGATAGTAGACTTAGGATTAAGGATTTCAAAAAGGGCCAGCAGGTTCTATTGTTTAACTCACGACTTAGATAATTTCCAGGCAAACTTAAGTCTCGTTGGTCAGGTCCTTTTGTGATTACTAATGTGTTTGTTCATGGTGCAATTGAAATTCGAAATCTGAATCAAGGTCAGCCGTTCATGGTAAATGGTGCTAGATTGAAGCACTACTATGAGGAAGGAGATGTGAAGACACTCTCAGCCTTCCTCCTATCCGAAGCTTAAGAACAAAGAAAGAAGGGATGAGCAAGGACATTTAATGGAATCATTTTTATGCTCAACCATCAAAGGATCATGGAATAAATAGTCTTTCATTATTGTTTTTCTTTTTAGGGTATTCCTATTATTTCGAGTATTAATTAAAGTTTGTTTGTATTGTTTAGGAGTGTGGTAATTGGAGACTTTTGAAACAGCAATAAGGGGAGTAAACCACGAGGCAAGGAAAGATAAAGGAAGAGATCTTCCAAAATCAAAGAATTAGTTGCTAGAATCTTGCAACAAATAAACGGTTAGATCTTCAAAGATTTGCTGAAAAATATTGCGAAATAATTGCGGAATAATTGTGGAATCCGCAATAATATAGTCGTTAGGGCAACAACCGAGTATAAATAGAACGAGTTGGGGATCATCCCCATTTACGATTCTCAAACCCTTGAATTCCAAAACAACAAACTCTCTCCTTCCTCTGAAATTTCTAAGTTCAGCTTCAAGAGACGACAATGGTGTCCACAAGATCTGACCGATCCACGCCCAAAAAGACATCTCCAATCACGGAGGATGCTGAATTGGTAAGAGATGCGTTGCTCTCATTGGCAAACGTCGAAGCTGTAAAACCTTCAAGACCCCCAAAGCTCCCTGTGAAGAGGAAGTGGAAGGTGGCGACGACTGAGGCTGCACCTAGCTCTGATCCAACGCAGTCCCCTAGGAAGAAGTGGAAGATCACCGAGAAGGAGCCAAAGACCAAAAGTAGGAAATCCACGAGTGTGGATAGCCTCAACAGTGGCAGGCCATCATTTGAGACGGCCATGCAAAGCCCTGATTCCCCTCAACAATCAGAACCTGAAGTTCCATCTGAAGGACAACAAGAATCGACATCAATTGGTGGTGCGGATGAAGAGGAAGAGGTATTCTCTCCCTTCAGGGATGTCAATCTTGACAGCCCTGTGGAGAGGGAGAGCAAGGATTCAATGGAGGAAATGTTGGATGAATGCCTCCAACAGATAGCTGCCAAGGCGAGGCTCAAGAAGAGAGCCCCTGTAATTGTGAGGGCCAAACGTCCAAAAGCCTCAAAGAAAGCCAAAAAGAAGAAGACCGAAGCTGAACCTTCTATCAAGAAGTTGAAAACTGAGGCTGTTGAAGCAGCCAAAGCAAAGGACAAGGGGAAGAGGAAGATGTACCAAGAGGATGAGCCTCGAGCTGCGAGGTATGTGTCTAAACATGCGAAGGCTAGAGGCCTGGAATTGATGAAGAAAGACCTCCTCCACGAGAGAGGATTTCTTGATTCTCTTGCGGACCTGCCGCAATTCTTGCGCGCAGAAATTATGAACCACGGCTGGGAAGAGCTGTGTAGGCCTCCAATTCAGGCCTACTCTGATATGGTGTACGACTTCTACGCCAACCTCACTCGCCCCGAAGGTTGTTCTTCAATGGTGAGGGGAGTAGAAGTTGACTTCTCAGCTGAGGCAATCAACAATGCGTATGCTCTCAAGGGGCATGAGGATTCTGAATACGCAAGGATCATGGCTTCACCCTCAGAGGGAGTCTTGGAGGAAGCACTGAATATAATAGGGAAGCCTGAGGCAGCATGGGCAGTCTCAAAGAATGGAAAGCACACACTGATGAGTGCAACCCTCAGGGACAAAGCAGCTGTGTGGTTCTCCCTGATTAGAAGACGAATCTCCCCTGACACACATGAGACAACCATCAATCAGGGGAGATCGCTGCTGATTTATGCGATAATGAAGGGACTCACCATTGATGTGGGTGAAATCATAGCAGCATCAATCGTCGAATGCTCCAAGAAAGGTAAGGGCCAACTCTTTTTCCCCAATACCATCACTAAATTATGTTTACGCGCAGGGGTACCTGTGACGATGGAGGAGAAACAATTGGCCTATGCTGGCCACCTTGAGCTGCCCAGTGACCTAAGGATGAGGAGAAGAGGCAACATGGATGGTAGAGGTACTTTTGGGGTACTCCAAATTCAAGCTGTCGAGGCTTGCCAAAATACAATTTATAAACCCGAATACACCGAGCTATTTGTAGCTAAGTGGCAACGGGGTCGATCCACAGGGAAATAAGAAATTCAATCTAACTAAATCTAATTTGTTAGAAATAAAAGAATGCACAAATTAAAGAATGGTAATTTGGTTTTGGGGGAAGGGAGCTCCTAATTATGCTAACGGAAAATTAACAACGTGCAAAAATTGAAACGGTCGTGCTTAACTTCGAGAAATGGAATTGCTCGTTATGGATGTTCGGATCATTGATACGGTTTACGCGTTAGCTAATTCATGCACACAATTCATTTAGTTATTCCTAACTCAAATGACCCAAGGATTTAACTAGCCTCGTGCAATTCTAATTAAACTTGGCCAATAATCTATCTACGGTAGCGATCCCTAAATCGATTACGTGCCAGTGACGGGAACATTGCGACGGTCTAATCCTAAGACTAACCCGGTTTCTCTCTTGCCTTAAGCCTAACATGAAAACGTTAATTAATTCAGTTTACCAATGTCACTTTGGGCCGAACTAATTAGCCATGCTTAGACCCGTGCTACCTAGCGGTATAGGCAATTATACGTCCCAACCTTTAGCCCTCTATCATGCATAGGAATTAGATTGTCAAACTAATTTAGCTACACATGCTAGAATTTGATGAAGAACAAGCAAGAAATGCATAAACAAGCTAAATGGCTTAACATTCACAAAGGGGAAAAATCTCCCCAAACATCCATAATTTACAAATCCAAACCCAAAATCAAGCACTTACCTTGGTTTAGCCTTCCATGGAGGTTGGATTAATCCAATCTCCCATGGAAGAGCTTGGAATCATGCACAAAGAAGGAGAAGAAGTACAAAAATGGCGGAAAATCGTCTTGGAACCGAGAGGAGAAGCTTGAGGAAGAAGGAGAGGGAAAGAATGGCTGCAAAACTGAAGTTTTCACGCCTTTTAAGCTCGGAGCGTCGAGACGCTAGGCCAGCGTCTCGACGCTGTGCCCTAAGTTGGCAGGCGCGCGCGCGCGGCGTCGAGACGCTTGCGCTCGACGCTTGCTCTCGGGTGGAACTTCAGAATCACGCTTCAGACTTTGGGGCGTCGAGACGCTCGGCCAGCGTCTCGACGCTGTCGGCGTTGAGACGCGCGCTCGACGCTGATGCACGTCTATGTTGGGGAATCGTCGGGGCAGCGTCGAGCTAGCGTCTAGACGCTGGGGCGCACGCAGATCTTCAATGACGGGCGCGCGGGCGCGCGCGGACATGGGCGAGGCGGAGCGGGCGAGGCGAGGCGGCGCGCGCGGGCGCGCGCGTCTGGCCGTCTGGGCGCGGGCGTGCGGTGCTTGCGAGCGGCGCGCGCGCGTGCTGCGTTCGTTGGGCGCCTGGGCGCTGGGCGCCGGCGCTTGGGCGCTGCCCTCTCGGCTCTTAGCCCACTTTTGGGTCGTTTTGGCTTCCGAGCTCCGTTTGGCCTATCGTTTTGACCCGAACACTTCCCGAAACATGTTAAATGACCTTTTTAGCCCCGAAAATCATCAATGGACTTCCCGAGCTCTTCACCATGAAATCACCTACAAGGAAGCATTTTAATCAATATATATCATGGTTTTAGCTAGAATTAGGGACATTAAGATAGCTCTATTTTGGAGCTATCAAAATACCCCCGACCTAAATCTTGCTAGTCCCCGAGCAAGGTATACTCTAAATAATCTCCAAAGAATCAAATGCATGCTTGGACTCTAATCTCAATGCTTGTGAAACAAGGTACTTGTAGTAAATTCAAAACCATCACAAGCATGCAAACGTTGAAATCATTTAAAAATTTAAACTCCTATTCCCTTACGTGTGTGTGTGCTTAGCACCTCTCAACCTAGCTCACGCAATCCCGGAACAACCTTATACAGTCCTATGACTCGTTTTCCCCCTACTTATGGCGATAAGAACAGTCTAAGGGCTTTTAGTGATAGGAATAGCAACAAAACAAAAGGCATAAATTTTATTCTTTTCCTTTGAGTACTTGTACCCATTTTTTTTTTTCTTTTTGAACTATTTTTTTTTATTTTTCTCCAAGAGAGCCTAACACGTCAAACCAAATTTTAGCTTCACGTTTTTAAGGACCATTGCTCACTTCCATTAGTTCCCCTTTCATGCAGTGACAACCGTGGGTTACACGATCGCCCCTGGTTACACGGGCAACACAAGAAGGAGGAGCAACTCTGGAGGTTTTATTTTTCATGCAAACACTTTTTTTTTTTAGGCAATAGCTTCGCTATACACAAATGAGTTATTACTACTTCTACACATCAAGCCTCCCTAATGGTACCTTTCGGGGTGACAACAAGGTTTCAGACAAAATAAGATCAGTCTAGACCTACAGAACTGAGGATAAGAGTGCTATGTGCTCAGTGAATGTAGGGAAATAACAGAAATTTTTTTAAAATAGGCTCAAAATGTGCATACATCGTCAAATTTTCGAATCATACAAATACGGAGTGTTCACAAGCAAATCACAGACCGTCCTCATCGGACACATGCATTCAGATTCTAATCTAACAGCCAGAGTACACGTATGCTCGACAACTACTAAGAAGTCTCATCTCTATGTATCAACAAACTCCACCCCCCACCTTAAGATATGCATTGTCCCCAATGCATTCATCTATAAAAACAATAAAATTCTAAGGGAACAGAAAACCTCCCCTGAATCTTATGGAGCCGACGGGTGGAGATGTGCACCTACGTCCTCCAATGTGCTCTCGAATCGCCGACCGTTCCACCTTTTCTCCTAGGAAAACAAGAAAACAAACAACAACTCAAAAGCAAAAATAAACAAAAGCAAAGCGATAAACGACAAAATTACAGTTCAAACTCGGGTGCCTCCGAGAAGCGCAAATTTTTAAAGTCGATTGCTCGACTGTATTCTCTCGACCACTCATCCATAATCGATCGGGGGTGGCGCTAGAAGTAATGTGGCGTCATAGCACTCAGCGTCCCCCTCGTGGAAAATCTTCAACCGGTGCCCATTCACTTTCTGCACCTCATCTGAGTCCAAGCTCTGAATCTCTACACTGCCATAAGGAGAAATTTTAGTTATGGTATAGGGTCCTTTCCAACGGGAACGAAGCTTACCTGGCATGAACTTCAGACGGGAATCGAACAGCAGAACTTTCTGACCGACTTCGAAGTCTTTCTTTAAGATCCTTCGGTCATGAAACTATTTGGACTTCTCTTTATAGATCCTGGAGTTCTCGTAGGAGTCCAAACGCAGTTCCTCCAATTCCTGTAACTGAAGCAGTCGTGTCTCGCCAGCTTCGTTAGAGCTCATGTTGCACTGCTTGATCGCCCAGAATGCTTTGTGCTCAATCTCCACGGGTAAGTGGCATGCCTTACCAAACACCAACCGGTATGGGGACATACCGATAGGGGTTTTGTAGGCGGTGCGGTAGGCCCACAAAGCATCCTGCAAACGATCGCTCCAATCCTTCCTGCTTGGCCTCACGGTTTTCTCAAGAATTGATTTCACCTCTCTGTTGGAGACCTCGGCTTGCCCATTGGCTTGGGGATGGTAGGCGGTGGACACGCGATGATGCACACCATACTTTCTCAGCAAAGCCTCCACAGATCGGTTGCAAAAATGAGTCCCCTGGTCACTGATTATGGCTCGTGGGATTCCAAACCTGGTAAAAATACGAGACTGAACGAACCTAACAACAGAATTAGCATCGTTAGTCTTCGTGGCTTTCGCCTCAACCCACTTGGAAACATAATCAACAGCCAGTAATATATAAGAAAAACCACAAGAAGGCGGGAAGGGTCCCATAAAATCCATGCCCCAAACGTCAAAGATTTCACATACTAAGACAGGAGTTTGAGGCATTTCATTTCTACCAGATATCGACCCTATTCTTTGACATCTATCGCAGGTTTTACAAAATTCATGGGCATCTTTAAACAGAGAAGTCCAGTAAAACCCACTATCTAAAACTTTCCTAGCTGTCCTCCTAGGCCCAAAATGTCCCCCACATGCATAATCATGACAGAAAGTAAGAATAGACGCATGCTCATTCTCAGGGACACATCTCCTAATTATTTGATCAGAACAGAACTTCCATAAATTGGGATCCTCCCAAACATAGTACTTAGCGTCGCTTTTCAGCTTCGCTTTCCTACTATGAGAGAAACCAGAAGGAAAATTACCTGTGGCCAAGTAATTTACCATATCAACATACCAGGGAAGGACTGTATCGAGTCTGAAGAGTGTCTCATCGGGGAAATCTTCATTCAGAGGCAGGAGATCTTCCTTTCTGACCAAGCGGCTCAGATGGTCGGCTACCGGGTTTTCTGCTCCTCTCCTATCCTTGATCTTCACATCGAAGTCCTGGAGAAGCAAAATCCACCGAAGTAGCCTCGGTTTTGCGTCCTTCTTGGTCATCAGGTACCGAACAGCTGCATGATCAGAGAAAACAGTCACTTGAGAGCCAATAATGTAAGGACGAAATTTATCAAGCGCAAATCCAATAGAAAGAAGTTCTTTTTCCGTTGTCGTGTAATTGCACTGCGCTGGATTAAGTGTCCTGAAGGCATAGTAAATGACACGGCTCTTGTTCTCGATCCTTTGACCGAGCACGGCTCCCAAGGCATAGTTGCTGGCGTCGCACATAATTTCGAACGGCAAGTCCCACTGGGGTGGGTGTATGATGGGCGCGCTCGTCAAACTATCCTTGAGCAAATCGAAGGCTTTTCTGCACTCCTCCCCAAAATCAAACGTTACATCCTTCTGAAGGAGGTACGTCATAGGCATGGCAACCTTGGAGAAGTCCTGAATAAACCTGCGATAAAACCCTGCATGGCCAAGAAAAGATCGAACCTCCCTAACATTCGTCGGGTATGGCAGATTAGAGATAACATCTATTTTAGCCTTATCTACCTCTATACCCTTAGCAGAAACCACATGCCCTAAAACGATACCTTGACTCGCCATAAAATGACATTTTTCAAAATTTAGAACAAGGTTCATCTCAATACATCTTTTCAGGACATGCGATAAATTATCTAAACATTCATCGAAGGAATTGCCATAAACTGTAAAATCATCCATGAACACTTCAATGCATTTTTCTACAAACTCAGAAAATATACTCATCATGCATCTCTGAAATGTACCAGGAGCGTTACAAAGCCCAAAAGGCATCCTTCTAAATGCAAACGTGCCAAAGGGGCACGTGAACGTTGTTTTCTCTTGGTCTTCTATGGCTATGGGGATTTGGTAAAAGCCAGAGAACCCATCGAGAAAACAAAAGAATGGCTTCCCAGCTAAACGCTCCACCATCTGATCAATAAAAGGAATGGGAAAATGGTCCTTCCTAGTGACCTCATTAAGCTTCCTAAAGTCTATGCACATTCTCCATCCATTTTGAATCCTCTTGGGCACTAATTCATTTTTCTCATTCCTAACCACAGTTATGCCAGTTTTCTTAGGAACAACATGAATAGGACTAACCCATTTACTATCTGAGATAGGATAGATGATACCTGCTTCGAGGAGTTTGAGGATCTCAGAAACCACTACCTCCTTCATCGCGGGATTGAGCCTCCTTTGGGGCTCTCGTGAAGGTTTCGCTCCATCCTCGAGCAGGATTCTGTGCATGCACGTAGCTGGACTTAGCCCATGTAAATCTGCTAATGTCCATCCAATTGCCAGCTTGTGCTCTTTAAGAACTTCCATTAACTTCCCTTCCTGAGCCGGCATAAGGTCTTTCGCTATGATGACCGGCAACGTCTCATCATCCCCCAAATACGCGTATTTGAGATGATCAGGTAAGTCTTTCAACTCCAATTTAGGTGCCTGCAAAGTAGAGGGGAGCATTTTAGCATGATTCTGAATAGTTGCCAAAGAAGAGACAGTTGAATCACAAAGTTCAGACATGGAAGATTCATGCATATCAGATTCATCAAAAAGATCAGTAAAAAATAATGGGTCATCCCCATCTCTATCAGACATGCATTCTTCCTGAACTAACGATTCAATTGTATCTACTTGACAAAGAGAGTGGACGCTCTCATCATGCTCCAACTCATTAGACACATCAACCTCAACAACTTGCCCACGATACTCAACAGATAAAGTGCCCTTATCTACATTTATCTTAGTCTTAGCAGTTTTCATAAAGGGCCTACCTAATAAGATCGTCGCAGACGAAGAAGCAGAATCTCCATCCATTTTCAGAATATAAAAATCCACAGGAAAAATCAGCCCATTAACGTTAACTAATACATCTTCCACTACTCCTAAAGGATGCACGAAAGACCTATCAGCAAGTTGTATAACAACACCGGTTCCCTGTATTTATTTTAAATTCAAATCCTGATAAACGGAGTGAGGCATGGCACTAATGGAGGCTCCTAGATCTAGCATGGCTCTTCTAATTTTCTTACCTCCAATAGTGCAAGGGAGAGAAAACATACCTGGATCGTCGCATTTTTCTGGTAAGTTCTTCGTGATTAAAGCGGAGACATTTTTACTTACCACGACGCGCTCTTTCTCTTTTGTCTTCCTCTTGTTGGTGCATAGGTCCTTCAGGAACTTAGCGTACCTTGGGATTTGCTTGATGGCATCCAACAGAGGGATGTTGATCTCTACTTTCCTGAATGTGTCCAGGAACTCCTTCTCGTAGTCCTCCTTGGGCGGTCTCGCTAACCTGCTAGGAAAAGAAGCCTTAGGCACATAAACTCTAGTGCACGTAGGATCGAAATTTACCCCATGCCACCGTGGTTCGACGTGGCCATGATCGACTTCCACCGGCGGGGTACTCGTGGGAAGATGCTTCCCACTTCTCAGAGTGATGGCACTAGCGCTCTCCGCGTTCTGATGCTCGATCACTGTCAACCTCTTACTGATTTGAATCACTGCATCGCTCAAAGTTTGAAACTGCTCTCGAGTTTCCCTGTGTTGTGATTCAAGTATTTCTTCCAACGATCTACCTGAAACAGAAAAACGGGGTTGTGAGTTATTTTTCAAAGTAAGAATAGCACTACTTACTTCAAAAAGTTGAGCCTTAAGCTCGTCCACGTCCCTGATCAGGCGATCTTTCTCCTTGTCTCCATCTCCACTCCGCTCCAAGCTTCTAGCCAAGTTGGAAATTAAAGCTCTAGCTTCAGCGGGTGTTTTATCCATGAGACATCCTCCACTTGCGACATCAACTAACTGTCGGTTTGGCGGTAAGAGACCTTCGTAGAAGTTCTGAATGAGTTGTTGTTCAGCTACTTGGTGGTTGGGACAATCCTCACACAACCGACCAAATCTCTCCCAACACTCAAGAACGGTCTCTTTTTATCCTTGCTCAATTCTATTTATCATTCTTCTAAGGGCGACAACCTTGGGAGGCGGAAAATACTTCGCATAAAACGCTCCCTGCAGCTGTTATGTCTCCAAAAGTGACTTATTTAGGACTTATTTAGCTTAGAAAGATGCACACTCTTAGGTGTTTTTGAGAGGATTTAGCTTAAACATATGCTTATATATGAGAATTAAGAGAAGGTAGCTAAATTAGGACTTGTGTGCAAAAGGAAAGAAAAGGAATGAAAACCGAAGGAAAAGAATGAAAAATGCACATTGCGATAGCATTGCGGAAACATTGCTGAAACCGCAATGTTTCAAGTGAAAACCGTAAGTTGACTGATCTTTTTCTGTTAAATTCCGTTATTTCAGGGATTCGTTCTTTCTCCTCCATCCATTTTGAAGTACGACGTTGAAGATTGATGGTTCTCCTTGGCCCAAATGCACCTGCAGACTACTATAAAAGGGGGTCAAAGTCGAGGGTTCAATCATCATCCGAAAGCGTAGAAGTCTTCTCGCAGCTCCATCTTTTCTCCTGTCGTTCTTCTCTGTCTGTTGGTGTGAGAGTCTCAGCTGTTGGAATCGACAATCTGATAGGAAGGAGAGAAGATTCATCTTCTCTCCCGATTGGATTCATCCAAGCAAAGCTATTCTTTCATCCCCTTCAGCCGAGGCATCTGCAACTAGGCGTTCACGCTCGTTTTTATGCTTTCTGTCTTTATTTCCATTTTCCAGCTTTAGTTTGTTGTTGTTTCCTTTCTTGTAACTAGATCAGTCCATTTCGTTGTGTTCTGTCTTTCTGTTATGCACTTTAAGTTCCTCTTCTTGTCCATTCAAACAATCAAGTAATCAAAGCATAGTTATTATTTCACAAGTTTTCCATCTTTTGCTGCTACGGTTTTTCCTTACTGTTTTAAGTATATTTCTCTTCTAAGCATGTTTCCTTCATCTCTTATTTCTGTTTACCCCATATCCATGAGTAACTAAGTCACTTAGGGGCATGCTAATGACAATACTATAGGCTAAAAAACGTGAATCAAGCATGTAGGATAGCTCTCGAAGCATTGATTGTATGTAAGCTTCATCCCACGGGCAATTTCGATTGGCCATCCATTTTGTCCAAAGAACTCCTAACCTCTGGAAGGAGTAAGAGTTCAGAGTCATACACTCATGCTAGCCTTTCAAGGTAGCCAGAAAATGACCTAGGAATAGGCGTTTCCCTAGTACAAACCATAACTTTCTGCTTTAACAAGATGCTTAAGACCTTACTTGGACATGAGTAAACTAAAGAATCTAATGCATGGAATCGGACGATACATGAGATTGAGTGAGTTTGATGCATAGAGAGTTGATCCAATGCTTGAGAATCGTGAGAAAATGCCTATAGAGGAGTCGTTAGTAGCCCTTGTTTCTCCATTTTACACACTTTCGCTGTTAGGAAAATTGCCGTAGAATTGTTGTTTCCGCAATTCTGCTAAAGTTACAATTCTGTCTAGCTGTTTTTGTCTTCGTTTATAAATTTCGTCTCTTTTCATTTGAGTTTAACTTTGACTTGCACTTGTTTATGTTACTACCCTCTTCGTATTCAGTAGGAAATAGACAATTTAAAACCAATTCTACCCCATCAAATCCACCCTTTCTTTCTTAACTTTACACTTCTCGAGTAGCTTATAATAAATCTCTGTGGGAAAACGAATGAAAAAATACTTACTACTTGCTATAGGATCATGTATGCTTGCATGTTCTGAGTGCTCTCTCTATCTTATTGCTTATTTATTTTAACACATTGAGCACGCAACAAGTTTTTGGCGCCGCTGCCGGGGATTTATTTAAGTGAAAACGAGGTTTGTTAAGTTTGAAACACCAAGTTTATTGCCTATTGAAGCTGATCTGTTTCATTTCTTTTGCAGGTACTATTGGGCTAGTTTATGAGTGAGCCTTCAAGTAGTGATCTAGAGTTCAATTCTGAGCCTGAGAGATTACTTAGGGCCAGAAATAGAGCCAAGAAACGTCTCTTTAACCAACCCTCTAGACCTCCAATATTTGCGGGAACCGCAATTCCTCCGCAATTGTCTCAAGAAGAAATGGATGGAATAGTTCCAAATCCGGTGTCTGTCACTCGCAATCCCATCGAAATAGCGAATGATAAGGATAGCGCCATACTTTCTTACCTAGTACCTATGCCTGGGGAGCTGAACCCCAGCATAATCCGTCCTGAAATCACTGCCAACTCATTCGAGTTAAAGCCAGTGATGTTCCAAATGTTGTCCACTGTGGGACAATTCTTTGGAGTGGAAAATGAGGATCCCCACAACCATCTTAGAAACTTCTTAGGAGTCAGTGATACCTTCATCATCCCTGGAGTTTCCCAAGAAGCCTTGAGGCTATACCTTTTCCCTTACTCTTTGAGGGACAAAGCCAAAACATGGTTGAACTCATTACCCTCTGGATCTGTCCGCAATTGGACAGACTTAGCAGAAAAATTCCTAGTCAAATACTTCCCACCTGATAGGAATTCTACCTTTCGTGATGACATAATCAAGTTCAAACAAGCTGACACTGAGTCTCTTCACGAAGCTTGGACAAGGTTTAAAGATCTTCTTCTTAAATGTCCACACCATGGCATCCCATGGTGTATCCAAATAGAGGTCTTTTTCAAAGGATGCAACCCCAGCACTAGACAAGTCTTAAATTCATCTGCTGGAGGTTCCATGTTGTCCAAGAGTTACAACGAAGCCTATGAGATCTTGGAGAAGATCTCAGCATCTCACTGTAGGTGGTCAGATGATACAGTTGAGCCAACTAGAGCTCAAGACAAGGATGCTCTAAGTGCAATGAGCAGCCAAATAAATGCCCTGACCAACCTAGTTAAGCAAATGGCTCAAGCCAATCTCCAAACAAGTGTCAACACCGCTACAGCCATGTCAATGGGCACCCAACCAAGTCAAGGTGAGACACTTATCTGTGGATTCTGTGGGGAAGGGCACCTGTATGAGTACTGCCCTGGGAATCCAGCCTCAGTCTGCTATATTGGAAGCCAGCAGCAGCCTAGGAACAACCCCTATTCCAATACTTACAATCCTGGTTGGAGGAACCACCCAAACCTGTCATGGGGTGGCCAACAAAATGCTAACCAAGCTCCTAACCAACCAAGACCGAGTGGAACACCTGGTTTCACTCCCCAACATAACCAATCCATGTATCAAAAACCATACAACCAACCTGTAGGATCTTCTGTAGAAAACTTACTTAAGGAATACATAGCCAAGAATGATGCCACTCTACAGAGCCAGCAAGCTACTCTTAGGAGCCTAGAGAACCAAATAGGGCAACTAGCCAATGAACTCAAAAGTAGGCCCCAAGGTAGACTTCCTGCTGACACTGAAGTGCCAAGGAGAGATGGTAAAGAGCAAGTTCAAGCAATTGAACTTGTTTATGTTACTACCCTCTTCGTATTCAGTAGGAAATAGACAATTTAAAACCAATTCTACCCCATCCAATCCACCCTTTCTTTCTTAACTTTACACTTCTCGAGTAGCTTATAATAAATCTCTGTGGGAAAACGAATGAAAAAATACTTACTACTTGCTATAGGATCATGTATGCTTGCATGTTCTGAGTGCTCTCTCTATCTTATTGCTTATTTATTTTAACACATTGAGCACGCAACAGCAGCTCTGCCCAAGAAGTGATGGACCCAGTCGGTAAGTAATGCATCCAATCTCTCGCCTCTTCCTTCAAGGTGAAGGGAAAGGCTCTGAGATGGAGTTGATCTTCGGTGATGTCGTCGGTCCTAAATGACGAACACACCATCTTGAATGCCTTGAGGTGTCTGACTGGATTCTCATCTGCATTACCATAAAAAGAAGGTAATAAGTTAACCAGACCAGCTTTAAGTTCAAAATTACCTGAAGCTACCGGATACAATATACTCGATGTGTTCCGGCCTAGCTCAGATGATGCAAGCTCCCTCATGGTTCTTTGATGCTCAAGATTACCCACGACCTCCATCTTGGCGCTTCTTTTGAATTTTCAAAGAATGACTGCGCTCCAACAACTCAAACAAAACGCGTAAAATAATACAAAAGAATTAAACTGTACAAAAAGAAATAAAGAAAATTTTTAAAACTAACAAACCTAACTTAACTAAACTAAATTAATTAATTCCCCGGCAACGGCGCCAATTTTGGTAGAGGTACTTTTGGGGTACTCCAAATTCAAGCTGTCGAGGCTTGCCAAAATACAATTTATAAACCCGAATACACCGAGCTATTTGTAGCTAAGTGGCAACGGGGTCGATCCACAGGGAAATAAGAAATTCAATCTAACTAAGTCTAATTTGTTAGAAATAAAAGAATGCACAAATTAAAGAATGGTAATTTGGTTTTGGGGGAAGGGAGCTCCTAATTATGCTAACGGAAAATTAACAACGTGCAAAAATTGAAACGGTCGTGCTTAACTTCGAGAAATGGAATTGCTCGTTATGGATGTTCGGATCATTGATACGGTTTACGCGTTAGCTAATTCATGCACACAATTCATTTAGTTATTCCTAACTCAAATGACCCAAGGATTTAACTAGCCTCGTGCAATTCTAATTAAACTTGGCCAATAATCTATCTACGGTAGCGATCCCTAAATCGATTACGTGCCAGTGACGGGAACATTGTGACGGTCTAATCCTAAGACTAACCCGGTTTCTCTCTTGCCTTAAGCCTAACATGAAAACGTTAATTAATTCAGTTTACCAATGTCACTTTGGGCCGAACTAATTAGCCATGCTTAGACCCGTGCTACCTAGCGGTATAGGCAATTATACGTCCCAACCTTTAGCCCTCTATCATGCATAGGAATTAGATTGTCAAACTAATTTAGCTACACATGCTAGAATTTGATGAAGAACAAGCAAGAAATGCATAAACAAGCTAAATGGCTTAACATTCACAAAGGGGAAAAATCTCCCCAAACATCCATAATTTACAAATCCAAACCCAAAATCAAGCACTTACCTTGGTTTAGCCTTCCATGGGGGTTGGATTAATCCAATCTCCCATGGAAGAGCTTGGCATCATGCACAAAGAAGGAGAAGAAGTACAAAAATGGCGGAAAATCGTCTTGGAACCGAGAGGAGAAGCTTGAGGAAGAAGGAGAGGGAAAGAATGGCTGCAAAACTGAAGTTTTCACGCCTTTTAAGCTCGGAGCGTCTCGACGCTAGGCCAGCGTCTCGACGCTAGGCCAGCGTCTCGACGCTGTGCCCTAAGTTGGCAGGCGCGCGCGCGCGGGGCGGCGTCGAGACGCGCGCGCAGCGTCGAGACGCTTGCGCTCGACGCTTGCTCTCGGGTGGAACTTCAGAATCACGCTTCAGACTTCGGGGCGTCGAGACGCTCGGCCAGCGTCTCGACGCTGTCGGCGTTGAGCGAGCGTTGAGACGCGCGCTCGACGCTGATGCACGTCTATGTTGGGGAATCGTCGGGGCAGCGTCGAGCTAGCGTCTAGACGCTGGGGCGCACGCAGATCTTCAATGACGGGCGCGCGGGCGAGGCGGACACGGGCGAGGGCGCGCGGGCGCGCCCGGACATGGGCGAGGCGGAGCGGGCGAGGGCGCGCGGGCGCGAGGCGAGGCGGCGCGCGGGCGCGAGGCGAGGCGGCGCGCGCGTCTGGCCGTCTGGGCGCGGGCGTGCGGTGCTTGCGAGCGGCGCGCGCGCGTGCTGCGTTCGTTGGGCGCCTGGGCGCTGGGCGCCGGCGCTTGGGCGCCGGCGCTTGGGCGCTGCCCTCTCGGCTCTTAGCCCACTTTTGGGTCGTTTTGGCTCCCGAGCTCCGTTTGGCCTATCGTTTTGACCCGAACACTTCCCGAAACATGTTAAATGACCTTTTTAGCCCCGAAAATCATCAATGGACTTCCCGAGCTCTTCACCATGAAATCACCTACAAGGAAGCATTTTAATCAATATATATCATGGTTTTAGCTAGAATTAGGGACATTAAGATAGCTCTATTTTGGAGCTATCAATGGAGTTCGAGATGGATGGACTTGCTGCTGCACAGTCATTGTCCATGGCCTGCCTGATGGACTTACAACGAAAGTTAGCCCAATGGGCTGAGTATTCGCAGGCAAGGGACCAAGAGCTGGCTGAGCACCTGCGGTGCACGTTCCCCACCTTCCCTGCTGGATTGTTGAGTCCTTGGGTGCCTCCAAGTGAGAGAAATGATGAAGAAGATAAGGATGAATGAATGCCAGACTGATGGCATTCGAGGGAGTATTTCTGATCCCTTTCAAAACAAAAAAAAATATCTGCTTTTCTGTGACTAGTTACCCCCCCAATAATCAAACTGTTTGTTCTGTTTTAATTTCTTGATTAGCCTGCTTAGTTTAAGTTTATTTTCGTATGATTAGTTAGCTTAGATAGTTTTTCTATTGCCTGTAGTTGTTTACGAATAGAACATCGCATGATAGGAGACTTGATCACGGTTACATCTGCTCTGTTGAACTCATTGCGAATTCTTTGCGGACCCCGCAATATTTTGTTAGTTTAAGCATGTTGTTGTATGACTTTCTGATGGGCTGTTTGTCTTTGAATCTCATTATTTGGCTGCATTGCTGATGTCCATAGGTAGTCTGTCTATTGAGCATGCTGGATGAGTGTCAAGTACACTCTTGTTAGTTTTAATTAGCTTCATAAATTGCTGAGCATGTACCTCTGTTAGACCTTACCATGTTGGTTTTAGTAAACTTCTGCTTATGAGTTATCTGAACTAGGATGGTCATTCTATCCCTATGAGTTTTAATCTCTGTCTGGTTTTTATTTAGACTAGATGCTTCTAAGATAAGTTTGGGGGTGTGCCATCTCAGACTCTCATTGGGGACAATGAGCAGTGTAAGTTTGGGGGAGGCAACCTCTAGGCCTAGGAACACTCCTCTCTCCTTTGAAAAATATACACACACTTCTTCTTTTTTTTAAAAAAAAATGAATAAGTAAGCAAAAGAAAAGTAAAGGGTATTGTCTCTCTCTAAGGATGCTGAGTAATCAGGGCCATTTGTGTAACCCACAAGTGGCACTGCATCAAAAGGCAGTTCAAAGAGGAGACTTTGCCAAAAGGAAAAAGAAGGAAAAATGAAATCAAAGAAGAAGAATGTGGGCGACAAAGTTGCAACCTAAGTGCTTAGATGTCCTGAGAAATTGAACTCTGATCCTAAGTTTGTTAGGCACAGGGTTGTAGCTTGAAGGGTTATCAAGGGAGATGAGTGTATATCCAACATAGTGATGCCAGGGTTTAGTATGTTTTATGGACTGTACTCTGTTACTCGTGTGTGCTAAGCCTGGTATGACTCTAAGGAATCCTAGGTAGCTCAAAAATAAAAACATTCGAAGCATGTACTGAGTCTGAGTTAAAACTAGGGAGAATTTGAAAGCTTATGGATGACTGCACAATGAACCCAATGATATAGGCAGATAAACCATCGGTTAGAGAGTTAGTAAAAACATAAGGTTTAAAGGCAAAGGAAATCAGAATAGGCAGAATATGAAGTTAGGTTGAACCTAGAAGAGTAGCACAAGACAGCAATGCCTTTGATAGTAAGCCTAGGGAAGTCAGCAAGTCAGTTAGATAGAGTTTGGAAGACAAGATTTAGCAGCCAAAGTAAGCATTTATATTGCTCGAGGACTAGCAATAACTCAAGTTTGGGGGTGTGTTACCTCTCCAAAAGTACATTATTTAGGGCTATAATTACCTTTAAAGCATGTACATTCTTGAGTGTTTTTGTTAGGAGTTAGCTTAATGTGTGCATAAATGTGAGAATTTGAGAAATGATGCTAGAATAGGACTTATTTGGAAAAGGAACGAAAAAGGGTGTAAAATGATGTAAAAAGAGATAAAATGTACATTGCAGGAAACATTGCGAAAACATTGCTGAAACCGCAATAAAGCATTGCGGCCTCGCAAGGAAATCGCAATGCCAGTCTTCTTCTGCTGAACTTTTCCATCCATCAGTCGTCATTGTTGCGATCTTCCAGCCGCCTAAGCTTTCCACTGCTGCCACGTGGAAGATTGTTGTTCAAAATGGATGGATATCCACGGCTGAAGGTACCTGCAGAAGCTATAAAAAGAGATGGATGATGAAGGGAAAAGGAGACTCAGAAGCGTGGAGATCCCATCTGCAAAGCAATCTGCAGACAAAATTCCTTCTCTCGTTTGTTGGAACGAAGAAATCAGCCCTTGGCGTCGATAATTCGAGAGGAAGAAGAGAAGATCCTTCTTCTCTTCTGATTGAATTCATCCCCAAGATCAGCTAATCTTCCCCTTCATCCAAGGCGTTTAGCAACGTGGAGGATCCAAGCACTTTTACAGCTTTCCTTACTGTTTTCTCTTTACTGATTCCATTTGCAACATTGTCTGATTCGTTCTCCTATACATGTGATCTTTACTGCCTTTATATCATTGCACGTTGTTCGTATGAAATGTTCTGAACCTTAGTTTTACAGAGCAATCAATTAAGTTTTGTTGAGTTCTTCATTTTGTTATTTCTATTCAATTGCTTTTATTGAATTCTCTAAATCATGATCAATCAATCCATCTCTGTTAGTTCTTCTAAAAACACGAGTAACTAAACTAAGAAAGGTCTGCTAAAGATGAATCTATAGGCTAGAAATACGAGAGTCCAGCATGTAGAGCAGCATGAGTGCATTGAATGTATGTGAGCTTCAGCCCATGGGCAATTTCGACCGACCATCCATTTTGTCTAAAGAACTCCTAACCTCCGGAAGGCGTAAGAGTTCAGAGTCATCCATTCATGCTAGCCTTTTATGGTAACCAGAAAATGACCTAGGAATAGGCGTTCTCCTAGCACGTTGGTTAGCTTGCTTGTATAAATAGGTTTTTATGTCTTACTTGGATATGAGTGAACTAAAGATCTAATGCATGTAATCGAGAGATGCATGAGAATTAGCTAAAACGATGCATGATATGTTAATCTACTGCTGAATGATCGTAGTTAAGTGCCTATAGAGGAGTCTTAAGTCGACCTTGCTGCCTTACTTTGCTTTTAGAATCGTTGCCAATTTATTGCTAGATTATTGCGAGAACCGCAATAAAACAGTACTGCTTTTTGCCTTAGTCTTTTTATTAGCTTTTTATCTTTGCGATTTTATTGCGAAAACATTGCGAGTCCCGCAATTATTCTCCTTCACATTATAGCTTTATCTCTTCCCTTGCTTTACATTCTCAATTGCATCCTTCTTGCTTCTTTATTCTTTCAGTACATCAACCCCAAATCTACCCAATTTAAGTGACCTTATCTAATTTAGCACCTCAACTCGTTAGTAACTAAACTCAATCTCTGTGGGAAAACGAATTAAAAAATACTTATCACTTGCTGCAGACCATGTATGCTTGCATGATCTGAGTGGTCTTCGCATTTACATTTTACATACACAAGGAGCACGCAACAAGTTCACCATCTTATATGGAGGGCTTTCCAACAGTGTATCCCAACTAACGTTAACCATCAAACTAGACATATGGAGGTCTCCAATTTATGTCTTTTATGTAAGAGAAAAGAAGAAACATTCAACCACGCTCTTTTTCATTGCAAGAGAGCTAAAAAGATTTGACGTCTCTTTTACCATATTTCTGGTCGGTCTTTGAGGTTAGTATGCCCATTCAGGACCGATGGATTGATATCTCCCTTAAATTTCTGAAAGTGGAATTTTCTCTTGTGTGTGTGGCTACTTGGGCCATTTTGAATGATAGAAACACAGTTATTCATTCTTCTCCTCAGTGGCCCTCAGGGTTAGTGGATTCGAAACTACTTTGATGATTTTTTTGTTGGGTTTTATGTCCTAAAACTCGTGGTTTGTAAACTGAATGTATATTCTATTTTGCAATAAAGTTGTTATTGAGTTTTATTCAGTAAAGTTGTTATTGAATAAAGTGAATTGTGTTTAATTTTAACCTAACTCCAATAAACAAAGAACCCATGGCTATAGGCTGTATACTTGAACTTTATGTGTGACATGATTGTGGATCAAGTTCAAGTAATAGCCAGAACGGTCAATAGTATAGGGATAAGGCTGGGTACCTTATCCTGGGGACACTATTGGACGCGGCCCGCTTTGCATAGTTCAAACGATGTGATCCGAAATCGTTCATGTGGAGACATGTGAGTGAGGGCGTCCTATGCAATGAGTTTGCATAAGGCTGAACCGCGAAACAAGTCGATCTTTCTTTATAACTCCGTTTACTGTAAAGACCAACTTTTTCATATGATGACCTAGGTAACTCGATCTGAATCCTGAGCACGCTAGGAACTCCTGTTTATTCGGCCTTATCCTTTGAATTGTATGGGTGAGAGTGACCCGAGATCGCCGACTCAATAAGCTTATCATCTTGGGGATAAGACCGGGTAGGTAGCTGGGAACATAGTCTTGCGAGATGGAATTCACTCCTACCCGCCTTGAGGGATTAGTAGAAAGGTTGTTCCCTTAAGTGCTGACTCCGAGTCTTAAACTAGGGATCCCACCCTCTCATTGGCCCGAGAGGGACTTGGTATAGTGATGAGATCACATATCAATCGGTTTGGTGGTTGGACCACAAACCAATAGTTCATTAGAGGATCAGTGGGACTTAAGAAACAAGATGTAATTACGGCGGTAAAACGGTTATTTTGACCCAGCTGTAATTACGAACGACTTGTGAAGGATCGACTTACTGATGATGGTTATATCAAGAGGACAAAAATATATCTACGGTGAGGAGAGTGCAACCCTTGGACTTTAGTGGAGTCTCTGGGGTTAACGAATGTTGGTTAGCTTGGCTAAAGAGTTTGGTCGGTTAATCTCGAATCGTTAGAGCTCATGATTTGTAGGTCCTTTAGGTTCTCCTGGCTAGCTCGGATTAAGCCGTGTAACAATATGAGAGAAAAAGAATTTGAATTTATTCAAATTCGTTTTTGGAAGAATGATGGACATATTTAAATATGATTTAAATATGGGATCGATCTAAAACATGAATAGGGATTCATGTGTGATGATTCGGTTTAAGAAACCAGGATTAGTCTTATTTTTGAATTAATATTTGATATTGAATTAAATAATAATATTAATTAATTAAAAAGTTTAATTAATTAAAATTTATTTTGTTTATTAAAATTAATTATGAATTAATTTTAAAATGACAAAATATTACAAGTGGGATTATCCAAGTCAAAGTGGATTTATCCAAGTTTAGTGGATTTATCCAAGTTGTGAAGTGGATTGTGAATCACCAACAACATGCATAAACTCATCAATTTTGGAATACTTGGTTGAAGACTAATCCATCCAATTTGAGGTGTCATGATAAGCAAAGAGTTTGTTGCATGTGAATTGCCTATAAATTGGATGAAGTTCAAATGATTTGACGTTGATGAATTTTCAAAGAGTTTGAATATTTGGATGAGCATGAAGAGTTCATGTTACTTGAGAAATTAGAAAGCTAAGTGTTAGATATTTCTCACAAATTCCTCATAACTTTCATCTTCCCATCTTCTTCTTCCAAACTTTTTCTTTCATAAAGAAGTCCCACCACTCCGTTGCTCGGCCCGAGGATAGCGGGACTACCGGAGGTGGTTCTCGAGGAGTTCGAGGGAAACTTCGAAGGTGTTCGTGAGGAGATTCGAGCATCGGGATTAGAAGCTTTTAGAACTACAAGAGGTAAGTGTTCTAATTTCTTTTATTTCTAGTTTTGAGCATGTTTCTAGTTTAGCTAAATTGATGAAATTAGAGTGTCAATGATCCGACTCGCTTCTGCTGCGCTACATGCGCTCCATCAATTGGTATCAAAGTGTTTTTTGGTCACTCAATTTGCATCAATTTGAGCTCGGTGGGTATTTGTTTTAGAAATTAATTTTCTGGGCGTCTAAAGTGTTATTCCAGTTTTGGCATATTTGTTTTGAGTTTTTATTTGTACTTCTGTTTGTAAATGCCCGAGCGTGTATGGGGTTTAATGTGTGCAAAAAAGTATGTAAAAAATTTGGAGTCATTAGAGTCCATATAGGCTTTCAATTCGAAGACAGAAGCTCGGGTGTCGGAAAAAAACACCTTGCTGTTTTTTTTTCCTGCAAAATTTCAGCACAAAACCGGTTCAGCACAAGGTGGAAGAAACGGTCCGGTTCGGCCCTCGGGCGGTCCGGTTCACTAAAAGTCAGACCGGTTTCGGGTTCTTCACCCTCTGACGGTTCAGTTCAGCGCTCGTTTGGTCCAGTTCGGGTTGGTTTTGGTCCGGTTTCGAGTTGTTGAAGACGGGTTTGCTGTTTTGAACCGGTTCAGTTTTTGTTGAAGATTTTGTTGCTGTTTTTTGGCCGGTTCAAGCATTTTTAAGCTGGTTCGGGGCGGTTCGAAGGGTTCGGAAGCGTCTCAACCTAGTTTATGAATTATTAAAGTAATAATTTAGTTGCTTTCTTGCCCGTGATGCCAAAACCGGTCCACTTTAGTGTGTTTAATTAATTATGTATTGTGAATGTATGTTTTAATTAAAGTCTCTTGTATGTGCATAAAGTATGCCATATAGATTTCAAATCTCACCATAGGAAGCATGTTGCATGCATTGAAAGTATAATATAAGTGGTATGTTGTATAGTATGCATGCTTAATTCATGAGAATTAATACAAGTGTTATATTAATTTATGAATTTGATCTTGCTTGTTTAAAAGTGTAATTGATATAAGTGTTATATTAATTGTGAAATTAAACATACAATATAGTTGCCTTAGTTGAATATAATTGTTATATTCTTGCTTGGGAAGCATGTTATAAAATGAATGTAATGGTTATATTCTAGCTTAGGAAGCATGTTATAGAATGTCTTTGTTTTATAAAGCGTTGTAAAATGAGATAGACATTTAAAATCTATAACAAAGATAAATGCATGCTCACTAAGGGTTAAAGAATTCCAATGCGATTAGGAATGTAGTATCGATTCGTTTTAATAGTTAAAAGAGGTCGATATCTTGTAAAGCTAAGGTTACAAGAGAACTCACCCGGTGAGATCCTGTACTAAGGTTGGAGGTATTTAAGATGACGGTTTACGGAACACCTCCTACCTGCGGATCGATCCGGTACTTGAGTTAAATTAACCCGGCTTTATGAGCATGCACGTGAGAGGTGTAAGGTTTTAACGCGTTTATCACCTAGACATCTTAGGTAAAATCTTGTTTTACCTAGACTTAGGTTTTATTGTCTTTAGCCGGATAATGCCTAAGTAAAAGTATACCCAAACCGTTCAAAAATACTTAGTAGTGGTGTTGAAAAGGTATATATGATATATCAATCTCCTCCTACGCTCTCTGTGAAGTTCACACCGTGAGATTTATGTTCGGCCTCATGATGTCAATAGGGCATCTCCAGACGGGTGTTGTTTGCATAAATCAATAGCAAGGTGAATGAATAAAGTATTTATAGTAAGTGGGAGAAGGAAGTATGTCAATACATCCTACGGTCTCCTCCATTGGATTGAACCGTGAGATTCCTATGTTTCGCCTGCGGGTTGCTCTTAGAGGCACCGTCCATACGGAGGGCCGTTTCATGGGAGTCGGAACATCTCAGTCACCAGAAATGGATAAAGATTACTTAGAGTCATTCCCAACGCTGACATTCCATACGGTTGCACTGTTGGGGCCGCCCTAAGAAATCTAAAAATGGCGGGTCACACTTACAAGATTTGTTAAAGAGTTAGTAAATTCTTGACCAAACAACGATAACTAAGATGCTATAGGAATATGAGTTATTCTGGTGTTAACATTTAATCAAGATTGTCTTGGTTCAGTGAAGGAGTGGTTGACTGCCCCACGGTAGCAATTATTCCGACTCACTGAAGTATCGCTGCAAATTAATAATGAGTTTATGGGTACATTATTACTTTTTGCTAAATTCTTGATTGGTTGTTAAAAATAGGTTAAGTTCAATTCACTAATAAAATTCATTCTTTTCAGCATGTCTAGCTCTAGTTCATTTATCCAATTACTAACTTCCGATAAACTGAACGGCGATAACTACACGACCTGGAAATCGAACTTGAATGCGATTCTTGTTATCGATGATCTTAGGTTTGTCTTAACAGAAGAATGTCCTCCCCCTCCTAGCTCGTCTGCAACTCGAAATGTTCGAGATGCATTTGACAGGTGGACTAGGGCTAATGATAAAGCCCGAGTCTACATCTTGGCCAGCACATCCGATGTGTTAGCTAAGAAGCATGAGGTAATGGTCTCCGCTAAGGAGATCATGGATTCATTACAGACGATGTTTGGACAACCGTCCTCATCGATCTATCATGATACCCTCATGGAGAGGAAATATGAGAAGAAACAACAAAATAAATATGATTTACTCGTTGTTGAAACATGTTTAGTGGAACATGATAGTTCTGCTTGGATACTGGATTCAGGAGCCACTAACCATGTTTATTCTTCTTTCCATGAAACTAGTTCCTGGCAGCTGCTTGCTGAAGGTGAGATAAACTCTCAGGGTTGGAACAAGAGAGGTTGTCTCAGCCAAGGCAGTGGGAGCTGTCAAGTTGTTATATAGAGATAGTTTCATTTTACTTGAAAATGTACTGTTGGTTCCTAGGTTTAAAAGGAACCTTGTATCTATCTCTTGTTTACTTGAACATTTGTATAAAGTATCTTTTGATTTTAATGAAGCGTTCATTAGCAAAAGAGGTGTACATATATGTTCTGTGAAACTTCAAAACAACTTGTATGTGTTAAGACCAACAGAGGCAAAAGCTATTTTGAACACCGAGATGTTTAAAACAGCTGAGACTCAAACTAAAAGGCAGAAACTTTCTCCAAGTACCTATCTCTGGCACTTGAGACCAGGCCACATTAATCTCAATAGGATTGGGAGATTGGTTAAGAGTGGTCTCCTAAATCGTTTAGAGGACAACTCTTTACCACCATGTGAGTCTTGTCTTAAGAGAAAGATGACCAAACGATCTTTTTTCTGAAAAAGGTCATAGGTCCAAAGAAACTCTAGAGCTTGTACATTCAGACCTTTGTGGTCCGGTGAATGTTAAAGCACGAGGAGGGTATGAATATTTCATCAGCTTCATTGATGATTATTCTAGGTACGACTATCTTTACCTAATGCATCATAAGTCTGAAGCTCTTGAAAAGTTCAAGGAGTATAAGGCAGAGGTTGAGAACACATTAGGTAAAATGATTAAAACACTCCGATCAGATCGAGGTGGAGAGTATATGGATTTAAGATTCCAGGACTATATGATAGAACATGAAATAGTATCCCAACTCTCAGCACCCGGAACACTGCAGCAGGACGGTGTGTCCGAAAGGAGAAATAAAACCCTGTTAGACAAGGTTCGATCTATGATGAGCTATGCTCAACTGCCTAGTTCGTTTTGGGGAACTGCAATAGAGGCTGTGTTAAGTCTCTGAAAGTGACTTATTTAGGACCCATTTAGCTTAAGAAGATGTGCACTTTTAGGTGTTTTTGATAGCATTTGGCCTAGACCTATGCTTAAATATGAAAATGAGAAGAAGGTAGCTAAATTAGGACTTATGCACAATAGGAAAGAAAAGGGTTCAAAACCGAAGGAAAAGAATGAAAAAACTGCATTGCGACAGCATTGCGAAAACATTGCTGAGGCCGCAATTATTCAAGTGAAAACCGTAAGTTGACTGATCATTTTCTGTTAATTTCCGTAATTTCAGGGATTCATTCTTTCTCCTCCATCCATTCTGATATATGACGTTGAAGATTGATGGTTCTCCTTGGCCCAAACGCACCTGCAAACTACTATAAAAGGGGGCCAAAGTCGGAGGTTCAGTCATCATCCGAAAGCGTAGAAGCCTTCTCACAGTCCACTTTTTCTCCCTGTTTTCCTTTGCCGTCTGTTGGAGTGAGAGTCTCAGCTGTTGGAATCGATAATCTGATAGGAAGGAGAGGAGATTCTTCTTCTCTCTCGATTGGATTCATCCAAGCAAGGCTGACCTTTCATCCCCTTCATTCGAGGCGACTGCAACGAAGCTTTCAAGCGCCATTTTACTGTTTTCTGTCGTTCTTCTTCTAATTTCCAGTTTTGATCATTGTTGTTCCTAGTTTAGTGTTTTAGTTACTGCATTTCGTTGTTGTCTGTCGTTGAATTACTGCCTTTAAGTTTCTCTTTGTTCGTTCAACATTCAAAGTAATCAGAGTGCAAGTTTCATTTCACGGTTTCCTTCTTCTGCTGCTACGGTTTTGTCTTGCTGTTTTAAGTTTATTTCCCTTCTAAGCATGTCTGTTTCATCTTACATTTCTGTTCTCTATATATCCATGAGTAGCTAAGTCACTTAGGGGCATGCTAATGACAGAACTATAGGCTAAAAAACGTGAACCAAGCATGTAGGATCGCCTTCGAAACATTGATTGTATGTAAGCTTCATCCCACGGGCAATTTCGATTGGCCATCCATTTTGTCCAAAGAACTCCTAACCTCTGGAAGGAGTAAGAGTTCAGAGTCATATAATCATGCTAGCCTTTCATGGTAATCAGGAAACGGCCTAGGAATAGGCGTTTCCCTAGTACAAACTAAACACTTCTGTTTTAACAAGATGATTAAGACCTTACTTTGAAGTCGAGTAAACTTAGGAATCTAAAGCATGGAATCGGACGATACATGAGATAGAGTGAGTTTGATGCATAGAGAGTAGATCCAGTGCTTGAGAATCGTATAATAATGCCTATAGGATAGTCATTAGTAGCCCTTAACTCACCCAATTACACACTTTCGCTGCTGTTTAATTGCGGAAACATTGCGGTCCCCGCAATTCTGCTAAATTTTCATTCTGTTTAGTTGTTTTCTTCTTCGTTTATCAATTCCATCTCTTGTCCTTTGAGTCTAATTTCAACTTGCATTTGTTTATGTTATATTCCTTTACACATTCAGCAAAAAGTAGATAATTAAAAACCAACTTTACCCCATCAAATCCACCCCATCTTTCTTAACAAATACACTTCGCGAATAGCTAAACATAAGTCTCTGTGGAAAAAACGAATGAAATATACTTACTACTTGCTGTGAGACCATGTATGCTTGCATGTTCTGAGTGCTCTCTCTACTTTCTTGCTTATTTATCTTACACATTGAGCACGCAACAAGTTTTTGGCGCCGCTGCCGGGGACTTATTTTAAGTGAAAACGAAGTTTGTTAAGTCTGAAACACCAAGATATTTTCCATTGGATTTGATCCATTTCCATTTCTTTTTCAGGTACCATTTAGGGGTAGTTTATGAATGAGACTCCAAGTAGTGATCTAGAGTTCAACCCTGAGCCCGAGAGATTACTTAGAGCTAGAAATAGAGCCAAGAAACGTCTCTTTAAACAACCCCTCTTACCTCAAATAATTGCTGAAACCGCAGAGTCTCCGCAATCCACTCAAGAAGAAATGGCTGGAATAGATCAAAACCTGGTGCCTGTCACTCGCAATCCCATTGAAATAGCGAATGACAAGGATAGCGCCATCCTTTCATACCTCGTACCTATGCCTGGGGAGCTGAACCCCAGCATAATCCGTCCTGAAATCACTGCCAACTCATTCGAGTTAAAGCCAGTGATGTTCCAAATGTTGTCCACTGTGGGACAATTCTTTGGAATAGAAAATGAGGACCCCCATAACCACCTTAGGAACTTCCTAGGAGTTAGTGACACATTCCTGATTCCTGGAGTTTCCCAAGAAGCCCTGAGGCTATATCTGTTCCCTTACTCTTTGAGGGACAAAGCCAAAACGTGGTTAAATTCATTACCCTCTGGATCTGTCCTCAATTGGACAGACTTAGCAGAGAAATTCCTAGTCAAATATTTCCCACCAGATAGGAATTCGACCTTTCGTGATGATATCATCAAATTCAAACAAGCTCCAAGTGAGTCTCTTCACGAAGCTTGGACAAGATTCAAAGACCTTCTCATTAAATGTCCACACCATGGCATCCCATGGTGTATCCAAATAGAAGTCTTCTTTAAAGGATGCAACCCCAGCACCAGACAAGTTCTAAACTCATCCGCTGGAGGTTCCATGTTGTCCAAGAGTTACAACGAAGCCTATGAGATCTTGGAGAAGATCTCAGCATCTCACTGTAGGTGGTCAGATGATCCAGTTGAGCCAACTAGGGCTCAAGACAAGGATGCTCTAAGTGCAATGAGCACCCAAATAAACGCCCTGACCAACCTAGTTAAGCAAATGGCTCAGGCCAATCTCCAAACCAGTGCCAACACCGCCACAGCCATGTCAATGGGCACCCAACCAAGTCAAGGTGAGGCACTTGTCTGTGGATTCTGTGGGGAAGGGCACCCATATGAATACTGCCCTGGGAATCCATCCTCAGTCTGCTACATTGGAAGCCAGCAGCAGCCTAGGAATAACCCCTACTCCAACACCTATAACCCTGGTTGGAGAAACCACCCTAACCTGTCATGGGGTGGCCAACAAAACACTAACCAAAATTCTAACCAACCAAGGCCGAGTGGAACACCTGGTTTCACTCCTCAACATAACCAGTCAATGTACCAAAAACCATACAATCAACCTGTAGGATCTTCTGTAGAAAACCTACTCAAGGAATACATCGCTAAGAATGATGCTACGCTTCAAAGCCAGCAAGCTACTCTTAGGAGCCTAGAAAACCAAATAGGGCAATTAGCCAATGAACTTAAGAGTAGGCCCCAAGGTAGACTCCCTGCTGACACCGAGGTACCAAGGAGAGATGGTAAAGAACAAGTTCAAGCAATTGAACTTAGGAGTGGAAGACCACTGGTGAGCAACACAAAAGACATACCAAAGAGAGTAGAGAACACTGAGTCTAGTGCTCCACTGGAGTCTCTACCAAACCAAGGTCCACCACCAACTAGCACATCAGGAGCCAGGCTAGAACCAATTATTGAGGAGGTAGAAGAAATTCCAAGGCCTCCACCTATCCTAAAGCGCCCTGACATACCTGCATATGTGCCACCACCTCCATACCCTCGAAGGCTTAAGAAGAAGCAGGAACAGGAAGTTCATTTTAATAAATTCTTAGAAATTCTTAAGCAAGTGCATGTTAACATTCCTTTTGTAGAAGTTTTACAGTCTATGCCTTCTTATGTAAAGTTTTTGAAGGACATCATTACTAACAAAAAAATAATTGGTGAGTTTGAAACAGTAAACCTCACTGAGGAGTGCAGTGCCATCCTCCAGAACAAGCTGCCCAAGAAGGAGAAGGATCCTGGTTCCTTCACCTTACCTGTAGAACTTGGAGGCAAGCACGTGGGCAGAGCGCTTTGTGACCTGGGCGCCAACATAAATCTCATGCCCCTGTCCCTATTCCGCCAGTTGGGAATAGGAGAAGCACGTCCAACCACTGTCACTTTACAACTAGCAGACAGATCCATTGCATATCCAGAAGGTAAAATTGAGGATATTCTAGTTAAAGTTGACAAGTTTATTTTCCTTGCAGATTTCATTGTCCTGGACTATGAGGCAGACAAGGAAGTCCCCATCCTGCTAGGCAGACCATTTCTAGCCACAGGTAGGGCACTTATAGACGTCCAAAAAGGTGAGCTCACTATGAGGGTTCATGATGAAGAGGTGAAGTTTAGCGTATATAAAGCTTTAAGGTACCCCTCTGACCTTGAATCCTGTGCTAGCATGGACGTAGTAGACTCCTTGATGGAGGAACAATTAGAGCATGTATTATTAACTAAGCATGCTAACGAATATGTACAATTAGATATAGCTGACTTGAATGTATCTGACATAATGGATATGCCTGTAGATAAACCACAACATGTATGTATGAATATAGATTTAACTGATAGATCTGTGAATCCTTTAAAGCCCTCCATTGAGCATCCACCTATTTTAGAACTGAAACCACTACCTACTCACCTCAAGTATGCATATCTAGGAAGTAATGAAACTCTGCCTGTTATCATTTCTTCTAAATTAAGTGAAAAGCATGAGGTTGAACTGATTTTATTGCTTAAGCAACATAGGAAGGCTATAGCATGGACTATTGCTGATATTCGAGGCATTAGCCCTTCTTATTGCATGCACAAAATTATACTAGAGGAAGAGCACACACCTAGGGTAGATCACCAGCGTAGGCTAAACCCCTCTATGAAAGAGGTAGTAAAGAAGGAAATAATAAAATGGTTAGATGCAGGAGTGATCTTCCCAATAGCAAGTAGCCAGTGGGTGAGCCCCATCCAATGTGTACCTAAAAAGGGGGGAATAACTGTGGTAGTCAATGAGAACAACGAACTGATTCCAACAAGGACTGTCACAGGGTGGAGAGTGTGTATGGATTACAGAAAATTAAATAAAGAAACTAAAAAAGACCATTTTCCTCTTCCGTTCATTGACCAGATGTTAGACAGAATAGCTGGTAGAGCCTACTATTGTTTCTTAGATGGCTATTCAGGCTATAATCAAATAACCATAGACCCTAAGGATCAAGAGAAGACCACCTTTACTTGCCCTTTTGGAACCTTTGCCTTTCGCAGAATGCCTTTTGGCTTATGCAATGCACCGGCAACTTTCCAAAGGTGCATGATGGCAATCTTCTCTGAGTTGGATGAGTCCATGATAGAAATATTCATGGATGACTTCTCAGTCTTTGGGGACTCATTTTCAAACTGTCTAGAAAACCTAGGACAAGTCCTGGCTAGGTGTGAGGAGACCAACCTAGTCTTAAATTGGGAAAAATGCCATTTTATGGTGGATGAGGGGATTGTCTTAGGACATAGAGTGTCGAGGGCAGGAGTCGAAGTTGACCGAGCCAAAATTGAGATCATAGAGAAGTTGGTAGAGCCCCAGAATGTCAAAGCCATTAGAAGCTTCTTAGGGCATGCTGGCTTCTACAGAAGGTTCATTAAGGACTTTTCTAAGATAGCCAAGCCTCTGTGTGAGCTATTAGAGCTAAATAGGCCCTTCATCTTCTCTAAGGAATGTGTAGTAGCTTGGACCACCCTTAAGAAAGCACTAGTCACAGCCCCTATCATAGTAGGACCAAATTGGGATCTTCCCTTTGAAATGTTATGTGATGCCAGTGACTATGCTGTAGGAGTAATGTTAGGCCAGAAGATTGACAAGCTGACACACCCTGTCTATTATGCTAGTAAGACCTTGAATGAGGCTCAATGTAATTATACAACTACTGAGAAAGAGATGCTTGCTGTAGTGTTTGCTTGCGAAAAATTTAGAAACTATATTGTAGGCACTAGGACAATTGTATATACTGACCATTCTGCCTTGAAATATCTTATGAGGAAGGCTGATGCAAAGCCTAGGTTGATTAGATGGGTGTTATTGCTGCAGGAATTTGATTTGGACATTCGGGACAAGAAAGGATGTGAAAACGTGGTTGCAGATCACCTGTCTCGATTGCAGCACAATTGCGAAAAAATTGCGGACCCCGCAATTTCTGATGCTTTTATTGATGAACATGTCTTTGCTTTGACTCATCGTGATAACGATGAGGAACCTTGGTTTGCTGACATTGCTAACTTCCGTGCATCACAGGTATTACCAGTGTTCAAGGGAGGACAAGAGAAGAAGAGGTTCCTTCATGAAGCAAGGAAATTCATCTGGGACGACCCCACACTTTACAGAACCTGTGCTGATGGCTTGCTAAGGAAGTGTGTTTCAGCTGCTGAAGCGAAGTCTGTGCTGCAGCACTGTCACACATCTCCTTATGGTGGACACTTTGGTGGCCAAAGAACAGCTGCAAAGGTATTTCAGAGTGGCTATTATTGGCCAACGATCTTCAAAGATGCCCACAACTATGCCCACAGCTGTGATGAATGCCAAAGAACAGGTAACCTCAGTCGAAAGGATGAGATGCCCCTCACCTACATCTTAGAGTTAGAGCTCTTTGATGTATGGGGCATTGACTTCATGGGGCCATTCCCCCCATCATCAGGTAACCTCTACATATTAGTGGCAGTGGATTATGTGTCCAAGTGGGTAGAGGCCAAAGCATGTCCTAATAATGATGCTAAAACAGTCACCAACTTCTTGCATAGGCACATTTTTACTAGGTTTGGGACACCTCGTGCTATCATTAGTGATGAGGGGTCACATTTCATTAACAAGGCTATGGAAAAAGTATTGGCTAAGTATAACATTAGACATAGAGTAGCCACTCCCTATCACCCACACTCAAATGGCCAAGCTGAAATCTCAAATAGGGAAATTAAGAACATCCTAGAAAAAGTAGTCAAACCTAATAGGAAAGACTGGTCCTTCAAGCTTGAGGATGCACTTTGGGCTTATAGGACAGCATATAAGACACCTCTAGGAATGTCCCCTTATAGGCTGGTTTATGGCAAGACTTGTCACTTACCACTTGAGTTAGAAAACAAAGCATTTTGGGCCATGAAGGAATTGAATTTTTGTGTAAAAGATGCAGGAACACTAAGGTCTTTACAATTACATGAGCTTGATGAGCTTAGGCATATGGCCTATGAAAATGCTAAGATGTACAAGGAAAAGACCAAGATTTGGCACGATAGTAGACTTAGAGTTAAGGACTTTAAGAAGGGTCAACTTGTGTTGTTGTTTAACTCACGGTTGAAATTATTTCCAGGGAAACTTAAGTCTAGATGGTCGGGTCCATTTGTGATTACTAATGTGTTTGTTCATGGTGCCATAGAGATAAAGAACTTGCAGCAAGGTCAGCCATTTATGGTCAATGGGGCGAGGTTGAAGCATTACTATGAGGAAGGAGATGTGAAGACTCTCTCGGCCTTCCTCTTGACTGAAGCGTGACAATGAGAACGAGAGAGGACGAGTGGTTACTGTGCTCGTCAACATAAGGCTCATGCCTTAGTTTATTTTTTTTTTGCGATTTTCCGGTTGTCATTTGTGTGTTTTGTTGTGTGATTTTAATTACGTATTTGATATTGTTTTTATTTCTTTTTGTAGGGAATCGAAAGAGGGAATCAAGGAGAGTAATCCCAGCTTTAAAAATCAAAAAACGATCGAGCCAAATAAAAGATACGGACGAGCAAAGTTTGAGATTTTGATGAAAAAATATCCCTAGAATTGCGCTGGAATTGCAGGATCCGCAAAATAGAGCCGTTGGGATTTAGCCGTTGCCTTTATATCCGTTAGAAGGCGCTCGATCGATACGATTCTCTCATTCTCTGATTTCCAAGAAAACTGAGATTCTCTTCATCTTTGATCCTTCTCTCCAAACCTCCAAGATTCGACAATGGTGTCCACAAGGGCTGAAAGATCCGCAGCCAAGAAGAAGGCTGATGACGCAGCTGAAGCAGCTGCGAGGGAAGCACTGCTTACCCTTGCAGATGATGGTGCTGTTCGCACCGGCCCTCTGTCCAAGCTTCTGGTTCGTAGGAAGAAGTGGAGGGTCGTCACTGAGATCCCTGCTGGCCCTTCTGAACCGCAGGTACGCCCAAGAAGCGCCGGTGGAGTGTCGAGATGGCCGCCGAACCAAGCAGAGCAAAGACTCCCTCTGTGGAGAGTCAAGAATCAGATCGTGCGTCCCACGAGTCGACCAAGAGGGGTTCGTCGCCATCTGCATCACCTGCGCACAGCCCTTCACCATCTGAACCAGTGCACAGCCCAGAACTATGATCATCGCCGCCTGCACAGAGCCCTGCGACGCCGTCTTCACCACTGAATTCCGTGCAGACGCCTACAGCAGAGCAGAGTGCCACACCTTCGCACACGCCTCCACAGCCTGATCCTGAATTCCCCTATGGGGAGTACCAGGAATCCACTCAGGGCAGTGGGGAAGGTGGTGAAGACGAGGTCTTCTCGCCTGCAAGGGAAGCTAGTGCCGAGAGTCCTGCACGGCAGGATGATTCCATGGAAGAGACGTTGGGGGCATGCCTCCAGCAGATCAATATCAAGGCTAAGCTCAAGAAGAGGAAGAAGGCCAAGATTGTCAAGGCCAAGCGATCCAAGAAACTGAAGAAGAAGAAGGCCAAGAGGGTGCCTTCAGCAGACAAAGAGAGCACTGAGCCTTCGCTCAAACGACTCAAGGTTGAGGCTGCCGAGTCAGCCAAGCCAGCAGATAAGGGGAAGGCCAAACTCTACCCTGAAGACGAACCTCAGTCAGTGAGGTATGTTTCATCTGACGCTGAATCCAGGGGCGTTGAGTTAAGGAAGAGGGAGTTGCTGCACGAGAAAGGCTTCCTCGACCGACCTGCTGACCTGCCGCAGTTCTTGCGCGCAGGAGTGATCAACCATGGCTGGGAGGAATTCTGCAGACCGCCCAATCCAGCCTACACGAGCATGGTGTATGATTTCTACGCCAATGTGCTCAGCCCTGAGGATGGCCTGTCTGTGGTCAGAGGGGTAGAAGTGGATTTCTCAGCCAAGGCCATCAACGAAGCCTATGGTCTCAAAGGCCAAACACATACAGATTATGCACGGATCGTTGATGAGCCTACTGAGGCAGTGCTGGAAGAGGCCATTCGCACCATTGGCCAGCCTGAAGCTTCCTGGACCGTGTCACGCAATGGGAGGCACACTCTCATGAGTGCCAACCTCACGGCTAAGGCAGCTGTTTGGTTTTCGTTCGTGCGAAGGAGATTGTCCCCTGTGACTCACGAGACTACAATCAACCAGAGCCGATCGCTGCTGGTGTATGCGATAATGAGAGGTCTCACGATCAATGTGGGAGAAGTCATCACTGCGGCCATTGCTGAATGCGCCAAGAAAGGTAAGGGACCACTGTTTTTCCCTAATACCATAACCAAGCTATGTTTGCTTGCAGGAGTCCCCACCGAGCGCCTGGAGCAGCAGATGGCCTACACGGGCCACTTGGAGCTGCCTGCTAACCTGAGGCTGAGAAGGAAGGGGAATATGGAGTTTGAACTGGATAGGCTGGCTGCTGAACAGTCCCTATCCATGGCCTGCCTGATGGATATGCAGAGGAGAATGGCTCAATGGGCCACTTATGCGCAGGCGAGGGACAAGGAAGTTGCAGACCAACTGGGGTGCATCTTCCCTGACTTCCCCACAAATCTCCTGACTCCATGGGTGCCCCCACGACCACGGCAACCAGATGAGGATGAAGGAGTTTAAGTGCTGGTTTGAAGTGCACTAAAGGGAGTATTGCTGTTCCCTTAGAAAAAAAAACAATTTTCTGCTTTCTGATAGGACCATGTGAATTATGCTGTTTTTGGTTCAATTTTGATCTGTTTTAGATGTTTAGTTTTATGTTTTTCCTTTTGCTTAGTATAGTCTGATGTTAGCTGACTAGGTAGGATAGTTTAGTTTTATTTTTAGGAAGCTTGAGTGACTGGAAAAAGCATGCTTAGGGGCCTTAATCAATGTTATATCTGCCCTGATCTAATTGCGAAATAATTGCGGTACCCGCAATTTTCATGACTAAAAGCATGTTTTGGACTGTCTGTTTAGCTAGGCTGTGATCTGTTTAAATTCTATCTTTTCCTGCTAACATGACTGCCTTATATAGCTTATCTAAATGCATGCTGGATGAGTGTCATAGGACACCCTTTGATAGTTTAAATCGACCTCTAAAAAGCTCAGCATGCACAGCTTTGAGCCCTTAACCGTCTGTTTTTTTTAATTACTGCTGCTGTGATATTTTCTTTTAAATGTTCTGTCTATACCTAGGGCTTTTAGATTCTCTTTGTTTTACTTTAGACTAGATGCTTTTAGGACAAGTTTGGGGGTGTGCCACCTCAGACACTCATTGGGGACAATGAGTAGTTGAAGTTTGGGGGAGGCCACCCTAGGCCTAGGAACATTCCTCTCTCCCTTAGAAACATAAGCATTCTTCTTCTCCCTTACAAAAAATGATGAACTGAAAAAAAAAAAAAAATGAAAAATAGAATAAAGAGGGGGGTCTCTTTTAGGTTGCTAAGTAATCAGTGCCAAGTGTGTGACCCACAAGTGGCATTGCATCAAAAGGCAACCAAAGGAGAGGCCCCACCTAAGTAAGAAAAAGGGAAAAGAAAAGGGAAGAAGAATGTATACCTAGGAGTTATAACTTTGTGGCTTAGATGTCCTATTTAAAAAGAACTCTGATCCTCAATTAGCTAAGCACAAAGTTGTAACTCGTAGGGTTGTTTAGGGAGATGAGTGTTTATCCAATGTAGTGATGCCAGGGTTTAGGTTGTTCTTTAAAAGTACTACTGTCACCGTTAATACTAAGACTGGCATGACTCTAAGGAATCCTAGACAAATTAAGAATAAAACTAGAAGCATGTACTGAGTCTGAGGTAAAGCTAGGCAGAATTTGAAACCTTAGGGATAGTGGCATGATATGACAAAAGCAAATAGATCAGTTGTAGGAAGTTAATAAAAGCAGGTGAGTGTTAGGCAGGCGAAGTCAGAAGAAGCTAGATAAGAGGGTAGTTTTAAACTGAGAAGTGTGTCACAGGACAGCAGTGCTATAGATAGGGATATAGGGGAGTCAGTAGGTGGTTAAAGAAGGAGAAACAACAGCCTAGGGAAGTCCTTAGTATGCTTGAGGACAAGCAAAGCCTTAAGTTTGGGGGTGTGTTAAGTCTCTGAAAGTGACTTATTTAGGACCCATTTAGCTTAAGAAGATGTGCACTTTTAGGTGTTTTTGATAGCATTTGGCCTAGACCTATGCTTAAATATGAAAATGAGAAGAAGGTAGCTAAATTAGGACTTATGCACAATAGGAAAGAAAAGGGTTCAAAACCGAAGGAAAAGAATGAAAAAACTGCATTGCGACAGCATTGCGAAAACATTGCTGAGGCCGCAATTATTCAAGTGAAAACCGTAAGTTGACTGATCCTTTTCTGTTAATTTCCGTAATTTCAGGGATTCATTCTTTCTCCTCCATCCATTCTGATATATGACGTTGAAGATTGATGGTTCTCCTTGGCCCAAACGCACCTGCAAACTACTATAAAAGGGGGCCAAAGTCGGAGGTTCAGTCATCATCCGAAAGCGTAGAAGCCTTCTCACAGTCCACTTTTTCTCCCTGTTTTCCTTTGCCGTCTGTTGGAGTGAGAGTCTCAGCTGTTGGAATCGATAATCTGATAGGAAGGAGAGGAGATTCTTCTTCTCTCTCGATTGGATTCATCCAAGCAAGGCTGACCTTTCATCCCCTTCATTCGAGGCGACTGCAACGAAGCTTTCAAGCGCCATTTTACTGTTTTCTGTCGTTCTTCTTCTAATTTCCAGTTTTGATCATTGTTTTTCCTAGTTTAGTGTTTTAGTTACTGCATTTCGTTGTTGTCTGTCGTTGAATTACTGCCTTTAAGTTTCTCTTTGTTCGTTCAACATTCAAAGTAATCAGAGTGCAAGTTTCATTTCACGGTTTCCTTCTTCTGCTGCTACGGTTTTGTCTTGCTGTTTTAAGTTTATTTCCCTTCTAAGCATGTCTGTTTCATCTTACATTTCTGTTCTCTATATATCCATGAGTAGCTAAGTCACTTAGGGGCATGCTAATGACAGAACTATAGGCTAAAAAACGTGAACCAAGCATGTAGGATCGCCTTCGAAACATTGATTGTATGTAAGCTTCATCCCACGGGCAATTTCGATTGGCCATCCATTTTGTCCAAAGAACTCCTAACCTCTGGAAGGAGTAAGAGTTCAGAGTCATATAATCATGCTAGCCTTTCATGGTAATCAGGAAACGGCCTAGGAATAGGCGTTTCCCTAGTACAAACTAAACACTTCTGTTTTAACAAGATGATTAAGACCTTACTTTGAAGTCGAGTAAACTTAGGAATCTAAAGCATGGAATCGGACGATACATGAGATAGAGTGAGTTTGATGCATAGAGAGTAGATCCAGTGCTTGAGAATCGTATAATAATGTCTATAGGATAGTCATTAGTAGCCCTTAACTCACCCAATTACACACTTTCGCTGCTGTTTAATTGCGGAAACATTGCGGTCCCCGCAATTCTGCTAAATTTTCATTCTGTTTAGTTGTTTTCTTCTTCGTTTATCAATTCCATCTCTTGTCCTTTGAGTCTAATTTCAACTTGCATTTGTTTATGTTATATTCCTTTACACATTCAGCAAAAAGTAGATAATTAAAAACCAACTTTACCCCATCAAATCCACCCCATCTTTCTTAACAAATACACTTCGCGAATAGCTAAACATAAGTCTCTGTGGAAAAAACGAATGAAATATACTTACTACTTGCTGTGAGACCATGTATGCTTGCATGTTCTGAGTGCTCTCTCTACTTTCTTGCTTATTTATCTTACACATTGAGCACGCAACAGGCTGCTGTATATATTTTGAACGCAGTTCCCTCTAAGAGTGTTTCAGAAACACCTTATGAGTTATGGAGGGGGCGTAAAGTGAGTTTACGTCACTTCAGAATTTGAGGGTGTCCGACACATGTGTTGGTGCCCAATCCAAAGAAATTGGAACATCGTTCAAAATTATGCCTATTCGTAGGCTACCCCAAGGAAACAAAAGGTGGTCTATTTTACGATCCTCAACAGGACAAGGTGCTTGTATCGACAAACACCACGTTCTTAGAGGAAGACCACATGAAAGATCATCAACCTTCGAGCAAAATGTTTTTGAGCGAACTTTCCAGGAAAGCTACAGATGGGTCAACAAGAGTTGTTGATCAGGCTGGTCCTTTTCAAGAGTTGAGAATACCTCGATGTAGTGGGAGAGATGTGAGACAACCCGACCGCTACAAGGGTTTAACAGAAATCCAGGTCGTCATACCTGATGACGGCATTGAGGATCCATTGACCTTTAAACAGGCAATGAATGACATAGATAAAGACTAGTGGCTTAAAGCCATGGACCTCGAAATGGAGTCGATGTACTTCAATTCGGTCTGGGATCTTGTAGAGCAACCTGATGGTGAAAGACCTATCGGTTGCAAGTAGATCTACAAGAGGAAACGAGACCAAGTCGGTAAGGTGCAAACCTTTAAGGCTCGACTTGTGGCAAAGGGTTATTTCAAGAGGGAAGGGGTGGACTATGAAGAAACCTTCTCCCCTGTTGCCATGTTAAAGTCGATTAGAATACTCTTGTCCATTGCCACGTTTTATGATTATGAAATTTCGAAAATGGATGTCAAGACAACCTTTTTGAATGGCAATCTTGAAGAGAGTATTTATATGACTCAACCAGAGGGGTTCATAATTCAGGGTCAAGAGCAAAAGGTTTGCAAGCTTAATCGATCCATTTATGGGTTAAAGCAAGCGTCTAGATCCTAGAATATAAGGTTTGATACTGCGATCAAATCTTATGGCTTTGAACAGAATGTTGATGAACCTTGTGTCTACAAGAAAATAGTCAATTCTGTTGTAGCTTTCTTAGTCTTATACGTAGATGATATCCTACTCATTGGGAATGATGTAGAGTTCCTGACTGACGTTAAGCAATGGCTAGCCTCCCAATTCCAAATGAAAGATTTGGGAGAGGCTCCGTTTGTTCTAGGGATTCAAATCGTAAGGAATCGTAAGAACAAAACGCTAGCGCTGTCTCAAACATCTTATATCGACAAGGAGACGTGATAGTCACACAAATTGCCTCGAAGCACAATATTGCTGATTCGTTTACAAAGTCCCTCACGGCTAAAGTGTTCGAGGGGCACCTAGTGAGTCTAGGACTGCGAGTTGTACAGTAGGATAGTGGGAGAAAAGCCATGGATATATTTGATATTCCAGTTTTTCTCATCCAGCATGTAATACTCCACTGACGTTTTAGTCCAAGTGGGAGTTTGTTGGGTTTAATGTCATAAAACTCGTGGTTTGTAAACTGAATATATATTCTATTTTGCAATAAAGTTGTTATTGAGTTTTATTCAGTAAATATGTTATTGAATAAAGTGAATTGTGTTTACTTTTAACCTAACTCCTATAAACTAAGAACCCATGGCTATAGGATGTATACTTGAACTTCATGTGGTGACATGATTGTGGATCAAGTTCGAGTGATAGCCAGAATAGTCTATAGTATAGGGATAAGGTTGGGTACCTTATCCTGGGGACACTATTGGACGCGACCCACTTTGTATAGTACAAACGATGTGATCCGAAATCGTTCATGTGGAGACATGTGAGTGGGGGCGTCCTGTGCAATGAGTTTTCATAAGACTGAACCGCGAAACAAGTCGCTCTTTCTTTATAACTCTGTTTACTGTAAAGGCCGACTTTTTCATATGATGACCTAGGTAACTCGATCTGAATCCTGGGCACGCTATGAACTCCTGTTTATTCAGGCTTATCCTTTGACTTGTATGGGTGAGAGTGGCCCGAGATCGCCGACTCAATAAGCCTACCATTTTGGGGATAAGACCAGGTAGGTAGCTGGGAACCTAGTCCTGCGAGATGGAATTCACTCCTACCCGCCTTGAGGGATTAGTAAAGAGGTTGTTCCCTTAAGTGCTGACTCCAGGTCTTGAACTAGGGATCCCACCCTCTCATTGGCCCGAGAGGGAATTGGTATAGTGATGAGATCACATACCAATCGGTTTGGTGGTTGGACCACAAACCAATAGTTCATTAGAGGATCAGTGGGACTTAAGGAACAAGATGTAGTTACGGGGGTAAAACGGTTATTTTGACCCAGCTGTAATTAAGAACGACCTGTGAAGGATCGACTTACTGATGATGGTTATATCAAGAGGACAAAAATATATCTACGGTGAGGAGAGTGCAACCCTTGGACTTTAGTGGAGTCTCCGGGGGTTAACGAATGTTGCTTAGCTTGACTAAAGAGTTTGGTCGGTTAATCTCGTATCGTTGGAGCTCATGATTTGTAGGTCCTTTAGGTTCTCCTGGCTAGCTCGGATTAAGCCGTGTAACAATATGAGAGAAAAAGAATTTGAATTTATTCAAATTCATTTTTGGAAGAATGATGGACATATTTAAATATGATTTAAATATGGGATCGGTCTAAAACATGAATAGTGATTCATGTGTGATGATTCGGTTTAAGAAATCGGGATTAGTCTTATTATTTAATTAATATTTGATATTGAATTAAATAATAATATTAATTAATTAAAAAGTTTAATTAATTAAAATTTATTTTGTTTATTAAAATTAATTATGAATTAATTTTAAAATGACAAAATATTACAAGTGGGATTATCCAAGTCAAAGTGGATTTATCCAAGTTGAGTGGATTTATCCAAGTTGTGAAGTGGATTGTGAATCACCAACAACATGCATAAACTCATCAATTTTGGAACACTTGGTTGAAGACTAATCCATCCAATTTGAGGTGTCATGCTAAGCAAAGAGTTTGTTGCATGTGAATTGCCTATAAATTGGATGAAGTTCAAATGGTTTGACGTTGATGAATTTTCAAAGAGTTTGAATATTTGGATGAGCATGAAGAGTTCATGTTACTTGAGAAATTAGAAAGCTGAGTGTTAGATATTTCTCACAAAATCCTCATAACTTTCATCTTCCCATCTTCTTCTTCCAAACTTTTTCTTTCATAAAGGAGTCCCACCACTCCGTTGCTCGGCCCGAGGATAGCGGGACTACCGGAGGTGGTTCTCGAGGAGTTCGAGGGAAACTTCGAAGGTGTTCGTGAGGAGATTCGAGCATCGGGATTAGAAGTTTTTAGAACTACAAGAGGTAAGTGTTCTAATTTATTTTATTTCTATTTTTGAGCATGTTTCTAGTTTAGCTAAATTGATGAAATTAGAGTGCCAATGATCCGACTCGCTTCCGTTGCGCTCAATGCGCTCCATCAGGGTTATCCACGTTGTGTCCCTCTGTTTTCCACTTGTTTTTCGCTGATGATAGCTTGATTTTTCTAAAGGCGTATGTTCAGGAGTTTTGGGGGCTGAAATCGATTCTCGCAAACTATGAGATGACTTCAGGCCAATGTGTTAATTTCAGTAAATATGCTCTTCTTTTCTCCCCAAATGTGAATGAGGAGAGAAATGACTATATTCAGCAAATCCTAAGTGTTCGTATTGTCTCCGATTTAGGCAACTATTTGGAGTTGCCTTCTTGCTTCTCTAGAAGAAATGATGCAGATTTTAAGTACAAAGGATCGTATCTGGAAAACGCTTCAGGGCTGGAAAAATAAGTTTTTTTCAACATGTGGAAAAAAGGTCCTCACTAAAAGCGTGGTTCAGGAAATTAACCTATGTTATGGGATGTTTCAGAGTTCCCAAAAGTTTTTGTGATGATATTATGCGAATGATTGCCCGATTTTGGTGGGGTTCGACAGTTGACAAACGAAAAATACATTGGATGAAATGGTCGAATATGTGCAAGCCAAAGAAGGACGGTGGCCTTAACTTTAGGGATTTGGAATGCTTTAACCAAGCTTTACTAGCTAAATAAGCTTGGTGAATCCTCCAAAATCCCTCTTCCTTAGCGGCCAAGCTGATTAAGGGGAGATACTTCCCCTCTGTTCATGTGTTGGAAGTTCAAGCGCAACCATTAAGCCCCTACTTCTAGAAGGGGTTTGTGTGGGGCGTGGAGTTGTTAACTAAGGGAATTTGGAGAAATATTGGTGATGGGGCTTCGACAAAGGTTTTTCTTGACCCATGAGTTCCCAGACCGTTGTTCTCTCGGGTTTCTACGCCGAATCTCCATGGAGAGAAGATCTTTGTATTTGAGTTCATTACCCCGACTAACCAGTAGGATGTGGCTAAAATTAAGTAGATTTTGTGGGAGGTGGATTGGGACGTCATCTGCCAGATTCCTCTCAGTGAGTCGCTTAGGGAGGACACATAAGTGTGACATTATGAAAAAAAAAAGGTCGATACAGTGTTAAAAGTGGTTACAAGGGTGCCCTTCGGGCGAAGGAGTCTCAGGCCGCTTCTAGCGATAATCTGTGTAAGGGGGGTGGAAGAAATTATGGGGTACGAAAGTTCCCTCTAAGATTCACCATCTGTTATGGAGGGATTTCAGCAGTGTATCCCAACTAACGTTAATCATCAAACTAGACATATGGATATCTCCAGTTTATGTCTTTTATGCAAGAGAAAAGAAGAAACATCCAACCACGCTTTTTTTCATTGCAAGAGAGCTAAAAAGATTTGGCGTCTACTTTTACCAGATTTCTGGTCGGTCTTTGAGGTTAGTATGCCCATCGAGGACCGATGAATTGATATCTCCCTTAAACTTCTGAAAGCGGATTTTTCTCTTGTGTGTGTGGCTACTTGGGTCATTTGGAATGATAGAAACACAGTTATTCATTCTAATTCTCCTCAGTGGCCCTCAAGGCCAGTGGATTCGAAACTACTTGGATGATTTTTTGTTTAGGTCGATTCTGTTGTCTGGTGCGCTGACGGAGGTGGAATTGACTAGGAACCATCTGGCGGCTCATGTGGTGTCGGGGGGATGGTCTACGTTGTGTACGTATGCCACATGTTGGGAGGGCATAAACCAATCTGGTGTTGGTGTTGTGATTGGTGGGTCGAATGGTAGTTTGATTGCAGCGATGAATGGGTACAAGGAGATGATGCTTAAACCTCTATGTGCGGAAGCTATGACTTTGCTTGAAGGCTTGCACCTTGCAGTTAGAATAAGATTCCAGAATTTAAAGGTGTACTCTGATTCCCTCAATCTAATCCCCATGCTAAACGGAGACATTGAGCTTTGGACCGAGGTTCACACTGGATTGATGACATTTCGGGGTTGATGCAAATTTCACCCATGTTGGTCGGGAGGGAAACCAAACGGCCCACGAGTTAACTAAACGAGGTTTTGCCATATCTTTTATGTTGTCGCTTTCTAACTTTCCTACTTGGTTATTGTCAAGGGCATGATACACTAAAAAAAATAAAAAAATAAAAAATTGTTTCAAGAATTTCTACTATTTGGATCACAAAATACATAAAACATTTTAAAAAAAAAAAATTCAGATGACGTACCAAATTGTATATTCGTTGGACTCAATAAATCTGAAAAATATAAGGGCTACTCGAGGAATAACTGAAATAAAATAGTGGAAGTTGAAAAATAGTTAACCCAGTTATTTTGTTGAAAAATAGCTAGCTTCTATATTTAGCATAATATTTATAATTTGAGGAATAACTAAAATGAAAGAGTAGAAATTAAAAAATAGTTAACTTCTAGATTTAGCATAGTATTTATAATGTGTTGGGACGAAACAACGGTTGATATTTAAATGTTCGACCATTGAACTCAAACTCCTTACCAAAAAAAGAAAGATTTATTGAGAGTGAATAATAAAAATTAGTAGGGGTGTACAAATGACCTGACAACCCGACTCACCCAACCCGAATTATAAGGGTTGGGTTGGTTTTTTGCCAACCCAAATTTTTGGGTCGGTTCATGGGTTGAACCAATTTTGACTCAGTTCAACCCGAACCAAACCGAATTACATATATTAAAAAAACAATTATATATAAATATAATGAATTAGGTTTACAATTTCTCATTTCTCAAATGTATTCATTGTTCAGCCCCCTCCACACCTACACCTACGTCTCTCTCGCAAGTCTCCCTCAACCTCCCTCCGACTCCGTCGCCCCCCGCCTCGCCGTCGTCGCCCGCGACCATCTCTCTCCGCCTCGTTGCTCTCTATTTTTTTTTTTTTGAAATGTTGTACAAGTTTTCTTTTATTCTGACGCCTCTAAACAATATCTCTGTTTTTTTTTAATTAATTTCATTCTGATTTCTGATGGCTGAACTTCATGAAGTTCATGAACGATTGTTGATTGACGTATAATATTTTTTTTAACGGGACAGTGAGACAAATATTTTGATTGGCATGAAGCCATGATCGTTTATTTTTCAATTACAAGATTCTGATTGTTTCTGATGTATTATTATTTTTTTCCAATTGCACGCATTTGATGTGTCATGGTTAAATATTCATTAGTACTTAATTATGAATTAGTTAGAAAATTGTATTGTAAATTTCTTTTTAGAAAATTGTTAGGGTTAGATGAATCTATCTAATTTGTGATTTGTTGAGTTTAGTTTTATTTTAATTATGAGTTAGTTAGAAAAAATGTCAATAATATATGTTGTATTGTATTCGTGAAATCTGAATGATCATAAGATTTTAAATAAAAAAAAAAAAAACCAACCCAACCCAACCCGAAAATTGAAGGGTTGGGAATCCATCAATCCAAAATTTTCGGGTTGGATTGAAAACCCCTCAAACCCAACTCATGTATACCCTACCAATTAAATCAAAACATATTAATAAAATTCAAATTAAAGTCTAATATGAAACATTAATTAAAATTAATTTTTCAGCTTATTCACGCTTATCAACGACTAAAATTTTCATAGGCGGTTGTGAAAAAAATGATAATAACGGTGCTCTCGATAATTTCTAATGTGTGTATATATTCGTAGTTACATGTACATGTAAATATATCATATGAAGTATATCTGTGTATATACATAAGCCATTAATCCGTGAACGTCGAACAAATGACATTAAAAAAAATTAAAATTGGTCTTGAGTTTACGAGGGAAAACATTCAACTGTATTCATTACATGCCAAATTGAATTAGAAGATTTGCAAATCTTCCATCTTCCAATTCGATTTGAACCCCTCATTGATCCTTAACTATGAAACCCTCTACCTCAACCTTTTATATTGTTGAACACTTGGATTTGGCTGAGAACTTCGACTCTTAAAACCTCGTACGCTGTATTTTCGGTGTGAGCAAGGGCATTCTCTTCTCCTTCAACCTTCACAACAATTAAATTGAAATATGTAAGATTATTTCAAATTAAAGCCTAATCTGAAACATTAATTCAAATTAATTTTCCAGCATATTGATGTTTATCAACAACTAAAATGTTCATAGACGGTTGTAAGAAAATGATAAAAAGTGTGTCCTCGATAACTTCTAGTGTGCGTATATATTCGTAGTTACATCTAACAACGTACATATAAGTATATCATATGAAATATGTGTATATACCATAAGTCATTAATTTGTGAACATTAGACAAATTATACTAAAAAAATTAAAATTGGTATGCATGTTGAGTTTACCCAGGAAAACGTTCAATCAATTGTATCATTACCTACAACATTGAATTAGGAGATTTTCAAATCTTTCATCTTCCAAATCGATTTGAAATAGTCATTGATTCCCAACTTTGAAACCCTCCACCTTGAACAAAACTACATATGTCAACCTTTTATCTCGTTAAACGCTTGAATTGGGCTTAAAACTCTGACTCTCAAAATCTTTTATGACGTATTTCCAAAGTGAGTAAGAGTTGTTAGATATTTTTGGATGATTTTTTTTTATGGTATCTCTACATTGTCTTCATTTCAACTTTGAATATATTTTTTTTCCAAAAGGCATGAATCTAGGAGTTGTTAGATATTTTTGGATGAATTTTTTGTTTGCAATATTTTTAAATCTAAGTCGTCAAGATATGTTTTTTAAACAAAAATCAATTTTTAATTGTATGGATTGACTCTAACTATCAATATATATCCAAGTATAATTGAAATGACCTCGTTCCCCTACAATCATGTAGTTATCTCCTTTCAAAGTACACGGAGGGTTCTTAGTAATTTAGTGGTTGAAATAATTTTTTTGTTAGACATTTTCATATTTGATGGGAGATTTTTTCAAACAAAATCAATTTTCGGTTGCATGACATAAATAAGGTTATCTACTCGGGTATAATGAGAAAGACAATTGTTTACCCTCCCCCTAAATTTAGGTAGTTATCCAATGCCAAACTGAATTAACTAATTTTCATTTGAGCTTTTTAATTCTAACTATTCTTCTATTCTTCGCAATTCCGAAAACATAAGTACATAATCCAAATTGCAGCCCTTAGTTTGGGAAAGAGATCCTAGTTCATTTGGGTCAACCCGTCAAAAAGAAAAAAACCTTATATTAAACCAATTTTTTTTATTTATATAAAACAACAAGCCACGTGGAGGATCAAGAGCATAACTCAATTGATATGTTGTATGAACTATGATGGAGCGACATGCGCATCGAAAAGCGATTTTGGACCGATGATACTTTAATTTCATCAATTTAACAAATAGAAAACATGTTCGAACAACGGAAATAAGAAATTATAATACATACCATTGTAGTTCCAATTTCTTCAAGCTCCGCTGCACGTTTCTCGTCACGATCTTTTCCAGTCTCTTCTCACGAACGGCCCGAGGACCACCTCAGGTAGTCCCACTATCCTCGGCGCCGTGCAACAGAGTTGTGGGACTCCGTTTAGAAGAGAAAAGAAAAGAAAATAAAGGAAGAGGAAGAAGATTAAAAGGAAAGATAAAGCTCAGGGGCCATCTCACGTTTACGAAACTTCAAAGATGAAGTAAATGGAAAAGCTTTTCCAAAATGTAAACCATATATATATATATATAAAACTTACATATGTCTTACATGCACAATGCAGGTAAGACATATGTATAATTATTATTATTTTAAAAAATTAATTAAAATTAATTAATTTTAAATAATAATAAATATATTTATTTATTAAACAATTTAATAAATAATATATATATATATATATAACTTACATATGTCTTACATGCACAGTTCAATATGTATAATTATTATTATTTTAAAAAATTAATTAAAATTAATTATTTTTAAATAATAATAAATATATTTATTTATTAAACAATTTATTAAATAATATATATATTAATTAATTAATATTATTTAATTCAATATCAAATATTAATTAAATAATAAAGCTAAACTCGGTTTTTCGAAAATCGACTTTTTTATACATGAATCCTATTCATGTATTAGGTCAATCTCATATTTAAATCATATTTAAATATGTCCATCCTTCTTCCATAAACCGAATTTGAACAATTCAAATTTTTTTTCTTTTAATTTTCTCTTATATTGTTGCACGACGTTATCCGAGCTAGCCAGGAGAACCTAAAGGACCTACAGATCATGAGCTCCAACGATACGAGATTATTCGGTCAAAACTCTTTTAACCCGAATCAATCAACATTCGTTAACCCCCGGAGACTCCACTATAGTCCGAGGGTTGCCCTCTCCTCACTGTAGATATATTATGTCCTCTGATATAACCGTCACGGGCAAGTCGACCCTTCACAGGTTGTTCGTAATCACAGCTGGGTCATTTAAACCGTTTAACCCCTGCATTACATCTTGTTCCTTAAGTACCACTGGCACCTCTAATGAACAATAAATATGTGGTCCAACCAACAGATCAATTAACCCTCTCATCTCATATGAGAGTGTGAGCTCTAATTGTTCAAGCCCCGGAGTCAGCTATTAAGGGAACAACCTATCTACTAACCCTGAAGAGCGGGTTAGGAGTGAACTCCAATCTTGTTGTACTATGTTCCCAGCTACCTATTCGACTTTATCCCCAAGATGGTAGGCTTATTGAGTCGGCGCTAATGGGCCACTCTCACCCGTGCAAGTCAAAGGATACTTTCGAATAAGGAGGAGTTCATAGCGAGCTCAAGTTTGAGATCGAGTTACCTAGGCCATCAAATGAAAATGTCGGTCTCATCAGTAAACGGTGTTATAAAGAGAGAACAACATATTTCGCAGTTCGGTCTTATACAAACTCTTTGCATAGGACGCCCTCACTCGCACATTTCCATGTGAAACGATTCAGATCACATCGTTTTGTACAATACAAAGTGAGTCGCATCCAATAGTGTTACCAGGATAAGGTACCCAGCCTTATCCGTATACTATAAATCATTTTGACTGACTACTTGAGCCTGATCCACAATCATGTCATACATGAGGTTCAAGCACTCATATTCAGCCAAGGGTGTTGGTCATTGGTATAAGTTAACTTAAACACGTTTCACTTTATTCTAGTAAACTCCTTTACTGAATAAAACTAATAACTCTTTATTCTAAATAGAATATTTACAAACATAACATTTTACAAACCACGAGTTTTAGGACATAAAACCCAACAAACTAGTGACTAGTACTAGGTTCGGTCCCCACCCGTGGTAAAAAAAATAAAATAATAATAATAAATAATAATAATAATAATAAACGCGTGGAGGGTGGAGGGAATTTTCCCATGAGTTGGGAGCAATGGTTGAACAAATCCTCTCGGAGAAATGTTCAACTTCCATCTTCCACATTTCATTTTCAAGGAAGAAACCCTCTTATTAGTTATCACTCATCTTCTTACTTTGGACAAAGCTGTCCTAATCAGATGACAGTCACAGTGACGCCATTGAACGCAACCTTCTAACAGTGTGAGTATTTGATTCAAATTTCAAAGGCAATAGTTAGCCAATCAATATGGACTCTTTCTCCCAAATACTAATCGCTTTTAACTTAGCTTTTTATCTCTTCAGGTCTGCAGCTTCCATTGATTCCTTAACAGCTCAAAACCCATTTCTCAGCGATGGGCTTAATCGCAGTAATCTGGTCTCTAGAAATGGAAACTTCGAATTGGGTTTCTTCAGTCCTGGCCTTCCCAGTAGCCGTTACTTGGGAATCTGGTTCAAGAATCGACCAAGTCCAACCTCTGTTTGGATTGCAAACAGGGAAAATTCCATTAACGACTCTTCTGGTGTATTGGTAATGAACCTTACAACAGCAAATCTTACACTCTATAGCCACAATAAAACCATCATTGTTTGGTCTGCCAGGTTACTGAGAAAAGTCCCCAATGGTGTTTTGCAGCTATTGGACAATGGAAATCTTGTGTTGAGAGATGGGGAAGATGAAAATCCCCAAAATTACTCCTGGCAAAGTTTTGATTACCCAACTGACACTCTCTTGCCTGGAATGAAGTTGGGTTGGGACTTGAGAAATAACATTGATAGAAGATTGTCTGCTTGGAAAAATCCCAATGACCCATCTCCTGGAAGCCTCAGTTGGAGGATGGAGCTTCATGAATATCCTGAGACTGTTATGTGGAATGGTTCCAAAGAATACTTCAGGCATGGCCCATGGAATGGTGTGACAATCACTAGTTGGCCTATAGGCTTAGCGCCAATCTTGATACTCCACTTTGTTTCCAATGAGGACGAGGTTTACTACCAATACACTGTAATAAATGAGTCTTATACAGTGATGCTGGTGTTGAACCAATCCATTAACGTGCGCACGGTGTACTTATGGTTGGTAACCGAGAGAAAATGGACGGTTTACAATTCATTACCAAGAGATTTCTGTGACAATTATGCTCTGTGTGGCCCCTATGGATATTGTGATTTTAGGGTGGTTCCATCTTGTAACTGTCTACAAGGGTTTAAGCCAAGATCACCTGAGAATTGGAAGGCAGGAGAATTTTCGGATGGTTGTGAACGAAACAAACTGATGAATTGTGGCGATGAAGTTGGGTTTGCACAATTCTATCAAATGAAATTGCCTGACACAACGCATACTTGGGTGAACACAAGCATAAATCTTGAAGAATGCAAGCAAAAATGCTTGAGGAATTGTTCTTGTATGGCTTATGCCAATACAAATATCAGTGGCAGTGGCAGTGGCTGTTCCTTATGGATAGGTGATATCATTGACCTGAAAATAATTCCTGGTGCTGGACAAGATTTATATGTTAGGATTCTAGCATCAGAATTAGGTAAAAGTTTTACTTTTTCAGTACTTCATGCATGATAGTTCAACAGATTAACAATGATTTGGATTCCTAATATATGTGGCAATTGTATAACTTTTGCTTTGATGTGGAAAAGTCAAGCATAAAGAGGCGCATAAAAAATTGAATCTTAAGGTGAAGATTGCTTTGGTTGGGATTGCCATGGGTTTAGTTTTGGTTATCCTCTTCGTCTGCTTATACATTTTCAAAAAGAGATCGACCTTCAAAGGTAATTATTTCTCAAACCAACATGGTATTATTATATTGTACATACTGCCATTTTATCTTCAGTGTCTGTTAGAATGCTCTTATTTTAATGGTAATGATGAACTGAAATAACGAAACATATATACCAAAACAAAACTGAACCAAATTTTGAGAGGATAGTTTAAAGACTGAAAATCTGGTTGAAAGAAAAGCTCCACCATTCCATGTATGATGTATATGTATCAGTAAAGAAATATTCCTTACTATCATGTATAATGGTCTTTAATGAACTGAACAATTTTTTGCCTGAAAATCTTTTTTCATCATGTTTATTTCATTATTCAACAAGGAGCTAACAAGATATTGAAAGCTTTTTTTTTATTTTTTTCCCCCATAAAGTTCCATTTTTTCCAGCTTCAATGTATTTAACCCATCTTACAGTTCAGTCAATGTTACTCAATATAAATGTTAACATTGACAAAGCCTGCAAACTTCAGATGACCATGATAAATTAGATGCTGAAGACTTGGAGCTTCCCTTATTTGATCTATCCTTGATAAATAGTGCCACTAATAACTTCTCACTTGATAATAAGCTTGGAGAAGGTGGCTTTGGACCAGTATATAAGGTAATTTTTCTATGTTTATTCTAAATCTAATCAATACTTCTTATTCTTTTCAAATCAGATATGTTTAGGAAACTTTGAATTTTCAGGGTAAGCTTACAAATGGACAAGATATTGCCGTGAAGAGACTTTCAAAGAGTTCTGGACAGGGAATGAATGAGTTCAAGAATGAAGTAATCCTTACTGCAAAGCTTCAACATCGAAATCTTGCAAAAGTTCTTGGTTGCTGCATTCAAGGAGATGAGAAAATGCTAGTTTACGAGTACATGCCGAACAAAAGTTTGGACTTCTTTATATTTGGTAAGGATGCCTTAAAATTTCAATTTATTAGTTTGTCCCATTAATAGAACTATATTTTGTGTATCATGATGTTGGTCCTTACACTTTCAAATCGACATAGTTGGATTGAGTAAGTTTGAAATGGACAGATGAAACACGACGTCAACTATTAAACTGGTCGCAACGATATCACATTATCTGTGGGATTGCAAGAGGACTCGTGTATCTTCATCAAGATTCTAGATTGAGGATTATACATAGAGATTTAAAAGCAAGTAATGTTTTACTTGATATGGATATGAATCCAAAAATCTCTGATTTTGGTCTTGCTAAAACTTGTGGAGGGGATCAGACTGAAGGAGAGACAATAAGAGTGGTTGGAACGTAGTAAGAATTCTTGATATCTTCCTCAAACATCTTATTTTTGCGCTTGGTCTGCTAGTTTTTTGAAATTTCTATTTTCGCAGCGGATATATGGCCCCAGAATATGCTTTTGATGGACAATTCTCCGTAAAATCTGATACATTTAGTTATGGCATTTTGTTGTTGGAGATCATCAGTGGAAAAAGAAGCAGAGGATTTCGTCACTTGAATGATCAAAATCTCATTGGTTATGTAAGCCCTAAGAATTAATTGCTTATTAGCATTTCTCTATTGAAATAAATGTTGATTGAGAATAATATATTTTCTTGTATGATAGGCATGGCAATTATGGAAAGGGGGAAATCCAGCAGAATTGATTGATGACACAATTCAAGAAACCTGCAATTTCTCAGAGGTATTGAGATGTATCAATATCAGTTTGTTGTGTGTTCAACAACATCCCAGCGATCGACCTACGATGTCGTCGGTAGTTATGATGTTAGGGTGTAAAATTCCTTTGTTACAACCAAAACAACCAGGTTTCTTTGCAGAAAATGAAGGGATTACAATGGATGGCTACTCAAGTAAAGATAAATCAGCTTCAACCAGTGGGTTGACATTATTTGCATTCTCGGATACTTAGAACAATCAAGGCATGACAATTAGAGGTTAGCTCAGTGGATAAGACACCAATTATCATCTTAAAGATTGATGGTTTGATCATCCATCCGGCAATTATTGAACTTGAATCATGTTTTGTACAAACTACAAAGCATAGTTCACACCAAGAAAGAACCTTGAATCATGTGTTGTACAAAAGTCTAGACTTCAGTTTATATTAATTATTCTATGAGGGTGCAGATCTCTAAACATAAGATTTAGTTACATAAGGTAAATGGTTGACAAAATGATTGGAGTCATTTTATATGTATATGATTGCAATTTTGCTTTATACATTCCTCTATTTTTTTTTTTTTTTTTTATGTGAAATCAAAATATATCGAGCAAAAATCAATTTATACCTTTCAACTTTGGAGATTGTTATCAATTAAAATCTTAAACTAATGATTGCATTAATTTAAATCTTGTACTTTCATAAATGTGTCAATTTATATTTTATGTTATATTTTTTTTTAAAATGTTAAATTAAACACGTGGAGAATTATAATTTTAGCAATTAAACTTCTAAACTTTCATAATTGAATCAATTGTATGAAACTTTAGTGGTTTAATTGATAAATTATAAGTCTGCACACGTGTGAAAGCTAACATTTTTCTAAGAGATGGTGTAAATTGATATATTCATGAAAGTTCATGGTTTAAATTAATTTTTATCCAAATATATTTTATTAATTGAGTTGGAAATATTATTTGTTTAATTTGATAAAGTGGATATAAATATATCCAATTTAGTAGGATTTTTTTTTTCTTTCTTAACAACATGTGAGGGTGGAAATCGAACCTAAATTTTTTTTATCATTAATTCTTAGAATATGTCAATTGAGCTATGCTCTTATTGGCCAGTTTAGTAGGACTTAGTCCATAGTAATTTATTCAATCTAAAAAGGCTAGAAAATGAATGTGCATTATAATAAGGGCTGGTTGCACAAATAGCAATCAGGCCCAAACTAATTGCAAATTTAGCAAACTTTAAAATGTTTTGCAAATATGACAAAAAAACTTGTTTCTATCACTGATAGACTTTATTATATCACTGATAGACTTCTATCAGTGATAGACTATTATCTCTGATAGACTATTATCACTGACAAAAATCTATAAAAAGCTGAGGTGATCAGTGATAGACTTCTATCAGTCATAAGATATCAGCGATAGAAATTGCTATATCCGCAAAATTTTTAAAAACATGCTATATTTGCAAACAATAAGTCTTAAATTGTCATTTACTACAATTTCCCTTATAATAATGTCACTATACTACTAATAAACAACCTAAACAAAAAAATAAATAAATGTTATTTTAATGCTATTACAAAACAATATATGTTATTTTAGGGGGCGTTTGGCCCCTTCTCTTGGGTTGGGGTGGTTTTGGATTTAGAACCCAAAACTATGTTTGGGGCAAAGGAGTGAGAACTCCGGGTTTGGGAAGTCAAACCTATGCGTAATATTAACCATATTCAATTTATTTCAAAATAGAACTTGATTTTCTTCTAATTACAAAATTATAACTTTTTTTATTTCGTTGCTAATTTTTTTCTTTTCGTTTTATAATTCATGTGAGGGAATATTATCCAAATACAATAGTATATTATTGTTTCATTCTTGTTTTCTTTCCTTTGGGTTTTCCAGTTTTTTTTATTTTTTATTTTTTTAATTTTTAATTTTTAATTTTTTATCCAAATATGTATTTTTTAGAAGAAAAAAATCAAACGGATTGACATGACATGTTATGTTTTTGGAGACGTTTGAATGAAACATTTATTTTTTTAATTCTTTATCCAAATATATATTTGATTCTTGTAAGCAATGTTTTGATTGTTGTAAATAATTTTCTTATTCTCAGACTATAACATAAATTAAATGCTTCATTCAAACATCTAAAAAAAGTCATATGTTGCATAAAAAATTCTACAATTCACAAAACATGCACTAGAAAATAAGAAGAAGAAAATAAACGAAGTAGCAAAAGGAAAGAAAAAAAAATAATAATAATTGTCCTAACCCGGGTTTCAGAACACTGCACTCCAAACACTAACTTTTGATTCCCAGGCTTCCCAACCGTGCACCCCAAACACTGTTTTCTGATTCCCAGGGTTCAGAACCCTCCCAAACAAACCCCCAGAGTTTTGATTCCCAAGGTTCTGAACCCAAAGCAGGGGGCCAAATTAACGCCCCCTTAATGTTTTTGTTTACTAAAATTATGAACTTAACATTGTGTGGCTGACTGTGTTGGTTGAGCGCCTTATGGGTTTGAATTGCGTGTTTGAGGCTTGAGTTTGAGCGTGACTTCTATTTTATTTTCTCTTAATTTAGAACATATCTCAATAGGCATATTGATATTGATGTACTTCTTGACTCTGAAGTTGTCCCATTTCCCCACCAAAATTAAACTCAAAACAATAAAAAAAAAATAGTAAATATGAGCATAACTCAACTCACATTAGAGGTTCGATTCCCCACCTTGCATTAAAAAAACAAAGGGTCAACATGACCATAATTCAACTAACATCAGAAGTTCCAGGCTCCTTCTGAGATAATAATATTGATGTAGTGTTGGGTTCCTATAATAGTCACCACATTGATGTATTCAATTGGCTTCTTTTGGGATAATAATATTGATGTAGTGTTGGGTTCCTATAATAGTCACCACATTGATGTATTTGATTGGCTTCTTTTGGGATAATAATATTGATGTAGTGTTGGGTTCCTATAATAGTCACCACATTGATGTATTTGATTCTCCACCTTGCATTAAAAAAACAACGGCAAATTACTCTAATGGTCCCTGAGTTTGTGTTTGGTAGGGGTCCCCAAGATTTTAAATCCAACAATTTTACCCTCGAGCTTTGTATTTTGTGCGTTTTTGGTCCCTCCGTCCAAATTTATGTTAAATACTAACCGATTGCTGACGTGACACATAATTTTTATTAATTTTTTTTAATTATTAAAATTAGAAAAAAAACATTTATTTTTTATTTTTTCTATCTTATTCCTCCTTCTTTTCCTTCTTTTTCTCTCTCCTCTTACATCTTATACTTCATCTTTCATGGCTACTGCCGCCAGTCACCATCCACCACTCCACCGTCGTCGACGCCGCCTGCCTCCCTCGCCGCCCGTCTCCCTCGTACTCGTTGTCCGCCGCTGACGCCAAAACCGCCCGCCTACTTCATCGTCGCCTTCTACCTCCCTCGTCCTCGTCGTCGCCGCTGACGGTGACTGGCGGCGGACGACACAGGCGAGGGAGGCGGGCAGCAGCAACGACGACGAGGGATGCGGGTAGCGCGACGGAGTGGTGAACGACGAATGGAGGCGATAGCCATTGATGGTAAAAGTATGTAGCCGGAGGGAGAAAAATAAAAAGAGGAAAAAGGAAGAAGAAGATAGAAAAAAATGAAAAAAAAAATGTTTTTTTTTAACGTTTATTAATTAAAAAATTAAAAAAATATATATGTTTTTAATAAAGTTATGTGCCACGTCAGCAATTCGTTAGTATTTAACAGAAATTTGGACGGAGGGACTAAAAACGCACCAAATACAAAATTCGGGGGCAAAATTGTTGGATTTGAAACCTCGAGGACCCAAATGCTACCAAACCCAAACCTTAGGGACCATTAGAGTAATTTGCCCAAAAAACAAACACCGTAGTGGGAGAAGCGGAGGTTTATGCCTCTTTTAGAATAATAATATTGATGTAATGTTGAGTTCCTATAATAGTCACCACATGATGTATTCGATTCCCCACCTTGCATTAAAAAAACAAAAACTGTAGCGGGAGAAGCGGAGGTTTATGCCTCTTTTGGGATAATAATATTGATGTAGTGTGTTGGGTTCCTATAATAGTCACCACATTGATGTAACAATTAGAGATGCTTCTGCGAACTGGAGGCTGGGTTTATTGTGATTCACACACTACTTATGCGAGCTTGTCGAAGCCCGTCAAATACAATTGGTAGACACCGTATTTGGTCCGGATATTTGTTTATTATTAATGTTTTTACCTTATTATTTTTTTTTATCATATTTTATTAAATCTTTTTAAGTTGTAAATTCACTTTTATTTATGTATTTAATTAATTTCAAAATTGGAGAAAATAACAAAAATAATGTTTTAATTGTTTTGGAAAGATTTTTACCTAATTTGACAATAATGATTAATATTTAATGAGTATAAAATTCTTAAGTCATTTTATGACTAAAATTTGATATTTATTTATGAGTATAAAATATTTAATTCATTTTGGGTTAAAATTTGATATTCATTTATGAGTATAAAATATTTAATTCATTTTGGATTAAAATTTGATATTCATTTATGAGTATAAAATAATTAATTCATTTTGGGTTAAAATTTGATATTCATTTATGAGTATAAAATATTCAATTCATTTTGGGTTAAAATTTGATATTCATTTATGAGTATAAAATATTTAATTCATTTTTGGGTTAAAAGTTTGTATTTATTTATGAGTATAAAATATTTGTTCATTTTATGGTCAAAAATCAGTTTTGAATGAGAAAAATATTGAATCATAAATTTACTTCAATTTTTACCTTTGGTGGGAGTTTCCAACGATCTATAAATACCGACTAAAGAGAAAAGAATAGAGATGAGAAGAGGCTTATGCAATTTAGAGCAAAAAAAATGTAAAAGATAAAAAAGGATTTGATTTTAGTCAAATCAAGTCAAAATTGATTTTCTCTCATCTACCTCAACATTTTTCATTTCCATCTCATGCACGCAAATCGAGGCACCTACTATTCATCATCTTCCTCAACTATCTTCTACCTAACTCCGACGACTGAATAACAACGGTATCCAGCAGCGGTGCTCGATGTACTCCTCCTCCGACGTTCCGAATAGGCCAACGGCGGACCAACCTCCTCCAACCGGCGACGCGACGCATCTGAACGCAGACCTACACGTGAACGGCGGCAGCGGAGCTCCACGAACGACGAACCGCAGTCAGCTCTCCGGCAACCGATTTCATCTCAGACCCTCACGACGGCGAACCGCGGTCAGCTCTCCGGCAACGAATTTCATCTCAGACCCTCACGATGGCGAGACTCGAGTCCACGGAGATCTGCGGTCTTCTTCCTCAACTCGAACCCAGACGAACGGGAGGCAGAGAACACGGCGGCGGCGCGAACTCGGACGATGAGGCTCCGACGAAGGTCAAAGCAGACGGGCGTGAAGCTTCTCCTCGGGTAAGCAAATTTTGTTACTTTTGTCTAAATTACAAAACTGCCATTGGCATTTAATTTCTAAATATATTCCATGGTTTTATATGAAATTTCAAATATATACCTGGTTTATATGAAATTTCAAATATACTCCTGATTTATATTAAGTCTCATTTATACTTATTTTTTTAACTATATTTTGTATCTGTTTAATTACATCTTTGCTATCGATTTTAATTTACAAGTACGCCATTATGTGTCATTTACAAAGTCGCATTTTTTTAAAAAGTTTTCCAATTGATTTCTAAACCTTTTTTTTAAATCTAAAATTTTAATTTAATTTCCAATTCCTTTCTAAATGGTTTGTCAAATTGATTTTAGAATAATTTTAAAACTTTGATCTTCATTTATTTCTAAATCTAAAATTTACTGGGATTTCAAATTTTATTTTAAAAATATTTTCAAATGAATTAGTTTTCTTTTAAATGTTTTAAATTTGACTTTCAAAATTGTTTTCAAAAATGAAATTTCGTTTTGTTTTAAACTAGTTTGGAATAAATTTCAAATTAATTTTTAAATCAAAAGTATTTCAAAAATCTTTCAAAAAATCTTTGTTTATTGTGTAATCCCCGTTATGGGATTAAGGCAACTAATGGCAAAATTGAAGGGTAATTCCACTCACAAATCGAGTCCTTACTTATCGAGTCCTTACTTTATTTTAAAGTTAAGGCAAGATTAGTTGAGACATTCTTTTTAATATTATTTATTTTTCTCTTTTCTCAAATTAAGGACATTTTAAATAAATTTAATTGGATAATAAAGACAAGTTTTGACTACCGTTTTAACGGGTGTTGTAGGGTGTTGTAGGGTGCTAGTACCTTCCCTACACTCAGCCGACCCCCGAACTTGATTTTCTGTTTTCTTAGACCAGTTTTTGTTTTAAGGTGACCAATCACACCCAAAATGGTTGGTGGCGACTCCATCTCTTTGTTTTTTAAAACAAAACCCTTAAAAGAGGACGTCGGCCGCTCCGCGTCGCGATGACGTTGCGACACAATTTATATTTACCGATCAATGGTTTGTAATAAACTACAACGGACTGAGTCGAACTCAAGAAATCGAAATTAATTCTCAAAGTTAACAAGAAAAATAAAAAAATAAAATAAGAGGGTGTTTTGATTTGTTGGACAAATATTGAAATCAAATAATGAATTAAGAAAATAAAAATAAACGAATTTAAAATTAATCAAACCAAACTTCCAATTCAAAGGCATACATTCATTCCAATGGTAACATTGATCATAGGCTAAAAAAACAATATAAATTTCTCTATTCAAGAATTCAACTAATTTATTCGGAAAAGCCTCAATAAATATAAATTTTCCTAATTTAAATGATTTCAACCAAGCATCAAAATCAAAATTTATCATTGAATCAATTGGGCACGATAACGTTCCATATTAATTAAATTATAGCATTAAAAATAATGCAAAAAAGACTGAACCAAAACTAACTAATTGAGATAACTTCAACTTAATTAATTTTGTTTATTTACTTCCTTAGAGTCTATTATGCAAGCTATGTCAAATGAAAAAAATCATAAATACACACACATAAATCAACTCCTTGCTACAAATTATAATCATTCATGACACTTACGGATGATTTTCGTCAATTTAATTAATATCAATCAATCATAAAAATAACATCTAAAAAAAAATTTTTTAATAAAAAAAACTAAAATTTATAATTAACTCAAAGCCTCACAAAATTACAAGTTTTAATAACGCATCGTGTAAAAGTAATAAAAACTTTTTTTTAGTACATTGGGGGTGGGGGATTTGAACCATAGACCTCTTGGTCGTCAACACATACATATGCCCGCTGAGCCATGCTCGCTTTGGAAAAAAGTAATAAAAACTTTAAAGGAAATAAAACATTAAAATAAAATAAACTTAGAAGAACTAAAAACTCATACAATTTAGTATTCTAAGAAATGAAGAAAAGAAAGTTGTGTGTTGGTGTGTTTTTCCAGAAACTACATGGGTTGAATGATTTTTTGCACTCATGAAGACCTGACACCTGTTGGCTGAAGTAAAAATATAATGAATAATCACATTCTTCAAGATTCAAACTTAGGTTAACATATAATAAACTCATCACCATTAAACCAAGCTTCCAACTTTAAACATTAAATGATTTTTATCTCTATAGTATTATCTGTCTGCTCGGTTTGTTGATATTATACTCTAAAATTCCTCTTTTAAGCTCTCATTTAATAATTGTCTCGTTCACTTCTGAACGCTCGATTTCTGCAAAACATATGATTAAACACATTAATTTCAATCAACTAACAAGAATTAAAGATTTATAAAATAGCACTCTTTGAGTGCTATCAACTACTAAGAGCAAGGTGTCGTGGGAACTTCTCTGGCCCCTCCATTCGTTGTCTTCACGCCCTTTGCTAGTTGCAGGGGATTTTAGTTTATGGTAAGTTATTCAACATTGCGGTCTTTTTTATATGAGTTTCAATGGTTACCTGTTACGTCTCCAAAAGTGACCATTTTAGGACTTATTTATCTTAGAAAGATGTACACTCTTAGGTATTTTTGATAGGATTTAGCTTGAACCTATGCTTATATATGAGAATTAGAAGAAGGAAGCTAAATTAGGACTTATATGCAAAAGGAAAGAAAATGAATGAAAAAGGAAGTTAAAAGAATGAAAACTGTGCATTGCGGAGGCATTGCGGAAACATTGCTAAAACCGCAATGTTTCAAGTGAAATCCGTAAGTTGGCTAACCTTTTTCTGTTGTGATCCGATATTTCATGGATTTGTTCTTTCTCCTCCAACCACGTAGAAGTACGACGTTGAGAATGGATGGTTCTTCTTGGCCCAATCGCACCTGCAGAATACTATAAAAGGAGGTCAAAGTGGAGGGTTGAAAGATCATCTGAAAAGCGTAGAAGTCTCTTCGCAGCTCAATTTCTCTCCTGTTTTCTCTTCCGTCTGTTGGGTTGGAAAGCTTAGCTGCTAGAGTCGACAATCTGATAGGAAGGAGAGAAGATTCATCTTCTCTTCTGATTGGATTCATCCAAGCAAGGCTTACTTTTCCCTCCTTTCAGCCGAGGCATCTGCGTCGAAGCGATCACGCTCATCTTACTTGCTTTCTGTTTTAGTTTCCTATTTCCAGCACCGTTTGTTGTTATTTCTTTTCCATTAGTTAATCCATTCCATTTCGTTGCTTTCTGTCTTTATGTTGGTAACTTTAAGTCTTCATCTGTTCATTCAAACAATTGATTAATCAAAGCACAATTCATCATTTCGCACTTTCTCTTTTTCATTTCTGCCTACTGTTTTTCCTTTCTGTTTTGTCTTTAATTTTCTTCTAAGCATGTCTACTTCATCTAATATTTCTGTTCTCTCTACATCCATGAGTAACTAAGTAACATAGGGGCATGCTAATGACAATACTATAGGCTAAAACACGTGAACCAAGCATGTAGGATAGCTCTCGAATGCATTGATTGTATGTAAGCTTCATCCCACGGGCAATTTCGATTGGCCATCCATTTTGTCCAAAGAACTCCTAACCTCTGGAAGGAGTAAGAGTTCAGAGTCATACACTCATGCTAGCCTCTCAAGGTAGCCAGAAAACGACCTAGGAATAGGCGTTTTCCTAGTACAAATCATAACTTACTGCTTTAACAAGATGCTTAAGACCTTACTTGGACATGAGTAAACTAAAGAATCTAATGCATGAAATCGGAAGATACATGAGAATGAGTTAGTTTGATGCATAGTGAGTTGATCTAATGCTTGAGAATCGTGTGAAAAAGCCAATAGAGGAGTCGTTAGTAGCCCTTGTTTCCACATTTTACACACTTTCGCTGTTAGTAACATTGCGGTAAAATTGCTGTTCTCGCAATTCTTTTTAGTTAAAATTCTGCCTTAGCCATTTTTCTCTTCGTTTATTAATCTCTTCTATTTACAATTGAGTTTATCATTGACTTGCACTTGTTTATGCATCTATCCTTTACATATTCCGTAGTAATTAGGCAACTTAAAACCAAATCTACCCCATCAAATCCACCCATTCTTGCTTAACAATACACTTCGCGAGTAACTAAGAATAAATCTCTGTGGGAAAACGAATGAAAAAATATTTACTACTTGCTACAAGATCATGTATGCTTGCATGTTCTGAGTGCTCTCTTATTGCATATTTCTTTTACACATTGAGCACGCAACAAGTTTTTGGCGCCGCTGCCGGGGATTTAGTTTAGTGAAAACGAAGTTTGTTAAGTTAGAAACACAAAGTTTAATATCTATTGGAACTGATCTTTTTCTCATTTCTTTTGCAGGTACCATTGGGTTAGTTTATGAATGAACATTCAAGTAGCGATCTAGAGTTCAATCCTGAGCCAGAGAGATTACTTAGGGCCAGAAACAAAGCTAAGAAACGTCTCTTTAACCAACCCTCTATACCTCAAATAATTGCTGATTCTGCGGAGTCTTCGCAATCCCTCCACATAGAAATGGATATGCCAGTCCCAAATCCGGTACCTACCGCTCGCAATCCCATCGAAATAGCGAATGATAAGGATAGTGCCATTCTTTCCTACCTAGTACCTATGCCTGGGGAGCTAAACCCAAGCATAATCCGCCCTGAAATTACTGCCAACTCATTCGAGTTAAAGCCAGTAATGTTCCAAATGTTGTCCACTGTGGGACAATTCTTTGGAGTGGAAAATGAGGATCCCCACAACCATCTTAGAAACTTCCTAGGAGTTAGTGATACCTTTCTCATCCCTGGAGTTTCCCAGGAAGCCTTGAGGCTCTACCTCTTTCCTTACTCTTTAAGGGATAAAGCAAAGACGTGGTTAAACTCATTACCCTCTGGATCAGTCCTCAATTGGACAGACTTGGCGGAGAAATTCCTAGTAAAATATTTCCCACCTGATAGGAATTCTACTTTTCGTGATGACATTATCAAGTTCAAACAAGCTGAAAATGATTCCCTTCACGAAGCTTGGACAAGGTTCAAGGACCTTCTGCTTAAATGTCCACACCATGGCATCCCATGGTGTATTCAAATAGAGGTCTTTTTCAAAGGATGCAACCCCAGCACCAGACAAGTGTTAAATTCATCTGCTGGAGGTTCCATGCTTTCCAAAAGTTATAACGAAGCCTATGAGATCCTGGAAAAGATCTCAGCATCTCACTGTAGGTGGTCAGATGATCCAATAGAGCCAAGTAGAGCTCAAAATAAGGACGCACTCAATGCCATGAGTAGCCAAATAAGCGCCCTGACCAACCTAGTCAAACAAATGGCTCAAGCCAATCTCCAAACTAGTGTCAACACCGCCACAGCCATGTCAATGGGCACACAACCAAGTCAAGGTGAGACACTTATCTGTGGATTCTGTGGGGAAGGGCACCTGTATGAATACTGCCCTTGGAATCCAGCCTCAGTCTGCTATGTTGGAAGCCAACAGCAGCCTAGGAACAACCCTTACTCTAACACCTACAATCCTGGTTGGAGGAACCACCCAAATCTTTCATGGGGTGGCCAGCAGAATACTAACCAAGCTCCTAACCATCCAAGACCGAGTGGAACACCTGGTTTCACTCCCCAACATAACCAATCCATGTATCAAAAACCATACAACCAACCAGTAGGGTCATCTGTAGAAAATCTACTCAAAGAGTACATCGCCAAGAATGATGCTACTTTACAAAGCCAGCAAGTTACCCTCAGGAGCCTAGAGAACCAAATAGGGCAACTAGCCAATGAATTCAAAAGTAGGCCCCAAGGTAGACTACCTGCTGACACTGAGGTGCCAAGAAGAGATGGAAAAGAACAAGTTCAAGCAATTGAACTAAGAAGTGGGAGACCATTGGTGAGCAACATAAAAGAAACCCCAAAGAGAGTAGAGAACAAAGAGTCTAATGCTCCACTGGAATCTCTGCCAAACCATGGTCAACCATCACCAAGCACATCAGGAGCAAGGCTGGAGCCGATCATAGAAGAGATAGAAGAAATTCCAAGGCCTCCACCTATCCTGAGGCGACCTGAAGTGCCTGCATATGTGCCACCACCTCCATTCCCTCGAAGGCTAAAGAAAAAACAAGAACAGGAAGTGCACTTTAATAAATTTTTAGAAATTCTTAAACAAGTGCATGTGAATATTCCTTTTGTAGAAGTTTTACAGTCTATGCCTTCTTATGTTAAGTTTTTGAAGGATATAATCACTAACAAGAAGATCATTGGTGAATTTGAAACAGTGAATCTCACTGAGGAGTGCAGTGCTATACTCCAGAACAAGCTACCCAAGAAGGAGAAGTATCCTGGTTCCTTCACCTTACCAGTGGAGTTGGGAGGCAAGCACGTGGGCAGAGCTCTTTGTGACCTGGGAGCCAGCATAAACCTCATGCCTCTATCACTATTCCGCCAGCTAGGAATAGGAGAAGCACGTCCCACCACTGTCACCTTACAACTTGCAGACAGATCCATAGCCTACCCTGAGGGTAAGATAGAGGACATTCTTGTAAAGGTTGACAAGTTTATTTTCCTTGCAGATTTCATCATCCTGGATTATGAAGCAGACAAGGAGGTCCCCATCCTATTAGGCAGACCATTTCTAGCCACAGGTAGGGCCCTGATTGATGTCCAGAAAGGTGAGCTCACCATGAGGGTTCATGATGAGGAGGTTAAATTTAGTGTTTTTAAAGCACTGAGGTATCCTTCTGACTCTGAATCTTGTGCAAGCATGGACATTGTAGATTCACTAATGGAAGAACAGCTTGAGCATGAATTGTCAACGAAGCATGCCAATGATTATGTACAATTAGATTTAACTGACTTAAACATAGCTGAAATAATGGACATACCTGTAAATAATCCTCAGCATGTTTGTATGACTACTGATTTAACTGAAAGATCCATGAATCCATTGAAACCATCCATCGAGCATCCACCTATCTTAGAATTAAAACCACTGCCTGAACATCTTAAGTATGCATATTTAGGAAGTAATGATACTTTGCCTGTGATTATTTCATCTAAATTAAGTGCTAAGCATGAGGTTGAGCTGATATTATTACTTAGGCAGCATAAAAAGGCTATTGCATGGACTATTGCTGACATTAGAGGCATTAGCCCTTCTTACTGCATGCATAAAATAATATTAGAGGAAGAGCATACACCCCGAGTAGATCACCAACGTAGGTTGAACCCCTCTATGAAAGAGGTAGTAAAAAAAGAAATCATAAAGTGGTTAGATGCAGGTGTAATCTTCCCTATAGCTAGTAGTCAGTGGGTGAGCCTTATACAATGTGTACCTAAGAAGGGAGGGATGACTGTAGTAGTAAATGAGAGCAATGAACTGATTCCAACTAGAACTATTACAGGATGGAGAGTCTGTATGGACTATAGAAAATTGAATAAGGAAACAAAAAAAGATCACTTCCCTTTACCATTTATTGACCAGATGTTAGATAGGATAGCTGGTAGAGCCTATTACTGCTTTCTAGATGGTTATTCTGGATATAACCAAATCACCATAGACCCTGTGGACCAGGAAAAGACAACCTTCACCTGTCCCTTTGGAACATTTGCTTTCCGCAGAATGCCTTTTGGCTTATGCAATGCACCAGCAACGTTCCAAAGGTGCATGTTGGCAATCTTTTCTGACTTAGATGAATCCATGATAGAGATATTTATGGATGACTTCTCAGTCTTTGGTGATTCATTTACAAACTGTTTAGAGAACTTAGGACAAGTCTTGGCTAGGTGTGAGGAGACCAACCTAGTCCTTAATTGGGAAAAATGCCACTTCATGGTGGAAGAAGGGATAGTCCTAGGTCATAGAGTGTCTAGAGCAGGAGTAGAGGTCGATAGGGCCAAGATTGAAATAATAGAGAAGTTGGTGGAACCTCAGAATGTGAAAGCCATTAGAAGTTTCTTAGGACACGCAGGTTTCTATAGAAGGTTCATTAAGAACTTTTCAAAGATCTCCAAGCCTTTGTGTGAGCTTCTAGAGCTGAATAAACCATTCATCTTCTCAAAAGAATGTGTCTTAGCCTGGAAAACCCTTAAGGAAGCACTAGTCAAAGCACCTATTATAGTAGGACCAAATTGGGACCTTCCCTTTGAGATGTTATGTGATGCAAGTGACTATGCTGTAGGGGTTATGCTAGGACAAAAGATTGACAAACTAACACACCCTGTATACTATGCTAGTAAGACACTTAATGAGGCACAATGTAATTACACAACTACGGAAAAGGAGATGCTAGCTGTAGTATTTGCCTGTGAGAAGTTTAGGAATTACATTGTAGGCACTAGGACAATCGTGTACACTGACCATTCTGCCTTAAAATACCTTATGAGGAAGGCTGATGCTAAGCCTAGGTTGATTAGATGGGTGTTGTTGCTGCAGGAATTTGATCTAGACATTAGAGATAAGAAAGGCTGTGAAAATGTGGTTGCGGATCATCTTTCCAGATTGCAACATAATTGCGATAACATTGCGGAAACCGCAATTTCTGATGCCTTTATCGATGAGCATGTCTTTGTATTAGCACATCGTGATAACAATGAGGAACCTTGGTTTGCTGACATTGCTAACTTCCTTGCCTCGCAGGTACTACCAACTTTCAAGGGAGGACAAGAAAAGAAGAGGTTCCTGCATGAAGTTAGGAAGTTCATATGGGATGATCCTACACTCTACAAGACATGTGCAGATGGTTTGCTGAGGAAGTGTGTGTCAGCTGCTGAGGCAAAGTCGGTGCTGCAGCACTGCCATACAGCCCCCTATGGTGGACACTTTGGTGGCCAAAGGACAGCTGCAAAGGTGTTCCAGAGTGGCTACTATTGGCCCACGATCTTCAAGGATGCCCACGAATACGCACACAGCTGTGATGAATGCCAGAGAACAGGTAACCTTAGTCGAAAGGATGAGATGCCTCTCACTTACATCCTAGAGTTGGAGCTCTTTGATGTGTGGGGCATTGACTTCATGGGGCCATTTCCCCCATCATCAGGTAACCTTTACATACTTGTAGCTGTAGATTATGTGTCTAAGTGGGTAGAGGCCATAGCATGTCCAAACAATGATGCCAAAACAGTCATTAAGTTCCTTAATAGGCATATCTTTACTAGGTTTGGTACACCTCGTGCTATAATTAGTGATGAAGGGACACACTTTATTAATAAAGCTATGGAAAAAGTGTTGGCTAAATATAATGTTAGACATAGAGTAGCCACCCCTTATCACCCACATTCGAATGGCCAAGCTGAAATATCAAATAGGGAGATTAAAAACATACTCGAAAAAGTGGTCAAACCCAATAGAAAAGATTGGTCGTTTAAACTCGAGGATGCACTTTGGGCATATAGGACTGCATATAAGACACCCCTAGGTATGTCTCCTTATAGACTTATGTATGGCAAAGCATGTCACTTACCATTCGAATTGGAAATTAAAGCATTTTGGGCCTTGAAAGAACTGAATTATTGCGTGACCGATGCGGGAACATTGCGGTCTCTGCAATTACATGAGTTTGATGAGCTTAGACATATGTCTTATGAAAATGCTAAAATGTATAAGGAAAAGACCAAGATTTGGCATGACAGTAGACTTAGGATTAAGGACTTTAAGAAAGGCCAACTTGTCTTGTTATTTAACTCAAGGTTGAGATTATTTCCAGGCAAACTTAAGTCCAGATGGTCAGGTCCTTTTGTAATAACTAACGTGTTTGTTCATGGTGCAATCGAGATTAGGAACCTGCAGCAAGGGCAACCGTTCATGGTTAATGGTGCACGATTGAAGCATTATTATGAGGAAGGAGATGTGAAGACTCTCTCGGCCTTCCTCTTGGCTGAAACTTGAAAATAGAACCGAGAGAGGACGAGTGATCACTGTGCTCGTTCATGCGAGGCTATGCCTTAGTTTATTTTTTGCTATTTTTCCGGTTATTATTTGTGTATGTTTGTGTGTGATTTTTATTACGAATTTAATGTTGATTTTATTTCTTTTAATAGGGGATCGAAAGAGGGAATCAAGGAGATGAATCCAGGATAAAAAATCAGGGAAGATATGGGGCCAAATCAAAGATTACGTTGAGGAAATATTGGCATTTGAAACGAAGAAATCTCCAACGGCCATTTAATTGCGAAGGATTTGCTGAATCCGCAACAGAAATAGCCGTTGGGATTTCCATCATTACAAATAGCCGTTAGAATCGCCGTGGCCAGTACGCTTCCCTCATTCACTGAAATTCAAGAAATCTCTCTCCCTCTTCCTCTGCAATTCCTCTTTCCAGATTCCTACGATTCCACCATGGTGCTAACAAGAGCTGAGAGATCTGCGTCCAAGAAGAAGGCCGACGACGCTGAGATAGCTGCGAGAGAGGCACTCCTTGCCTTGGCAGATGCTGAAGCTGCGCGAACCGAACGCCTTCCCAAGCTGCCTGTCCGCAAGAAGAAGTGGAAGGTGGTGACGGAGATCCCTGCTGGACCATCTGAACCAGCAGGAACGCCCAAGAAGAGGAAGTGGAAGATGGCTGTGGCCGACGCAGCGATCAAGAAGAAGACTCCCTCTGTGGAGAGTCAAGAGAGTGGTCGTCCATCCTACGAGACGGCCAAACAAAGCCATTCTCCATCTCCACCAGCGCGAAGCCCTGAACCGTCTCCAGCTCTACAGAGCTCTGCACAAACTCCACCGCCGCAGAGCCCTGAGGCGTCACCCATCTCCCAGACGCCTGAACCTGAAATTCCAGATGAAGAACATCAAGAATCGGCGCAGGGCGATGAAGAAGCTGAGGAAGAAGAGGTCTTCTCTCCTTTGAGGGAAGTCAGCCCCGAGAGCCCAGCACAGGGGGATGACTCGATGGATGAAACGTTGGGGGACTGCCTCCAACAGATCACAACCAAGGCAAGATTGAGAAAGAAAGCCACCAAGGTCATCAAGGCCAAACGGCCAAAGGCGTCGAAGAAGTCCAAGAAAAGGAGGGCCAGAGGTGAGCCATCTTCGAAGAAGGTTAGTAGTGAGCCCTCTCCGAAGAAGCTCAAGATCGAGGCTGCTGAATCAGCCAAAGAAAAAGATAAGGGGAAAGCCAAGCTGTACCCCGAAGATGAGCCTCAAACAGTGAGGTATGTGTCCTCTGATGCAGAGTCGAGGGGGACTGAGTTAAGGAAGAGGGACTTGCTCCATGAGAAGGGGTTCCTTGACGCTCTAGCAGACCTGCCGCAGTTCTTGCGCGCAGGGATCACCAACCACGGCTGGGAAGAGCTGTGCAGACCACCCGTCCCCGCCTACTCCAGCATGGTGTATGATTTCTACGCCAACTTGATGAACCCTGAGGATGGCCTATCTGTGGTCAGAGGAATCGAGGTGGATTTCTCAGCTAAGGCAATCAATGAAGCATATGGCCTCAAGGGGCAAAAACACACTGATTATGCAAGGATCATTGATGCGCCAACTGAGGCGGTCCTGGAGGAAGCGCTGCGGATCATTGGCCAACCTGAGGCAGCATGGACAATTTCGCGCAATGGGAAGCACACTCTGATGAGTGCAACCCTGACGGCAAAGGCAGCTGTATGGTTTTCTTTCGTGCGCAGAAGGCTGTCCCCAGTGACCCACGAGACCACCATCAACCAAGGAAGGTCGCTGCTGGTTTATGCGATCATGAGGGGCCTCACAATCAATGTTGGTGAGGTCAATGCAGCCTCAATCGCAGACTGCGCCAAAAAGGGTAAGGGTCCACTTTTCTTCCCCAACACGATCACTAAGCTTTGCTTACGTGCAGGTGTACCAATCGAGCGGATGGAAAGGCAGCTGGCCTACACGGGGCACCTGGAGCTGCCTACAGGCCTGAGGATGCGCAGGAAGGGGAACATGGAGTTCGAGTTAGACGACCTGGCTGCTGCTCAATCTCTGTCAATGTCCTGTCTGATGGACCTGCAGAAGAAGATGGCTCAATGGGCTACATATGCACAGGCAAGGGATAAGGATGTTGCTGACCAATTGGGCTGCATCTTTCCTGAGTTCCCCACGGACCTACTGACACCATGGGCGCCTCCAGGACCACAGAGGGATGATGATGATGAGGACATCTGAGTGCTAGGCTGATTAGCACTAAAGGGAGTATTTCTGTTCCCTACAAAAAAAAAAAAAAAAAAAAAACTGCTTTTCGTTGAACTATGTGAATTCTGTTACTTTGGAGTACATTTTTAATCTGTCTTTAGTTCTGTATTTTTGTTGTTTAGAATTGCTTAGTGTAGCTAGATGGTATCTGATTAGGTAGGTTGTTTAAGTTTTCCTTTTTGTTTAGCTGAGATGACGGGAAAGAGCATGAAACAAGGGCTGTTTACTTTATATCTGCCCTGTATCCATTGCGAAATAATTGCGGAATCCGCAATTTTTGTTAGTAATTGCATGTTTTTGACTGACTGATTAGCTAGGCTGGTTCTGTTTTAATTTTGTTCTTTTGCTGCTGTCTTGACTACTTTATATAGCCTATCTATAAGCATGCTGGATGAGTGTCTTAAGGCACCTTTGATAGTTTAAATTAGCCTCTTAAGAGTGCTCAGCATGCGTAGCTTTAAGTCCTTCCCTGCCTGTTTTTATAAATTTCTGCTGCTGTGATGTTTGCTTTGAGAATGTTCTGTTTATCCCTAGGGCTTTTTAGATTCTCTTTGTTTTACCCTAGAGTAGATGCTTCTAGGACAAGTTTGGGGGTGTGCCACCTCACACACTCATTGGGGACAATGAGTAGTTTAAGTTTGGGGGAGGCCACCCTAGGCCTAGGAACATTCCTCTCTCCCTTTAAGCATAAGCATTCTTCTTCTCCTTTAAAAAAAAAAAAAAATGATGAACTGAAAAAAAAAAATAGAATAAAGAAGGGTGTCTCTCTTAAAGTTGCTGAGTAATCAGTGCCAAGTGTGTAATCCACAAGTGGCATTGCATCAAAAGGCAACCAAAGGAGAGGCTCCATCTAAGTAAGAAAGAAAAAAAAAAGGAAGAAATAGGGAAGAAGAATGTATACCTAGGAGTTGCAACTTTGTGGCTTGGGTGTCCTGATTAAAAAGAACTCTGATCCTCAATTAGCTAAGCACAAAGTTGTAGCTTGTAGGGTTGTTTAGGGAGATGAATGTATGTCCAATGTAGTGATGCCAGGGTTTAGGTTGTTCTCTAAAAGTACTACTGTCACTGTTAATACCAAGACTGGCATGACTCTAAGAAATCCTAGGTAGCTCAAAAGTAAAAACTAGAAGCATGTACTGAGTCTGGGGTAAAGCTAGGTAGAATTTGAAACCTTAGGGATAGTTGCACGATATGACAGAAGCAAGTAGATCAGTCGTAGGGAGTTAATGAGACAGTAGGAGCATTAGGCATGCGAAGTCAGAAGAAGCAAAGTAAGAGGGTAGTTGTAAACTTAGAAGTATGTCACAGGACAACACTGCCTTAGATAGGAGCTTAGGGGAGTCAGCAAGTGGTTAGAGAGGATAAAACAGCAGCCTAAGTAAGTCCTTAGATTGCTCGAGGACGAGCAAAACCTTAAGTTTGGGGGTGTGTTACGTCTCCAAAAGTGACCATTTTAGGACTTATTTATCTTAGAAAGATGTACACTCTTAGGTATTTTTGATAGGATTTAGCTTGAACCTATGCTTATATATGAGAATTAGAAGAAGGAAGCTAAATTAGGACTTATATGCAAAAGGAAAGAAAAGGAATGAAAAAGGAAGTTAAAAGAATGAAAACTGTGCATTGCGGAGGCATTGCGGAAACATTGCTAAAACCGCAATGTTTCAAGTGAAATCCGTAAGTTGGCTAATATTTTTCTGTTGTGATCCGATATTTCAGGGATTTGTTCTTTCTCCTCCAACCACGTAGAAGTACGACGTTGAGAATGGATGGTTCTCCTTGGCCCAATCGCACCTGCAGAATACTATAAAAGGAGGTCAAAGTGGAGGGTTGAAAGATCATCTGAAAAGCGTAGAAGTCTCTTCGCAGCTCAATTTCTCTCCTGTTTTTCTCTTCCGTCTGTTGGGTTGGAAAGCTTAGCTGCTGGAGTCGACAATCTGATAGGAAGGAGAGAAGATTCATCTTCTCTTCTGATTGGATTCATCCAAGCAAGGCTTACTTTTCCCTCCTTTCAGCCGAGGCATCTGCGTCGAAGCGATCACGCTCATCTTACTTGCTTTCTGTTTTAGTTTCCTATTTCCAACACCGTTTGTTGTTATTTATTTTCCAATAGTTAATCCATTCCATTTCGTTGCTTTCTGTCTTTATGTTAGTAACTTTAAGTCTTCATCTGTTCATTCAAACAATTGATTAATCAAAGCACAATTCATCATTTCACACTTTCTCTTTTTCATTTCTGCCTACTGTTTTTCCTTTCTGTTTTGTCTTTAATTTTCTTCTAAGCATGTCTACTTCATCTAATATTTCTGTTCTCTCTACATCCATGAGTAACTAAGTAACATAGGGGCATGCTAATGACAATACTATAGGCTAAAACACGTGAACCAAGCATGTAGGATAGCTCTCGAATGCATTGATTGTATGTAAGCTTCATCCCACGGGCAATTTCGATTGGCCATCCATTTTGTCCAAAGAACTCCTAACCTCTGGAAGGAGTAAGAGTTCAGAGTCATACACTCATGCTAGTCTCTCAAGGTAGCCAGAAAACGATTTAGGAATAGGCGTTTTCCTAGTACAAATCATAACTTACTGCTTTAACAAGATGCTTAAGACCTTACTTGGACATGAGTAAACTAAAGAATCTAATGCATGAAATCGGAAGATACATGAGAATGAGTTAGTTTGATGCATATTGAGTTGATCTAATGCTTGAGAATCGTGTGAAAAAGCCAATAGAGGAGTCGTTAGTAGCCCTTGTTTCCACATTTTACACACTTTCGCTGTTAGTAACATTGCGGTAAAATTGCTGTTCTCGCAATTCTTTTTAGTTAAAATTCTGCCTTAGCCATTTTTCTCTTCGTTTATTAATCTCTTCTATTTACATTTGAGTTTATCATTGACTTGCACTTGTTTATGCATCTATCCTTTACATATTCCGTAGTAATTAGGCAACTTAAAACCAAATCTACCCCATCAAATCCACCCATTCTTGCTTAACAATACACTTCGCGAGTAACTAAGAATAAATCTCTGTGGGAAAACGAATGAAAAAATATTTACTACTTGCTACAAGATCATGTATGCTTGCATGTTCTGAGTGCTCTCTTATTGCATATTTCTTTTACATATTGAGCACGCAACATTACCCGTTTACTTGGATTCATCTTCGGAATGAGGTTCCTCATATTAAGGAACGTCTGGATCGAGGGATGTGTTCAAACTCCTTTTGGCAACGATTCCCATATGCAACAGTTCGCCATTTGGAGTTTATGGAGTCTGATCACTGTTAGATCGAGCTTCGAGAGTTTTCGCCTTCGGGTGGGAGGGGGCGAAAACAGATTTTCAAGTTTGAGGAAGTATGAGCAACCCAAAAGGGTTGCTTGGAGGTGGTGGAAAAGAGTTGGAATTCGGGGACTTCGAGTGTGCAAAATAAATTTTGAAGCTCTGTACTTTTAAGTTGAGTTATTGAAGGAAACAATTCACGGGGAACTTTGCAAGAAAGATAGGGGGAGCTAAATAGAAAATCCAAAAAGCCATTTAACGTAATAAAAATGTCAAAGGGGAGGTTTAGAGGTTGGAAAATATTCTGACTGAGGAAGAGATGTATTGGCGGCAGAGATCTAGGAAGGATTGGCTTCAACGAGGCGATTAGAACTCTAAGTGGTTCCACTAGTGTGTGTCTTAAAGGCGAAGAGCTAACATGATTTATCACATTCAAAATTCTACTGGGGCTTGAATTTATGAGGGGATTGGTATCGAGAATGAGATTTGTGAGTATTTCAAAACCTTATTCTCGTCCAATGGCCAACATGTGAACCCCATACCAGACGTTTTTTTTTTTTTTTTATCAACTGTAGCCCCTGGAATCCATTTGGACCTCTTTTACTTGATGCAACGACCTTTCTCTCAGGCCGAAATAATTGCTGCCGTAAAACAGATGGGGCCCTCAAAGGCCCCTGAGGTTGATAGCTTCTCAGCAATGTTCTACCAAAAATATTGGTCAGTGGTAGGGAACAATGTGGTGAGTTATTGTCTGGACGTTCTGAATAATGGGCGGCCTCTGGAAGAGGTAAACCTAACTATTATTACCTTATTGCCCAAGTCTAATGTTGCAACATGTCGTCCGATTAGTTTATGTAATATGTTGTATAAACTAATTTCCAAGATAATAGCGAATAGGTTGAAAGTTATTCTTAAAGTTTTTATCTCACCTATACAGAGTGCCTTTGTCCCAGATAGAAACATCTCAGATAATGTTATCTTGAGGTTTGAATGCCTTCACAATATAAAAGGTAGGAAGACGGGGAAGGTGGGGGGTGGGCGACTGACATGAGTAAAGTCTGTGATAGGGTGAAATGGTTATTTTTGGAAAAATTCATGCTGACTTTAGTCATGGAGGTGAACTTTGTAAATCTGATTATGCGATGTGTGACGTCAGTCTCTTACACCTTCTCGATTAATCGGAGGAGGACGGGGAGTGTTCAACCGACTAGGGGTTTGAGACAAGGGGACCCGATCTCACCTTACTTGTTCTTCTTATGTGTAGAAGGATTATCTAGGTTGTTGAGATACAAGGAGACTTCTAGCGAGATTACAGGGTTGAAGATTGCGAGACGCTGCCCACAGATCTCGCATCTATTTTTTTGTTGATGATTGCTTACTATTTTTCAGGGCTAATATGGAGAAGGCGACCAACATTGCTTCGGTTCTTTCTATTTATACTATCCTAATGGGGCAAGAAATTAACTATTCAAAATCGTCAATTTGTTTCAGTCCGAATACTTTCCCCTTGATTCAAGACCAACTGGTTTCTCACTTGGCGGTGGAATGGGTGGGAGCTCACGAGAAATATCTTGGGATTCCTATATCTTTCTCAAATTCCAAACGACGCTCCTTCAAGTTTATTAAGGACAAGATCTGGTGGCACCTGATGAAATGGAAGCATAAACTCTTTTCAGCAAGAAAGGAGATTTTAATTAAGGCGATCTTCCAGGTGATACCGTGTTACTCTATGAATTGCTTTAAACTCCAAAAGAATTGTTAAAGATGAATGTCATCGCCTCTTGGCGCGATTCTGGTGGGGTGATGAGGATGCCAAACATCGAGTCCATTAGGCCAGATCGAATAAGGTATGCATTTTGAAACTATATGAGGGGTTGGGCTTTTGGGATTTTGGGATCTTTAACCAATCCCTCTTAGCAAAACAAGGGTGGAGGTTGATTGAGACCCGTTCTTCTCTGTTGGCTTCTGTTTTGAAAGTGAAATATTACCCCGATTCTACATTTCCGAATTGTAGTGTTAAGAGCTCGTAACTTCTTTTGTGTGGAAGAGTATCATTTGGGGCAGGGATCTGTTGAAAGAGGGCCTTAGGTGGAGGATTGAGGATGACAAAAATGTTTCAATTGCGAAAGATAACTGGATTTGCAGAGCCCCGTCTCTAAGAATTATTCATCCGTATTTCATCCATAGGGATGTGAAGGTGGATGCATTGTTGACTGCTGAGGGATTGTGGAATTAAGGCTTAATTAGAACTATACTTCATAATGATGATGTTCCCTTGGTTATAAGTATTCCTAGGCCTAGAATCATGGGAGAAGATAAGGTGATTTGGTACTATGAGAAGAATGGGGTTTTTTCCAGTTAAATCAACGTATCATTTAGCTAATGTAAAGATGGTGGGAGCTTCGGGGGCAGATATGACTAAGGGGATGAATTGGTGGAAATTTCTATGGAACTGCAATATACCTAACAAAATCACTGCTAATGATGTTGATATTGCTAGTGCAACTTTTACTCTATGGAGAGAAAAAAAAAAAAGAAAACAAATTGGTTCCAAAGTTGGATCTTCTAATATGGCAGACAAATTATGTCGTTTTTGTGATGTCATTCAATATAGAAGAAGAGTTTTGTTGAGATGCAATATTCTTGAAGTAATGGATACTTTAATTAGCTTTTCTTTGATTGTGGAAGTTGATGAATTGTATAGGAAGGCTACTAAATCTTTTACCAAAAGAGAGAATAGAGAAATGTTTGATGCAGTACAAAATCCCGAGACAAAAATTGAATGGTTTAAGAAAAAAAAAAGTTTGACATTGTATTTATCTATTCTAGTAGATTTGCAAGACTTTTCATTTGTTGTTTAGTTGTTTTAACCATTTGTTGTTTAGTTATTTGATCCACTTGTTTAGTTATTTGAATAATTTGTTGTTTAAAGACTAAATTCTAATGACACTTTATTAGATTTTGAAAACACAAAAGAACCTATAGGTGGATGTATTGTTTCTACACTTAATTTTCAAAAGAAAAAAATCAAAAACTAAATGGTTATCAAACGGGGTCATATTTGTTTAGGTAGTAACGAAATATGTAGATTCATCAAATGTTTGTTAGATTTAATAAGCAAGGATATCGACAGATTAAGTAGTAAGGAATTTTGAAGGTTGCAGATCTCAGAGGAGGTAAGATTTTATTGAAATAAAGAGATAAGCCTATACTCTCTAATGATCGGCATATAGATACAATAAAAAATTTCAGACAACAATTTTAGAAGAAAGACGAGTCACTAAATTTATTCAAGGAAATAACAAATGAAATTGTTGAAGTATCTACTTTAAATCTTATAAATTTTAAGGTAATAAGGAAATGTGCACATTTATCGGATTGATGTAGGATTTTAGTAAGAAAATCTACAAAGTCAGGTAGCAAGGAATTCTGAAGGTTTGCAGATTTGAGAGGATGTAGAATTTTAATGAAAACAATAGATAAGCATATACTCTCTATTGATTGACATACATATAAAATAAAAATTGTGAGACAAAGAGAAGACAGACCATTAAATTTATTCGAGGAAATGACAGAAGAAATTATTGAAGTATCTAATTTGAATTCCATAGTTGTTCATATAGTAAGGAAATGTGCACATTTATGTAAGGGTATCCTTACTCAAGGTATGTTTTATTCCTTAGAAACAAGCCCAAGAGCAATTACATTTGCTAGTCTATTATAGAGGATCGCACTCTCCTTCTCCTAGAGATTACTCAAATTATATATCTCTTTCATAAGAAGAACTAATCTTATATAGACTACAACAGTATTTCCCCAACTACCATAACCAAATGAACTACCCAATAACCAGCTAAGAAATAATTGTTTTACCTACTTTTCCTCTCCTCTTATATTGTTTGAGTATTGAAGGCCTAACTATACCCACGACCTCGAAATCGACCTTGTCCTCAAGGTGAAAGTCCGAAAATTGCTGGTGGATATCTCGAACATCTTCCCACGTAGCTTCATGTTCTGGCAAACCTTGCCAGCTGATCAAAGCTTCAACTGCTCTTGACTGATCATTTTTTTTATAGACAAATACCTCCTCGGGTTTAGCAATCCAAGCAAACTCATCGCTTAAAATAGGTGGTCCAACTTGGGCCTCATGGTGCTGCCCCAATGCTTTCTTCAGTTGGGATATATGAAACACATGGTGAATGCGAGCTTCCATGGGCAATTGTAGCTTAAAGCTACTGCACCAATGCGTTCAATCACCTCATAGGGACCAAAAAAATTCGGGGACAACTTCTCACTCTTCCTTCGAGCCAAATTGGACTGTCGATAAGGCCGTAGCTTGAGGAAAACAGCATCGCCCACACTAAGTTCGACATCTCTTCGCTTAGTGTTAGCGAATTTCTTCATTCGAGCTTGAGCGTGCACCTAATTTTCTTTCAATTGATGGATAACCCCGTCTCTATTATGAAGCATTTGATCAAGTGTGACATTTGGAGTTCGAATACCATCATAGGCCATCAATGGAGGTGGAACACGTCCATATACGGCTTGGAAATGAGTAATGCCAATGGAAATGTGAAAAGTTGTATTATACCAAAATTCAGCCCACCCGAGCCAAGATTTCCATTGTTTGGGTCTCTCGCTACAAAAACAAAGCAAATAAGTTTCTAACCCCTTATTCACCACTTCAGTTTGACCATCAGTTTGAGGATGGTAGGAGGTACTATGCCGGAGCTGAGTCCCAGCCGCTTGAAACAATTCTTGCCAAAAGTGACTAAAAAAAACCTTATCTCGATCAGAGATAATGGATTGAGGAAACCCATGTAATCGGACAATCTCACCAACAAAAACTTCGCCCACAGTCTGAGTAGAATAAGGATGTTTCAGAGCTATAAAATGAGCATACTTGCTCAAACGGTCAACCACAACAAAGATTGAATCAAACCCTGTTGATTTGGGCAATCGTTCAATGAAATCCATGATAATGTCTTCCCAAATCTGGGCAGAAACTTCTAAAGGCTGTAACAAACCAGCTGGGGAAGCTGCTAAAGATTTATTATGTTGACATATCAAACACTCCTCCACATACTTCTTTGTGTCTTTCTTCATCCCTTCATAATACAACTCTTTTCTACAAAAGAAGGAGACAATAGTAACCTCCTTTTGTAGAAAAGAGTTCCCTGTCGTAATTCATAAGGTGGACACGAGTCAGGCTCCTCCCTAAGTTGATGCACCACTGTCTCTAGCTTAGGGTGGAAAAAAACTTATGTTCGAACAATGCCAATATCAACCAAGTTCAGGACTGACATCTGAGCCAAAAAAGTTGTTGAAGGCAATCGAGATAGAGCATCGACAGCCTTATTATCCAACCCAGGTCTGTAACGGATCTCAAAACTATAACCCAAAAGCTTGGATATCCACCCCTGATATTGAGGTTGAATGACCCTCTGTTCCAACATAAATTTCAATGTTCGCTGATCCGTTTGTACAATAAACTGTTGGCTCAACAGATATGGACGCCAACGCTGGACTGCCATGACTATGGCCATCAACTCTCGTTCATAGATCGACTTGGCCTGAGATCAGGCAGACAATGAATGACTATAATAGGCAATGGGTCGCTTTTGTTGAGATAAAACTGCCCCAAGCCCTATTTCAGACGCATCAATTTCAATAACAAAAGGTTGGTTAAAATCTGGTAAGGCAAAGACGGGAAGAGTGACCATTGCTTGTCTGAGCTTCTCGAACGCTATCAAAGCTTGGTCATTCCACATATATGCCCCCTTTCGCAACAAATTTGTTAAAGAAGCAACAATGGTCCCGTAATCTTGCACAAACGTCTATAATAACCTGTCAAACCAAGAAATCCACGTAACTCTATGATATTCCGGGGCACAGGCCACCCAAACATTGCCTGAACTTTCCCACCATCAACCTCCACACCAGCTGCTGAGACCCAATGCCCCAAATACTCCACACGAGCTTTGAGAAATTTACACTTACCCCAATTAACAAACAACTCATGTTCCTTCAAGAGAGTGAACACCAAGGCAAGGTGTTGCAAATGATCAGACAGAGTATGGCTATAAATGAGGATATCATAAAAAAAAACAAGGACAAACTTTCGTAGATACGGTCTAAAGATAGTGTTCATGAGGGATTGGAAGGATGAAGGTGTGTTAGTGAGACCAAAGGGCATAACCACAAATTCATATGACCCTCATGAGTTCTGAAAGTTGTCTTGGCTATATCGAATTCATGGACCCGTATTCGACGATACCCCGACCTCAAGTCTAACTTAGAGTAGACCTGTGATCCATTCAATTCGTCAAATAGCTCTTCAACCACAGGGATAGGAAATTTATTTGACATAGTGACATTATTCAAAGCTCGATAATCCACGCAAAACCTCCATCCCCCATCCTTTTTCTTAACTAACAAAACTGGACTTGAAAAAGGACTCACACTCGGCCGAATTATTCCTGAGAACAACATTTCATCAACCATTCGCTCGATTTCTTCTTTTTTAGAATGCCCATAACGGTAAGGGCGTACATTCACAACGCGTACTCCTTCTTTCAAATGAATTTGATGATAGATTAACCTTCTAGGAGGAAGTCCTTCTGGGACTTGAAAGATATCTTCATACTCCTCGATCAATTCGCACACCTTATTAGGCAAATCCTCAGGGGAAACATCCACTGTGCCCTCTTCTTCGTCACTGTCAGTCGCCAAAGTACGAAACTCAACCAGAAATCCCTGGTCTTCTGTCTCCCATGACTTCGCCATACTTTTTAAAGAAACCTTCGACCTGGTCAAACTCGGGTCCCCTCGCAATACAATCTGCTCATCCCCTTTCCCAACTCGAATTGTCAACTGCCCAGTCAACCTCTGTTACCCCCAAAGTGTTCAACCACTGCATCCCCAGTACAACCTCCACTCCCCCCAACTCTAATGGCAAGAAGTCCTCACAGACATTCATGGTCCCCACAGACAACTTAACAGATTTACAAACTTCTTTACCCTTCACCGTCGCACCGGAGCCCATGATAAAGCCGTAGTTGGCCGTGTCGGTTACCGACAATTTCTCTTCATCAACTAATCGTTGACTGATAAAATTATGGGTGGCGCTACAATCAACCAGTTCCAGGAGACGAAATTCCCATGACTGAATTTAGCGATAACTCGACCGCATCTCCTATTTCAACACTATTGAGAGCCACCATTTCTTCCTCTTGTTCTTTCTTCTTCAACTCCAACTCCTCTGTGTTCTCATGGACGATCAACACGCACAATTATTTCGCTTTACACCGGTGTCCAAGCGAAAAGGGTTCCTCACAACGGAAACAAAGACCTTTCTTTCTTCGCGAACGAAACTCAGCGTCAGATAATCTTCGTACCGGCCCTTCCTTTCGGAGACCCCCTCCAGCCGAGTTCATCAAAGTGATCGTGCGCGTCGTCGTGGCATTTCCAGAGCGATCTTTGTTGGCAACCGTCAGGGCGTGGGATGTCGGTTTGGGGTTTACGTAACCCGACTGGAAGGACGCGGGTTTAGGCTTTACATAACCCGGTTGTCCCTTATACCTCATTTCTCCAGGTCGTTGGGCCTCCACTCGGGTCATTTACATATCCTCTACCAATTGGACAATATTCATCATCTTCTTCAGTTCCACAGCTTTCAACAACGAACCTCAGCCCTGATCACCGGATCCAACCCATTCAAGAAGGTGTTTTCTTTCACTTCAGCTTGAATACGAGACAAGGGTGCTGCGAGACGATCAAATTCGTTTCGATACTCCTCCACCATCGACGTTTGTCTAATGGCCAAAAACTGGGCACATAAGCTTCCCTTGCCCGTGGAACGAAATCGTTCGAGCAACTGATCCCTCAGGTCATTCCAATCGGTAAAGGATTTCATTTCATCTTCTCCCATGAACCAATTGAGAGCGATACCAGTGAAACTAATCACTGCCATTGCCATTTTCTCTTCATTTGTCAGTTTATGGATCTTGAAGTATCGATCAACACGAAACAACCAAGAATCTGGATCCTCACTATCAAATACCGGCATTTCAACTTTCTTAAACTTGCTTCGATCGGCTGTTGCATCATCCGTCCTTATTAGAGGTCTCTCATGATCTTCTTGGCCCATATTCTCCACTACAGACACCCCTTAGTAAGAATATCCATTTGAGCCGACAACTTCTCTATTGCTTTTATCATCACTGTCATGTTCCCCTCCAGGGATGGAATTTTCTCCACATTGTTGCGGATCCCCCCCCCCATTTCTGCATTGAACTGATCCAGACGTTCTTCTAATTTCTTCTGACCCATCTTCACAACCTCTCCCAAAAGAAAGTGCTCTGATATAAAATGTAAGGGTAACCTTACTAAAGGTATGTTTTATTCCTTAGAAACAAGCTCAAGGGCAATTACATTTGCTAGTCTATTATAGAGGATTGCACTCTTCTTCTCCTAAAGATTACTCAAATTCTATATCTCTTTCATAAAAAGAACTAATCTTATATAGACTACAACAGTATTTCCCCAACTACCATAACCAAATGAACTACCCAATAACCAACTAAGAAATAACTGTTTTACCTACTTTTCCACTCCTCTTATATTGTTTGAGTATTTGAGGCCTAACAATTTATCAATTGATGTAAGATTTAGTAAGAAAATCTGCAGATTCAGGTAGTAAGGAATTCTGAAGGTTGCAGATCTAAAGGATAATTTGAATCTTATAGTTGTTCAGATAGTTAGGAAATATGCAGATTTAACAATGATGTAAGATTTTAGTAAGAAAATCTGCAGATTCAAGTAGTAAGAAATTCTGAACGTTGCAGAAAATCTGCAGATTCAGGTAGTAAGGAATTCTAAAGGTTGCCGATCGAAATGATGTATGATTTTATTAAGATTGAGAGATAAGCATGTACTTTCTACTGAGTGGCATACGGATAAAATAAAAATTTTGAGATAACAATTTTACAAGAAGACGAGTCGTTCAATTTCTTCAAGAAAATGACAGATGAAATTGTTGAAGTATCAAATTTAAATCCTATGGTTGTTTAGGTAGGAACGAAATTTGCAGATTTATCGATTGTTATTACTACGGTTGTCAATGCATTGAGAAATAAATATTTATCCCTTTGACAAAATGTCTTAGATCAACTAAGAAATTCTTTCGCTAGGTGTATTAAAGGAATGAATGAGAAAGTGCATTACTTGTTAAACTTAAGTTATGAGTAGTTAGCATGTGAAGAGGTCAAGTTGTTATTTTTGTTTTGTAACATGTTGTACACAATTATCACAAAACGTGGACAACTTAATGTGTATGCTATGAGCATGATTTTCTTAAATGGTGAGGACAATGTAGCTCAAGGACGACGTCAGATAGCCAATATGATCGATGATCTTATATATTTCATTTATTTACTACAATCTTAGTTTGAAGAAAATTGTTTAAAGATGCATGATATAGCTCATAAGATAGTTTTATTAATTGTATCTAACAATAATCAAGTTTGTATATCGAATTGTGTTAAAATATTGAATAAAGAGGAAGAAGAGAAAATGTCAAGTAAATACACTGTCTACATATGAGTTTATGCAAGAAGTTATTGTTGCCTAAAGTTCAAGTGTTAATACTTAGTGGACCGTTATCTCACAAACTTGAGGTCTCTAAAGATTCTTTTGGATTGATGAGTTTCTGTCATTTCCACATCTGAAATATCTTCACGTGGTTGATAATTTTGGAGTTGAACATTATATTCATGAAAATAAGTCATTTCTAAAGGTTTTCTCAATTTTGGAGTTTCTATATCTTTCAAAACTAAATAATTTGGATAATATAATTACTCTCGTGCATGTTAGAGAATCTCCTTTCAAAAAATTGGATTTCATAAAACTGGCGAAATGTAACAAATGTAAGAATCAATTATTTTTTCTCTATTCTTCTATTTTCTTCAATGTCTATTTATTACTTCAACTTTCCAAATTGTTTATTTATCAAATATAGTTGCAGAATCTCTCTCTTCTTTAATTAAACCACAACCTTCCATTTTCATCTATGGTTGTATGACTTCTTTCAATTCAGATCTTTAATTTCTCTCGTATGATCTTCATTTTTTCTTAATTGGTTTTCTATTTTTCCTCTATGGAATCATTATGATTGTTGTTGATGCACGATTTTTCCCATGTGGACTGCACCTGTGTGTTCTCACGTGACCTCAACGGTAGATTTGTATATCGTCAGGATGAAGAGACCTGCAGAACAAAGTAAACAAACTTTGATGCCAAAGTCAGTATGAGCGATAGTTGACTACACTGTTTTTCGGATTAGAATTAGCTTACTTCCTTTCTTCTATTATGACGATATTTATAGTGTTGGTCTAGATCTTTCCCTTTCCCTGAAAGGCTTAGGAAAAGGGATCAATTGAACGCCCTTCGACTGTGCTTACCCCTCCCCGTAGGAAGAGATAGAGCTCGAATTGGTCTAGGCCCGTCGTGAGGGTCGAGGAGCACTCCACCTGGGGCTGACCGAGCGATCCTCTTCCGGGCTCAAGAGCCTGTTGCTCGGGAGTCTAGCCCTGACTATTTTCCAATGGGTCAGACTCCCTTTTGTCGAGGGGTGGTCGGCATTGGGCTTGGTCGACCCCCTTGCCCTTGACCGACCAATGGTCGACCCAACCTTTTTCTTGGGGACTTGGCTCTTTAGTTATTCTATGGGCCAAGTCCTCGATCAATCTTGGGTTGAGCTCTTCTTTGATGTGTTGGGCCCGTGCTTGTTTCAACTTTTTATCGTCGGTGATCGAGGTGACCTTTTCTATTGCATCAGGCCTGGTTCGATTGAACCATCTTTCGATCTGGTATTTTATATGTGATTATTTTATCCACAACAATGATTACTCATGGTCTTTTGGGTTTGATTTGACCTATTGGACATATGTGTATATAGGTATTTTTGTATGTATGTATGAAAATAGTTTTTCTTCTTTTATTCTCTTTCTTCATAAAGTTGTTTTATGCTATGTTGGGGATTGGGATACCTTTTAAATGAGTATTAGGTCAATTTTAAAATAGTTTTTCCTATTTTAAAATACCTTTTAAATGTGATACATGTTGGGATTGCGATATCTTTTGGGTTTGATTTGACCTATTCGACATATGTGTATGTAGGTATGTTTGTATGTATATATGAAAATAGTTTTTCTTCTTTTATTCTCTTTCTTCATAAATTTGTTTTAGGCTATGTTGGGGATTGTGATACCTTTTAAATGAGTATTAGGTCAATTTTAAAATAGTTTTTCCTATTCTAAAATACCTTTTAAATGTGATACATGTTGGGATTGCGATACCTTTTGGGTTTGATTTGACCTATTTGACATATGTGTATGTAGGTATGTTTGTATGTATGTATGGAAATAGTTTTTCTTCTTTTATTCTCTTTCTTCGTAAAGTTGTTTTAGGCTCTATTGGGGATTGTGATACCTTTTAGGGGGCGTTTGGCCCCCTGTTTTGGGTTCAGAACCGTGGGAATCGAAACCCTGGGGGTTTGTTTGGGAAGGTTCTGAACCCTGAGAATCAGAAACAGTGTTTGGAATGCACTGTTTGGGAAACCTAGGAATTAGAAACAGTGTTCGGGGTGCAACGGCGCCAAAAACTTGTTGCGCACTTTAAATGCAGTGCAAAACCGCAAGTGTATGGGTCAAGTAATAAAAAGTGTAAATGAATACGAGTATCGTCCTCAGGATTGGATTTCTAGTTCACTTAAATATCACGAATAGTAATGCTCGATTTTATCTAAAGAAATAAATCGCAAGGGGGGTTTGTAACAAGTCTAAGAAATTAAACAATAAAATAAAAGTAGCTGATAGCTCCATTTTAGAGTTATATTTAAGTCCCTAATTCAGGCCAAAACCGTGTTTATTCATGCTTATTTACCTTGATTATAGGTGTTCACCGATAAAGAGCTCACAGAGCCCGTTTGACGTCGTTCGAGGCTAAGTAAGTTGTTTTAAGGCCCCAAGAACACTTCGGGAAAAGAGGGATTAAAAAAGATGAAGATTGGCCAAAATGAAAATCTCAAAGGCAAAATATTTGGCTCAAACCCGAGAGCTAGCGTCGAGACGCTTGCCCGAAGCGTCGCAACGCTTCGAAGTTCTACGCGCTCCGCTTTTTCGCTCGTAGCGTCTCGACGCTGCCTTAGCGTCTCGACACTACGACGAGTATAAAAAGAAAAGTTCCGCTTTTAGGTTGTCTTGTCTTGTCTTCCTCGGGTTCCACACCATATTTTATGATTTTGAAGCTATTATTCATCATTGAAGAGGCCATGGAGCTTGGATTGAAGCAATTTAAAGCTTCCCTCAACATGAGAGAGTAATTAGTAAGTGTTTAGCTTGGGAATGTAAGGAATTTATGTAATTAGCACATTTTTGGTGAGATTAGTTCTGAAAATTCTGTTTAGCATAAACTTTGATGAACAATTCTTCTTCTATGCATATTACAAGAGTATGTTGGATTGATAGGAGTAGACGACTTTGATTTTCAGCATGCTAATTTGTTAAAGATTGTGATGTCGTGCCTCTTACATTCGCCTAGTAACGAGAGATTAATGGTGTAATTGAATTCATAGACTTCCTTGTTTTCTTTGCATTCGTTCTTCTTGGAGAAAGAATTAAAATCGATACACTAGATTTGACTTCCAATTTTAGATAAGCGTCGCAATTAGTCTGTTGCTAACAATTGGTCTTGGGCAAGTGTTAGCCCCCAATGTCCAATTGTTACGCTTAATTAGCATGATCAATTTCTCTAATTAGTATCCATGAAGCGTGTTTAATTTGAATTCTCATTTTAGGCGAATTGCGTGTTCTTCCAATTTTTGCTAATTCTTTAGTTAGTCCGTGATCCAAAAATTGGCTAATTTATAATTCCGAGCATCCCAAGTTGAACGCTTTAGTTGATTTAATTTTCATTCCAATTTCCAATTTTCCGTTAGCGATTTTCTGAATTATTCTTGAACTTCCCCAATTTGTACATCTCTTTAAGTAGCAAATTTAATTTGAATTAAGTCGAATTTAACATAATTCCTTGCGGATCGATCCCGTTACCATTAAGCTACAAATTGCTCGGTGGAATCGGGTATATAAATTCATTTTGGCGGGTCTCACAACCCGAGAATTAATAAGATATTCAAAAAATTTGTTACCAAAATTGGCGTCGTTGCCGGGGAACTAAAAATTAATTCGACCTGATTTAAATTTAAGTTGTTAGTTTTCAATTTTTTTATTACTTATTTATTTATTTTGGTATGTTTATTCTTTTATTTACATAATTTGTTTTTTGTAAAGTTTGTTAGAAAGCAGGATTTAATTTGAGAAAATGGAGGTCTCGGTGGATAGCTAAGAAGCTCAGAAAACACTCAGACAGTTGGCGATGCCTGATTTGAACCGGCAACCCTCGTGTATTTTTTATCCGGTAATTACAGGTAAGTTTGAACTTAAAGCTGGTTTAATTAATCAGTTGTCTTCTTTTTGTGGTGAAACAGATGAAGATCCTATCAAACACCTTAAGGCTTTCCAAATGGTGTGCTCTGCTATGAAACCAAGTGAAGTGACCGACGATCAACTCAGTTTGAGGGCCTTCCCGTTTACTTTGAAAGACAAGACAAGGGACTGGATGCATTACTTACCCTTGGGGACCATCTCTACATGGGGCGAGTTGAAGGGCATATTTTTGGAGAAGTATTTTCCAGCTTCTAGAGCCATATTCCTCAGGAAGAAGATCTACGGGATTACTCAAGAGGAAGGGGAGACATTTCATAGATGTTGGGAACGATATACTCAGATGTGCGAGAGCTTCCCTCACCATCATATAACGGAGGCTGATCTTATTCAATTTTTCTATGATGGCTTGCGTCCGTACGATCGACAGATGTTAGATGCAGCAAGTGGAGGAGCTCTTAGGCATAAAACACCTGCAGAGGCTAGAGTTTTGATCTTTAACATGGCAGGGAACCTTCAGCAGTATGAAGGAGGAAATGAGCAAGCTCGACTTTCGACTGAAGTGGATGAGCTTAAGGCCTAGATGTCTAAGGTATGTAGCGTTGTTCTTGAATTGAAAGAAAGCTCATCTCAGGTTGTTCCTTCTAATTCAGGTCAATCCCTTGAGGGAATGTTCAAGTCCTTCGTGGAAATGAGCCAGGAGCATCGCGAAGAAACTAGAGCACAATTTCAGTCTCTAAGCGAGGTGATGACTCAGATTACAGATAGGATAAGCAATGTGGAGACTCATGTAGCAGAAAGCTGATAACTCCATTTTGGAGCTATTAAATACGTCCTAATTATAGCTAAAGTCCGCTTTCAATTGATTAAATATATCTCTTTTGTAGGAGAAAAGCGGCAAAGAGCTCGTGCGTCCGTTGGGCATGTTCGAGTGCTTAAAGCAGAGTTTTAGCGCCCCGGGAATGCATCGGGAAGAGGGGAATTTGTTCCGTGAAGAAACGGGCCAAAACAGCCTTGGAGAGGCAAAGCATCAGCCCCAAACCCGAGAGCCAGCGTCGAGCTATAGCGTCGAGACGCTGGCTCGACGCTGGAAAAACCCGAGAGCAAGCGTCGAGTGATAGCGTCGAGACGCTAGCTCGACGCTGCCCTGGCGTCGAGACCCTGCTTGGCGTCGAGACGCTTCGGAGGAGGCGCGCGCTGGAAATTCATCGGGGCAGCGTCGCGACGCTGGCCTAGCGTCGCGACGCCAGCGCGCGCGCGCGCGGATTACTTAGGGCACAGCGTCGAGACGCTGGCCTAGCGTCTCGACGCTACGACGAAGGCAGTAGCTAAAAGACGATTTTTCTGCACATTTTTGAAGAGCTTCATCTTCTTCATCTCTCAACGGATTCCAGCGATTTTAGGCTTCTTCTTCCCCATTTTCTCTCTATTTTCCGTGGAGCTCCGCCATTGTTGGCATGCTTGTGAGCTCCACTTTCCTTTGTAATACTTAGAAGGATCCTTCCATGGCCGTGGTTGGAGCGGGATTGACGCACCGCGCCATGAGCGGCTAAGGTAAGGGTGACGGTTTGGGATTTGTTTAGGGGAATTTTGTTAGACATTTATGGCTTTGATAATCTGAGTATAATTTTGCATATTGGAATCTGATTATTGGCATCTGTTTACCTTGCTTAATCCAACGCGCATGCTAAAATACGTTGATTGACACTCGGGTAGTTTCGCATGTTGTGTATGTTAAAGAGTAGCGATGCCGTGCCTCTCACTGCTCGACTAAGTAACACAGGTAAATAGAACTAAATCGAAGTATCGGGTCGGGTAGGATAAATGTTGGTTGCATACGGCGTTTGCGGGCAACCTACTAGCATTTAGAATTCACGCTCGAATGTTCGTCGCGGTTAGCTAGTAACTATCTAAATTCACTTTAGGACTGATCATCTTAATGCGAGCTTAGATAACGTGTAATTAGGACTGTGTGGCCTAATTAAAATCCATGGAGTCGGCTACTTTGGGGCTTCTCAGGTAGTCGTCCGCGTGCTAAATAAACTGTATTCCATGTTATTAGCATTACATGATAAGCTGAATGTTGTCTAACAATTGATCCCTAGACTCCCCAAACCGCGCACACGTTCTTCATATTATTTCCTTCTTTCGTTAGCTTATTTGACATTTTTCTTGCATGATAAAACCCCCCGTTACCAATTAATCAATTAAATCCCAATTTCACTAGTAAATTCATTCTTCCTATTCCTTGGATCGACCCTGTTACCACTGGCTGCAAAGCCTTGGTCATAGGCTTTATAAATCGTATTTTGGCAAGCCTCGACAGCTTGAGATTAAGTGGATATTCAAAAATCCGCCCACAAAAATTGGCGCCGTTGCCGGGGAATAGGCAATTGTTTGAATTTATGATTGAAGTTTGAATTTGATTCTTTGATGGTTGACTGAAAAATTTTTCTGTTCGTAATTTGTATGTTTAGATTTTTGTTTGTGTATGACCCGTTCCTCTGAGGGGAGTTTGCAGTTTATCCCTGAGATTGACAGAGAGGAGCGGCGGTTACGTAGAGAGGCCCGTGAGGGGCAAGGACAGTTTGAAAGAGAAGAAGGCAATCCCTTCTTATTTGACGAGATGGCGCAAGGTGAAGCGCCACGGACGCTTAAGCAGCTGGCAGCGCCAGACCTGAACCTGCAGCCCTTGTGCATTAACTACCCCGTGGTAGCAGGTAACTTCGAGTTGAAATCTGGTTTAATTCACCAGTTACCTTCTTTCCATGGAAACGCAGGTGAGGACGCGAACAAGCATTTGATGGAGTTCCATTGCGTCTGCGCGGGGATGAAGCCCGCAGGAGTCACGGAAGAGCAACTGAACATGAGGGCATTCCCCTTCACGCTCAAGGATAAGGCCAAGGATTGGCTGTACTATTTGCCTTCCGGATCCATCACCACGTGGCAGGATATGAAGCGGGTATTTTTGGAAAAATACTTTCCCGCATCCTTAGCCACCACTCTGCGGAAGAGAATTTATGGGATCACCCAGGATGTAGGTGAGTCCCTGCATGAGTATTGGGAACGCTTTGGGCGCCTGTGCGCGAGTTTCCCACACCACCAGATCGCCGATCAGCTGCTCATACAGTACTTTTATGAGGGGATGACGCCCCACGACAGGCAGATGATCGATGCAGCGAGTGGAGGGGCACTGATTGACAAGACCCCAGTTGAGGCCAAGCAGCTCATTGCAAATATGGCTACCAACTCGCAGCAGTTTGGGATCAGGGGGCAAGGACAAGTGCACAGCGTGGCTCAGAGCCATGAGATGTCTGAAATGAGGGCCCAGGTGGCCGAGATAGGTAGCATGTTAAAGAAAATCGTTGGAGGACACCGCGAGGATGCGGAGGTCAACGCGATCGGGGGGTATGCTTCCAACCCAAGGAAGTACGACCCATATGCAAACACTTACAACCCCGGTTGGCGCGACCATCCTAATTTCAGCTATGGGAATAGGGAAGGACAAACTCGTTTCCAAGGCCAGTCCCAGGATAGGCCTAATTCTTCCACCCAGGCTCAAGCCTCGAGCTCCTCCAGCTCACTTGAAGAGATGGTAAGGACCATCGTGACTAGCACCAGCCAGTTTCAGAAAGAGGCTCGAGAAGAGCTTAATTCTCACAAGGCAGAGCTGCAGAATTTGAACAAGCAGCTGACACAGATGGCGGTGTCTATTTGTAAGATTGAGAGCAAGAGCTCGGGGAAGCTTCCTTCCCAAACTACTGTGAACTCATGTGAAAACGTGAGTGCCATTCAGCTGCGCAGTGGGAAGTCACTTTCCACCAGAGCTGCGAAGGAAGCCACAGACAGCCTGAACAAGTCCGCCCCGACTGCTCCCGAGACTCAGAATGAGAAGAGAAATGAGAAGGTCAGTGTACCTGAGGATGTTGCCAGAGCACCATTCCCGAGTAGGCTTGCGAAGCCTACTTTGGAATCTGATGATGAGGAGGTCCTGCGAACCTTCCAAAAGGTGATGGTGAATATCCCGCTCCTAGAGGCAGTCAGTCAAGTGCCAAAGTATGCGAAATTTCTAAGGAGCTGGTGCACTACGAAGAGAAAGTCCAGAGGGACTGAGAAAAAGAAAGAAAACGTCTCTGCCATACTCCCAGGTACGTTGCCTGCGAAGTGCAACGACCCAGGTACTTTTACTATCCCTTGCACTATAGGTAGTAAAATTGTTCATAATGCCATGTTAGACCTAGGAGCCTCTGTTAATGTTATGTCTTATGCATTGTATCGTGATCTGAATTTAAATGAAATGCATGAATGTAATGTTTCTGTTCAGTTGGCTAATGGGTCGAGCATTTGTCCTAGGGGGAAGGTAGAGGATGTTTTGGTTAGAGTTGGGAATATGACGTTTCCCGCTGATTTCCTTGTTTTAGATATGAATGAAAACTCATCGCATGCTTCGTCCTCCATGTTGTTAGGACGTCCTTTTCTTAAGACCGCTAGGGTCAAAATTGATGTGTATAAGGGCGTTGTTTCTCTGGAGTTTGATGATACTTTGCATGAGTTCTCTTTATTTGGAAAATCTGCTGGAAATGTGTCTGTTTGTGAGCATGTTGAGAATGGGAGTCTACCCTCGCGCTTGAGGGATGGTTCCCATGTCTCTGTTAAAATTTCTGATTTGAATATGTGTGATGATAATGCTGGTTTTTGCACTAACACTTCTTATATTCACGTGCCCGAGGCACGAAGAGTGCAAAACAATTTTCAGGTGGATGGTGGAAAAGGTGTGGCCAAGGACAAGTATGGATCGTCCCCCGCACCTACAGACTATGGATGAGTCTGTTGAGAGAATACAGTCGAGCAACCGACTTTAAAAATTCTGCGCTTCTCGGAGGCACCCGAGCGATGGACTGTTTTTATGCTTTAGTTTAGTTTTATTGCTTTTTAGATTAATTTAGTGTTAATTAGCTTGCTGTTTTTTTTATTAGGAATCGAGGATGAGAAGACAATTTTGGGCTCTAAGGCGTTCGTGCGCCGCTTCCTCGCCCTCGCCAGCTTCACCAAGAGTCAGGGAAGTGAATTTCTTCTTCCCTTTTACTTTGATGTATCTGACTGGTTGGCATTGAGGACAATGCCAAATTTTGAAGTTGGGGGTGGAGTAGTCCGATGGATGTGTATGTGTAGTTTGTTGAGAAGTGTTGCAAAGATATTGAAGTGCTTGGGACTCTGTTTATTGTTTTCTGACTGTGATAGCCTAGGAAATGCATGTTGGAAATCTGAGCATGTTCATAATCGAGTTTTTGCATGAGTTTTGTGTTTCTTAGGTTCATGTCAAAAATTTTAAAATTTTTTCTTTTGCTCTCTTGCACTTATCGCGCACTTAGCACCTCTCCCTAGATTCCGTAAGCTTGGTTTATCGCATGTTTAGCTAATTCTCGTTGTCACCCCGAAAGGCACCCTTAGGTAGCTTGTTGCATGAGAGTTAGTGGTTAGTTAATTGAGAAAGCATGTGCTTAGCCTAATATAAAAAAAAAATAGAAAAGCATGTTGGTAGAAAATTCCTCTCGAGGCGCTCCTCCTTCTTATTAGCGTTTAAAAGAAGCGAGCGTCAGTCCTTAAAAACGTGAAGCTTTGGCCAAAGTTTGACGTGTTAGGCAGCTCGAGAAGGAAAGAAAAAAGAAATGAAAGGATGGTTCAAAGAACCCAAATAAAAGAGTACAAAGTACTTTTGAAAAGAAAGAAAAAGAATGAGAAAATAATTAGGTCTCTTAATTTGCTTCTCTCTCTCGTGTAAGTCAAGTGTAGCTGTTCTTAAACGCTAGAAGTAGGGGGAAAACGGGATGTGCGTTGCATGTAGGTTTTCCAGGTTTACGTGAATTTAGGAGTGGTTGTCTAGCACACACACACGTTAGGGGGCAAGAGTTAATTTTTGATATGTCCTAGTTAATACATGAACAAATGCTTCCATGATTATGCTCGTGTTTAAATTTTAATATGCATGGAGGTTTGAGTTAGAATATATGTAAACGCGTCCTTAGAGTCAATGTCTTTGTAGTGCTTGCTCGAGGACTAGCAATGTTTAACTTGGGGGTGTTTGATAACTCCATTTTGGAGCTATTAAATACGTCCTAATTATAGCTAAAGTCCGCTTTCAATTGATTAAATATATCTCTTTTGTAGGAGAAAAGCGGCAAAGAGCTCGTGCGTCCGTTGGGCATGTTCGAGTGCTTAAAGCAGAGTTTTAGCGCCCCGGGAATGCATCGGGAAGAGGGGAATTTGTTCCGTGAAGAAACGGGCCAAAACAGCCTTGGAGAGGCAAAGCATCAGCCCCAAACCCGAGAGCCAGCGTCGAGACGCTGGCTCGACGCTGGAAAAACCCGAGAGCAAGCGTCGAGTGATAGCGTCGAGACGCTAGCTCGACGCTGCCCTGGCGTCGAGACCCTGCTTGGCGTCGAGACGCTTCGGAGGAGGCGCGCGCTGGAAATTCATCGGGGCAGCGTCGCGACGCTGGCCTAGCGTCGCGACGCCAGCGCGCGCGCGCGCGCGGATTACTTAGGGCACAACGTCGAGACGCTGGCCTAGCGTCTCGACGCTACGACGAAGGCAGTAGCTAAAAGACGATTTTTCTGCACATTTTTGAAGAGCTTCATCTTCTTCATCTCTCAACGGATTCCGGCGATTTTAGGCTTCTTCTTCCCCATTTTCTCTCTATTTTCCGTGGAGCTCCGCCATTGTTGGCATGCTTGTGAGCTCCACTTTCCTTTGTAATACTTAGAAGGATCCTTCCATGGCCGTGGTTGGAGCGGGATTGACGCACCGCGCCATGAGCGGCTAAGGTAAGGGTGACGGTTTGGGATTTGTTTAGGGGAATTTTGTTAGACATTTATGGCTTTGATAATCTGAGTATAATTTTGCATATTGGAATCTGATTATTGGCATCTGTTTACCTTGCTTAATCCAACGCGCATGCTAAAATACGTTGATTGACACTCGGGTAGTTTCGCATGTTGTGTATGTTAAAGAGTAGCGATGTCGTGCCTCTCACTGCTCGACTAAGTAACACAGGTAAATAGAACTAAATCGAAGTATCGGGTCGGGTAGGATAAATGTTGGTTGCATACGGCGTTTGCGGGCAACCTACTAGCATTTAGAATTCACGCTCGAATGTTCGTCGCGGTTAGCTAGTAACTATCTAAATTCACTTTAGGACTGATCATCTTAATGCGAGCTTAGATAACGTGTAATTAGGACTGTGTGGCCTAATTAAAATCCATGGAGTCGGCTACTTTGGGGCTTCTCTGGTAGTCGTCCGCGTGCTAAATAAACTGTATTCCATGTTATTAGCATTACATGATAAGCTGAATGTTGTCTAACAATTGATCCCTAGACTCCCCAAACCGCGCACACGTTCTTCATATTATTTCCTTCTTTCGTTAGCTTATTTGACATTTTTCTTGCATGATAAAACCCCCCGTTACCAATTAATCAATTAAATCCCAATTTCACTAGTAAATTCATTCTTCCTATTCCTTGGATCGACCCTGTTACCACTGGCTGCAAAGCCTTGGTCATAGGCTTTATAAATCGTATTTTGGCAAGCCTCGACAGCTTGAGATTAAGTGGATATTCAAAAATCCGCCCACCAAAAGCATAAACGTCATTGCTCTTAGAAGTGGGAAAGAAGTTCCCTCGCGATCTACACCTGAAGAGCCCGGCAAGAGCCTTGAGAAGCATGAGGAAAAGAGCCAACCTCCACCTCCTAAGAATTCGGTATGTGTCAATCCACCTCCTTCCATTAAGTCTTACATTCCTAAATCTCCTTTCCCTAGCAGGTTAGTGAGACCACCTAAGGAAGACAAGGACAAGGATATCCTCGATACACTGAAGAAGGTTGGAATCAACATTCCGTTGCTAGATGTCATACAACAGATTCCAGGGTATGCAGAATTCCTCAAGGAATTGTGTACTAACAAAAGAAAGGCAAAGAACATCGAGAGGGTGGTGGTAAGTAAAAATGTGTCTGTCTTGATCACTCGAAACATGTGTTGCGTGCTCAATGTGTTAAAATAAATAAGCAATAAGATAGAGAGAGCACTCAGAACATGCAAGCATACATGGTCCTATAGCAAGTAGTAAGTATTTTTCATTCGTTTTCCCACAGAGATTTATTATAAGCTACTAGTGAAGTGTAAAGTTAAGAAAGAATGGGTGGATTTGATGGGGTCAAATTGGTTTTAAATTGTCTATTTCCTACTGAATACGTAGAGGGTAGCAACATAAACAAGTGCAAGTCAAAGCTAAACTCAAATGAAAAGAGACGAGATTAATAAATGAAGAAGAAAACAGCTAAACAGAATTGTGAACTTAACAGAATTGCGGAAACAACAATTCTACCGCAATTTTCCTAACAGCGAAAGTGTGTAAAATGGAGAAACAAGGGCTACTAACGACTCCTCTATAGGCATTTTCTCACGATTCTCAAGCATTGGATCAACTCACTATGCATCAAACTCACTCAATCTCATGTATCTTCCGATTCCATGCATTAGATTCTTTAGTTTACTCATATCCAAGTAAGGTCTTAAGCATCTTGTTAAAGCAGAAAGTTACGGTTTGTACTAGGAAAACGCCTATTCCTAGGTCGTTTTCTGGCTACCTTGAAAGGCTAGCATGAGTGTATGACTCTGAACTCTTACTCCTTCCAGAGGTTAGGAGTTCTTTGGACAAAATGGATGGCCAGTCGAAATTGCCCGTGGGATGAAGCTTACATACAATCAATGCTTCGAGAGCTATCCTACATGCTTGGTTCACGTTTTTTAGCCTATAGTATTGTCATTAGCATGCCCCTAGGTGACTTAGTTACTCATGGATATAGGCAGAACAGGAATAAGGGTTGAAACAGACATGCTTAGAAAGAATTTAAAGACAAAACAGTGAGGAAAAACAGTAGATTGAAAAGGCAAGAAACTGCGAAATGCTGAACTTTGCTTTTGATTACTTGATTGTTTGAATGGACAAAGGAAAGCTTAAAGCCAATAACTTAAAGACAGAAAGCAACGCAAAGAAATGAACTAGTCACTAGAACAGAAACAACAACTACACAATGCTGTAAAATAGAAAGGAAAGACAAAAAGCATGTAAATGAGCTTGGACGCCTCGTCGCAACCGCCTCGGCTGAAGGATGAGAAAGGTCAGCTTTGCTTGGATGAATCCAATCGGGAGAGAAGATGAATCTCCTCTCCTTCCTATCAGATTATCGATTCCAACAGCTGAGCTTCGCAAACCAACAGACGGCAAAGAAAAACAGGAATGAAAGTGGAGCTGCGAGAAGACTTCTACGCTTTCGGATGATGATTGAACCCTCGACTTTGACCCCCTTTTATAGCAATCTGCAGGTGCGTTTGGGACAAGGAGAACCATCAATCTTCAACGTCGTACTTCAAAAATGGATGGAGGAGAAAGAACGAATCCCTGAAATAACGGAAATTAACAGAAAAAGATCAGTCAACTTACGGTTTTCACTTGAAACATTGCGGTTTCAGCAATGTTTCCGCAATGCTGTCGCAATGTAGTTTTTTCATTCTTTTACTTCGGTTTTCAATCCTTTTCTTTCCTTTTGCACACAAGTCCTAATTTAGCTAGCTTCTTTTAATTCTCACAAATAAGCATAGGTTTAAGCTAAATCCTATCAAAAACACCTAAGAGTGTGCATCTTTCTAAGCTAAATAAGTCCTAAATAAGTCACTTTTGGAGACATAACACACCCCCAAACTTAAGGTTTTGCTTGTCCTCAAGCAATCTAAGGACTTACTTAGGCTGCTGTTTCATCTTCTTTAACCACTTACTGACTCCCCTATATCCCTATCTATAGCAGTGCTGTCCTGTGTCACACTTCTAAGTTTAGAACTATCCTCTTATCTAGCTTCTTCTGACTTCGCATGCCTAATACTCCTACTGTTTTCATTAACTCCCTACAACTGATCTACCTGCTTTTGTCATATCATGCCACTATCCCTAAGGTTTCAAATTCTACCTAGCTTTACCCCAGACTCAGTACATGCTTCTAGTTTTTACTTATGAGCTACCTAGGATTCCTTAGAGTCATGCCAGTCTTAGTATTAACAGTGACAGTAGTACTTTAAGAGAACAACCTAAACCCTGGCATCACTACATTGGACATACATTCATCTCCCTAAACAACCCTACAAGCTACAACTTTGTGCTCAGCTAATTGAGGATCAGAGTTCTTTTTTATCAGGACATCTAAGCCACAAAGCTGCAACTCCTAGGTATACATTCTTCTTCCCTATTCTTTTCCTTTTTTCTTACTTAGGTGGTGCCTCTCCTTTGGTTGCCTTTTGATGCAATGCCACTTGTGGATTACACACTTGGCACTGATTACTCAGCATCCTAAGAGAGACACCCCTCTTTATTCTATTTTTCATTCATTTTTTTTTTCAGCTCATCATTTTTTGTAAAGGAGAAGAAGAATGCTTATGTTTTTTAGGGAGAGAGGAATGTTCCTAGGCCTAGGGTGGCCTCCCCCAAACTTAAACTACTCATTGTCCTCAATGAGTGTCTGAGGTGGCACACCCCCAAACTTTCCTAGAAGCATCTAGTCTAAGGTAAAACAAAGAGAATCTAAAAGCCCTAGGCATAGACAAAACAATCTAAAAGTAAATATCACAGCAGCAGAAATTTGAAAAAAACAGACAGGTGAGGACTTAAAGGTATGCATGCTGAGCTTTTTAGAGGTTAATTTAAACTATCAAAGGGTGTCCTATGACACTCATCCAGCATGCTTTAAGATAAGCTATATAAGGTAGTCATGATAGCAGCAAAATATAGAATTTAAACAGATCACAGCCTAGCTAAACAATCAGTAAAAAACATGCATTTACTAATAAAAATTGCGGTTTCCGCAATTATTTCGCAATAAAGACAGGGCAGATATATCATTGATTAAGGCCCCTACGCATGCTTTTTCCAGTCATTCAAGCTCTCTAAAAATGAAACTAAACTAATCTACCTAATCAGCTATCATCATACTACACTAAACAATTTAAAAACTTAAAACTAAGCAACTAAAACAGATCAAAATATTAACTAAAAACAGCATAATTCACACGGTTCACAAAAAGCAATTTGATTTTTTTTTTTTAATTGTAAGGGAACAGCAATACTCCCTTGAGTGCAATTCAATCTAGCACTCAGATGTCGTCATCCTCATCAGGCCTTCGTGGTCTTGGAGGCGCCCATGGAGTCAGCAAATCCGTGGGGAAGTCAGGGAAAAGGCAACCCAGCTGGTCAGCCACCTCCTTGTCTCTCGCCTGTGCATATGTGGCCCATTGAGCCATCCTCTTCTGTAAATCCATCAGGCACGCCATGGACAGTGACTGAGCAGCAGCCAATCTATCCAGCTCGAACTCCATGTTTCCCTTCCTTCTCAGCCTCAAGCCTGTAGGCAGCTCCAAGTGGCCTGTGTAAGCCATCTGCTGTTCCATCCGCTCAATGGGGACTCCTGCACGCAAGCATAGTTTAGTAATAGTATTAGGGAAGAACAATGGACCCTTACCCTTCTTGGCGCAGTCAGCAATGGCAGCTGACATGACTTCGCCCACGTTGATTGTGAGACCTCGCATGATTGCATAGACCAGCAGCGATCTGCTCTGGTTGATTGTGGTCTCATGTGTCACGGGGGACAGCTTCCTTCTCACGAAAGAAAACCAGACAGCCGCCTTAGCTGTGAGGTTGGCACTCATGAGAGTGTGCCTCCCATTGCGCGACACGGTCCATGATGCTTCAGGCTGGCCAATGATCCGAATGGCCTCCTCCAAGACAGCTTCAGTAGGCTCATCAACAATCCTTGCATAGTCAGTATGTTTTTGGCCCTTTAGGCCATAGGCTTCGTTGATGGCTTTTGCTGAGAAGTCCACTTCTACTCCCCTGACCACAGACAACCCCTCCTCAGAATTCCTCAAATTGGCGTAGAAGTCATAAACCATGCTTGTGTAAGCTGGATTGGGTGGTCTGCACAACTCCTCCCAGCCGTGATTCGTAATTCCTGCGCGCAAGAATTGCGGCAGGTCAGCAGGTCTGTCGAGGAAGCCCTTCTCGTGCAGCAGCTCCCTTTAGTGCTCTCTCCAAAAACTTGTTGCGTGCTCAATGTGTTAAAATAAATAAGCAATAAGATAGAGAGAGCACTCAGAACATGCAAGCATACATGGTCCTATAGCAAGTAGTAAGTATTTTTCATTCGTTTTCCCACAGAGATTTATTATAAGCTACTAGTGAAGTGTAAAGTTAAGAAAGAATGGGTGGATTTGATGGGGTCAAATTGGTTTTAAATTGTCTATTTCCTACTGAATACGTAGAGGGTAGCAACATAAACAACTGCAAGTCAAAGCTAAACTCAAATGAAAAGAGACGAGATTAATAAATGAAGAAGAAAACAGCTAAACAGAATTGTGAACTTAACAGAATTGCGGAAACAGCAATTCTACCGCAATTTTCCTAACAGCGAAAGTGTGTAAAATGGAGAAACAAGGGCTACTAACGACTCCTCTATAGGCATTTTCTCACGATTCTCAAGCATTGGATCAACTCACTATGCATCAAACTCACTCAATCTCATGTATCTTCCGATTCCATGCATTAGATTCTTTAGTTTACTCATATCCAAGTAAGGTCTTAAGCATCTTGTTAAAGCAGAAAGTTACGGTTTGTACTAGGAAAACGCCTATTCCTAGGTCGTTTTCTGGCTACCTTGAAAGGCTAGCATGAGTGTATGACTCTGAACTCTTACTCCTTCCAGAGGTTAGGAGTTCTTTGGACAAAATGGATGGCCAATCGAAATTGCCCGTGGGATGAAGCTTACATACAATCAATGCTTCGAGAGCTATCCTACATGTTTGGTTCACGTTTTTTAGCCTATAGTATTGTCATTAGCATGCCCCTAGGTGACTTAGTTACTCATGGATATAGGCAGAACAGGAATAAGGGTTGAAACAGACATGCTTAGAAAGAATTTAAAGACAAAACAGTGAGGAAAAACAGTAGATTGAAAAGGCAAGAAACTGCGAAATGCTGAACTTTGCTTTTGATTACTTTATTGTTTGAATGGACAAAGGAAAGCTTAAAGCCAATAACTTAAAGACAGAAAGCAACGCAAAGAAATGAACTAGTCACTAGAACAGAAACAACAACTACACAATGCTGTAAAATAGAAAGGAAAGACAGAAAGCATGTAAATGAGCTTGGACGCCTCGTCGCAACCGCCTCGGCTGAAGGATGAGAAAGGTCAGCTTTGCTTGGATGAATCCAATCGGGAGAGAAGATGAATCTCCTCTCCTTCCTATCAGATTATCGATTCCAACAGCTGAGCTTCGCAAACCAACAGACGGCAAAGAAAAACAGGAATGAAAGTGGAGCTGCGAGAAGACTTCTACGCTTTCGGATGATGATTGAACCCTCGACTTTGACCCCCTTTTATAGCAATCTGCAGGTGCGTTTGGGCCAAGGAGAACCATCAATCTTCAACGTCGTACTTCAAAAATGGATGGAGGAGAAAGAACGAATCCTTGAAATAACGAAAATTAACAGAAAAAGATCAGTCAACTTACGGTTTTCACTTGAAACATTGCGGTTTCAGCAATGTTTCCGCAATGCTGTCGCAATGTAGTTTTTTCATTCTTTTACTTCGGTTTTCAATCCTTTTCTTTCCTTTTGCACACAAGTCCTAATTTAGCTACCTTCTTTTAATTCTCACAAATAAGCATAGGTTTAAGCTAAATCCTATCAAAAACACCTAAGAGTGTGCATCTTTCTAAGCTAAATAAGTCCTAAATAAGTCACTTTTGGAGACATAACAACATGCCAGATAAATGTCAAGACCCAGGTATGTTTCTCTTACCATGCTCGATAGGTGATAAAGAAATCAAGCATGCGATGTTAGATTTAGGGGCTTCGATAAATGTTATGTCGTACTTTGTATATAAAAGTCTTGATCTTGAAGAATTGCAGGAAACTAGTGTCATAATTCAATTGGCTGATAGGTATTCTATTCACCCCTTAGGGGTAGTAGAGGATGTGTTAGTACGGGTTAGAGAACTTATTTTTTCTGCTGATTTTTATGTCTTGAGAATGGAAGATAATTCATCATCTGCTGCTTTAGTTCTGTTAGGAAGACCCTTCATGAAAACTGTTAGGACAAAGATTAATGTGCATGATGGTACTTTATTTGTTGAGTATGGAGGAAAGGTGTTTGAATTTAATGTTTTTAATGCCATGAAACACCATGCTGATGTGCACTCTGTTTGTAAAGTAGACTTGATAGATACATTAGAACAGGAAGAATGCATGACTGCTGATGATGGGGATGACCCATTGATTTTTACTGAACCTGTTGGTGAAATAGAGACTAGTGCACCCTTTTTGTTTGAACTATGTGAACAGGATGTTCTTACTTTGGAGGCATATGAGAAACCAACTAAGATGTTACCCTCTCTTTTGCAGGCTCCCAAATTGGAACTTAAAGAGTTGCCGGATTATCTCAAGTATGTGTACTTGGGAGATGTGGAGACACTACCGGTGATCATTTCTAAGGAGCTTACATTAGAACAAGAGGGAAAATTAGTTGAGATACTAAAGAAGAACAGGCTGGCGATAGTATGGACGTTGGCAGATTTGCATGGTCTGAGTCCAGTTTTATGCATGCACAAAATTCGGCTTGGGGATGGAGCAAAACCCTACCGAGAGCCTCAGAGGAGACTAAACCCGGCCATGAAAGAGGTAGTTCTATCTGAGATACACAAACTCCTTGGCGAAGGTATCATCTATCCCATTTCTGATAGTCAGGTTAGCCCAATTCATGTTGTGCCTAAAAAGACTGGAATAACTGTTGTTAGAAATGAAAAGGGGGAATTAGTGCCAAAAAGAGTCCAAAATGGTTGAAGGATGTGTATTGATTTTAGAAAATTGAATGATGTGACTAAACATGATCATTTTTCAATCCCTTTCATCGATCAAATGGTGAAGCGTTTAACTGGGAAGCCATATTTCTGTTTTTAGATGGATTTTCTGGATTTTACCAAATTCTCATAACTTAGGAGGACCAAGAAAAAGCCACATTTACTTGCCCGTTTGGCACTTATGCATATAGGAGAATGCCTTTTGGCCTTTGTAATGCTCCAGGACATTTCAGCGTTGCATGATGAGTATTTTTTTCTGAATTTGTAGAAAAATGCATAGAAGTGTTCATGGATGACTTTACTATCTATGAGAATTCCTTTGATGATTGCCTGGTTAATTTGTCGAATGTCATGGAGAGATGCTAGAAACGAATTTAGTTTTGAATTTCGAAAAATGTCACTTCATGGCCAATCAAGGCATAGTCCTAGGTCATGTAGTATCATCTAGCGGCATCGAGGTAGATAAGGCAAAAATTGATGTTATTTCTGACCTGCCTTACCCCACGAATATTCGAGAAGTGCGATCTTTCCTTGGCCATGCAGGATTCTATCGCAGGTTCATCAAGGATTTTTCGAAGATAGTGACCCCCATGACGAGCTTGTTGAAGAAAGATGTCCCGTTCAGCTTTGGGAAGGAGTGCAGGCATGCCTTTGACATACTCAAGAAGTGTTTGACCAATGCGCCCATCATACATCCACCGCGGTGGGGAACCTCTTTGAGATTATGTGTGATGCAAGCAACTACGCGATTGGCACTGTGCTTGGTTAGAGGATAGAGAAGAAGAGTCACGTTATATATTATGCCTCCAGAACACTCAATTCCGCCCAGATCAGCTACATCACAACAGAGAAGGAGCTACTTTCCATAGTATTCGCTCTTGATAAATTTTGACCTTACATACTTGGATCTAAAGTGGTTGTCTTTTCTGATCATGCAGCGGTTCGGTATCTGATAAACAAGAAGGACTCAAAGCCTAGACTACTCAGGTAGGTGCTGCTTCTTCAGAAATTTGACGTATCAGTCCAGGACAGGAAGGAATCTGAAAACACAATCGTCGATCACTGTTACCTCTCCAAAAGTACATATTTTAGGGACTTATTTACCATGGAATCATGTAATCTCTTAAGCATTTTTGTTAGAATTTAGTTTAATACGTGCTTAAATATGAGAATTCAAGGAATGAGGCTAAATTAGGACTTATTTGTAAAAGGAACGAGAAAGAATAAAAAACGATGTTAAAAGAGTTAAATTGTGCATTGCAGGAGAATTGCTGAAACATTGCTGTCTCCGCAATGTTTATTGCGGTCACAACGAGGAATTCGCAATGTTTAAAGCTGCTGCTGCTAGGTTGTTCCAACCGTCCGCCGTCACAGTTGCGATCTTTCAGCCGCCTAAGCTCTCTCCTGCTGCCACGTGCAGGGTCGTCGTTTAGAATGGATGGTTCTCCATGACTGAAGATACCTGCAAAACACTATAAAAGGAGGTGAAGGGTGAAGGAGAAAAGCATCTGAGAAGTGTAGAGCTCCCCGTCTCAACGCAATCTAAAGTCCCATTCCTTTCTCCCGGTTGTTGGAACGAAGAAATCAGCCCTTGGCGTCGATAACTCGAGAGGAAGAAGAGAAGATCCTTCTTCTCTTCTAATCGAATTTATCCCCAAGTTCAGCTAATCTTCGCCCTCATCCGAGGCGCTTGCGGCGAGGATCCGTGCACACTTTTATCGCTTTCTATCTACTGTTTCTTATTGCTTTCTGTCCTTGGTTTCTGTTTGTTCGCTTTGCTTTCATTTCATCTTCATTTGTTCAAGTTCTGTACTGCTTTACAGTCTGTTGCACATTAAGTATTGAACCTTATTTGATATAGTAATCGTTTAAATATTTGCTAATCTCCATCTCGCTTTCTGTTTTTCCTTTACTTTCATTTTGCTTTAAATCATGCTTAATCAATCTAATCTCTCCAATCCACCATCAACCATGAGTAACTAATCACACAAGGGTCTGCTAAGGATGAATCTATAGGTTAGAAATATGAAAGTTCAGCATGTAGGATAGCTTCGAATGCATTGAATGTATGTGTACTTCATCCCACGGGCAATTTCGATCAGCCATCCATTTTGTCTAAAGAACTCCTAACCTCCGGAAGGAGTAAGAGTTCAGAGTCGTCCATTCATGCTAGCCTTTCATGGTAGCCAGAAAACGACCTAGGAATAGGCGTTTTCCTAGCACAATTCATTAGTTTGCTTATATAAATAGATGCTTAAGCCTTACTTGGATATGAGTGAACTAAAGGATCTAATGCATGTAATCGAGAGATGCATGAGACTAAGCTAAGTTGATGCATGATAAGTTAAGTTACTGTGATAACTCACACAATAAGCTATCTTTAGGACCTATTTTATGCTAGTTTAAAGACTTACACGATTAATTTCACGTTTATATTTGATTATTTTATAGATATCGAGCATTTGGAGCAAACTAGAGTTTTTAGAAGTTATATGATGAAAAATAAGCTAATATGATGCAAATATGAGGTCCCAAGTGAAGAGATATGAGGTCCCAAGTGAAGAGAAATGATGAAAATGAGCCAAAAACCCGAGGGGACATCGTCTAGACGCTGCAAATAGCGTCTAGACGCTAAAACAAAAATAAAATGTAAAAATAACGCTGGCCAGTTTTGAACTCAGGTCTGTGAGAGGTTTTGTAGAATTCCAATCAGTGTTCCACCAACTCAGCCAACTAACGATTATGTTATTAATTCTCAGAAAAGTTTAATTAATTCATTACTGCAGCCTGATATTCAGCCCACACCGCAGCTGCATTATCTCCCATAGACGCGCGCTACACTGGATTTCAGCCTATCAGATTTGCCTAAATTGATTTATAAACGATTTTTGCCCTATTTTACCTTATAAATACATCTTTTTGGACAATGTTTTTGGAGCCAATTTGGAGAGTTATTCCCAATTTCGAAAATACATAATTTTAAGAGTTAGAGGAGATTTTTGGGAGCAAAAAGAAGGCAATTACATGCTCGGGATCGTGGCGATTACAGCGGGAACGTGGAATCGACACTAGTTTTATTTCTTCTTCCCTTTTAATTTGTAGTTTCGTTATGTGTTTAATTTTGAGTTTAGATTTTATAATATTGAATATGTTTGGCTAAACTCATTTATCTTGGGGATTGATGTAGCCTTTTAGTTTTGATGTTTTAATTAATTGAATGCTTAGATTGATTGTTTATTATCCATTCATGTTTTTACTTTCTTAATGCTTATAATCTTTTGGCCAAGGATTGTATGTCGTCATGGTTTAAATTATGCTTGGAAGAGAATGATTTAGACTAGATCTTAATTGCATGACTAAGAATAGTTCTAACATGGGAATGATTAGGCTATCTTAGAAGTTGTTTTAAAGAAGAGTTCTTAATGCCTTGCATGTCTTTAAAAACTAGATTGAACAATTAGTTTTATTACATTGCATGAGACCAATTGCGCTCGGAAGAGGCAATTGTTATTTGTGTCCTTCTAGACTTATGGAAATTTGCATGAATAATCTAGGCATTTGATTGATTGAAGCGTCAATCTAATTGGCGAAATCAACTCCCTAAGATATCTCTCTCCTTGTTGTTCTCCATCTTTTATTTTATGTTTTTATTTTGTTTTAATCCTATCTTTTATCGCTTTCTTTCTCTAAATAAAATTGGGTGACTGTATTCGCGGTACTTAAGTGAACTAGAAAACCAATCCTGAGGACGATACTCGTATTTACATACACTTTTATTACTTGACCCGTACACTTGCGGTTTTGCACTGCATTAAAAGTGCGCAACAAGTTTTTGGCGCCGTTGCCGGGGAAAGTTAAGTTACTGCATTAAAAGTGCGCAACAAGTTTAGGCGCCACTGCATTAGGAGTAAGAGTTCAGAGTCGTCCATTCATGCTAGCCTTTCATGGTAGCCAGAAAACGACCTAGGAATAGGCGTTTTCCTAGCACAATTCATTAGTTTGCTTATATAAATAGATGCTTAAGCCTTACTTGTATATGAGTGAACTAAAGGATCTAATGCATGTAATCGAGAGATGCATGAGACTAAGCTAAGTTGATGCATGATAAGTTAAGTTACTGCTGAATAATCGTATGAAAAAACCTATAGAGGAGTCTTTAGTTAACCTTGTTTCCTTATCTCACCCTCAATTTGTCGTTAACTTAATTGCTAGATAATTGTTGTCTGCGCAATTCTTTTATTTTGCTTTTTGCCTTAGCCATTTTTCCAGTCTTTTACTTTCGCGATTTTATTGCTAGAACATTGTTGAGTCCGCAATTCTTTCTGCTCTACTTAATAGTTTCATCACGTTATTTGCTTTCGTTTATGCTTGCATCTTTCTTCCATTCTTCGTTAGTTTGGCACATCAACCTCAAATCTACCCCATTTAAGTACCCCTCTCTAACTTAACACCTAACTTCGTTAGTAACTAAGAATAAATCTCTGTGGGAAAACGAATGAAAAAATACTTATCACTTGTTGCAAGACCATGTATGCTTGCATGATCTGAGTGCTCTCGCATCACATTTTATTTACACATTGAGCACACAACAAGTTTTTGGCGCCGCTGCCGGGGATTTTGTTTAGTAAACACGAAGTTTGTTATTTTAGAAAAAAAAACCTTAATATCTATTGGAGCTAATCTTCTTTCATTTTCTTTACAGGTACCATCGAGCTAGTTTATGAATGAGCATTCAAATAGCAACCTAGAGTTCAATCCTGAGCCTGAAAGACTTCTAAGGGCCAGAAACAAAGCTAAGAAACGTCTCTTTAAACAACCACCTGTTACTCAAAACATTGCGGACTCCGCAGAGTCATCGCAATCCCAACCACCCGAAATGGATAGAGAAGCCCCAAACCAAGCACCTACCATTCGCACCCCCATCGAAATTGCGAATGATAAGGATAGTGTCATCCTCTCGTACCTAGTACCCATGCCTGAGGAGATTAATCCGAGCATTATACGCCCTGAGATTACAGCTAACTCATTCGAGTTAAAGCCCGTCATGTTCCAAATGTTGTCCACTGTTGGACAATTCTTTGGAGTGGAAAACGAAGATCCCCACAATCATTTGAGAAACTTCCTAGGAGTAAGTGATACTTTTGTCATCCCAGGAGTTTCCCAAGAAGCCTTAAGACTATACCTCTTTCCATATTCATTAAGAGATAAGGCCAAAACTTGGTTAAATTCCTTACCCTCTGGATCCATTGTCAATTGGACAGATCTAGCTGAAAAGTTCCTAGTCAAATACTTTCCACCTGATAGGAACTCCAACTTCCGTGATGATATTATTAAGTTCAAACAAGCCGAAAACGAGTCATTACACGAAGCTTGGACAAGGTTCAAGGACCTTTTGCTTAAATGTCCACACCATGGCATTCCATGGTGTATCCAAATAGAAGTGTTCTTTAAAGGATGCAACCCCAGCACAAGGCAATTGTTGAATTCTTCAGCTGGTGGTTCCATGCTTTCAAAGAGCTACAATGAAGCCTATGAGATATTGGAGAAAATCTCAAATTTCCATTGTAGATGGTCAGACGACCCTGTGGAGCCAAGGAAAGCTCAAGACAAGGACGCACTTAGTGCAATGAGTAGCCAAATCAACGCCCTGACCAATCTAGTAAAACAAATGGCTCAAACCAATCTCCAACAAAGTGTCAACACCGTAGCAGCCGTTTCAACGAGCGCAGCAAATAACCAAGGTGAGGCACTAATCTGTGGATTCTGTGGGGAAGGGCACATGTATGATTTCTGCCCTGGGAATCCATCTGCGGTGTGCTATGTTGGAAGTCAACAGCAACCAAGGAACAACCCCTACTCTAACACCTATAATCCTGGTTGGAGGAACCACCCAAATCTTTCTTGGGGTGGACAACAAAATACTAACCAAGCACAAAACCAACCAAGACCGAGTGGAACACCTGGTTTCACTCAACAACATAACCAACCCATGTACCAAAAGCCATATAACCAACCAATAGGATCATCAGTAGAGAATTTGCTTAAGGAATACATTGCAAAAAATGATGCAACCCTGCAAAGTCAGCAAGCAACCCTTAGGAGCTTAGAAAACCAAATAGGGCAATTAGCAAACGAGCTGAAAAATAGGCCCCAAGGTAGATTGCCTGCAGACACTGAAATACCAAGAAAGGATGGAAAAGAACAAGTTCAAGCCATTTGTGGAAGTTTTGCAATCTATGCCTTCTTATGTTAAATTCTTGAAAGATATAATTACTAACAAGAAAATTATTGGTGAATTTGAAACAGTGAATCTCACTGAGGAGTGTAGTGCTATACTCCAAAACAAACTGCCAAAGAAGGAGAAGGATCCTAGTTCCTTCACCTTACCAGTCGAATTGGGAGGCAAGCACGTGGGCAGAGCTCTGTGTGATCTGGGAGCCAGCATCAATCTCATGCCCTTGTCACTATTCCGTCAGCTCGGGATAGGGGAAGCACGACCTACTACTGTCACCTTGCAGCTTGCAGGCAGATCCATCGCATACCCTGAGGGTAAAATTGAGGATATACTTGTCAAGGTTGACAAATTCATCTTTCTTGCAGACTTTATAATTCTGGATTATGAGGCAGACAAGGAGGTACCAATCTTATTGGGCAGACCATTTCTAGCCACAGGTAGAGCTTTAATCGATGTCCAGAAAGGTGAGCTCACCATGAGAGTTCATGATGAAGAGGTTAAATTTAGTGTATTTAAAGCCCTAAGGTATCCCTCTGACTCTGAATCCTGTGCAAATATAGATGTAGTAGATGTAGTAGATTCCCTTATGGAAGAAGAACTTGAGCATGAACTGTTAATTAAGCATGCCACTAACTATGTACAAGTAGATATAGCTGATTTAAATATCTCTGAATTGATGGATATATCTGTGGACAACCCTCAGCATGTTTGTATGACTAATAAATTGTCTGAAAGAACCACAAATCCCTTAAAACCATCAATTGAACATCCACCTCTATTAGAATTAAAACCATTGCCTGATCATCTTAAGTATGCATATCTAGGAGAGGAAGATACTTTGCCTGTTATTATTTTGTCCAAACTGAGTAAACAGCATGGAATTGCGCTAATATTGCTGCTTAAGCAACATAAAAAAACTATTGCATGGACGATTGCTGATATAAGAGGTATTAGTCCTTCCTATTGCATGCATAAAATATTGTTGGAAGAGGAACACACACCTAGGGTAGATCACCAACGTAGGTTGAACCCCTCCATGAAGGAGGTAGTTAAAAAAGAAATTATCAAATGGTTAGACGCAGGTGTAATTTTTCCCATAGCCAATAGTCAATGGGTGAGTCTGATCCAATGTGTGCCTAAGAAAGGTGGAATGACTGTAATAGTTAATGAGAATAACGAACTAATTCCAACTAGAACTGTTACAGGATGGAGAGTCTGTATGGACTACAGAAAACTTAACAAAGAAACCAAAAAAGATCACTTTCCTTTACCGTTTATAGATCAGATGTTAGATAGAATAGCTGACCGAGCCTATTACTGCTTTTTAGATGGTTATTCAGGATATAACCAAATTACCATAGACCCTGAGGACCAGGAGAAAACAACCTTTACATGTCCCTTTGGAACATTTGCTTTTCGCAGAATGCCATTTGGCTTATGCAATGCACCAGCAACATTCCAAAGGTGCATGTTGGCTATTTTCTCTGACTTAGATGAATCCATGATAGAAATATTTATGGATGACTTCTCAGTCTTTGGTGATTCTTTTAATAACTACTTAGAAAACTTAGGACAAGTCCTAACTAGGTGTGAGGAGACCAACCTAGTTTTAAATTGGGAGTAATGCCACTTTATGGTGGAAGAAGGAATAATCCTAGGACATAGAGTATCTAGAGCAGGAGTAGAGGTCGATAGGGCCAAAATAGAAATCATAGAGAAGCTAGTGGAACCTCAAAACGTCAAAGCTATTAGGAGTTTTCTAGGTCATGCAGGTTTCTATAGGAGATTCATAAAAAACTTCTCAAAAATCTCTAAACCTTTGTGTGAGCTCTTAGAGCTTAATAAACCATTTGTCTTCTCCAAAGAATGTTTCCTAGCATGGACAACACTTAAAGAAGCCTTAGTCAAAGCACCAATTATAGTAGGTCCTAATTGGGATTTACCTTTTGAGTTAATGTGTGATGCTAGTGACTATGCGATTGGGGCTATGCTAGGTCAGAAAATAGATAAACTAACACATCCTGTATATTATGCAAGTAAGACTTTAAATGAAGCACAATGTAATTACACTACCACAGAGAAGGAAATGTTGGCTGTAGTGTTTGCTTGTGAAAAATTTAGGCCTTATATTGTAGGAACTAAAACTATTGTGTACACTGACCACTCTGCAATAAAACATCTAATGGGGAAGGCTGATGCTAAGCCAAGGTTGATTAGATGGGTATTATTATTGCAAGAGTTTGACTTAGACATTAGAGATAAAAAAGGATGCAAAAATGTAGTTGCTGATCATTTATCTAGATTGCGAAGTAATTGCTAAATAATTGCTGAGCCAACAATTTCTGATGCCTTTGTTGATGAGCATGTCTTTGTGTTAGCACATCGTGATAACGATGAGGAACCTTGGTTTGCGGATATTGCTAACTTCCTTGCCTCGCAGGTGTTGGGTTTTATGTCCTAAAACTCGTAGTTTGTAAACTGTTTGAATATGTAAATATTACATTTCAATAAAGTTGTTATTGAATTTTAGTGAATTGTGTTTGTATTAACCTATACCAATAACTAACACCCTTGGCGATAGTATGAGTACTTGAACTTCATGTGTGACATGAATGTGAATCAAGTTCAAGTAGACAGCCAAAAATGGTCTATAGTATAGGGATAAGGCTGGGTACCTTATCCTGGGGACACTATTGGACGCGGCTCACTTTGTATAGTACAAAACGATGTGATTCGAATCGTTTCATGTAGAGACATGTGAGTGAGGGCGTCCTGTGCAATGAGTTTGCACAAGACCGAACCAAGAATTAAAATCGCTCTTTCTTTATAACACCGTTTACTGTAAAGACCGATTTTTTCATGTGATGACTTAGGTAACTCGATCTCAATCCTGAGCTTACTATGAACTCCTGTTTATTCAACCTTATCCTTTGATTTGTACGGGTGAGAGTGGCCAGATCGCCGACTCAATATGCCTACCATCTTGGGGATAAGATTGAATAAGTGGCTGGGGACATAGTTGTAGCAAGATTGGAGTTCACTCCTACCCGCTTTCAGGGTTAGTAGAAAGGTTGTTCCCTTTAGTGCTGACTCCAGGTCTTGAACAATGGGCCCATCCTCTCCTGATCAGGGAGGAATCTGATTTGATGGTTGGACCACAAATCAATTGTTCATTAGAGGTGTCAGTGGTACTTAAGGAACAAGATATAATACAAGGGTTAAACGGTATAAATGACCCGTTGTGATTATGAACGACCTGTGAAGGATCGACTTACTGATGATAGTTATATCAACAGGACACAATATATCTACAGTGAGGAGAGTGCAGCCCTTGGACTTTAGTGGAGTCTCCGGGGGTTAACGAATGTTGGTTAGTTCGGTTGAAAGAGTTTTGACCAGATAATCTCGTATCGTTGGAGCTCATGATCTGTAGGTCCTTACGGTTCTCCTGGCTAGCTCGGATAAAGCCGTGAAACAATATAAAAGAAAAGAAAAGAATTTGAATCGTTCAAATTCGGGTTTGTGGAAGAAGGATAGACATATTTAAATATGATTTAAATATGGACATATTTAAATATGATTTAAATATGACATTGGCCTGAAACATGAATGAGATTCATGTGAAAAAAGTCGGTTTTTTCTGAAAAACCGAGTTTAGTTATATTATTTAATCAATATTTGATATTGAATTAAATAATATTTATTAATTAAAAAGTTTAATTAATAATTATATATATTTTTTATTTATTAAAATGTTTAATAAATAAAATTATTATTATTAGTTTTAATAATAATAATAATTATATATATATATATATATACATGTGTCTTGCTGCATGCAAGACACATGTTGAAGAAATATATATATTTGTTACGTTAGTAGCATGGGCTGAAAAAAAAAGATAAGAAGGAAAACAGAAGAGAATTTGAGTAGTTTTTTCTTTAGAATTGAATTTGATTCAATTCTTCGTGGGTACACGTTTTGAAGAAAAATAAAAATGAAAACTTCTCTCTCTATCTCCTCCGTCTTCATCTGCTTCTGTGCTGAGAAAATAGTTTTTCCAGTTGAAGCTTCGTTCTTCTTTTCTTTTGTAAAGGGAGTCCCACCACTCCGTTTCTCGGCCTGAGAATAGCGGGACTACCGTGGGTGGTCCACGAAGGTTTCGTAAGAAGGCTCGGTGAGCTCGTGAGGAGCATCTGGCGGTGAAATTGAAGAAATACGAACGACAAGGGTATGTGTTCTAATTTCTCTTTTTTCATTTCTTTTGCATGTTTCCATTTGTTTAAATTGATGAAATTAGAGTGTCCTTGATCCAAATCGCTTCCGCTGCGTTCCATCAACGCTCCATCAATTGGTATCAGAGCGTTTTTGGCCACTCAATTTCTATCAATTTAAGTTATGGTGGGTTTTATTTAGAAATTGTTTCTGAATGGATTCTAAAGTGAATATCGATTTTGGCATAGTTTCTTTTGAATTTCCTTATTTGTAATTGCCCGAGATTGTATGGGCTTTAATGCATGCTAAAGAGTCTGTATTTTTAGAGTCATTAGAGTCCATATAGGTTTCTTTGTGAAAGAAGTTTGAGTTTGAAACTCGCCGAAATGTTCGGTGTAAGTTCAAACTCGTTCTGGGCATTACAAGGAGAAATTCAAAGAGTTTTTGGCCGAAGCGTTCGGAGGAAGCAAGTTGGTCAAAGGCGGTGCGAAGAGTTCGAAGTCCGCTCAAGACGTGGCTTGTTGATCAAGCTTGTAATAAATTAGTTATTGCTTGCTAAATGCCAAAATCGATCCACTTTAGTGTGTTTAATTAATTATGCATTGCGAATGTATGTTTTAATTAAATTCCATGTTTGTATGTGCATATCGTATGCCATATAGATTTAAAATCCCACCGTAGGAAGCATGCTTCATGCATTGAAAATATGTTATAAGTGTTATAATATATCGTATGCATATTTGGCAATTCATGAGTTTTGATATAAAAGTTATATTAATTCATGAATTAGTTGTTGTTAGTTCAATAGAATAATTGATATAAGTGTTATATTAATTATGAAATTGAATCAACCACATAGTTTGTCCTAGTTTTATGCACATGGTATATTATAAGTGTTATAATGTATAGGATGCATGTTTATTCATGAGTATTAATATAAGAGTTATATTAATTCATGAATTAGATGTTGTTTGCTTAATAGAATAATTGATATAAGTGTTATATTAATTATGAAATTAAACATCCAACATTAGATGCATTTTGTTTGTTATAAGTGTTATAATGTATAGGATGCATGCTTAATTCATGAGAATTGATATAAGTGTTATATTAATTTATGAATTAAGAGTTGTATATTTAAAAACATAATTGATATAATTTTTATATTAATTATGAAATTAAATATTCAACTTGTCATGCCTTAGTGATGCATGTTTGAGAAGCATGTAGAAGTTTGTTGTAGTAAGTCTTAGTTTTGCAAAGTGTTGTAAAATTGGCATAGACTTTTAAAATCTATAACAAAGACAAAGGCATGCTCACTTAGGGTTGAATGTATCGTTCCGTTTCATTAGATGAATAGGTCGATATCTTGTAAATGCTAAGGTTACAAGAAACTCACCCGGGGACATCCTGTTCGAGGTTGGAGGTATTTAAGCTGACGGTTTACGGAACACCTCCTACCTGGGGACCATCCGGTTCTTGAGTAAAGTTAACCCGGCTTTATGAGCATGCGTGAGTGGTGTGAGGTAATAAAGTGTTTATCACCTAGACATCATAGGTAAAAGTTTGTTTTACCTAGACTTAGGCCTTATTGTCTTAACCGGATAATGCCTGAGTAATTTACCCATTCCGTCTTAAAATACTTAGTAGAGGTGTTGAGAAGGTATATATGATATGTCCCTCTCCTCCTACGTTCTCTGTAAAGTTCACACCGTGAGAATTATGCTCGGCCTCGTGATGTCAATAGGGCATCCCCATTCGGATGGTATTTGCATAATTCAAGAGCAAGGTGAATGGAGAAAGTATTTATAGTAAGTGGGAGAAGGAAGTATGTCAATACATCCTGCGGTCTCCTTCATTGGATTGAACCGTGAGATTCCTATGTTCTGCCTGCTAGGTGCCCACAAGTGGTACCGATCCATTCGGAGGGCCGTTTCATAGGAATCGGAACATCTCAATCACCATTTATGGATAAAGAAACATAGAGTCATTCCCAACTTTGACATTTCCATTCGGTTGCATCGTTGGGGCCGCCCTATGAATTCTAAAAATGGAGGGTCACACTTACGAGATTTGCTAAGGAGTTAGTAAATCTTGACCAAACAGCGATAACTAAGATACTATAGGAATATGAGATATTCTGGTATTAGCATTTAGTCAAGAATGTCTTGATTCAGTGAAGGAATGCTTGACTGCCCCTCGGTAGCGACCATTCTGACCCACTGAAGTATCGTTGCAGTTTAATAATGAGTTTTGGGTACATTATTATTCTTTGCTAAATTCTTGATTGGTGTCTAAATTAGGTTAAAACCTTTTCACTAATATTTATTCATTCTCTTTTCAGCATGACTAGCTCTTTTATCCACTTACTAGCTTCCGATAAGTTAACCGGCGATAACTACGCGACCTGGAAATCGAACTTGAATACGATTCTCGTTCTAGATGATCTCAGGTTCGTCTTATCAGAGGATTGTCCTCCCCCTCCTAGCTCGGATGCGACTCGAACTGTTCGAGAAGCATATGATAGATGGACAAGGGCTAATGATAAAGCCCGAGTCTATATCTTAGCCAGCATATCTGATGTGTTAGCTAAGAAGCACGAGGATATGGTTTCTGCTAAAGAAATCATGTCTTCATTACAGGAGATGTTTGGACTTCCGTCCTCATCGGTCTGTCATGAAGCCCTCAAATTCGTTTACAACTCTCGCATGAAGGAGGGAACCTCTGTTAGGGAGCATGTCCTTAACATGATGGTCCACTTCAATGTGGCGGAAGTAAACGGAGCTATTATAAATGAGTCAAGTCAAGTAAGCTTTATCTTGGAATCTCTTCCGAAGAGTTTCCTTCAATTCAGAACCAATTTGGTAATGAATAAGATAAAGTATAATTTGACTTCTCTCCTCAGCGAGCTACAGACTTATCAGTCCCTACACACTTCTAAAGGAAAAGAGAAGGAGGCAAATGTTGTCACTTCTAGGAAATTCCAAAAGGGGTCGTCTTCTGGGAGTAAGTCTGAACTTTCTTCTATTAAGAATAAGAGTATTCAAAAGAAGAAGAAAGATAAAAGGAAGGGAAAAGCACCTGCTACTGCTAAGAGCAAGAGTAGATCTGCAGACAAAGGAAAATGTTTCCATTGTGGTGTAGATGGGCACTGGAAACGGAATTGCCCAAAGTATCTTGCAGAGAAAAAGGCTGAGAAGGAAAGACAAGGTAAATATGATTTACTTGTTGTAGAAACATGTTTAGTAGAACATGATTGTCATACCTGGATACTTGATTCAGGAGCTACTAACCATGTTTGTTCTTCTTTTCAGGAAACTAGTTCTTGGCAGCCACTTTCTCGCGGTGAGATAACTCTCAGAGTTGGAACTGGAGAGGTTGTCTCAGCTGAAGCAGTGGGAGCTGTAAAGTTGTTGTATAGAGATAGTTTCATTTTACTAGAAAATGTACTCCTGGTTCCTACCTTCCAGAGGAATCTTGTATCTATATCTTGTTTGTTAGAACAGTTGTATAAAGTATCTTTTGTTTATAATGAAGCGTTCATTAGCAAAAGAGGTGTACGTATTTTTTCTGCGAAACTTGAAAACAACTTGTATGTGTTAAGACCAACCGAAGCCAAAGCTATTTTGAACACTGAAATGTTTAAAACAGCTGAGACTCAAACTAAAAGGCAGAAACTTTCTCCAAGTACTTATCTTTGGCACTTAAGACTAGGTCACATTAATCTCAATAGGATTGGGAGATTGGTTAAGAGTGGTCTGCTAAATCGTTTAGAGGACAACTCTTTACCGCCATGTGAGTCTTGTCTTGAGGGAAAAATGACCAAACGATCTTTTTCTGAAAAAGGTCATAGGTCCAAAGAACCTCTAGAAATCGTGCATTCGGATCTCTGCGGTCCTTTGAATGTCAAAGCACGAGGAGGGTATGAATATTTCATCAGTTTCATTGATGATTATTCTAGGTACGGTTATCTTTATCTAATGCATCATAAGTCCGAAGCTCTTGAAAAGTTCAAAGAGTATAAGGCAGAGGTTGAGAACACATTAGGTAAATCGATAAAAACACTCCGATCAGATCGAGGTGGAGAGTATATGGATTTAAGATTCCAGGACTATATGATAGAACATGGAATAGTATCTCAACTCTCAGCGCCAGGAACACCACAGCAGAATGGTGTGTCCGAGAGGAGAAATAGAACCCTGTTAGACATGGTTCGATCTATGATGAGTTATGCTCATTTGCCTAGTTCGTTTTGGGGATATGCAGTAGAGACTGCAGTATATATTTTGAACATGGTTCCCTCTAAGAGTGTTTCTGAAACACCTTATGAGTTATGGAGAGGGCGTAAAGGTAGTTTACGTCACTTCAGGATTTGGGGGTGTCCGGCACATGTGCTAGTACCCAATCCAAAGAAGTTGGAACATCGTTCAAAATTGTGCCTATTTGTAGGTTACCCCAAGGAAACGAAAGGTGGTCTATTTTATGATCCTCATGAGAACAAGGTACTAGTATCGACTAATGCCACGTTCTTAGAGGAAGACCACATGAGAGATCATCAACCGTCGAGCAAAATTGTTTTGTCCAAATTTTCCAGGAAAGCTACAGACGGATCAACAAAGGTTGTTGATCAGGCTGGTCCTTCTCAAGAGTTGAGAAAGCCTCGACGCAGTGGGAGGGATGTAAGACAGCCTGACCGCTACATCGGATTGTCTGAAACTCAAGTCATCATACCTGATGATGGCGTTGAGGATCCATTGACCTTTAAACAGGCAATGAATGACATAGACAAGGACCAGTGGCTTAAAGCCATGGATCTCGAAATGGAGTCTATGTACTTCAATTCGGTCTGGGATCTTGTAGACCAACCAGATAGTGAAAGACCTATCGGTTGCAAGTGGATCTACAAGAGAAAACGAGACCAAGCAGGTAAGGTGCAAACCTTTAAGGCTCGACTTGTGGCAAAAGGTTATTCCCAAAGAGAAGGGGTGGACTATGAAGAAACCTTTTCTCCTGTTGCCATGTTAAAGTCGATTAGAATACTCTTATCCATTGCTACATTTTATGATTATGAAATCTGGCAAATGGATGTCAAGACTGCCTTTCTGAATGGTAATCTTGAGGAGAGTATCTATATGGCTCAACCAGAGGGATTCATACTTCAGGGTCAAGAGCAAAAGGTTTGCAAGCTTAATCGATCCATTTATGGATTGAAGCAAGCATCTAGATCCTGGAATATAAGGTTTGATACGGCGATCAAATCTTATGGCTTTGAACAAAATATTGACGAACCTTGTGTTTACAAGAAAGTAGTCAATACTGTTGTAGCTTTCTTAGTCTTGTACGTAGACGATATACTACTCATTGGGAATGATGTAGGGTTCCTAACTGACGTTAAGAATTGGCTAGCGACCCAATTCCAAATGAAAGATTTGGGAGAGGCTCAGTTTGTTCTAGGGATTCAGATCATAAGGAATCGTAAGAACAAAGTGCTAGCGCTGTCTCAAGCATCTTATATTGACAAGGTGTTGTCAAGATATTCGATGCAGAATTCCAAGAAAGGTTCGGTGCCTTTTAGGCATGGAATTCACTTGTCTAAGGAACAGTCTCCTAAGACACCTCAAGAGGTTGAGGATATGAGACGAATTCCCTATGCATCTGCAGTTGGTAGTCTCATGTACGCTATGTTATGTACACGACCCGACATCTGCTATGCAGTAGGAATTGTCAGTAGGTTCCAGTCCAATCCAGGATATGATCACTGGACAGCCGTTAAACACGTCCTCAAGTATCTTAGGAGAACGAGAGACTATGTGCTTGTGTATGGCGCGAAGGATTTGATCCTTGCAGGATACACTGACTCTGATTTTCAGACTGATATTGATTCTAGGAAATCTACATCAGGATCAGTGTTCACTCTTAACGGAGGAGCAATAGTATGGAGGAGTATAAAGCAAGGTTGTATTCCTGACTCCACCATGGAAGCTGAGTATGTCGCAGCTTGCGAAGCAGCGAAGGAAGCTGTATGGCTTAGGAAGTTCTTGACAGATTTGGAAGTTGTTCCAAATATGAACTTGCCAATCACCCTTTATTGTGATAACAGTGGTGCAGTGGCAAATTCTAAAGAACCTAGAAGCCATAAGCGTGGAAAGCATATTGAGCGAAAGTATCATCTCATCAGGGAGATAGTGCAACGAGGAGATGTGATCGTCACACAAGTAGCCTCGGAGCACAACATTGCTGATCCATTTACTAAGTCTCTCACGGCTAAAGTGTTTGAGAGACACCTAGAAAGTCTAGGACTGCGAGCTGCTCAGTAGGACAGTGGGAGAAACTTTAGATATTTGATATTCTAGTTCTCTCGACCAACATGTACTTCACTGACGTTTTAGTCCAAGTGGGAGTTTGTTGGGTTTTATGTCCTAAAACTCGTAGTTTGTAAACTATTTGAATATGTAAATATTACATTTCAATAAAGTTGTTATTGAATTTTAGTGAATTGTGTTTGTATTAACCTATACCAATAACTAACACCCTTGGCGATAGTATGAGTACTTGAACTTCATGTGTGACATGAATGTGAATCAAGTTCAAGTAGACAGCCAAAAATGGTCTATAGTATAGGGATAAGGCTGGGTACCTTATCCTGGGGACACTATTGGACGCGGCTCACTTTGTATAGTACAAAACGATGTGATTCGAATCGTTTCATGTAGAGACATGTGAGTGAGGGCGTCCTGTGCAATGAGTTTGCACAAGACCGAACCAAGAATTAAAATCGCTCTTTCTTTATAACACCGTTTACTGTAAAGACCAATTTTTTCATGTGATGACTTAGGTAACTCGATCTCAATCCTGAGCTTACTATGAACTCCTGTTTATTCAACCTTATCCTTTGATTTGTACGGGTGAGAGTGGCCAGATCGCCGACTCAATATGCCTACCATCTTGGGGATAAGATTGAATAAGTGGCTGGGGACATAGTTGTAGCAAGATTGGAGTTCACTCCTACCCGCTTTCAGGGTTAGTAGAAAGGTTGTTCCCTTTAGTGCTGACTCCAGGTCTTGAACAATGGGCCCATCCTCTCCTGATCAGGGAGGAATCTGATTTGATGGTTGGACCACAAATCAATTGTTCATTAGAGGTGTCAGTGGTACTTAAGGAACAAGATATAATACAAGGGTTAAACGGTATAAATGACCCGTTGTGATTATGAACGACCTGTGAAGGATCGACTTACTGATGATAGTTATATCAACAGGACACAATATATCTACAGTGAGGAGAGTGCAGCCCTTGGACTTTAGTGGAGTCTCCGGGGGTTAACGAATGTTGGTTAGTTCGGTTGAAAGAGTTTTGACCGGATAATCTCGTATCGTTGGAGCTCATGATCTGTAGGTCCTTACGGTTCTCCTGGCTAGCTCGGATAAAGCCGTGAAACAATATAAAAGAAAAGAAAAGAATTTGAATCGTTCAAATTCGGGTTTGTGGAAGAAGGATAGACATATTTAAATATGATTTAAATATGGACATATTTAAATATGATTTAAATATGACATTGGCCTGAAACATGAATGAGATTCATGTGAAAAAAGTCGGTTTTTTCTGAAAAACCGAGTTTAGTTATATTATTTAATCAATATTTGATATTGAATTAAATAATATTTATTAATTAAAAAGTTTAATTAATAATTATATATATTTTTTTATTTATTAAAATGTTTAATAAATAAAATTATTATTATTAGTTTTAATAATAATAATAATTATATATATATATATATATATATATATATATATATATATATATATATATATATATACATGTGTCTTGCTGCATGCAAGACACATGTTGAAGAAATATATATATTTGTTACGTTAGTAGCATGGGCTGAAAAAAAAAGATAAGAAGGAAAACAGAAGAGAATTTGAGTAGTTTTTTCTTTAGAATTGAATTTGATTCAATTCTTCGTGGGTACACGTTTTGAAGAAAAATAAAAATGAAAACTTCTCTCTCTATCTCCTCCGTCTTCATCTGCTTCTGTGCTGAGAAAATAGTTTTTTCAGTTGAAGCTTCGTTCTTCTTTTCTTTTGTAAAGGGAGTCCCACCACTCCGTTTCTCGGCCTGAGAATAGCGGGACTACCGTGGGTGGTCCACGAAGGTTTCGTAAGAAGGCTCGGTGAGCTCGTGAGGAGCATCTGGCGGTGAAATTGAAGAAATACGAACGACAAGGGTATGTGTTCTAATTTCTCTTTTTTCATTGCTTTTGCATGTTTCCATTTGTTTAAATTGATGAAATTAGAGTGTCCTTGATCCAAATCGCTTCCGCTGTGTGCCATGAGCGCTCCATCAGCAGGTACTACCAACTTTCAAAGGGGGGCAAGAAAAGAAGAGGTTCCTACACGAAGCTAGGAAGTTCATCTGGGACGATCCTACACTTTACAAAACTTGTGCAGATGGTTTGCTAAGGAAGTGTGTATCAGCTGCTGAGGCAAAGTCAGTGTTACAACACTGTCACACATCTCCTTACGGTGGACATTTTGGTGGTCAAAGGACGGCTGCAAAGGTGTTCCAGAGTGGCTACTATTGGCCCACGATTTTCAAGGATGCCCACGACCATGCACACAGCTGCAATGAGTGTCAACGGACAGGTAACCTCAGTCGGAAGAATGAGATGCCTCTCACCTATATCTTAGAGTTGGAACTCTTTGATGTATGGGGCATTGACTTCATGGGACCATTCCCTCCATCTTCAGGTAATCTCTATATACTAGTAGCTGTAGATTACGTTTCTAAATGGGTAGAAGCCATTGCATGTCCCTCGAATGATGCCAAGACAGTAATTAAGTTTCTAAATAGGCATATTTTTACAAGATTTGGTACACCACGTGCAATAATTAGTGATGAGGGAACCCACTTTATAAATAAAGCTATGGAAAAGGTACTAGCTAAGTACAATGTTAGACATAGAGTAGCGACCCCTTATCACCCACACTCAAATGGACAAGCGGAAATATCCAATAGGGAGATCAAGAACATACTTGAAAAAGTGGTTAAACCTAATAGAAATGACTGGTCTTTTAAGTTAGACGATGCACTTTGGGCGTATAGGACTGCATATAAAACACCCTTAGGTATGTCTCCTTATAAGCTAGTGTATGGAAAAGCATGTCATCTTCCCTTCGAATTAGAAATCAAAGCCTTTTGGGCCTTAAAAGAGCTGAATTATTGCGTGACCGATGCTGGAACGTTGCGGTCTCTGCAATTACATGAGTTAGATGAACTAAGACATATGTCCTACGAAAATGCTAAAATGTATAAAGAAAAAACTAAGATTTGGCATGATAGTAGACTTAGGTTCAAGGACTTTAAAAAGGGGCAGCATGTCTTATTATTCAACTCACGGTTAAGGTTATTTCCAGGCAAACTTAAGTCTAGATGGTCAGGCCCTTTTGTAATTACTAACGTTTTTGTTCATGGTGCTATTGAGATTCGAAACCTACACCAAGGGAAACCGTTCATGGTAAATGGTGCGAGGTTGAAGCATTACTATGAGGAAGGAGATGTGCAGACACTCTCGCCCTTCCTCCTATCTGAAGCCTAAGAAGCAAATCGAGAGGGGATGAGTGATCACTGTGCTCATCCATCAGAAGGCTATGCCTTAGATTTTTTCTTTAAGTATTTTAGATTGCGTATCGTTTGTTTATTTGTTGTTTTAATTCAGTATTTTTATTGTGATTAGATGTATAATAATGGGAGATTTGTACGCAGCAATGAAGGAGACGAATCAAGAGGAGAAGATCCACGAAAAGATCTGGAGAAATCGGAGATTTGGTTGCTCAAATCTTGCAACTCAAAACAAGAAAATCCTAACGGTACTGCGAATGAATTGCTAAAGAATTGCGGAGTCCGCAACAAATAGAGTCGTTGGAGAACACTTGAGTACAAATAGCCGTCGTTGGGGGTCTTTGCCCTCTACGATTTCTCAACCGTTGGAACTCCAAAATTCAGCCTTCTTCTTCCTCTGCATCTCCCACATTCAGATCCTCAAGGAAACGACAATGGTGACCACGCGAGCAGATCGATCCACGCCCAAGAAAGCGTCGCCTGACGCAGAGGCGACTGTGAGGGAAGCATTGCTTTCTTTGGTAGATGCTGATGTTGCGCAACCTTCAAGACCTCCGAAGCTGCCTGTGCGAAGGAAGAAGTGGAAGGTGGCGACAGAGGTAGCTGCTGATCCCTCTGATCCGGTCGGAACTCCGAAGAAGAGGAAGTGGAAGATTGCGGTGGAGGATTCACCGATCAAAGAAAAGAAGACAACGAGCGAGGAAAGCCTCGAAAGTGGCCGTCCATCATTTGAGACGGCCATGCAGAGCCCTGAATCTTCTCAGCACGCGCCTGAGGCTGCAGCTCCATCTGAAGAGCGCCAAGAATCGGTGCCAATCGTCGAACAAGCTGAGGAAGATGAGGTGTTCTCCCCCTTAAGGGATGTCAATCTTGACAGCCCTGTGGAGGGGAAAAGCAGAGACTCTATGGAAGAAACTCTGGGGGAATGCCTCCAGCATCTGGCCACCAAGGCACGACTCAAGAAGAAGGCCCCCGTGATTGTCAAGGGCAAGCGGCCAAAGGCTTCCAAACGGGCCAAGAAGAGGAAGGTTGAAGCTGAACCTTCTTTGAAAAGGATGAAAATTGAGGCCGTGGAGTCGGCTAAAGCAAGGGACAAGGGGAAGAAAAAGATTTATCCGGAAGGGGAGCCTCAAACCGCGAGGTACGTCTCCAAGGAAGCAGAGGCCAAGGGCCTCAAACTGATGAAGAAAGAACTCCTCCACGAGCGAGGATTTCTTGATGCACTTGCAGACCTGCCGCAATTCTTGCGCGCAGGGATCATCAACCATGGCTGGGAGGAGCTTTGCAGGCCTCTGGTGGTAGGATTTTTTAATGTCCTACCAATTCCGGGTTGTCGAAACCCGCCAAAATAATATTTATAATCCGAACTCACTAAGCTTTGCAGCTAGTGGCAACGGAGTCGATCCACAGGGAGCAAGCTATAATCCTAACTTAATTAAATTGAATTTGTAATGAAGTAAAAACAATGGGAGGTTTTGTTTGGAAAATTACTAACATGCAAAGAATTGCGCTAACGGAAAATTAAAGAGGGAAATATGAAATTGACAAGTATGCTTAATTAGAAAGTATCGGGATTGCTCTATTGTATTTCAGTTCATCGATAAACATGGAAATTAGCGGAGATGCTCATGCACGCGAAATGTTTGCTCGACACCGATACAAACACCCCGAAGAATTAATTAGTAACAAACAATTCTAATTAAACATGCCTCTTAATCAATTCAAGGTGATTAGTCCTAAATTAATCAGAAAACAGTAATGGGTAACATCGCGACGAATTAATCCTAAAACTAATTCGATTTCTCTCTTAACCTTGAGCCCACCGCGATACGATAATCAATTCATACCCCATTCGTCACATAGGGTCAAATTGATTAGGCACGATTAGACCCTCGCTACTTGCATTAAAACTAATCAGGAATCAATGCTAGCCGACTAACATGCGTAACAATTATGGGCGTCAATCCTAATTAGAAAGGCATGCTATTCGTTCTTGATACAGGAAAGAGATGCAAGAGTTCATACACATATGCTAAACATTTATATAAAGCATAAATCTCACCTAAATACAATAGAAATCAATCCCTCAACCAACTAATCAAGCATTTACCTCTAGCCTTCCATGGGAGATGGAGTATTCCAAGCTTCCATGGAGGTTGTAGAGTTCATACAACCCAAATGGAGAAGAAGAGCTTCAAAAATGGTGAAAAAGCGTCAATCCCGAGGCCAAAACGAAGATGGAATGACCTAAAATCGCGAAAATGTTCTTTTTATACTTCAGAGTAGCGTCGAGACGCTACGGAGAATGGAAAAATGGAAAACACCGCTTTTTTTTAGACTTTTAATGGCGGGCAAATTTTTGCACTTTTAATGACGGGCATTTACAGTCACTGATAGGGCGCGCGGGCGAGGGCGAGGGCATGGCGCGCGCGAGGGCGAGCGGCGAGGACGCTGGGGCGCGAGGCTGCGCGCGGGCGTGGGGGCGAGGGCACTGGGGCGCGCGCGTAGCGATGGCGAGGGTCTGGGCGCGCGCGAGGGCGCTGGGGCGCGAGGCTGCGCGCGGGCGTGCGGCCGAGGGCGCTGGGGCGCGCGCGGAGCGATGGTGAGGGTCTGGGCGTGGTGTTGACCGTTGACTGTTGACCGTTGACTTTCTACAAAAGTAATTAAATTCTGCTCCCACCAGGATTTGAACCTTGGCTTCACCATTCCCTCAACAAGACCTACACCATTAAGCCATTAGTCTATTTTGAGTTGAACTTAGATTATTTAATTAATGTAGCTTAGTTACTCAAAACGACTAATTAATAAAATATTCTAAAATATTCATTTAAGCTCTTAATTATCGCAAATGCCCGGTTTACCCCTTAGCGATTAAATTATACAAAATATATCAATTAAGCCCAAATAATTATTCTAATTTAAAAGACTTAGGAGCTAAATATTAGCACTTTTAGAGTGCTATCAAAACCCCCAACCTAAATCTTGCTAGTCCTCGAGCAAGGAAAACTCTGAACTAGCTCCTAAGAATGAAATTGCATGCAACGACTCTAACTTCAATACTTTCAAAAACAAGGCACTTACAACAAAAGAGAACAATTGATTGCATGCATTGATGGAGCGCCCATGGCACGCAGCGGAAGCGATTTGGATCAAAGACACTCTAATTTCATCAATTTAAACAAATGGAAACATGCAAAAGCAATGAAAAAGAGAAATTAGAACACATACCCTTGTCGTTCGTAATTCTCCAAATTCACCGCCAGAAGCTCCTCACGAGCTCACCGAGCCTTCTCACGAAACGTTCGTGGACCACCCACGGTAGTCCCGCTATCCTCAGGCCGAGAAACGGAGTGGTGGGACTCCTTTAATTCAAGAAAAGAGGGAAGAAGCTTCAACTGAAAAAACTATTTTTTTACAGAAGCAGTGAGCAGACGGAAGAGATAGAGAGAGAACTCATATGAAATTCACAATTTCATTTGAAGAACCCAAAAGGCACTCAACATTTGAATTTCCTTTTGTTTTTTTTTTGTTTTTTTTTTTTTAATTTGGTCTGATGATTCACAATATATACAGCGTATATATCTTACATGTGTCTTACATATTGCATGTAAGACACATGTAAATATATATATATATATATATATATATATATATATATTTATATATTATTATTATTATTAATAAAAATAATAATAATTATTTTATTAATTAAACTTTTTAATTAATAAAATATATATATATAAATAAATTAATTAATATTATTTAATTCAATATCAAATATTAATTAAATAATATAATTAATCCCGGTTTTCCGAAAACCGACTTTTCGCACATGAATCCTATTCATGTTTTCAGACCAATCTCATATTTAAATCATATTTAAATATGTCCATATTTAAATCATATTTAAATATGTCTATTCTTCTTCCACAATCCCGAATTTGAACGATTCAAATTCTTTTCTTTTCTTTTATATTGTTTCACGGTTTTATCCGAGCTAGCCAGGAGAACCGTAAGGACCTACAGATCATGAGCTCCAACGATACGAGATTATCCGGTCAAAACTCTTTCAACCGAACTAACCAACATTCGTTAACCCCCGGAGACTCCACTAAAGTCCAAGGGCTGCACTCTCCTCACTGTAGATATATTGTGTCCTGTTGATATAACTATCATCAGTAAGTCGATCCTTCACAGGTTGTTCATAATCACAACGGGTCATTTATACCGTTTAACCCTTGTATTATATCTTGTTCCTTAAGTACCACTGACACCTCTAATGAACAATTGATTTGTGGTCCAACCATCAAATCAGATTCCTCCCTGATCAGGAGAGGATGGGCCCAATGTTCAAGACCTGGAGTCAGCACTTAAGGGAACAACCTCTCTACTAACCCTTAAAGCGGGTAGGAGTGAATTCCAATCTTGCTACAACTATGTCCCCAGCCACTTATTCGATCTTATCCCCAATATGGTAGGCTTATTGAGTTGGCGATCTGGCCACTCTCACCCGTACAAGTCAAAGGATAAAGTCAAATAAACAGGAGTCCATAGTAAGCTCAGGATTGAGATCGAGTTACCTAAGTCATCATATGAATAAACCGGTCTTTACAGTAAACGGTGTTATAAAGAAAGAGCGATTTTATTTCTTGGTTCGGTCTTGTGCAAACTCATTGCACAGGACGCCCTCACTCACATGTCTCTACATGAAACGATTCGAATCACATCGTTTTGTACTATACAAAGTGAGCCGCGTTCAATAGTGTCCCCAGGATAAGGTACCCAGCCTTATCCCTATACTATAGACCATTTTGGCTGTCTACTTGAACTTGATTCACATTCATGTCACACATGAAGTTCAAGTACTCACACTACAGTCATGGGTGTTAGTTATTTGTATAGGTTAATACAAACACAATTCACTAAAATTCAATAACAACTTTATTGAAATATAATATTTACATACATTCAAACAGTTTACAAACTACGAGTTTTAGGACATAAAACCCAACATGCATAAGTTGAGAACATTTCAAAAATTAAACTGTTACTCCCCTACGTGCGTGTGTGATTAGCCAACCTATTCTAGCTCTTATAGACTCGGAAAAACCATATGCAACTCTACATCTCGTTTTCCCCCTACTTCTAGCAACAAAGAACAGTCTAATGGCTTTTCAACAATCAAGAGAGTAACAAATCAAACGGCCTAAACATTTTCTTTTTCTTGAGTACTTTGTACTCTTTATTTCTTTTGATCCACTTTTTTTTTTAATTTTCTTTTGCTTCTCCAAGAGAGCCTAACACGTCAAGCTTCATTTCGCTTCACGTTTTTAAGGCCTAATGCTCACTTCTTAATGTGCACTTTATGAAGGAGGAGCATCTCTAGAGTTTTTATTTTCATGCTTACTTACTTATTTTTTTTTTTTTTTTTTTTTAGGCAATAGCTTTGCTATAACACGATTAATTTAATACAACCTATCATGCATCAAGCCTTCCCTAGGGGTGCCTTTCGGGGTGACAACAAGATTTCATGCAACATAAGACAATTCTAAGCCTACAGAACCAATAATAGGATGCTACGTGCTCGATAGATGCAAGGGAGAAACAGAAAATTTTTAAAAATTATTGAAAAAATGCTCAACATGCACATACAATCTCATGCTTTTCTAGATATGTAAATACGAAGAATTTAAAAGCATTTCATAGATTGTCCTCATCGAACAACATGCAACAACAGACCAAAGCACTTCTAATTCAGAATTTCCACAGCTCAACAACTTCAAAAATCCAACAAACTTCTCCACCCCCAACCTAAAAGGATACATAGTCCTCTATGTATCACACTTCAGACTAAGCAGTTAAAACGCACAAAATAAAAGGGAACAGAAAACCTCCCCTGAATTTTGTTCGGTTGTCGGTTGGAGCAGCGCGGTCTTCGCCCACTGTCTCGATCCTCAGGTCAAACCTCCTACAAAAGGAAAAGCAAATAAACTAAGCATGGAAAAATAAAAACGGAAAGTAAAGACAAGAATTTAAGAACACATGGGTTGCCTCCCAAGAAGCGCAAATTTTTAAAGTCGATTGCTCGACTGAATTCTCCCTTCTTGACTCATCCATAATCAATCTTGGAAGATGCCTCATACATCTTCACAATCTCATCGTTAATTGCAAGTTCCATCTCTTCCACTTTTCTCAAAAATTAAAAGAAAACTGCACAAAACAACTCAGAACAAACAGGTCATACTGTACAAGAAGGATAAAAATAAATAGAACCAAAGAAAATAATTTTAAAAAGAAAAATTAAAAACACAAAACAAATAAAATTCAACCAGGTAAGATTAATTGTTGCTCCCCGGCAACGGCGCCAATTTTGGTGGTAGGCTTTTTGAATGTCCTACCAATTTCGGGTTGTCGAAACCCGCCAAAATAATATTTATAATCCGAACTCACTAAGCTTTGCAGCTAGTGGCAACGGAGTCGATCCACAGGGAGCAAGCTATAATCCTAACTTAATTAAATTGAATTTGTAATGAAGTAAAAACAATGGGAGGTTTTGTTTGGAAAATTACTAACATGCAAAGAATTGCGCTAACGGAAAATTAAAGAGGGAAATATGAAATTGACAAGTATGCTTAATTAGAAAGTATCGGGATTGCTCTATTGTATTTCAGTTCATCGATAAACATGGAAATTAGCGGAGATGCTCATGCACGCGAAATGTTTGCTCGACACCGATACAAACACCCCGAAGAATTAATTAGAAACAGACAATTCTAATTAAACATGCCTCTTAATCAATTCAAGGTGATTAGTCCTAAATTAATCAGAAAACAGTAATGGGTAACATCGCGACGAATTAATCCTAAAACTAATTCGATTTCTCTCTTAACCTTGAGCCCACCGCGATACGATAATCAATTCATACCCCATTCGTCACATAGGGTCAAATTGATTAGGCACGATTAGACCCTCGCTACTTGCATTAAAACTAATCAGGAATCAATGCTAGCCGACTAACATGCGTAACAATTATGGGCGTCAATCCTAATTAGAAAGGCATGCTATTCGTTCTTAATACAGGAAAGAGATGCAAGAGTTCATACACATATGCTAAACATTTATATAAAGCATAAATCTCACCTAAATACAATAGAAATCAATCCCTCAACCAACTAATCAAGCATTTACCTCTAGCCTTCCATGGGAGATGGAGTATTCCAAGCTTCCATGGAGGTTGTAGAGTTCATACAACCGAAATGGAGAAGAAGAGCTTCAAAAATGGTGAAAAAGCGTCAATCCCGAGGCCAAAACGAAGATGGAATGACCTAAAATCGCGAAAATGTTCTTTTTATACTTCAGAGTAGCGTCGAGACGCTGTCCTAGCGTCTCGACGCTACGGAGAATGGAAAAATGGAAAACACCGCTTTTTTTTAGACTTTTAATGACGGGCAAATTTTTGCACTTTTAATGACGGGCATTTACAGTCACTGATAGGGCGCGCGGGCGAGGGCGAGGGCGAGCGGCGAGGACGCTGGGGCGCGAGGCTGCGCGCGGGCGAGGGTCTGGGCGCGCGCGGGCGTGCGGCCGAGGGCGCGCGCGGAGCGATGGTGAGGGTCTGGGCGTGGTGTTGACCGTTGACTGTTGACCGTTGACTTTCTACAAAAATAATTAAATTCTGCTCCCACCAGGATTTAAACTTGGCTTCACCATTCCCTCAACAAGACCTACACCATTAAGTAATTAGTCTATTTTGAGTTGAAATTAGATTATTTAATTAATGTAGCTTAGTTACTCAAAACGACTAATTAATAAAATATTCTAAAATATTCATTTAAGCTCTTAATTATCGCAAATGCCCGGTTTACCCCTTAGCGATTAAATTATACAAAATATATCAATTAAGCCCAAATAATTATTCTAATTTACAAGACTTAGGAGCTAAATATTAGCACTTTTAGAGTGCTATCGGCCTCCAATTCCAGCCTATCCGAACATGGTGTACGACTTCTACGCCAACCTCACACACCCTGAAGCATGTCTATCAACGGTGAGGGGGATAAAGGTCGACTTCTCTGCCAATTCCATCAACGAAGCCTATGCTCTCAAGGGGCATATGCACTCTGAATATGCCAAGATCGTCGACTCGCCATCTGAGGCAGTCCTAGAAGAGGCCTTGCACATAATCGGCAAACCTGAGGCAGCCCGGGCGGTCTCAAAAAATAGGAAGCACACCTTGATGAGTTCAACCCTTAGAGACAAGGCGGCAGTCTGGTTCTCCCTGGTACGCAGACGCATCTCCCCAGTGACACACGAAACGACCATCAACCAGGGGCGATCGTTGCTGCTCTATGCCATCATGCGGGGACTCACCATTGATGTGGGTGAAGTCATTGCCGCCTCCATCACTGACTGCTCACGAAAAGGTAAGGGCCAACTATTTTTCCCAAACACTATAACTAATTTGTGCTTACGTGCAGGTGTGCCTATTGCGAGGGATGAGAGGCAGTTGGCTTACACAGGCCATCTGGAGCTGCCCACGATCTTGAGGATGAGAAGACGGGGCAATATGGAATTTGAGATGGACGGCCTGGCTGCTGCACAGTCACTGTCCATGGCGTGCCTAATGGACCTGCAACACAAGATGGCCCAATGGGCTGAATACGCGAAAGCGAGGGACCAGGAGGTGGCTGACCAACTGGGTTGCCTATTCCTCACCTTCCCTGCTGATCTGCTGAAGCCGTGGGTGCCTCCACGAGAAAGGAGAGAAGATGATGAAGATGCTTGAATGCTAGGCTGACGACATTCGAGGGAGTTTTCTGATCCCTCTTAAGAAGAAAAAAACAATAAACCTGCTTTTCTGTGAACTGTTACCCCCATTTTTAATCAATGATCTGTTTTAATTTGTTATTTTGAGTTGTTTAGATTAATGTAGTTCTGTTTGTTTGTCATCTGAGTAGTTAGTTTAGGTAGCTTAGTGTTACGTCTCCAAAAGTGGCCTTTTTAGGACTAATTTATCTTAGAAAGATGTACACTCTTAGGTGTTTTTGATAGGATTTAGCTTAAACCTATGCTTATATATGATAATTAGAAGAAGGTAGCTAAATTAGGACTTGTGTGCAAAAGGAAAGAAAAGGGATGAAAAACGAAGTAAAAGAATGAAAAAACTACATTGCGACAGCATTGCGGAAACATTGCTGAAACCGCAATGTTTCAAGTGAAAACCGTAAGTTGACTGATCTTTTTCTGTTAATTTCCGTTATTTCAGGGATTCGTTCTTTCTCCTCCATCCATTTTGAAGTACGACGTTGAAGATTGATGGTTCTTCTTGGCCCAAACGCACCTGCAGATTACTATAAAAGGGGGTCAAAGTCGAGGGTTCAATCATCATCCGAAAGCGTAGAAGTCTTCTCGCAGCTCCATCTTTTCTCCTGTTTTTCTTTGCCGTCTGTTGGTTTGCGAAGTTTAGCTGTTTGGAGTCGATAATCTGATAGGAAGGAGAGAAGATTCATCTTCTCTCTCGATTGGATTCATCCAAGCAAGGCTGATCTTTCTCATCCTTCAGCCGAGGCGGTTGCGACGAGGCGTTCGAGCTCATTTACCTGCTTTCTGTCTTTCCTTTTTAATTTCCAGCATTGTTTAGTTGTTGTTTCTGTTCTAGTGACTAGTTCATTTTATTACGTTGCTTTCTGTCTTTATGTTATTCATTTTAAGCTTTCCTTTGTTCATTCAAACAATCAAGTAATCAAAGCAAAATTCAGCATTTCTCAGTTTCTTGCCTTTGCGATCTACTGGTTTTCTTTACTGTTTTGTCTTTAAATTCCTTCTAAGCATGTCTGCTTTATCTCTTATTTCTGTTCTCCCCATATCCATGAGTAGCTAAGTCACATAGGGGCATGCTAATGACAATACTATAGGCTAAAAAACGTGAACCAAGCATGTAGGATAGCTCTCGAAGCATTGATTGTATGTAAGCTTCATCCCACGGGCAATTTCGATTGGCCATCCATTATGTCCAAAGAACTCCTAACCTCTGGAAGGAGTAAGAGTTCAGAGTCATACACTCATGCTAGCCTTTCAAGGTAGCCAGAAAATGACCTAGGAATAGGCGTTTTCCTAGTACAAACCATAACTTTCTGCTTTAACAAGATGCTTAAGACCTTACTTGGACATGAGTAAACTAAAGAATCTAATGCATGGAATCGGACGATACATGAGAATGAGTGAGTTTGATGCATAGAGAGTTGATCCAATGCTTGAGAATCGTGAGAAAATGCCTATAGAGGAGTCGTTAGTAGCCCTTGTTTCTCCATTTTACACACTTTCGCTGTTAGGAAAATTGCGGTAGAATTGCTGTTTCCGCAATTCTGCTAAGTTTACAATTCTGTTTAGCTGTTTTCTTCTTCGTTTATTAATCTCGTCTCTTTTCCTTTGAGGTTAACTTTGACTTGCTCTTGTTTATGTTGCTATCCTTTACATATTCCGTAGGATTTAGACAATTTAAAACCAATTCTCCCCCGTCAAATCCACCCATTCTTTCTTAACTTTACACTTCATGAATAGCTTATAATAAATCTCTGTGGGAAAACGAATGAAAAAATACTTACTACTTGCTATAAGATCATGTATGCTTGCATGTTCTGAGTGCTCTCTCTATCTTACTGCTTACTTATTTTAACACATTGAGCACGCAACAAGTTTTTGGCGCCGCTGCCGGGGATTTATTTAAGTGAAAACGAAGTTTGTTAAGTTTGAAACACCAAGTTTATTGTCTATTGTAACTAATCTAGTTTCATTTCTTTTACAGGTACCATTGGGTTAGTTTATGAGTGAGCATTCAAGTAGTGATCTAGAGTTCAATCCTGAGCCTGAGAGATTACTTAGGGCCAGAAATAGAGCCAAGAAACGTCTCTTTAACCAACCCCCTTTACCTCAAGTAATTGCGGGAACCGCAATTCCTCCGCAATTGTCTCAAGAAGAAATGGATGTAATAGTTCCAAATCCGGTGCCTGTCACTCGCAACCCCATCGAAATAGCGAATGATAAGGATAGCGCCATACTCTCTTACCTAGTACCTATGCCTGGGGAGCTGAACCCCAGCATAATCAAGTTCCCACCTGATAGGAATTCTACCTTTCGTGATGACATAATCAAGTTCAAACAAGCCGACACTGAGTCTCTTCACGAAGCTTGGACAAGGTTCAAAGACCTTCTTCTTAAATGTCCACACCATGGCATCCCATGGTGTACCCAAATAGAGGTCTTTTTCAAAGGATGCAACCGCAGCACTAGACAAGTCTTGAATTCATCTGCTGGAGGCTCTATGTTGTCCAAGAGTTACAACGAAGCCTATGAGATCTTGGAGAAGATCTCAGCATCTCACTGTAGGTGGTCAGATGATCCAGTTGAGCCAACTAGAGCTCAAGACAAGGACGCACTCAATGCCATGAGTAGCCAAATAAGCGCCCTGACCAACCTAGTTAAGCAAATGGCTCAAGCCAATCTCCAAACAAGTGTCAACACCGCCACAGCCATGTCAATGGGCACCCAGCCAAGTCAAGGTGAGACACTTATCTGTGGATTCTGTGGGGAAGGTCACCTGTATGAATACTGCCCTGGGAATCCAGCCTTAGTCTGCTATGTTGGAAGCCAGCAGCAGCCTAGGAACAATCCCTATTCTAACACTTACAACCCTGGTTGGAGGAACCACCCAAACCTGTCATGGGGTGGCCAACAGAATGTTAACCAAGCTCCTAACCAGCCAAGACCGAGTGGAACACCTGGTTTCACTCCCCAGCACAACCAATCCATGTATCAAAAACCATACAACCAACCTGTAGGGTCTTCGGTAGAAAACTTACTCAAGGAATACATAGCCAAGAATGATGCCACTCTACAAAGTCAGCAAGCTACTCTTAGGAGCCTAGAGAACCAAATAGGGCAACTAGCCAACGAACTCAAGAGTAGGCCCCAAGGTAGACTTCCTGCTGATACTGAAGTGCCAAGGAGAGATGGTAAAGAACAAGTTCAAGCAATTGAACTTAGAAGTTGGAGACCATTGGTGAGCAGCACCAAGGACACACCAAAGAGAGTAGAGAACACTGAGTCTAGTGCTCCACTGGAGTCTCTGCCAAACCAAGGTCCACCACCAACAAGCACATCAGGATCAAGGCTGGAGCCAATCATAGAAGAGATAGAAGAAATTCCAAGGCCTCCACCTATCCTAAGGCGACCTGAAGTGCCTGCATATGTGCCACCACCTCCATTTCCTAGAAGGCTAAAGAAAAAACAAGAACAGGAAGTGCACTTTAATAAATTCCTAGAAATTCTTAAACAAGTGCATGTTAATATTTCTTTTGTAGAAGTTTTACAGTCTATGCCTTCTTATGTAAAGTTTTTGAAGGATAATATAACTAACAAGAAAATAATTGGTGAGTTTGAAACAGTCAATCTCACTGAGGAGTGCAGTGCCATACTCCAGAACAAGCTACCCAAGAAGGAGAAGGATCCTGGTTCTTTCACCTTACCTGTAGAGCTAGGAGGCAAGCACGTGGGCAGAGCTCTTTGTGACCTGGGAGCCAGCATAAACCTCATGCCCCTATCACTATTCCGCCAGCTAGGAATAGGAGAAGCACGTCCAACCACTGTCACTTTACAACTAGCAGACATATCCATAGCATACCCTGAAGGTAAGATTGAGGATATTCTTGTAAAGGTTGACAAGTTTATTTTCCTTGCAGATTTCATTATCCTGGATTATGAAGCAGACAAGGAGGTCCCCATCCTGTTAGGCAGACCATTTCTAGCCACAGGTAGGGCACTGATAGATGTCCAAAAAGGTGAGCTCACTATGAGGGTTCACGACGAGGTGGTTAAGTTTAGTGTTTTTAAAGCACTGAGGTATCCTTCTGACTCTGAATCTTGTGCTAGCATGGACATTGTAGATTCATTAATGGAAGAACAATTGGAGCATGAATTGTTGACTAAGCATGCTCATGAATATGTAGGATTAGAATTAACTGACTTAAACATAGCTGAGATAATGGACATACCTGTAAATAAACCTCAGCATGTTTGTATGAATATTGACTTAACTGAAAAATCTTTGAATCCATTAAGACCATCCGTTGAGCATCCACCTGTCTTAGAATTAAAACCTCTCCCCACTCACCTCAAGTATGCATATCTAGGAAGTAATGATACTTTGCCTGTGATTATTTCTTCTAAATTAAGTGAAAAGCATGAGGTTGAACTGATTTTATTGCTTAAGCAACATAGGAAGGCTATTGCTGACATTAGAGGCATTAGCCCTTCTTATTGCATGCATAAGATTATATTAGAGGAAGAGCATACACCTAGAGTAGATCACCAACGTAGGCTGAATCCCTCTATGAAAGAGGTAGTTAAAAAGGAAATAATAAAATGGTTAGATGCTGGTGTGATCTTCCCCATAGCTAGTAGCCAGTGGGTGAGCCCTATACAATGTGTACCTAAGAAGGGAGGGATGACTGTGGTAGTCAATGAGAACAATGAACTGATTCCAACAAGGACTATCACAGGATGGAGAGTTTGCATGGATTATAGGAAACTAAATAAAGAAACCAAAAAAGACCATTTCCCTCTACCATTCATTGACCAGATGCTAGATAGGATAGCTGGTAGAGCCTACTACTGCTTCTTAGACGGTTATTCAGGATATAACCAGATTACTATAGACCCTAAGGACCAAGAGAAGACTACCTTCACTTGCCCTTTTGAAACTTTTGCCTTTCGCAGAATGCCTTTTGGCTTATGCAATGCACCGACAACTTTCCAAAGGTGCATGTTGGCAATCTTCTCTGATTTGGATTAGTCCATGATAGAGATATTCATGGATGATTTCTCAGTCTTTGGGGATTCATTTACAAACTGTCTAGAGAACTTAGGACAAGTCCTGGCTAGGTGTGAGGAGACCAACCTAGTCCTAAATTGGGAAAAGTGCCACTTCATGGTGGATGAAGGGATTGTCTTAGGTCACAGAGTGTCAAGGGCAGGTGTAGAAGTTGACAGGGCGAAAATTGAAGTAATAGAGAAATTGGTAGAACCCCAAAATGTCAAGGCCATTAGAAGTTTCTTAGGGCATGCTGGTTTCTATAGAAGATTCATTAAGGACTTTTCTAGGATCTCCAAGCCTTTATGCGAGCTTTTAGAGCTAAACAAACCGTTCATTTTCTCTAAAGAGTGTTTCCTAGCTTGGAAAACCCTTAAGGAAGCACTAGTCACAGCACCTATCATAGTAGGGCCTAATTGGGATCTTCCCTTTGAGATGTTATGTGATGCCAGTGACTATGCTGTAGGGGTTATGTTAGGACAGAAGATTAACAAGTTAACACACCCTGTATACTATGCTAGTAAGACACTTAATGAGGCACAATGTAATTACACAACTACTGAGAAGGAGATGCTAGCTGTAGTGTTTGCTTGTGAGAAGTTTAGGAATTACATTGTAGGCACTAGGACAATCGTGTACACTGACCATTCTGCCTTGAAGTACCTTATGAGAAAGGCTGATGCTAAGCCTAGGTTGATTAGATGGGTTTTGCTGCTGCAAGAGTTTGATCTAGACATTAGAGATAAGAAATGATGTGAAAATGTGGTTGCGGATCATCTTTCTAGATTGCAGCATAATTGCGAAAAAATTGCGGAAACCGCAATTTCTGATGCTTTTATTGATGAACATGTCTTTGTATTGACTCATCGTGATAATGATGAGGAACCTTGGTTTGCTGACATTGCTAACTTCCTTGCATCACAGGTACTGCCAACTTTCAAGGGAGGCCAAGAGAAGAAGAGGTTCCTCCATGAAGCAAGGAAATTCATATGGGATGATCCCACACTTTACAAGACATGTGCTGATGGTCTGCTCAGGAAGTGTGTTTCAGCTGCTGAGGCGAAGTCTGTGCTGCAGCACTGCCATACAGCACCCTATGGTGGACATTTTGGTGGCCAAAGGACAGCTGCAAAGGTGTTCCAGAGTGGCTACTATTGGCCAACGATCTTCAAGGATGCCCACAACTATGCACACAACTGTGATGAATGCCAAAGAACAGGTAACCTCAGTCGAAAGGATGAGATGCCTCTCACCTACATCTTAGAGTTGGAGCTCTTTGATGTGTGGGGCATCGACTTCATGGGACTATTTCCCCCATCATCAGGTAACCTTTACATATTGGTAGCAGTAGACTATGTATCTAAGTGGGTAGAGGCCATAACATGTCCCAATAATGATGCCAAGACAGTCATAAGATTCCTTCATAGACATATTTTTACTAGGTTTGGAACACCTCGTGCTATCATTAGTGATGAAGGGACACATTTCATTAATAAGGCTATGGAGAGAGTGTTGGCTAAGTATAACATTAGACATAGAGTAGCCACTCCGTATCACCCACACTCGAATGGTCAGGCTGAAATTTCAAATAGGGAGATTAAGAACATCCTAGAAAAAGTGGTCAAACCCAACAGAAAGGATTGGGCGTTTAAACTCGAGGATGCACTTTGGGCGTATAGAACTGCATATAAGACACCCCTAGGTATGTCTCCTTATAGATTGGTGTATGGCAAAGCTTGTCACTTGCCATTCGAGTTAGAAATTAAAGCATTTTGGGCCCTAAAAGAGTTGAATTACTGCGTGACCGATGCGGGAACATTGCGGTCTTTGCAATTACATGAGCTTGATGAGCTTAGGCATATGTCTTATGAAAATGCCAAAATGTATAAGGAGAAGACCAAGATTTGGCACGACAGTAGACTTAGGATTAAGGACTTCAAGAAAGGCCAGCTTGTCTTATTGTTCAACTCACGATTGAAATTATTTCCAGGTAAACTTAAGTCTAGATGGTCAGGTCCTTTTATAATAACTAATGTGTTTGTTCATGGTGCAATCGAGATAAAGAACCTGCAGCAGGGACAACCATTCATGGTTAATGGTGCAAGATTGAAGCACTACTATGAGGAAGGAGATGTGAAGACTCTCTCGGCCTTCCTCTTGACTGAGACATGAAAACGAGAACGAGAGAGGACGAGTGATTGCTGTGCTCGTCAATATGAGGCTCATGCCTTAGTTTATTTTTTTGCGATTTTCCGGTTACTGTTTGTGTATATTTTTGTGTGATTTTAATTAAGTATTTGATGTTGATTTTATTTATTTTTGCAGGGAATCAATGGAGGGAATCAAGGAGATGAAATTAAGATAAAAAAATCGAGGAGATATCAAGCCAAATCAAAGATACGGTTGAGGAAAGATTGGCATTTAAACGAAAAAAAATCTCCAACGGTGACTAGAATTGCGCTGGAATTGCAGAATCCGCAGCAAATATAGCCGTTGGGATTTTTTTTTGTTTTATTTATATCCGTTAGAGGCGCGATGATCCGTACGACTCTCCCATTATCTGAACTCCAAGAAATCTGCTTTTCTCTTCATCTGTGATTCCTCTTTCCAAATCTCCATAGTTCGACGATGGTGCTAACAAGAGCTGAACGGTCGGCGTCCAAGAAGAGGGCTGACGAAGCTGAAACTGCTGCGAGGGACGCTCTTCTTGCCCTTGCAGACGCTGAGGCTGCACGTACTGAGAGACTCCCCAAGCTGCCGATCCGCAAGAAGAAGTGGAAGGTAGTCACGGAGATACCTGCTGGACCTTCTGAACCAGCAGGAACACCTAAGAAGCGCAGATGGAGTATGGCGGTGGCCGAAGAAGCAAGCAAGGAAAAGACTCCCTCTGTGGAGAGTCAAGAAAGTGATCGTGTGTCACACGATTCGGCCAAGAAGAGCTCTTCACCATCTGCACCACCAGCGCAAAGCCCTGAGATTTTCCCGTCGCCACAGAGTTCTGCACAGGCCCCTACAACAGCACAAAGCACTACACCTTCGACCACTTCTCCACGGCCTGACCCTGAATTCCCGTATGGGGAGTACCAAGAATCGACGCAGGGCAGTGGGGAAGCTGAGGAAGAAGAGGTCTTCTCTCCGTTGAGGGAAGCCAGCCCTGGGAGTCCTGCGCAGAAGGATGATTCTATGGACGAGACGCTGGGGGCTTGTCTCCAGCAGATCACAACCAAGGCAAGGTTGAAGAAGAAGAAGGCCGTCAAGATTGTTAAGGCCAAACGGTCCAAGAAATCAAAGAAAAAGAAAGCCAAGAGGGTGCCTTCATCAGAGAAGGAGAGTGATGAGCCATCTCTGAAGAAGCTCAAGATGGAGGCTGCGGAGTCAGCCAAACCGAAAGACAAAGGGAAAGCCAAGCTTTACCCTGAAGATGAGCCTCAATCAGTGAGGTACGTGTCTTCTGACGCTGAGTCTAGAGGCATTGAGCTGAGGAAGAGGGAGTTGCTGCACGAGAAGGGCTTCCTCGACAGACCTGCTGACCTGCCGCAATTCTTGCGCGCAGGAATTACGAATCACGGCTGGGAGGAGCTGTGCAGACCACCCAATCCAGCTTACTCAAGCATGGTGTATGAATTCTACGCCAATTTGAGGAATTCTGAGGAGGGCTTGTCTGTGGTCAGGGGAGTCGAAGTAGACTTCTCAGCGAAGGCAATCAACAAAGCCTACGGCCTCAAGGGCCAGAAACACACTGATTATTCAAGGATTGTTGATGAGCCTACAGAAGCTGTCTTGGAGGAGGCCATTCGGATCATTGGCCAGCCTGAAGCATCATGGACCGTGTCGCGCAATGGGAGGCACACTCTCATGAGTGCCAACCTCACAGCCAAGGCGGCTGTCTGGTTTTCCTTCGTGAGGAGGAAGCTGTCCCCCGTGACCCATGAGACCACAATCAACCAGAGCAGATCGCTGCTGGTCTATGCAATCATGCGAGGTCTCACAATCAACGTGGGCGAAGTCATTGCAGCTTCCATTGCTGACTGCGCCAAGAAGGGTAAGGGTCCATTGTTCTTCCCTAATACTATTACTAAACTCTGCTTGCGTGCAGGGGTCCCCATCGAGCGAATGGAACAGCAGATGGCTTACACAGGCCACTTGGAGCTGCCTACAGGCTTGAGGCTGAGAAGGAAGGGGAACATGGAATTCGAGCTGGATAGTTTGGCTGCTGCTCAGTCGTTGTCCATGGCGTGCCTGATGGATCTACAGAAGAGGATGGCTCAATGGGCCACATACGCACAGGCAAGGGACAAGGAAGTTGCTGACCAACGGGGATGCGTCTTCCCTGACTTTCCCACGAACCTACTGTCTCCATGGGTGCCTCCACGACCACGAGGGACTGATGATGAGGAAGATATCTGAGTGCTAGTTTGAGGAGCACTAAAGGGAGTATTGCTGTTCCCTTAGAAAAAATTTAAACTGCTTTTTGTTGAACCATGTACATTATGCTGTTTTTAGTTAATATTTTGATCTGTTTTAGTTGCTTAGTTTTAAGTTTTTTAAATTGTTTAGTGTAGTCTGATGGTAACTGATTAGGTAGATTAGTTTAGTTTCATTTTTAGAGAGCTTGACTGACTGGAAAAAGCATGCGTAGGGGCCTTACTCACTGTTATATCTGCCCTGTATCTATTGCGAAATAATTGCGGATACCGCAATTTTTATTACTAAATGCATGTTTTTGACCGTCTGTTTAGCTAGGTTGGTTCTGTTTAAATTCTATCCTTTGCTGCTATCTTGTCTGCCTTATATAGCTTATCTTAAAGCATGCTGGATGAGTGTCATAGGACACCCTTTGATAGTTTAAATTAACCTCTTAAAAGTGCTCAGCATGCATAGCTTTAAGCCCTTACCTGCCTGTTTTTTTCAAAATTCTGATGCTGTGATATTTACTTTTAGAATGTTCTGTCTATGCCTAGGGTTTTTAGATTCTCTTGGTTTTACCTTAGACTAGATGCTTCTAGGACAAGTTTGGGGGTGTGCCACCTCAGACACTCATTGGGGACAATGAGTAGTTTAAGTTTGGGGGAGGCCACCCTAGGCCTAGGAACATTCCTCTCTCCCTTAAAAGCATAAGCATTCTTCTTCTCCTTTATAAAAAAATGATGAACTGAAAAAAAAAAAAAAAAAAATGAAAAACAGAATAAAGAGGGGAGTCTCTCTTAGGTTGCTGAGTAATCAGTGCCAAGTGTGTAATCCACAAGTGGCATTGCATCAAAAGGCAACCAAAGGAAAGGCTCCACCTAAGAAAGTAAAAAGGAAAAAGTAGGGAAGAAGAATGTATACCTAGGAGTTGCAACTTTGTGGCTTAGATGTCCTGGTTAAAAAGAACTCTGATCCTCAATTAGCTGAGCACAAAGTTGTAGCTTGTAGGGTTGTTTAGGGAGATGAATGTATGTCCAATGTAGTGATGCCAGGGTTTAGGTTGTTCTCTTAAAGTACTACTGTCACTGTTAATACTAAGACTGGCATGACTCTAAGGAATCCTAGGTAGCTCAAAAGTAAAAACTAGAAGCATGTACTGAGTCTGGGGTAAAGCTAGGTAGAATTTGAAACCTTAGGGATAGTGGCATGATATGACAAAAGCAAGTAGATCAGTTGTAGGGAGTTAATGAAACAGTAGGAGTATTAGGCATGCGAAGTCAGAAGAAGCTAGATAAGAGGATAGTTTTAAACTTAGAAGTGTGTCACAGGACAGCACTGCTATAGATAGGGATATAGGGGAGTCAGTAAGTGGTTAAAGAAGATGAAACAGCAGCCTAGGCAAGTCCTTAGATTGCTCGAGGACAAGCAAAACCTTAAGTTTGGGGGTGTGTTACGTCTCCAAAAGTGGCCTTTTTAGGACTAATTTATCTTAGAAAGATGTACACTCTTAGGTGTTTTTGATAGGATTTAGCTTAAACCTATGCTTATATATGATAATTAGAAGAAGGTAGCTAAATTAGGACTTGTGTGCAAAAGGAAAGAAAAGGGATGAAAAACGAAGTAAAAGAATGAAAAAACTACATTGCGACAGCATTGCGGAAACATTGCTGAAACCGCAATGTTTCAAGTGAAAACCGTAAGTTGACTGATCTTTTTCTGTTAATTTCCGTTATTTCAGGGATTCGTTCTTTCTCCTCCATCCATTTTGAAGTACGACGTTGAAGATTGATGGTTCTCCTTGGCCCAAACGCACCTGCAGATTACTATAAAAGGGGGTCAAAGTCGAGGGTTCAATCATCATCCGAAAGCGTAGAAGTCTTCTCGCAGCTCCATCTTTTCTCCTGTTTTTCTTTGCCGTCTGTTGGTTTGCGAAGTTTAGCTGTTTGGAGTCGATAATCTGATAGGAAGGAGAGAAGATTCATCTTCTCTCTCGATTGGATTCATCCAAGCAAGGCTGATCTTTCTCATCCTTCAGCCGAGGCGGTTGCGACGAGGCGTTCGAGCTCATTTACCTGCTTTCTGTCTTTCCTTTTTAATTTCCAGCATTGTTTAGTTGTTGTTTCTGTTCTAGTGACTAGTTCATTTTATTACGTTGCTTTGTGTCTTTATGTTATTCATTTTAAGCTTTCCTTTGTTCATTCAAACAATCAAGTAATCAAAGCAAAATTCAGCATTTCTCAGTTTCTTGCCTTTGCGATCTACTGGTTTTCTTTACTGTTTTGTCTTTAAATTCCTTCTAAGCATGTCTGCTTTATCTCTTATTTCTGTTCTCCCCATATCCATGAGTAACTAAGTCACATAGGGACATGCTAATGACAATACTATAGGCTAAAAAACGTGAACCAAGCATGTAGGATAGCTCTCGAAGCATTGATTGTATGTAAGCTTCATCCCACGGGCAATTTCGATTGGCCATCCATTTTGTCCTAAGAACTCCTAACCTCTGGAAGGAGTAAGAGTTCAGAGTCATACACTCATGCTAGCCTTTCAAGGTAGCCAGAAAATGACCTAGGAATAGGCGTTTTCCTAGTACAAACCATAACTTTCTGCTTTAACAAGATGCTTAAGACCTTACTTGGACATGAGTAAACTAAAGAATCTAATGCATGGAATCGGACGATACATGAGAATGAGTGAGTTTGATGCATAGAGAGTTGATCCAATGCTTGAGAATCGTGAGAAAATGCATATAGAGGAGTCGTTAGTAGCCCTTGTTTCTCCATTTTACACACTTTCGCTGTTAGGAAAATTGCGGTAGAATTGCTGTTTCCGCAATTCTGCTAAGTTTACAATTCTGTTTAGCTGTTTTCTTCTTCGTTTATTAATCTCGTCTCTTTTCCTTTGAGGTTAACTTTGACTTGCTCTTGTTTATGTTGCTATCCTTTACATATTCCGTAGGATTTAGACAATTTAAAACCAATTCTCCCCCGTCAAATCCACCCATTCTTTCTTAACTTTACACTTCATGAATAGCTTATAATAAATCTCTGTGGGAAAACGAATGAAAAAATACTTACTACTTGCTATAAGATCATGTATGCTTGCATGTTCTGAGTGCTCTCTCTATCTTATTGCTTACTTATTTTAACACATTGAGCACGCAACACTTAGCTGTTAGATTAGTTCTTTATGTATGATTATAGCATGCTAGGAGCCTTGATCACTGCTAAATTTGCTCTGTAGGGTTAATTGCGAAATCCTTGCGGTATCAGCAATTTTTGTTAGTTTTCGCATGTTGTTGGATGTCTTTTTGGATGGGTTGCCTGTGTTTAAATCTCGATCTTTTGCTGCTTTAACTGCCTTCACTATGTCTTAGTACACTCTTGTTCGTTTATTTTAGCTTCCTTTGTTGCTAAGCATGCACCTCTGTCAGCCCTTAACATGTTGTTTTTACAAAAATTCTGCCTCTGAGTTATCTGTTATGCGAAGGTCGTTCTATGTTTAGGAGTTTTAAGTTCTACTTGTTTTGCCTTAGCCTAGATGCTTCTAGGACAAGTTTGGGGGTGTGCCACCTCAGACTCTCATTGGGGACAATGAGAAAGATAAGTTTGGGGGAGGTGTTGCGTGCTCAATGTGTTAAAATAAATAAGCAATAAGATAGAGAGAGCACTCAGAACATGCAAGCATACATGATCTTATAGCAAGTAGTAAGTATTTTTTCATTCGTTTTCCCACAGAGATTTATTATGAGCTACTCGTGAAGTGTAAAATTAAGAAAGAATGGGTGGATTTGATGGGGTAGAATTGGTTCAAAATTGTCTAATTCCTAAAGGATATGTAGAGGATAGCAACATAAACAAGTGCAAGTCAAAGTTAAACTCAAAGGAAAAGAGACGAGATTAATAAACGAAGAGGAAAACAGCTAAACAGAATTGTAAACTTAGCAGAATTGCGGAAACAGCAATTCTACCGCAATGTTACTAACAGCGAAAGTGTGTAAAATGGAGAAACAAGGGCTACTAACGACTCCTCTATAGGCATTTTCTCACGATTCTCAAGCATTGGATCAACTCTCTATGCATCAAACTCACTCAATCTCATGTATCGTCCGATTCCATGCATTAGATTCTTTAGTTTACTCATGTCCAAGTAAGGTCTTAAGCATCTTGTTAAAGCAGAAAGTTATGGTTTGTACTAGGAAAACGCCTATTCCTAGGTCGTTTTCTGGCTACCTTGAAAGGCTAGCATGAGTGTATGACTCTGAACTCTTACTCCTTCCAGAGGTTAGGAGTTCTTTGGACAAAATGGATGGCCAATCGAAATTGCCCGTGGGATGAAGCTTAAATACAATCAATGCTTCGAGAGCTATCCTACATGCTTGGTTCACGTTTTTTAGCCTATAGTATTGTCATTAGCATGCCCCTATGTGACTTAGTTACTCATGGATATAGGGAGAACAGAAAGAAGAGATAAAACAGACATGCTTAGAAGGAATTTAAAGACAAAACAGTAAAGAAAAACAGTAGATCGCAAAGACAAGAAACTGTGAAATGCTGAATTTTGCTTTAGATTACTTGATTGTTTGAATGAACAAAGGAAAGCTTAAAATGAATAACATAAAGACAGAAAGCCACGTAATAAAATGAACTAGTCACTAGAACAGAAACAACAACTAAACAATGCTGGAAATTAGAAAGGAAAGACAGAAAGCAGGTAAATGAGCTCGACCGCCTCGTCGCAACCGCCTCGGCTGAAGGATGAGAAAGATCAGCCTTGCTTGGATGAATCCAATCGAGAGAGAAGATGAATCTTCTCTCCTTCCTATCAGATTATCGACTCCAAACAGCTAAACTTCGCAAACCAACAGACGGCAAAGAAAAACAGGAGAAAAGATGGAGCTGCGAGAAGACTTCTACGCTTTCGGATGATGATTGAACCCTCTACTTTGACCCCCTTTTATAGTAATCTGCAGGTGCGTTTGGGCCAAGGAGAACCATCCATCCTCAACGTCGTACTTCAAAATGGATGGAGGAGAAAGAACGAATCCCTGAAATAACGGAAATTAACAGAAACAGATCAGTCAACTTACGGTTTTCACTTGAAACATTGCTGTTTTAGCAATGTTTCCGCAATGCTATCGCAATGCGCATTTTTCACTCTTTTCCTTCGGTTTTCATTCCTTTTCTTTCCTCTTGCACACAAGTCCTAATTTAGCTACCTTCTTCTAAATCTCATATATAAACATAGGTTTAAGCTAAATCCTATCAAAAACACCTAAGAGTGTACATCTTTCTAAGATAAATAAGTCCTAAAAAGGTCACTTTTGAAGATGTAACACACCCCCAAACTTAAGGTTTTGCTTGTCCTCGAGCAATCTAAGGACTTGCCTAGGCTGCTGTTTCATCTTCTTTAACCACTTACTGACTCCCCTACATTCCTATCTATAGCAGTGCTGTCCTGTGTCACACTTCTAAGTTTAAAACTATCCTCTTATCTAGCTTCTTCTGACTTCGCATGCCTAATACTCCTACTGTTTCATTAACTCCCTACAACTGATCTACTTGCTTTTGTCACATCATGCCACTATCCCTAAGGTTTCAAATTCTACCTAGCTTTACCCCAGACTCAGTACATGCTTCTAGTTTTTACTTTTGAACTACCTAGGATTCCTTAGAGTCATGTCAGTCTTAGTATTAACAGTGACAGTAGTACTTTAAGAGAACAACCTAAACCCTGGCATCACTACATTGGACATACATTCATCTCCCTAAACAACCCTACAAGCTACAACTTTGTGCTCAGCTACTTGAGGATCAGAGTTCTTTTTAATCAGGACATCTAAGCCACAAAGTTGCAACTCCTAGGTATACATTCTTCTTCTCTATTTTTTCCTTTTTCTTTCACACTTTGGTGGAGCCTCTCCTTTGGTTGCCTTTTGATGTAATGCCACTTGTGGGTTACACACTTGGCACTGATTACTCAGCAACCTAAGAGAGACACCCCTCTTTATTCTATTTTTCATTTTTTTTTTTCAGCTCATCATTTTTTGTAAAGGAGAAGAAGAATGCTTATGCTTTTAAGGGAGAGAGGAATGTTCCTAGGCCTAGGGTGGCCTCCGCCAAACTTAAACTACTCATTGTCCCCAATGAGTGTCTGAGGTGGCACACCCCCAAACTTGTCCTAGAAGCATCTAGTCTAAGGTAAAACAAAGAGAATCTAAAAGCCCTAGGCATAGACAGAACATTCTAAAAGTAAATATCCCAGCAGCAGAAATTTGTAAAAACAGTCAGGTAAGGCCTTAAAGCTATGCATGCTGAGCTTTTTAGAGGTTAATTTAAACTATCAAAGGGTGTCCTATGACACTCATCCAGCATGCTTTAAGATAATCTATATAAGGCAGACAAGATAGCAGCAAAAGATAGAATTTAAACAGAACCAACCTAGCTAAACAGACAGTCAAAAACATGCATTCAGTAATAAAAATTGCGGTTTCCGCAATTATTTCGCAATAAAGACAGGGCAGATATATCAGTGATTAAGGCCCCTATGCATGCTTTTTCCCGTCATCCAAGCTATACAAAAATGAAACTAAACTAATCTACCTATCCAGCTATCAACAGACTATACTAAACAAATTTAAAAATTAACACTAAACAACTAAAACAGATCAAAAGATTAACTCAAAACAGCATAATTCACATGGTTCAACAAAAAAGCAGGTTGATTTTTTTTTCTTATTAAGGGAACAGCAAATACTCCCTTCAGTGCTTCTCAGACTAGCACTGAAATGTCTTCCTCATCATCAGTCCTTCGTGGTCGTGGAGGCGCCCATGGAGTCATTAGGTTCGTGGGGAATTCAGGGACGACGCATCCCAATTGGTCAGCAACTTCCTTGTCCCTTGCCTGCGCATATGTGGCCCATAGAGCCATCCTCTTCTGCAGATTCGTCAGGCAGGCCATGGTCAAAGACTGAGCAGCAGCCAGGCCATCGAGCTCGAACTCCATGTTCCCCTTTCTGCGCAACCTCAAAGCAGTAGGCAATTCCAGGTAGCCCGTGTAGGCTAGCTGCCTTTCCATGCGCTCGATTGGGACCCCTGCACGTAAGCACAATTTAGTAATGGTGTTGGGAAAGAAAAGTGGTCCCTTACCCTTTTTGGCGCAGTCTGCAATGACTTCGCCCACATTGATTGTGAGACCTCGCATGATCGCGTAGACCAGCAGCGATCTGCTCTGGTTGATGGTGGTCTCATGGGTCACTGGGGACAGCTTCCTCCGCACGAAGGAAAACCAGACAGCCGCCTTGGCTGTGAGGGTGGCACTCATCAGGGTGTGCCTCCCATTGCGTGATACTGTCCATGATGCCTCTGGCTGGCCAATGATCCGAATGGCCTCCTCTAAGACAGCCTCTGTTGGCTCATCAACAATCCTCGCATAGTCAGTATGTTTTTGGCCCTTGAGGCCATAGGCTTCGTTGATCGCCTTTGCTGAGAAATCTACCTCAACCCCTCTGACCACAGACAGGCCATCCTCAGGATTCATCAGATTGGCGTAGAAGTCGTACACCATGCTGGAGTAGGCTGGATTGGGTGGTCGGCACAGCTCCTCCCAGCCGTGATTCGTGATCCCTGCGCGCAAGAACTGCGGCAGGTCAGTAGGTGCGTCGAGGAATCCCTTCTCGTGCAGCAACTCCCTCTTCCTCAGCTCAGTGCCTCTGGACTCAACATCAGAGGACACATACCTCACTGATTGAGGCTCATCTTCAGGGTAAAGCTTGGCTTTCCCTTTGTCTTTCGGTTTGGCTGACTCAGCAGCCTCAATCTTGAGCTTCTTCAGCGATGGCTCATCACTCTCCTTCTGTGAGGAAGGCGCAGCCCTGGACTTCTTCTTCTTGGACTTCTTCTTTGTTCTTGGCCGTTTGGCCTTGACAACCTTGGCTGCCTTCTTCTTCAACCTTGCCTTGGTTGTCATCTGCTGGAGGCAATCCCCCAGTGTCTCGTCCATCGAATCATTCTTCTGTACAGGTCTCTCAGGGCTGGCTTCCCTCAAAGGAGAGAAAACCTCTTCTTCCTCAGCTTCCCCACTGCCCTGCGTCGATTCTTGGTACTCCCCATATGGGAATTCAGGGTCAGGTTGTGGGGAAGTGGGTGATGCTGCAGGGCTCTCTTCTGGTGGGGTGTGTTCAGAACTCTGCGGCGATGGGGGAAGCTCAGGGCTTTGCGCTGACGGAGATGGCGAAGAGCTCTGTTTTGTTGACTCGTGTGACCGAGGATCACTTTCTTGACTCTCCACAGAGGGAGTCTTTTCCTTGCTTGATTCTTCGGCCACCGCCATGCTCCATTTGCGTTTCTTGGGTGTGCCTGCTGGTTCAGAGGGTCCAGCAGGTATCTCCGTGACAACCTTCCACTTCTTCTTTCGGATTGGCAGTTTGGGGAGTCGTTCAGTTCGCGCAGCCTCAGCGTCTGCAAGGGCAAGAAGTGCTTCCCTCGCAGCAGTTTCAGCATCGTCAGCCCTCTTCTTGGACGCAGACCGTTCAGCTCTTGTTAGCACCATCGTTGAATCGTTGGAATCTGGAGAGAAGAATTGCAGATGAAGAGGGAGAGAGTTTTCTTGGAGTTCAGATAATTGGGAAATCGTATAGATCAGCGCGCGTCTTAACGGATATAAGTAATGATGAAATCCCAACGGCTCTATTTTTGCGGATTCTGCAAATCCAGCGCAATTCTAGTGACCATTGGAGATTTTCTGCGTTTAAATGCCAATCTTTGCTCAACCGAATCTTTGATTTGGCCCAATATCTCCTTGATTTTTTTAGCTGGATTTAATCTCCTTGATTCCCTCTATTGATCCCCTACAAAAAGAAATAAAATCAATATCAAATTCGTAATTAAAATCGCACGAAAATATACACAAACGATAACCGGAAAAATAACAAAAAATAAACTAAGGCATGAGCCTCGCATGGACGAGCACAGTAATCACTCGTCCTCTCTCGTTCTCGTTTTCATGTCTCAGTCAAGAGGAAGGCCGAGAGAGTCTTCACATCTCCTTCCTCATAGTAGTGCTTCAATCTTGCACCATTAACCATGAATGGTTGTCCTTGTTGCAGGTTCTTTATCTCGATTGCACCATGAACAAACACATTAGTTATTACAAATGGACCTGACCATCTAGACTTAAGTTTACCTGGAAATAATTTCAATCGTGAGTTAAATAATAAGACAAGCTGGCCTTTCTTGAAGTCCTTAATCCTAAGTCTACTGTCGTGCCAAATCTTGGTCTTCTCCTTATACATTTTGGCATTTTCATAAGACATATGCCTAAGCTCATCAAGCTCATGTAATTGCAAAGACCGCAATGTTCCCGCATCGGTCACGCAGTAATTCAACTCTTTTAGGGCCCAAAATGCTTTAATTTCTAACTCGAATGGCAAGTGACATGCTTTGCCATACACCAGTCTATAAGGAGACATACCTAGGGGTGTCTTATATGCAGTTCTATACGCCCAAAGTGCATCCTCGAGTTTAAACGCCCAATCTTTTCTATTGGGTTTGACCACTTTTTCTAGTATGTTTTTAATCTCCCTATTTGAAATTTCAGCTTGGCCATTCGAATGTGGGTGATAAGGAGTGGCTACTCTATGTCTAATATTATACTTAGCCAACACTCTCTCCATAGCCTTATTAATGAAATGTGTCCCCTCATCACTGATTATAGCCCGAGGTGTCCAAAATCTAGTAAAAATATGTCTATGCAAGAATCTTATGACTGTTTTGGCATCATTATTTGGACATGCTATGGCCTCTACCCACTTAGACACGTAGTCTACTGCTACCAATATGTAAAGGTTACCTGATGATGGGGGAAATGGTCCCATGAAGTCGATGCCCCACACATCAAAGAGCTCCAACTCTAAGATGTAAGTGAGAGGCATCTCATCCTTTCGACTAAGGTTACCTGTTCTCTGGCATTCATCACAGCTGTGGGCATAGTTGTGGGCATCCTTGAAGATCGTTGGCCAATAGTAGCCACTCTGGAACACCTTTGCAGCTGTCCTTTGCCACCAAAATGTCCACCATAGGGTGCTGTATGGCAATGCTGCAGCACAGACTTCGCCTCAGCAGCTGACACACACTTCCTGAGCAGACCATCAGCACATGTCTTGTAAAGTGTGGGATCATCCCATATAAACTTCCTAGCTTCATGAAGGAACCTCTTCTTTTCTTGTCCTCCCTTGAAAGTTGGTAGTACCTGTGATGCAAGGAAGTTAGCAATGTCAGCAAACCAAGGTTCCTCATCGTTATCACGATGAGTCAATACAAAGACATGTTCATCAATAAAAGCATCAGAAATTGCGGTTTCCGCAATTTTTTCGCAATTATGCTGCAATCTAGAAAGATGATCCGCAACCACATTTTCACATCCTTTCTTATCTCTAATGTCTAGATCAAACTCTTGCAGCAGCAAAACCCATCTAATCAACCTAGGCTTAGCATCAGCCTTCCTCATAAGGTACTTCAAAGCAGAATGGTCAGTGTACACAATCGTCCTAGTGCCTACAATGTAATTCCTAAACTTCTCACAAGCAAACACTACAGCTAGCATCTCCTTCTCAGTAGTCGTGTAATTACATTGTGCCTCATTAAGTGTCTTACTAGCATAGTATACAGGGTGTGTTAACTTGTCAATCTTCTGTCCTAACATAACCCCTACAGCATAGTCACTTGCATCACATAACATCTCAAAGGGAAGATCCCAATTAGGCCCTACTATAATAGGTGCTGTGACTAGTGCTTCCTTAAGGGTTTTCCAAGCCAGGAAACATTCTTTAGAGAAAATGAATGGTTTGTTTAGCTCTAGAAGCTCACATAAAGGCTTGGAGATCTTAGAAAAGTCCTTAATGAACCTCCTATAGAAACCAACATGCCCTAAGAAACTTCTAATGGCCTTGACATTTTGGGGTTCTACCAATTTCTCTATTATTTCATTTTTTGCCTTGTCAACTTCTACACCTGCCCTTGACACTCTATGACCTAAGACAATCCCTTCATCCACCATGAAGTGGCACTTTTCTCAATTTAAGACTAGGTTGGTCTCCTCACACCTAGCCAGGACTTGTCCTAGGTTCTCTAGACCGTTTGTAAATGAATCCCCAAAGACTGAGAAATCATCCATGAATATCTCTATCATGGACTCATCCAAATCAGAGAAGATTGCCAACATGCACCTTTGGAATGTTGCCGGTGCATTGCATAAGCCAAAAGGCATTCTGCGAAAGGCAAAAGTTCCAAAAGGGCAAGTGAAGGTAGTCTTCTCTTGGTCCTTAGGGTCTATAGTAATCTGGTTATATCCTGAATAACCGTCTAAGAAGCAGTAGTAGGCTCTACCAGCTATCCTATCTAGCATCTGGTCAATGAATGGTAGAGGGAAATGGTCTTTTTTGGTTTCCTTGTTTAGTTTCCTATAATCCATGCAAACTCTACATCCTGTGATAGTCCTAGTTGGAATCAGTTCATTGTTCTCATTGACTACCACAGTCATCCCCCCCTTCTTAGGTACACATTGTATAGGGCTCACCCACTGGCTACTAGCTATGGGGAAGATCACACCAGCATCTAACCATTTTATTATTTCCTTTTTAACTACCTCTTTCATAGAGGGGTTCAACCTACGTTGGTGATCTACTCTAGGTGTATGCTCTTCCTCTAATATAATCTTATGCATGCAATAAGAAAGGCTAATGCCCCTAATGTCAGCAATAGTCCATGCAATAGCCTTCCTATGTTGCTTAAGCAATAAAATAAGTTCAACCTCATGCTTTTCACTTAATTTAGAAGAAATAATCACAGGCAAAGTCTCATTACTTCCTAGATATGCATACTTGAGGTGAGTGGGGAGAGGTTTCAATTCTAAGACAGGTGGATGCTCAATGGATGGTTTTAATGGATTCAAAGATTTTTCAGTTAAGTCAATATTCATACAAACATGCTGAGGGTTATTTACAGGTATGTCCATTATCTCAGCTATGTTTAAGTCAGTTAATTCTAATCCTACATATTCATTAGCATGCTTAGTCAACAATTCATGCTCCAATTGTTCTTCCATTAATGAATCTACAATGTCCATGCTAGCACAAGATTCAGAGTCAGAAGGATACCTCAGTGCTTTAAAAACACTAAACTTAACCTCCTCGTCATGAACCCTCATAGTGAGCTCACCTTTTTGGACATCTATCAGAGCCCTACCTGTGGCTAGAAATGGTCTGCCTAACAGGATGGGGACCTCCTTGTCTGCTTCATAATCCAGGATAATTAAATCTGCAAGGAAAATAAACTTGTCAACCTTTACAAGAATATCCTCAATCTTACCTTCAGGGTATGCTATGGATCTGTCTGCTAGTTGTAAAGTGACAGTGGTTGGACGTGCTTCTCCTATTCCTAGCTGGCGGAATAGTGATAGGGGCATGAGGTTTATGCTGGCTCCCAGGTCACAAAGAGCTCTGCCCACGTGCTTGCCTCCTAGTTCTACAGGTAAGGTGAAGGAACCAGGATCCTTCTCCTTCTTGGGTAGCTTGTTCTGGAGTATGGCACTGCACTCCTCAGTGAGATTGACTGTTTCAAACTCACCAATTATTTTCTTGTTAGTTATAATATCTTTCAAAAACTTTACATAAGAAGGCATAGACTGCAAAACTTCTACAAACGGAATATTAACATGCACTTGTTTAAGAATTTCTAGAAATTTATTAAAGTGCACTTCCTGTTCTTGTTTTTTCTTTAGCCTTCTAGGAAATGGAGGTGGTGGCACATATGCAGGCACTTCAGGTCGCCTTAGGATAGGTGGAGGCCTTGGAATTTCTTCTATCTCTTCTATGATTGGCTCCAGCCTTGCTCCTGATGTGCTTGTTGGTGGTGGACCTTGGTTTGGCAGAGACTCCAGTGGAGCACTAGACTCAGTGTTCTCTACTCTCTTTGGTGTGTCCTTGGTGTTGCTCACCAATGGTCTCCCACTTCTAAGTTCAATTGCTTGAACTTGCTCTTTACCATCTCTCCTTGGTACCTCAGTGTCAGCTGGTAGTCTACCTTGGGGCCTACTTTTGAGTTCATTGGCTAGTTGCCCTATTTGGTTCTCTAGGCTCCTAAGAGTAGCTTGCTGGCTCTGTAGAGTGGCATCATTCTTGGCTATGTGATCCTTGAGTAAGTTTTCTACAGAAGACCCTACAGGTTGGTTGTATGGTTTTTGGTACATGGATTGGTTATGTTGGGGAGTGAAACCAGGTGTTCCACTCGGTCTTGGTTGGTTAGGAGCTTGGTTAGCATTCTGTTGGCCACCCCATGACAGGTTTGGGTGGTTCCTCCAACCAGGGTTGTAAGTATTATAATAGGGGTTGTTCCTAGGCTGCTGCTGGCTTCCAACATAGCAGACTGAGGCTGGATTCCCAGGGCAGTATTCATACAGGTGCCCTTCCCCACAGAATCCACAGATAAGTGTCTCACCTTGACTTGGTTGGGTGCCCATTGACATGGCTGTGGCGGTGTTGACACTTGTTTGGAGATTGGCTTGAGCCATTTGCTTGACTAGGTTGGTCAGGGCGCTTATTTGACTACTCATAGCATTGAGTGCGTCCTTGTCTTGAGCTCTAGTTGGCTCAACTGGATCATCTGACCACCTACAGTGAGATGCTGAGATCTTCTCCAAGATCTCATAGGCTTCGTTGTAACTCTTGGACAACATGGAACCTCCAGTAGATGAATTTAGAACTTGTCTGGTGCTGGGGTTGCATCCTTTGAAAAAGACCTCTATTTGGATACACCATGGGATGCCATGATGTGGACATTTGAGAAGAAGGTCCTTGAACCTTGTCCAAGCTTCGTGAAGAGACTCACTCTCAGCTTGTTTGAACTTGATTATGTCATCACGAAAGGTAGAATTCCTATCAGGTGGGAAGTATTTGACTAGGAATTTCTCTGCTAAGTCTGTCCAATTAAGGACAGATCCAGAGGGTAATGAGTTTAACCACGTTTTGGCTTTGTCCCTCAAAGAGTAAGGGAAAAGGTATAGCCTCAAGGCTTCTTGGGAAACTCCAGGGATGATAAAGGTATCACTGACTCCTAAGAAGTTTCTAAGATGGTTGTGGGGATCCTCATTTTCCACTCCAAAGAATTGTCCCACAGTTGACAACATTTGGAACATCACTGGCTTTAACTCGAATGAGTTGGCAGTGATTTCAGGACGGATTATGCTGGGGTTCAGCTCCCCAGGCATAGGTACTAGGTAAGAGAGTATGGCGCTATCCTTATCATTCGCTATTTCGATGGGGTTGCGAGTGACAGGCACCGGATTTGGAACTATTCCATCCATTTCTTCTTGAGACAATTGCGGAGGAATTGCGGTTCCCGCAATTATTGGAGGTATAGAGGGTTGGTCAAAGAGACGTTTCTTGGCTCTATTTCTGGCTCTAAATAGTCTCTCGGGCTCAGGATTGAACTCTAGATCACTACTTGAAGACTCATTCATAAACTAACCCAATGGTACCTGCAAAAGAAATGGAAATAGATCAGTTACAATAGACAATAAACTTGGTGTTTCAAACTTAACAAACTTCGTTTTCACTTAAATAAATCCCCGGCAGCGGCGCCAAAAACTTGTTGCGTGCTCAATGTGTTAAAATAAATAAGCAATAAGATAGAGAGAGCACTCAGAACATGCAAGCATACATGATCTTATAGCAAGTAGTAAGTATTGTTTCATTCGTTTTCCCACAGAGATTTATTATGAGCTACTCGTGAAGTGTAAAGTTAAGAAAGAATGGGTGGATTTGATGGGGTAGAATTGGTTCAAAATTGTCTAATTCCTAAAGGATATGTAGAGGATAGCAACATAAACAAGTGCAAGTCAAAGTTAAACTCAAAGGAAAAGAGACGAGATTAATAAACGAAGAGGAAAACAGCTAAACAGAATTGTAAACTTAGCAGAATTGCGGAAACAGCAATTCTACCGCAATGTTACTAACAGCGAAAGTGTGTAAAATGGAGAAACAAGGGCTACTAACGACTCCTCTATAGGCATTTTCTCACGATTCTCAAGCATTGGATCAACTCTCTATGCATCAAACTCACTCAATCTCATGTATCGTCCGATTCCATGCATTAGATTCTTTAGTTTACTCATGTCCAAGTAAGGTCTTAAGCATCTTGTTAAAGCAGAAAGTTATGGTTTGTACTAGGAAAACGCCTATTCCTAGGTCGTTTTCTGGCTACCTTGAAAGGCTAGCATGAGTGTATGACTCTGAACTCTTACTCCTTCCAGAGGTTAGGAGTTCTTTGGACAAAATGGATGGCCAATCGAAATTGCCCGTGGGATGAAGCTTAAATACAATCAATGCTTCGAGAGCTATCCTACATGCTTGGTTCACGTTTTTTAGCCTATAGTATTGTCATTAGCATGCCCCTATGTGACTTAGTTACTCATGGATATAGGGAGAACAGAAAGAAGAGATAAAACAGACATGCTTAGAAGGAATTTAAAGACAAAACAGTAAAGAAAAACAGTAGATCGCAAAGACAAGAAACTGTGAAATGCTGAATTTTGCTTTAGATTACTTGATTGTTTGAATGAACAAAGGAAAGCTTAAAATGAATAACATAAAGACAGAAAGCCACGTAATAAAATGAACTAGTCACTAGAACAGAAACAACAACTAAACAATGCTGGAAATTAGAAAGGAAAGACAGAAAGCAGGTAAATGAGCTCGACCGCCTCGTCGCAACCGCCTCGGCTGAAGGATGAGAAAGATCAGCCTTGCTTGGATGAATCCAATCGAGAGAGAAGATGAATCTTCTCTCCTTCCTATCAGATTATCGACTCCAAACAGCTAAACTTCGCAAACCAACAGACGGCAAAGAAAAACAGGAGAAAAGATGGAGCTGCGAGAAGACTTCTACGCTTTCGGATGATGATTGAACCCTCTACTTTGACCCCCTTTTATAGTAATCTGCAGGTGCGTTTGGGCCAAGGAGAACCATCCATCCTCAACGTCGTACTTCAAAATGGATGGAGGAGAAAGAACGAATCCCTGAAATAACGGAAATTAACAGAAAAAGATCAGTCAACTTACGGTTTTCACTTGAAACATTGCTGTTTTAGCAATGTTTCCGCAATGCTATCGCAATGCGCATTTTTCACTCTTTTCCTTCGGTTTTCATTCCTTTTCTTTCCTCTTGCACACAAGTCCTAATTTAGCTACCTTCTTCTAAATCTCATATATAAACATAGGTTTAAGCTAAATCCTATCAAAAACACCTAAGAGTGTACATCTTTCTAAGATAAATAAGTCCTAAAAAGGTCACTTTTGGAGATGTAACAGGAGGCAGCCTCTAGGCCTAAGAACATTCCTCTCTCCCTCTTGAAAAACATAAGCATTTTTCTTCTTTGAAAAAATGATGAAAAAGAAAAAATAATAAAGGGTAGTGTCTTTCTGGAGGAGGCTGAGTAATCAGGGCCATTTGTGTAACCCACAAGTGGCACTGCATCAAAAGGCAAACCAAAAGAAGACTCTACCAAAAGAAAAAGAAAAAAAAATGAAGCCGAGGAAGAAGAATGTGTGCCAGCAAGCTATGGCCTAGGTGCTTAGATGTCCTGTATAAAAAGAACTCTGATCCTTAGTTTGCTAAGCACAGGGTTGTAGCTTGAGGGTTTGTCAAGGGAGATGAGTGTTGAACCAGCACAGTGATGCCAAAGCTTAGGTGTTCTATGGACTGTACTCTGATTCTCGTGTGTGCTAAGCTTGGTATGACTGTGAGGTTTCCTAGGTAGCTCAATTAAAATACCTTAGAAGCATGTACTGAGTCTGGGTTAAAACTAGGAAGAATTTGAAAACTTAGGGATAGCTGCACAATGAACCTAATGACATAGGCAGATAAACTAGTTGTTAGGAAATTTATAAAAGACAAAAGGTTTTAAAGGCAAGAGAAACCAAAATAAACAACATGTGAAGTTAGTTTGAACTTAGGAGAGTGTCACAGGACAGCCATGCCTTGGATAGTAAGCCTAGGGAAGTCAGCAAGTAGTCAAATAGAGTTTAGAAATCAAGAATTAGCAGCCTAAATAAGCCCTTATATTGCTCGAGGACGAGCAATAACTTAAGTTTGGGGGTGTGTTACCTCTCCAAAAGTACATATTTTAGGAACTTATTTACCATGGAATCATGTAATCTCTTAAGCATTTTTGTTAGAATTTAGTTTAATACGTGCTTAAATATGAGAATTCAAGGAATGAGGCTAAATTAGGACTTATTTGTAAAAGGAACGAGAAAGAATAAAAAACGATGTTAAAAGAGTTAAATTGTGCATTGCAGGAGAATTGCTGAAACATTGCTGTCTCTGCAATGTTTATTGCGGTCACAACGAGGAATTCACAATGTTTAAAGCTGCTGCTGCTAGGTTGTTCCAACCGTCCGCCGTCACAGTTGCGATCTTTCAGCCGCCTAAGCTCTCTCCTGCTGCCACGTGGAGGGTCGTCGTTTAGAATGGATGGTTCTCCATGACTGAAGATACCTGCAAAACACTATAAAAGGAAGTGAAGGGTGAAGGAGAAAAGCATCTGAGAAGTGTAGAGCTCCCCGTCTCAACGCAATCTAAAGTCCCATTCCTTTCTCCCGGTTGTTGGAACGAAGAAATCAGCCCTTGGCGTCGATAACTCGAGAGGAAGAAGAGAAGATCCTTCTTCTCTTCTGATCGAATTCATCCCCAAGTTCAGCTAATCTTCGCCCTCATCCGAGGCGCTTGCGGCGAGGATCCGTGCACACTTTTATCGCTTTCTATCTACTGTTTCTTATTGCTTTCTGTCCTTGGTTTCTGTTTGTTCGCTTTGCTTTCATTTCATCTTCATTTGTTCAAGTTCTGTACTGCTTTACAGTCTGTTGCACATTAAGTTTTGAACCTTATTTGATATAGTAATCGTTTAAATATTTGTTAATCTCCATCTCGCTTTCTGTTTTTCCTTTACTTTCATTTTGCTTTAAATAATGCTTAATCAATCTAATCTCTCCAATCCACCATCAACCATGAGTAACTAATCACACAAGGGTCTGCTAAGGATGAATCTATAGGTTAGAAATACGAAAGTTGAGCATGTAGGATAGCTTCGAATACATTGAATGTATGTGTACTTCATCCCATGGGCAATTTCGATCGGCCATCCATTTTGTCTAAAGAACTCCTAACCTCTGGAAGGAGTAAGAGTTCAGAGTCGTCCATTCATGCTAGCCTTTCATGGTAGCCAGAAAACGACCTAGGAATAGGCGTTTTCCTAGCACAATTCATTAGTTTGCTTATATAAATAGATGCTTAAGCCTTACATGGATATGAGTGAACTAAAGGATCTAATGCATGTAATCGAGAGATGCATGAGACTAAGCTAAGTTGATGCATGATAAGTTAAGTTACTGCTGAATAATCGTATGAAAAAGCCTATAGAGGAGTCTTTAGTTGACCTTGTTTCCTTATCTCACCCTCAATTTGTCGTTAACTTAATTGCTAGATAATTGTTGTCTGCGCAATTCTATTATTTTGCTTTTTGCCTTAGCCATTTTTTCAGTCTTTTACTTTCGCGATTTTATTGCTAGAACATTGTTGAGTCCGCAATTCTTTCTGCTCTACTTAATAGTTTCATCACGTTATTTGCTTTCGTTTATGCTTGCACCTTTCTTCCATTCTTCGTTAGTTTGGCACATCAACCTCAAATCTACCCCATTTAAGTACCCCTCTCTAACTTAACACCTCACTTCGTTAGTAACTAAGAATAAATCTCTGTGGGAAAACGAATGAAAAAATACTTATCACTTGCTGCAAGACCATGTATGCTTGCATGATCTGAGTGCTCTCGCATCACATTTTATTTACACATTGAGCACGCAACAATCACCTAAGCCGCATAGTGAGAGAAGAGGATGGCCTGCCCTTGAACGATGAATTTCCAGATGAGGCTCTCTTTCAGATGAACGTGGAAATCCCCTGGTATGCTGAATTAGTGAATTACTTCGTCACAGGTACGTTCCCGTTTGATTATTCTTATAATAGAAGGGCTAAGCTGAAAAACGATGCCAAAAGTTATATCTGGGAAGAGTCTATTCTGTGGAAATTTTGTGCTGACCAAGTGCTTAGGAGGTGTGTCCCTAAGTCTGAGCATAAGTCCATTCTTGAATTTTGTCATGAGTTTGCATGTGGGGGGAATTTTGGGCCGACTAGGACTGCGAAAAAAGTACTTGATTGTGGGTTTTTCTGGCTTTCCTTGTTTAAAGACACTTTTGAATTTTGCAAATCATGTGATCAGTGTCAAAGGAAAGGGTCCATTAAGAGTAGGAATGAGATGCTCCAAACCTGTATATTAACTTGTGAATTTTTTTAGGTTTGGGGTATGGACTTTATGGGGCATTTTCCTCCCTCTTGTGGATTTGTGTACATTTTATTGGCTGTGGACTATGTTTCGAAGTGGGTGGAAGCTAAGGCCACCAAAGTTGACAATGCTAACATGGTTGCTAGTTTTGTCAAATCTAACATTTTCAACAAGTACGGCGTTCCACGAGCCATTATAAGTGATCAGGGGACTCACTTCTGCAACAAAACGATCCAGGCCCTGATGAGGAGGTACGGTGTCAATCATAAAATATCCACCCCGTACCACCCTCAAACAAACGGGCAAGCTGAAATCTCAAATCGAGAGGTGAAGTCCATCCTTGAGAAAACAGTAAATCCTGGGAGAAAATATTGAAGTCTCAAGCTGGACGACGCATTGTAGGCTTATCGCATAGCTCACAAGACCCCTATAGGAATGTCTCCCTATAGGATGGTCTTTGGAAAAGCTTGTCATCTCCCAGTGGAGATAGAGCACAAGGCGTACTGAGCGGTGAAAAAGTGCACTATGAGCTTCGATCAGGCTGGCGAAGCAAGGCTCCTTCAATTGCAGGAACTGGAGGAACTTCGCCTCGATGCATACGAGAATTTGAGGATTTATAAGGAGAAGACCAAGTTGTTTCACGACAGAAGAATCATTCGAAAACACTTCGAAGTGGGTCAGAAAGTCCTCTTGTTCAATTCTCGCCTGAAGTCATGCCAGGTAAGCTTCGTTCTCGCTGGATTGGACCATTTATCATAACTCACGTTTATCCTTATGGTGCAGTTAAGATCCAGAGTGTAGAAACAGGGAAGGAAACCACGATGAATGGCCAACGATTGAAAATCTTCCATGAAGGGGAGACCGAGCACTATGACGAGTGCGCTCGTTTGACAGAGCTCGAGTACGAGAAGGGATGAAAATGAGTGTTGGTAAAGTCGAGCAATCGACTCTAAAAATTTGCGTTTCTCAAAGACACCCGAGTCCGAACTGTATATGTTTTTTGTTTAATTTGTTTGTCGTAGGATAGCTTAGGTATTTGCTCTCATGTTGTGAGTTTTCAGGAGACAGGGTTGCTCGGCCTAGCGGATATATTTGGATGAAGGAAGCGCGCTCTCCAACCCCCATAATCACAAATTACGGGGAGGTCTTCTACTCCCTCGATTTTTGATTCTGCATTAACTTTTCAATGAGGACATTGTATCTTTCTAAGTTGGGGGTGGCGGGTTGTGATATATAGTAGTTGCCGAGTCTTGTGGAATTCTGATTTAGAGACTCTTTAGTTGATATTTGCATGCTATTTTGATTATGACTTTCTGTGAAGTACTATTGAAACCTTCGTATGTGTATATATCGAGAAGCGTAGCATATATGCAATTGTTGAGCCCATTTTTTTTAAAAAAATTATGTTGCTTCCCTGTATAAATTGAGCACGTAGCACCCTATCTTGAATCTGTAGGCTTAGAGTGGTCTTGCTAGGCTTGAACTTCGTTGTCACCTCGAAAGGCACCTTTAGGGTGGGCTTGATTCGTTAATGTCTGTAATTTTTCATTCAAGTTATTGCATGGCAATTAGACTAAAAGAAAAGAGCGATTAAAAGTATAAAACAATTAATCTCCTGAGGTGTTCCTCCTTCTTGAGTTGCCTAAGTGACCAGGGGCGACTGTTACGTCTCCAAAAGTGACCCTTTTAGGACTTAATTAGCTTAGAAAGATGTTCACTCTTAGGTGTTTTTGATAGCATTTAGCCTAAACCTATGCTTAAATATGAGAATTAGAAGAAGGTAGCTAAATTAGGACTTATGTACAATAGGAAAGAAAAGGGTTGAAAACCGAAGGAAAAGAATGAAAAAACTGCATTGAGACAGCATTGCGAAAACATTGCGGACACCGCAATGTTTCAAGTGAAAACCGTAAGTTGACTGATCTTTTTCTGTTAATTTCCGTTATTTCAGGGATTCGTTCTTTCTCCTCCATCCATTCTGAAGTACGACGTTGAAGATTGATGGTTCTCCTTGGCCCACATGCACCTGCAGATTACTATAAATAGGGGTCAAAGTCGAGGGTTCAAGCATCATCCGAAAGCGTAGAAGTCTTCTCGCAGTCCAACTCTTCTCCCGTTTTCCTTTGCCGTCTGCTGGTTTGCGAAGCTCAGCTGTTGGAATCGATAATCTGATAGGAAGGAGAGGAGATTCTTCTTCTCTCCCGATTGGATTCATCCAAGCAAGGCTGACCTCTCTCAACCTTCATTCGAGGCGACTGGAACGAGACATTCGAGCTGTTTTACTGCTTTTTGCTCTTCATTTCCATTTCCAGCTTTGTCTTGTTGTTGTTTCCTTTCTAGTAGCGAGATTATACTATTTCGTTGTGTTCTGTCTTCCTGTTATTTGCTTTAAAGCTGTTCTTTGTCACTCAAACAATCAAGTAATCAAATCTCAATTCTTCATTCCACAGTTTCTTGCCTTTACATTCTACTTCTTTCCCTTACTGTTTTGTCTTTAAATTCCTTCTAAGCATGTTTACTTCTTCTCTTGCTTCTGTTCTGTTTACATCCATGAGTAGCTAAATCACTTAGGGGCATGCTAATGACAACACTATAGGCTAAAAAACGTGAACCAAGCATGTAGGATAGCTCTCGAAGCATTGATTGTATGTAAGCTTCATTCCACGGGCAATTTCGATTGGCCATCCATTTTGTCCAAAGAACTCCTAACCTCTGGTAGGAGTAAGAGTTCAGAGTCATACTATCATGCTAGCCTTTCAAGGTAACCAGGAAACGACCTAGGAATAGGCGTTTCCCTAGTACAAACCATATTTTTCTGCCTTAACAAGATGCTTAAGACCTTACTTGGACATGAGTAGACTAAAGAATCTAATGCATGAAATCGGAAGATACATGAGTCTAAGATAGTTTGATGCATAGAGAGTTGATCCAATGCTTGAGAATCGTGAGAAAAAGCCTATAGGATAGTCGTTAGTAGCCCTTAATTCATCACTTTACACACTTTCGCTGTTATTTAAATTGCGGTAGAATTGCTGTTTCCGCAATTCTGCTAAGTTACAATTCTGTCTAGCTGTTTTTGTCTTCATTTATTAATCTCGTCTCTTCTCATTTGAGTTTAGCTTTGACTTGCACTTGTTTATGTTGCTACCCTCTTCGTATTCAGTAGGAAATAGACAATTAAAAACCAATTCTACCCCATCAAATCCACCCCTTCTTTCTTAACTTTACACTTCATGAATAGCTTATAATAAATCTCTGTGGGAAAACGAATGAAATATACTTACTACTTGCTATAAGACCATGTATGCTTGCATGTTCTGAGTGCTCTCTCTACCTTATTGCTTATTTATTTTAACACATTGAGCACGCAACAAGTTTTTGGCGCCGCTGCCGGGGATTTATTTAAGTGAAAACGAAGTTTGTTAAGTTTGAAATACCAAGTTTATTGCCTATTGAAGCTGATCTGTTTCATTTCTTTTGTAGGTACTATTGGGTTAGTTTATGAGTGAGCCTTCAAGTGGTGATCTAGAGTTCAATCCTGAGCCTGAGAGATTACTTAGGGCCAGAAATAGAGCCAAGAAACGTCTCTTTAACCAACCCTCTATACCTCAAGTAATTGCGGGAACCGCAATTCCTCCGCAATTGTCTCAAGAAGAAATGGAAGAGATAGTTCCAAATCAGGTACCTGTCATTCGCAATCCCATCGAAATAGCGAATGACAAGAATAGTGCCATCCTCTCATATTTAGTACCTATGCCTGGGGAGCTGAACCCCAGCATAATCCGTCCTGAAATCACTGCCCACTCATTCGAGTTAAAGCCAGTGATGTTCCAAATGTTGTCCACTGTGGGACAATTCTTTGGAGTGGAAAATGAGGACCCCCACAACCATCTTAGGAACTTCTTAGGAGTCAGTGATACCTTCATCATCCCTGGAGTTTCCCAAGAAGCTTTGAGGCTATACTTGTTCCCTTACTCTTTGAGGGACAAAGCCAAAACATGGTTGAACTCATTACCTTCTGGATCTGTCCGCAACTGGACAGACTTAGCAGAAAAATTTCTAGTCAAATACTTCCCACCTGATAGGAATTCTACCTTTCGTGATGACATAGTCAAATTCAAGCAAGCTGATAATGAGTCTCTTCACGAAGCTTGGACAAGGTTCAAAGATCTACTTCTTAAATGTCCACACCATGGCATCCCATGGTGTATCCAAATAGAGGTCTTTTTCAAAGGATGCAATCCCAGCACTAGACAAGTCTTAAATTCATCCGCTGGAGGTTCCATGTTGTCCAAGAGTTACAACGAGGCCTATGAGATCTTGGAGAAGATCTCAGCATCTCACTGTAGGTGGTCAGATGATCCAGTTGAGCCAACTAGAGCTCAAGACAAGGATGCTCTAAGTGCAATGAGCAGCCAAATAAATGCCCTGACCAACCTAGTTAAGCAAATGGCTCAAGCCAATCTCCAAACAAGTGTCAACACCGCCACAGCCATGTCAATGGGCACCCAACCAAGTCAAGGTGAGACACTTGTATGTGGATTCTGTGGGGAAGGGCACCTGTATGAATACTGCCCTGGGAATCCATCCTCAGTCTGCTATATTGGAAGCCAACAGCAGCCTAGGAACAACCCCTATTCCAATACTTACAATCCTGGTTGGAGGAACCACCCAAACCTGTCATGGGGTGGCCAACAGAACACTAACCAAAATCCTAACCAACCTAGACCGAGTGGAACACCTGGTTTCACTCCCCAACATAACCAATCAATGTATCAAAAACCTTACAGCCAACCTATAGGATCTTCTGTAGAAAACTTACTCAAGGAATACATAGCCAAGAATGATGCCACATTACAGAGTCAGCAAGCCACTCTTAGGAGCCTAGAGAACCAAATAGGGCAACTAGCCAATGAACTCAAGAGTAGGCCCCAAGGTAGACTCCCTGCTGACACTGAAGTGCCAAGGAGAGATGGTAAAGAACAAGTTCAAGCAATTGAACTTAGAAGTGGTAGACCATTGGTAAGCAACACCAAAGACACACCAAAGAGAGTAGAGAACACTGAGTCTAGTGCTCCACTGGAGTCTCTGCCAAACCAAGGTCCACCACCAACTAGCACATCAGGAGCCAGGCTAGAGCCAATTATTGAGGAGATAGAAGAAATTCCAAGACCTCCACCTATCCTAAGGCGACCTGAAGTGCCTGCATATGTGCCACCACCTCCATATCCTCGAAGGCTTAAGAAGAAGCAGGAACAGGAAGTGCATTTTAATAAATTCTTAGAAATTCTTAAGCAAGTGCATGTCAACATTCCTTTTGTAGAAGTTTTACAGTCTATGCCTTCCTATGTAAAGTTTTTGAAAGATATTATTACTAACAAAAAAATAATTGGTGAGTTTGAAACAGTAAACCTCACTGAGGAGTGCAGTGCCATCCTCCAGAACAAGCTGCCCAAGAAGGAGAAGGATCCTGGTTCCTTCACCTTACCTGTAGAACTTGGAGGCAAGCACGTGGGCAGAGCGCTTTGTGACCTGGGCGCCAGCATAAACCTCATGCCCCTATCACTATTCCGCCAGTTGGGAATAGGAGAAGCACGTCCAACCACTGTCACTTTACAACTAGCAGACAGATCCATTGCATACCCTGAAGGTAAGATTGAGGATATTCTAGTGAAAGTTGACAAATTTATTTTCCTTGCAGATTTCATCATCCTGGATTATGAAGCAGACAAGGAGGTCCCCATCCTGTTAGGCAGATGTTAAGTCTCTGAAAGTGACTTATTTAGGACCCATTTAGCTTAGGAAGATGTACACTTTTAGGTGTTTTTGATAGCATTTAGCCTAAACCTATGCTTTAATATGAGAATTAGAAGAAGGTAGCTAATTTAGGACTTATGCACAATAGGTAGAAAAAGGGTTGAAAACCGAAGGAAAAGAATGAAAAAATGAGCATTGCAAATGAATTGCGAAAACATTGCGGTGACCGCAATTATTCAAGTTAAAACCGTAAGTTGGCTGATCTTTTTCTGTTTAGATCCGACTTTTCAGGGATTCGTTCTTTCTCCTCCATCCATTCTGATATATGACGTTGAAGATTGATGGTTCTCCTTGGCCCAAACGCACCTGCAAACTACTATAAAAGGGGGTCAAAGTCGGAGGTTCAGTCATCACTCGAAGCGCAGAAGTCTTCTCGCAGTCCACCATTTCCATCTGTTTTCCTTTGCCGTCTGTTGGAGTGAGAGTCTCAGCTTTTGGAGTCGATAATCTGATAGGAAGGAGAGAAGATTCTTCTTCTCTCTCGATTGGATTCATCCAAGCAAGGCTGACTTTTCATCACCTTCATTCGAGGCGACTGCCACGAAGTTTTCAGCAACCCTTTACTGCTTTTCTGTTCTGTTCTTCTTATTTCCATTTCTGATTATTGTTGTTCTTAGTTTAGTATTTTACTTACTGCATTTCGTTGTTGTCTGTCTTGGATTCATTTCTAGAAAGCTTTCCTTTGTCATTCAAACACTCAAAGTAATCGAAGTACAATTCTGCATTTTACAGTTTCCACCATCTTCTGCTACGGGTTTTGCTTGCTGTTTTAAGTACATTTCCCTTCTAAGCATGTCTATCTTATCTGCCATTTCTGTTCTCTATATATCCATGAGTAGCTAAGTCACTTAGGGGCATGCTAATGACAGAACTATAGGCTAAAAAGACGTGAATCAAGTAGGCAGATTAACACTCGAACATTGATTGTATGTAAGCTTCATCCCACGGGCAATTTCGATTGGCCATCCATTTTGTCCAAAGAACTCCTAACCTCTGGAAGGAGTAAGAGTTCAGAGTCATATAATCATGCTAGCCTTTCATGGTAATCAGGAAACGGCCTAGGAATAGGAGTTTCCCTAGTACAAACTAAACACTCCTGTTTTAACAAGATGCTTAAGACCTTACTTTGAAGTCGAGTAAACTTAAGTCTCTAATGCATGGAATCGGACGATACTTGAGATAGAGTGAGTTTGATGTATAGAGAGTAGATCCAGTGCTTGAGAATCGTATAAAAAGGCCTATAGGATAGTCATTAGTAGCCCTCAATTCACCCATTTACACACTTTCGCTGCTGTTTAATTGCGGTAACATTGCGGTCCCCGCAATTCTACTAAGTTTTCATTCTGTTTAGCTGTTTTCTTCTTCGTTTATCAATTCCATCTCTTGTTCTTTGAGTCTGATTTTAACCTTAATTTGTTTATGTTATATTCCTTTACATATTCAGCGCAACTTAGATAATTAAAAACCAATTTTACCCCCTCAAATCCACCCCATCTTTCTTAACAAAAACACTTCGAGAATAGCTAAAAACAAGTCTCTGTGGGAAAACGAATGAAATATACTTACTACTTGCTATAAGATCATGTATGCTTGCATGTTCTGAGTGCTCTCTCTCTCTTATTTATCATTTTTATTAACACATTGAGCACGCAACAAGTTTTTGGCGCCGCTGCCGGGGACTTATTTTAAGTGAAAACGAAGTTTGTTAAGTCTGAAACATCAAAGTATTTTCCATTGAAATTGATCCATCTTCATTTCTTTTTCAGGTACCATTTAGGGTAGTTTATGAATGAGACTCCAAGTAGTGATCTAGAGTTCAACCCTGAGCCCGAGAGATTACTTAGAGCTAGGAATAGAGCCAAGAAACGTCTTTTTAAACAAACCCTTTTACCTCCAATCATTGCAGAGACTACAATTCCTCCGCAACTACCTCAAGAAGAAATGGCTGGAGTAAATCAAAACCTGGTGCCTGTCACTCGCAATCCCATTGAAATAGCGAATGACAAGGATAGCGCCATCCTTTCATATTTAGTACCTATGCCTGGGGAGCTGAACCCCAGCATAATCCGTCCTGAAATCACTGCCAACTCATTTGAGTTAAAGCCAGTGATGTTCCAAATGTTGTCCACTGTGGGACAATTCTTTGGAATAGAAAATGAGGACCCCCATAATCACCTTAGGAACTTCCTAGGAGTTAGTGACACCTTCCTAATCCCTGGAGTTTCCCAAGAAGCCCTGAGGCTATATCTTTTCCCTTACTCTTTGAGGGACAAAGCCAAAACATGGTTAAATTCTTTACCCTCAGGATCTGTCCGCAATTGGACAGATTTAGCAGAAAAATTCCTAGTCAAATACTTCCCACCTGATAGGAATTCGACCTTTCGTGATGATATCATAAAGTTCAAACAAGCTCCAAGTGAGTCTCTTCACGAAGCTTGGACCAGATTCAAAGACCTTCTCATTAAATGTCCACACCATGGCATTCCATGGTGTATCCAAATAGAAGTCTTCTTTAAAGGATGCAACCCCAGCACCAGACAAGTTCTAAATTCATCTGCTGGTGGTTCCATGTTGTCCAAGAGTTACAACGAAGCTTATGAGATCTTGGAGAAGATCTCAACGTCTCATTGTAGGTGGTCAGACGATCCAGTAGAGCCAACTAGGGCTCAAGACAAGGATGCTCTAAGCGCCATGAGCACCCAAATAAACGCCCTGACCAACCTAGTTAAGCAAATGGCTCAGGCCAATCTCCAAACCAGTGCCAATACCGCCACAGCCATGTCAATGGGCACCCAACCAAGTCAAGGCGAGGCACCAATCTGTGGATTCTGTGGGGAAGGGCACCCTTATGAATATTGCCCTGGGAATCCATCCTCGGTCTGCTATGTAGGAAGCCAGCAGCAGCCAAGGAATAACCCCTACTCCAACACCTATAACCCTGGTTGGAGAAACCACCCTAACCTGTCATGGGGTGGCCAACAGAACACTAACCAAAATCCTAACCAACCAAGGCCGAGTGGAACACCTGGTTTCACTCCCCAACATAACCAGTCAATGTACCAAAAGCCTTACAATCAATCTGTAGGATCTTCTGTAGAAAACCTACTCAAGGAATATATAGCTAAGAATGATGCTACTCTTCAGAGCCAGCAAGCTACTCTTAGGAGCCTGGAAAACCAAGTAGGCCAATTAGCCAATGAACTTAAAAGTAGGCCCCAAGGTAGACTCCCTGCTGATACCGAGGTACCAAGGAGAGATGGCAAAGAACAAGTTCAAGCAATTGAACTTAGGAGTGGGAGACCATTGGTGAGCAACACAAAGGACACACCAAAGAGAGTAGAGAACACTGAGTCTAGTGCTCCACTGGAGTCTCTGCCGAGCCAAGGTCCACCACCAACTAGCACATCAGGAGCCAGGCTAGAGCCAATTGTTGAGGAGGTAGAAGACATTCCAAGGCCTCCACCCATCCTAAGGCGTCCTGACGTGCCTGCATATGTGCCACCACCTCCATACCCTCGAAGGCTTAAGAAGAAGCAGGAACAGGAAGTTCATTTTAATAAATTTTTAGAAATACTTAAGCAAGTGCATGTGAACATTCCTTTTGTAGAGGTTTTACAGTCTATGCCTTCATATGTAAAGTTTTTGAAGGACATTATTACTAACAAAAAAATAATTGGTGAGTTTGAAACAGTAAACCTCACCGAGGAGTGCAGTGCCATCCTCCAGAACAAGCTGCCCAAGAAGGAGAAGGATCCTGGTTCCTTCACCTTACCTGTAGAACTTGGAGGCAAGCACGTGGGCAGAGCGCTTTGTGACCTGGGCGCCAGCATAAACCTCATGCCCCTGTCCCTATTCCGCCAGTTGGGAATGGGAGAAGCACGTCCAACCACAGTCACTTTACAACTAGCAGACAGATCCATCGCATATCCAGAAGGTAAGATTGAGGATATTCTAGTTAAAGTTGACAAATTCATTTTCCTTGCAGATTTCATTGTCCTGGACTATGAGGCAGACAAGGAGGTTCCCATCCTGCTAGGTAGACCATTCCTAGCCACAGGTAGGGCACTCATAGATGTTCAGAAAGGTGAGTTAACTATGAGAGTTCATGATGAAGAGGTAAAATTTAGTGTTTACAAAGCTTTAAGGTATCCCTCTGATTCTGAGTCTTGTGCTAGCATGGATGTTGTTGACTCACTAATGGAAGAACAATTAGAGCATGTACTGTTAACCAAGCATGCTAGTGAATATGTACAAGTAGATATAGCTGACTTGAATGTATCTGACATAATGAATATGCCTGTAAATAACCCTCAACATGTATGTATGAATATAGATTTAACTGATAGAACTATAAATCCTTTGAAACCCTCTATTGAGCATCCACCTATTTTAGAACTGAAACCACTACCTACTCACCTCAAATATGCATATTTAGGAGATAATGACACGCTGCCTGTAATTATTTCTTCTAAGCTAAGTGAACAGCATGAGGTTGATTTAATTTTACTGCTTAAGCAACATAGGAAGGCTATAGCATGGTCTATTGCTGATATTCGAGGCATTAGCCCTTCTTATTGCATGCACAAAATTATATTAGAGGAAGAGCACACACCTAGGGTAGATCACCAGCGTAGGTTAAACCCCTCTATGAAAGAGGTAGTGAAGAAAGAAATAATAAAGTGGTTAGATGCAGGAGTGATTTTCCCCATAGCTAGTAGCCAGTGGGTTAGCCCCATCCAATGTGTAAATAAAAAGGGGGGAATAACGGTGGTAGTCAATGAGAACAACGAACTGATTCCAACCAGGACTGTCACAGGGTGGAGGGTATGTATGGATTACAGGAAGTTAAATAAAGAAACTAAAAAAGACCATTTCCCTATACCATTTATTGACCAGATGCTAGACAGAATAGCTGGTAGAGCCTACTATTGTTTTTTAGATGGGTACTCTGGCTATAATCAAATTACTATAGACCCTAAGGATCAAGAGAAGACTACCTTCACTTGCCCTTTTGGAACGTTTGCCTTCCGCAGAATGCCTTTTGGCTTATGCAATGCACCGGCAACTTTCCAAAGGTGCATGATGGCAATCTTCTCTGAGTTGGATGAGTCCATGATAGAAATATTCATGGATGACTTCTCAGTCTTTGGGGATTCATTTAAAACCTGTCTAGAAAACCTAGGACAAGTCCTGGCTAGGTGTGAGGAGACCAACCTAGTCCTGAATTGGGAAAAGTGCCATTTTATGGTAGATGAAGGGATTGTCTTAGGACATAGAGTGTCAAGGGCAGGTGTAGAAGTGGATAGGGCAAAAATAGAGATCATAGAGAAGTTGGTAGAGCCCCAGAATGTCAAGGCTATTAGGAGCTTCTTAGGGCACGCTGGCTTCTACAGAAGGTTCATTAAGGACTTTTCTAAGATAGCCAAGCCTCTGTGCGAGCTTCTAGAGCTAAATAGACCATTTATCTTCTCTAAGGAGTGTGTAGTAGCTTGGAAAACCCTTAAGGAAGCACTGGTCACAGCACCAATCATAGTAGGACCAAATTGGGATCTCCCATTTGAGATGCTATGTGATGCCAGTGACTATGCTGTAGGAGTCATGTTAGGACAGAAGATTGACAAGCTCACACACCCTGTCTATTATGCTAGTAAGACCTTGAATGAGGCCCAATGTAATTATACAACTACAGAGAAAGAGATGCTTGCTGTAGTATTTGCTTGTGAAAAATTTAGAAACTATATTGTAGGAACTAGGACCATTGTATATACTGACCATTCTGCTTTAAAATATCTTATGAGAAAGGCTGATGCTAAGCCTAGATTGATTAGATGGGTGTTATTGCTGCAAGAATTTGATTTGGACATTCGGGACAAGAAAGGTTGTGAAAATGTGGTTGCAGATCACCTGTCTCGTTTGCAGCATAATTGCGAAAAAATTGCGGAGACCGCAATTTCTGATGCTTTTATAGATGAACATGTATTTGCTTTGGCTCATCGAGATAACGATGAGGAACCGTGGTTTGCTGATATTGCTAACTTCCGTGCATCACAGGTATTACCAGTGTTCAAGGGAGGACAAGAAAAGAAGCGGTTCCTGCATGAAGCAAGGAAATTCATCTGGGATGACCCCACACTTTACAGAACCTGTGCTGATGGCTTACTAAGGAAGTGTGTTTCAGCTGCTGAAGCGAAGTCTGTGCTGCAGCACTGTCACTCATCTCCTTATGGTGGACACTTTGGTGGCCAAAGGACAGCTGCGAAGGTATTTCAGAGTGGCTACTATTGGCCAACAATCTTCAAGGACGCACACGACTATGCCCACAACTGTGACGAGTGCCAAAGGACAGGTAATCTCAGTCGCAAGGATGAGATGCCCCTCACCTACATCTTAGAGTTGGAGCTCTTTGATGTATGGGGCATTGATTTCATGGGACCATTCCCTCCATCATCAGGTAACCTCTATATATTAGTAGCAGTAGACTACGTGTCCAAGTGGGTAGAAGCCAAAGCATGTCCTAATAATGATGCTAAAACAGTCACTAACTTCTTGCATAGGCACATTTTCACTAGATTTGGGACTCCTCGTGCTATCATTAGTGATGAGGGGTCACATTTCATTAATAAGGCTATGGAGAAAGTATTGGCTAAATATAACATTAGACATAGGGTAGCTACTCCCTATCACCCACACTCGAATGGCCAAGCTGAAATTTCAAATAGGGAGATAAAGAACATCCTAGAGAAGGTAGTCAAACCTAATAGGAAAGACTGGTCATTTAAGCTTGAGGATGCACTTTGGGCTTATAGAACAGCATATAAGACACCTCTAGGCATGTCTCCCTATAGGTTGGTGTATGGCAAGGCCTGCCACTTGCCACTTGAGTTAGAAAACAAGGCATTTTGGGCCATGAAGGAATTGAATTTTTGTGTAAAGGATGCGGGGACACTAAGGTCCTTGCAGCTACATGAACTTGATGAGCTTAGGCATATGGCTTATGAGAATGCCAAAATGTATAAAGAAAAGACCAAAATATGGCACGACAGTAGACTTAGGATCAAAGACTTTAGGAAAGGCCAACTTGTCCTATTATTTAACTCACGTTTAAAGATATTTCCAGGCAAACTAAAGTCTAGATGGTCGGGTCCATTTGTTATTACTAATGTCTTTGTTCATGGTGCAATAGAGATAAAGAACTTGCAGCAAGGCCAGCCATTTATGGTCAATGGTGCTAGATTGAAGCACTACTATGAGGAAGGAGATGTGAAGACTCTCTCGGCCTTCCTCTTGACTGAAGCATGACAAAAAGAAAGAGAGAAAACGAGTGGTTACTGTGCTCGTTTAGTCAAGGCCAATGCCTTAGTTTATTTTTTCTGTTTTTTCCGATTATCGTTTGTATGTTTTGTGGTGTGTTTTTAATTGTGTATTTAATGTTTGTTTGATTTGTTTTTGTAGGGAATCGAAAGAGGGGATCAAGGAGAGTAAATCCCACTTTAAAAATCAAGAAACGGTTGAGCCAAATAAAAGATACGGACGGGCAAAGTTGGAGTTTTCAATGAAATAATATCCCTGGAATTGCGTTAAAATTGCTGGATCCGCAAAAAGAGCCGTTGGGATTTTATCCGTTGCCTTTATATCCGTTGGAAGCCGCTTGATCGTTACGATTATCTCTCTCTTTGCTCTCCAAGAATTCAGCGATTCTCTCCATCTTTGATTCCTCTCCCAAGATCTTCAAGAATCAGCAATGGTGGCCACACGTGCTGAACGATCCGCAGCCAAGAAGAAGGCTGATGACGCAGCTGAGGCAGCTGCGAGGGAAGCGCTTCTCACCCTTGCAGACGATGGTGCCGTTCGCACCGGTCCTCTTCCCAAGCTTCCTATTCGTAGGAAGAAGTGGAGGGTGGTCACTGAGATCCCCGCTGGGCCATCTGAGCCAATGGGCACGCCCAAGAAACGCCGGTGGAGTATCAAGACAGCCGCCGAACCAAGCACCGCAAGGACTCCCTCTGTGGAGAGTCAAGAACCTGATCGTGCATCCCACGAGTCAGCCAAAGAAGGTTCGTCGCCGTCTGTGTCACCTGCGCGCAGCCCTCTCCCATCTGCACCAGTGCCAAGCGCAGAGTCGTCACCACCTGCACCGAGCCCTGAGTTGTCTCCAGCACCTCAGAGTTCTGATCCGACGCCTGTAGCAGCGCAGGGCCCTGAGCTGCAGTCTTCGCCACTGAGTTCTGCGCCGACACCATCAGCAGCGCACAATTCTCCACGGCCTGATCCTGAATTCCCTTATGGGGATTATCAGGAGTCTACGCAAGGCAGTGGAAATGCTGGGGAAGACGAAGTCTTCTCTCCTATGAGGGAAGATAGCCCTGCCGAGCCTGCACAGCAGGACGATTCTATGGAAGAAACATTGGGGGCATGCCTCCAGCAGATCAATGTCAAGGCCAGGCTCAGGAAGAAGAAGAAGGCCACGATTGGCAAGGCCAAGAAGTTGAAGAAAAAGAAGGCCAAGAAGGTGCCATCGACGGACAAGGAGAGTGCTGAGCCTTCGCTCAAACGCCTCAAGGTGGAGGCTGCTGCATCATCCAAACCAGCAGATAAGGGGAAGGCTAAACTCTACCCTGAAGACGAACCTCCGTCAGTGAGGTATGTCTCATCTGATGCGGAATCCAGGGGTGTTGAGCTCAGGAAGCGGGACCTATTGCACGAGAAGGGATTCCTTGATCGACTTGCTGACCTGCCGCAGTTCTTGCGCGCAGGGGTGATCAACCATGGCTGGGAAGAATTCTGCAGACCGCCTAATCCAGCATACACGAGCATGGTGTACGATTTCTACGCCAATGTGCTCAGCCCTGAGGATGGCCTATCTGTGGTCAGAGGGGTGGAAGTTGATTTCTCAGCCAAGGCCATCAATGAAGCCTTTGGTCTCAAGGGCCAAGCGCACACCGATTATGCACGGATAGTTGATGAGCCGACTGAGGCCGTGCTGGAAGAGGCCATTCGCACAATTGGCCAGCCTGAAGCAGCGTGGACTGTCTCACGCAATGGTCGGCACACCTTGATGAGTGCCAATCTGACAGCAAAGGCGGCTGTGTGGTTTGCCTTTGTGAGGAGAAAGCTGTCCCCGGTGACTCACGAGACGACAATCAACCAGAGTAGATCACTGCTGGTTTATGCCATCATGCGCGGTCTCACGGTCAATGTGGGGGAGATCATGTCAGCTGCCATTGCTGAATGCGCCAGAAAAGGTAAGGGGCCATTATTTTTCCCCAACACTATAACCAAATTGTGTTTGCTTGCAGGAGTTCCCACCGAGCGCTTGGAGCAGCAGATGCCGTACACAGGCCATTTGGAGCTGCCTGCGAACCTGAGGCTGAGAAGAAAGGGGAATATGGAGTTTGAGTTGGATAGGCTGGCTGCTGAACAGTCCCTATCCATGGCCTGCTTAATGGACATGCAGAAGAGAATGGCTCAATGGGCCAACTATGCGCAGGCGAGGGATAAGGAGGTTGCAGACCAGTTGGGATGCATCTTCCCGGACTTCCCCACCAACCTCCTAACTCCATGGGTGCCCCCACGACCAAGGCAACCAGATGAGGATGATGAGAATTGAGTGCTGGTTTGAAGAGCACTAAAGGGAGTATTGCTGTTCCCTTAAGAAACAAAAGACAATTTTTCTGTTTTCTGATAGATATTGTGAATTATGCTCTTTTGTGTTCAATTTTTGATCTGTTTTTAATGTTTAGTTTTATGTTTTTTCTTTTGTTTAGTCTAGTCTGATGTTAGCTGAATAGGTAGGATAGTTTAGTTTTATTTTTAGGATGCATGAGTTACAGGAAAAAGCATGCTAGGGGCCTGAATCAATGTTATATCTGCCCGGATTACATTGCGAAATAATTGCGGTTCCCGCAATTTTTGTGACTGATTGCATGCTTTGGACTGTCTGTTTAGTTAGGCTGTGATCTGTTAAATTCTATCTTTTGCTGCTAGCATGACTACCTTATATAGCTAATCTTGAAGCATGCTGGATGAGTGTCATAGGACACGCTTTGATAGTTTAAATTTGCCTCCGAATAGTGCTCAGCATGCATAAACCGTAAGTCCTTAAAAACTGTCTGTTATGTTCAAATTTTCTGCTGTTGGAATAATTGCTTTTAGGATGTTTTGCCTATGCCTAGGATTTTTAGATTCTCTTTGTTTTACTTTAGACTAGATGCTTCTAGGACAAGTTTGGGGGTGTGCCACCTCAAACACTCATTGGGGACAATGAGTAGTTGAAGTTTGGGGGAGGCCACCCTAGGCCTAGGAACATTCCTCTCTTCCTTAGGACATAAGCATTCTTCTTCTCCTAAAAAAAATTTGTGATAAATAGAAAAAGTGAAAAATAGAATAAAGAGGGGAGTCTCTCTCAAGTGCTGAGTAATCAGTGCCAAGTGTGTGAACCACAAGTGGCATTGCATCAAAACGGCAACCCAAGGAGAGACTCCACCTAAGTAAAAAAGGGAAAAGGAGAAATAGGGGAAGAAGGATGTATGCTTAGGAGTTATAATCTTGTGGCTTAGATGTCCTATTTAAAAAAGAACTCTGATCCTCAATGAGCTAAGCACAAGGTTGTAGCTTTTAGGTTTGTCTAGGGAGATGAATGTATATCCAATGTAGTGATGCCAGGGTTTAGGTTGTTCTCTAAAAGTACCACTGTCACTGTTAATACTAAGACTGGCATGACTCTAAGGAATCCTAGGCACATTAAAAGTTAAGCTAGAAGCATGTACTGAGTCTGGAGTAAAGCTTGGTAGAATTTGAAACCTTAGGGATAGTGGCATGATATTATAAAAGTAGCTAGATCAGTAGTAGGAGGTTAACAAAACCAGCAGGTATAGTAGGCAGGTGAAGTCAGAAGAGGCTTGATAAAGAGGTTAGGTCTAAACTTAGAGGTGTGTCACAGGACAGCACTGCTAGAGATAGGGATATAGGGGAGTCGGTAGGTAGTTAAAGAAGAAAAAAACAGCAGCCTAAGTAAGTCCTTAGTATGCTTGAGGACAAGCAAAGCCTTAAGTTTGGGGGTGTGTTAAGTCTCTGAAAGTGACTTATTTAGGACCCATTTAGCTTAGGAAGATGTACACTTTTAGGTGTTTTTGATAGCATTTAGCCTAAACCTATGCTTTAATATGAGAATTAGAAGAAGGTAGCTAATTTAGGACTTATGCACAATAGGTAGAAAAAGGGTTGAAAACCGAAGGAAAAGAATGAAAAAATGAGCATTGCAAATGAATTGCGAAAACATTGCGGTGACCGCAATTATTCAAGTTAAAACCGTAAGTTGGCTGATCTTTTTCTGTTTAGATCCGACTTTTCAGGGATTCGTTCTTTCTCCTCCATCCATTCTGATATATGACGTTGAAGATTGATGGTTCTCCTTGGCCCAAACGCACCTGCAAACTACTATAAAAGGGGGTCAAAGTCGGAGGTTCAGTCATCACTCGAAGCGCAGAAGTCTTCTCGCAGTCCACCATTTCCATCTGTTTTCCTTTGCCGTCTGTTGGAGTGAGAGTCTCAGCTTTTGGAGTCGATAATCTGATAGGAAGGAGAGAAGATTCTTCTTCTCTCTCGATTGGATTCATCCAAGCAAGGCTGACTTTTCATCACCTTCATTCGAGGCGACTGCCACGAAGTTTTCAGCAACCCTTTACTGCTTTTCTGTTCTGTTCTTCTTATTTCCATTTCTGATTATTGTTGTTCTTAGTTTAGTATTTTACTTACTGCATTTCGTTGTTGTCTGTCTTGGATTCATTTCTAGAAAGCTTTCCTTTGTCATTCAAACACTCAAAGTAATCGAAGTACAATTCTGCATTTTACAGTTTCCACCATCTTCTGCTACGGGTTTTGCTTGCTGTTTTAAGTACATTTCCCTTCTAAGCATGTCTATCTTATCTGCCATTTCTGTTCTCTATATATCCATGAGTAGCTAAGTCACTTAGGGGCATGCTAATGACAGAACTATAGGCTAAAAAGACGTGAATCAAGTAGGCAGATTAACACTCGAACATTGATTGTATGTAAGCTTCATCCCACGGGCAATTTCGATTGGCCATCCATTTTGTCCAAAGAACTCCTAACCTCTGGAAGGAGTAAGAGTTCAGAGTCATATAATCATGCTAGCCTTTCATGGTAATCAGGAAACGGCCTAGGAATAGGAGTTTCCCTAGTACAAACTAAACACTCCTGTTTTAACAAGATGCTTAAGACCTTACTTTGAAGTCGAGTAAACTTAAGTCTCTAATGCATGGAATCGGACGATACTTGAGATAGAGTGAGTTTGATGTATAGAGAGTAGATCCAGTGCTTGAGAATCGTATAAAAAGGCCTATAGGATAGTCATTAGTAGCCCTCAATTCACCCATTTACACACTTTCGCTGCTGTTTAATTGCGGTAACATTGCGGTCCCCGCAATTCTACTAAGTTTTCATTCTGTTTAGCTGTTTTCTTCTTCGTTTATCAATTCCATCTCTTGTTCTTTGAGTCTGATTTTAACCTTAATTTGTTTATGTTATATTCCTTTACATATTCAGCGCAACTTAGATAATTAAAAACCAATTTTACCCCCTCAAATCCACCCCATCTTTCTTAACAAAAACACTTCGAGAATAGCTAAAAACAAGTCTCTGTGGGAAAACGAATGAAATATACTTACTACTTGCTATAAGATCATGTATGCTTGCATGTTCTGAGTGCTCTCTCTCTCTTATTTATCATTTTTATTAACACATTGAGCACGCAACAGCAGACCATTTCTAGCCACAGGTAGGGCACTGATAGACGTCCAAAAAGGTGAGCTCACTATGAGGGTTCATGATGAAGAGGTGAAATTTAGTGTGTATAAAGCTTTAAGGTACCCCTCTGACCTTGAATCCTGTGCTATCATGGACGTTGTAGATTCTTTGATGGAAGAACAATTGGAGCATGTATTATTAACCAAGCATGCTAATGAATATGTAGGATTAGAATTAACTGACTTAAACATAGCTGAAATAATGGACATATCTGTAAATAACCCTCAGCATGTTTGTCTGAATATTGACTTAACTGATAGAGCCTTAAATCCTTTAAAGCCATCCATTGAGCATCCACCTGTATTAGAATTAAAACCTCTCCCCACTCACCTCAAGTATGCATATTTAGGGAATAATGAGACTTTGCCTATAATTATTTCTTCTAAGCTAAGCGAACAGCATGAGGTTGAATTAATATTACTACTTAAGCAACATAGGAAGGCTATTGCATGGACTATTGCTGATATTAGAGGCATTAGCCCTTCTTATTGCATGCATAAGATTATACTAGAGGAAGAGCACACACCTAGAGTAGATCATCAACGTAGGCTGAATCCCTCTATGAAAGAGGTAGTTAAGAAAGAAATAATAAAATGGTTAGATGCTGGTGTGATCTTCCCCATAGCTAGTAGTCAGTGGGTGAGCCCTATACAATGTGTACCTAAAAAGGGTGGGATGACTGTGGTAGTCAATGAGAACAATGAACTGATTCCAACTAGGACTGTCACAGGATGGAGAGTATGTATGGATTATAGGAAGCTAAATAAAGAGACCAAAAAAGACCATTTCCCTCTACCATTTATTGACCAAATGTTAGACAGAATAGCTGGTAGAGCCTACTACTGTTTCTTAGACGGTTATTCAGGGTATAACCAGATCACTATAGACCGTAAGGATCAAGAGAAGACCACCTTCACTTGCCCTTTTGGAACTTTTGCCTTTCGCAGAATGCCTTTTGGCTTATGCAATGCACCGGCAACTTTCCAAAGGTGCATGTTGGCAATCTTCTCTGATTTGGATGAGTCCATGATAGAGATATTCATGGATGATTTCTCAGTCTTTGGGGATTCCTTTACCAACTGTCTAGAGAATTTAGGACAAGTCCTGGCTAGATGTGAAGAGACTAACTTAGTCCTTAATTGGGAGAAGTGTCACTTCATGGTAGATGAGGGGATTGTCTTAGGTCATAGAGTGTCAAGGGCAGGTGTAGAAGTTGACAGGGCAAAGATAGAGATCATAGAGAAGTTGGTAGAGCCTCAGAATGTCAAGGCCATTAGAAGTTTCTTAGGGCATGCTGGCTTCTACAGAAGGTTCATTAAGGACTTTTCTAGGATAGCCAAGCCTCTGTGTGAGCTTCTAGAGCTAAATAGGCCATTCGTCTTCTCTAAGGAATGTTTAGTAGCTTGGCAAACCCTTAAGAAAGCACTGGTCACAGCACCTATTATAGTAGGGCCAGATTGGGATCTCCCATTTGAGATGCTATGTGATGCTAGTGACTATGCTGTAGGGGTTATGTTAGGACAGAAGATTGACAAGTTAACACACCCTGTCTACTATGCTAGCAAGACACTGAATGAGGCTCAATGTAATTATACAACTACTGAGAAAGAGATGCTTGCTGTAGTGTTTGCTTGTGAGAAATTTAGAAACTATATTGTAGGCACTAGGACAATTGTGTACACTGACCATTCTGCCTTGAAGTATCTCATGAGGAAGGCTGATGCTAAGCCTAGGTTGATTAGGTGGGTGTTATTGCTGCAGGAATTTGATCTGGACATTCGAGACAAGAAAGGATGTGAAAATGTGGTTGCGGATCACCTGTCTCGATTGCAGCACAATTGCGAAAAAATTGCGGAACCCGCAATTTCTGATGCTTTTATTGATGAACATGTCTTTGTATTGACTCATCGTGATAACGATGAGGAACCTTGGTTCGCTGACATTGCTAACTTCCTTGCATCACAGGTATTACCAGTTTTCAAGGGAGGACAAGAGAAGAAGAGGTTCCTTCATGAGGCAAGGAAATTCATCTGGGATGACCCCACACTCTACAGAACATGTGCTGACGACTTGCTAAGGAAGTGTGTTTCAGCTGCTGAGGCGAAGTCTGTGCTGCAGCACTGTCACACAGCTCCTTATGGTGGACACTTTGGTGGCCAAAGAACAGCTGCAAAGGTATTTCAGAGTGGCTACTATTGGCCAACGATCTTCAAGGATGCCCACAACTATGCCCACAGCTGTGATGAATGCCAAAGAACAGGTAACCTCAGTCGCAAGGATGAGATGCCTCTCACCTACATCTTAGAGTTAGAGCTCTTTGATGTATGGGGCATTGACTTCATGGGACCATTTCCTCCATCCTCAGGTAACCTTTACATTTTGGTGGCAGTAGATTACGTATCCAAGTGGGTAGAGGCCATAGCATGTCCCAATAATGATGCTAAAACAGTCATAAAATTCTTGCATAGGCACATTTTTACTAGGTTTGGGACACCTCGTGCTGTCATTAGTGATGAGGGGACACACTTCATTAATAAGGCTATGGAGAGAGTGTTGGCTAAGTATAACATTAGACATAGAATAGCCACTCCCTATCACCCACACTCGAATGGTCAGGCTGAAATTTCAAATAGAGAGATTAAGAACATCCTAGAAAAAGTGGTTAAACCTAATAGAAAGGACTGGTCATTTAAACTCGAGGATGCACTTTGGGCATATAGAACTGCATATAAGACACCTCTAGGTATGTCTCCTTACAGACTTGTGTATGGTAAAGCTTGTCATCTTCCATTTGAGTTAGAAATTAAGGCATTTTGGGCGCTAAAAGAGTTGAATTATTGCGTGACCGATGCGGGAACGTTGCGGTCTCTGCAATTACATGAGCTTGATGAGCTTAGACAAATGTCTTATGAAAATGCCAAAATGTATAAGGAAAAGACCAAGATTTGGCACGATAGTAGACTTAGGATCAAGGACTTTAAGAAAGGTCAACTTGTTTTATTATTTAACTCACGACTGAGGTTGTTTCCAGGCAAACTAAAGTCCAGATGGTCAGGTCCTTTCATGATTACTAATGTGTTTGTTCATGGTGCCATCGAGATAAAGAACTTGCAGCAAGGTCAACCATTCATGGTTAATGGTGCAAGGTTGAAGCACTACTATGAGGAAGGAGATGTGAAGACTCTCTCGGCCTTCCTCTTGACTGAAGCGTGAAATTAAGAACGAGAGAGGACGAGTGATTACTGTGCTCGTCAATACGAGGCTCATGCCTTAGTTTATTTTTTGCGATTTTCCGGTTATCGCTTGAGTGTTTTGTTGTATGATTTTAATTACGTATTTGATGTTGATTTTATTTCTTTTTGTAGGGAATCAATAGAGGGAATCAAGAAGAGTAAATCCAGCTTTAAAAATCAAGAAAATATTGGGCCAAATAAAAGATACGGATGAGCAAAGATTGACATTTAGATGAAAAGAATCTCCAACGGTCACTAAAATTGCGCTGGATTTGCAAGATCCGCAAAAATATAGCCGTTGGGATTTATCCGTTTTCTTTATATCTGTTAGAAGGCGCGTTGATCTGTACGATTCTCCCATTCTCTGAACTCTAAGAAAGCTTCGATTCTCTTCATCTTTGATTCTTCTCTCCAAATCTCCAAGATTCAACAATGGTGCTAACAAGGGCCGAACGATCTGCGTCCAAGAAAAGGGCCGATGACGCTGAAACGGCTGCGAGAGAAGCACTGCTTGCCTTGGCTGATGCTGAGGCTGCGCGTACTGTTAAGTCTCTGAAAGTGACTTATTTAGAACCCATTTAGCTTAAGAAGATGTACACATTTAGGTGTTTTTGTTAGCATTTAGCCTAAACCTATGCTTTAATATGAGAATTAGAAGAAGGTAGCTAATTTAGGACTTATGTGCAATAGGTAGAAAAAGGGTTGAAAACCGAAGGAAAAGAATGAAAAAATAAACATTGCGAATGAATTGCGAAATCATTGCGGTGACCGCAATTATTCAAGTGAAAACCGTAAGTTGACTGATCTTTTTCTGTTAATTTCCGTATTTTCAGGGATTCGTTCTTTCTCCTCCATCCATTCTGATATATGACGTTGAAGATTGATGGTTCTCCTTGGCCCAAACGCACCTGCAAACTACTATAAAAGGGGGCCAAAGTCGGAGGTTTGATCATCACTCGAAGCGCAGAAGTCTTCTCGCAGTCCACCATTTCCATCTGTTTTCCTTTGCCGTCTGTTGGAGTGAGAGTCTCAGCTGTTGGAATCGATAATCTGATAGGAAGGAGAGAAGATTCTTCTTCTCTCTCGATTGGATTCATCCAAGCAAGGCTGATCTTTCATCCCCTTCATTCGAGGCGACTGCCACGAAGCTTTCCAGCAACTCTTTACTGTTTTTCTGTCTTTCTCTTCTGTTTTACATTCTGCTTCGTGCTGTTCTTTTCCTAAGTAGCTAAATTAGTTTATTTCGTTGCTTTCTGTCTTGTTGCTATTTACTTTACAGCTTTTATCTGTTCAACAAACAATTTCAGTAATCAAAGTTCATTTCTGCATTTCTCATTTCCCATCTTCTGCTACGGGTTTGGCTTACTGTTTTAAGCACATTTCCCTTCTAAGCATGTCTATCTTATCTACCATTTCTGTTCTCTATATATCCATGAGTAGCTAAGTCACTTAGGGGCATGCTAATGACAGAACTATAGGCTAAAAAACGTGAATCAAGTAGGCAGATTAACACTCGAACATTGATTGTATGTAAGCTTCATCCCACGGGCAATTTCGATTGGCCATCCATTTTGTCTAAAGAACTCCTAACCTCTGGAAGGAGTAAGAGTTCAGAGTCATATAATCATGCTAGCCTTTCATGGTAATCAGGAAACGGTCTAGGAATAGGCGTTTCCCTAGTACAAACTAAACACTCCTGCTTAAATAAGATGCTTGAGACCTTACTTTGAAGTCGAGTAAACTTAAGACTCTAATGCATGGAATCGGACGATACTTGAGATAGAGTGAGTTTGATGTATAGAGAGTTGATCCAAAGCTTGATAATCGTAATAAACTGCCTATAGGATAGTCATTAGTAGCCCTTAATTTGCCCATTTACATACTTTTGCTGTTGAGTTAATTGCGGATTAATTGCGGTTCTCACAATTCTGCTAAGTTGCATTCTGTTTAGCTGTTTTCTTCCTCGTTTATTAATTCCATCTCTTGTCCTTTGCATCTAATTTCAACTTGCATTTGTTTATGTTATATCCCTTTATACATTCAGCAAAAAGTAGATAATTAAAAACCAATTTTACCCCATCAAATTCATCCCATCTTTCTTAACAAACACACTTCGCGAATAGCTAAAAATGAGTCTCTGTGGAAAAAACGAATGAAATATACTTACTACTTGCTGTGAGACCATGTATGCTTGCATGTTCTAAGTGCTCTCTCTACACTTTTGCATAATTATCTTTACACATTGAGCACGCAACAAGTTTTTGGCGCCGCTGCCGGGGACTTATTTTAAGTGAAAACGAAGTTTGTTAAGTCTGAAACATCAAATTATTTTCCATTGAATTTGATCCATCTTCATTTCTTTTTCAGGTACCATTTAGGGTAGTTTATGAATGAGACTCCAAGTAGTGATCTAAAGTTCAACCCTGAGCCCGAGAGATTACTTAGAGCTAGGAATAGAGCCAAGAAACGTCTCTTTAAACAAACCCTTTTACCTCCAATCATTGCAGAGACTACAATTCCTCCGCAATTACCTCAAGAAGAAATGGCTGGAGTAAATCAAAACCTCGTGCCTGTCACTCGCAATCCCATTGAAATAGCGAATGACAAGGATAGCGCCATCCTTTCATATTTAGTACCTATGCCTGGGGAGCTGAACCCCAGCATAATCCGTCCTGAAATCACTGCCAACTCATTCGAGTTAAAGCCAGTGATGTTCCAAATGTTGTCCACTGTGGGGCAATTCTTTGGAATAGAAAATGAGGACCCCCATAACCACCTTAGGAACTTCTTAGGAGTTAGTGCACCTTCCTAATCCCTGGAGTTTCCCAAGAAGCCCTGAGGCTATATCTTTTCCCTTACTCTTTGAGGGACAAAGCCAAAACATGGTTAAATTCTTTACCCTCAGGATCTGTCCGCAATTGGACAGATTTAGCAGAAAAATTCCTAGTCAAATACTTCCCACCTGATAGGAATTCTACCTTTCGTGATGATATCATAAAGTTCAAACAAGCTCCAAGTGAGTCTCTTCACGAAGCTTGGACAAGATTCAAAGACCTTCTCATTAAATGTCCACACCATGGCATTCCATGGTGTATCCAAATAGAAGTCTTCTTTAAAGGATGCAACCCCAGCACCAGACAAGTTTTAAATTCATCTGCTGGAGGTTCCATGTTGTCCAAGAGTTACAACGAAGCTTATGAGATCTTGGAGAAGATCTCAACATCTCATTGTAGGTGGTCAGACGATCCAGTAGAGCCAACTAGGGCTCAAGACAAGGATGCTCTAAGCGCCATGAGCACCCAAATAAATGCCCTGACCAACCTAGTTAAGCAAATGGCTCAGGCCAATCTCCAAACCAGTGCCAATACCGCCACAGCCATGTCAATGGGCACTCAACCAAATCAAGGCGAGGCACCTATCTGTGGATTCTGTGGGGAAGGGCACCCATATGAATACTGCCCTGGAAATCCATTTTCAGTCTGCTATGTTGGAAGCCAGCAGCAGCTGTTGCGTGCTCAATGTGTAAAGATAAATATGCAAAAGGGTAGAGAGAGCACTTAGAACATGCAAGCATACATGGTCTCACAGCAAGTAGTAAGTATATTTCATTCGTTTTTTCCACAGAGACTCATTTTTAGCTATTCGCGAAGTGTGTTTGTTAAGGAAGATGGGATGAATTTGAGGGGATAAAATTGGTTTTTAATTACCTAAGTTTTGCTGAATGTGTAAAGGAATATACCATAAACAAGTTAAAGTTAAAATCAGGCTCAAAGAACAAGAGATGGAATCAATAAACGAAGAAGAAAACAGCTACACACAATGCAATTTAGCAGAATTGCGAGAACCGCAATTAATCCGCAATTAAATGGCAGCGAAACTGATTAAAAGGGTGAATTAAGGGCTACTAATGACTATCCTATAGGCAGTTTATTACGATTATCAAGCTTTGGATCAACTCTCTATACATCAAACTCACTCTATCTCAAGTATCGTCCGATTCCATGCATTAGAGACTCAAGTTTACTCGACTTCAAAGTAAGGTCTTAAGCACCTTGTTAAAACAGGAGTGTTTAGTTTGTACTAGGGAAACGCCTATTCCTAGGCCGTTTCCTGATTACCATGAAAGGCTAGCATGATTATATGACTCTGAACTCTTACTCCTTCCAGAGGTTAGGAGTTCTTTGGACAAAATGGATGGCCAATCGAAATTGCCCGTGGGATGAAGCTTACATACAATCAATGTTCGAGTGTTAATCTGCCTACTTGACTCACGTTTTTTAGCCTATAGTTCTGTCATTAGCATGCCCCTAAGTGATTTTAGTTACTCATGGATATGTAGAGAACAGAAATGGTAGATAAAACAGACATGCTTAGAAGATAAATGTACTTAAAACAGCAAGCCAAAGCCGTAGCAGAAACAGATGGAAACTGTAAAATGCAGAAGTATACTTCGATTACTTAAAGTGTTTGAATGACAAAGGGAAGCTCTAAAAGAAATGAATTCAAGACAGACAACAACGAAATGCAGTAATTGAAATGCTAAACTAAGAACAACAGTGATCAGAAATGGAAATGAGAAGAACAGAGCAGAAAAACAGTAAAGGTTTGCTAGAAAACTCCGTGGCAGTCGCCTCGAATGATGGTGATGAAAAGTCAGCCGTGCTTGGATGAATCCAATCGAGAGAGAAGAAGAATCTCCTCTCCTTCCTATCAGATTATCGGTTCCAAAAGCTTAGACTCTCACTCCAACAGACGGCAAAGGAAAACAGATGGAAATGGTGGACTGCGAGAAGACTTCTGCGCTTCGAGTGATGACTGAACCTCCGACTTTGACCCCCTTTTATAGTAGTTTGCAGGTGCGTTTGGGCCAAGGAGAACCATCAGTCTTCAACGTCATATATCAGAATGGATGGAGGAGAAAGAGCGAATCCCTGAAAAGTCGGATCTAAACAGAAAAATGTCAGCCAACTTACGGTTTTAACTTGAATAATTGCGGTCACCGCAATGTTTTCGCAATTCATTCGCAATGCTCATCTTTCCATTCTTTTCTTCGGTTTTCAACTCTTTTTCTACCTATTGTGCATAAGTCCTACATTAGCTACCTTCTTCTAATTCTCATATTAAAGCATAGGTTTAGGCTAAATGCTAACAAAAACACCTAAATGTGTACATCTTCTTAAGCTAAATGGGTCCTAAATAAGTCACTTTCAGAGACTTAACACACCCCCAAACTTAAGGCTTTGCTTGTCCTCAAGCATACTAAGGACTTACTTAGGCTGCTGTTTCTTCTTCTTTACCTACTCACTAACTCCCTTATATTCTTGTCTATAGCAATGCTGTCCTGTGACACACTTCTAAGTTTAGAACTAACCTCTTGTCTAGCTTCTTCTGACTTCACCTGCCTACTATACCCACTGCTTTTGCTAACCCCCTACTACTGATCTACCTACTTTTGTGATATCATGCCACTATCCCTAAGGTTTCAAATTCTACCAAGCTTTACTCCAGACTCAGTACATGCTTCTAGCTTATTTTAAATGTGTCTAGGATTCCTTAGAGTCATGCCAGTCTTAGTATTAACAGTGACAGTAGTACTTTTAGAGAACAACCTAAGCCCTGGCATCACTACATTGGATATACATTCATCTCCCTAGACAAACCTAAAAGCTACAACCTTGTGCTTAGCTCATTAAGGATCAGAGTTCTTTTTACATAGGACATCTAAGCCACAAGATTATAACTCCCAAGCATACATTCTTCTTCCCTATTTCTCCCTTTTTCCTTTTTTACTTAGGTGGAGTCTTCCCTTGGTTTGCCTTTTGATGCAATGCCACTTGTGGTTTACACCCTTGGCACTGATTACTTAGCAACTTGAGAAAGACTCCCCTCTTTATTCTATTTTTTCACTTTTTCTATTTTTTTTTTTTTAGGAGAAGAAGAATGCTTATGTCTTAAGGAAGAGAGGAATGTTCCTAGGCCTAGGGTGGCCTCCCCCAAACTTCAACTACTCATTGTCCCCAATGAGTGTTTGAGGTGGCACACCCCCAAACTTGTCCTAGAAGCATCTAGTCTAAAGCAAAACAAAGAGAATCTAAAAATCCTAGGCATAGGCAAAACATTCTAAAAGCAATTATCCCAGCAGCAGAAAATTTGAACATAACAGAAAGTTTTAAGGACTTATGGTTTCTGCATACTGAGCACTCTTTAGAGGCAAATTTAAACTATCAAAGGGTGTCCTATGACACTCATCCAGCATGCTTCAAGATCAGTTATATAAGGTGGTCATGCTAGCAGCAAAAGATAGAATGTAACAGATCACAGCCTAACTAAACAGACAGTCCAAAACATGCAAACAGTCACAAAAATTGCGGGAACCGCAATTATTTCGCAATTCAATCTGGGCAGATTTAACATTGATTCAGGCCCCTAGCATGTTTTTTCCTGTTACTCATGCATCCTAAAAATAAAACTAAACTATCCTACCTATTCAGCTAACATCAAACTAGACTAAGCAAAAGAAAAAGCATAAAACTAAACATTAAAAACAGATCAAAAATTGAATACAAAACAGCATACTATACATGATTCTATCAAAAAGCAGGAAAATTGTCTTTTGTTTCGTAAGGGATCAGTAATACTCCCTCTAGTGCTCTTCAAACCAGCACTCAATTCTCATCATCCTCATCTGGTCGCCTTGGTCGTGGGGGCACCCATGGAGTTAGGAGGTTGGTGGGGAAGTCTGGGAAGATGCACCCCAACTGGTCTGCAACTTCTCTGTCCCTTGCCTGCGCATAGTTGGCCCATTGAGCCATTCTCCTCTGCATGTCCATCAAGCAGGCCATGGTTAGGGACTGTTCAGCAGCCAGCCTATCCAACTCAAATTCCATGTTGCCCTTTCTTCTCAGCCTTAGGTGTGCAGGCAACTCCAAATGGCCTGTGTAAGGCAGCTGCTGCTCCAAGCGCTCGGTGGGAACCCCTGCAAGCAAACACAATTTGGTTATAGTGTTGGGGAAAAATAATGGCCCCTTACCCTTTTTAGCACACTCAGCTATGGCAGCAGCGATGACTTCTCCCACGTTGATCGTGAGACCTCTCATTATAGCATAAACCAGCAGCGAACGGCTCTGGTTAATTGTAGTCTCATGAGTCACTGGGGAGAGTCTTCTTCTGACGAATGAAAACCACACAGCTGCCTTAGCCGTGAGGTTGGCACTCATGAGAGTGTGCCGCCCATTGCGTGACACCGTCCAGGAGGCTTCAGGCTGGCCAATTGTGCGAAGGGCCTCTTCTAGCACAGCCTCGGTCGGCTCATCTACTATCCGTGCATAATCTGTGTGCGCTTGGCCCCTGAGACCAAAGGCTTCATTGATGGCCTTGGCTGAGAAATCAACTTCCACCCCTCTGACCACAGATAGGCCATCCTCAGGGCTGAGCACATTGGCGTAGAAATCGTACACCATGCTCGAGTAGGCTGGATTGGGAGGTCTGCAGAATTCCTCCCAGCCATGGTTGATCACCCCTGCGCGCAAGAACTGCGGCAGGTCAGCAAGTCGATCAAGGAACCCCTTCTCGTGCAACAGGTCCCTTTTCCTCAGCTCAACACCCCTAGATTCAGCATCAGATGAGACATACCTCACTGACGGAGGTTCATCTTCAGGGTAGAGTTTAGCCTTCCCCTTATCGGCTGGTTTGGATGATGCAGCAGCCTCCACCTTGAGGCGTTTGAGCGAAGGCTCAGCACTCTCCTCGTCTGCTGAAGGCACTCGTTTGGCCTTCTTCTTCTTCAGCTTTTTGGACTTCTTGGCCTTGCCCATCTTGGCCTTCTTCTTCTTTTTCTTAATGTTGATCTGTTGGAGGCAAGCCCCCAACGTTTCTTCCATAGAATCGTCCTGCTGTGCAGGCTCGGCAGGGCTATCTTCTCTCATAGGCGAGAAGACTTCGTCTTCTCCAGCATCTCCACTGCCTTGCGTGGACTCTTGATAATCCCCATATGGGAATTCAGGATCAGGCTGTGGAGCCTTGTGCGATGGCGTGGGAGTGTGTTCTGCTGATGGTAGATGCGCAGAACTCAGTGGCGACGATGGCAGTTCAGGACTCTGCGCTGCTGCAAGTGGCGGATCAGAACTCTGAGGTGCTGGAGACAACTCGAAGCTCTGTGCAGGCAGTGACGATTCTGCGCTTGGCACTGGTTCAGACGAGAGGGGACTGCGCGCAGGTGACACAGACGGCGACGAACCTTCTTTGGCTGACTCGTGGGCTGCACGATCAGTTTCTTGACTCTCCACAGAGGGAGTCTTGGCGGTGCTTGGTTCGGCAGCAGTCTTGACAGTCCACCGGCGCTTCTTTGGCGTGCCCACTGGCTCAGATGGGCCAGCAGGGATCTCAGTGACCACCCTCCACTTCTTCCTACGAATAGGAAGCTTGGCAAGACGGCCAGTGCGTACAGCACCCTCATCAGCAAGGGTGAGAAGCGCTTCCCTCGCAGCCGCTTCAGCTGCGTCATCGGCCTTCTTCTTGGCTGCGGATCTTTCAGCCCTAGTGGAAACCATCGTCGAGTCTTGAAGATCTTGAGAGAAGAATCACAGATGGAGAGAATCGCAGAAATCTTGGAGATCAAAGAATGAGAGAATCGTATCAACGAGCGCGTTCTAACGGCTATAAATAAAACGGAAAAAATCCCAACGGCTCTTTTTGCGGATCCAGCAATTTTTGCGCAATTCTAGGGATAATATTTCATAAAAATTCCAAACTTTGATCGCCCGTATCTTTCATTTGGCTCAACCGTTTCTTGATTTTTAAAGTGGGATTTACTCCCCTTGATCCCCTCTTTCGATTCCCTACAAAAACAAATAGAACAAACATTAAATACGCAATTAAAATCACGCTACAAAACATACAAACGATCATCGAAAAAAAACAGAAAAAATAAACTAAGGCATTGGCCTTGACTAAACGAGCACAGTAACCACTCGTTCTCTCTCGTTTCTAACTTCATGCTTCATGTAGGAGGAAGGCCGAGAGAGTCTTCACATCCCCCTCCTCATAGTAGTGCTTCAACCTAGCACCATTGACCAGAAATGGCTGTCCTTGCTGCAAGTTTTTAATCTCTATGGCACCATGAACAAAGACATTAGTAATAATAAATGGACCTGACCATCTAGACTTTAATTTGCCTGGAAATAGCTTTAATCGTGAGTTAAATAACAATACAAGTTGGCCCTTCTTAAAGTCTTTGATCCTGAGTCTACTGTCATGCCATATTTTTGTCTTTTCTTTGTACATCTTGGCATTCTCATAGGCCATGTGCCTAAGCTCGTCAAGTTCATGTAGCTGTAAAGATCTTAATGTCCCCGCATCCTTCACACAAAAATTTAATTCTTTCATGGCCCAAAATGCCTTGTTTTCCAACTCAAGTGGCAAGTGGCAAGCCTTGCCATACACCAACCTATAGGGAGACATTCCTAGAGGTGTCTTATATGCTGTTCTGTAAGCCCAAAGTGCATCCTCAAGCTTGAAAGACCAGTCTTTCCTATTAGGTTTGACTACCTTTTCTAGGATGTTCTTTATCTCCCTATTGGAAATCTCAGCTTGGCCATTTGAGTGTGGGTGGTAGGGAGTAGCTACCCTATGTCTAATGTTATATTTAGCCAATATCTTCTCCATAGCCTTATTAATGAAATGTGACCCCTCATCACTAATGATAGCACGAGGAGTCCCAAATCTAGTGAAAATGTGCCTATGCAAGAAGTTAGTGACTGTTTTAGCATCATTATTAGAACATGCCTTAGCTTCTACCCACTTTGACACGTAGTCTACTGCTACTAAGATGTACAGGTTACCTGATGATGGAGGGAAGGGTCCCATGAAATCAATGCCCCACACATCGAAGAGCTCCAACTCTAAGATGTAGGTGAGGGGCATCTCATCCTTGCGACTGAGGTTACCTGTCCTTTGGCATTCATCACAGTTGTGGGCATAGTTGTGGGCGTCCTTGAAGATTGTTGGCCAGTAGTAGCCACTCTGAAATACTTTAGCAGCTGTTCTTTGACCACCAAAGTGCCCACCGTAAGGAGATGAGTGACAGTGCTGCAGCACAGACTTCGCTTCAGCAGCTGAAACACACTTCCTCAACAACCCATCAGCACAGGTCCTGTAAAGTATGGGGTCATCCCAGATGAATTTCCTTGCTTCATGGAGGAACCTCTTCTTTTCTTGTCCTCCCTTGAACACTGGTAATACCTGTGATGCACGGAAGTTAGCAATGTCAGCAAACCAAGGTTCCTCATCGTTTTCACGATGAGTCAAAGCAAAGATATGTTCATCTATAAAAGCATCAGAAATTGCGGGGTCCGCAATTTTTTCGCAATTGTGCTGCAATCGAGACAGGTGATCTGCAACCACGTTTTCACATCCCTTCTTGTCCCGAATGTCCAAATCGAATTCCTGCAGCAATAACACCCATCTAATTAATCTAGGCTTAGCATCAGCCTTCCTCATAAGATATTTTAAAGCAGAATGGTCAGTATATACAATGGTCCTAGTTCCTACAATATAGTTCCTAAATTTTTCACAAGCAAATACTACAGCAAGCATCTCCTTCTCTGTAGTTGTATAGTTACATTGAGCCTCATTCAAGGTTTTACTAGCATAATAGACAGGATGTGTGAGCTTGTCAATCCTCTGTCCTAACATGACTCCTACAGCATAGTCACTGGCATCACATAGCATCTCAAATGGGAGATCCCAATTTGGTCCCACTATGATTGGTGCTGTGACCAGTGCTTCCTTAAGGGTTTTCCAAGCTACTACACATTCTTTAGAGAAGATGAATGGCCTACCTAGCTCCAGTAGCTCACATAGAGGCTTGGCTATCTTAGAAAAGTCCTTGATGAACCTTCTATAGAAGCCAGCATGCCCTAAGAAACTCCTAATGGCCTTGACATTCTGGGGCTCTACCAACTTCTCTATGACCTCTATTTTTGCCCTATCCACTTCCACACCTGCCCTTGACACTCTATGTCCTAAGACAATCCCTTCATCTACCATAAAATGGCACTTTTCCCAATTTAGGACTAGGTTGGTCTCTTCACACCTAGCCAGGACTTGTCCTAGGTTCTCTAGACAGGTTTTAAATGAGTCCCCAAAGACTGAGAAGTCATCCATGAATATTTCTATTATGGACTCATCCAACTCAGAGAAGATTGCCGTCATGCACCTTTGGAAAGTCGCCGGTGCATTGCATAAGCCAAAAGGCATTCTGCGGAAGGCAAACGTTCCAAAAGGGCAAGTGAAGGTAGTCTTCTCTTGATCCTTAGGGTCTATAGTGATTTGATTATAGCCAGAGTACCCATCTAAAAAACAATAGTAGGCTCTACCAGCTATTCTGTCTAACATCTGGTCAATAAATGGTAGAGGGAAATGGTCTTTTTTAGTTTCTTTATTTAACTTTCTGTAATCCATACATACTCTCCACCCTGTGACAGTCCTTGTTGGAATCAGTTCGTTGTTCTCATTGACTACCACAGTTATTCCCCCCTTTTTAGGTACACATTGGATGGGGCTCACCCACTGGCTACTAGCTATGGGGAAAATTACTCCTGCATCTAACCACTTTATTATTTCTTTCTTTACTACCTCTTTCATAGAGGGGTTTAACCTACGCTGGTGATCTACCCTAGGTGTGTGCTCTTCCTCTAGTATGATTTTATGCATGCAATAAGAAGGGCTAATGCCTCGAATATCAGCAATAGTCCATGCTATAGCCTTCCTATGTTGCTTAAGCAGTAAAATTAAATCAACCTCATGCTGTTCACTTAGCTTAGAAGAAATAATTACAGGCAGCGTATCATTATCTCCTAGATATGCGTATTTGAGGTGAGTTGGTAGTGGTTTTAGTTCTAGAACAGGTGGATGCTCAATAGAGGGCTTTAACGGATTTACAGTTCTATCAGTTAAGTCTATAGTCATACATACATGCTGAGGTCTATCTACAGGCATATTCATTATGTCAGATACATTTAGATCATCTACATCTAATCCTACATATTCGTTAGCATGCTTGGTTAATAATACATGCTCTAATTGTTCTTTCATTAGTGAGTCAACAACATCAATGCTAGCACAAGACTCAGAATCAGAGGGATACCTTAAAGCTTTGTAAACACTAAATTTTACCTCTTCATCATGAACCCTCATAGTTAACTCACCTTTTTGCACGTCTATTAGTGCCCTACCTGTGGCTAGAAATGGTCTACCTAGCAGGATGGGAACCTCCTTGTCTGCCTCATAGTCCAGGACAATGAAATCTGCAAGGAAAATAAATTTGTCAACTTTAACTAGAATATCCTCAATCTTACCTTCTGGATATGCGATGGATCTGTCTGCTAGTTGTAAAGTGACTGTGGTTGGACGTGCTTCTCCCATTCCCAACTGGCGAAATAGGGACAGGGGCATGAGATTTATGCTGGCGCCCAGGTCACAAAGCGCTCTGCCCACATGCTTGCCTCCAAGTTCTACAGGTAGGGTGAAGGAACCAGGGTCCTTCTCCTTCTTGGGCAGCTTGTTTTGGAGGATGGCACTGCACTCCTCGGTGAGGTTTACTGTTTCAAACTCACCAATTATTTTTTTGTTAGTAATAATGTCCTTCAAAAACTTTACATATGAAGGCATAGACTGTAAAACCTCTACAAAAGGAATGTTAACATGCACTTGCTTAAGTATTTCTAAAAATTTATTAAAATGAACTTCCTGTTCCTGCTTCTTCTTCAGCCTTCGAGGATATGGAGGTGGTGGCACATATGCAGGCACGTCAGGACGCCTTAGGATAGGTGGAGGCCTTGGAATTTCTTCTACGTCCTCTACAATTGGCTCTAGCCTGGCTCCTGATGTGCTAGTCGGTGGTGGACCTTGGCTTGGCAGAGACTCCAGTGGGGCACTAGACTCAGTGTTCTCTACTCTCTTTGGTGTGTCCTTTGTGTTGCTCACCAATGGTCTTCCACTCCTAAGTTCAATGGCTTGAACTTGTTCTTTGCCATCTCTCCTTGGTACCTCGGTATCAGCAGGGAGTCTACCTTGGGGCCTACTTTTAAGTTCATTGGCTAATTGGCCTATTTGGTTTTCCAGGCTCCTAAGAGTAGCTTGCTGGCTCTGAAGAGTAGCATCATTCTTAGCTATATATTCCTTGAGTAGGTTTTCTACAGAAGATCCTACAGGTTGATTATAAGGTTTTTGGTACATGGACTGGTTATGTTGGGGAGTGAAACCAGGTGTTCCACTCGGTCTAGGTTGGTTAGAATTTGGGTTAGTGTTCTGTTGGCCACCCCATGACAGGTTAGGGTGGTTTCTCCAACCAGGGTTATAGGTGTTGGAGTAGGGGTTATTCCTAGGCTGCTGCTGGCTTCCTACATAGCAGACTGAGGATGGATTCCCAGGGCAGTATTCATAAGGGTGCCCTTCCCCACAGAATCCACAGATAGGTGCCTCGCCTTGACTTGGTTGGGTGCCCATTGACATGGCTGTGGCGGTATTGGCACTGGTTTGGAGATTGGCCTGAGCCATTTGTTTAACTAGGTTGGTCAGGGCGTTTATTTGGGTGCTCATGGCGCTTAGAGCATCCTTGTCTTGAGCCCTAGTTGGCTCTACTGGATCGTCTGACCACCTACAATGAGATGTTGAGATCTTCTCCAAGATCTCATAAGCTTCGTTGTAACTCTTGGACAACATGGAACCTCCAGCAGATGAATTTAGAACTTGTCTGGTGCTGGGGTTGCATCCTTTAAAGAAGACTTCTATTTGGATACACCATGGAATGCCATGGTGTGGACATTTAATGAGAAGGTCTTTGAATCTTGTCCAAGCTTCGTGAAGAGACTCACTTGGAGCTTGTTTGAATTTTATGATATCATCACGAAAGGTTGAATTCCTATCAGGTGGGAAATATTTGACTAGGAATTTTTCTGCTAAATCTGTCCAATTGCGGACAGATCCTGAGGGTAAAGAATTTAACCATGTTTTGGCCTTGTCCCTCAAAGAGTAAGGGAAAAGATATAGCCTCAGGGCTTCTTGGGAAACTCCAGGGATTAGGAATGTGTCACTAACTCCTAGGAAGTTCCTAAGGTGGTTATGGGGGTCCTCATTTTCTATTCCAAAGAATTGTCCCACAGTGGACAACATTTGGAACATCACTGGCTTTAACTCGAATGAGTTGGCAGTGATTTCAGGACGCATTATGCTGGGGTTCAGCTCCCCAGGCATAGGTACTAAATATGAAAGGATGGCGCTATCCTTGTCATTCGCTATTTCAATGGGGTTGCGAGTGACAGGCACCAGGTTTTGATTTACTCCAGCCATTTCTTCTTGAGGTAATTGCGGAGGAATTGTAGTCTCTGCAATGATTGGAGGTAAAAGGGTTTGTTTAAAGAGACGTTTCTTGGCTCTATTCCTAGCTCTAAGTAATCTCTCGGGCTCAGGGTTGAACTCTAGATCACTACTTGGAGTCTCATTCATAAACTACCCTAAATGGTACCTGAAAAAAGAAATGAAAATGGATCAAATTCAATGAAAAATACTTTGATGTTTCAAACTTAACAAACTTCGTTTTCACTTAAAATAAGTCCCTGGCAGCGGCGCCAAAAACTTGTTGCGTGCTCAATGTGTAAAGATAAATATGCAAAAGGGTAGAGAGAGCACTTAGAACATGCAAGCATACATGGTCTCACAGCAAGTAGTAAGTATATTTCATTCGTTTTTTCCACAGAGACTCATTTTTAGCTATTCGCGAAGTGTGTTTGTTAAGGAAGATGGGATGAATTTGAGGGGATAAAATTGGTTTTTAATTACCTAAGTTTTGCTGAATGTGTAAAGGAATATACCATAAACAAGTTAAAGTTAAAATCAGGCTCAAAGAACAAGAGATGGAATCAATAAACGAAGAAGAAAACAGCTACACACAATGCAATTTAGCAGAATTGCGAGAACCGCAATTAATCCGCAATTAAATGGCAGCGAAACTGATTAAAAGGGTGAATTAAGGGCTACTAATGACTATCCTATAGGAAGTTTATTACGATTATCAAGCTTTGGATCAACTCTCTATACATCAAACTCACTCTATCTCAAGTATCGTCCGATTCCATGCATTAGAGACTCAAGTTTACTCGACTTCAAAGTAAGGTCTTAAGCACCTTGTTAAAACAGGAGTGTTTAGTTTGTACTAGGGAAACGCCTATTCCTAGGCCGTTTCCTGATTACCATGAAAGGCTAGCATGATTATATGACTCTGAACTCTTACTCCTTCCAGAGGTTAGGAGTTCTTTGGACAAAATGGATGGCCAATCGAAATTGCCCGTGGGATGAAGCTTACATACAATCAATGTTCGAGTGTTAATCTGCCTACTTGACTCACGTTTTTTAGCCTATAGTTCTGTCATTAGCATGCCCCTAAGTGATTTTAGTTACTCATGGATATGTAGAGAACAGAAATGGTAGATAAAACAGACATGCTTAGAAGATAAATGTACTTAAAACAGCAAGCCAAAGCCGTAGCAGAAACAGATGGAAACTGTAAAATGCAGAAGTATACTTCGATTACTTAAAGTGTTTGAATGACAAAGGGAAGCTCTAAAAGAAATGAATTCAAGACAGACAACAACGAAATGCAGTAATTGAAATGCTAAACTAAGAACAACAGTGATCAGAAATGGAAATGAGAAGAACAGAGCAGAAAAACAGTAAAGGTTTGCTAGAAAACTCCGTGGCAGTCGCCTCGAATGATGGTGATGAAAAGTCAGCCGTGCTTGGATGAATCCAATCGAGAGAGAAGAAGAATCTCCTCTCCTTCCTATCAGATTATCGGTTCCAAAAGCTTAGACTCTCACTCCAACAGACGGCAAAGGAAAACAGATGGAAATGGTGGACTGCGAGAAGACTTCTGCGCTTCGAGTGATGACTGAACCTCCGACTTTGACCCCCTTTTATAGTAGTTTGCAGGTGCGTTTGGGCCAAGGAGAACCATCAGTCTTCAACGTCATATATCAGAATGGATGGAGGAGAAAGAGCGAATCCCTGAAAAGTCGGATCTAAACAGAAAAATGTCAGCCAACTTACGGTTTTAACTTGAATAATTGCGGTCACCGCAATGTTTTCGCAATTCATTCGCAATGCTCATCTTTCCATTCTTTTCTTCGGTTTTCAACTCTTTTTCTACCTATTGTGCATAAGTCCTACATTAGCTACCTTCTTCTAATTCTCATATTAAAGCATAGGTTTAGGCTAAATGCTAACAAAAACACCTAAATGTGTACATCTTCTTAAGCTAAATGGGTCCTAAATAAGTCACTTTCAGAGACTTAACAGCAGCCTAGGAATAACCCCTACTCCAACACCTATAACCCTGGTTGGAGAAACCACCCTAACCTGTCATGGGGTGGCCAACAGAACACTAACCAAAATCCTAACCAACCAAGGCCGAGTGGAACACCTGGTTTCACTCCCCAACATAACCAGTCAATGTACCAAAAGCCTTACAATCAACCTGTAGGATCTTCTGTAGAAAACCTACTCAAGGAATATATAGCTAAGAATGATGCTACTCTTCAGAGCCAGCAAGCTACTCTTAGGAGCCTAGAGAACCAAATAGGCCAATTAGCCAATGAACTTAAAAGTAGGCCCCAAGGTAGACTCCCTGCTGATACCGAGGTACCAAGGAGAGATGGCAAAGAACAAGTTCAAGCAATTGAACTTAGGAGTGGAAGACCGTTGGTGAGCAACACAAAGGACACACCAAAGAGAGTAGAGAACACTGAGTCTAGTGCTCCACTGGAGTCTCTGCCAAGCCAAGGTCCACCACCAACTAGCACATCAGGAGTCAGGCTAGAGCCAATTGTTGAGGACGTAGAAGAAATTCCAAGGCCTCCACCTATCTTAAGGAGTCCTGACGTGCCTGCATATGTGCCACCACCTCCATACCCCCGAAGGCTTAAGAAGAAGCAGGAACAGGAAGTTCATTTTAATAAATTTTTAGAAATACTTAAGCAAGTGCATGTTAACATTCCTTTTGTAGAGGTTTTACAGTCTATGCCTTCATATGTAAAGTTTTTGAAGGACATTATTACTAACAAAAAAATAATTGGTGAGTTTGAAACAGTAAACCTCACCGAGGAGTGCAGTGCCATCCTCCAGAACAAGCTGCCCAAGAAGGAGAAGGATCCTGGTTCCTTCACCTTACCTGTAGAACTTGGAGGCAAGCACGTGGGCAGAGCGCTTTGTGACCTGGGCGCCAGCATAAATCTCATGCCCCTGTCCCTATTCCGCCAGTTGGGAATGGGAGAAGCACGTCCAACCACAGTCACTTTACAACTAGCAGACAGATCCATCGCATATCCAGAAGGTAAGATCGAGGATATTCTAGTTAAAGTTGACAAATTCATTTTCCTTGCAGATTTCATTGTCCTGGACTATGAGGCAGACAAGGAGGTCCCCATCCTGCTAGGTAGACCATTTCTAGCCACAGGTAGGGCACTAATAGATGTTCAAAAAGGTGAGTTAACTATGAGGGTTCATGATGAAGAGGTAAAATTTAGTGTTTATAAAGCTTTAAGGTATCCCTCTGACCTTGAATCCTGTGCTAGCATGGATGTTGTTGACTCACTAATGGAAGAACAATTAGAGCATGTATTGTTAACCAAGCATGCTAGTGAATATGTACAAGTAGATGTAGCTGACTTAAATGTATCTGACATAATGAATATGCCTGTAGATAAACCTCAACATGTATGTATGAATATAGATTTAACTGATAGAACTATAAATCCGTTAAAACCCTCCATTGAGCATCCACCTGTGTTAGAACTGAAACCACTACCTACTCACCTCAAATATGCATATTTAGGAGATAATGATACGCTGCCTGTAATTATTTCTTCTAAACTAAGTGAACAGCATGAGGTTGATTTAATTTTACTGCTTAAGCAACATAGGAAGGCTATAGCATGGACGATTGCTGATATTCGAGGCATTAGCCCTTCTTATTGCATGCACAAAATTATACTAGAGGAAGAGCACACACCTAGGGTAGATCACCAGCGTAGGTTGAACCCCTCTATGAAAGAGGTAGTGAAGAAGGAAATAATCAAGTGGTTAGATGCAGGAGTAATTTTCCCCATAGCTAGTAGCCAGTGGGTGAGCCCCATCCAATGTGTACCTAAAAAGGGGGGAATAACTGTGGTAGTCAATGAGAATAACGAACTAATTCCAACAAGGACTGTCACAGGTTGGAGGGTATGTATGGATTACAGAAAATTAAATAAAGAAACTAAAAAAGACCATTTCCCTATACCGTTTATTGACCAGATGCTAGACAGAATAGCTGGTAGAGCCTACTATTGTTTTTTAGATGGGTACTCTGGCTATAATCAAATTACTATAGACCCTAAGGATCAAGAGAAGACCACTTTCACTTGCCCTTTTGGAACGTTTGCCTTCCGCAGAATGCCTTTTGGCTTATGCAATGCACCGGCAACTTTCCAAAGGTGCATGATGGCAATCTTCTCTGAGTTGGATGAGTCCATGATAGAAATATTCATGGATGACTTCTCAGTCTTTGGGGACTCATTTAAAACCTGTCTAGAAAACTTAGGACAAGTCCTGGCTAGGTGTGAAGAGACCAACCTAGTCCTAAATTGGGAAAAGTGCCATTTTATGGTAGATGAAGGGATTGTCTTAGGACATAGAGTGTCAAGGGCAGGTGTAGAAGTGGATAGGGCAAAAATAGAGATCATAGAGAAGTTGGTAGAGCCCCAGAATGTCAAAGCCATTAGAAGCTTCTTAGGGCACGCTGGCTTCTACAGAAGGTTCATTAAGGACTTTTCTAAGATAGCCAAGCCTCTGTGCGAGCTTCTAGAGCTAAATAGACCATTTATCTTCTCTAAAGAATGTGTAGTAGCTTGGAAAACCCTTAAGGAAGCACTAGTCACAGCACCTATCATAGTCGGACCAAATTGGGATCTCCCATTTGAGATGCTATGTGATGCCAGTGACTATGCTGTAGGAGTCATGTTAGGACAAAAGATTGACAAGCTGACACACCCTGTCTATTATGCTAGTAAGACCTTGAATGAGGCTCAATGTAATTATACAACTACAGAGAAAGAAATGCTTGCTGTAGTATTTGCTTGTGAAAAATTCAGAAACTATATTGTAGGCACTAGGACCATTGTATACACTGACCATTCTGCTTTAAAATATCTTATGAGGAAGGCTGATGCTAAGCCTAGATTGATTAGATGGGTGTTATTGCTGCAGGAATTTGATTTGGACATTCGGGACAAGAAAGGTTGTGAAAATGTGGTTGCAGATCACCTGTCTCGATTGCAGCACAATTGCGAAAAAATTGCGGAGACCGCAATTTCTGATGCTTTTATAGATGAACATGTCTTTGCTTTGGCTCATCGTGATAACGATGAGGAACCTTGGTTTGCTGACATTGCTAACTTCCGTGCATCACAGGTATTACCAGTGTTCAAGGGAGGACAAGAGAAGAAGAGGTTCCTTCATGAAGCAAGGAAATTCATCTGGGATGACCCCACACTTTACAGAACCTGTGCTGATGGCTTACTAAGGAAGTGTGTTTCAGCTGCTGAAGCGAAGTCTGTGCTACAGCACTGTCACTCATCTCCTTACGGTGGACACTTTGGTGGTCAAAGGACAGCTGCGAAGGTATTTCAGAGTGGCTACTATTGGCCAACAATCTTCAAGGATGCCCACAATTATGCCCACAGCTGTGACGAATGCCAAAGGACAGGTAACCTCAGTCGCAAGGATGAGATGCCCCTCACCTACATCTTAGAGTTGGAGCTCTTTGATGTGTGGGGCATTGATTTCATGGGACCATTCCCTCCATCATCAGGTAACCTTTACATTTTAGTAGCAGTAGACTACGTGTCCAAGTGGGTCGAAGCCAAAGCATGTCCTAATAATGATGCTAAAACAGTCACTAGCTTCTTGCATAGGCACATTTTCACTAGATTTGGGACTCCTCGTGCTATCATTAGTGATGAGGGGTCACATTTCATTAATAAGGCTATGGAGAAAGTATTGGCTAAATATAACATTAGACATAGGGTAGCTACTCCCTATCACCCACACTCGAATGGCCAAGCTGAAATTTCCAATAGGGAGATAAAGAACATCCTAGAAAAGGTGGTCAAACCTAATAGGAAAGACTGGTCATTTAAGCTTGAGGATGCACTTTAGGCTTATAGAACAGCATATAAGACACCCCTAGGCATGTCTCCCTATAGGTTGGTGTATGGCAAGGCTTGCCACTTGCCACTCGAGTTAGAAAACAAAGCATTTTGGGCCATGAAGGAATTAAATTTCTGTGTAAAGGATGCGGGGACATTGAGATCGTTGCAGCTACATGAACTTGATGAGCTTAGGCATATGGCCTATGAGAATGCCAAAATGTATAAAGAAAAGACCAAAATATGGCACGACAGTAGACTTAGGATCAAAGACTTTAGGAAAGGCCAACTTGTCCTATTATTTAACTCACGTTTAAAGATATTTCCAGGCAAACTAAAGTCTAGATGCTCAGGTCCATTTGTTATTACTAATGTCTTTGTTCATGGTGCAATAGAGATAAAGAACTTGCAGCAGGGTCAGCCATTTATGGTCAATGGTGCTAGGTTGAAGCACTACTATGAGGAAGGAGATGTGAAGACTCTCTCGGCCTTCCTCTTGACTGAAGCATGACAAAGAGAACGAGAGAGAACGAGTGGTTACTGTGCTCGTTTAGTCAAGGCCAATGCCTTAGTTTATTTTTTCTGTTTTTCCGGTTATCATTTGTATGTTTTGTGGTGTAATTTTAATTGCGTATTTAATGGTTGTTTTGTTTGTTTTTGCAAGGATTCGAAAGAGGGGATCAAGGAGAGTAAATCCCACTTTAAAAATCAAGAAACGGTTGAGCCAAATAAAAGATACGGACGGGCAAAGTTGGAGATTTCAATGAAATAATATCCCTGGAATTGCGCTAAAATTGCTGGATCCGCAAAAAGAGCCGTTGGGATTTTATCCGTTGCTTTTATATCCGTTGGAAGGCGCTCGAATGTTACAATTATCTCTCTCTTTGCTCTCCAAGAATTCAGCGATTCTCTCCATCTTTGATTCTTCTCTCAAGATCTTCAAGACTTGACAATGGTGGCCACACGTGCTGAAAGATCCGCAGCAAAGAAGAAGGCTGATGACGCAGCTGAAGCGGCTGCGAGGGAAGCGCTTCTCACCCTTGCAGACGATGGTGCCGTTCGCACCGGTCCTCTTCCCAAGCTTCCTATTCGTAGGAAGAAGTGGAGGGTGGTCACTGAGATCCCTGCTGGACCATCTGAGCCAGTGGGCACGCCCAAGAAACGCCGGTGGAGTGTCAAGACAGCCGCCGAACCAAGCACCGCAAGGACTCCCTCTGTGGAGAGTCAAGAAACTGATCGTGCATCCCACGAGTCAGCCAAAGAAGGTTCGTCGCCGTCTGCATCACCTGCGCGCAGCCCTCTCCCAGCTGAGCCAGTGCCAAGCGCAGAGTCGTCACCGCCTGCACAGAGCCCTGAGTTGTCTCCAGCACCTCAGAGTTCTGATCCGACACCTGCAGCAGCGCAGAGTCCTGAGCTGCCATCTTCGCCACTGAGTTCTGCGCAGACACCATCAGCAGAGCACAATTATCCACGGCCTGATCCTGAATTCCCTTATGGGGATTATCAAGAGTCCACGCAAGGCAGTGGAGATGCTGGGGAAGACGAAGTCTTTTCTCCTATGAGGGAAGATAGCCCTGCCGAGCCTGCACAGCAGGACGATTCTATGGAAGAAACGTTGGGGGCATGCCTCCAGCAGATCAATATCAAGGCCAGACTCAAGAAGAAGAAGAAGGCCACGATTGGCAAGGCCAAGAAGTTGAAGAAAAAGAAGGCCAAGAAGGTGCCCTCGGCGGACAAAGAGAGTACTGAGCCTTCACTCAAACGCCTCAAGGTGGAGGCTGCCGAATCATCCAAACCAGCAGACAAGGGGAAGGCTAAACTCTACCCTGAAGACGAACCTCAGTCAGTGAGGTATGTTTCGTCTGATGCTGAATCCAGGGGTGCTGAGCTGAGGAAGAGAGACCTGTTGCACGAGAAAGGTTTCCTCGACCGACTCGCTGACCTGCCGCAGTTCTTGCGCGCAGGAGTGATCAACCATGGCTGGGAGGAATTCTGCAGACCGCCTAATCCAGCCTACACGAGCATGGTGTACGATTTCTACGCCAATGTGCTCAGCCCTGAGGATGGCCTATCTGTGGTCAGAGGGGTGGAAGTTGATTTCTCAGCCAAGGCCATCAATGAAGCCTTTGGTCTCAAGGGCCAAACGCACACAGATTATGCACGGATAGTTGATGAGCCGACTGAGGCCGTGCTGGAAGAGGCCATTCGCACAATTGGCCAGCCTGAAGCAGCGTGGACTGTCTCACGCAATGGGAGGCACACCTTAATGAGTGCCAATCTGACAGCAAAGGCAGCTGTTTGGTTTGCCTTTGTGAGGAGAAAGTTGTCCCCTGTGACCCACGAGACAACAATCAACCAGAGTAGATCACTGCTGGTTTATGCCATCATGCGCGGTCTCACGGTCAATGTGGGGGAGATCATGTCAGCTGCCATTGCTGAATGCGCCAGAAAAGGTAAGGGGCCATTATTTTTCCCCAACACTATAACCAAATTGTGTTTGCTTGCAGGAGTTCCCACCGAGCGCTTGGAGCAGCAGATGCCGTACACAGGCCATTTGGAGCTGCCTGCGAACCTGAGGCTGAGAAGAAAGGGGAATATGGAGTTTGAGTTGGATAGGCTGGCTGCTGAACAGTCCCTATCCATGGCCTGCTTAATGGACTTGCAGAGAAGATTGGCTCAATGGGCCAACTATGCGCAGGCAAGGGACAAAGAAGTTGCAGACCAGTTGGGATGCATCTTCCCGGACTTCCCCACCAACCTCCTAACTCCATGGGTGCCCCCACGACCAAGGCAACCAGATGAGGATGATGAGAATTGAGTGCTGGTTTGAAGTGCACTAAAGGGAGTATTGCTGTTCCCTTAAGAAACAAAAGACAAATTTTCTGCTTTCTGATAGGATATTGTGAATTATGCTGTTTGTGTTCAATTTTTAATCTGTTTTTAATGTTTAGTTTTATGCTTTTTCTTTTGCTTAGTCTAGTCTGATGTTAGCTGAATAGGTAGGATAGTTTAGTTTTATTTTTAGGATGCATGAGTTACAGGAAAAAGCATGCTAGGGGCCTGAATCAATGTTAAATCTGCCCGGATTGGATTGCGAAATAATTGCGGTTCCCGCAATTTTTGTGACTGATTGCATGTTTTGGCTTGTCTGTTTAGTTAGGCTGTGATCTGTTATATTCTATCTGTTGCTGCTAGCATGACTACCTTATATAGCTGATCTTAAAGCATGCTGGATGAGCGTCATAGGACACGCTTTGATAGTTTAAATTCGCCTCTGAATAGTGCTCAGCATGCATAAACCGTAAGTCCTTAAAACTGTCTGTTATGTTCAAATTTTCTGCTGTTGGAATAATTGCTTTTAGAATGTTTTGCCTATGCCTAGGATTTTTAGATTCTCTTTGTTTTACTGTAGACTAGATGCTTCTAGGATAAGTTTGGGGGTGTGCCACCTCAAACACTCATTGGGGACAATGAGTAGTTGAAGTTTGGGGGAGGCCACCCTAGGCCTAGGAACATTCCTCTCTTCCTTAGGACATAAGCATTCTTCTTCTCCTTTAAGAAAAATTTTTTTGTGATAAATAGAAAAAAGTGAAAAATAGAATAAAGAGGGGAGTCTCTCTCAAGTGCTGAGTAATCAGTGCCAAGTGTGTAAACCACAAGTGGTATTGCATCAAAAGGCAACCCAAGGAGAGACTCCACCTAAGTAAAAAAGGAAAAAGGGAGAAATAGGGGAAGAAGAATGTATGCTTAGGAGTTATAATCTTGTGGCTTAGATGTCCTAGTTAAAAAAAAAAGAACTCTGATCCTTAATGAGCTAAGCACAAGGTTGTAGCTTTTAGGTTTGTCTAGGGAGATGAATGTATATCCAATGTAGTGATGCCAGGGCTTAGGTTGTTCTCTAAAAGTACCACTGTCACTGTTAATACTAAGACTGGCATGACTCTAAGGAATCCTAGACACATTAAAAATAAAGCTAGAAGCATGTACTGAGTCTGGAGTAAAGCTTGGTAGAATTTGAAACCTTAGGGATAGTAGCATGATATCATAGAAGTAGTTAGATCAGTAGTAAGGGGTTAACAGAAACAGCAGGTATAGTAGGCAGGTGAAGTCAGAAGAAGCTTGATAAGAGGTTAATTCTAAACTTAGAAGTGTGTCACAGGACAGCACTGCTAGAGAGAGGGATATAGGGGAGTCGGTAAGTAGTTAAAGAAGAAGAAACAGCAGCCTAAGTAAGTCCTTAGTATGCTTGAGGACAAGCAAAGCCTTAAGTTTGGGGGTGTGTTAAGTCTCTGAAAGTGACTTATTTAGAACCCATTTAGCTTAAGAAGATGTACACATTTAGGTGTTTTTGTTAGCATTTAGCCTAAACCTATGCTTTAATATGAGAATTAGAAGAAGGTAGCTAATTTAGGACTTATGTGCAATAGGTAGAAAAAGGGTTGAAAACCGAAGGAAAAGAATGAAAAAATAAACATTGCGAATGAATTGCGAAATCATTGCGGTGACCGCAATTATTCAAGTGAAAACCGTAAGTTGACTGATCTTTTTCTGTTAATTTCCGTATTTTCAGGGATTCGTTCTTTCTCCTCCATCCATTCTGATATATGACGTTGAAGATTGATGGTTCTCCTTGGCCCAAACGCACCTGCAAACTACTATAAAAGGGGGCCAAAGTCGGAGGTTTGATCATCACTCGAAGCGCAGAAGTCTTCTCGCAGTCCACCATTTCCATCTGTTTTCCTTTGCCGTCTGTTGGAGTGAGAGTCTCAGCTGTTGGAATCGATAATCTGATAGGAAGGAGAGAAGATTCTTCTTCTCTCTCGATTGGATTCATCCAAGCAAGGCTGATCTTTCATCCCCTTCATTCGAGGCGACTGCCACGAAGCTTTCCAGCAACTCTTTACTGTTTTTCTGTCTTTCTCTTCTGTTTTACATTCTGCTTCGTGCTGTTCTTTTCCTAAGTAGCTAAATTAGTTTATTTCGTTGCTTTCTGTCTTGTTGCTATTTACTTTACAGCTTTTATCTGTTCAACAAACAATTTCAGTAATCAAAGTTCATTTCTGCATTTCTCATTTCCCATCTTCTGCTACGGGTTTGGCTTACTGTTTTAAGCACATTTCCCTTCTAAGCATGTCTATCTTATCTACCATTTATGTTCTCTATATATCCATGAGTAGCTAAGTCACTTAGGGGCATGCTAATGACAGAACTATAGGCTAAAAAACGTGAATCAAGTAGGCAGATTAACACTCGAACATTGATTGTATGTAAGCTTCATCCCACGGGCAATTTCGATTGGCCATCCATTTTGTCTAAAGAACTCCTAACCTCTGGAAGGAGTAAGAGTTCAGAGTCATATAATCATGCTAGCCTTTCATGGTAATCAGGAAACGGCCTAGGAATAGGCGTTTCCCTAGTACAAACTAAACACTCCTGCTTAAATAAGATGCTTGAGACCTTACTTTGAAGTCGAGTAAACTTAAGACTCTAATGCATGGAATCGGACGATACTTGAGATAGAGTGAGTTTGATGTATAGAGAGTTGATCCAAAGCTTGATAATCGTAATAAACTGCCTATAGGATAGTCATTAGTAGCCCTTAATTTGCCCATTTACATACTTTTGCTGTTGAGTTAATTGCGGATTAATTGCGGTTCTCACAATTCTGCTAAGTTGCATTCTGTTTAGCTGTTTTCTTCCTCGTTTATTAATTCCATCTCTTGTCCTTTGCATCTAATTTCAACTTGCATTTGTTTATGTTATATCCCTTTATACATTCAGCAAAAAGTAGATAATTAAAAACCAATTTTACCCCATCAAATTCATCCCATCTTTCTTAACAAACACACTTCGCGAATAGCTAAAAATGAGTCTCTGTGGAAAAAACGAATGAAATATACTTACTACTTGCTGTGAGACCATGTATGCTTGCATGTTCTAAGTGCTCTCTCTACACTTTTGCATAATTATCTTTACACATTGAGCACGCAACACGTACCGAACACCTGACGAAACTGCCTGTCCGCAAAAAGAAGTGGAAGGTAGTTACGGAGATACCTGCTGGACCTTCTGAACCAGCAGGCACACCCAAGAAGCGACGATGGAGTATGGCGGTGGCCGAGGAAGAAATCAAGATCAAGACTCCCTCTGTGGAGAGTCAAGAACAAAGCCAGCCATCCCACGAGTCAGCCGAGCGCAGCCTTTCATCATCACCACCAGCACAGAGCCCTGAGATCTCCTCATCACCGCCAGCGCAGAGCCCTGAGCAGCCGTCTTCACCACAGAGTTCTGCACAGACACCTACAGCAGAGCAAGGAACCACGCCGTCGCACACTTCCCCACGGCCTGACCCTGAATTCCCATATGGGGAGTACCAAGAATCAACTCAGGGCAGTGGGGAAGGTGAGGAAGAAGAGGTTTTCTCTCCGTTGAGGGAAGCCAATCCTGAGAGTCCTGCGCAGAAGGATGATTCCATGGAAGAGACGCTATGGGCGTGCCTCCAGCAGATCACCATCGAGGCAAAGCTCAAGAAGAAGAAGAAGGCCAAGATTCTCAAGGCCAAGCGGTCCAAGAAGCTGAAAAAGAAGAAGGCCAAGAGGGAGCCTTCATCAGAAAAAGAGAGCACTGAGCCATCGCTCAAGAGACTCAAGGTTGAGGCTGCGGAGTCAGCCAAACCAGCAGACAAAGGGAATGCCAAGCTTTACCCTGACGATGAGCCTCAATCAGTGAGGTATGTGTCCTCTGACGCTGAGTCCAGGGGTATTGAGCTGAGAAAAAGGGAGTTGCTGCATGAGAAAGGCTTCCTCGACAGACCTGCTGACCTGCCGCAATTCTTGCGCACAGGCATTGTGAATCACAGCTGGGAGGAGTTGTGCAGGCCACCCAATCCGGCTTACACGAGTATGGTATACGACTTCTACGCCAACCTGCGAGACTCTGAGGAGGGGCTGTCTGTGGTCAGACGGGTAGAGGTGGACTTCTCAGCAAAGGCCATCAACGAAGCCTATGGTCTGAAGGGCCAAAAACATACAGATTATGCACGGATTGTTGATGAGCCTACTAAGGCAGTCCTGGAAGAGGCCATTCGCACCATTGGCCAGCCTGAAGCTTCCTGGACCGTGTCACGCAATGGGAGGCACACTCTCATGAGTGCCAACCTCACAGCTAAGGCAGCTGTTTGGTTTTCCTTCGTGAGAAGGAAACTGTCCCCAGTGACTCATGAGACCACGATCAACCAGAGCAGATCGCTGCTGGTATATGCGATAATGAGAGGTCTCACGATCAACGTGGGAGAAGTCATTGCTGCTGCCATTGCTGAGTGCGCCAAGAAAGGTAAGGGACCACTGTTTTTCCCTAATACCATAACTAAACTCTGTTTGCTTGCAGGGGTTCCCATTGAGCGAATGGAGCAGCAGATGGCTTACACGGGCCACTTGGAGCTGCCTGCTGGCTTAAGGCTGAAGAGGAAGGGGAATATGGAGTTCGAACTGGATAGGTTGGCAGCTGATCAGTCACTATCCATGGCGTGCCTGATGGATATGCAGAAGAGGATGGCTCAATGGGCCACTTACGCGCAGGCACGGGATAAGGAGGTTGCAGACCAACTTGGGTGCATCTTCCCTGACTTCACCACAAATCTCCTGCATCCTTGGGTGCCTCCACGACCACGACAACCTGATGAGGATGAAGACATTTGAGTGCTGGTTTGAATTGCACTGAAGGGAGTATTGCTGTTCCCTTAGGAAAAAAAAAAACAAAATCTGTTTTCTGATAGACCATGTGAATTATGCTGTTTTTAGTACAATTTTGATCTGTTTTAGTGTTTAGTTTTATGTTTTTAAATTGCTTAGTATAGCCTGCTGCTAGCTGATTAGGTAGGATAGTTTAGGTTTCTTTTTGTTGAGCTTGAACGACTGGATAAAGCATGCTTAGGGGCCTTAGTAACTGATATATCTGCCCTGACTTGATTGCGAAATAATTGCGGTACCCGCAATTTTTATTACTGAAAGCATGTTTTGGACTGTCTGCTTCGCTAGGTTGTGATCTGTTTAAATTCTATCTTTTGATGCTATCATGACTACCTTATATAGCTTATCTAAATGCATGCTGGATGAGTGTCATAGGACACCCTTTGATAGTTTAAATTAACCTCTAAATAGCTCAGCATGCATAGCTGTAAGTCCTTGCCTGTCTGTTTTTCAAATTCCTGCTGCTGTGATATTTTCTTTTAGAATGTTCTGTCTATGCCTAGGGCTTTTAGATTCTCTTTGTTTTACCTTAGACTAGATGCTTCTAGATAGTTTGGGGGTGTGCCACCTCAGACACTCATTGGGGACAATGAGTAGTTGAAGTTTGGGGGAGGCCACCCTAGGCCTAGGACCATTCCTCTCTCCCTTAAAACATAAGCATTCTTCTTCTCCTTGACAAAAATAATGAACTGAAAAAAAAAAATGAAAAATAGAATAAAGAGGGGAGTCTCTCTTAGGTTGCTAAGTAATCAGTGCCAAGTGTGTAACCCACAAGTGGCATTGCATCAAAAGGCAACCAAAGGAAAGGCTCCACCTGAGAAAGGAAAAAAGGAAAAAGTAGGGAGGAAGAATGTATACCTAGGAGTTGCAACTTTGTGGCTTAGATGTCCTATTTAAAAAGAACTCTGATCCTCAATTAGCTAAGCACAAAGTTGTAGCTTGTAGGGATGTTTAGGGAGATGAGTGTATATCCAATGTAGTGATGCCAGGGTTTAGGTTGTTCTTTAAAAGTACTACTGTTACCATTAATACTAAGACTGGCATGACTCTAAGGAATCCTAGGTAGCTCATAAATATAAACTAGAAGCATGTACTGAGTCTGGGGTAAAGCTAGGTAGAATTTGAAACCTTAGGGATAGTGGCATGATATGATAAAAGCAGGTAGATCAGTTGTAGGGAGTTAATAAAAGCAGTAGGAGTTTTAGGCATGCGAAATCAGAAGAAGCTAGATGAGAGGGTAGTTTTAAGCTTAGAAGTGTGTCACAGGACAACACTGCTATAGATGAGAATATAGGGGAGTCAGTAAGTGGTTAAAGAAGAAGAAACAGCAGCCTAGGAAAGTCCTTAGATTGCTCGAGGACAAGCAAAACCTTAAGTTTGGGGGTGTGTTACGTCTCCAAAAGTGACCCTTTTAGGACTTAATTAGCTTAGAAAGATGTTCACTCTTAGGTGTTTTTGATAGCATTTAGCCTAAACCTATGCTTAAATATGAGAATTAGAAGAAGGTAGCTAAATTAGGACTTATGTACAATAGGAAAGAAAAGGGTTGAAAACCGAAGGAAAAGAATGAAAAAACTGCATTGAGACAGCATTGCGAAAACATTGCGGACACCGCAATGTTTCAAGTGAAAACCGTAAGTTGACTGATCTTTTTCTGTTAATTTCCGTTATTTCAGGGATTCGTTCTTTCTCCTCCATCCATTCTGAAGTACGACGTTCAAGATTGATGGTTCTCCTTGGCCCACATGCACCTGCAGATTACTATAAATAGGGGTCAAAGTCGAGGGTTCAAGCATCATCCGAAAGCGTAGAAGTCTTCTCGCAGTCCAACTCTTCTCCTGTTTTCCTTTGCCGTCTGCTGGTTTGCGAAGCTCAGCTGTTGGAATCGATAATCTGATAGGAAGGAGAGGAGATTCTTCTTCTCTCCCGATTGGATTCATCCAAGCAAGGCTGACCTTTCTCAACCTTCATTCGAGGCGACTGCAACGAGACATTCGAGCTGTTTTACTGCTTTTTGCTCTTCATTTCCATTTCCAGCTTTGTCTTGTTGTTGTTTCCTTTCTAGTAGCGAGATTATACTATTTCGTTGTGTTCTGTCTTCCTGTTATTTGCTTTAAAGCTGTTCTTTGTCACTCAAACAATCAAGTAATCAAATCTCAATTCTTCATTCCACAGTTTCTTGCCTTTACATTCTACTACTTTCCCTTACTGTTTTGTCTTTAAATTCCTTCTAAGCATGTTTACTTCTTCTCTTGCTTCTGTTCTGTTTACATCCATGAGTAGCTAAATCACTTAGGGGCATGCTAATGACAACACTATAGGCTAAAAAACGTGAACCAAGCATGTAGGATAGCTCTCGAAGCATTGATTGTATGTAAGCTTCATTCCACGGGCAATTTCGATTGGCCATCCATTTTGTCCAAAGAACTCCTAACCTCTGGAAGGAGTAAGAGTTCAGAGTCATACTATCATGCTAGCCTATCAAGGTAACCAGGAAACGACCTAGGAATAGGCGTTTCCCTAGTACAAACCATATTTTTCTGCCTTAACAAGATGCTTAAGACCTTACTTGGACATGAGTAGACTAAAGAATCTAATGCATGAAATCGGAAGATACATGAGTCTAAGATAGTTTGATGCATAGAGAGTTGATCCAATGCTTGAGAATCGTGAGAAAAAGCCTATAGGATAGTCGTTAGTAGCCCTTAATTCATCACTTTACACACTTTCGCTGTTATTTAAATTGCGGTAGAATTGCTGTTTCCGCAATTCTGCTAAGTTACAATTCTGTCTAGCTGTTTTTGTCTTCATTTATTAATCTCGTCTCTTCTCATTTGAGTTTAACTTTGACTTGCACTTGTTTATGTTGCTACCCTCTTCGTATTCAGTAGGAAATAGACAATTAAAAACCAATTCTACCCCATCAAATCCACCCCTTCTTTCTTAACTTTACACTTCATGAATAGCTTATAATAAATCTCTGTGGGAAAACGAATGAAATATACTTACTACTTGCTATAAGACCATGTATGCTTGCATGTTCTGAGTGCTCTCTCTACCTTATTGCTTATTTATTTTAACACATTGAGCACGCAACAGCGACCTAGTAACCCACGGTCGCCACTGCATGAAAGGGGAGTTAATAGAAGTGAACGCTAGTCCTTAAAAATGTGAAGTTTGCCCGTAGTCAGATGCACTGTGCAGTGAAACTGCAGGCAAGCTGAAACGAAAAATAAATTTGACATGTTAGGCGCCCATGGAGATAAAAAAAAATGAAATGAAATGATGAGAGAAAAAGGTAATGTTGAAAAAGCTTTATCATCTGTTACTTGCTCTGATGATGAAAAGCCTTTAGACTGTTCTGATTCGCCAGAAGTAGGGGGAAAGCGAAGCGTAGGGTCGGTTAAGAGCGCTCTGAGTCTATAAGAAATAAGATAGGGGAGCTAAGCACACACACATAGGGAGTAGTAGTCTAATTTTTTTTTAAATGTTCTTGATCAATGCATACATGTAAGCACTTCCTTCCATTATAAATGCCTTGCTTCTTTTAGTACTGAGAATTGAGTCATTAGCATGCATGTCGATTTCTGTGGGGATAAGTCAGAATTCTGTCTTGCTCGAGGACTAGCAAGATCTTAAGTTGGGGGTATTCGTAGCTCCATTTTATAGCTATATTTAAGTCCCTAATTCAGGCTAATATCGTGCTTATTCATGCTTATTTACCTTTATTATAAGTGTTCGCCGGTAAAGAGTTCACAGAACCCATTTGACGTCGGTCGGGGCTAAGTAAGCCGTTTTAGGGCCCCAAGAACACTTCGGGAAAAGAGGGATTCAAAAAGATGAAGATTGGCCAAAATGGAAATCTCAAAGGAAAATATTTGGCTCAAACCCGAGAGCTAGCGTCGAGACGCTGCTCAGCATCGAGACGCTTGCCCGAAGCGTCGCGATGCTCCGAAGTTCTGCGGGCTCCATTTTTTTCGCTCGTAGCGTCTCGACGCTACGACGAGTATAAAAAGAAAAGTTATGCTTTTAGGTTGTCTTGTCTTGTCTTTCTCGGGTTCCACACCAGATTTTACAATTTTGAAGCTATTTTCCACCATTGAAGAGGCCATGAAGCCTGGATTGAAGCAATTTAAAGCTTCCCCCAACATGAGAGAGTAATTAGTAAGTGTTTAGCTTGGGAGTGTAAGGAATTTATGTAATTAGCACATTTTTGGTGAGATTAGTTCTTAAAATTCTGTTTAGGATAAAGTTTGATGAACAATTCTTCTTCTATGCATATTACAAGAGTATGTTGGATTGATAGGAGTAGACGACTTTGATTTCCAGCATGCTCATTTGTTAAAGATTGTGATGTCGTGCCTCTCACATTCGCCTAGTAACGAGAGATTAATGGTGCAATTGAATTCATAGGCTTCCTTGTTTTCTTAGCATCCGTTCTTCTTGGAGAAATAATTAAAATCGATACACTATCTTTGGCTTCCAATTTTAGATAATCGTCGCAATTAGCCCGTTGCTAACAATTGGTCTTGGGCAAGCGTTGGCCCCCAATGTCCAATTGTTACGCTTAATTAGCATGATTAATTTCTCTAATTAGTATCCATGGGGCGTGTTTAATTTGAATTCTCATTGTAGGCGAATTGCGTGTTCTTCCCATTTTTGTTAATTCTTCCGTTAGTCCATGATCCAAAAATTGGCTAATTTATAATTCCAAGCATCCCAAGTTGAACGCTTTAGTTGATTTAATTTTCATTCCAATTTCCAATTTTCCGTTAGCGATTTTCTGAATTATTCTTGAAATTTCCCAATTTGTACATCTCTTTAAGTAGCAAATTTAATTTGAATTAAGTCGAATTTAACATAATTCCCTGCCGATCGATCCCGTTACCATTAAGCTACAAATTGCTCGGTGGAATCGGGTATATAAATTCATTTTGGCGGGTCTCGACAACCCGAGAATTAATAGGATATTCAAAAATCTCGTTACCAGTAGCGAATGAGACAAATCAGGAGAAGGGTATCTTAGGGATGTGATTTCACCGATTAGATTGACGTTTCAATCAATCAAATAGCCTAGATTATTCATGCAAATTTTCATAAGTCTAGAAGGACAAAAGTAAGAATTGGCTCTAACGAGGACAATTGATCTCATGCAATGTAATAAAACTAATGTATATCAATCTAGTTTTTAAAGACATGCAAGGCATTAAGAACTCTTCTTTAAAGCAACCTCTAAAAGAGTCCTAATCATTCCCATGTTAGGACTACCCTTAGTCATGCAATCAAGATCTAGTCTAAACTACCCTTTCACGAGCATAGATTTAAACCATAAAACACATACAATCTTTGAAACGGAAATTATAAGCATTAAGAAAATAAATGCACGAATGGAAGATAAGCAATCAATCTAAACATTCAATTAATCAAAACATCAAAACTAGAAGACTACATCAATCCCCAAGATAAAGTATTTAGCTACTCATGTTCAACAATAAATAAGTCTTCAACAATGAAAAACTCATTAAAAAGTTCTAAGGGAAGAAGAATAAAACTCAATCACGTGCAGTTCTTCGTTCCCGTAGCGTAATCCACGACCTTCAGCTTAAAAATCTCTTCCTCAGCTTCATTCGTGGTCTTCTCCTCTCCAAAGTATGATGAATCTCGAAAATTGGGGTTTTTCTCTGTAAATTTGGCTTTTGTTTTTCGGCTAGAAAAAAATGGGATTTATACCAAAATCCGCCGCAGCGTCGAGACCCTAGGGGCAGCGTCTCGACGTTGTCCCGAAATAACCTAATCTTCTGTTTTGGAAGGCCAACGTCGAGATGTTAGGCACAGCGTCTGGACGTTATGGACGGATTTGACGTTGATTGGCTTTCCGTAGCGTCTCGACGCTACGTCCTGGCGTCTCGACGCTACTACTGCGGGATCTTTGGCTTGTAGACGAAATTTTAGCGTCTCGACGCTCTAGTGGGCATCTCGACGCTATGTCCTCAGGATTTTTGGCTCGAACTTCTTTTCCGTTGGCTTGGCTTCTTCAAAATCACCCAATTGGTTCATCTTTTCATTATAAACCTCCATAACGCTCAATTTAGCTCCAATTGCTCAATTTCTACAACATAGAAGAAAATCAACGTGAAAGTACTCGTTTAAACGACAAACTAGCGATAAAAAGGCTATAAAGATAGCACACTTTGTGAGCTATCAGGGATGCACTATTTGGGAAGCCTAGGAATCAGAAAACACTGTTCGGGGTGCAGTGTTGGGAAGCCAGTGAATCAGAAGCTACTGTTTAGGGTGCAGTGTTATGAAACCCGAGTTTGGACAATTTTTTTTCTTCTTCTTAGTTTTTAGTGGATGTTGTGAATTGTAGAATTTTTTATGCAACATGTGATTTTTTTTTAGACGTTTGAATGAAGCATTTAATTTATATTATAGTCTAAGAATAAGAAAATATTTCCAACAATCAAAACATTGCTTACAAGAATCAAATATATATTTGGATAAGGAATTAAAAAATTAAAAGTTTCATTCAAACGTCTCCAAAAACATAACATGTCATGTCAATCGGTTTGATATTTAAAAAAGAAAAACATATTTGGATAAGGAATTTAAAAAAAAAATGAAAAACCCAGGGAAGAAAACAAGAATGAAACAACAACCTACTATTGTATTTGGATAATATTCCCCAAATATGTGTCTCCCTAAATACAAACGGGAGTTTATAATTTCAAACATTTCATAAAATTAAGTTTCACATGAATTATAAAACGAAGAACAAATTTAAAAAATTAGGAATGCGAAAAAAGTTATAATTTTGTAATTAGAGAAAAATCACATTCTATTTTGTAATAAATTGAATATTGTTAATTATTATTATTTTTTAAATTTTAATTTGTTAACTTAAAAATTAAATGTTATTTTTTAAAATATTAACATGAGTAAATTGAGGTTATTATCAAGAATAGCCTTCTTGGCAAATAAACTATCAAAACTAAGGTTGATTGTTGTCACTGTCATTTTTTTTTTCTTTAAATCGAACTAACAAAAGTATTGAATTTTGGGGAGGTTCAGAGATGAACAAAGAAGACTCTTTAACCATTAACTATTTAATTCTTGTAATGTTATGATTAGAAATTTATAATGGAGAAGGTTGAGAGATGAACAAAGAACTTTTTAACCATTAACTATTTAATTCTTGTAATGTTATGATTATGAATTTATAATGATATTGAAATGATTGTATAAAGATAAAGTAAAGAAACAATATAGAAATGAGTGTCAAAATTTAAAGTTTGATAAACGGAACAATTTGAATTTCAAATAAACATAAAAATAAATGAGAAGAAATGACTTTACATATATCATATGTGAGAGTTTATGAGATTCACCTTCCATGTTAAATGCTACGTACACAAGGAGATTGTAAAAGAAGTATTTTGACCAAAACAAAAGAATCAAGATCTTTTATATCTCTAAGGTAAAGTGTAAATACTTTAGACAAAGTAGAAGAAGACTCTGTAGCAAAGTAAAGTGTAATTCGATTAAAAAAAAATGCAACAAGGATTTGAAAAGTTTTTTTTTTTTTTTGTTTTAATTGACAAAAAAAAAAGAAAAGTGAATCTTGGTCCTCGATTCTAGCGAGGATTGCACCTAGAAACGCTAGAAATCATAGTGGCAAAAAACATTATAGTGACAAAAAAAAACATTAATTTATCTGTCAAGAAGACTATTCTTAATAATAACCTAGTAAATCGCTTAAAATATATATATTTTTTTTTTATCAAAATTAAACATATTTTGAGCTATTGTTAATTACATTAGATGAATCTTTTAATTAGAGAGGGTGAAATTGGAAGAAAAATGGTGTGACCCACCATAATAATGAGAAAAATGATAAGAGAAATGTTGGACCTACCATAATGATGAGAAATGTGGAGAGAGATATGGTAGACCCACCAATATAATGTAATTTTAAGAAAAATCATGAATTTGGAGAGGGGTAACTCAAACCCAGGGTTCTCAACCCCTTGCCCCAAACATGGTTTTGGGTTTAGAACCCAAAACCACCACAACCCAAAACAGGGGCCAAACGCCCCTTTAAAGTAATTGCTGGCAACTTTACTTTTAGAAAAATAAACTATAACATGACCTAAATGAGTATTAGGTCAATTTTAATTTGAAACTTCAAAAAACATATTATAGTGTGTTTGGTAAAATAATACAAAATTTTTGTGGTTTAGTTATTGTTCACACGAGATTCCGACGAAGGATAGAGATTCGAACACGTGTAAATGAATTTGAATTTGTATTTATGTTTGTATGTATCAGTGCATAGTGGATTACAATCTCTAATGTTTGATCCTCTGATTCTTTCTCTCAAATGTAAATGTATCTCGAGGGCTTCGCAGCTTGTTCTCGATGTTGGATTTGTATCGAGGGCTTCGCAGCTTGTTCTGATTCTCTCTCTCAAATGTAAATGTATCTCGAGGGCTTCGCAACTTGTTCTCGATGTTGGATTTGTATCGAGGGCTTCGCAGCTTGTTCTCGATGTTGGATGATCGTTCAGTCTTCCAAGGATTCAGGGAGTCTTCGTTGCTTGGGAATTCTCTCTGAGCTCTTAGGAGTAGAAATTTTCTGAACCTTGCAAATGAAAATGAGCTCTCTATTTATAGAGCTCTCATGGGGCTGGTGGGCTTGGACCTGGATCCAATGGGCTTGGGCTTGGATCCAATGGGCTTGGTTCAAATGAGCTTTTGAATTTTGAGCCCAATGGGCTTGACCTTCGGGCCAAATTGTCTTTTGAATATTTTTTTCCGACCGACCCGATTTCGAGCCCAATTACGGTGCGACCGAATTTGCTCGGTCAAGCTATCTGATCCACCGACCGTGATGAAGACACGTGGCGACCGTTGATTGACCGAAATTTCTCGATCAACAAATGCCCCTTTTTCAAGAGTTATGCACAAGTATGTGTGGGTGAGTCTCGGAAAAGTTAAATAGATAAATCAAAACGTAGGACACCCCTAATTTCGACTCCGCTTTGACATATCAATTTTATCGAAATATGAGATTTGATTCATAAATCAATTATTTTAATTGACACATCTCTCCATGCCAATCGATCAAAAATATGAATTTAGCTCACAATTTTGATCTTTCTTATTTGGCAGAAACTTGATTTGAACTTCGGTAGATTTTTTTGTTCTACCTTAGTTTATCTTGGGATGTAGAGTAGAGACTTGTGTCTGCCCAATTGAATTTTGAATAGGGTTTGACTTTGAACTTTACTCCAATTTCGACGTGGATAAAATATGAAGTATACCCAAACTGCCAATTTTGATTTGAGACTTGAATTTAGATAACTTTTGACTCTAAATCATGCTCGGAAATAAAATTTGGAATGTGCCCAAAATTTTAATTTTAGGAAAAACTATGATATTTTTTTTTTGATGTTTGACTTGAATTCGAGGTAGGAGTGTTGAAAATCTTATTTTGGCTTAAATAATAAGTCGAATGCAATATTAGAATGTGAAGATAAAAGATATTAAAGAAGTTTGATTGGTAGAGCGGAAATTGGATAACTATTGTTTCCTTTGGTCCTGAGCTCAATTCCAACTTTATAATTTTTTTTGGAAATTTTTTTTAACTTAAGTGAAGGATATTTTTGGTAAATTGTTGTGGTTTAGTATAAAAGGAATGAGAAGTCTTTCTCATTTTTTTTGTTTGAAGAAGTTGAAAACGCAAGAGTAGAGGAAGTCAGCCGCCGCACGCCTCGCAGGCCCCGCACTGCCGCAGCCCCTAGCTCCGCAGCCTCTGTAAGTTTTTTCCTTGTTTCTTTTGTTTTTATTTATTATTTTTTTTTTACTTACTGACCGCCAGCCCTCTGGAATTTTTTTTATTTTTATTTTTATTTTTATTTTTTTTTTACTTATTGATTTGATTGATTTTTTTATTCATCGCAACCACCGTCCGGTCTCTCTGCCTCTTAAGTTTTTTTTTTTTTTTTTTTAACTTAATGATTTGATTGATTGATTTTTTTTTTTTTATTTATCGCAGCCAACGTCGGGTCTTCCTGCCTCTGTAAGTATTTTTTCTTTAACTTACTCATTTGATTTGATTAATTTTTTGTTTATATATATTTTTTTTCTTTCGAGCTCTTGGATACAAATCGCTCTAAATTATATTTCTCTTTTTTTTTACAACGTTAAGAATTGCGATCGATTTGAGGAATTGCTACAAGTAATTTTTCTATTATCTGTATTGACTTGTATATTTTAAGTTGTATTTGGACTGTTGTTTTAATTCTGGGACTGTTGTTTTAATTTTGGGATTTTAATTTTTGTATTATGGACTGTGGACTGTGATTGGCTTTTAATTTTGTGGTTGTGATTATGGACTGTGGGTTTTAATTTTGTGTTTGTAATTTTAATTTTGTGTTTGTAATTTTAATTTGTGGTTGTAATTTTAATTTGTGGCCTATGGGAATATGAGAAGTTTAATATGTGATTTTAAACCGTTATACTATGTAATTAGGAGTTGGTAATTAGAAATTTTATCTAATTTGTAATTTTGAAATTGAGATTTAGCATTAACATGAGACTTATGAACTTAGTAAATTGTAAGTTTAGATTTAAAATCTAGACTTAAGAATTTTGAAAATCCCATGTAATTTTTTTTGTAATTCTTTTTTATTTGGAAATTTGAAATTGGGAATTTAAAACTCAAATTTGGACTTAGAAATTTGGAGCCCGTCATCTCATCTCCATTTATTTTCTTATTTTCTTGGAATTGAATATAATTTGACAACAAAACAAACTCAATTTGAAACTCGTGTCGACGCCATTTTTTTTATGTGTATTTGAGCTTGTGGAAATTTTGTTTTTTTTTTTTACTTTTTTTTTTTAAATACAAAACATATTTGAGCTTGTGGATTTTTTTATTATTTTTATTTTATTTTTTAAAAATACAAAACAAAAGCTTCCTAAACAAAAAAAAACTTTTTTTTCAGTTTAAAGGAGTTAAGGATGTGACACTGGGTGGTGGGACGCCCACTCACGCCTAAGTGTTGCCCCTGTTACGGGTGTCCACTTGTCGGATGCGACTTGTAGGTCTATCTAGAAGCAGACATCCTTAAACCTTTCAGACTTAAAATCTTTTCCTTTTGCAAAGGAGTTAGAGATGTGACGCTGGGTTGTGGGATGCCCACTCACGCCTAAGCGTTGCCCCTGTTACGGGTGTCCACTTGTCGGATGCGACTTGTAGGTCTATCTAGAAGCAGACATCTTTAACCTCTTTGGGATTGGAAATATTTTGTTTTGAAAGACTTTTTTTTTTGCTTTTCAGTTTGTTAAAGTAAAATTTTTTGCTTTTCAGTTTGAAAGAGTTAAGGATGTGGCACTGGGTTGTGGGACGCCCACTCACGCCTACGTGTTGCCCCTGTTACGGGTGTCCACTTGTCGGATGCGACTTGTAGGTCTACTTAGAAGCAGACATCTTTAAACCATTTAGACTTAACTTCTTTTCCTTTTGCAAAGGAGTTGGAGATGTGACGCTGGGTTGTGGGATGCCCACTCACGCCTAAGCGTTGCCCCTGTTACGGGTTTCCACTTGTCGGATGCGACTTGTAGGTCTATCTAGAAGCAGACATCTTTAACCTCTTTGGGACTGGGAATATTTTTTTTCTTTTAAATCTTGATCAACGGTCATGATGAAAACCTTTCGTACAATTACCCTTTTTCGCCAATGTTGGATCATCGTCACCGTTGTAAACTCTTTTTTTTTTAATAATTTTACATATATTGGTGTTGGATCTTTTTTTGTAACGTTTGCTCGGAGTCACTATTGTAAAAAGCCAAAATTAATTATCGTCATTTTGTTTTGTAGGTCAAGTCATGGTTTTTTTTACCGAGTTTTCAGACGATGCGGGAGTAAATTTGGTTGTTTTAGACAACGAAAATCAACCACTAAAAAGTGGCATCCTTTTCCCCATGGAAGATCTGCCTAAAGAATCAGAATTGGACAAAGACCATTTTTTGGCCGAATGGTCTACGGAGCGTCCCCGCGACCAACACTCCCCCGCGTGGATTTTACAATCCTCTTTACATAGAGGGAAAGCCAAATCCAATCCGGAGCCCACCCTTGGGCGTCGTATTATTTCGAGCGGAATTCGTTGGGGTTCTACCTTTAAACTTAATGGTGAATTCCTTTACACTCCACTTTATTGGGAGTGGCTTGAATTCACTGTTGCTCGAAACAAGGACTCATTGGAAGGCTCGGGTATGCTATCGCCCATGCTGGCCTCTCTGTATACCTATGATCGCAACTGAGACGTGATGCGGGCTTTCTGCGAAGCCTGGTGTCCTTCAACCAACACCATTCACACCTCATCCGGAGAAGCATCCATTTCTTTGTGGGACATGTGGAAACTCGGAGGTCTTTCAATCAAAGGCAAATTCTATAATGAGATCATTCCAAGTTGTGAGGAACTGATGGGTCCGCACGTGGGGCCGCGTGTCCGAGGTGAGCATCTTCCCAAGAGCTGTACTTATCTTTTTGATGCTTACTACCGGATTGCTTCTCAGCAAGTAGAGAAAACACGAATTTTCACCCATTCGTGGATCAAATTCTGGTTTAAAGGTGACATAAAATATACCAAACCCCCTGGTCGGAGAACCAAAAAATCTTCACGCCCTCGCCTAACTCATAACCCGTCGGGCTTTATTCCTGCTCCCCGTGCCTGGTCTGACGAAGAGCAAGAACTATTCCACGAACTGGGAGTAGAGGAAGACTTGAAGGAGTGGGAACTTTCTTCGTCCTAGTGTGTTTAAGGTAGCATCCTGAATGGCTGAAGGTAGCCTTTTCAACCTTGCAGTCCCGGTTTTATCCAATATTTATCATGGACTTAGCCAACTTTACAACACCCCTCATTCATCCGGGCGCTCCGACACTTGCTTCCCAGTACATTATGTTTACGGTTGGCTTGCCCTTTACTTTGGTACACACTTTAGAATATCCTCAACAACTGGCCCATTGATGGTTGACTACTCAGGAGAAGGTGGCGTGAAATACTATGATGCGTTCGCAGCCCGCAAAGTAGTCCATGAAGGCACGTCCATAGCGTGGCATGCAAACCCCCAACCCAAGAGTCAGGGCGGCATTTTACATGATGTTAAAGGTTTATCATTCTCTTCATCTTCATACTTTATAAGCATTCGATCATGTTACTTATCCTCTCATCACGGAACACAAATGACTATCGAGGCCTACCACCCTTGTCGGTTTAGTCGACAACTTGGATTTTATCAAGATATATCGAAGGAGTTACGTGAAGATCCACCCACGATCAACTTGGAGAATGTATTCCACCATTGGAGGATTTGCACTGAGACACTAACCTCGTCCCGTGTACATCTCCCTCTGTGTATGCCAAACCCTGTTGATCATGTCACCGCATCCTACAAGAAGTGGTGGAACAAAAAACATGGGAACTATTTCGGGGTGAACTGTTATGTCTCCAAAAGTGACTTATTTAGAACTTATTTAGCTTAGAAAGATGCACACTCTTAGGTGTTTTTGAGAGGATTTAGCTTAAACCTATGCTTATATATGAGAATTAAGAGAAGGTAGCTAAATTAGGACTTGTGTGCAAAAGGAAAGAAAAGGAATGAAAACCGAAGGAAAAGAATGAAAAATGCACATTGCGATAGCATTGCGGAAACATTGCTGAAGCCGCAATGTTTCAAGTGAAAACCGTAAGTTGACTGATCTTTTTGTGTTAATTTCCGTTGTTTCAGGGATTCGTTCTTTCTCCTCCATCCATTTTGAAGTACGACGTTGAAGATTGATGGTTCTCCTTGGCCCAAACGCACCTGCAGATTACTATAAAAGGGGGTCAAAGTCGAGGGTTCAAGCATCATCCGAAAGCGTAGAAGTCTTCTCGCAGCTCCACTTTCACTCCTGTTTTTCTTTGCCGTCTGTTGGTTTGCGAAGCTCAGCTGTTGGAATCGATAATCTGATAGGAAGGAGAGGAGATTCATCTTCTCTCCCGATTGGATTCATCCAAGCAAAGCTGGTCTTTCTCATCCTTCAGCCGAGGCGGTTGCGACGAGGCGTCCAAGCTCATTTACATGCTTTCTGTCTTTCCTTTCTACTTTACAGCAGTGTTTAGTTGTTGTTTCTGCTCTAGTAGCTAGTTTGTTGCATTTCGTTGTTTTATGTCGTTGTGTTACTCACTTTAAGCTTTCCTTTGTTCATTCAAACAATCAAGTAATCTAAAGCAAAATTCAGCATTTCACAGTTTCTTGCCTTTGCGCTCTACTGTTTTCCTTTACTGATTCGTCTTTAAATTCCTTCTAAGCATGTCTGTTTTATCTCTTCTTTCTGTTCTCCCTATATCCATGAGTAACTAAGTCACTTAGAGGCATGCTAAGGACAAGACTATAGGCTAAAAAACGTGAACCAAGCATGTAGGATAGCTCTCGAAGCATTGATTGTATGTAAGCTTCATCCCACGGGCAATTTCGATTGGCCATCCATTTTGTCCAAAGAACTCCTAACCTCTGGAAGGAGTAAGAGTTCAGAGTCATACACTCATGCTAGCCTTTCAAGCTAGCCAGAAAACGACCTAGGAATAGGCGTTTTCCTAGTACAAACCGTAACTTTCTGCTTTAACAAGATGCTTAAGACCTTACTTGGATATGAGTAAACTAAAGAATCTAATGCATGGAATCGGAAGATACATGAGATTGAGTGAGTTTGATGCATAGTGAGTTGATCCAGTGCTTGAGAATCGTATGAAAAAGCCTATAGAGGAGTCGTTAGTAGCCCTTGTTTCTCCATTTTACACACTTTCGCTGTTATTAAAATTGCGGTAGAATTGCTGTTTCCGCAATTCTACTACGTTTACAATTCTGTTTAGCTGTTTTCTTCTTCATTTATTAATCTCGTCTCTTTTCATTTGAGTTTGACTTTGACTTGCACTTGTTTATGTTGCTACCCTCTTCGTATTCAGTAGGAAATAGACAATTTAAAACCAATTCTACCCCATCAAATCCACCTTTTCTTTCTTAACTTTACACTTCACGAGTAGCTTATAATAAATCTCTGTGGGAAAACGAATGAAAAAATACTTACTACTTGCTATAAGATCATGTATGCTTGCATGTTCTAAGTGCTCTCTCTATCTTATTGCTTATTTATTTTAACACATTGAGCACGCAACAAGTTTTTGGCGCCGCTGCCGGGGATTTATTTAAGTGAAAACGAAGTTTGTTAAGTTTGAAATACCAAGCTTATTGTCTATTGTAACTGATCTGTTTCATTTCTTTTACAGGTACCATCGGGTTAGTTTATGAGTGAGCCTTCAAGTAGTGATCTAGAGTTCAATCCTGAGCCTGAGAGATTACTTAGGGCCAGAAATAGAGCCAAGAAACGTCTCTTTAACCAACCCCCTTTACCTCAAGTAATTGCGGGAACCGCAATTCCTCCGCAATTATCTCAAGAAGAAATGGATGGAATAGTTCCAAATCCGGTGCCTGTCACTCGCAATCCCATCGAAATAGCGAATGACAAGGATAGCGCCATACTCTCTTACTTAGTACCTATGCCTGGGGAGCTGAACCCCAGCATAATCCGTCCTGAAATCACTGCCAACTCATTCGAGTTAAAGCCAGTGATGTTCCAAATGTTGTCCACTGTGGGACAATTCTTTGGAGTGGAAAATGAGGATCCCCACAACCATCTTAGAAAATTCTTAGGAGTCAGTGATACCTTTATCATCCCTAGAGTTTCCCAAGAAGCCTTGAGGTTATACCTTTTCCCTTACTCTTTGAGGGACAAAGCCAAAACGTGGTTAAACTCATTACCCTCAGGATCAGTCCGTAATTGGACAGACTTAGCAGAGAAATTCCTAGTCAAATATTTTCCACCTAATAGGAATTCTACCTTTCGTGATGACATAATCAAGTTCAAACAAGCTGACACTGAGTCTCTTCACGAAGCTTGGACAAGGTTTAAAGATCTTCTTCTTAAATGTCCACACCATGGCATCCCATGGTGTATCCAAATAGAGGTCTTTTTCAAAGGATGCAACCCCAGCACCAGACAAGTTCTAAATTCATCTGCTGGAGGTTCTATGTTGTCCAAGAGTTACAACGAAGCCTATGAGATCTTGGAGAAGATCTCAGCATCTCACTGTAGGTGGTCAGATGATCCAGTTGAGCCAACTAGAGCTCAAGACAAGGATGCTCTAAGTGCAATGAGAAGCCAAATAAATGCCCTGACCAACCTAGTTAAGCAAATGGCTCAAGCCAATCTCCAAACAAATGTCAACACCGCCACAGCCATGTCAATGGGCACCCAACCAAGTCTAGGTGAGACACTTATCTGTGGATTCTGTGGGGAAGGGCACCCGTATGAATACTGCCCTGGGAATCCAGCCTCGGTCTGCTATGTTGGAAGCCAACAGCAGCCTAGGAACAACCCCTATTCCAATACTTACAACCCTGGTTGGAGGAACCACCCAAACCTGTCATGGGGTGGCCAACAAAATGCTAACCAAGCTCCTAACCAACCAAGACCGAGTGGAACACCTGGTTTCACTCCTCAACATAACCAATCCATGTATCAAAAACCATACAACCAACCTGTAGGATCTTCTGGAGAAAACTTACTTAAGGAATACATAGCCAAGAACGATGCCACTCTACAGAGTCAGCAAGCTACTCTTAGGAGCCTAGAGAACCAAATAGGGCAACTAGCCAATGAAATCAAAAGTAGGCCCCAAGGTAGACTACCTGCTGACACTGAAGTGCCAAGGAGAGATGGTAAAGAGCAAGTTCAAGCAATTGAACTTAGAAGTGGTAGACCATTGGTAAGCAACACCAAGGACACACCAAAGAGAGTAGAGAACACTGAGTCTAGTGCTCCACTGGAGTCTCTGCCAAACCAAGGTCCACCACAAACAAGCACATCAGGATCAAGGCTGGAGCCAATCATAGAAGAGATAGAAGAAATTCCAAGGCCTCCACCTATCCTCAGGCGACCTGAAGTGCCTGCATATGTGCCACCACCTCCATTTCCTAGAAGGCTAAAGAAAAAACAAGAACAGGAAGTGCACTTTAACAAATTTTTAGAAATTCTTAAGCAAGTGCATGTTAATATTCCTTTTGTAGAGGTCTTACAGTCTATGCCTTCTTATGTAAAGTTTTTGAAGGATATTATAACTAATAAGAAAATAATTGGTGAGTTTGAAACAGTAAATCTCACTGAGGAGTGCAGTGCCATACTCCAGAACAAGCTACCCAAGAAGGAAAAGGATCCTGGTTCCTTCACCTTACCAGTAGAGCTAGGAGGCAAGCACGTGGGCAGAGCTCTTTGTGACCTGGGAGCCAGCATAAACCTCATGCCCCTATCACTATTCCGCCAGCTAGGAATAGGAGAAGCACGTCCAACCACTGTCACTTTACAACTAGCAGACAGATCCATAGCATACCCTGAAGGTAAGATTGAGCATATTCTTGTAAAGGTTGACAAATTTATTTTCCTTGCAGATTTCATTATCCTGGATTATGAAGCAGACAAGGAGGTCCCCATCCTGTTAGGTAGACCATTTCTAGCCACAGGTAGGGCACTGATAGATGTCCAAAAAGGTGAGCTCACTATGAGGGTTCATGATGAAGAGGTGAAATTTAGTGTGTATAAAGCCTTAAGGTACCCCTCTGACTCTGAATCTTGTGCTAGCATGGACATTGTAGATTCATTAATGGAAGAACAATTGGAGCATGAATTGTTGACTAAGCATGTGTTGCGTGCTCAATGTGTAAAGATAATTATGCAAAAGTGTAGAGAGAGCACTTAGAACATGCAAGCATACATGGTCTCACAGCAAGTAGTAAGTATATTTCATTCGTTTTTTCCACAGAGACTCATTTTTAGCTATTCGCGAAGTGTGTTTGTTAAGAAAGATGGGATGAATTTGATGGGGTAAAGTTGGTTTTTAATTATCTACTTTTTGCTGAATGTATAAAGGGATATAACATAAACAAATGCAAGTTAAAACTAGACTTAAAAGACAAGAGATGGAATTAATAAACGAGAAAGAAAACAGCTAAACAGAATGAAAAATCTGGCAGAATTGCGAGGACCGCAATGTTTCCGCAATTAAACAGCAGTGAAAGTGTGTAAATGGGTGAATTAAGGGCTACTAATGACTATCCTATAGGCATTTTCTTACGATTCTCAAGCATTGGATCAACTCTCTATACATCAAACTCACTCTATCTCAAGTATCGTCCGATTCCATGCATTAGAGTCTTAAGTTTACTCGATCTCAAAGTAAGGACTTAAGCATCTTGTTTAAGCAGGAGTGTTTAGTTTGTACTAGGGAAACGCCTATTCCTAGGCCGTTTCCTGATTACCATGAAAGGCTAGCATGATTATATGACTCTGAACTCTTACTCCTTCCAGAGGTTAGGAGTTCTTTGGACAAAATGGATGGCCAATCGAAATTGCCCGTAGGATGAAGCTTACATACAATCAATGTTCGAGTGTTAATCTGCCTACTTGATTCACGTTTTTTAGCCTATAGTTCTGTCATTAGCATGCCCCTAAGTGACTTAGCTACTCATGGATATATAGAGAACAGAAATGGTAGATAAGATAGACATGCTTAGAAGGGAAATGTGCTAAAAACAGTAAGCAAAACCCGTAGCAGAAGATGGGAAATGAGAAATGCAGAAATGAACTTTGATTACTGGAATTGTTGTTGAACAGATAGAAGCTGTAACGTGAATAGCAACAAGACAGAAAGCAACGAAATAACTAATCTAGCTACTTAGGAAAAGAACAGTACGAAGCAGAATGTAAAACAGAAGAGAAAGACAGAAAACTTGTAAAATAGTGCTTGAAGCCTCGTCGCAATCGCGTCGAATGAAGGATCAAGAAGGACAGCCTTGCGTGGATGAATCCAATCGGGAGAGAAGAAGAATCTACTCTCCTTCCTATCAGATTATCGACTCCAGCAGCTGAGCTTCGCAAAACCAACAGACGGCAAGGGAAAAACAGTGGAAATGATGGACTGCTAGACGACTTCACGCTTTCGGATGATGATCAAACCTCCGACTTTGGCCCCCTTTTATAGTTGTTTGCAGGTGCGTTTGGGCCAAGGAGAACCATCAATCTTCAACGTCGTATATCAGAATGGATGGAGGAGAAAGAACGAATCCCTGAAAATACGGAAATTAACAGAAAAAGATCAGTCAACTTACGGTTTTCACTTGAATAATTGCGGTCACCGCAATGATTTCGCAATTCATTCGCAATGTTTATTTTTTCATTCTTTTCCTTCGGTTTTCAACCCTTTTTCTACCTATTGTGCATAAGTCCTAAATTAACTACCTTCTTCTAATTCTCATATTAAAGCATAGGTTTAGGCTAAATGCTAACAAAAACACCTAAATGTGTACATCTTCTTAAGCTAAATGGGTCCTAAATAAGTCACTTTCAGAGACTTAACACACCCCCAAACTTAAGGCTTTGCTTGTCCTCAAGCATACTAAGGACTTACTTAGGCTGCTGTTTTATCTTCTTTAACTACTTACCGACTCCCCTATATCCCTATCTCTAGCAGTGCTGTCCTGTGACACACTTCTAAGTTTAGAATTAACCTCTTATCAAGCTTCTTCTGACTTCACCTGCCTACTATACCTGCTGTTTCTGTTAACCCCTTACTACTGATCTAACTACTTCTATGATATCATGCTACTATCCCTAAGGTTTCAAATTCTACCAAGCTTTACTCCAGACTCAGTACATGCTTCTAGCTTAACTCTTAATGTGCCTAGGATTCCTTAGAGTCATGCCAGTCTTAGTATTAACAGTGACAGTGGTACTTTTAGAGAACAACCTAAGCCCTGGCATCACTACATTGGATATACATTCATCTCCCTAGACAAACCTAAAAGCTACAACCTTGTGCTTAGCTCATTAAGGATCAGAGTTCTTTTTTTTTTTAACTAGGACATCTAAGCCACAAGATTATAACTCCTAAGCATACATTCTTCTTCCCCTATTTCTCCCTTTTTCCTTTTTTACTTAGGTGGAGTCTCTCCTTGGGTTGCCTTTTGATGCAATACCACTTGTGGTTTACACACTTGGCACTGATTACTCAGCACTTGAGAGAGACTCCCCTCTTTATTCTATTTTTCACTTTTTTCTATTTATCACAAAAAAATTTTCTTAAAGGAGAAGAAGAATGCTTATGTCCTAAGGAAGAGAGGAATGTTCCTAGGCCTAGGGTGGCCTCCCCCAAACTTCAACTACTCATTGTCCCCAATGAGTGTTTGAGGTTGCACACCCCCAAACTTGTCCTAGAAGCATCTAGTCTACAGTAAAACAAAGAGAATCTAAAAATCCTAGGCATAGGCAAAACATTCTAAAAGCAATTATTTCAACAGCAGAAAATTTGAACATAACAGACAGTTTTAAGGACTTACGGTTTATGCATGCTGAGCACTATTCAGAGGCGAATTTAAACTATCAAAGCGTGTCCTATGACACTCATCCAGCATGCTTTAAGATCAGCTATATAAGGTAGTCATGCTAGCAGCAACAGATAGAATATAACAGATCACAGCCTAACTAAACAGACAGGCCAAAACATGCAATCAGTCACAACAATTGCGGGAACCGCAATTATTTCGCAATCCAATCCGGGCAGATTTAACATTGATTCAGGCCCCTAGCATGCTTTCTCCTGCTACTCATGCATCCTAAAAATAAAACTAAACTATCCTACTATTCAGCTAACATCAGACTAGACTAAGCAGAAGAAAAAAACATAAAACTAAACATTAAAAACAGATCAAAAGTTGAACACAAAACAGCATAATATACATGATCCTATCAGAAAGCAGAAAAATTGTTTTTTTTTTCTAAGGGAACAGCAATACTCCCTTTAGTGCACTTCAAACCAGCACTCAATTCTCGTCATCCTCATCTGGTTGCCTCGGCCGTGGGGGTACCCATGGAGTTAGGAGATTGGTAGGGAAGTCCGGGAAGATGCACCCCAGCTGGTCTGCAACTTCCTTATCCCTTGCCTGCGCATAGTTGGCCCATTGAGCCATTCTCCTCTGCATGTCCATTAAGCAGGCCATGGATAGGGACTGTTCAGCAGCCAGCCTATCCAACTCAAACTCCATATTCCCCTTTCTTCTCAGCCTCAGGTTCGCAGGCAGCTCCAAATGGCCTGTGTACGGCATCTGCTGCTCCAAGCGCTCGGTGGGGACTCCTGCAAGCAAACACAATTTTGTTATAGTGTTGGGGAAAAATAATGGCCCCTTACCTTTTCTGGCGCATTCAGCAATGGCAGCTGACATGATCTCCCCCACATTGACCGTGAGACCGCGCATGATGGCATAGACCAGCAGTGATCTACTCTGGTTGATTGTCGTCTCGTGGGTCACTGGGGACAGCTTTCTCCTCACAAAGGCAAACCAAACAGCTGCCTTTGCTGTCAGATTGGCACTCATTAAGGTGTGCCTCCCATTGCGTGAGACAGTCCACGCTGCTTCAGGCTGGCCAATTGTGCGAATGGCCTCTTCCAGCACGGCCTCAGTCGGCTCATCAACTATCCGTGCATAATCTGTGTGCGTTTGGCCCTTGAGACCAAAGGCTTCATTGATGGCCTTGGCTGAGAAATCAACTTCCACCCCTCTGACCACAGATAGGCCATCCTCAGGGCTGAGCACATTGGCGTAGAAATCGTACACCATGCTCGTGTAGGCTGGATTAGGCGGTCTGCAGAATTCCTCCCAGCCATGGTTGATCACTCCTGCGCGCAAGAACTGCGGCAGGTCAGCGAGTCGGTCGAGGAAACCTTTCTCGTGCAACAGGTCCCTCTTCCTTAGCTCAGCACCCCTAGATTCAGCGTCAGACGAGACATACCTCACTGACTGAGGTTCGTCTTCAGGGTAGAGTTTAGCCTTCCCCTTATCTGCTGGTTTGGATGATTCGGCAGCCTCCACCTTGAGGCGTTTGAGCGAAGGCTCAGTACTCTCTTTGTCCGCCGAGGGCACCTTCTTGGCCTTCTTTTTCTTCAACTTCTTGGCCTTGCCAATCGTGTCCTTCTTCTTCTTCTTGAGTCTGGCCTTGATATTGATCTGCTGGAGGCACGCCCCCAACGTTTCTTCCATAGAATCGTCCTGCTGTGCAGGCTCGGCAGGGCTATCTTCCCTCATAGGAGAGAAGACTTCGTCTTCCCCAGCATCTCCACTGCCTTGCGTGGATTCTTGATAATCTCCATAAGGAAATTCCGGATCAGGCCGTGGAGAATTATGCTCTGCTGATGGTGTCTGCGCAGAACTCAGTGGCGAAGATTGCAGCTCAGGGCTCTGCGCTGCTGCAGGTGTCGGATCAGAACTCTGAGGTGCTGGAGACAACTCAGGGCTCTGTGCAGGCGGTGACGACTCTGCGCTTGGCACTGGTTCAGCTGGGAGAGGGCTGCGCGCAGGTGATGCAGACGGCGACGAACCTTCTTTGGCTGACTCGTGGGATGCACGATCAGTTTCTTGACTCTCCACAGAGGGAGTCCTTGCGGTGCTTGGTTCGGCGGCTGTCTTGACACTCCACCGGCGTTTCTTGGGCGTGCCCACTGGCTCAGATGGTCCAGCAGGGATCTCAGTGACCACCCTCCACTTCTTCCTACGAATAGGAAGCTTGGGAAGAGGACCGGTGCGAACGGCACCATCGTCTGCAAGGGTGAGAAGCGCTTCCCTCGCAGCCGCTTCAGCTGCGTCATCAGCCTTCTTCTTTGCTGCGGATCTTTCAGCACGTGTGGCCACCATTGTCAAGTCTTGAAGATCTTGAGAGAAGAATCAAAGATGGAGAGAATCGCTGAATTCTTGGAGAGCAAAGAGAGAGATAATCGTAACATTCGAGCGCCTTCCAACGGATATAAAGGCAACGGATAAAATCCCAACGGCTCTTTTTGCGGATCCAGCAATTTTAGCGCAATTCCAGGGATATTATTTCATTGAAATCTCCAACTTTGCCCGTCCGTATCTTTTATTTGGCTCAACCGTTTCTTGATCTTTAAAGTGGGATTTACTCTCCTTGATCCCCTCTTTCGATTCCCTACAAAAACAAATAAAACAAACATTAAATACGCAAGTAAAAACACACCACAAAACATACAAACGATAATCGGAAAAACAGTAAAAATAAACTAAGGCATTTGGCCTTGACTAAACGAGCACAGTAACCACTCGTTCTCTCTCTTTCTTTTTGTCATGCTTCAGTCAAGAGGAAGGCCGAGAGAGTCTTCACATCTCCTTCCTCATAGTAGTGCTTCAACCTAGCACCATTGACCATAAATGGCTGACCCTGCTGCAAGTTCTTTATCTCTATTGCACCATGAACAAAGACATTAGTAATAACAAATGGACCTGACCATCTAGACTTTAGTTTGCCTGGAAATATCTTTAAACGTGAGTTAAATAATAGGACAAGTTGGCCTTTCCTAAAGTCTTTGATCCTAAGTCTACTGTCGTGCCATATTTTGGTCTTTTCTTTATACATTTTGGCATTCTCATAGGCCATATGCCTAAGCTCATCAAGTTCATGTAGCTGCAAAGATCTCAATGTCCCCGCATCCTTTACACAGAAATTCAATTCCTTCATGGCCCAAAATGCTTTGTTTTCTAACTCAAGTGGCAAGTGGCAAGCCTTGCCATACACCAACCTATAGGGAGACATGCCTAGGGGTGTCTTATATGCTGTTCTATAAGCCCAAAGTGCATCCTCAAGCTTAAATGACCAGTCTTTCCTATTAGGTTTGACTACCTTTTCTAGGATGTTTTTTATCTCCCTATTAGAAATTTCAGCTTGACCATTCGAGTGTGGGTGATAGGGAGTAGCTACCCTATGTCTAATGTTATATTTAGCCAATACTTTCTCCATAGCCTTATTAATGAAATGTGACCCCTCATCACTAATGATAGCACGAGGAGTCCCAAATCTAGTGAAAATGTGCCTATGCAAGAAGTTAGTGACTGTTTTAGCATCATTATTAGGACATGCTTTGGCTTCTACCCACTTGGACACGTAGTCCACTGCCACTAATATGTATAGGTTACCTGACGATGGAGGGAATGGTCCCATGAAATCAATGCCCCACACATCAAAGAGCTCCAACTCTAAGATGTAGGTGAGGGGCATCTCATCCTTGCGACTGAGGTTACCTGTCCTTTGACATTCGTCACAGCTGTGGGCATAGTTGTGGGCGTCCCTGAAGATTGTTGGCCAATAGTAGCCACTCTGAAATACCTTCGCAGCTGTTCTCTGACCACCAAAGTGTCCACCATAAGGAGATGAGTGACAGTGCTGTAGCACAGACTTCGCTTCAGCAGCTGAAACACACTTCCTCAACAACCCATCAGCACAGGTTCTGTAGAGTGTGGGGTCATCCCAGATGAATTTCCTTGCTTCATGAAGGAACCTCTTCTTCTCTTGTCCTCCCTTGAACACTGGCAATACCTGTGATGCATGGAAGTTAGCAATGTCAGCAAACCAAGGTTCCTCATCGTTATCACGATGAGCCAAAGCAAAGACATGTTCATCTATAAAAGCATCAGAAATTGCGGTCTCCGCAATTTTTTCGCAATTGTGCTGCAATCGAGACTGGTGATCTGCAACCACATTTTCACAACCTTTCTTGTCCCGAATGTCCAAATCAAATTCCTGCAGCAATAACACCCATCTAATCAATCTAGGCTTAGCATCAGCCTTCCTCATAAGATATTTTAAAGCAGAATGGTCAGTGTATACAATGGTCCTAGTGCCTACAATATAGTTTCTGAATTTTTCACAAGCAAATACTACAGCAAGCATTTCTTTCTCTGTAGTTGTATAATTACATTGAGCCTCATTCAAGGTCTTACTAGCATAATAGACAGGGTGTGTCAGCTTGTCAATCTTTTGTCCTAACATGACTCCTACAGCATAGTCACTGGCATCACATAGCATCTCAAATGGGAGATCCCAATTTGGTCCTACTATGATTGGTGCTGTGACCAGTGCTTCCTTAAGGGTTTTCCAAGCTACTACACATTCCTTAGAGAAGATGAATGGTCTATTTAGCTCTAGAAGCTCGCACAGAGGCTTGGCTATCTTAGAAAAGTCCTTAATGAACCTTCTGTAGAAGCCAGCGTGCCCTAAGAAGCTTCTAATAGCCTTGACATTCTGGGGCTCTACCAACTTCTCTATGATCTCTATTTTTGCCCTATCCACTTCTACACCCGCCCTTGACACTCTATGTCCTAAGACAATCCCTTCATCTACCATAAAATGGCACTTCTCCCAATTTAGGACTAGGTTGGTCTCTTCACACCTAGCCAGGACTTGTCCTAGGTTTTCTAGACAGGTTTTAAATGAATCCCCAAAGACTGAGAAGTCATCCATAAATATTTCTATCATGGACTCATCCAACTCAGAGAAGATTGCCATCATGCACCTTTGGAAAGTTGCCGGTGCATTGCATAAGCCAAAAGGCATTCTGCGGAAGGCAAACGTTCCAAAAGGGCAAGTGAAAGTGGTCTTCTCTTGATCCTTAGGGTCTATAGTAATTTGATTATAGCCAGAGTACCCATCTAAAAAACAATAGTAGGCTCTACCAGCTATTCTGTCTAGCATCTGGTCAATAAACGGTATAGGGAAATGGTCTTTTTTAGTTTCTTTATTTAGTTTTCTGTAATCCATACATACCCTCCACCCTGTGACAGTCCTTGTTGGAATTAGTTCGTTATTCTCATTGACTACCACAGTTATTCCCCCCTTTTTAGGTACACATTGGATGGGGCTCACCCACTGGCTACTAGCTATGGGGAAAATTACTCCTGCATCTAACCACTTGATTATTTCCTTCTTCACTACCTCTTTCATAGAGGGGTTCAACCTACGCTGGTGATCTACCCTAGGTGTGTGCTCTTCCTCTAGTATAATTTTGTGCATGCAATAAGAAGGGCTAATGCCTCGAATATCAGCAATCGTCCATGCTATAGCCTTCCTATGTTGCTTAAGCAGTAAAATTAAATCAACCTCATGCTGTTCACTTAGTTTAGAAGAAATAATTACAGGCAGCGTATCATTATCTCCTAAATATGCATATTTAAGGTGAGTAGGTAGTGGTTTCAGTTCTAACACAGGTGGATGCTCAATGGAGGGTTTTAACGGATTTATAGTTCTATCAGTTAAATCTATATTCATACATGCATGTTGAGGTTTATCTACAGGCATATTCATTATGTCAGATACATTTAAGTCAGCTACATCTACTTGTACATATTCACTAGCATGCTTGGTTAACAATACATGCTCTAATTGTTCTTCCATTAGTGAGTCAACAACATCCATGCTAGCACAGGATTCAAGGTCAGAGGGATACCTTAAAGCTTTATAAACACTAAATTTTACCTCTTCATCATGAACCCTCATAGTTAACTCACCTTTTTGAACATCTATTAGTGCCCTACCTGTGGCTAGAAATGGTCTACCTAGCAGGATGGGGACCTCCTTGTCTGCCTCATAGTCCAGGACAATGAAATCTGCAAGGAAAATGAATTTGTCAACTTTAACTAGAATATCCTCGATCTTACCTTCTGGATATGCGATGGATCTGTCTGCTAGTTGTAAAGTGACTGTGGTTGGACGTGCTTCTCCCATTCCCAACTGGCGGAATAGGGACAGGGGCATGAGGTTTATGCTGGCGCCCAGGTCACAAAGCGCTCTGCCCACGTGCTTGCCTCCAAGTTCTACAGGTAAGGTGAAGGAACCAGGATCCTTCTCCTTCTTGGGCAGTTTGTTCTGGAGGATGGCACTGCACTCCTCGGTGAGGTTCACTGTTTCAAACTCACCAATTATTTTCTTGTTAGTAATAATGTCCTTCAAAAACTTTACATATGAAGGCATAGACTGTAAAACCTCTACAAAAGGAATGTTAACATGTACTTGCTTAAGTATTTCTAAAAATTTATTAAAATGAACTTCCTGTTCCTGCTTCTTCTTAAGCCTTCGGGGGTATGGAGGTGGTGGCACATATGCAGGCACGTCAGGACGCCTTAAGATAGGTGGAGGCCTTGGAATTTCTTCTACGTCCTCAACAATTGGCTCTAGCCTGGCTCCTGATGTGCTAGTTGGTGGTGGACCTTGGCTTGGCAGAGACTCCAGTGGAGCACTAGACTCAGTGTTCTCTACTCTCTTTGGTGTGTCCTTTGTGTTGTTCACCAAGGGTCTACCACTTCTAAGTTCAATTGCTTGAACTTGTTCTTTGCCATCTCTCCTTGGTACCTCGGTATCAGCAGGGAGTCTACCTTGGGGCCTACTTTTAAGTTCATTGGCTAATTGGCCTATTTGGTTCTCTAGGCTCCTAAGAGTAGCTTGCTGGCTCTGAAGAGTAGCATCATTCTTAGCTATATATTCCTTGAGTAGGTTTTCTACAGAAGATCCTACAGGTTGATTGTAAGGCTTTTGGTACATTGACTGGTTATGTTGAGGAGTGAAACCAGGTGTTCCACTCGGTCTAGGTTGGTTAGAATTTTGGTTAGTGTTTTGTTGGCCACCCCATGACAGGTTAGGGTGGTTTCTCCAACCAGGGTTATAGGTGTTGGAGTAGGGGTTATTCCTAGGCTGCTGCTGGCTTCCTACATAGCAGACTGAGGATGGATTCCCAGGGCAGTATTCATATGGGTGCCCTTCCCCACAGAATCCACAGATAAGTGCCTCGCCTTGATTTGGTTGGGTGCCCATTGACATGGCTGTGGCGGTATTGGCACTGGTTTGGAGATTGGCCTGAGCCATTTGCTTAACTAGGTTGGTCAGGGCGTTTATTTGGGTGCTCATGGCGCTTAGAGCATCCTTGTCTTGAGCCCTAGTTGGCTCTACTGGATCGTCTGACCACCTACAATGAGATGTTGAGATCTTCTCCAAGATCTCATAAGCTTCGTTGTAACTCTTGGACAACATGGAACCACCAGCAGATGAATTTAGAACTTGTCTGGTGCTGGGGTTGCATCCTTTAAAGAAGACTTCTATTTGGATACACCATGGAATGCCATGGTGTGGACATTTAATGAGAAGGTCTTTGAATCTTGTCCAAGCTTCGTGAAGAGACTCACTTGGAGCTTGTTTGAACTTTATGATATCATCACGAAAGGTTGAATTCCTATCTGGTGGGAAATATTTGACTAGGAATTTTTCTGCTAAATCTGTCCAATTGCGGACAGATCCAGAGGGTAATGAGTTCAACCATGTTTTGGCTTTGTCCCTCAAAGAGTAAGGGAAAAGATATAGCCTCAGGGCTTCTTGGGAAACTCCAGGGATTAGGAATGTGTCACTAACTCCTAGGAAGTTCCTAAGGTGGTTATGGGGGTCCTCATTTTCTATTCCAAAGAATTGTCCCACAGTGGACAACATTTGGAACATCACTGGCTTTAACTCGAATGAGTTGGCAGTGATTTCAGGACGGATTATGCTGGGGTTCAGCTCCCCAGGCATAGGTACTAAATATGAAAGGATGGCGCTATCCTTGTCATTCGCTATTTCAATGGGATTGCGAGTGACAGGCACCAGGTTTTGATTTACTCCATCCATTTCTTCTTGAGGTAATTGCGGAGGAATTGTAGTCTCTGCAATGATTGGAGGTAAAAGGGTTTGTTTAAAGAGACGTTTCTTGGCTCTATTCCTAGCTCTAAGTAATCTCTCGGGCTCAGGGTTGAACTCTAGATCACTAGATGGAGTCTCATTCATAAACTACCCTAAATGGTACCTGAAAAAGAAATGAAGATGGATCAAATTCAATGGAAAATACTTTGATGTTTCAGACTTAACAAACTTCGTTTTCACTTAAAATAAGTCCCCGGCAGCGGCGCCAAAAACTTGTTGCGTGCTCAATGTGTAAAGATAATTATGCAAAAGTGTAGAGAGAGCACTTAGAACATGCAAGCATACATGGTCTCACAGCAAGTAGTAAGTATATTTCATTCGTTTTTTCCACAGAGACTCATTTTTAGCTATTCGCGAAGTGTGTTTGTTAAGAAAGATGGGATGAATTTGATGGGGTAAAGTTGGTTTTTAATTATCTACTTTTTGCTGAATGTATAAAGGGATATAACATAAACAAATGCAAGTTAAAACTAGACTTAAAAGACAAGAGATGGAATTAATAAACGAGAAAGAAAACAGCTAAACAGAATGAAAAATCTGGCAGAATTGCGAGGACCGCAATGTTTCCGCAATTAAACAGCAGTGAAAGTGTGTAAATGGGTGAATTAAGGGCTACTAATGACTATCCTATAGGCATTTTCTTACGATTCTCAAGCATTGGATCAACTCTCTATACATCAAACTCACTCTATCTCAAGTATCGTCCGATTCCATGCATTAGAGTCTTAAGTTTACTCGATCTCAAAGTAAGGACTTAAGCATCTTGTTTAAGCAGGAGTGTTTAGTTTGTACTAGGGAAACGCCTATTCCTAGGCCGTTTCCTGATTACCATGAAAGGCTAGCATGATTATATGACTCTGAACTCTTACTCCTTCCAGAGGTTAGGAGTTCTTTGGACAAAATGGATGGCCAATCGAAATTGCCCGTAGGATGAAGCTTACATACAATCAATGTTCGAGTGTTAATCTGCCTACTTGATTCACGTTTTTTAGCCTATAGTTCTGTCATTAGCATGCCCCTAAGTGACTTAGCTACTCATGGATATATAGAGAACAGAAATGGTAGATAAGATAGACATGCTTAGAAGGGAAATGTGCTAAAAACAGTAAGCAAAACCCGTAGCAGAAGATGGGAAATGAGAAATGCAGAAATGAACTTTGATTACTGGAATTGTTGTTGAACAGATAGAAGCTGTAACGTGAATAGCAACAAGACAGAAAGCAACGAAATAACTAATCTAGCTACTTAGGAAAAGAACAGTACGAAGCAGAATGTAAAACAGAAGAGAAAGACAGAAAACTTGTAAAATAGTGCTTGAAGCCTCGTCGCAATCGCGTCGAATGAAGGATCAAGAAGGACAGCCTTGCGTGGATGAATCCAATCGGGAGAGAAGAAGAATCTACTCTCCTTCCTATCAGATTATCGACTCCAGCAGCTGAGCTTCGCAAAACCAACAGACGGCAAGGGAAAAACAGTGGAAATGATGGACTGCTAGACGACTTCACGCTTTCGGATGATGATCAAACCTCCGACTTTGGCCCCCTTTTATAGTTGTTTGCAGGTGCGTTTGGGCCAAGGAGAACCATCAATCTTCAACGTCGTATATCAGAATGGATGGAGGAGAAAGAACGAATCCCTGAAAATACGGAAATTAACAGAAAAAGATCAGTCAACTTACGGTTTTCACTTGAATAATTGCGGTCACCGCAATGATTTCGCAATTCATTCGCAATGTTTATTTTTTCATTCTTTTCCTTCGGTTTTCAACCCTTTTTCTACCTATTGTGCATAAGTCCTAAATTAACTACCTTCTTCTAATTCTCATATTAAAGCATAGGTTTAGGCTAAATGCTAACAAAAACACCTAAATGTGTACATCTTCTTAAGCTAAATGGGTCCTAAATAAGTCACTTTCAGAGACTTAACAGCATGCTCATGAATATGTAGGATTATAATTAACTGACTTAAACATAGCTGAGATAATGGACATATCTGTAAATAACCCTCAGCATGTTTGTATGAATATTGACTTAACTGAAAAATCTGTGAATCCATTAAAACCATCCATTGAGCATCCACCTGTTTTAGAATTAAAACCTCTCCCCACTCACCTCAAGTATGCATATCTAGGAAGTAATGATACTTTGCCTGTGATTATTTCTTCTAAATTAAGTGAAAAGCATGAGGTTGAACTGATATGACTACTTAAGCAACATAGGAAGGCTATTGCATGGACTATTGCTGATATTAGAGGCATTAGCCCTTCTTATTGCATGCATAAGATTATATTAGAGGAAGAGCATACACCTAGAGTAGATCACCAACGTAGGTTGAACCCCTCTATGAAAGAGGTAGTTAAAAAGGAAATAATAAAATGGTTAGATGCTGGTGTGATCTTCCCCATAGCTAGTAGCCAGTGGGTGAGCCCTATACAGTGTGTACCTAAGAAGGGGGGATGACTGTGGTAGTCAATGAGAACAATGAACTGATTCCAACTAGGACTGTCACAGGATGGAGAGTTTGCATGGATTATAGGAAACTAAATAAAGAAACCAAAAAAGACCACTTCCCTCTACCATTCATTGACCAAATGTTAGATAGGATAGCTGGTAGAGCCTACTACTGCTTCTTAGACGGTTATTCAGGATATAACCAGATCACTATAGACCCTAAGGACCAAGAGAAGACTACCTTCACTTGCCCTTTTGGAACTTTTGCCTTTCGCAGAATGCCTTTTGGCTTATGCAATGCACCGACAACTTTCCAAAGGTGCATGTTGGCAATCTTCTCTGATTTGGATGAATCCATGATAGAGATATTCATGGATGATTTCTCAGTCTTTGGGGATTCATTTACAAACTGTCTAGAGAACCTAGGACAAGTCCTGGCTAGGTGTGAGGAGACCAACCTAGTCCTAAATTGGGAAAAGTGCCATTTCATGGTGGATGAAGGGATTGTCTTAGGTCATAGAGTGTCAAGGGCAGGTGTAGAGGTTGACAGGGCAAAAATTGAAATAATAGAGAAGTTGGTAGAACCTCAAAATGTCAAAGCCATTAGAAGTTTCTTAGGGCATGCCGGTTTCTATAGAAGGTTCATTAAGGACTTTTCTAAGATCTCCAAGCCTTTATGCGAGCTTCTAGAGCTAAACAAACCCTTCATCTTCTCTAGAGAATGTTTCCTAGCATGGAAGACCCTTAAGGAAGCACTAGTCATAGCCCCTATTATAGTAGGACCAAATTGGGATCTCCCATTTGAGATGTTATGTGATGCTAGTGACTATGCTGTAGGGGTTATGTTAGGACAGAAGATTGACAAGTTAACACACCCTGTATATTATGCTAGTAAGACACTTAATGAGGCACAATGCAACTACACAACCACTGAGAAGGAGATGCTAGCTGTAGTGTTTGCTTGTGAAAAATTTAGGAACTATATTGTAGGCACCAGAACGATTGTGTACACTGACCATTCTGCTTTAAAGTACCTTATGAGGAAGGCTGATGCTAAGCCTAGGTTTATTAGGTGGGTACTGCTGCTGCAAGAGTTTGATCTAGACATTAGAGATAAGAAAGGATGTGAAAATGTGGTTGCGGATCATCTTTCTAGATTGCAGCATAATTGCGAAAAAATTGCGGAAACCGCAATTTCTGATGCTTTTATTGATGAACATGTCTTTGTATTGACTCATCGTGATAACGATGAGGAACCTTGGTTTGCTGACATTGCTAACTTCCTTGCATCGCAGGTACTACCAACTTTCAAGGGAGGACAAGAGAAGAAGAGGTTCCTTCATGAAGCAAGGAAATTCATATGGGATGACCCCACACTTTACAAAACATGTGCTGACGCCTTGCTAAGGAAGTGTGTTTCAGCTGCTGAGGCGAAGTCTGTGCTGCGGCACTGCCACACAGCTCCTTATGGTGGACACTTTGGTGGCCAAAGAACAGCTGCAAAGGTATTTCAGAGCGGCTACTATTGGCCAACGATCTTCAAGGATGCCCACAACTATGCCCACAGCTGTGATGAATGCCAAAGAACAGGTAACCTCAGTCGCAAGGATGAAATGCCTCTCACCTACATCTTAGAGTTGGAGCTCTTTGATGTGTGGGGCATTGACTTCATGGGACCATTTCCCCCATCATCAGGTAACCTTTACATATTAGTGGCAGTAGACTATGTATCCAAGTGGGTAGAGGCCATAGCATGTCCCAATAATGATGCCAAAACAGTCATAAAATTCTTGCATAGGCACATTTTTACTAGGTTTGGAACACCACGTGCTATCATTAGCGATGAAGAGACACATTTCATTAACAAAGCTATGGAGAGAGTGTTGGCTAAGTATAACATCAGACATAGAGTAGCCACCCCCTATCACCCACACTCGAATGGACAGGCTGAAATTTCAAATAGGGAGATTAAGAACATCCTAGAAAAAGTGGTCAAACCCAACAGAAAGGATTGGGCGTTTAAACTCGAGGATGCACTTTGGGCGTATAGAACTGCATATAAGACACCCCTAGGTATGTCTCCTTACAGACTTGTGTATGGTAAAGCTTGTCATCTTCCATTCGAGTTAGAAATTAAGGCATTTTGGGCACTAAAAGAGTTGAATTATTGCGTGACCGATGCGGGAACGTTGCGGTCTTTGCAATTACATGAGCTTGATGAGCTTAGACATATGTCTTATGAAAATGCCAAAATGTATAAGGAAAAGACCAAGATTTGGCACGACAGTAGACTTAGGATTAAGGACTTTAAGAAAGGCCAACTTGTTTTGTTATTTAACTCACGATTGAGATTATTTCCGGGCAAACTAAAGTCCAGATGGTCAGGTTCTTTCATAATAACTAATGTGTTTGTTCATGGTGCCATCGAGATAAAGAACCTGCAGCAAGGGCAACCTTTCATGGTTAATGGTGCAAGGTTGAAGCACTACTATGAGGAAGGAGATGTAAAGACTCTCTCGGCCTTCCTGTTGACTGAAGCGTGAAATTAAGAACGAGAGAGGACGAGTGATTGCTGTGCTCGTCCAGACGGGGCTCATGCCTTAGTTTATTTTTTTCCATTTTTCCGGTTATCGTTTGTGTATATGTTTGTATGATTTTAATTACGGATTTGATGTTGATTTTATTTCTTTTTGTAGGGAATCAATAGAGGGAATCAAGGAGATTAAATCCAGCTAAAAAGATCAAGAAGATATTGGGCCAAATCAAAGATACGGTTGAGCAAAGATTGACATTTACATGCAGAAAATCTCCAACGGTCACTAGAATTGCGCTGGATTTGCAGAATCCGCAAAAATATAGCCGTTGGGATTTTTTGTGTTTTCTTTATATCCGTTAGAAGGCGCGATGATCCGTACGATTCTCCCATTATCTGAACTCCAAGAAAGCTGCTTTTCTCTTCATCTGTGATTCCTCTCTCCAAATCTCCACGATTCGACAATGGTGCTAACAAGAGCCGAACGATCTGCGTCCAAGAAAAAGGCTGATGACGCTGAAACTGCTGCGAGGGAAGCACTGCTTGCCTTGGCTGATGCTGAGGCTGCGCGCACTGAACGCCTGCCCAAACTACCTGTCTGCAAGAAGAAGTGGAAGGTAGTTACGGAGATACCTGCTGGACCCTCTGAACCAGCAGGCACACCCAAGAAGCGCAAATGGAGTATGGCTATGGCCGAAGAATAAATCAAGAAAAAGACTCCCTCTGTGGAGAGTCAAGAACTAGGCCAGCCATCCCACGAGACAGCCGAGCACAGCCCTTCACCACCTTCATCGGTTCGAAGCCCTGAGCTCTCCTCATCGCCACCAGCGCAGAGCCCTGAGCTGCCTTCATCACCGCAGAGTTCTGAGTGTACCCCACCAGCAGAGAGCCCTGAGGCATCGCCCACGTCCCCACAACCTGACCCTGAATTCCCATATGGCGAGTATCAAGAATCGACGCAGGGCAGTGGGGAAGCTGAGGAAGAAGAGGTCTTCTCTCCTTTGAGGGAAGCCAGCCCTGAGAGCCCTGCACAGAAGGATGACTCGATGGACGAGACACTGGGGGATTGCCTCCAGCAGATGACAACGAAGGCACGGTTGAAGAAGAAGGAAGCCAAGGTTTTCAAGGCCAAACGACCACGAACAAAAAAGAAGTCCAAGAAGAAGAAGAAGTCCGGGGCTGCGCCTTCATCCAAGAAGGGGAGTGACGAGCCTTCCCCAAAGAAGCTCAAGATTGAGGCTACTGAGTCAGCCAAACTGAAAGACAAGGGGAAGGCCAAGCTGTACCCTGAAGATGAGCCTCAGTCAGTGAGGTACGTGTCTTCTGACGCTGAGTCTAGAGGCCTTGAGCTGAGGAAAAGGGAGCTGCTGCACGAGAAGGGCTTCCTCGACAGACCTGCTGACCTGCCGCAATTCTTGCGCGCAGGAATTACGAATCACGGCTGGGAGGAGTTGTGCAGACCACCCAATCCAGCTTACACAAGCATGGTGTATGACTTCTACGCCAATTTGAGGAATTCTGAGGAGGGATTGTCTGTGGTCAGGGGAGTAGAAGTAGACTTCTCAGCACAGGCAATCAACGAAGCATACGGCCTCAAGGGCCAGAAACACACTGATTATTCAAGGATCGTTGATGAGCCTACAGAAGCTGTCTTGGAGGAGGCCATTCGGATCATTGGCCAGCCTGAAGCATCCTGGACCGTGTCGCGCAATGGGAGGCACACTCTCATGAGTGCCAACCTCACAGCTAAGGCGGCTGTCTGGTTTTCCTTCGTGAGAAGGAAGCTGTCCCCCGTGACCCATGAGACCACAATCAACCAGAGCAGATTGCTGCTGGTCTATGCAATCATGCGAGGTCTCACAATCAACGTGGGCGAAGTCATGTCAGCTGCCATTGCTGACTGCGCCAAGAAGGGTAAGGGTCCATTGTTCTTCCCTAATACTATTACTAAACTATGCTTGCGTGCAGGGGTCCCCATTGAGCGGATGGAACAGCAGATGGCTTACACAGGCCACTTGGAGCTGCCTACAGGCTTGAGGCTGAGAAGGAAGGGGAATATGGAGTTCGAGCTGGATAGATTGGCTGCTGCTCAGTCACTGTCCATGGCGTGCCTGATGGATCTACAGAAGAGGATGGCTCAATGGGCCACATACGCACAGGCAAGGGACAAGGAAGTTGCTGACCAACTGGGATGCATCTTCCCTGACTTTCCCACGAACCTACTGTCTCCATGGGTGCCTCCACGACCACGAGGGACTGATGATGAGGAAGATGTATGAGTGCTAGTTTGAAGAGCACTACAGGGAGTATTGCTGTTCCCTTAGAAAAATTTTAAACTGCTTTTTGTGAACCGTGTGAATTATGCTGTTTTTAGTTAACATTTTGATCTGTTTTAGTTGCTTAGTTTTAAGTTTTTAAATTGTTTAGTCTAGTTTGATGATAGCTGGTTAGGTAGATTAGTTTAGTTTCATTTGTAGAGAGCTTGAATGACTGGAAAAAGCATGCGTAGGGGCCTTAATCACTGCTATATCTGCCCTGTCTTTATTGCGAAATAATTGCGGAAACCGCAATTTTTATTACTGAATGCATGTTTTTGACTGTCCGTTTAGCTAGGCTGTGATCTGTTTAAATTCTATCTTTTGCTGCTACCATGACTACCTTATATAGCTTATCTTAAAGCATGCTGGATGAGTGTCATAGGACACCCTTTGATAGTTTAAATTAACCTCTGAAAAGTTCAGCATGCATAGCTTTAAGTCCTTCCCTGTCTGTTTTTTCAAATTTCTGCTGCTGTGATATTTACTTTTAGAATGTTCTGTCTATGCCTAGGGCTTTTAGATTCTCTTTGTCTTACCTTAGACTAGATGCTTCTAGGACAAGTTTGGGGGTGTGCCACCTCAGACACTCATTGGGGACAATGAGTAGTTTAAGTTTGGGGGAGGCCACCCTAGGCCTAGGAACATTCCTCTCTCCCTTAAAAGCATAAGCATTCTTCTTCTCCTTTACAAAAAATGATGAACTGAAAAAAAAAATGAAAAACAGAATAAAGATGGGTGTCTTTCTTAGGTTGCTGAGTAATCAGTGCCAAGTGTGTAACCCACAAGTGGCATTGCATCAAAAGGCAACCAAAGGAAAGGCTCCACCTAAGAAAGTAAAAAGGAAAAAGTAGGGAAGAAGAATGTATACCTAGGAGTTGCAACTTTGTGGCTTAGATGTCCTGTTTAAAAAAGAACTCTGATCCTCAATTAGCTGAGCACAAAGTTGTAACTTGTAGGGTTGTTTAGGGAGATGAATGTATGTCCAATGTAGTGATGCCAGGGTTTAGGTTGTTCTCTTAAAGTACTACTGTCACTGTTAATACTAAGACTGGCATGACTCTAAGGAATCCTAGGTAGCTCAAAAGTAAAAACTAGAAGCATGTACTGAGTCTGGGGTAAAACTAGGTAGAATTTGAAACCTTAGGGATAGTGGCATGATATGACAAAAGCAAGTAGATCAGTTGTAGGGAGTTAATGAAACAGTAGGAGTATTAGGCATGCGAAGTCAGAAGAAGCTAGATAAAGAGGATAGTTTTGAACTTAGAAATGTGTCACAGGACAGCACTGCTATAGATAGGAATGTAGGGGAGTCAGGAAGTGGTTAAAGAAGATGAAACAGCAGCCTAAGCAAGTCTTTAGTTTGCTTGAGGACAAGCAAAACCTTAAGTTTGGGGGTGTGTTATGTCTCCAAAAGTGACTTATTTAGGACTTATTTAGCTTAGAAAGATGCACACTCTTAGGTGTTTTTGAGAGGATTTAGCTTAAACCTATGCTTATATATGAGAATTAAGAGAAGGTAGCTAAATTAGGACTTGTGTGCAAAAGGAAAGAAAAGGAATGAAAACCGAAGGAAAAGAATGAAAAATGCACATTGCGATAGCATTGCGGAAACATTGCTGAAGCCGCAATGTTTCAAGTGAAAACCGTAAGTTGACTGATCTTTTTCTGTTAATTTCCGTTGTTTCAGGGATTCGTTCTTTCTCCTCCATCCATTTTGAAGTACGACGTTGAAGATTGATGGTTCTCCTTGGCCCAAACGCACTTGCAGATTACTATAAAAGGGGGTCAAAGTCGAGGGTTCAAGCATCATCCGAAAGCGTAGAAGTCTTCTCGCAGCTCCACTTTCACTCCTGTTTTTCTTTGCCGTCTGTTGGTTTGCGAAGCTCAGCTGTTGGAATCGATAATCTGATAGGAAGGAGAGGAGATTCATCTTCTCTCCCGATTGGATTCATCCAAGCAAAGCTGGTCTTTCTCATCCTTCAGCCGAGGCGGTTGCGACGAGGCGTCCAAGCTCATTTACATGCTTTCTGTCTTTCCTTTCTACTTTACAGCAGTGTTTAGTTGTTGTTTCTGCTCTAGTAGCTAGTTTGTTGCATTTCGTTGTTTTCTGTCGTTGTGTTACTCACTTTAAGCTTTCCTTTGTTCATTCAAACAATCAAGTAATCTAAAGCAAAATTCAGCATTTCACAGTTTCTTGCCTTTGCGCTCTACTGTTTTCCTTTACTGATTCGTCTTTAAATTCCTTCTAAGCATGTCTGTTTTATCTCTTCTTTCTGTTCTCCCTATATCCATGAGTAACTAAGTCACTTAGGGGCATGCTAAGGACAAGACTATAGGCTAAAAAACGTGAACCAAGCATGTAGGATAGCTCTCGAAGCATTGATTGTATGTAAGCTTCATCCCACGGGCAATTTCGATTGGCCATCCATTTTGTCCAAAGAACTCCTAACCTCTGGAAGGAGTAAGAGTTCAGAGTCATACACTCATGCTAGCCTTTCAAGGTAGCCAGAAAACGACCTAGGAATAGGCGTTTTCCTAGTACAAACCGTAACTTTCTGCTTTAATAAGATGCTTAAGACCTTACTTGGATATGAGTAAACTAAAGAATCTAATGCATGGAATCGGAAGATACATGAGATTGAGTGAGTTTGATGCATAGTGAGTTGATCCAGTGCTTGAGAATCGTATGAAAAAGCCTATAGAGGAGTCGTTAGTAGCCCTTGTTTCTCCATTTTACACACTTTCGCTGTTATTAAAATTGCGGTAGAATTGCTGTTTCCGCAATTCTACTACGTTTACAATTCTGTTTAGCTGTTTTCTTCTTCATTTATTAATCTCGTCTCTTTTCATTTGAGTTTGACTTTGACTTGCACTTGTTTATGTTGCTACCCTCTTCGTATTCAGTAGGAAATAGACAATTTAAAACCAATTCTACCCCATCAAATCCACCCTTTCTTTCTTAACTTTACACTTCACGAGTAGCTTATAATAAATCTCTGTGGGAAAACGAATGAAAAAATACTTACTACTTGCTATAAGATCATGTATGCTTGCATGTTCTAAGTGCTCTCTCTATCTTATTGCTTATTTATTTTAACACATTGAGCACGCAACATGAACATACAATTGTTAGTTAGCAGTTTCACTCCTCCTCCCGGGACTAAGACAAAACCTCCCAAAGACACCGGTAAAAAGGTTTGCGCCCCGAGGAAAGAGGTGTCAATTCACGAAGTGAGTAGCTCTGACGAAGACGTTGGCAGTCAGAGCAGCAACAGCGACCGCTGCTGGAAGCAGACTAAATCTCAGAAGACTAAATCTCGGAAGAGATCGAAAAAGATTATTGATGCCCCAAAGTCTCCTGAAGTTGCTGCACCTTTGGTTAGTGACTCATTCATCCTTTCTTCTTTGTATATATGTATCCCTTTAATTTTGTTCGAGCATTTTTATACGCTTATTCATTGTTATTTACTCATTTTCCTATTGTTATTTTTTCTATTTTGCAGGCGTCTTCGAGCAGACAGTCATTGATGATCGTGGCTTCTAGCCCTCCTAAACGGGCGGTTGAGGATTTGGATATTGCGACTTCAGAGGCTTCCACTTTTGTTGTTGACGACATAATTTCCAAAGCGCGTCGCGATTTTGCCTTAGCCATGTGGAAGATTGTACAACAAAAACTTGGTCGTACTCCTTTTGAGAAGGCTTCCTCCCTTGAACCTGAGATTCAGAAAATATTCGATGCCGCCTCTAAAGTTGATGCGACGAGCTTGGCATCTCTGAAGAATCTTGTGGCTGAGTACTTTCGAAATGTGGACCAAAACGAGCTACAATCTCGCTACTCTCCGTGCTTGACCTCATCTGGCAAGAATCGGGACCTGACAAAGTTGAGATGCAGCTTGGAGGGTGTCTCGTCTGGAAAAAACTTTCTGCTCGAAGAAAAGAATGTACTTCAGGACCGGTCTGAGCAGATGCTCTCGGAGATTGAAAGTCTCAAGGCCAAACTGAAGACTTTGGAGGCTGACCACGAATCACTTTCTGCACTTATTTTGGAGAAATAAGGACATTTTAATGAAAAGCAACTTGAAGAAAGCAGGATATGCGCGGAAATTAGCAACGTTGAAGATACTCCCGCTATTGGGGACGAAGGTATAGCTTCTCTAGACGTACTACGTGGCTTTCTAGAAACTGCGCGCGAAGAATTGAGGGACTTCAGATGGCTACTTTGACTCTATTTTATTTTATTTTATTAGTCGTTCATTTATTTTATTCATATTGTGATTGAATTTACAGTTTTTTATGACTGCATATAATTGAATGAAATTTAGTTTGTGACTGAACTCAAAGTATATATATATTTTTTTCTTTAAGTTGCCTACGTACCCTTAGATGGAAGGGATCAAGTCATAACGTAGTTCAGATTAATGATTTTTTTTTTCGGGTCGTTCACCTTTTAAGCTCGTGCGGGCCAGGAGCAACATGTAGTAGTTTATACTCTTACGTTAAGGAGTATTACATTTTATGCATAAAATTTCTTTAGAAACTTGCCGTTGATTGGGCCAAATCTTAATCCGTCCTGATCCACGATCTTGTATGCCCCATTTGTGTAGACTTCTTTGACAACATAGGGTTCGTCCCATTTAGGGGTGAACTTGTTCCCCGTGTGTCGCGTTGTGATAATGGGTCTTCGAACTGCAAGTACTAGATCACCAAGTTGAAATGATCGAGGCTTCAAATTTTTGTTGAAGGCCTTAGTCATTCGTGCTTGGTAGCTTTCCAAGGCTTGTTGAGCATCTAATCTTCTTTCATCGAGTGCTTCCAATTCTTGGAGACGCAATCTTGCATTCTCTTCCGTAGTTAACCCTTCTTGCACCGCCATCCTTAAGGATGGGATTTCTCTTTCCAAAGAGAGCACAGCTTCAACCCCATAAACTAGGGAATAAGGTGTGACCCCTGTAGAAGTGCGGTGGGTAGTTCGGTAAGCCCATAATGCCTCACCAATCTTTTCCTGTCAGTCTCTTTTTGACTTGGAGACCACTTTTTTCAACAAGTTGCACAATGTCTTGTTGAATGCTTCTGCCAATCCATTTGCCGGAGCGTTGTACATGGATGACTTGCATTGCTTGAACTTGAATTTCTCACATAAATTGTCCATTAGACTATTGGAAAATTGTCTTCCATTATCAGTCACGATGTGGTGAGGGATGCCGTAACGGTAAATGATGTGGGTTCGGATGAAATTCACAACAGTTTCCTTCTTTGCCTCTTTTAACGCAATCGCCTCGGCCCACCTTGAAAAATAATCTGTCCCGACGAGGATATAAAAATGTCCCGCTGAGGACTTCGGTGTTATTGGACCAACGAGGTCGAGCCCCCAAGCCTCAAAGGGCCATGAAGCTATGGTTGGGTGAAGGGGTTCTGACGGTGGGTGTATGAGGTTTGCATGAAATTGACAAGCCTCACATTTCTTTGCATACTCCATCGAGTCTTGAATCATCGTTGGCCAGTGATAACTCATTCTCTTCAACTGAAAATGAAGTTTTGGTCCCGATTGATGAGCACCACAGACCCCTGAGTGCGCTTCCTCTAATGCCTTTATCGATTCTTCTTTTCCTAGGCATCGAAGAAAAAGTCCTTCATAGGAGCGCCGATAAAGAGTTTTTGTTGCGCGCTCAGTGTGTATATAAAATGTAAATGCGAAGAGCGCTAAGATCATGCAAGCATACATGGTCTGCAGCAAGTGATAAGTATAATTTAATTCATTTTCCCACAGAGATTAAGTTTAGTGACTAACGATTTGGTGCGTTAGATTAGATAAGGTAACTTAAATTGGATAGATTTTGGGTTGAGGTACAGGAATATAAAAGATGCAAGAAGAATGTAAACATAAATGCAAAGCTAGCAAAGAGGTAAAGTCATAATGTGGAAAAGTAGAATTGCGGTTCTTGCAATAATCTAGCAATAAATTAGCAACGATTTTAATGTAAAGTAAGGCAGCAAGGTCGACTTAAGAATCATCTATAGGCATTTAACTATGATCATTCAACAGTAGATTAGCATCTCATGCATCGTCTTAGCTAGTTCTCATGCATCTTCTGATTACATGCATTAGTTTCTTAGATTACTTCTGTCCAAGTAAAGCTAACAACCTAATCATAAACACATGCTAATAAACGTGCTAGGAGAACGCCTATTCCTAGGTCATTTTCTGATTACCATAAAAGGCTAACATGAATGGATGACTCTGAATTCTTACTCCTTCCGGAGGTTAGGAATTCTTTAGACAAAATGGATAGCCGGTCGAAATTGCCCGTGGGATGAAGATCACATACATTCAACGCAATCATGCTACTCTACATGCTGAATTCTTATGCTTCTAGCCTACAGATTCCCCTTTAGCAGACCTCTCTTAGATTAGTTACTCATGGTTTTCGAAGAACTAGGGGAGATGGATTGATTGAACATGAATTGAAGAACTCAACAAACCTAGTTGATTGATATATAATTAAATGAAGAACTCAACAAAACAACAAATTGATTAAGGGATGACAAAATGAAGAACTCAATAAACCAATTGATTACTCTTTTAAGAAAGAAATTCATATAATAATTCGTAAACAAACATATGTCAATCCGGAAGCAACAATGAAAGGGAAAAGCAATAAATGATTCAGAACAACATTTAGAGGAAGCAGAAATTAAATTGGAAAGCGATAAAGGAAAGAAGTAAAGGAAAACTGTTAATTACGTGAGGATCTTCCAAGTCGTGAATCGCCTCGGATGAAGGGGAAGATTAGCTGATCTTGGGGATAAATTCAATCAGAAGAGAAGATGCATCTTCTCTTCTTCCTCTCGAATTATCAACGCCAAAGGCTTTGTTTCTGCGATCCAACAACCGGGGGAAAAAGATTTCGTCTTCGAGTTCTTCACTATTGAGTTGTGTTTGAATTGAGGGGAATTCAATTGCTTTGATCCTTCATTTAACTCTCTTTATATAGCCTCTAGGTGGTTGCAAAAGGTTGCTCAATAATTGTGGATCACCATTCAATTTTGTGAGGTAGTCAAGCTTGACATGTGGCAGCAGCAGGGAGAGTTGACTACTGGGAAAACTCAGTCAACAAAGACTGTTGACTGGAAAAAAATGCAGCAGCAAAGACTGTTTTATTGCGAGCTCCGCAATTTTTCAGCAATGTTCCTGCAATGTACATTTTAGCTTTTTTTACATCATTTTGCATTCTTTTTCTTTTCTTTTCCAAATAAGCCTTAATTTAGCATCATTTCTCAAATTCTCGCATTTAAGCACACATTAAGCTAACTCTTAACAAAAACACTCAAGAATGTACAAGATTTTAAGGTAAATATAGCCCTAAATAATGTACTTTTGGCGAGGTAACACACCCCCAAACTTGAGTTATTGCTCGTCCTCGAGCAATATAAAGGCTTACTTTGGCTGCTAAATCTTGTCTTTCACACTCTACCTAGCTGACTTGCTGACTTCCCTAGGCTTACTATCAAAGGCACTGATGTCCTGTGACACTCTTCTAAGTTCAAACTAGCTTCATATTCTGCCTATTCTGATTTCCCTTGCCTTTAAAACCTTCTGTTTTTACTAACTTCCTACCTTATGGCTTATCTGCCTACGTCATTGGGCTCATTGTGCAGTTATCCTTAAACTTTCAAATTCTCCCTAGTTTTAACTTAGACTCAGTACATGCTTCTAATGTTTTTATTTTTGAATTACCTAGGATTCCTTAAAGTCATTCCAGGCTTAGCACACACGAGTATCAGAGTTCCGTATCCATAGAACAAACTAAGCCCTGACATCACTGTGTTGGATAGACACTCATCTCCCTTAACATACCTTCAAGCTACAGCCCTGTGTTTAGAAAACTAAGGATCAGAGTTCAATTTCACAGGACATCTAAACACTTAGGTCGTAGCTCTTTGGCACACATTCTTCTTCCTTGGTTTTACTTTTCCTTTTTTCTCTTTTGGCAAAGTCTTCTCTTTGAATTGTCTTTTGATGCAGTGCCACTTGTGGGTTACACAAATGGCCCTGATTACTCAGCATCCTTGGAGAGAGACAGTACCCTTTACTTTTCTTTTGCTTTCTTATTCATTTTTTTTTAGAAGAAGAATGTCTATTTTTCAAAGGAGAGAGGAGTGTTCCTAGGCCTAGAGGTTGTCTCCCCCAAACTTAAACTTCTCATTGTCCCCAATGAGAGTCTGAAGTGGCACACCCCCAAACTTATCTTAGAAGCATCTAGTCTAAATAAAAACCAGACAGACTTAAAACTCCTACGGATGGAATGACCCTCATAGTGCAGATAACTCAACAGCAGAAATTTACTAAAACCAACATGGTAAGGTCTAACAAAGGTACATGCTCAGCAATTCATGAAGCTAATTAGAACTAACAAAGGTGTACTTGACACTCATCCAGCATGCTCAATAGACATACTACCTATGGACATCAGTAATGCAGCCAAATCATGAGATTTAAAGACATACAACCCATCAGAAAGTCATACACCAGCATGCTTAAACTAACAAAATATTGCGGTGTCCGCAAAGAATTCGCAATGATTCCAACAGAGCAGTTTTAACTGTGATCAAGGCTCCTAGCATGCGATATTCGTTCATAAACAACTACAGAAAATAGCAAAATTATCTAAGCTACCTAAGCATACGACATTAAACTAAACTAAACTACTCTACTTAGGCAAATTAAGAATTTAAAACAGAACAAACAGTTGATATTGGTGGGGTAACAGGTCACAGAAAAGCATATTTTTTCTTGTTTTTTAGAGGAATCAGAAATACTCCCTCGAATGCCGTTTAAAAATCTCCAATTGCCACGTTCCTAAATCACAAAAAACAAACTTAATTAAAGCTAGCAATAACAATACTGTAATCAATCTACAAGAAAAACAATAACGAAAGACTATCTATTCCATATTCCTCTAATGATTGAGCATAATGATCATTCCATTAAACGCCCTTGCTCATCCTTTCTTGACTAGCTTCTTAGGCTTCGGATAAGAGGAAGGCTGAGAGTGTTTTCACATCTCCCTCCTCATAGTAGTGCTTCAATCTAGCACCATTCACCATGAACGACTGTCCTTGATTCAGATTTCGAATTTCAATAGGACCATGAATAAATACATTAGTAATCACAAAAGGACCTGACCAACGAGACTTAAGTTTGCCAGGAAATAATCTAAGTCGTGAATTGAATAGCAAAACATGCTGGCTCTTTTTGAAGTCCTTAATCCTAAGTCTACTATCATGCCAAATTTTAGTCTTTTCCTTATACATTTTAGCATTTTCATATGACATGTGTCTTCGTTCATCCAACTCATGCAATTGCAGAGACCGCAATGTTCCCGCATCGGTTACGCAAAAAGTTCAATTCTTTTAAAGCCCCAAAAGGCTTTGTTTTCTAATTCAAAGGGAAGATGACATGCTTTTCCATAAACTAGCCTATAGGGGGACATTCCTAAAGGTGTTTTATATGCAGTTCTATATGCCCATAGTGCATCATCAATTCATGCTAAATGACTATGATTGTTGGCACATATAAATATTTCATTCCCAAAATAAACTACTCCTAACATACGAAATCTAAGCAAAGCATGATAAAATCCTAATTTAAGAGTTTAGGGATCAAAAATCTCCCTTGTCAATCTGCCTCATATGGATATTCTTCAATGTTTCGAGGCATCACTTCTGCTTCTTTAAGATACTTAAGTCTTGATTTACGGGGTCGGACATTCTGCCACATCTTAAAATTGTTGATTCTTTCAAAGAGACTGCATGTTATAACATTCCAAGGTTTGTACTTTATGTGCGTTGGTACAACATAGGTTTGATGCGATGAGACTTCTTTTTTTGGCACATCTCTTTCGAACTCCTTCAGCTGGAGCATTTGTGGTGGTGGTGGCTCAGCTCTTTCATTGGTGGAGAAGCTTGCTGCAACCTCAAACATTTCAAGTTCTTGTTCCTCAAGCAGCGCATTAGTCTCTTTGGCCTCATCCAACACAATTTCATTTTTCTCAACTTTTACCAACTCTCCCAATTCATATGGAGATTCCATTGGATCACTCTTCTTAGATTCGAAGGTAACAAATGAGTCATCATCATAAAAATCAAACATTTGAGGGTATGGTGGTGGTGACACATAGGTAGGCAAATCAGGTTGCCTAATGACAGGGGGGCCTAGGAATCTCTTCTGGTTCCTCAATGATAGGTTCCAGCCTTACCCTTGTTGTGCTTGGTTGTATTTGATCAAAGTTAGGCAGAGAATCCAGTGGAGCACTAGACTCTTCGTTCTCTACTCTCTTTGGTGCTTCTCTGCTGTTGATCACCAATGGCCTTCCACTTCGGAGTTCAATAGCTTGAACTTGTTCCTTACCATCCATTCTTGAAGTTTCTGTGTCTGCAGGCAGTCTGCCTTGGGGCCTATTCTTCAGCTCGTTCGCCAACTGCCCGATTTGAGTCTCTAAGCTTCTCAAGGTTGTTTGCTGGCTCAGCAAAGTTGCATCATTCTTTGCTATGTATTCCTTCAGCAAGTTCTCCACTGATGTTCCCATCGGTTGATTGTTGACATATTGTTCCTGATATGGGGGTTGACTAGTTTGTTGGTGTTGAGTGAAACCAGGTGCTCCACTCGGTCTTGATTGATTTTGCGTTTGGCTTGTGCTTTGTTGTCCACCCCAAGAGAGATTTGGGTGGTTTCTCCAACCAGCGTTATATGTATTTGAATAGGGGTTGTTCCTTGGTTGTTGTTGACTTCCAACATAGCACACCGAAGATGGATTAGCAGGGCAATAGTCATACATATGCCCTTCCCCACAGAATCCACAAACTAGTGGCTCACCTTGGTTGGCTATTGTTGTGCTTGTTGAAACAGCTGCCACTGTGTTGACACTTTGTTGAATATTGGGTTGAGTCATTTGCTTCACCAGGTTGGTCAGAGCATTGATTTGGCTGCTCATTGCACTAAGTGCATCCATGTATTGAGCCTTCCTTTTGTTTGGCTCCACAGGATCGTCTGACCATTGACAATGTGATGTTGAGATTTTCTCCAAAATCTCATAGGCTTCGTTATAGCTCTTTGATAGCATCGAACCTCCAGCTGAGGAATTCAAGACTTGCCTCGTGCTTGGGTTGCATCCTTTGAAGAATACTTCAATCTGGATACACCATGGAATGCCATGGCGTGGACATTTGAGTAGAAGATCTTTGAATCTGATCCAAGCTTCATGCAGTGATTCATTTTCGGCTTGCTTGAACTTGATGATGTCAACACGAAAGTCAGAGTTCCTATCTGGAGGGAAGTATTTTACTAGGAATTTTTCAGCAAGGCCTGTCCAATTGACAATTGATCCAGAGGGGAAAGAGTTCAGCCACGTCTTGGCCTTGTCTCTTAATGAATATGGAAAAAGGTAAAGTCTCAAGGCCTCTTGAGACACTCCTGGGATGACAAAGGTGTCACTTACTCCCAGGAAGTTTCTCAAGTGGTTGTGAGGGTCTTCATTTTCCACTCCAAAGAATTGTCCAACTGTGGACAACATTTGAAACATGACAGGTTTTAACTCGAATGAGTGAGCTGTAATCTCGGGGCGTATGATGCTCGGATTAAGCTCCTCAGGCATTGGTACAAGGTATGATAGAATAGCACTATCCTTATCATTCGCAATTTCAATGGGGTTGCGAATGATAGGTGCTCGGTTTGGTGCTTCTTCTGCTCTATCCATTTCAGCTTGTTGAGATTGCGCTGACTCTGCGTGGTCCGCAATGTGTTGAATTACAGGTTGTTTTGGCTGTTTAAAAAGGCATTTCTTAATTTTGTTTCTGGCCCTTAAAGTCCTTTCGGGTTCAGGATCAAATTCTAGATTGTGATTTGGAAACTCATTCATAAACCAGCTTTGTTGGTACCTGTAAATGCAAAAGATTAGCTCCAATATATTAAGTTCTTCTAAAATAACACAAATCGTGTTTACTAAACAAAATCCCCGGCAGCGGCGCCAAAAACTTGTTGCGCGCTTAGTGTGTATATAAAATGTAAATGCGAAGAGCGCTAAGATCATGCAAGCATACATGGTCTGCAGCAAGTGATAAGTATAATTTAATTCGTTTTCCCACAGAGATTAAGTTTAGTGACTAACGATTTGGTGTGTTAGATTAGATAAGGTAACTTAAATTGGATAGATTTTGGGTTGAGGTACAGGAATATAAAAGATGCAAGAAGAATGTAAACATAAATGCAAAGCTAGCAAAGAGGTAAAGTCATAATGTGGAAAAGTAGAATTGCGGTTCTTGCAATAATCTAGCAATAAATTAGCAACGATTTTAATGTAAAGTAAGGCAGCAAGGTCGACTTAAGAATCCTCTATAGGCATTTAACTATGATCATTCAATAGTAGATTAACATCTCATGCATCGTCTTAGCTAGTTCTTATGCATCTTCCGATTACATGCATTAGTTTCTTAGATTACTTCTGTCCAAGTAAAGCTAACAACCTAATCATAAACACATGCTACTAAACGTGCTAGGAGAACGCCTATTCCTAGGTCATTTTCTGATTACCATAAAAGGCTAACATGAATCGATGACTCTGAATTCTTACTCCTTCCGGAGGTTAGGAATTCTTTAGACAAAATGGATGGCAAGTCGAAATTGCCCGTGGGATGAAGATCATATACATTCAATGCAATCATGCTACTCTACATGCTGAATTCTCATGCTTCTAGCCTACAGATTCCTCTTTAGCAGACCTCTCTTAGATTAGTTACTCATGGTTTTCGAAGAACTGAGGAAGATGGATTGATTGAACATGAATTGAAGAACTCAACAAACCTAGTTGATTGATATATAATTAAATGAAGAACTCAACAAAAGAACAAATTGATAAAGGGATGACAGAATGAAGAACTCAATAAACCAATTGATTACTCTTTTAAGAAAGCAATTCATATAATAATTCGTAAACAAACATATGTCAATCCGGAAGCAACAATGAAAGGGAAAAGCAATAAATGATTCAGAACAACATTTAGAGGAAGCAGAAATTAAATTGGAAAGCGATAAAGGAAAGAAGTAAAGGAAAACTGTTAATTGCGTGAGGATCTTCCAAGTCGTGAATCGCCTCGGATGAAGGGGAAGATTAGCTGATCTTGGGGATAAATTCAATCAGAAGAGAAGATGCATCTTTCTCTTCTTCCTCTCGAATTATCAACGCCAAGGGCTTTGTTTCTTCGATCCAACAACCGGGGGAAAAAGATTTCGTCTTCGAGTTCTTCACTATTGAGTTGTGTTTGAATTGAGGGGAATTCAATTGCTTTGATCCTTCATTTAACTCTCTTTATATAGCCTCTAGGTGGTTGCAAAAGGATGCTCAATAATTTTGGATCACCATTCAATTTTGTGAGGTAGTCAAGCTTGACATGTGGCAGCAGCAGGGAGAGTTGACTACTGGAAAAACTCAGTCAACAAAGACTGTTGACTGGAAAAAAATGCAGCAGCAAAGACTGTTTTATTGCGAGCTCCGCAATTTTTCAGCAATGTTCCTGCAATGTACATTTTAGCTCTTTTTACATCATTTTGCATTCTTTTTCTTTCCTTTTCCAAATAAGCCTTAATTTAGCATCATTTCTCAAATTCTCGCATTTAAGCACACATTAAGCTAACTTTTAACAAAAACACTCAAGAATGTACAAGATTTTAAGGTAAATATAGCCCTAAATAATGTACTTTGGGCGAGGTAACAGTTTCCTTGTAGTAGATGAATCGAGCACTTCTTCTACGTATATCGGCCTTACGCCGGGACTCTGTGGGAAGCTATCCATGTTGTAGATAATCTACAATCGGTTGTCGCCAATCCTCTTCCTCAATCACATAGACTGATATTACGTTTGCTTCTTGAATTTCAATTTCAGTCGGCGGTACAACTAATTTTTGACAAATCGGGACGTTCAACACTTCACTTTCTGAGACAGTCAGGGCTGTGGCCAAGTTTGCTAATGCATCTGCCTTTGCATTTTCAGCTCTTGGAATATGCTCTATCGTCATATTGTCAAAGCTCTCTAAGAGTTGTCTTGCATAATTAAAGTAAGGTATTAAATCTTGATGCTTCACCTCATATTGGAGCAATAACTGATTAATTATCAGCTTTGAATCTCCGTAGATCTCAATGTAGTTCACTCTCATTTCTATTGCTATTTGAAGGCCCATAATGAGTGCTTGATATTCAGCAACATTATTCGAACATACCTCTTCAAATGTGAAGCTATACGACAACATGTGTTTTTCAGGGGTAATAAATACTATACCCGCTCCTGCGCCATATCTTCGAGTTGCACCGTCAAAATACATAATCCAAGGTTCAGCAATTTGAACGTAGAAGATTTCTTCGTCGGGCAGGTCGTCAGATAATTTCCAGTCTGACGGCACTGGATGGTCTGCCAAGAAATCAGCCAAGGCTTGCCCCTTCACCGCCTTTTGCGGAACATAAACAATGTCATACTGTTGTAGTAAGATTGCCCACTTTGCCAATCGACCTGAGATAATTGGTCTAGACAGAACATACTTGATTGGGTCGGCCTTAGCCACCAAATGCACTGTGAATGCCTGCATATAATGCCTCAACTTGTCAATGGCGAAGAAGAGCGAAAGGCACATCTTTTCAATGGGTGAATAATTCAATTCTGCCCCATTGAGAGTTCTACTTATGTAGTAGAGGGTGCATTCTTTACCCTTCTCACTTTCTTGTGCAAGCAATGCCCCAAGTGACCTTTCTTGCGCGGTGATGTAGAGTATTAGTGGTTTTCCTGTTATGGGGGCACCCAGAACAGGTGGATTAAGCAAATATTCCTTTATACTGTTAAAAGCAGTTCGACATGCTTCGTCCCATTCGAAGGTCGTGTCTTTCCTCATCAATCTCTGAAATGGTTGGCATCGACCCGCCAGATTGGAGATGAACCTCCTGATATAAGCTGGTCGTCCTTGGAGACTTCTTAGCTCATGTAAGTTTCGCGGCTCTGGCATTTTTTGAATGGCGTCGATCTTAGATTGATCAATCTCGATCCCTCGATGCTTTACAACGAAACCAAGGAACTTCCCTGAGGTTACACCGAATGCACACATTTGAGAGGGTTCATCTTCAACTGATATTTCCTCAAACGCTCAAAAACCACCTTAAGATCCTCCAAGTGATCCTGTCACTTTTTAGTCTTGACCACGAGATCGTCGGCGTAGCACTCGACATGTTTATGCAGCATATCATCGAAGATCTTTTGCATGGCACGTTGATAAGTTGCGCTGGCGTTCTTTAATCCGAAGGGCATTACCTTGTAACAGTATATCCCTTTTGGAGTCCGGAACGTTGTTATCTCCTCATCATTGAGGTCCATTCGAATCTGGTTGTATCCCGATGATCCATCCATGAAAGACAAAGCTTCATGCCTGGTGGTAGCATCAACCATGAGTTCAGTGATGGGCAATGGGAAGTCATCCTTCGGACATGCGTTATTCAGATCGCGAAAGTCAACGCATACCTGGAGTTGCCCGTTCTTCTTTCTGACGGGGACAATGTTTGAAATCCACGTTGGGTACTTCACTTCGCGAATGAAGTTTGCTTCAATTAACTTATTGACTTCACTTTCAATTTGAGGAATGAGTTCTGGCCTGAAACGTCGTTGAGCCTGTTTTATTGGTCGATACCCATCTTCAATAGCGAGACGATGTACTGCTACTTTTGGATCAAGTCCCGGCATCTCCTTATACGACCAAGCAAAGACGTCCTTGTATGCGATGAGCAAACTCAAGTACTCGCATTCCTCTTCACTGGAAAGTGATGCACTTATAAAGATTGGACGTGGTTCTTCCGTCGTACCAAGATTAACCTCTTTTAGTTCATCAACTGTTGGTTGACTTCCATCTTCGAGTGGCAATGGTGCCTTTTTAACATCCTCTTCAGATATCTCGGCCTTCGTTTCTTCCTCGGCAGTAATATGGTAACAAGAGGCTTCACCCCCATTCTTCACTGCACATTTGCTTGCAGGGTTGATGATGATGACATTGCGTCGTTTAACCTTCAGTGCACCATCCGTATTCACAGTAACAAAATTTTTTCTTTTCATTCGTGAGGGAACGATACTGCGGATTTCTTTATCGCTTTTTGTCTTACTAGACTCTTTATTGTTCAAAGTCTCTCGAGCCTCTTCATGTAGGAGGCGATCAAAAATGGAAGTGGATGAAAGTTTCTTATCCCTCTTTGTAGTCACACTTAATATTTGCAACGCTGACGTTCGTGAGAGAGGTTTATCAGGCAACGTATTTTCTTTCTCATCTGTCGGCATACTCAATCTTTGAAATGCTGACTTCTGTGAGAGGGGTTTAGTGGACGGTGTGTTTTCTTTTTTATCTCCTGGCTTACTCAACTTTTGAAATGCTGATTGCCGTGAGAGAGGTTCAGTGGACAGCGTGTTTTCTTTTTTATCTACCGACTTACTCAACCTTTGAAAGAAGAAAGATCTGATGGGATTAGATGTTGAGTGCGGACTGTCCTCTTCTGTCACAGCCGCCTCCAATCGCTGAAAGGCTGAAGCGCGCGTAGCTGGCGACTTGATGCGCTTAAAGATAGAGATCCTGGGTTTGACAACTTCCTCTTCTTTTGAGTTGTCTACCTCCTTAGTCGTTATGTTATTACTGTTTACCACTTTCTCTTTCCCTTTTCGGGTTATACGGACTGGTTCAGGCGACTTATATCCAAGCCCCTTTCTTGATGCCGGTATAGGATATCCCTCCTTTAGGAGCTTCTTCTGTGTCGAAGAAAGCTCTGACCTGCCCTCGAGGATTTTCAGGCCCTTGAACTCAGTGTGAGTTGTGAAGTCATATCCTGCCTTTGCTAGCAGTTTATATGCCTTGGGATCGTATCCTTCTTTCGTTCGTTTCTCCGGCAGGACCATCCCTTTCTGAGTCTCTTTGGACTTCGTGACCTCTTGTTTCGTTATCTTCGTAAGAGGGGTGACAAAGTTTTCCTTAAGAATCTTAATGTCACCAACTTTCAAACTTTTCGCACATTCCGCAAACGGCGATTCACCCTTCTTACGCCGAGACAAAGGAACATAGCGCAGAATAGAAGGGTTCGAACTTTTCTCGTCTTTCAAGGCCTTAGCCTTCGTAGGGCTGACGAATGTCTTGCTTTCTCAAAACTTGGGAACATTTTCTTCTTTGATTGATTCTTTCCCTGCGCAAGTCTTCTGCTCCCCGCTGATCAAAGGGATTTCTTTTGGCATTATTTCCTCTATGTTGCTGTTATTTATATAAAACTTGGTGTTACGTCTCCAAAAGTGACCTTTTTAGGACCTAATTATCTTAGAAAGATGTTCACTCTTAGGTGTTTTTGATAGCATTTAGCCTAAACTTATGCTTAAATATGAGAATTAGAAGAAGGTAGCTAAATTAGGACTTAAGTACAATAGGAAAGAAAAGGGTTGAAAACCGAAGGAAAAGAATGAAAAACAAGCATTGCGATAGCATTGCGGAAACATTGCGGACACCGCAATGTTTCAAGTGAAAACCGTAAGTTGACTGATCTTTTTCTGTTAATTTCCGTGATTTCAGGGATTCGTTCTTTCTCCTCCATCCATTCTGAAGTACGACGTTGAAGATTGATGGTTCTCCTTGGCCCAAATGCACCTGCAGATTACTATAAATAGGGGTCAAAGTCGAGGGTTCAAACATCATCCGAAAGCGTAGAAGTCTTCTCGCAGTCCAACTTTTCTCCTGTTTTCCTTTGCCGTCTGCTGGTTTGCGAAGCTCAGCTGTTGGAATCGATAATCTGATAGGAAGGAGAGGAGATTCTTCTTCTCTCCTGATTGGATTCATCCAAGCAAGGCTGACCTTTCTCATCCTTCATTCGAGGCGGCTGCAACGAGACATTCGAGCTGTTTTACTGCTTTTTGCTCTTCATTTCCATTTTCCAGCTTTGTCTTGTCGTTGTTTCCTTTCTAGTAGCTAGATTAGACTATTTCATTGTGTTCTGTCTTGCTGTTATTTACTTTAAAGCTTTCATTTGTTGAGTCAAACAATCAAGTAATCAAATCTCAATTCTTCATTTCACAGTTTCTCGCCTTTGCACTCTACTGTTTTGCCTTACTGTTTTGTCCTTAAATTCCTCCTAAGCATGTCTGTTTCATCTCTTATTTCTGTTTACCTTATATCCATGAGTAGCTAAATCACTTAGGGGCATGCTAATGACAACACTTTAGGCTAAAAAACGTGAACCAAGCATGTAGGATAGCTCTCGAAGCATTGATTGTATGTAAGCTTCATCCCACGGGCAATTTCGATTGGCAATCCATTTTGTCCAAAGAACTCCTAACCTCTGGAAGGAGTAAGAGTTCAGAGTCATACTATCATGCTAGCCTTTCAAGGTAACCAGGAAACGACCTAGGAATAGGCGTTTCCCTAGTACAAACCATATTTTTCTGCCTTAACAAGATGCTTAAGACCTTACTTGGACATGAGTAAACTAAAGAATCTAATGCATGAAATCGGAAGATACATGAGAATGAGATAGTTTGATGCATAGAGAGTTGATCCAATGCTTGAGAATCGTGAGAAAAAGCCTATAGGATAGTCGTTAGTAGCCCTTAATTCATCATTTTACACACTTTCGCTGTTATCACAATTGCGGTAAAATTGCTGTTTCCGCAATTCTGCTAAGTTCCGATTCTGTCTAGCTGTTTTTGTTTTCATTTATTAATCTCGTCTCTTCTCATTTGAGTTTAGTTTTAACTCGCACTTGTTTATGTTGCTACCCTCTCCGTATTCAGTAGGAAATAGACAATTGAAAACCAATACTACCCCATCAAATCCACCCCTTCTTTCTTAACGTTACACTTCATGAATAGCTTATAATAAGTCTCTGTGGGAAAACGAATGAAATAGACTTACTACTTGCTATAAGACCATGTATGCTTGCATGTTCTGAGTGCTCTCTCTACCTTATTACTTATTCATTTTAACACATTGAGCACGCAACAAGTTTTTGGCGCCGCTGCCGGGGACTTATTTAAGTGAAAACGAAGTTTGTTAAGTTTGGAACACCAAGTTTATTGCCTATTGAAGCTGATCTGTTTCATTTCTTTTGTAGGTACTATTGGGTTAGTTTATGAGTGAGCCTTCAAGTGGTGATCTAGAGTTCAATCCTGAGCCTGAGAGATTACTTAGGGCCAGAAATAGAGCCAAGAAACGTCTCTTTAACCAACCCTCTATACCTCAAGTAATTGCGGGAACCGCAATTCCTCCGCAATTGTCTCAAGAAGAAATGGAAGAGATAGTTCCAAATCAGGTACCTGTCATTCGCAATCCCATCGAAATAGCGAATGACAAGAATAGTGCCATCCTCTCATATTTAGTACCTATGCCTGGGGAGCTGAACCCCAGCATAATCCATCCTGAAATCACTGCCCACTCATTCGAGTTAAAGCCAGTGATGTTCCAAATGTTGTCCACTGTGGGACAATTCTTTGGAGTGGAAAATGAGGACCCCCACAACCATCTTAGGAACTTCTTAGGAGTCAGTGACACATTCCTCATCCCTGGAGTTTCCCAAGAAGCCTTGAGGCTATACCTTTTCCCTTACTCTTTGAGGGACAAAGCCAAAACATGGTTGAACTCATTACCCTCTGGATCTGTTCGCAACTGGACAGACTTAGCAGAAAAATTCCTAGTCAAATACTTCCCACCTGATAGGAATTCTACCTTTCGTGATGACATAATCAAGTTCAAACAAGCTGACACTGAGTCTCTTCACGAAGCTTGGACAAGGTTTAAAGATCTTCTTCTTAAATGTCCACACCATGGCATCCCATGGTGTATCCAAATAGAGGTCTTTTTCAAAGGATGCAACCCCAACACTAGACAAGTCTTAAACTCATCTGCTGGAGGTTCCATGTTGTCCAAGAGTTACAACGAGGCCTATGAGATCTTGGAGAAGATCTCAGCATCTCACTGTAGGTGGTCAGATGATCCAGTTGAGCCAACTAGAGCTCAAGACAAGGATGCTCTAAGTGCAATGAGCAGCCAAATAAATGCCCTGACCAACCTAGTTAAGCAAATGGCTCAAGCCAATCTCCAAACAAGTGTCAACACCGCCACAGCCATGTCAATGGGCACCCAACCAAGTCAAGGTGAGACACTTGTATGTGGATTCTGTGGGGAAGGGCACCTGTATGAATACTGCCCTGGGAATCCAGCCTCAGTCTGCTATATTGGAAGTCAGCAGCAGCCTAGGAACAACCCCTATTCCAATACTTACAACCCTGGTTGGAGGAACCACCCAAACCTGTCATGGGGTGGCCAACAGAATACTAACCAAAATCCTAACCAACCTAGACCGAGTGGAACACCTGGTTTCACTCCTCAACATAACCAATCAATGTATCAAAAACCTTACAGCCAACCTGTAGGATCTTCTGTAGAAAACCTACTCAAGGAATACATAGCCAAAAATGACGCTACTTTGCAAAGTCAGCAAGCCACCCTTAGGAGCCTAGAGAACCAAATAGGCCAGTTAGCCAATGAACTCAAGAGTAGGCCCCAAGGTAGACTCCCTGCTGACACTGAAGTGCCAAGGAGAGATGGTAAAGAACAAGTTCAAGCAATTGAACTTAGAAGTGGTAGACCATTGGTAAGCAACACCAAAGACACACCAAAGAGAGTAGAGAACACTGAGTCTAGTGCTCCACTAGAGTCTCTGCCAAACCAAGGTCCACCACCAACTAGCACATCAGGAGCCAGGCTAGAGCCAATTATTGAGGAGATAGAAGAAATTCCAAGACCTCCACCTATCCTAAGGCGACCTGAAGTGCCTGCATATGTGCCAACACCTCCATATCCTCGAAGGCTTAAGAAGAAGCAGGAACAGGAAGTGCATTTTAATAAATTCTTAGAAATTCTTAAGCAAGTGCATGTCAACATTCCTTTTGTAGAAGTTTTACAGTCTATGCCTTCCTATGTAAAGTTTTTGAAAGATATTATTACTAACAAAAAAATAATTGGTGAGTTTGAAACAGTAAATCTCACTGAGGAGTGCAGTGCCATCCTCCAGAACAAGCTGCCCAAGAAGGAGAAGGATCCTGGTTCCTTCACCTTACCTGTAGAACTTGGAGGCAAGCACGTGGGCAGAGCGCTTTGTGACCTGGGCGCCAGCATAAACCTCATGCCCCTATCACTATTCCGCCAGTTGGGAATAGGAGAAGCACGTCCAACCACTGTCACTTTACAACTAGCAGACAGATCCATTGCATACCCTAAGGTAAAATTGAGGATATTCTAGTGAAAGTTGACAAATTTATTTTCCTTGCAGATTTCATTATCCTGGATTATGAAGCAGACAAGGAGGTCCCCATCCTATTAGGCAGACCATTTCTTGCCACAGGTAGGGCCCTGATCGACGTCCAAAAAGGTGAGCTCACTATGGGGGTTCATGATGAAGAGGTGAAATTTAGTGTGTATAAAGCTTTAAGGTATCCCTCTGACCTTGAATCCTGTGCTAGCATGGACGTTGTCGATTCTTTAATGGACGAACAATTAGAGCATGAACTGTTGACTAAGCATGCTAATAACTATGTAGGATTAGAATTGACTGACTTAAACATAGCTGAGATAATGGACATATCTGTAAATAACCCTCAGCATGTTTGTATGAATATTGACTTAACTGATAGAGCCTTGAATCCTTTAAAGCCATCCATTGAGCATCCACCTGTATTAGAATTAAAACCTCTCCCCACTCACCTCAAGTATGCATATTTAGGGAATAATGAGACTTTGCCTGTAATTATTTCTTCTAAGCTAAGTGAACAGCATGAGGTCGAATTAATATTACTACTTAAGCAACATAGGAAGGCTATTGCATGGACTATTGCTGATATTAGAGGCATTAGCCCTTCTTATTGCATGCATAAGATTATACTAGAGGAAGAGCACACACCTAGAGTAGATCATCAACGTAGGCTGAATGCTTCTATGAAAGAGGTAGTTAAGAAAGAAATAATAAAATGGTTAGATGCTGGTGTGATCTTCCCCATAGCTAGTAGTCAGTGGGTAAGCCCTATACAATGTGTACCTAAAAAGGGTGGGATGACTGTGGTAGTCAATGAGAACAATGAACTGATTCCAACTAGGACTGTCACAGGGTGGAGAGTATGTATGGATTATAGGAAGCTAAATAAAGAGACCAAAAAAGACCATTTCCCTCTACCCTTTATTGACCAAATGTTAGACAGGATAGCTGGTAGAGCCTACTACTGTTTCTTAGACGGTTATTCAGGTTATAACCAGATCACTATAGACCCTAAGGATCAAGAGAAGACCACCTTCACTTGCCCTTTTGGAACTTTTGCCTTTCGCAGAATGCCTTTTGGCTTATGCAATGCACCGGCAACTTTCCAAAGGTGCATGTTGGCAATCTTCTCTGATTTGGATGAGTCCATGATAGAGATATTCATGGATGATTTCTCAGTCTTTGGGGATTCCTTTACCAACTGTCTAGAGAATTTAGGACAAGTCCTGGCTAGATGTGAAGAGACTAACTTAGTCCTTAATTGGGAGAAGTGTCACTTCATGGTAGATGAGGGGATTGTCTTAGGTCATAGAGTGTCAAGGGCAGGTGTTGAGGTCGATAGGGCCAAAATTGAGATCATAGAGAAGTTGGTAGAGCCTCAGAATGTCAAGGCCGTTAGAAGTTTCTTAGGGCATGCTGGCTTCTACAGAAGGTTCATTAAGGACTTTTCTAAGATAGCCAAACCTCTGTGTGAGCTTCTAGAGATAAATAGGCCATTCATCTTCTCTAAGGAATGTTTAGTAGCTTGGCAAACCCTTAAGAAAGCACTAGTCACAGCACCTGTTATAGTAGGGCCAGATTGGGATCTCCCATTTGAGATGTTATGTGATGCTAGTGACTATGCTGTAGGGGTTATGTTAGGACAGAAGATTGACAAGCTAACACACCCTGTATACTATGCTAGTAAAACCCTGAATGAGGCTCAATGTAATTATACAACTACTGAGAAAGAGATGCTTGCTGTAGTATTTGCTTGTGAGAAATTTAGAAACTATATTGTAGGCACTAGGACAATTGTGTACACTGACCATTCTGCCTTAAAGTACCTCATGAGGAAGGCTGATGCTAAGCCTAGGTTGATTAGGTGGGTGTTATTGCTGCAGGAATTTGATTTGGACATTCGAGACAAGAAAGAATGTGAAAATGTGGTTGCGGATCACCTGTCTCGATTGCAGCACAATTGCGAAAAAATTGCGGAGGCCGCAATTTCTGATGCTTTTATTGATGAACATGTCTTTGTATTGACTCATCGTGATAACGATGAGGAACCTTGGTTTGCTGACATTGCTAACTTCCTTGCATCACAGGTATTACCAGTTTTCAAGGGAGGACAAGAGAAGAAGAGGTTCCTTCATGAAGCAAGGAAATTCATCTGGGATGACCCCACACTTTACAAGACATGTGCTGACGGCTTACTAAGGAAGTGTGTTTCAGCTGCTGAGGCGAAGTCTGTGCTGCAGCACTGCCACACAGCTCCTTATGGTGGACACTTTGGTGGCCAAAGAACAGCTGCAAAGGTATTTCAGAGTGGCTACTATTTGCCAACCATCTTCAAGGATGCCCACAACTATGCCCACAGCTGTGATGAATGCCAAAGGACAGGTAACCTCAGTCGCAAGGATGAAATGCCTCTCACCTACATCTTAGAGTTGGAGCTCTTTGATGTGTGGGGCATTGATTTCATGGGACCATTTCCCCCATCTTCAGGTAACCTTTACATATTAGTGGCAGTAGACTATGTATCCAAGTGGGTAGAGGCCATAGCATGTCCCAATAATGATGCCAACACAGTCATAAAATTCTTACATAGGCACATTTTTACTAGGTTTGGAACACCACGTGCCATCATTAGTGATGAGGGGACACATTTTATTAATAAGGCTATGGAGAGAGTGCTGGCTAAATATAACATTAGACATAGAGTGGCCACTCCCTATCACCCACACTCGAATGGTCAGGCTGAAATTTCAAATAGGGAGATTAAGAACATCCTAGAAAAAGTGGTTAAACCTAATAGGAAAGACTGGTCCTTTAAGCTTGAGGATGCACTTTGGGCATATAGGACTGCATATAAGACACCCCTAGGTATGTCTCCTTACAGACTTGTGTATGGTAAAGCTTGTCATCTTCCATTTGAGTTAGAAATTAAGGCATTTTGGGCACTAAAAGAGTTGAATTATTACGTGACCGATGCAGGAACGTTGCGGTCCTTGCAATTACATGAGCTTGATGAGCTTAGACATATGTCTTATGAAAATGCCAAAATGTATAAGGAAAAGACCAAGATTTGGCACGATAGTAGACTTAGGGTCAAGGACTTTAAGAAAGGCCAACTTGTTTTATTATTTAACTCAAGATTGAGGTTATTTCCAGGCAAACTAAAGTCCAGATGGTCAGGTCCTTTCATGATTACTAATGTGTTTGTTCATGGTGCCATCGAGATAAAGAACTTGCAGCAAGGTCAACCATTCATGGTTAATGGTGCAAGGTTGAAGCACTACTATGAGGAAGGAGATGTGAAGACTCTCTCGGCCTTCCTCTTGACTGAAGCGTGAAATTAAGAACGAGAGAGGACGAGTGATTACTGTGCTCGTCAATATGAGGCTCATGCCTTAGTTTATTTTTTGCGATTTTCCGGTTATCGTTTGTGTGTTTTGTTGTGTGATTTTAATTACGTATTTGATGTTGATTTTATTACTTTTTGTAGGGAATCAATAGAGGGAATCAAGGAGAGTAAATCCAGCTTTAAAAATCAAGAAAATATTGGGCCAAATAAAAGATACGGATGAGCAAAGAATGACATTTAGATGAAAAAAATCTCCAAACGCCCCTAAAATTGCGCTGGATTTGCAGGATCCGCAAAAATATAGCCGTTGGGATTTATCCGTTGTCTTTATATCCGTTAGAAGGCGCGTTGATCTGTACGATTCTCCCATTCTCTGAACTCCAAGAAAGCTTCGATTCTCTTCATCTGTGATTCTTCTCTCCAAACCTCCACGATTCAAAAATGGTACTCACAAGGGCTGAAAGATCTGCGGCCAAGAAAAGGGCCGATGAAGCTGAAACGGCTGCGAGAGATGCATTGCTTGCCTTGGCGGATGCTGAGGCTGCGCGAACGGAACGACTGGATAAGCTGCCGATTCGCAAGAAGAAGTGGAGGGTTGTTACGGAAATACCTGCTAGACCCTCTGAACCAGCGGGCACACCCAAGAAACGAAAGTGGCGCATGGCTGTGGCCGAAGAAGAAATCAAGAACAAGACTCCCTCTGTGGAGAGTCAAGAACAAAGCCAGCCATCCCACGAGTCAGCCGAACGCAGCCTCTCACCAACCCCACCAGCGCAGAGCCCTGAGCTCTCCTCATCGCCACCAGCGCAGAGCCCTGAGCAGCCTTCTTCACCACAAGGTTCTGCACAGACACCTACAGCAGAGCAAAGAACCATGCCGTCGCACACTTCCCCACGGCCGGACCCTGAATTCCCATATGGGGAGTACCAAGAATCAACGCAGGGCAGTGGGGAAGGTGAGGAAGAAGAGGTCTTCTCTCCATTAAGGGAAGCCAGCCCTGAGAGTCCTACACAGCGGGATGACTCGATGGAAGAAACACTGGGGGCTTGCCTCCAGCAGATCACCATCAAGGCTAAGCTCAAGAAGAAGAAGAAGGCCAAGATTCTCAAGGCCAAGCGGTCCAAGAAGCTGAGAAAGAAGAAGGCCAATCGGGCGCCTTCATCAGAGAAGGAAAGCACAGAGCCATCGCTCAAGAAACTCAAGGTTGAGGTTGCGGAGTCAGCCAAACCCACAGACAAAGGGAAGGCCAAGCTTTTCCCTGAAGATGAGCCTCAATCAGTGAGGTATGTGTCCTCTGACGCTGAATCCAGAGGAATTGAGCTAAGGAAGAGGGAGTTGCTGCACGAGAAGGGCTTCCTCGACAGACCTGCTGACCTGCCGCAGTTCTTGCGCGCAGGGATTACAAACCACGGATGGGAGGAGTTTTGCAGACCACCCAATCCAGCCTATACGAGCATGGTTTATGATTTCTACGCCAATGTGCTTAGCCCTAAGGATGGCTTGTCTGTGGTCAGAGGGGTAGAAGTGGACTTCTCAGCTAAAGCCATCAACGAAGCCTATGGTCTCAAGGGCCAAAACCATACAGATTATGAACGAATTGTTGATGAGCCTACTGAGGCAGTCCTGGAAGAGGCCATTCGAACCATTGGCCAGCCTGAAGCTTCCTGGACCGTGTCACGCAATGGGAGGCACACTCTCATGAGTGCCAACCTCACAGCTAAGGCGGCTGTATGGTTTGCTTTTGTAAGGAGGAAGCTGTCCCCCGTGACTCATGAGACCACCATTAACCAGAGCAGATCGCTCCTGGTCTATGCCATCATGCGAGGTCTCACGGTCAACGTGGGAGAAGTCATTGCTGCTGCCATTGCTGAGTGCGCCAAGAAGGGTAAGGGACCATTGTTTTTCCCTAATAGCATAACTAAACTCTGTTTGCTTGCAGGAGTTCCCATCGAGCGAATGGAGCAGCAAATGGCTTACACAGGCCACTTGGAGCTGCCTGCTGGCTTGAGGCTGAAGAGGAAGGGGAACATGGAGTTCGAACTGGATAGGTTGGCTGCTGATCAGTCACTGTCCATGGCTTGCCTGATGGATATGCAGAAAAGGATGGCTCAATGGGCCACTTACGCGCAAGCACGGGACAAGGAAGTTGCAGACCAGCTTGGGTGCATCTTCCCTGACTTCCCCACGAATCTCCTACATCCATGGGTGCCTCCACGACCACGACAACCTGATGAGGATGAAGACATCTGAGTGCTGGTTTCAATTGCACTGAAGGGAGTATTGCTGTTCCCTTAGAAAAAAAAAAACAAAATCTGCTTTCTGATAGACCATGTGAATTATGCTGTTTTTAGTACAATTTTGATCTGTTTTAGTTGCTTAGTCTTATGTTTTTAAGTTGCTTAGTATAGCCTGCTGTTAGCTGATTAGGTAGGATAGTTTAGTTTTCTTTTTGTTGAGCTTGAACGACTGGATAAAGCATGCTTAGGGGCCTTAGTAACTGATATATCCGCCCTGACTTGATTGCGAAATAATTGCGGTACCCGCAATTTTTATTACTGAAAGCACGTTTTGGACTGTCTGCTTAGCTAGGCTGTGATCTGTTTAAATTCTATCTTTTACTGCTATCATGACTACCTTATATAGCTTATCTAAATGCATGCTGGATGAGTGTCATAGGACACCCTTTGATAGTTTAAATTAACCTCTAAATAGCTCAGCATGCATAGCTGTAAGTCCTTGCCTGTCTGTTTTTCAAGTTTTCTGCTGCTGTGATATTTTCTTTTAGAATGTTCTGTCTATGCCTAGGGCTTTTAGATTCTCTTTGTTTCACCTTAGACTAGATGCTTCTAGGACAAGTTTGGGGGTGTGCCACCTCAGACACTCATTGGGGACAATGAGTAGTTGAAGTTTGGGGGAGGCCACCCTAGGCCTAGGAACATTCCTCTCTCCCTCAAAACATAAGCATTCTTCTTCTCCTTGACAAAAATAATGAACTGAAAAAAAAATGAAAAATAGAATAAAGAGGGGAGTCTCTCTTAGGTTGCTGAGTAATCAGTGCCAAGTGTGTAACCCACAAGTGGCATTGCATCAAAAGGCAACCAAAGGAAAGACTCCACCTAAGAAAGAAAAAAAGGAAAAGAGTAGGGAAGAAGAATGTATACCTAGGAGTTGCAACTTTGTGGCTTAGATGTCCTATTTAAAAAGAACTCTGATCCTCAATGAGCTAAGAGCAAAGTTGTAGCTTGTAGGGTTGTTTAGGGAGATGAGTGTATATCCAATGTAGTGATGCCAGGGCTTAGGTTGTTCTCTAAAAGTACTACTGTCACCATTAAGACTAAGACTGGCATGACTCTAAGGAATCCTAGGTAGCTCATAAGTATAAACTAGAAGCATGTACTGAGTCTGGGGTAAAGCTAGGTAGAATTTGAAACCTTAGGGATAGTGGCATGATATGATAAAAGCAGGGAGATCAGTTGTAGGAAGTTAATAAAAACAGTAGGAGTAGTAGGCATGCGAAATCAGAAGAAGCTAGATAAGAGGGTGGTTTAAAGCTTAGAAGAGTGTCACAGGACAGCACTGCTATAGATAAGAATATAAGGGAGTTAGTAAGTGGTTGAAGAAGAAGAAACAGCAGCCTAGGAAAGTCCTTAGATTGCTCGAGGACAAGCAAAACCTTAAGTTTGGGGGTGTGTTACGTCTCCAAAAGTGACCTTTTTAGGACCTAATTATCTTAGAAAGATGTTCACTCTTAGGTGTTTTTGATAGCATTTAGCCTAAACTTATGCTTAAATATGAGAATTAGAAGAAGGTAGCTAAATTAGGACTTAAGTACAATAGGAAAGAAAAGGGTTGAAAACCGAAGGAAAAGAATGAAAAACAAGCATTGCGATAGCATTGCGGAAACATTGCGGACACCGCAATGTTTCAAGTGAAAACTGTAAGTTGACTGATCTTTTTCTGTTAATTTCCGTGATTTCAGGGATTCGTTCTTTCTCCTCCATCCATTCTGAAGTACGACGTTGAAGATTGATGGTTCTCCTTGGCCCAAATGCACCTGCAGATTACTATAAATAGGGGTCAAAGTCGAGGGTTCAAACATCATCCGAAAGCGTAGAAGTCTTCTCGCAGTCCAACTTTTCTCCTGTTTTCCTTTGCCGTCTGCTGGTTTGCGAAGCTCAGCTGTTGGAATCGATAATCTGATAGGAAGGAGAGGAGATTCTTCTTCTCTCCTGATTGGATTCATCCAAGCAAGGCTGACCTTTCTCATCCTTCATTCGAGGCGGCTGCAACGAGACATTCGAGCTGTTTTACTGCTTCTTGCTCTTCATTTCCATTTTCCAGCTTTGTCTTGTCGTTGTTTCCTTTCTAGTAGCTAGATTAGACTATTTCGTTGTGTTCTGTCTTGCTGTTATTTACTTTAAAGCTTTCATTTGTTGAGTCAAACAATCAAGTAATCAAATCTCAATTCTTCATTTCACAGTTTCTCGCCTTTGCACTCTACTGTTTTGCCTTACTGTTTTGTCCTTAAATTCCTCCTAAGCATGTCTGTTTCATCTCTTATTTTTGTTTACCTTATATCCATGAGTAGCTAAATCACTTAGGGGCATGCTAATGACAACACTTTAGGCTAAAAAACGTGAACCAAGCATGTAGGATAGCTCTCGAAGCATTGATTGTATGTAAGCTTCATCCCACGGGCAATTTCGATTGGCCATCCATTTTGTCCAAAGAACTCCTAACCTCTGGAAGGAGTAAGAGTTCAGAGTCATACTATCATGCTAGCCTTTCAAGGTAACCAGGAAACGACCTAGGAATAGGCGTTTCCCTAGTACAAACCATATTTTTCTGCCTTAACAAGATGCTTAAGACCTTACTTGGACATGAGTAAACTAAAGAATCTAATGCATGAAATCGGAAGATACATGAGAATGAGATAGTTTGATGCATAGAGAGTTGATCCAATGCTTGAGAATCGTGAGAAAAAGCCTATAGGATAGTCGTTAGTAGCCCTTAATTCATCATTTTACACACTTTCGGTGTTATCACAATTGCGGTAAAATTGTTGTTTCCGCAATTCTGCTAAGTTCCGATTCTGTCTAGCTGTTTTTGTTTTCATTTATTAATCTCGTCTCTTCTCATTTGAGTTTAGTTTTAACTCGCACTTGTTTATGTTGCTACCCTCTCCGTATTCAGTAGGAAATAGACAATTGAAAACCAATACTACCCCATCAAATCCACCCCTTCTTTCTTAACGTTACACTTCATGAATAGCTTATAATAAGTCTCTGTGGGAAAACGAATGAAATAGACTTACTACTTGCTATAAGACCATGTATGCTTGCATGTTCTGAGTGCTCTCTCTACCTTATTACTTATTCATTTTAACACATTGAGCACGCAACACTTGGCATCCGCGAAATGAGACTCGGCCTCTGAAAATGGCTTAGTGTCTGCCTCAACCTTTTTGTCGCCGTCTTGATAAAATTGAAGCACTGATGCAAGGTGGAAGTTATTACCCCATTTCCATGAATCCAAGGGCGACCCAACAATATTTTATAGGTAGTCCTGGAGTCTATGACATGAAATAGGGTATGTGCTTTTAAGTCTCCGATGATGAACTATAGGCGAATCATGCCGATCGCTCGTTGTCCTCCCTGATTGAAACCCTGGATTACCAGCTTGCTACTTGATAGCTCTTCCATCAGGATGCCAATCTCCTTCATGAATGATTTCGGCATTATGTTGACGGTCGATCCATCATCAATGAGGATTCGACCGACCCTCTGTTCTCGAATGTATCCTGAGACAAACAAAGATCTATTGTGAGGTTTTGACCCCAACATCAAATGATCATCGGTGAAGCTTATGGACATGCAATCGGACGCGCATGCATGTGCTGTAGAGGTTGAAGGTTCTGAAACATTTGAGTCCTTCAACGTGTCGACGCGAGCATTTTTGTCCATTTGAGGCGGATCTACTACATTGAGGGAAGGTGTATCCTCCAGCTTTGTTACCAGCTCCGTTGAACTCGGAGTGGCACTATCATCCTCGACTGCACCAACGACGTGGCACGCAGCAACTTCAAATGTTTCTTCCTGCTTTTCATTAAAGAATCCCTTGGGGAAAAATTCTCGTAGCGTCATAGGCTACTGGGTCGAGGGAGGTCTTTGTTTTCCTCCACGACAAGCTTAGGCCTTCTCATACTCTTTCTTCCTTTTCTCTTTGGAAGTTTGCTTTTTCGCCTATACTCTCGAAGTAGAAGGGCTTCTTTCTGGACAGGTCTCTGCCGCCGCATTTTCCGACGAGTTACGACGATCCATCTTTCATCCTCATCCCTAACAGGTTCGGGCTTCACCCGCGAAGTCTTCTGTAGGATTTCATGTTCGAATCGAACAATTACAGGTTCGCAAGTCCCAAACTGATCAAACTCTCTTCTTGCTTCTTGTGTGTTCTAAGCATGGCATGACTCTAAAGGATTCCTAGGTAATAAAAATAAAAACCTTAGAAGCATGTACTGAGTCTGAGTTAAAACTTGAGAGAGTTTGAAGGCTTAGGGATGTCTGCACAATGTGCTCAATGATATAGGCAGATAAACCAAAAGACAGAAAGTTAGTAAAAACATAAGGTTTTAAAGGCAAGGGTAATAAGAATAGACAAAGTATGAAGTTAGGTTTAGCCTAGGAGAGTGTCACAGGACAGCAATGCCTTTGACAGTAAATCTAGGGAAGTCGGCAAATCAGTTAGGTAGAGTTTAAAAGACAAGAGTTAGCAGCTAATTAGAGAAAAACTAAGCCTTTATATTGCTCGAGGACGAGCAATAACTCAAGTTTGGGGGTGTGTTACATCTCCAAAAGTACATTATTTAAGGCCATATTTACCTAGAAATCATGGAAATTCTTGAGTGTTTTTGTTAAGAGTTAGCTTAATGTGTGCTTAAATGTGAGAATTTGAGAAATGATGCTAAATTAAGGCTTATTTGGAAAAGGAAAGAAAAATGATGCAAAATGATGTAAAAAGAGCTAAAATGTACATTGCAGGAACATTGCGGAAAAACTGCGGAGCTCGCAATAAAACAGTCTTTGCTGCTGAATTTTTCCAGCCGTCAGTCTTTGTTGACTGCGATTTTCCAGCCATCAAATCTCCCTGTTGCTGCCACATGTCAAGGTTGACTACCTCACAAAGTTGGATGGTGATCCACGATTAATGAGCCGCCTTTGGCAACCACCTAAAGCTATATAAAGAGAGTGAAATGAAGGATCAAAAGAATTGAAAATGGAAGGGAATTCCCTTCAATTCAAACACAATCTGAAAGTGAGGAGAGCCCGATCGTGAAGACTTCCGAAGACGAAACCTCTTCCCCCGGTTGTTGGATCGAAGAAATAAGCCCTTGGCGTTGATAATTCGAGAGGAAGAAGAGAAGATCCTTCTTCTCTTCTGATTGAAATTATCCCCAAGATCAGCTAATCTTCCCCTTCATCCGAGGCGATTCACGACTTGGAAGGATCCTTACGCACCTTACTGCTTTCCTTTACTGCTTTCCTTTACTGCTTCCCTTTACTGTTTTCCTTTATCGCTTTCCAATTTAATTTTTGCTTCCTCTAAATGTTGTTCTGAATCATTTACTGCTTTTCCCTTTCATTGTTGCTTTTGGATTGACATATGTTTGTTTACAAATGTTTATGTGAATTGCTTTCTTACAAGAGTAATCAATTGGTTTTATTGAATTCTTCATTCTGTCATTCCTTAATTAATAGTTTTGTTAAGTTCTTCATCTTATCATTTCTTCATCAATTAATTTTACTGAGTTCTTTAAATCATGTTCAATCCATCCATCTCCCTTTGTTCTTCGAAAATCATGCGTAACTAATCTAAGAGAGGTCTGCTAAAGAGGAATCTGTAGGCTAGAAGCATGAGAATTCAGCATGTAGAGTAGCATGATTGCATTGAATGTATGTGATCTTCATCCCACGGGCAATTTCGACCGGCCATCCATTTTGTCTAAAGAATTCCTAACCTTCGGAAGGAGTAAGAATTCAGAGTCATCCATTCATGTTAGCCTTTTATGGTAATCAGAAAATGACCAAGGAATAGGTGTTCTCCTAGCACGTTTGTTAGCTTGCTTGTATGAATAGATTTTTAAGTCTTACTTGGACATGAGTAAACTAAAAGATATAATGCATGTCATCGAGAGATGCATGAGACTTGGCTAAAACGATGCATGATATGTCAATCTACTGCTGAATGATCGTAGTTAAATGCCTATAGAGGATTCTTTAGTCGACCTTGCTGCCTTACTTTACATTTCAAATCGTTGTTATTTTATTGCGAGATTATTGCGGGAACCGCAATAACCATTTCTGCCTTTTGCCTTAATCTTTTTCGTAGGTTTTTATCCTTTGCGAATTTATTGCGAGAAAATTGCGAGAACCGCAATTCTACTTTTCCACATTATAACTTTACCTCTTTGCTAGCTTTGCATTTATGTTTACATTCTTCTTGCATATTTTATATTCTTGTACCTCAACCCAAAATCTATCCAATTTTAGTTACCTTATCTAATCTAACACACCAAATCGTTAGTCACTAAATTTAATCTCTGTGGGAAAACGAATTAAATTATATTTATCACTTGCTGCAGACCATGTATACTTGCATGATCTCCGCGCTCTTCGCATTTACATTTTACATACACACTGAGCACGCAACAAGTTTTTGGCGCCGCTGCCGGAGATTTTTTTTAGTAAACACGATTTGTGTTATTTTAGAAGAACTTAATATATTGGAGCTAATATTTTGCATTTATAGGTACCAACAAAGTTGGTTTATGAATGAGTTTCCAAATCACAATCTAGAATTTGATCCTGAGCCTGAAAGAACTCTAAGGACCAGAAATAAAATTAAGAAAAGCCTTTTTAAACAGCAAAAGCAACCTGTACTTCAGCACATTGTTGACCACGCAGAGTCAGTGCAATTTGAACCACAACAAGCTGAAATGGAAAGAGCAGAAGAAGCACCAAATCGAGCACTTAACATTCGCAATCCCATTGAAATTGCGAATGATAAGGACAGTGCTATTCTATCATACCTTGTATCAATGCCTGAGGAGCATAATCCGAGCATCATACGCCCCGAGATTACAGCTCACTCATTCGAATTAAAACTCGTCATGTTTCAGATGCTGTCCACAGTTGGACAATTCTTCGAAGTGGAGAATGAAGACCCCCACAATCACTTGAGGAACTTCCTGGGAGTGAGTGACACCTTTGTCATTCCAGGAGTATCTCAAGAGGCTTTGCGATTGTACCTGTTTCTTTATTCATTGAGAGACAAAGCCAAGACATGGTTGAATTCCTTCCCCTCTGGATCAATTGTCAATTGGACAGACCTAGCTGAGAAGTTCCTGGTAAAGTATTTCCCTCCAGATAGGAACTCTAACTTTCGTGTTGACATCATCAAGTTCAAGCAAGCTGAGAATGAATCTCTACATGAAGCTTGGACCAGATTCAAAGATCTTCTACTCAAATGTCCACGCCATGGCATTCCATGGTGTATCTAGATTGAAGTATTCTTCAAAGGATGCAACCCCAGCACGAGGCAAGTCTTGAATTCCTCAGCTGGAGGTTCGATGTTATCAAAGAGCTATAACGAAGCCTATGAGATTTTGGAGAAAATCTAAACATCACATTGTCAATGGTCAGACGTTCCTGTGGAGCCAAACAGAAGGAAGGCTCAAGACATGGATGCACTCAGCGCAATGAGCACCCAGATCAATGCTCTGACCAACCTGGTGAAGCAAATGACTCAACCCAATATTCAACAAAGTGTCAACACAGTGGCAGCTGTTTCAACAAGCACAACAATAGCCAACCAAGGTGAGGCACTAGTTTGTGGATTCTGTGGGGTAGGGCATATATATGTGTTGCGTGCTCAATGTGTAAAATAAATAAGCAATAAGAGACAGAGAGCACTCAGAACATGCAAGCATACATGATCTTATAGCAAGTAGTAAGTATTTTTTCATTCGTTTTCCCACAGAGATTTATTATTAGCTACTCGTGAAGTGTATTGTTAAGAAAGAATGGGTGGATTTGATGGGGTAGAATTGGTTTTAATTTGTCTAATTTCTAAGGAATATGTAAAGGGTAGCAACATAAACAAGTGCAAGTCAAAGATAAACTCAAATGAAAAGAGAAGAGATTAATAAACGAAGAGGAAAATAGCTAAACAGAATTTTTAACTTAGCAGAATTGCGAGAACAGCAATTCTACCGCAATGTTACTAACAGCGAAAGTGTGTAAAATGGAGAAACAAGGGCTACTAACGACTCCTCTATAGACATTTTCTCACGATTCTCAAGCATTGGATCAACTCACTATGCATCAAACTAACTCAATCTCATGTATCTTCCGATTTCATGCATTAGATTCTTTAGTTTACTCATGTCCAAGTAAGGTCTTAAGCATCTTGTTAAAGCAGAAAGTTATGGTTTGTACTAGGAAAACGCCTATTCCTAGGTCGTTTTCTGGCTACCTTGAAAGGCTAGTATGAGTGTATGACTCTGAACTCTTACTCCTTCCAGAGGTTAGGAGTTCTTTGGACAAAATGGATGGCCAATCGAAATTGCCCGTGGGATGAAGCTTACATACAATCAATGCTTCGAGAGCTATCCTACATGCTTGGTTCACGTTTTTTAGCCTATAGTATTGTCATTAGCATGCCCCTATGTGACTTAGTTACTCATGGATATAGAAAGAACAGAAATAAGAGATGAAGTAGACATGCTTAGAAGAGAAATAAACTTAAAACAGCAAGGTAAAACAGTAGCAGCGAAAGATAAGAAGCTGTGAAATAATGAACTGTGCTTTGATTACTTGATTGTTTGAATGAACAAAGGAAAGCTTAAAGTGAATAACATAAAGACAGAAAGCAACGAAATGAGATGAACTAGCCACTAGAAAAGAAACAACAACTAAACAGAGCTGGAAATTAGAAATAAAAGACAGAAAGCAGTAATTGAGCTTGAACGCCTCGTCGCAAATGCCTCGGCTGAAGGGAGAGAAAGAATAGCCTTGCTTGGATGAATCCAATCAGGAGAGAAGATGAATCTTCTCTCCTTCCTATCAGATTGTCGACTCCAACAGCTGAACCTCTCAAACCAACAGACGGAGAAGAAAAACAGGAGAAAAGATGGAGTTGCGAAGAGACTTCTACGCTTTCGGATGATGATCAAACCCTCCTCTTTGACCTCCTTTTATAGTGTTCTGCAGGTGCGATTGGGCCAAGGAGAACCATTCATCCTCAACGTCGTACTTCAAAATGGATGGAGGAGAAAGAACGAATCCCTGAAATAACGGAAAATAACAGAAAAAGATCAGTCAACTTACGGATTTCACTTGAAACATTGCGGTTTTAGCAATGTTTCCGCAATGCTGCCGCAATGCGCATTTTTCCTTCTTTTACTTCGGTTTTCATTCCTTTTCTTTCCTTTTGCACACAAGTCCTAATTTAGCTACCTTCTTCTAATTCTCATATATAAGCATAGGTTTAAGCTAAATCCTATCAAAAACACCTAAGAGTGTACATCTTTCTAAGATAAATAAGTCCTAAAAAGGTCACTTTTGGAGACGTAACACACCCCCAAACTTAAGGTTTTGCTCGTCCTCGAGCAGTCTAAGGACTTGTCTAGGCTGTTGTTTCATCCTCTTTAACCACTTACTGACTCCCCTACATTCCTATCTATAGCAGTGCTGTCCTGTGACACACTTCTAAGCTTACAACTAACCTTTTTTATTGCTTCTTCTGACTTTGCACGCCTAATACTCCTGCTGTTTTATTAACTCCCTACGACTGATCTACTTGCTTCTGTCACATCGTGCATCTATCCCTAAGGTTTCAAATTCTACCTAGCTTTACCCCAGACTCAGTACATGCTTCTAGTTTTACTTTTGAGCTACCTAGGATTCCTTAGAGTCATGCCAGTCTTAGTATTAACAGTGACAGTAGTACTTTTAGAGAACAACCTAAACCCTGGCATCACTACATTGGACATACATTCATCTCCCTAAACAACCCTACAAGTTACCACTTTGTGCTCAGCAAATTGAGGATCAGAGTTCTTTTTATGTAGGACATCTAAGCCACAAAGTTGCAACTCCTAGGTATACATCCTTCTTCTCTATTTTTTCCTTTTTCTTTCTTTCTTACTTAGGTGGAGCCTCTCCTTTGGTTGCCTTTTGATGCAATGCCACTTGTGGGTTACACACTTGGCACTGATTACTCAGCAATTTTAAGAGAGACACCCCTCTTTATTCTATATTTTTTTTTAGCTCATCATTTTTTTTTGTAAAGGAGAAGAAGAATGCTTATGCTTTAAGGGAGAGAGGAATGTTCCTAGGCCTAGGGTGGCCTCCCCCAAACTTAAACTACTCATTGTCCCCAATGAGTGTCTGAGGTGGCACACCCCCAAACTTGTCCTAGAAGCATCTAGTCTAAGGTAAAACAAAGAGAATCTAAAAGCCCTAGGCATAGACAAAACATTCTAAAAGCAAACATCACAGCAGCAGAAATTTATAAAAACAGTCAGGTAAGGACTTAAAGCTATGCATGCTGAGCACTTTTTAGAGGTTAATTCAAACTATCAAAGGTGTCCTATGACACTCATCCAGCATGCTTTTAGATAGGCTATATAAGGCAGTCAAGATAGCAGCAAAAGACAGAATTTAAACAGAACCAGCCTAGCTAAACAGTCAGTCAAAAACATGCATTTACTAATAAAAATTGCGGTTTCCGCAATTATTTCGCAATAGATACAGGGCAGATATTGTTGGGTTTTATGTCCTAAAACTCGTGGTTTGTAAACTGTTATGTTTGTAAATACTCTATTTAGAATAAAGAGTTATTAGTTTTATACAGTAAAAGAGTTTACTGGTATAAAGTGAAACGTGTTTAGGTTAACATATACCAATGACCATCACCCTTGGCTGAATATGAGTACTTGAGCTTCATGTATGACATGATTGTGGATCAGGCTCAAGTAGTCAGTCAAAACGGTCTATAGTATATGGATAAGGCTGGGTACCTTATCCTGGTAACACTATTGGATGAGGCTCACTTTGTATTGTACAGAACGATGTGATCCGAATCGTTCCACATAGAGATGTGAGGAGTGAGGTCGTCCTGTGTAAAGAGTTTACACAAGATCGAACCGCGTATTAAGTCGCTCTCTCTTTATAACTCCGTTTACTGATGAGACCGACTTATACATATTGATGGCCTAGGTAACTCGATCTCAATCCTGAGCTCGCTATGAACTCCTGCTTATTCGATAGTATCCTTTGACTTGCACGGGTGAGAGTGGCCCATAAGCGCCAACTCAATAAGCCTACCATCTTGGGGATAAAGTCGAATAGGTAGCTGGGGACATAGTACAGCAAGATTGGAGTTCACTCCTAACCCGCTCTTTAGGGTTAGTAGATAGGTTGTTCCCTTAATAGCTGACTCCGGGGCTTGAACAATTAGCGCGCTCACTCTCATGAGATGAGAGGGTTAGTTGATCTGTTGGTTGGACTACAGATCTATTGTTCATTAGAGGTGTCAGTGGTACTTAAGGAACAAGACGTAATGCAGGGGTTAAACGGTTTAAATGACCCAGCTGTGATTACGAACAACCTGTGAAGGGTCGACTTGCCCATGACGGTTATATCAAGAGGACATAATATATCTACAGTGAGGAGAGTGCAACCCTCGGACTATAGTGGAGTCTCCGGGGGTTAACGAATGTTGATTGATTCGGGTTAAAAGAGTTTTGACCGAATAATCTCGTATCGTTGGAGCTCATGATCTGTAGGTCCTTTAGGTTCTCCTGGCTAGCTCGGATAACGCTGTGCAACAGTATAAGAGAAAATTAAAAGAAAAAGAATTTGAATTGTTCAAATTCGGCTTGTGGAAGGATGATGGACATATTTAAATATGATTTAAATATGGGAATGGCCTAAAACATGAATAGGATTCATGTGCAAAACGTCGATTTTTTGGAAAACCGGGTTTGGGCATATTATTTAATTAATATTTGATATTGAATTAAATAATATTAATTAATTAAAAAGTTTAATTAATTAAATATATATATATATATTATTTATTAAAAAGTTTAATAAATAAAATATTTATTAAAAAGTTTAATAAATAAAATATTTATTATTATTTAAAATTAATTATGAATTAATTTTAATTAATATATATATATATGCTGCCATTTTGCATGGCTGCCATTTGGCATGGCCAAATGAGAGGAAATGGGTACACGATTTAGTCTTGAAAAATAAGACTTATCTTTTGAAGTTTTTTTTTGGGACTTCTGTATTCGTATGTTCCTCAGCACATCTCCTTCTTCTCCTTCTTTTTCTTTTTCTTTTCTTTGGTAACGGAGTCCCACAACTCCGTTGCTCGGCGCCGAGGATAGCGGGACTACCTGGGGTGGTCCTCGAGGCGTTCGTGAGAAGAGGCTAGAATTGTTCGTGACGAAGATCGACCGGCGGAACGTGAAGAAAAATTAGAACTTCAAGGGTATGTTTTCTATTTTTCTCATTTCCGCTTTAAGAGCATGTTTTCTATTTGTTAAATTGATGAAATTAGAGTATCATCGGTCCGAAATCGCGTTCCGCTGCGGTAAAACGCTCCATCAGATATATCAGTGACCAAGGCCCCTATGCATGCTCTTTCCAGTCATTCAAGCTATACAAAAATGAAACTAAACGAATCTACCTATTCAGCTATCATCAGACTACACTAAACAAATTTAAATACTACAATTAAAGAACTAAAACAGATCAAAATACTACAATTAAAGAACTAAAACAGATCAAAATACTAACTCAAAACAGCATAATCCACATGGTTCAACAAAAAGCAATTTGATTTTTTTTTCTTTTTATTTTAAGGGAACAGCAATACTCCCTTGAGTGCCTAGCACTCAGATGTCTTCCTCATTATCATTCCTTCTTGGCCTTGGAGGCGCCCATGGAGTCATTAGGTTCGTGGGGAATTCAGGAAAGATGCATCCCAATTGGTCAGCAACCTCCTTGTCCCTTGCCTGCGCATATGTGGCCCATTGAGCCATCCTCTTCTGCAGATCCATCAAGCAGGCCATGGACAGCGACTAAGCAGCAGCCAGGCCATCCAGCTCGAACTCCATGTTCCCCTTCCTTCTCATCCTCAAGCCTGTAGGCAACTCCAAGTGCCCTGTGTAGGCCAGCTGCCTTTCCATTCGCTCGATTGGGACCCCTGCACGTTAGCAGAGCTTAGTAATTGTATTAGGAAAGAAAAGTGGACCCTTACCCTTCTTGGCGCAGTCAGCAATTGAAGCTGCAATGACCTCGCTCACGTTGATTGTGAGACCTCGCATGATCGCGTAGACCAGCAGCGATCTGCTTTGGTTGATGGTGGTCTCATGGGTCACTGGGGACAACTTCCTGCGCACAAATGAAAACCATACAGCCGCCTTGGCTGTGAGGTTGGCACTCATGAGAGTATGCCTCCCATTGCGCGATACTGTCCACGATGCCTCTGGCTGGCCAATGATCCGAATTGCCTCCTCCAGAACAGCTTCTGTTGGTTCATCAACGATCCTTGCATAGTCAGTGTGTTTTTGGCCCTTGAGGCCATAGGCTTCGTTGATCGCCTTCGCTGAGAAGTCCACCTCGACTCCTCTGACCACAGACAGGCCATCCTCAGGATTCATCAAATTGGCGTAAAAGTCATACACCATGCTGGAGTAGGCTGGATTGGGTGGTCTGCACAGCTCCTCCCAGCCGTGATTCGTGATCCCTGCGCGCAAGAATTGCGGCAGGTCTGTGAGGGTGTCTAGGAATCCCTTCTCGTGCAACAGTTCCCTCTTCCTCAGCTCAGTGCCTCTGGACTCAGCATCAGAGGACACATACCTCACTGATTGAGGCTCATCTTCAGGGTAAAGCTTGGCTTTCCCTTTGTCTTTCGGTTTGGCTGACTCAGCAGCCTCAATCTTGAGCTTCTTCAGAGACGGCTCATCACTCCCCTTCTCTGATGAAGGCGCCCTCCTGGATTTCTTTTTCTTGGACTTCTTTGGCCGTTTGGCCTTGACAACCTTGGCTGCCTTCTTCTTCAACCTTGCCTTGGTTGTGATCTGCTGGAGGCAATCCCCCAGTGTCTCGTCCATCGAATCATCCCTCTGCGCAGGGCTCTCAGGGCTGGCTTCCCTCAAAGGAGAGAAGACCTCTTCTTCCTCAGCTTCCTCACTACCCTGCGTTGATTCTTGATGCACTCCATATGGAAATTCAGGGTCAGGTTGTGGGGAAGTGGGTGATGCTTCAGGGCTCTCTGCTGGTGGGGTGTGTTCAGAACTCTGCGGCGATGGAGGAAGCTCAGGGCTTCGCGCTGGTGGAGATGGTGAAGAGCTCTGCTTGGCTGACTCGTGTGACCGACGGTCACTTTCTTGACTCTCCACAGAGGGAGTCTTTTTCTTGCTCGCTTCTTCGGCCACCGCCATGCTCCACTTGCGTTTCTTGGGTGTTCCTGCTGGTTCAGAGGGTCCAGCAGGTATCTCCGTAACTACCTTCCACTTCTTCTTGCGGATCGGCAGTTTGGGGAGTCGTTCAGTGCGCGCAGCCTCAGCATCTGCAAGGGCAAGAAGTGCTTCCCTCGCAGCAATTTCAGCGTCGTCAGCCCTCTTCTTGGACGCAGACCTTTCAGCTCTCGTTAGCACCATTGTTGAATCGTGGGAATCTGGGAAGAGGAATTGCAGATGAAGAGGGAGAGAGATTTCTTGGAGTTCAGATAATGGGAGAAACGTACGGATCAGCGCGCTTCCAACGGCTATAAGTAATGATGGAAATCCCAACGGCTATTTCTGTTGCGGATTTTGCAAATCCAGCGCAATTTTAGTGACCGTTGGAGATTTTCTGAGTTTAAATGTCAATCTTCTCTCAACTGAATCTTTGATTTGGCCCAATATCTCCCTCGATTTTTTATCTTGATTTGATCTCCTTGATTCCCTCTATCGATTCCCTATTAAAAGAGATAAAATAAACATCAAATTCATAATTAAATTCATACAAAAATATACACAAACAGTAACCGGAAAAATAGCAAAAAATAAACTAAGGCATGAGCCTCGCATGGACGAGCACAGTAATCACTCGTCCTCTCTCGTTCTTATTTTCACGTTTCAGTCAAGAGGAAGGCCGAGAGAGTCTTCACATCTCCTTCCTCATAGTAGTGCTTCAATCTTGCACCATTAACCATGAACGGTTGCCCTTGCTGCAGGTTCTTAATCTCGATTGCACCATGAACAAACACGTTAGTTATTACAAATGGCCCTGACCATCTGGACTTAAGTTTGCCTGGAAATAATTTCAATCGTGAGTTAAATAATAAGACAAGCTGGCCTTTCTTAAAGTCCTTAATCCTAAGTCTACTGTCGTGCCAAATCTTGGTCTTTTCCTTATACATTTTAGCATTTTCATAGGACATATGTCTAAGCTCATCAAGCTCATGTAATTGCAAAGACCGCAATGTTCCCGCATCGGTCACGCAATAATTCAACTCTTTTAGTGCCCAAAATGCTTTAATTTCTAATTCGAATGGTAAGTGACATGCTTTGCCATACACAAGTCTATAAGGAGACATACCTAGGGGTGTCTTATGTGCAGTTCTATACGCCCAAAGTGCATCTTCGAGTTTAAACGACCAATCTTTTCTATTGGGTTTGACCACTTTTTCTAGTATGTTTTTAATCTCCCTATTTGAAATTTCAGCTTGTCCATTCGAATGTGGGTGATAAGGGGTGGCTACTCTATGTCTAATATTATACTTAGCCAACACCCTCTCCATAGCTCTATTAATGAAATGTGTCCCTTCATCACTAATTATAGCACGAGGTGTTCCAAACCTAGTAAAGATATGTCTATGAAGGAACTTAATGACTGTCTTGGCATCATTATTAGGACATGCTATGGCCTCTACCCACTTAGATACATAGTCTACTGCTACCAATATGTAAAGGTTACCTGATGATGGGGGGAATGGTCCCATGAAGTCAATGCCCCACACATCAAAGAGCTCCAACTCTAAGATGTAAGTGAGAGGCATCTCATCCTTTCGACTAAGGTTACCTGTTCTCTGGCATTCATCACAGCTGTGTGCATAGTTGTGGGCATCCTTGAAGATCGTTGGCCAATAGTAGCCACTCTGGAACACCTTTGCAGCTGTTCTTTGACCACCAAAGTGTCCACCATAGGGGGCTGTATGGCAGTGCTGCAGCACAGACTTCGCTTCAGCAGCTGAAACACACTTCCTTAGCAGACCATCAGCATATGTCTTGTAAAGTGTGGGATCATCCCATATGAACTTCCTAGCTTCATGAAGGAACCTCTTCTTTTCTTGTCCTCCCTTGAAAGTTGGTAGTACCTGCGATGCAAGGAAGTTAGCAATGTCAGCAAACCAAGGTTCCTCATCGTTATCATGATGAGTCAATACAAAGACATGTTCATCAATAAAAGCATCAGAAATTGCGGTTTCCGCAATTTTTTCGCAATTATGCTGCAATCTAGAAAGATGATCCGCAACCACATTTTCACATCCTTTCTTATCTCTAATGTCCAGATCAAACTCTTGGAGCAGCAAAACCCATCTAATCAACCTAGGCTTTGCATCAGCCTTCCTCATAAGGTATTTCAAAGCAGAATGGTCAGTGTACACGATTGTCCTAGTGCCTACAATGTAATTCCTAAATTTCTCACAAGCAAACACTACAGCTAGCATCTCCTTCTCAATGGTTGTGTAATTACATTGTGCCTCATTAAGTGTCTTACTAGCATAGTATACAGGGTGTGTTAACTTGTCAATCTTTTGTCCTAACATAACCCCTACAGCATAGTCACTAGCATCACATAACATCTCAAAGGGGAGATCCCAATTAGGCCCTACTATAATAGGTGCTGTGACTAGTGCTTCCTTAAGGGTTTTCCAGGCTAGGAAACATTCTTTAGAGAAGATGAATGGTTTGTTTAGCTCTAGAAGCTCACATAAAGGCTTGGAGATCTTAGAAAAGTCCTTAACGAACCTTCTATAGAAGCCAGCATGCCCTAAGAAACTTCTAATGGCTTTGACATTCTGAGGTTCTACCAATTTCTCTATTATTTCAATTTTGGCCCTATCGACCTCTACACCTGCCCTAGACACTCTATGACCTAAGACAATCCCTTCGTCCACCATGAAGTGGCACTTCTCCCAATTTAGGACTAGGTTGGTCTCCTCACACCTAGCCAGGACTTGTCCTAAGTTCTCTAGACAGTTTGTAAATGAATCCCCAAAGACTGAGAAATCATCCATGAATATCTCTATCATGGACTCATCCAAATCAGAGAAGATTGCCAACATGCACCTTTGGAATGTTGCCGGTGCATTGCATAAGCCAAAAGGCATTCTGCGAAAGGCAAATGTTCCAAAAGGGCAAGTGAAGGTAGTCTTTTCTTGGTCCTTGGGGTCTATAGTGATCTGGTTATATCCTGAATAACCGTCTAAGAAGCAGTAGTAGGCTCTACCAGCTATCCTATCTAACATTTGGTCAATGAATGGTAGAGGGAAGTGGTCTTTCTTGGTTTCCTTATTTAATTTCCTATAATCCATGCAAACTCTCCATCCTGTGATAGTCCTAGTTGGAATCAGTTCATTGTTCTCATTGACTACCACAGTCATCCCCCCCTTCTTAGGTACACATTGTATAGGGCTAACCTACTGACTACTAGCTATAGGGAAGATCACACCAGCATCTAACCATTTTATTATTTCCTTTTTAACTACCTCTTTCATAGAGGGGTTCAACCTACGTTGGTGATCTACTCGGGGTGTATGCTCTTCCTCTAGTATAATCTTATGCATGCAATAGGAAGGGCTAATGCCTCTAATATCAGCAATAGTCCATGCAATAGCCTTCCTATGTTGTTTAAGTAATAAAATCAGCTCAACCTCATGCTTCTCACTTAATTTAGATGAAATAATTACAGGCAGAGTCTCATTACTTCCTAAATATGCATACTTAAGATGTGTGGGCAGTGGTTTCAATTCTAAGACAGGTGGATGCTCAATGGATGGTTTTAAAGGATTTAAGGATCTGTCAGTTAAGTCATTAGTCATACAAACATGCTGTATCCTATCTACAGGTACATCAATTATCTTAGAAACATTCAAATCAGTTAAATCTAATTCTACATAATTATTATCATGCTTAGTCAATAATTCATGCTCCAGCTGTTCTTCCATTAGTGAGTCTACAATGTCCATGCTAGCACAAGATTCAGAGTCAGAGGGGTACCTTAAGGCTTTATAAACACTAAATTTAACCTCCTCATCATGAACCCTCATGGTGAGCTCACCTTTTTGGACATCTATCAGGGCCCTACCTGTGGCTAGAAAAGGTCTGCCTAATAGGATGGGGACCTCCTTGTCTGCTTCATAATCCAGGATAATGAAATCTGCAAGTAAAATAAACTTGTCAACCTTTACAAGAATATCCTCAATCTTACCCTCAGGGTAGGCTATGGATCTGTCTGCTAGTTGTAATGTGACAGTGGTTGGACGTGCTTCTCCTATTCCTAGCTGGCGAAATAGTGATAGGGGCATGAGGTTTATGCTGGCTCCCAGGTCACAAAGAGCTCTGCCCACGTGCTTGCCTCCTAGCTCTACAGGTAAGGTGAAAGAACCAGGATCCTTCTCCTTCTTGGGTAGCTTGTTCTGGAGTATGGCACTGCACTCCTCAGTGAGATTTACTGTTTCAAACTCACCAATTATTTTCTTGTTAGTGATAATATCCTTCAAAAACTTTACATAAGAGGGCATAGACTGTAAAACTTCTACAAAAGGAATATTAACATGCACTTGTTTAAGAATTTCTAAGAATTTGTTAAAGTGCACTTCATGTTCTTGTTTTTTCTTAAGCCTTCGAGGAAATGGAGGTGGTGGCACATATGCAGGCACTTCAGGTCGCCTCAGGATAGGTGGAGGCCTTGGGATTTCTTCTATCTCTTCTATGATTGGCTCCAGCCTTGGTCCTGATGTGCTTGTTAATGGTGGACCTTGGTTTGACAGAGACTCCAGTGGAGCACTAGACTCATTGTTCTCTACTCTCTTTGGTGTTTCTTTAGTGTTGCTCACCAATGGTCTCCCACTTATGAGTTCAATTGCTTGAAGTTGCTCGTTACCATCTCTCCTTGGCACCTCAGTGTCAGCAGGTAGTCTACCTTGGGGCCTACTTTTGAGTTCATTGGCTAGTTTCCCTATTTGGTTCTCTAGGCCCCTGAGAGTAGCTTGCTGACTCTGTAGAGTGGCATCATTCTTGGCTATGTATTCCTTAAGTAAGTTTTCTACAGAAGATCCTACAGGTTGGTTGTATGGTTTTTGATACATGGATTGGTTATGTTGGGGAGTGAAACCAGGTGTTCCACTCGGTCTTGGTTGGTTAGGAGCTTGGTTAGCATTTTGTTGGCCACCCCATGATAGGTTTGGGTGGTTCCTCCAACCAGGGTTGTAAGTATTGGAATAGGGGTTGTTCCTAGGCTGCTGTTGGCTTCCAATGTAGCAGACTGAGGCTGGATTCCCAGGGCAGTATTCATACAGGTGCCCTTCCCCACAGAATCCACAGATAAGTGTCTCACCTTGACATGGTTGGGTGCCCATTGACATGGTTGTGGCGGTGTTGACACTTGTTTGGAGATTGGCTTGAGCCATTTGTTTAACTAGGTTGGTCAGGGCGCTTATTTGACTACTCATAGCATTGAGTGTGTCTTTATCTTGAGCTCTAGTTGGCTCTATTGGATCATCTGACCACCTACAGTGAGATGCTGAGATCTTCTCCAAGATCTAATAGGCTTCATTATAACTTTTGGACAACATGGAACCTCCAGCAGATGAATTTAGAACTTGTCTGGTGCTGGGGTTGCATCCTTTGAAAAAGACCTCTATTTGGATACACCATGGGATGCCAGGGTGTGGACATTTAAGAAGAAGGTCCTTGAACCTTGTCCAAGCTTCGTGAAGAGACCTATTAATAGATAAGAACACATTCCAACCAATTCCCAAAAAATATAAATTTGGATCACTCATTCTCAACTTGTTTGAACTTAACTATGTCATCACGAAAGGTAGAATTCCTATCAGGTGGAAAGTATTTAACTAGGAATTTCTCCGCCAAGTCTGTCCAATTGAGGACTGATCTAGAGGGTAATGAGTTTAACCACGTCTTTGCTTTGTCCCTCAATGAGTAAGGGAAGAGGTAGAGCCTCAAGGCTTCTTGGGAAACTCCAGGGATGATGAAGGTATCACTGACTCCTAGGAAGTTTCTAAGATGGTTGTGGGGATCCTCATTTTCCACTCCAAAGAATTGTCCCACAGTGGACAACATTTGGAACATCACTGGCTTTAACTCAAATGAGTTGGCAGTAATTTCAAGGCGGATGATGCTTGGATTTAGCTCCCCAGGCATGGGAACTAAGTATGAGAGAATGGCACTATTCTTATCATTCGCTATTTCGATGGGATTGCGAGTGATAGGTACCGGATTTGGAACTAATCTATCCATTTCTTCTTGAGAGGATTGCGGAGACTCTGCAGTTTCAGCAATTATTTGAGGTAAAGGGGGTTGTTTAAAGAGACGTTTCTTGGCTCTATTTCTAGCCTTAAATAATCTCTCAGGCTCAGGGTTGAACTCTAGATCACTACTTGAAGGCTCATTCATAAACTAACCCAAATAGTACCTGCAAAAGAAATGAAAATAGATCAGCTTCAATAGATATTAAGAGTTGGTTTTCTAACTTAATAAACTTCGTTTTTACTAAAATAAATCCCCGGCAGCGGCGCCAAAAACTTGTTGCGTGCTCAATGTGTAAAATAAATAAGCAATAAGAGAGAGAGAGCACTCAGAACATGCAAGCATACATGATCTTATAGCAAGTAGTAAGTATTTTTTCATTCGTTTTCCCACAGAGATTTATTATTAGCTACTCGTGAAGTGTATTGTTAAGAAAGAATGGGTGGATTTGATGGGGTAGAATTGGTTTTAGTTTGTCTAATTTCTAAGGAATATGTAAAGGGTAGCAACATAAACAAGTGCAAGTCAAAGATAAACTCAAATGAAAAGAGAAGAGATTAATAAACGAAGAGGAAAATAGCTAAACAGAATTTTTAACTTAGCAGAATTGCGAGAACAGCAATTCTACCGCAATGTTACTAACAACGAAAGTGTGTAAAATGGAGAAACAAGGGCTACTAACGACTCCTCTATAGGCATTTTCTCACGATTCTCAAGCATTGGATCAACTCACTATGCATCAAACTAACTCAATCTCATGTATCTTCCGATTTCATGCATTAGATTCTTTAGTTTACTCATGTCCAAGTAAGGTCTTAAGCATCTTGTTAAAGCAGAAAGTTATGGTTTGTACTAGGAAAACGCCTATTCCTAGGTCGTTTTCTGGCTACCTTGAAAGGCTAGTATGAGTGTATGACTCTGAACTCTTACTCCTTCCAGAGGTTAGGAGTTCTTTGGACAAAATGGATGGCTAATCGAAATTGCCCGTGGGATGAAGCTTACATACAATCAATGCTTCGAGAGCTATCCTACATGCTTGGTTCACGTTTTTTAGCCTATAGTATTGTCATTAGCATGCCCCTATCCTAATCGAAATTGTCATTAGCTATCCTAAATTGATGAAATTGGGTGAAGTAGACATGCTTAGAAGAGAAATAAACTTAAAACAGCAAGGTAAAACAGTAGCAGCGAAAGATAAGAAGCTGTGAAATAATGAACTGTGCTTTGATTACTTGATTGTTTGAATGAACAAAGGAAAGCTTAAAGTGAATAACATAAAGACAGGAGGGAGAGGACAATCTATCATATGCTTAAAGTGCTTTGATTACTTTATCATTAGCCCTTGTCCATCTATCATATGCTTCTCGAATAGTTCGAGTCGCATCCGAGCTAGGAGGGAGAGGACAATCCTCTGATAAGACGAACCTGAGATCATCTAGAACGAGAATCGTATTCAAGTTCGATTTCCAGGTCGCGTAGTTATCGTCGGTTAACTTATCGGAAGCTAGTAAGTGAATGAAAGAGCTAGTCATGCTGAAAAGAGAATGAATAAATATTAGAGAAAAGGTTTTAACCTAATTTACACACCAATCAAGAATTTAGCAAAGAATAATAATGTACCCAAAACTCATTATTAAACTGCAACGATACTTCAGTGGGTCAGAATGGTCGCTACCGAGGGGCAGTCAAGCATTCCTTCACTGAATCAAGACATTCTTGACTAAATGCTAATACTAGAATATCTCATATTCCTATAGCATCTTAGTTATCGCTGTTTGGTCAAGATTTACTAACTCCTTAGCAAATCTCGTAAGTGTGACCCTCCATTTTTAGAATTCATAGGGCGGCCCCAACGATGCAACCGAATGGAAATGTCAAAGTTGGGAATGACTCTATGTTTCTTTATCCATAAATGGTGATTGAGATGTTCCGATTCCTATGAAACGGCCCTCCGAATGGATCGGTACCACTTGTGGGCACCTAGCAGGCAGAACATAGGAATCTCACGGTTCAATCCAATGGAGGAGACCGCAGGATGTATTGACATACTTCCTTCTCCCACTTACTATAAATACTTTCTCCATTCACCTTGCTCTTGAATTATGCAAATACCATCCGAATGGGGATGCCCTATTGACATCACGAGGCCGAGCATAATTCTCACGGTGTGAACTTGACAGAGAACGTAGGAGGAGAGGGACATATCATATATACCTTCTCAACACCTCTACTAAGTATTTTAAGACGGAATGGGTAAATTACTCAGGCATTATCCGGCTAAGACAATAAGGCCTAAGTCTAGGTAAAACAAACTTTTACCTATGATGTCTAGGTGATAAACACTTTATTACCTCACACCACTCACGCATGCTCATAAAGCCGGGTTAACTTTACTCAAGTACCGGATGGTCCCCAGGTAGGAGGTGTTCCGTAAACCGTCAGCTTAAATACCTCCAACCTCGAACAGGATGTCCCCGGGTGAGTTTCTTGTAACCTTAGCATTTACAAGATATCGACCTATTCATCTAATGAAACGGAACGATACATTCAACCCTAAGTGAGCATGCCTTTGTCTTTGTTATAGATTTTAAAAGTCTATGCCAATTTTACAACGCTTTGCAAAACTAAGACTTACTACATGCTTCTCAAACATGCATCACTAAGGCACGACAAGTTGAATATTTTATTTCATAATTAATATAACAATTATATCGATTATGTTTTTAAATATACAACTCCTAATTCATAAATTAATATAACACTTATATCAATTCTCATGAATTAAGCATGCATCCTATACATTATAACACTTATAACAAACAAAATGCATCTAATGTTGGATGTTTAATTTCATAATTAATATAACACTTATATCAATTATTTTATTAAGCAAACAACATCTAATTCATGAATTAATATAACTCTTATATTAATACTCATGAATAAACATGCATCTTATACATTATAACACTTATAATATACCATGTGCATAAAACAAGGGCAACCTATGTTGTTGATTCAATTTCATAATTAATATAACACTTATATCAATTATCCTATTGAACTAATCAACAACTAATTCATGAATTAATATAATTCTTATATCAAAATTCATGAATTGCCAAATATGCATACGATATATTATAACACTTATAACATATTTTCAATGCATGAAGCATGCTTCCTACGGTGGGATTTTAAATCTATATGGCATACGTTATGCACATATAAACATGGAATTTAATTAAAACATACATTCTCAATGCATAAATAATTAAACACACTAAAGTGGATCGATTTTGGCATTTAACAAGCAATAACTAATTTATTACAAGCTTGATCAACAAGCTACGCCTTGAGCGGACTTCGAACTCTTCGCACCGCCTTTGACCAACTTGGTTCCTCCGAACGCTTCGGCCAAAAACTCTTCGAATTTCTCCTTGTATTGCCCAGAACAAGTTTGAACTTACATCGAACATTTCGGCGAGTTTCAAACTCAAACTTCTTTCACAAAGAAACCTATATGGACTCTAATGACTCTAAAAAATACAGACTCTTTAGCATGCATTAAAGCCCATACATTCTCGGGCAATTACAAATAAAGAAATTCAAAAGAAACTATGCCAAAATCGATATTCACTTTAGAATCCATTCAGAAACAATTTCTAAATAAAACCCACCATAACTTAAATTGATTGAAATTGAGTGGCCAAAAACGCTCTGATACCAATTGATGGAGCGTTGATGGAACGCAGCGGAAGCGATTTGGATCATGGACACTCTAATTTCATCAATTTAAACAAATGGAAACATGCAAAAGCGATGAAAAAGAGAAATTAGAACACATACCCTTGTCGTTCGTATTTCTTCAATTTCACCGCCAAAAGCTCCTCACGAGCTCACCGAGCCTTCTCACGAAACCTTCGTGGACCACCCACGGTAGTCCCGCTATCCTCAGGCCGAGAAACGGAGTAGTGGGACTCCTCTTACAAAAGAAAAGAGGGAAGAAGCTCACTGAATAAAAACTAATTTTTATTCAAAGCAGAGAGGAGAGGAAGGACGAAGGAAGAGATAGAGAGAGAGTCTTCTCAATTTGAAATCAAATTTCAATTCTCAAATGAAGACCCAAAAATCCACTATCTAATTCTTTTCCTTTTTTTTTTTTTTTTTTTTTAATTAGTCTGATGAATCACATATTATATATACTCTCATGTGTCTTACATCTTGCATGTAAGACACATGTATATATATATATATATATATATATATATTTATATATTATTATTATTATATAAATAAAACATTTTATTTAAATTAATTATTATTTTATTAATTAAACATTTTAATTAATAAAAAATATATATATATAAATTAATTAATATTATTTAATTCAATATCAAATATTAATTAAATAATATAATTAATCCCGGTTTTCCGAAAACCGACTTTTTGCACATGAATCCTATTCATGTTTTCAGACCAATCTCATATTTAAATCATATTTAAATATGTCCATATTTAAATCATATTTAAATATGTCTATTCTTCTTCCACAAACCCGAATTTGAACGATTCAAATTCTTTTTCTTTTCTTTTATATTGTTTCACGGCTTTATCCGAGCTAGCCAGGAGAACCGTAAGGACCTACAGATCATGAGCTCCAACGATACGAGATTATCCGGTCAAAACTCTTTTAACCGAACTAACCAACATTCGTTAACCCCCGGAGACTCCACTAAAGTCCAAGGGCTGCACTTTCCTCACTGTAGATATATTGTGTCCTGTTGATATAACTATCATTAGTAAGTCGATCCTTCACAAGTTGTTCATAATCACAACGGGTCATTTAAACCGTTTAACCCTTGTATTATATCTTGTTCCTTAAGTACCACTGACACCTCTAATGAACAATTGATTTGTGGTCCAACCATCAAATCAGATTCCTCCCTGATCAGGAGAGGATGGGCCCACTGTTCAAGACCTGGAGTCAGCACTTAAGGGAACAACCTCTCTACTAACCCTTAAAGCGGGTAGGAGTGAATTCCAATCTTGCTACAACTATGTCCCCAGCCACTTATTCAATCTTATCCCCAAGATGGTAGGCATATTGAGTCGGCGATCTGGCCACTCTCACCGGTACAAATCAAAGGATAAAATTGAATAAACAGGAGTTCATAGTAAGCTCAGGATTGAGATCGAGTTACCTAAGTCATCAAATGAAAAAATCGGTCTTTACAGTAAACGGTGTTATAAAGAAAGAGCGATTTTATTTCTTGGTTCGGTCTTGTGCAAACTCATTGCACAGGACGCCCTCACTCACATGTCTCTACATGAAACGATTCGAATCACATCGTTTTGTACTATACAAAGTGAGCCGCGTCCAATAGTGTCCCAGGATAAGGTACCCAGCCTTATCCCTATACTATAGACCATTTTGGCTATCTACTTTAACTTGATTCACATTCATGTCACACATGAAGTTCAAGTACTCACACTATCGCCATGGGTGTTAGTTATTGGTATAGGTTCATACAAACACAATTCACTAAAATTCAATAACAACTTTATTGAAATATAATATTTACATTCATTCAGTTTACAAACTACAACCAAGGAACAACCCCTATTCAAATACATATAACCCTGGTTGGAGAAACCACCCAAATCTCTCTTGGGGTGGACAACAAAGCACAAGCCAAACGCAAAATCAATCAAGACCGAGTGGACCACCTGGTTTCACTCAACACCAACAAACTAGTCAACCCCCAGATCAGGAACAATATGTCAACAACCAACCGATGGGAACATCAGTGAAGAACTTGCTGAAGGAATACATAGCAAAGAATGATGCAACTTTGCAGAGCCAGCAAGCAACCTTGAGAAGCTTAGAGAATCAGATTGGGCAGTTGGCAAACGAGCTGAAGAATAGGCCCCAAGGCAGACTGCCTACAGACACAGAAACTCGAAGAATGGATGGTAAGGAACAAGTTCAAGCTATTGAACTCCGAAGTGGAAGGCCATTGGTGATCAACAGCAGAGAAGCACCAAAGAGAGTAGAGAACGAAGAGTCTAGTGCTCCACTGGATTCTCTGCCTAACTTTGATCAAATACAACCAAGCACAACAAGGGTAAGGCTGGAACCTATCATTGAGGAACCAGAAGAGATTCCTAGGCCTCCCCTGTCATTAGGCAACCTGATTTGCCTACCTATGTGTCACCACCACCATACCCTCAAATGTTTGATTTTTATGATGATGACTCCTTTGTTACCTTCGAATCTAAGAAGAGTGACCCAATGGAATCTCCATATGAATTGGGGGAGTTGGTGAGAGTTGAGAAAAATGAAATTGTGCTGGATGAGGCCAAAGAGACTAATGCGCTGCTTGAGGAACAAGAATTTGAAATGTTTGAGGTTGCAGCAAGCTTCTCCACCAATGAAAGAGCTGAGCCACCACCACCACAAATGCTCTGGCTGAAGGAGTTAGAAAGAGATGTGCCAGAAAAAGAAGTCTCATCGCATCAAACCTATGTTGTACCAACGCACATAAAGTACAAACCTTGGAATGTTATAACATGCAGTCTCTTTGAAAGAATCAACAATTTCAAGGTGTGGCAGAATGTCCGACCTCGTAAATCAAGACTTAAGTATCTTAAAGGAGCAGAAGTGATGCCTCGAAACATTGAAAAATATACATATGAGGCAGATTGACAAGGGAGATTTCTGATCCCTAAACTCTTAAATTAGGATTTTATCATGCTTTGCTTAAATTTCGTATGTTAGGAGTAATTTATTTTGGGAATGAAATATTTATTATGTGCCAACAATCATAGTCGTTTAGCATGAATTGATGATGCATTGTGGGCATATAGAACTGCATATAAAACACCTTTAGGAATGTCCCCCTATAGGCTAGTTTATGGAAAAGCATGTCATCTTCCCCTTGAATTAGAAAACAAAGCTTTTTGGGCTTTAAAAGAGTTGAATTTTTGCATAACCGATGCGGGAACATTGCGGTCTCTGCAATTGCATGAGTTGGATGAACTAAGACACATGTCATATGAAAATGCTAAAATGTATAAGGAAAAGACTAAAATTTGGCATGATAGTAAACTTAGGATTAAGGACTTTAAAAAGAGCCAGCATGTTCTATTGTTTAACTCACGATTGAAATTGTTTCCTGGCAAATTAAAGTCTCGTTGGTCTGGTCCTTTTGTGATTACTAATGTGTTTGTTCATGGTGCAATTGAAATTCGAAATCTGGAACAAGGTCAGCCGTTCATGGTGAATGGTGCTAGATTGAAACACTACTATGAGGAAGGAGATGTGAAAACACTCTCGGCTTTCCTCTTATCCGAAGCTTAAAAGTCAAGCAAAGGACGATGAGCAAGGGCACTTAATGAAATTATCTTCATGCTCAACCATCAAAGGATTATGGAATAGATATCTTTATTTACTGTTTATTTATTTTGTTTAGAGTATTATTAATTTCATAGTATTAATTAAGTTTGTTTTTTAATGTGATTAGAAGCGTGGTAATTGGAGATCTTAACGAAAATAAAGGTGAACAACCAAGAGGACAAGGATGAATGAATGAATGCCACAGACTGACGGCGTTCGAGGGAGTATTTCTTATCCCTCTCATTTTCTGTAACCAGTTACCCCCCCCCCCCCCCCCCCCCCCCCGTATCAATTGTTGTTATGTTGTGATTTCCTTAATTAGATAGAGTTAGAGTAGCCTAGTTTAGTTTAGCTTCGCATGATTAATTAGTTTAGATTGTTTCTTTTTTCTGTTGTCTGTACTTGTTCACATGCCCTATGGGCCACAAATAGAGATTGCATGTTAGGAGCTTTGATCACTGTTAAATTTGCTCTGTTAGTATCATTGCGATTTCTTTGCGGACAACGCAATGTTTTGTTCTTTTTAGCATGCTGTTATATGACTTTCTGCTGGTCTGTCTGTCTTTAATTCTTAATATTTGACTGCATTTCTGATGTCCATAGGTAGTCTGTCTATTGAGCGTGCTGGATGAGTGTCGAGTACACGCTTGTTAGGTTTAATTAGCTTCATAAAATGTTGAGCATGTGCCTCTGTGAGACCTTACCATATTTGATTTTAATAAATTTCGGTTGATGTGTTATCTGGACTATGAGGGTCATTCCATCCCTAGGAGTTTTAAATTCTGTCTGGTTTTTATTTAGACTAGATGCTTCTAAGATAAGTTTGGGGGTGTGCCACCTCAGACTCTCATTGGGGACAATGAGAAGTTTAAGTTTGGGGGAGGCAACCTCTAGTCCTAGGAACACTCCTCTCTCCCTTGGTAAGATATGCATCATCTTTCTTTTTAAAAAAAATGAAAAAGAAGCATTGTCTTTTCTTTTAAATTGCTGAGTAATCAGGGTCACTTGTGTAACCCACAAGGGGCACTGCATCAAAAGGCATACTTAAGGGAAAGAAAGAGGTGCAAAGAAAGAAAAAAAAAATATGGAAAACAAAGAAGGATGATGTATGCCAAGAGGGTACAACCTTGGGTGCTTAGATGTCCTATGTAATGAACTCTAATCCTAAGTTAGCTAAGCACAGGGCTGCAACTAGAAGGCTTGTTGAGGGAGATGAGTGTTTGTCCTAAAATAGAAGTGATGTCAGGGCTTAGTCTGTTGTATGGATTCTGTACTCTGATACTTGTGTGTTCTAAGCATGGCATGACTCTAAAGGATTCCTAGGTAATAAAAATAAAAACCTTAGAAGCATGTACTGAGTCTGAGTTAAAACTTGGGAGAGTTTGAAGGCTTAGGGATGTCTGCACAATGTGCTCAATGATATAGGCAGATAAACCAAAAGACAGGAAGTTAGTAAAAACAGAAGGTTTTAAAGGCAAGGGTAATCAGAATAGACAAAGTATGAAGTTAGTTTTAGCCTAGGAGAGTGTCACGGGACAGCAATGCCTTTGACAGTAAATCTAGGGAAGTCGGCAAATCAGTTAGGTAGAGTTTAAAAGACAAGAGTTAGCAGCTAATTAGAGAGAAAGTAAGCCTTTATATTGCTCGAGGACGAGCAATAACTCAAGTTTGGGGGTGTGTTACCTCTCCAAAAGTACATTATTTAAGGTCATATTTACCTAGAAATCATGGAAATTCTTGAGTGTTTTTGTTAAGAGTTAGCTTAATGTGTGCTTAAATGTGAGAACTTGAGAAATGATGCTAAATTAAGGCTTATTTGGAAAAGGAAAGAAAAATGATGCAAAATGATGTAAAAAGAGCTAAAATGTACATTCCAGGAACATTGCGGAAAAATTGCGGAGCTCGCAATAAAACAGTCTTTGCTGCTGAATTTTTCCAGCCGTCGGTCTTTGTTGACTGCGATTTTTCAGCCATCAACTCTCCCTGCTGCTGCCACATGTCAAGCTTGACTACTTCACAAAGTTGGATGGTGATCCACGATTAATGAGCAGCCTTTGGCAACCATCTAAAGCTATATAAAGAGAGTGAAATGAAGGATCAAAAGAATTGAAAATGGAAGGGAATTCCCCTCAATTCAAACACAATCTGAAAGTGAGGAGAGCCCGATCGTGAAGACTCCCGAAGACGAAACCTCTTCCCCCGGTTGTTGGATCGAAGAAATAAGCCCTTGGCGTTGATAATTCGAGAGGAAGAAGAGAAGATCCTTCTTCTCTTCTGATTGAAATTATCCCCAAGATCAGCTAATCTTCCCCTTCATCTGAGGCGATTCACGACTTGGAAGGATCCTTACGCACCTTACTGCTTTCCTTTACTGCTTTCCTTTACTGCTTCCCTTTACTGTTTTCCTTTATCGCTTTCCAATTTAATTTCTGCTTCCTCTAAATGTTGTTCTGAATCATTTACTGCTTTTCCCTTTCATTGTTGCTTTTGGATTGACATATGTTTGTTTACAAATGTTTATGTGAATTGCTTTCTTACAAGAGTAATCAATTGGTTTTATTGAATTCTTCATTCTGTCATTCCTTAATTAATAGTTTTGTTGAGTTCGTCATCTTATCATTTCTTCATTAATTAATTTTACTGAGTTCTTTAAATCATGTTCAATCCATCCATCTCCCTTTGTTCTTCGAAAACCATGCGTACTAATCTAAGAGAGGTCTTCTAAAGAGGAATCTGTAGGCTAGAAGCATGAGAATTCAGCATGTAGAGTAGCATGATTGCATTGAATGTATGTGATCTTCATCCCACGGGCAATTTCGACCGGCCATCCATTTTGTCTAAAGAATTCCTAACCTTCGGAAGGAATAAGAATTCAGAGTCATCCATTCATGTTAGCCTTTTATGGTAATCAGAAAATGACCTAGGAATAGGCGTTCTCCTAGCACGTTTGTTAGCTTGCTTGTATGAATAGGTTTTTAAGTCTTACTTGGACATGAGTAAACTAAAAGATCTAATGCATGTCATCGAGAGATGCATGAGACTTGGCTAAAACGATGCATGATATGTCAATCTACTGCTGAATGATCGTAGTTAAATGCCTATAAAGGATTCTTTAGTCGACCTTGTTGCCTTACTTTACATTTCAAATCGTTGTTATTTTATTGCGAGATTATTGCGGGAACCGCAATAACCATTTATGCCTTTTGCCTTAGTCTTTTCCGTAGGTTTTTATCCTTTGCGAATTTATTGCGAGAAAATTGCGAGAACCGCAATTCTACTTTTCCACATTATAACTTTACCTCTTTGCTAGCTTTGCATTTATGTTTACATTCTTCTTGCATCTTTTATATTCATGTACCTCAACCCAAAATCTATCCAATTTTAGTTACCTTATCTAATTTAACACACCAAATTGTTAGTCACTAAACTTAATCTCTCTGGGAAAACGAATTAAATTATACTTATCACTTGTTGCAGACCATGTATACTTGCATGATCTTCGCGCTCTTCGCATTTACATTTTACATACACACTGAGCACGCAACAATGACCATTTTTTCTTTGTCACTCCTTCTGGCCGCAGAAGTTAGACTTGACTCCGCGACCTCACGACTTTGCATCTGACTCCTCAATTGGGCAATCTCGAAGTCTTTGTCATCGACTGCTTTCATCAGAAATTTAATTTTCTTTTCCATTTCAGTCATCGCTTCGTCGTTAGTGCGCTGTTGCGTGCTCAATGTGTTAAAATAATTAGGCAATAAGATAGAGAGAGCACTCAGAACATGCAAGCATACATGATCTTATAGCAAGTAGTAAGTATTTTTTCATTCGTTTTCCCACAGAGATTTATTATAAGCTATTCATGAAGTGTAAAGTTAAGAAAGAAGGGGTGGATTTGATGGGGTAGAATTGGTTTTAAATTGTCTATTTCTTACTGAATACGTAGAGGGTAGTAACATAAACAAGTGCAAGTCAAAGCTAAACTCTAATGAAAAGAAACGAGATTAATAAATGAAGACAAAAACAGCTAGACAGAATTGTAACTTAAGCAGAATTGCGGAAACAGCAATTCTACCGCAATTTTAACAACAGCGAAAATGTGTAAAATGGAGAAACAAGGGCTACTAACGACTCCTCTATAGGCTTTTTCTCACGATTCTCAAGCGTTGGATCAACTCTCTATGCATCAAACTCACTCAATCTCATGTATCGTTCGATTCCATGCATTAGATTCTTTAGTTTACTCATATCCAAGTAAGGTCTTAAGCATCTTGTTAAAGCAGAAAGTTATGGTTTGTACTAGGAAAACGCCTATTCCTAGGTCGTTTTCTGGCTACCTTGAAAGGCTAGCATGAGTGTATGACTCTGAACTCTTACTCCTTCCAGAGGTTAGGAGTTCTTTGGACAAAATGGATGGCCAATCGAAATTGCCCGTGGGATGAAGCTTACATACAATCAATGCTTCGAGAGCTATCCTACATGCTTGGTTCACGTTTTTTAGCCTATAGTAGTGTCATTAGCATGCCCCTATGTGACTTAGTTACTCATGGATATGGGATAAACAGAAATGAGAGATGAAGGAAACATGCTTAGAAGAGAAATATACTTAAAACAGTAAGGAAAGACCGTAGCAGCTAAAGATGGAAAACTTGTGAAATAATAACTATGCTTTGATTACTTGATTGTTTGATTGGACAAGAAGAGGAATTCAGAGTGCATAACAGAAAGACAGAACTCAACGAAATGGACTGATCTAGTTACAAGAAAGGAAACAACAACAAACTAAAGCTGGAAAATGGAAATAAAGACAGAAAGCATAAAAACGAGCGTGAACGCCTAGTTGCAGATGCCTCGGCTGAAGGGGATGAAAGAATAGCTTTGCTTGGATGAATCCAATCGGGAGAGAAGATGAATCTTCTCTCCTTCCTATCAGATTGTCGATTCCAACAGCTGAGACTCTCACACCAACAGACAGAGAAGAACGACAGGAGAAAAGTTGGAGCTGCGAGAAGACTTCTACGCTTTCGGATGATGATTGAACCCTCGACTTTGACCCCCTTTTATAGCAATCTGCAGGTGCATTTGGGCCAAGGAGAACCATCAATCTTCAACGTCGTACTTCAGAATGGATGGAGGAGAAAGAACGAATCCCTGAAATAACGGAAATTAACAGAAAAAGATCAGTCAACTTACGGTTTTCACTTGAAACATTGCGGTCTCCGCAATGTTTCCGCAATGCTATCGCAACGCTTGTTTTTCATTCTTTTCCTTCGGTTTTCAACCCTTTTCTTTCCTATTGTACTTAAGTCCTAATTTAGCTACCTTCTTCTAATTCTCATATTTAAGCATAGGTTTAGGCTAAATGCTATCGAAAACACCTAAGAGTGAACATCTTTCTAAGATAATTAAGTCCTAAAAAGGTCACTTTTGGAGACGTAACATGCGCGCATCCGCCATCATTACAGATACGTTGGAGTCAGACACCTTCTCCAACTGATCAGAGGAGAGAACAACCTCATCGAACAAGGGTTTGTCCTTGATGATTATCCCAACCTGCGCGGACTTCGTCAATCGTTTTTATATTTTGCTCACGATGGCAGGAGTGTGCTCGCCCGTCTGTGAGACTTCTTTGATGACGCGGCTGCGGGTAGCAGGTCCCCTGTAAGGACTGTTGGAACTGACAGCCTTGAATGTTGTTTTCTTTGATGCCATTGTTAATTTTTTGTTGAGAGAGAAAGATGAAAGGTAGAGACGTCCCACTGGGCTTGCCAATCTGTTCACACGAGATTCCGACGAAGGATAGAGATTTGAACACGTGTAAATGAATTTGAATTTGTATTTATGTTTGTATGTATTAGTGCGTAGTGGATTACAATCTCTAATGTTTGATCCTCTAATTCTCTCTCTCAAATGTAAATGTATCTCGAGGGCTTCGCAGCTTGTTCTCGATGTTGGATTTGTATCGAGGGCTTCGCAGCTTGTTCTCCATGTTGGATGATCGTTCAGTCTTCCAAGGATTCAGGGAGTCTTCGTTGCTTGGGAATTCTCTCTAAGCTCTTAGGAGTAGAAATTTTCTGAACCTTGCAAATGAAAATGAGCTCTCTATTTATAGAGCTCTGTTACGTCTCCAAAAGTGACCTTTTTAGGACTTAATTATCTTAGAAAGATGTTCACTCTTAGGTGTTTTTGATAGCATTTAGCCTAGACCTATGCTTAAATATGAGAATTAGAAGAAGGTAGCTAAATTAGGACTTAAGTACAATAGGAAAGGAAAGGGTTGAAAACCGAAGGAAAAGAATGAAAAACAAGCATTGCGGAAACATTGCGGACACCGCAATGTTTCAAGTGAAAACCGTAAGTTGACTGATCTTTTTCTGTTAATTTCCGTTATTTCAGGGATTCGTTCTTTCTCCTCCATCCATTCTGAAGTACGACGTTGAAGATTGATGGTTCTCCTTGGCCCAAACGCACCTGCAGATTACTATAAATAGGGGTCAAAGTCGAGGGTTCAAACATCATCCGAAAGCGTAGAAGTCTTCTCGCAGTCCATCTTTTCTCCTGTTTTCCTTTGCCGTCTGCTGGTTTGCGAAGCTCAGCTGTTGGAGTCGATAATCTGATAGGAAGGAGAGGAGATTCTTCTTCTCTCCCGATTGGATTCATCCAAGCAAGGCTGACCTTTCTCATCCTTCATTCGAGGCGGCTGCAACGAGACATTCGACCTTGTTTTACTGCTTTCTGCTCTTCATTTCCATTTTCCAGCTTTGTTTTGTTGTTAACTCTTTTCTAGTAGCTAGCTTAGACTATTTCGTTGTGTTCTGTCTTGTTGTTATTTACTTTAAAGCTTCCTTCTGTCCATTCAAACAACCAAGTAATCAATTCACAATTCATTTCACGATTCTTGTCGTTGCGATTGACTGTCTTTCCCTTACTGTTTTGTCTTCAGATTCCTTCTGAGCATGTCTACTTCTTCTCTTGCTTCTGTTCTGTTTACATCCATGAGTAGCTAAATCACTTAGGGGCATGCTAATGGCAACACTTTAGGCTAAAAAACGTGAACCAAGCATGTAGGATAGCTCTCGAAGCATTGATTGTATGTAAGCTTCATCCCACGGGCAATTTCGATTGGCCATCCATTTTGTCCAAAGAACTCCTAACCTCTGGAAGGAGTAAGAGTTCAGAGTCATACTATCATGCTAGCCTTTCAAGGTAACCAGGAAACGACCTAGGAATAGGCGTTTCCCTAGTACAAACCATATTTTTCTGCCTTAACAAGATGCTTAAGACCTTACTTGGACATGAGTAAACTAAAGAATCTAATGCATGAAATCGGAAGATACATGAGAATGAGAGAGTTTGATGCATAGAGAGCTGATCCACTGCTTGAGAATCGTGAGAAAAAGCCTATAGGATAGTCGTTAGTAGCCCTTAATTCATCACTTTACACACTTTCGCTGTTATTTCAATTGCGATAGAATTGCTGTCTCCGCAATTCTGCATAAGTTACAATTCTGTCTAGCTGTTTTTGCTTTCATTTATTAATCTCGTCTCTTCTCATTTGAGTTTAGCTTTAACTTGCACTTGTTTATGTTGCTACCCTCTCCGTATTCAGTAGGAAATAGACAATTAAAAACCAATACTACCCCATCAAATCCACCCCTTCTTTCTTAACGTTACACTTCATGAATAGCTTATAATAAGTCTCTGTGGGAAAACGAATGAAATATACTTACTACTTGCTATAAGACCATGTATGCTTGCATGTTCTGAGTGCTCTCTCTACCTTATTACTTATTCATTTTAACACATTGAGCACGTAACAAGTTTTTGGCGCCGCTGCCGGGGAGTTATTTAAGTGAAAACGAAATTTGTTAAGTTTGAAACACCAAGTTTATTGCCTATTGAAGCTGATTTGTTTCATTTCTTTTGCAGGTACCATTGGGTTAGTTTATGAGTGAACCTTCAAGTAGTGATCTAGAGTTCAATCCTGAGCCTGAGAGATTACTTAGGGCCAGAAATAGAGCCAAGAAACGTCTCTTTAACCAACCCTCTATACCTCAAGTAATTGCGGGAACCGCAATTCCTCCGCAATTATCTCAAGAAGAAATGGATGGAATAGTTCCAAATCTGGTGCCTGTCACTCGCAACCCCATCGAAATAGCGAATGATAAGGACAACGCCATACTCTCTTACCTAGTACCTATGCCTGGGGAGCTGAACCCCAGCATAATCCGTCCTGAAATCACTGCCCACTCATTCGAGTTGAAGCCAGTGATGTTCCAAATGTTGTCCACTGTGGGACAATTCTTTGGAGTGGAAAATGAGGATCCCCACAATCATCTTAGAAACTTCTTAGGAGTTAGTGATACATTCATCATCCCTGGAGTTTCTCAAGAAGCCTTGAGGCTATATCTGTTCCCTTATTCTTTGAGGGACAAAGCCAAAACGTGGTTAAACTCATTACCCTCAGGATCTGTCCTTAATTGGACAGACTTAGCAGAAAAATTCCTAGTCAAATACTTCCCACCTGATAGGAATTCTACCTTTCGTGATGACATAATCAAGTTTAAACAAGCTGACACTGAGTCTCTTCACGAAGCTTGGACAAGGTTTAAAGATCTTCTTCTTAAATGTCCACACCATGGCATCCTCTGGTGTATCCAAATAGAGGTCTTTTTCAAAGGATGCAACCCCAACACTAGACAAGTCTTAAACTCATCTGCTGGAGGTTCCATGTTGTCCAAAAGTTACAACGAAGCCTATGAGATCTTGGAGAAGATCTCAGCATCTCACTGTAGGTGGTCAGATGATCCAGTTGAGCCAACTAGAGCTCAAGACAAGGATGCTCTAAGTGCGATGAGCAGCCAAATAAATGCCCTGACCAACCTAGTTAAGCAAATGGCTCAAACAAATCTCCAAACAAGTGTCAACACCGCCACAGCCATGTCAATGGGCACCCAATCAAGTCAAGGTGAGACACTTATCTGTGGATTCTGTGGGGAAGGGCACCCGTATGAATACTGCCCTGGGAATCCAGCCTCGGTCTGCTATGTGGGAAGCCAACAGCAGCCAAGGAACAACCCCTACTCTAACACTTATAACCCTGGTTGGAGGAACCACCCAAACCTGTCATGGGGTGGCCAACAGAATACTAACCAAAATCCTAACCAACCAAGGCCGAGTGGAACACCTGGTTTCACTCCCCAACATAACAAATCCATGTATCAAAAACCATACAACCAACCTGTAGGGTCTTCTGTAGAAAACTTGCTCAAGGAATACATAGCCAAGAATGATGCCACTTTACAGAGTCAGCAAGCTACCCTTAGGAGCCTAGAGAACCAAATAGGCCAGTTAGCCAATGAAATCAAAAGTAGGCCCCAAGGTAGGCTTCCTGCTGACACTGAAGTGCCAAGGAGAGATGGTAAGGAACAAGTTCAAGCAATTGAACTCAGAAGTGGTAGACCATTGGTGAGCAACACAAAGGACACACCAAAGAGAGTAGAGAACACTGAGTCTAGTGCTCCACTGGAGTCTCTGCCAACCCAAGGTCCACCACCAACAAGCACATCAGGAACAAGGCTAGAACCAATTATTGAGGAGATAGAAGAAATTCCAAGGCCTCCTCCAATCCTAAGGCGACCTGACGTGCCTGCATATGTACCACCACCTCCATATCCTCGAAGGCTTAAGAAGAAGCAGGAACAGGAAGTGCACTTTAATAAATTCTTAGAAATTCTTAAGCAAGTGCATGTCAACATTCCTTTTGTAGAAGTTTTACAGTCTATGCCTTCCTATGTAAAGTTTTTGAAGGACATTATTACTAACAAAAAAATAATTGGTGAGTTTGAAACAGTAAACCTCACTGAGGAGTGCAGTGCCATACTCCAGAACAAGCTGCCCAAGAAGGAGAAGGATCCTGGTTCCTTCACCTTACCTGTAGAGCTAGGAGGCAAGCACGTGGGCAGAGAGCTTTGTGACCTGGGCGCCAGCATAAACCTTATGCCCCTATCACTATTCCGCCAGTTGGGAATAGGAGAAGCACGTCCAACCACTGTCACTTTACAACTAGCAGACAGATCCATCGCATACCCTGAAGGTAAAATTGAGGATATTCTAGTGAAAGTTGACAAATTTATTTTCCTTGCAGATTTCATTATCCTGGATTATGAAGCAGACAAGGAGGTCCCCATCCTATTAGGCAGACCATTTCTTGCCACAGGTAGGGCCCTGATCGACGTCCAAAAAGGTGAGCTCACTATGAGGGTTCATGATGAAGAGGTGAAATTTAGTGTGTATAAAGCTTTAAGGTATCCCTCTGACCTTGAATCCTGTGCTAGCATGGACGTTGTCGATTCTTTAATGGACGAACAATTAGAGCATGAACTGTTGACTAAGCATGCTAATAACTATGTAGGATTAGAGTTGACTGATTTAAACATAGCTGAGATAATGGACATATCTGTAAATAACCCTCAGCATGTTTGTATGAATATTGACTTAACTGATAGAGCCTTGAATCCTTTAAAGCCATCCATTGAGCATCCACCTGTATTAGAATTAAAACCTCTCCCCACTCACCTCAAGTATGCATATTTAGGGAATAATGAGACTTTGCCTGTAATTATTTCTTCTAAGCTAAGTGAACAGCATGAGGTTGAATTAATATTACTACTTAAGCAACATAGGAAGGCTATTGCATGGACTATTGCTGATATTAGAGGCATTAGCCCTTCTTATTGTATGCATAAGATTATACTAGAGGACGAACATACCCCTAGAGTAGACCACCAACGTAGGCTGAATCCCTCTATGAAAGAGGTAGTTAAAAAAGAAATAATAAAATGGTTAGATGCTGGTGTGATCTTCCCCATAGCTAGTAGTCAGTGGGTGAGCCCTATACAATGTGTACCTAAGAAGGGTGGGATGACTGTGGTAGTCAATGAGAACAATGAACTGATTCCAACTAGGACTGTCACAGGATGGAGAGTTTGCATGGATTATAGGAAGCTAAATAAAGAAACTAAAAAAGACCACTTCCCTCTACCATTCATTGACCAAATGTTAGACAGAATAGCTGGTAGAGCCTATTAATGTTTCTTAGACGGTTATTCAGGGTATAACCAGATCACTATAGACCCCAAAGACCAAGAAAAGACTACCTTCACTTGCCCTTTTGGAACATTTGCCTTTCGCAGAATGCCTTTTGGCTTATGCAATGCACCGGCAACATTCCAAAGGTGCATGTTGGCAATCTTTTCTGACTTGGATGAGTCCATGATAGAGATATTCATGGATGATTTCTCAGTCTTTGGGGATTCCTTTACCAACTGTCTAGAGAATTTAGGACAAGTCCTGGCTAGATGTGAGGAGACTAACTTAGTCCTTAATTGGGAGAAGTGTCACTTCATGGTAGATGAGAGGATTGTCTTAGGTCATAGAGTGTCAAGGGCAGGTGTTGCGGTCGATAGGGCCAAAATTGAGATCATAGAGAAGTTGGTAGAGCCTCAGAATGTCAAGGCCATTAGAAGTTTCTTAGGGCATGCTGGCTTCTACAGAAGGTTCATTAAGGACTTTTCTAAGATAGCCAAACCTCTGTGTGAGCTTCTAGAGATAAATAGGCCATTCATCTTCTCTAAGGAATGTTTAGTAGCTTGGCAAACCCTTAAGAAAGCACTAGTCACAGCACCTGTTATAGTAGGGCCAGATTGGGATCTCCCATTTGAGATGTTATGTGATGCTAGTGACTATGCTGTAGGGGTTATGTTAGGACAGAAGATTGACAAGCTAACACACCCTGTATACTATGCTAGTAAAACCCTGAATGAGGCTCAATGTAATTATACAACTACTGAGAAAGAGATGCTTGCTGTAGTATTTGCTTGTGAGAAATTTAGAAACTATATTGTAGGCACTAGGACAATTGTGTACACTGACCATTCTGCCTTAAAGTACCTCATGAGGAAGGCTGATGCTAAACCTAGGTTGATTAGGTGGGTGTTATTGCTGCAGGAATTTGATTTGGACATTCGAGACAAGAAAGGATGTGAAAATGTGGTTGCGGATCATCGGTCTCGATTGCAGCACAATTGCGAAAAAATTGCGGAGGCCGCAATTTCTGATGCTTTTATTGATGAACATGTCTTTGTATTGACTCATCGTGATAACGATGAGGAACCTTGGTTTGCTGACATTGCTAACTTCCTTGCATCACAGGTATTACCAGTTTTCAAGGGAGGACAAGAGAAGAAGAGGTTCCTTCATGAAGCAAGGAAATTCATCTGGGATGACCCCACACTTTACAAGACATGTGCTGACGGCTTACTAAGGAAGTGTGTTTCAGCTGCTGAGGCGAAGTCTGTGCTGCAGCACTGCCACACAGCTCCTTATGGTGGACACTTTGGTGGCCAAAGAACAGCTGCAAAGGTATTTCAGAGTGGCTACTATTGGCCAACAATCTTCAAGGATGCCCACAACTATGCCCACAGCTGTGATGAATGCCAAAGGACAGGTAACCTCAGTCGCAAGGATGAAATGCCTCTCACCTACATCTTAGAGTTGGAGCTCTTTGATGTGTGGGGCATTGATTTCATGGGACCATTTCCCCCATCTTCAGGTAACCTTTACATATTAGTGGCAGTAGACTATGTATCCAAGTGGGTAGAGGCCATAGCATGTCCCAATAATGATGCCAACACAGTCATAAAATTCTTACATAGGCACATTTTTACTAGGTTTGGAACACCACGTGCCATCATTAGTGATGAGGGGACACATTTTATTAATAAGGCTATGGAGAGAGTGCTGGCTAAATATAACATTAGACATAGAGTGGCCACTCCCTATCACCCACACTCGAATGGTCAGGCTGAAATTTCAAATAGGGAGATTAAGAACATCCTAGAAAAAAGGGTTAAACCTAATAGGAAAGACTGGTCCTTTAAGCTTGAGGATGCACTTTGGGCATATAGGACAGCATATAAGACACCCCTAGGTATGTCTCCTTACAGACTTGTATATGGTAAAGCTTGTCATCTTCCATTTGAGTTAGAAATTAAGGCATTTTGGGCACTAAAAGAGTTGAATTACTGCGTGACCGATGCGGGAACGTTGCGGTCTTTGCAATTACACGAGCTTGATGAGCTTAGACATATGTCTTATGAAAATGCCAAAATGTATAAGGAAAAGACCAAGATTTGGCACGATAGTAGACTCAGGATCAAGGACTTTAAGAAAGGCCAACTTGTTTTATTATTTAACTCACGATTGAGGTTGTTTCCAGGCAAACTAAAGTCCAGATGGTCAGGTCCTTTCATGGTTACTAATGTGCTTGTTCATGGTGCCATCGAAATAAAGAACTTGCAGCACGGTCAACCATTCATGGTTAATGGTGCAAGATTGAAGCACTACTATGAGGAAGGAGATGTGAAGGCTCTCTCGGCCTTCCTCTTGACTGAAGCGTGAAATTAAGAACGAGAGAGGACGAGTGATTGCTGTGCTCGTCAATATGAGGCTCATGCCTTAGTTTATTTTTTGCGATTTTCCGGTTATCGTTTGTGTGTCTTTTTGTATGATTTTAATTGAGTATTTGATGTTTATTTTATTTCTTTTTGTAGGGAATCAATAGAGGGAATCAAGGAGAGTAAATCCAGCTTTAAAAATCAAGAAAATATTGGGCCAAATAAAAGATACGGATGAGCAAAGATTGGCATTTAGATGGAAAAAAATCTCCAACGGTCACTAAAATTGCGCTGGATTTGCAGGATCCGCAAAAATATAGCCGTTGGGATTTATCCGTTTCTTTATATCCGTTAGGAGGCGCGTGATCTGTACGATTCTCTCATTCTCTGAACTCCAAGAAAGCTTCGATTCTCTTCATCTTTGATTCTTCTCTCCAAACCTCCACGTTTCAAAGATGGTACTCACAAGGGCTGAAAGATCTGCGGCCAAGAAAAGGGCCGATGAAGCTGAAACGGCTGCGAGAGATGCATTGCTTGCCTTGGCTGATGCTGAGGCTGCGCGAACGGAACGACTAGATAAGCTGCCGATTCGCAAGAAGAAGTGGAGGGTTGTTACGGAAATACCTGCTGGACCCTCTGAACCAGCGGGCACACCCAAGAAACGAAAGTGGCGCATGGCTGTGGCCGAAGAAGAAATCAAGAACAAGACTCCCTCTGTGGAGAGTCAAGAACAAAGCCAGCCATCCCACGAGTCAGCCGAACGCAGCCTCTCACCAACCCCACCAGCGCAGAGCCCTGAGCTCTCCTCATCGCCGCCAGCGCAGAGCCCTGAGCAGCCTTCTTCACCACAAGGTTCTGCACAGACACCTACAGCAGAGCAAAGAACCACGCCGTCGCACACTTCCCCACGGCCTGACCCTTAATTCCCATATGGGGAGTACCAAGAATCAACGCAGGGCAGTGGGGAAGGTGAGGAAGAAGAGGTCTTCTCTCCATTAAGGGAAGCCAGCCCTGAGAGTCCTACACAGCAGGATGACTCGATGGAAGAAACACTGGGGGCTTGCCTCCAGCAGATCACCATCAAGGCTAAGCTCAAGAAGAAGAAGAAGGCCAAGATTCTCAAGGCCAAGCGGTCCAAGAAGCTGAGAAAGAAGAAGGCCAAGCGGGCGCCTTCATCAGAGAAGGAAAGCACAGAGCCATCGCTCAAGAAACTCAAGGTTGAGGCTGCGGAGTCAGCCAAACCCACAGACAAAGGGAAGGCCAAGCTTTACCCTGAAGATGAGCCTCAATCAGTGAGGTATGTGTCCTCTGACGCTGAGTCCAGAGGAATTGAGCTAAGGAAGAGGGAGTTGCTGCACGAGAAGGGCTTCCTCGACAGACCTGCTGACCTGCCGCAGTTCTTGCGCGCAGGGATTACAAACCACGGATGGGAGGAGTTTTGCAGACCACCCAATCCAGCCTATACGAGCATGGTTTATGATTTCTACGCCAATGTGCTCAGCCCTGAGGATGGCCTGTCTGTGGTGCGAGGGGTGGAAGTGGACTTCTCAGCTAAGGCCATCAACGAAGCCTATGGTCTCAAGGGCCAAAACCATACAGATTATGAACGAATTGTTGATGAGCCTACTGAGGCAGTCCTGGAAGAGGCCATTCGAACCATTGGCCAGCCTGAAGCTTCCTGGACCGTGTCACGCAATGGGAGGCACACTCTCATGAGTGCCAACCTCACAGCTAAGGCGGCTGTATGGTTTGCTTTTGTAAGGAGGAAGCTGTCCCCCGTGACTCATGAGACCACCATTAACCAGAGCAGATCACTCCTGGTCTATGCCATCATGCGAGGTCTCACGGTCAACGTGGGAGAAGTCATTGCTGCTGCCATTGCTGAGTGCGCCAAGAAGGGTAAGGGACCATTGTTTTTCCCTAATACCATAACTAAACTCTGTTTGCTTGCAGGAGTTCCCATCGAGCGAATGGAGCAGCAAATGGCTTACACAGGCCACTTGGAGCTGCCTGCTGGCTTGAGGCTGAAGAGGAAGGGGAACATGGAGTTCGAACTGGATAGGTTGGCTGCTGATCAGTCACTGTCCATGGCTTGCCTGATGGATATGCAGAAAATGATGGCTCAATGGGCCACTTACGCGCAGGCACGGGACAAGGAAGTTGCAGACCAGCTTGGGTGCATCTTCCCTGACTTCCCCACGAATCTCCTACATCCATGGGTGCCTCCACGACCACGACAACCTGATGAGGATGAAGACATTTGAGTGCTGGTTTGAATTGCACTCAAGGGAGTATTGCTGTTCCCTTAGAATAATAAAAAAAAAAAAAATTCTGCTTTCTGATAGACCATGTGCATTATGCTGTTTTTAGTACAATTTTGATCTGATTTAGTTGCTTGGTTTTATGTTTTTAAATTGCTTAAGTATAGCTTGCTGCTAGCTGATTAGGTAGGATAGTTTAGGTTTATTTTTGTCAAGCTTGAATGACTGGATAGAGCATGCTTAGGGGCCTCAAACATTGATATATCTGCCCTGACTTGATTGCGAAATAATTGCGGTGCCCGCAATTTTTATTACTGAAAGCATGTTTTGGACTATCTGTTTCGCTAGGCTGTGATCTGTTTAATTTCTATCTTTTGCTGCTATCATGACCACCTTATATATCTTATCTAAATGCATGCTGGATGAGTGTCATAGGACACCCTTTGATAGTTTAAATTAACCTCTAAATAAGCTCAGCATGCATAGCTGTAAGTCCTTGCCTGTCTGTTTTTCAATTTTCTGCTGCTGTGATATTTTCTTTTCGAATGTTCTGCCTATGCCTAGGACTTTTAAATTCTCTTTGTTTTACCTTAGACTAGATGCTTCTAGGATAGTTTGGGGGTGTGCCACCTCAAACACTCATTGGGGACAATGAGTAGTTTAAGTTTGGGGGAGGCCACCCTAGGCCTAGGAACACTCCTCTCTCCCTTAAAACATAAGCATTCTTCTTCTCCTTGACAAAAAATAATGAACTAAAAAAAATGAAAAATAGAATAAAAAGGGGAGTCTCTCTGAGGTTGCTAAGTAATCAGTGCCAAGTGTGTAACCCACAAGTGGCATTGCATCAAAAGGCAACCGAAGGAAGGGCTCCACCTAAGAAAGAAAAAAGGAAAAGAGTAGGGAAGAAGAATGTATACCTAGGAGTTGCAACTTTGTGGCTTAGATGTCCTGTTTAAAAAGAACTCTGATCCTCAATTGGCTAAGAGCAAAGTTGTAGCTTGTAGGGTTGTTTAGGGAGATGAGTGTATATCCAATGTAGTGATGCCAGGGCTTAGGTTGTTCTCTAAAAGTACTACTGTCACCATTAAGACTAAGACTGGCATGACTCTAAGGAATCCTAGGTAGCTCATAAGTATAAACTAGAACCATGTACTGAGTCTGGGGTAAAGCTAGGTAGAATTTGAAACCTTAGGGATAGTGGCATGATATGATAAAAGCAGGTAGATCAGTTGTAGGAAGTTAATAAAAACAGTAGGAGTAGTAGGCATGCGAAATCAGAAGAAGCTAGATAAGAGGGTGGTTTAAAGCTTAGAAGTGTGTCACAGGACAGCACTGCTATAGATAAGAATATAAGGGAGTTAGTAAGTGGTTAAAGAAGAAGAAACAGCAGCCTAGGAAAGTCCTTAGATTGCTCGAGGACAAGCAAAACCTTAAGTTTGGGGGTGTGTTACGTCTCCAAAAGTGACCTTTTTAGGACTTAATTATCTTAGAAAGATGTTCACTCTTAGGTGTTTTTGATAGCATTTAGCCTAGACCTATGCTTAAATATGAGAATTAGAAGAAGGTAGCTAAATTAGGACTTAAGTACAATAGGAAAGGAAAGGGTTGAAAACCGAAGGAAAAGAATGAAAAACAAGCATTGCGATAGCATTGCGGAAACATTGCGGACACCGCAATGTTTCAAGTGAAAACCGTAAGTTGACTGATCTTTTTCTGTTAATTTCCGTTATTTCAGGGATTCGTTCTTTCTCCTCCATCCATTCTGAAGTACGACGTTGAAGATTGATGGTTCTCCTTGGCCCAAACGCACCTGCAGATTACTATAAATAGGGGTCAAAGTCGAGGGTTCAAACATCATCCGAAAGCGTAGAAGTCTTCTCGCAGTCCATCTTTTCTCCTGTTTTCCTTTGCCGTCTGCTGGTTTGCGAAGCTCAGCTGTTGTAGTCGATAATCTGATAGGAAGGAGAGGAGATTCTTCTTCTCTCCTGATTGGATTCATCCAAGCAAGGCTGACCTTCTTCTCTCCTGATTGGATTCATCCAAGAAAGATGAAAGGTAGAGACGTCCCACTGGGCTTGCCAATCTGTTCACACGAGATTCCGACGAAGGATAGAGATTTGAACACGTGTAAATGAATTTGAATTTGTATTTATGTTTGTATGTATTAGTGCGTAGTGGATTACAATCTCTAATGTTTGATCCTCTAATTCTCTCTCTCAAATGTAAATGTATCTCGAGGGCTTCGCAGCTTGTTCTCGATGTTGGATTTGTATCGAGGGCTTCGCAGCTTGTTCTCCATGTTGGATGATCGTTCAGTCTTCCAAGGATTCAGGGAGTCTTCGTTGCTTGGGAATTCTCTCTAAGCTCTTAGGAGTAGAAATTTTCTGAACCTTGCAAATGAAAATGAGCTCTCTATTTATAGAGCTCTGTTACGTCTCCAAAAGTGACCTTTTTAGGACTTAATTATCTTAGAAAGATGTTCACTCTTAGGTGTTTTTGATAGCATTTAGCCTAGACCTATGCTTAAATATGAGAATTAGAAGAAGGTAGCTAAATTAGGACTTAAGTACAATAGGAAAGGAAAGGGTTGAAAACCGAAGGAAAAGAATGAAAAACAAGCATTGCGGAAACATTGCGGACACCGCAATGTTTCAAGTGAAAACCGTAAGTTGACTGATCTTTTTCTGTTAATTTCCGTTATTTCAGGGATTCGTTCTTTCTCCTCCATCCATTCTGAAGTACGACGTTGAAGATTGATGGTTCTCCTTGGCCCAAACGCACCTGCAGATTACTATAAATAGGGGTCAAAGTCGAGGGTTCAAACATCATCCGAAAGCGTAGAAGTCTTCTCGCAGTCCATCTTTTCTCCTGTTTTCCTTTGCCGTCTGCTGGTTTGCGAAGCTCAGCTGTTGGAGTCGATAATCTGATAGGAAGGAGAGGAGATTCTTCTTCTCTCCCGATTGGATTCATCCAAGCAAGGCTGACCTTTCTCATCCTTCATTCGAGGCGGCTGCAACGAGACATTCGACCTTGTTTTACTGCTTTCTGCTCTTCATTTCCATTTTCCAGCTTTGTTTTGTTGTTAACTCTTTTCTAGTAGCTAGCTTAGACTATTTCGTTGTGTTCTGTCTTGTTGTTATTTACTTTAAAGCTTCCTTCTGTCCATTCAAACAACCAAGTAATCAATTCACAATTCATTTCACGATTCTTGTCGTTGCGATTGACTGTCTTTCCCTTACTGTTTTGTCTTCAGATTCCTTCTGAGCATGTCTACTTCTTCTCTTGCTTCTGTTCTGTTTACATCCATGAGTAGCTAAATCACTTAGGGGCATGCTAATGGCAACACTTTAGGCTAAAAAACGTGAACCAAGCATGTAGGATAGCTCTCGAAGCATTGATTGTATGTAAGCTTCATCCCACGGGCAATTTCGATTGGCCATCCATTTTGTCCAAAGAACTCCTAACCTCTGGAAGGAGTAAGAGTTCAGAGTCATACTATCATGCTAGCCTTTCAAGGTAACCAGGAAACGACCTAGGAATAGGCGTTTCCCTAGTACAAACCATATTTTTCTGCCTTAACAAGATGCTTAAGACCTTACTTGGACATGAGTAAACTAAAGAATCTAATGCATGAAATCGGAAGATACATGAGAATGAGAGAGTTTGATGCATAGAGAGCTGATCCACTGCTTGAGAATCGTGAGAAAAAGCCTATAGGATAGTCGTTAGTAGCCCTTAATTCATCACTTTACACACTTTCGCTGTTATTTCAATTGCGATAGAATTGCTGTCTCCGCAATTCTGCATAAGTTACAATTCTGTCTAGCTGTTTTTGCTTTCATTTATTAATCTCGTCTCTTCTCATTTGAGTTTAGCTTTAACTTGCACTTGTTTATGTTGCTACCCTCTCCGTATTCAGTAGGAAATAGACAATTAAAAACCAATACTACCCCATCAAATCCACCCCTTCTTTCTTAACGTTACACTTCATGAATAGCTTATAATAAGTCTCTGTGGGAAAACGAATGAAATATACTTACTACTTGCTATAAGACCATGTATGCTTGCATGTTCTGAGTGCTCTCTCTACCTTATTACTTATTCATTTTAACACATTGAGCACGTAACAAGCTCTCATGGGCCTGGTGGGCTTGGGCCTGGATCCAATGGGCTTGGGCTTGGATCCAATGGGTTTGGACCCAATGGGCTTGGTTCAAATGTGCTTTTGAATTTTGAGCCCAATGGGCTTGACCTTCGGGCCAAATTGTCTTTTGAATATTTTTCCCGACCGACCCGATTTCGAGCCCAATTACGGTGCGATCGAATTTGCTCGGTCAAGCTATCTGATCCACCGGCCGTGATGAAGACACGTGGCAACCGTTGATTGGCCGAAATTTCTCGGTCAACCGTTATAATGACCAAAGTAGACATATTATTTTAATATATATATATATATATATATATATATATTTTTTGATATTTAATATCAAATTTATTATAAGATAATTATTCAAAATTTTATATGATTTAAATTGTAAGTAACTTTGTTTAATCTTCCTGATAAAAGTTTAGAAAAACAATTGTTAAAAGAATTGAATCAATCATAATTTCATTAGAATAAAAAAAAACAACAAAAACATGTATGAATAGATTTGAAATTGTTAAAGTAGAGTTAGAGATGATTGAAGATTTTTAGGGAATGAGAATCCAAAAGGGGGTATAGGGTGATTTTAAACAAAAGATAAATTAATAAATAATCAAATTTATCAAACAACCTTAACATTAGTTAAGTTTAGCCTAGAATCACTTTTTAAATTTACTAATTGTAAATTGGGAAAAATACATTTTTGGTCCGTCGCGTTTGAGTTCAATATATATTTGGTCCCACAATGAACACTTTTGTACCTCAGATTTGATAAATGATTCTAAATAGTCCCTTGACCCTTAGTTGACTAATGAACAATGATGGGGAGGTTAAGTTTGTTGTGTATCGATGTGTTGGCAAGTTTATTAATTTAATATTATTTTGTTAGTGAGGTGGATTATTTCTCTCTACGTTCCTCATCTCTCTCCTCGTCTTCATCATCTTTGATTTCTCCTCCCTCTCTTTGTCTTCTTCGTCTCCGACAAAGCCTCCCTTCTCCTCTCTGAGAATAGACAAAAACAAAATCAAAGAATCCTTACGACAAAACATGTAAGATATCATTGATTTTCCCCTCGATGTCCCCAAGCTTTTCGCTTATCGAAGATAAGAAATACATCTTCAAGTTCAAATCTCCAAGAAACAAAATACATCGATTTTTGTCCTCCTCAAAGATTATGGAATATCACAATAGTAAAAAAATCTTTAAAAAAACTTGAGATCTCAAGCACCCACTATGGACGCGACCCACTTTGTATTGTACAAACGATGTGATCCGAAATCGTTCATGCAGAGACATGTGAGTGGGGGCGTCCTGTGCGATGAGTTTGCATAAGACTGAACCGCGAAATCAAGTCGTTCTTTCTTTACAACACCGTTTACTGTAAATACCGACTTTTTCATATGAAGGTGTTACGTCTCCAAAAGTGACTATTTTAGGGACTTATTTGCTATAGAATGGTGTACACTCTTAAGCGTTTTTGGTAGAATTTAGCCTAAACATGTGCTTTTATATGAGAATTTGTAGAATGAGGCTAAATTAGGACTTATGTGTGAAAGGAAGGAAAAAGAACCAAAAACAAAGCTGAAGAGTTGAAATTTCCATATTGCTGAAACATTGCGAAAACATTGTTGTCTCAGCAATGTTTTAAGTGAAATTTGTTAAGTTGTCTAACCGTTTTCTATTTAGTTACGATCTTTCAGCTGCCCATTCTTTCTCCTACTGCCACGTGGAAGTTCGTCGTTCAGAATGGATGGTTCTCCTTGGCTGAAGACTACCTGCAAAACCCTATAAAAGGAGGTCAAGGTGGAAGGACAAACACACACTCGAAGGCGTAGAACTCCCATCTCAGCGCAGTCTTTTCTCCCTGTTTTCTCATCCGTTTGTTGGCTTGAAGGACTCAGCTGTTGGAGTCGATAATCTGAGAGGAAGAAGAGAAGATTTGTCTTCTCTTCTGATTGGATTCATCCAAACAAAGCTCCCCTTCTCCCTTCATCTGAGGCACTTGCGACGAGGGGCTTTACGCACACATCTACTTGCTTTTTACTGCTTTTTGCTTTCCTTTCCATTGTTGGCTGTTGTTATTTCCCTTTTATTTGCTACATTAGTTCGTTTCGTCTCCTTCTGTTTAGTTCTTATCAGTTTAGAGCTGTTACTTGTTAAGCTTTGAACCTTTGTTTAATTGAAGAAGTTTTTGACTAGTTCACGAGTTCTTCTTTGCTTTTATCGTTTCTGTTCTATCTTATTTCCACTTCATTACTGTTAAGCATGTCTACACCATCTATTCTTTCCACTCCATCTTCATCCATGAGTAACTAAACCACATAAGGGTCTGCTAATGACAAGTCTATAGGTAGAAGTACATGAATTCAGCATGTAGGATAGCTTCAAATGCATTGGATGTATGTGTGCTTCATCCCACGGGCAATTTCGATTGGCCATCCATTTTGTCAGAACTCCTAACCTCTGGAAGTAGTAAGAGTTCAGAGTCGTCCATTCATGCTAGCCTTTCATGGTAACCAGAAAACGACCTAGGAATAGGCGGTTTCCTAGCACAAATCATTAACTTGCTTATATAAATAGATGCTTAAGCCTTACTTGGACATGAGTAAACTAAAGGATCTAATGCATGAAATCGAGAGATACATGAGAATGAGTTAATTTGATGCATGATAAGTTGATCTACTGCTGAAGAATCGTATGAAAAAACCTATAGAGGAGTCGTTAGTAGCCCTTGTTTCCACACTTTACCCTTAAAACGCTGTTAGTACCATTGCTAGAAAATTGCTGTCTGCGCAATTTTCTTAGTTTGAATTTTTGCCTTAGCCATCTTTCTTCATTTCTTGTTTGCGATTTTTATTGCTAGATAATTGCTTTCTCCGCAATTCTTTTTCTCCTACATTCAAGTTAACCTCTTTACTTGTCTTTGTTTATGCTTGCATATGTCGCACGTTCTTTATTAGTTAGGCACATTAATCCCAATTCTACCCCATTTTAACCACCCTTTCTAGTTTAACATTTCACTTCGCTAGTAACTAAGAATAAATCTCTGTGGGAAATCGAATGAAAAAATACTTATTACTTGCTACAAGACCATGTATGCTTGCATGTTCTGAGTGCTCTCACATTGCATTTTAATTTACACATTGAGCACGCAACAAGTTTTTGGCGCCGCTGCCGGGAATTTTGTTTAGTGAAAATGAAGTTTGTTAAGTTAGAAACACAAAGCTTAATATCTATTGGAACTGATCCTCTTTCATTTCTTTTACAGGTACCATTAGGTTAATTTATGAATGAGCATTCAAGTAGCGATCTAGAGTTCAATCCTAAGCCTGAAAGATTACTTAGGGCCAGAAACAAAGCTAAGAAACGCCTCTTCAAACAACCCCCTGTAACTCAAAACATTGCTGACTCCGCAGAGTCATCGCAATTCCATCAAGTAGAAATGGATAGACCAGTCCCAAATCCAGCACCTACCATTCGCAACCCCATCGAAATAGCGAATGACAAGGATAGTGCCATCCTCTCATATTTAGTTCCTATGCCTGGGGAGCTAAACCCAAGCATTATACGCCCTGAGATTACTGCCAACTCATTCGAGTTAAAGCCAGTAATGTTCCAAATGCTGTCCACTGTGGGACAATTCTTTGGAGTGGAAAATGAAGATCCCCACAATCATCTAAGAAATTTCCTGGAAGTTAGTGATACCTTCCTTATCCCTGGAGTTTCCCAAGAAGCTTTGAGGCTTTACCTCTTCCCTTACTCATTAAGAGATAAAGCCAAAACGTGGTTAAATTCCTTACCCTCCGGATCAATTGTCAATTGGACAGATCTGGCTGAGAAATTCCTAGTCAAATATTTCCCACCTGATAGGAATTCCAACTTTCGTGATGACATCATTAAGTTCAAACAACCCGAACACGAATCCCTTCACGAAGCTTGGACAAGGTTCAAGGACCTTTTGCTTAAATGTCCACACCATGGCATTCCATGGTGTATCCAAATAGAAGTATTCTTTAAAGGATGTAACCCCAGCACAAGGCAAGTGTTAAATTCTTCAGCTGGTGGTTCCATGCTTTCCAAGAGCTACAATGAAGCCTATGAGATCTTGGAGAAAATCTCAACCTCCCATTGTAGATGGTCGGACGATCCTGTAGAGCCTACGAGAACTCAAGACAAGGACGCACTCAGTGCAATGAGTAGTCAAATAAACGCCCTGACCAATCTAGTTAAACAAATGGCTCAAACCAATCTCCAACCTAGTGTCAACACCGCAGCAGCCGTTTCAATGGGTGCACCAACTAGTCAAGGTGAGACACTAATCTGTGGGTTCTGTGGGGAAGGGCACTTGTATGATTACTGCCCTGGGAATCCAGCCTCAGTCTGCTATGTTGGGAGTCAACAGCAGCCTAGGAATAACCCCTATTCTAACACCTATAATCCTGGTTGGAGGAACCACCCAAATATTTCTTGGGGTGGTCAACAAAATGCTAACCAAACACCAAACCAACCAAGACCGAGTGGAAAACCTGGTTTCACTCAACAAAATAACCAATCCATGTACCAAAAGCCATATAACCAACCAATAGGGTCATCAGTAGAAAATTTACTCAAGGAATATATTGCAAAAAATGATGCAACCCTACAAAGTCAGCAAGCCACCCTTAGGAGCCTAGAAAACCAAATAGGGCAGTTAGCAAATGAACTAAAGAACAGGCCCCAAGGTAGATTGCCTGCTGACACTGAAGTGCCAAGAAGGGATGGAAAAGAGCAAGTTCAAGCAATTGAACTTCGTAGTGGAAGACCATTGGTGAGCAACAATAGAGAAGCACCAAAGCGAGTAGAGAATGAAGAGTCTAGTGCTCCACTGGATTCTCTGCCAAACCATGATCAACAACCACCGAGCACATCAAGGGTGAGGCTGGAACCTATCATAGAGGAACCAGAAGAAATTCCAAGGCCTCCATCTGTCCTGAGGCGAACTGAATTGCCTACATATGTGCCACCACCTCCATTCCCTAGAAGGTTGAGAAAAAAACAAGAACAGGAAGTGCACTTTAATAAGTTTTTATAAATTTTAAAGCAAGTGCATGTGAATATTCCATTTGTAGAGGTTTTGCAATCTATGTCGTCTTATGTTAAGTTTTTGAAGGATATTATTACTAACAAAAAGATCATTGGTGAATTTGAAACAGTGAATCTCACTGAGGAGTGCAGTGCTATACTCCAGAACAAGCTACCAAAGAAGGAGAAGGATCCTGGTTTCTTCACCTTACCAGTCAAGTTGGGAGGCAAGCACGTGGGCAGAGCTCTTTGTGATCTGGGAACCAGCATCAATCTCATGCCCTTATCTCTATTTCGTCAGCTAGGAATAGAAGAAGCACTTCCTACTACGGTCACCTTACAGCTTGCAGACAGATCCATAGCATACCCTGAGGGTAAGATTGAGGATATTCTTGTCAAGGTTGACAAATTCATTTTTCTTGCAGACTTCATCATTTTGGATTATGAGGCAGACAAGGAAGTACCCATATTACTTGGCAGACCATTTCTAGCCACAGGTAGGGCCTTGATCGATGTCTAGAAAGCTGAGCTCACCATGAGGGTTCATTATGAGGAGGTTAAGTTTAGTGTCTTTAAAGCTCTAAGGTATCCCTCTGATTCTGAATCTTGTGCAAGTATGGATATAGTAGATTCACTGATGGAAGAACAACTTGAGCATGAACTGTTAGTTAAGCATGCCAATGATTATGTACAAGTAGATATAACTGACTTAAATGTTTCTGAAATAATGGATATACCTGTGGACAAACCTCAGCATGTTTGTATGACTAATGACTTGTCTGAAAGATCCATGAATCCATTAAAACCATCAATTGAGCATCCACCTCTCTTAGAATTAAAACCATTGCCTGATCATCTTAAGTATGCATATCTAGGAGAGCATGATACTTTGCCTGTTATCATTTCGTCCAAGTTAAGTGAAAAGCATGAAATTGCGCTAATATTGCTGCTTAAGCAACATAAAAAGGCTATTGCATGGACGATTGCTGACATAAGAGGTATTAGTCCTTCCTACTGCATGCATAAGATATTGTTGGAAGAAGAACATACACCTAGGGTAGATCACCAACGTAGGTTGAACCCCTCCATGAATGAGGTAGTTAAGAAAGAAATAATCAAATGGTTAGATGCAGGTGTAATTTTTCCCATAGCCAATAGTCAATGGGTGAGTCCAATTCAATGTGTGCCTAAGAAGGGTGGGATGACTGTAGTAGGTAATGAGAGTAATGAACTAATTCCAACTAGAACTATTACAGGATGGAGAGTCTGTATGGACTATAGAAAATTAAATAAAGAAACAAAAAAAGATCATTTTCCTTTACCGTTTATAGATCAGATGTTAGATAGGATAGCTGGCCGAGCCTATTACTGCTTCCTAGATGGTTATTCTGGATATAACCAAATTACCATAGACCCTGTGGACCAGGAGAAAACAACCTTTACATGTCCCTTTGGAACATTTGCTTTTCGTGGAATGCCTTTTGGCTTATGCAATGCACCAGCAACCTTCCAAAGGTGCATGTTGGCCATTTTCTCTGACTTAGATGAATCCATGATAGAAATATTTATGGATGACTTCTCGGTCTTTGGTGATTCTTTTAGTAATTGCTTAGAAAACTTAGGATAAGTTCTAGCTAGGTGTGAGGAGACCAACCTAGTCCTGAATTGGGAGAAATGCCACTTTATGGTGGAAGAAGGAATAGTCCTAGGTCATAGAGTGTCTAGAGCAGGAGTAGAGGTCGATAGGGCCAAGATAGAGATAATAGAGAAGCTAGTGGAACCTCAAAATGTAAAAGCTATTAGAAGTTTTTTAGGCCATGCAGGTTTCTATAGGAGATTCATTAAGAACTTTTCAAAAATCTCTAAGCCTTTGTGTGAACTTCTAGAGCTTAACAAACCATTCATCTTCTCAAAAGAATGTTTCTTAGCATGGACAACACTCAAGGAAGCATTAGTTAAAGCACCTATTATAGTAGGACCAAATTGGGACTTAGCATTTGAAATGTTGTGTGATGCTAGTGACTATGCAGTAGGGGTTATGCTAGGACAAAAAATAGATAAACTAACACATCCTGTATACTATGCAAGTAAGACTCTGAATGAAGCACAATGTAATTACACAACCACGGAGAAGGAAATGCTAGCTGTAGTATTTGCCTGCGAGAAGTTTAGGAATTACATTGTAGGCACTAGAACCATTGTGTACACCGATCACTCTGCATTAAAATACTTAATGAGGAAGGTTGATGCTAAGCCTAGGCTAATTAGATGGGTATTATTGTTGCAAGAGTTTGATCTAGACATTAGAGATAAGAAAGGATGCGAAAATGTAGTTGCTGACCATTTATCTAGATTGCGACATAATTGCGATAAAATTGCTGAGCCAGCAATTTCTGATGCCTTTATCGATGAGCATGTCTTTGTGTTAGCACATCGTGATAACGATGAGGAACCTTGGTTTGCGGATATTGCTAACTTCCTTGCCTCGCAGGTACTACCAACTTTCAAAGGGGGGCAAGAAAAGAAGAGGTTTCTACATGAAGCTAGGAAGTTCATCTGGGACGATCCTACACTTTACAAGACTTGTGCAGATGGTATACTAAGGAAGTGTGTATCAGCTGCTGAGGCGAAGTCTGTGCTGCAGCATTGCCATACATCTCCTTACGGTGGCCATTTTGGTGGCCAAAGAACAGCTGCGAAGGTGTTCCAGAGTGGCTACTACTGGCCCACGATCTTCAAAGATGCACACGACCATGCACACAGCTGCGATGAATGTCAAAGAACAGGTAACCTTAGTCGGAAGGATGAGATGCCTCTCACCTACATCCTAGAGTTGGAACTCATTGATGTGTGGGGCATTGACTTCATGGGACCATTTCCCCCATCTGCAGGTAATCTTTATATACTTGTAGCTGTAGACTATGTATCTAAATGGGTAGAAGCCATAGCATGTCCATCGAATGATGCCAAAACAGTTATTAAGTTTCTTAATAGGCATATTTTTACAAGGTTTGGTACACCAAGGGCTATAATTAGTGATGAGGGAACCCACTTTATTAATAAAGCTATGGAAAAGGTGTTAGCTAAATACAATGTTAGACATAGAGTAGCAACCCCTTATCACCCACACTCGAATGGACAAGCTGAAATATCCAATAGGGAGATTAAGAACATACTCGAAAAAGTGGTCAAACCTAATAGAAAAAATTGGTCATTTAAGTTGGACGATGCACTTTGGGCATATAGGACTGCATATAAAACACCCCTGGGTATGTCTCCTTATAGGCTAGTATATGGGAAGGCATGTCATTTACCCTTCGAGTTGGAAATCAAAGCATTTTGGGCCTTAAAAGAACTAAATTATTGCGTGACCGATGCGGGAACATTGCGGTCTCTGCAATTACATGAGTTAGATGAGCTCAGACATATGTCCTATGAAAATGCCAAAATGTATAAGGAAAAAACTAAAATTTGGCATGATAGTAGACTTAGGATTAAGGACTTTAAGAAAGGCCAGCATGTCTTATTATTCAACTCAAGATTAAGGTTATTTCCAGGCAAACTTAAGTCCAGATGGTCAGGTCCTTTTGTGATAACTAACGTGTTTGTTCATGGTGCGATTGAGATTAGGAACCTACAGCACGGGCAGCCGTTTATGGTCAATGGTGCACGATTGAAGCATTACTACGAGGAAGGAGATGTGAAGACACTCTCAGCCTTCCTCTTATCTAAAGCTTGAGAATCAAATCAAGAGGGGATGAGTGACCACTGTGCTCATTGTTATGTCTCCAAAAGTGACTTATTTAGGACTTATTTAGCTTAGAAAGATGCACACTCTTAGGTGTTTTTGATAGGATTTAGCTTAAACCTATGCTTATTTGTGAGAATTAAAAGAAGGTAGCTAAATTAGGACTTGTGTGCAAAAGGAAAGAAAAGGATTGAAAACCGAAGTAAAAGAATGAAAAAACTACATTGCGACAGCATTGCGGAAACATTGCTGAAACCGCAATGTTTCAAGTGAAAACCGTAAGTTGACTGATCTTTTTCTGTTAATTTCCGTTATTTCAGGGATTCGTTCTTTCTCCTCCATCCATTTTTGAAGTACGACGTTGAAGATTGATGGTTCTCCTTGGCCCAAACGCACCTGCAGATTGCTATAAAAGGGGGTCAAAGTCGAGGGTTCAATCATCATCCGAAAGCGTAGAAGTCTTCTCGCAGCTCCACTTTCATTCCTGTTTTTCTTTGCCGTCTGTTGGTTTGCGAAGCTCAGCTGTTGGAATCGATAATCTGATAGGAAGGAGAGGAGATTCATCTTCTCTCCCGATTGGATTCATCCAAGCAAAGCTGACCTTTCTCATCCTTCAGCCGAGGCGGTTGCGACGAGGCGTCCAAGCTCATTTACATGCTTTCTGTCTTTCCTTTCTATTTTACAGCATTGTGTAGTTGTTGTTTCCGTTCTAGTGACTAGTTCATTTCTTTGCGTTGCTTTCTGTCTTTAAGTTATTGGCTTTAAGCTTTCCTTTGTCCATTCAAACAATCAAGTAATCAAAAGCAAAGTTCAGCATTTCACAGTTTCTTGCCTTTTCAATCTACTGTTTTTCCTCACTGTTTTGTCTTTAAATTCTTTCTAAGCATGTCTGTTTCAACCCTTATTCCTGTTCTGCCTATATCCATGAGTAACTAAGTCACCTAGGGGCATGCTAATGATAATACTATAGGCTAAAAAACGTGAACCAAGCATGTAGGATAGCTCTCGAAGCATTGATTGTATGTAAGCTTCATCCCACGGGCAATTTCGATTGGCCATCCATTTTGTCCAAAGAACTCCTAACCTCTGGAAGGAGTAAGAGTTCAGAGTCATACACTCATGCTAGCCTTTCAAGGTAGCCAGAAAACGACCTAGGAATAGGCGTTTTCCTAGTACAAACCGTAACTTTCTGCTTTAACAAGATGCTTAAGACCTTACTTGGATATGAGTAAACTAAAGAATCTAATGCATGGAATCGGAAGATACATGAGATTGAGTGAGTTTGATGCATAGTGAGTTGATCCAATGCTTGAGAATCGTGAGAAAATGCCTATAGAGGAGTCGTTAGTAGCCCTTGTTTCTCCATTTTACACACTTTCGCTGTTAGGAAAATTGCGGTAGAATTGCTGTTTCCGCAATTCTGTTAAGTTCACAATTCTGTTTAGCTGTTTTCTTCTTCATTTATTAATCTCGTCTCTTTTCATTTGAGTTTAGCTTTGACTTGCACTTGTTTATGTTGCTACCCTCTACGTATTCAGTAGGAAATAGACAATTTAAAACCAATTTGACCCCATCAAATCCACCCATTCTTTCTTAACTTTACACTTCACTAGTAGCTTATAATAAATCTCTGTGGGAAAACGAATGAAAAATACTTACTACTTGCTATAGGACCATGTATGCTTGCATGTTCTGAGTGCTCTCTCTATCTTATTGCTTATTTATTTTAACACATTGAGCACGCAACACTCATCCAGCAGAAGGCTATGCCTTAGTTTTTTTTTCAGTATTTTTCGGTTTGTGTTTTATGTGTTTATTTGTGATTTTATTTACGGATTTTTGTTTTAATTAGGTGAATTTTAATGGGGGATCTTTAAGAGGAGATCAAGGAGATGAATCAAGGGGAGAAGATTGGTAGAAGGATTTTTGAATGTCCAACTAATTTTCGGGGTGTCGAATCCCGCCAAAATAAAATTTATAATTACCGAAACTACTAAGCTTTGCAGCTAGTGGTAACGGGTCGATCCGCAGGGAACCTAAATCAATCTCTTCTAATTAATTTCTATTTGTCTTTTAAACTAAAACTCAAAATAAAAAAAAAAGGGGAGTTAATTAAAACTAAACTAAGTAAAGTTAAGCTAACGGAAAAATAAATGGCGGAAAGTAAAGAGCGGAAAAATAAATGGAACACGTGCTCCTAATTCGAGGGATCGGGATTTATCTTGATGCGCTTAGATCATAGGGATTCTAATCATGCTTGTAATTTAATCTCATGCACGCGAAATGTTTGCTCGTTTCCGTAGCAAACATCCCAAAGAATTAATTAGAAAAGTGGAATTCCAATTAAACATGCTCGCTAATTAATCTAAGTTAGCTACGCTTAAATCAATCAAAGAACAGTGACGGGTAATATCGCGACGAACCGATTGATCGAGAACTCGACCAATTGGCGCGATTTCTATTCTTTCCCTAAGTCTATCGTGCAAACGATAATTAATGCTATTCTCCTACTGTCACTTAGGCTAGAATTAATTAGTCACGCTTAGACCCTTGTTACCTAGCGATTGAGGCAATTATACGTCCTAACCTTTAACGATAAAACATGCGTGAGGACTCAGACGTCACTCCTAATCAGTCATACATGCTCATGGGATTCAAACAAAGGAAGAACATGCAAGAAACTATCAAATACAAGCTGGAAATTTAAAGCTAAACCCTCCCTAATACATCAAGACAACCCATAAACTCGAATTAGAGCACTTACCTTAGTTAAACGTGATGAAAATTGATCCAAAGTTGCCCAAAAATTGTGGAAATTAGTGAAAAACTCACCAAACCCGAGGCTAAAACTTAACAAATCGAAATTTCACGTTTTTTCTATGAATGGTGGCTGAAAACTAGGTTAAAACGCTTAAAAAGCTGGAAAAAATGAAACTGGGCCTAAAATGGCCAAATGGGCCGTCGGGCCGCGCGCGCACGTCTGGGTGTCTGATGGGGCGCTGGGGCGCGGGTCGGCAAGCGGGCTGGGCGCGCGCGGATGGGGGCCTGCTGCGCGCATGGAGGCTGGGCCGGGGCGTCTGGAGATGGGCCACGCGCGCGGGCGCGAGGCGGGCGCTGGAGCGGGCCGGACGATGGAGTTGGTCGCGCGTTGACCGTTGACCATTGACCGTTGACCGTTAACTTTTTACAAAAACAATAGAAATTCTGCACCCACCATGACTCGAACCTTGGCTTCACCATTCCCTTAGCAAAGGCAACACCATCAAGCCACTAAGTAGTTTTGAGTTAAAATTAGATTATTTAATTAATGTAGTATAATCACTCAAAACAATTAATTAATAAAATGTTCTAAAATATCCATTTAAGCCCTTAATTAATGACAATGCCCGATTTACCCCTTAACAATTAAACTATACAAAATAGATCAGTTAAACCCAAATAATTACTCTAATTTACAAGACTTAGGAGCTATATATTAGCACTTTTAGAGTGCTATCAAAGATCCACGAAGAAGATCTGGCTAAATCAAGAATTCGGTTGCTGAATATCGCAATTTAAATCATGAAGGATCCCAAACGGCTATGCGAATTTATTGCGAAGACGTTGCTGAGTCCGCAACAGAATAGAGCCGTTGGGATCCACTCGATTACAAATAGTCGTCAGATGATCCGTGCTTTCTACGTTCTTGTTAATCCGTTGGAACTCCAGAGTCATTCTTCTTCTTCATCTGCATCTCCTACTTTCAGATCCTCAAAATACGAAAATGGTATCCACACGGGCCGATCGCTCCACGCCCAAAAAGAAGTCACCTGACGCAGAAGAAGCTTCGAAAGAGGCGTTGCTTACCTTAGCAGATGCTGATGCTGCGCAGCCCTCACGGCCTCCAAAGCTACCGGTGCGCCGAAAGAAGTGGAAGGTTGTGACGGAGAACCCTGCCGGTCCGTCTGAACCAGTCGGTACACCCAAGAAGAGGAAGTGGAAGGTGGCCGTCGAGGATGCACCGATCAAAGAAAAGACTCCCACCGAGGAGAGTCATGAGAGTGGTCGCCCATCCTTTGAGACGGCCAGACAGAGCCCTGGGCCATCTCCTTCCCCGCAGACGCCCGAGCACGAAGCACCATCTAAAGAGCACCAAGACTCGGTGCCAAGTGAAGAGGCGGCTGAAGACGAGGAGGTCTTTTCCCCCTTGAGAGAGGTCAGTCCTGACAGCCCTATGGAGGGGGGAAGAAAAGATTCAATGGATGAAACGTTGGGGGATTGTCTCCAACAAATGACCACCAGGGCTCGGCTGAGGAAGAAGGCGCCCAAGATTGTGAAGGCCAAGCGGCCAAAAGCTTCCAAGCGATCCAAGAAGAAGAAGGTCAGTGGTGAACCTTCTTTAAAGAAGCTGAAGGTTGAGGGTGCTGAGTCGGCCAAGGCAAAGGAGAAAGGGAAGGCGAAATTGTACCCCGAAGACGAACCTCAAGCCGTGAGGTATGTTTCTCAGGACGCAGAGACAAGGGGCAGTGAATTGAGGAAGAGAGACCTACTCCATGAGAGGGGCTTTCTTGATGCACTGGCGGACCTGTCGCAATTCTTGCGCGCAGGGATCACCAACTATGGCTGGGAAGAGTTGTGCAGACCGCCCATCCCCGCCTACTCCGACATGGTGTATGATTTCTACGCCAACCTGACGCACCCCGAAGATGGTCTGTCCATGGTGAGGGGAATTGAGGTCGACTTCTCGGCCAAAGCCATCAATGAAGCTTATGCCCTCAAAGGGCATAAGTACACTGACTATGCGAGAACCGTCGAGTCACCATCTGCAGCTGTCCTGGAAGAAGCCCTGCGAATCATAGGCCAACCTGAGGCGGCCTGGACAATTTCAAGAAATGGGAAGCACACCCTGATGAGTGCAACCCTCAAGGACAAGGCGGCCGTCTGGTTTTCCTTTGTGCGGAGGCGTCTCTCCCCTGTGACCCACGAGACGACCATAAACCAGGGGAGATCTTTGCTGCTGTACGCCATTATGAGGGGCCTCACCATAGATGTTGGTGAGGTCATTGCCGCCTCCATAGCCGACTGTGCAAAGAAAGGTAAGGGCCCTCTTTTCTTCCCAAACACCATTACTAAACTCTGCTTGCGTGCAAGTGTGCCTATCGAGAGGAAGGAGAGGCAGCTGGCCTACACCGGTCATCTGGAATTGCCCACAGTCTTGAGGATGCGACGGAGAGGCAACATGGAGTTTGAGTTGGACGGCCTGACTGATGCTCAATCGCTGAACATGGCGTGCTTGATGGACCTACAGCGCAAAATGGCGCAGTGGGCTGAATATGCTCAGGCACGGGACAAAGATGTGGCTGATCAGTTGGGGTGCATCTTCCCTGCTTTCCCCACTGACTTGTTGAAGTCGTGGGCGCCTCCTAGAGCAAGGAGAGATGAGGATGAGGAGGATTGAATGCCAGCCTGAACGGCATTCGAGGGAGTTTTCTTATCCCTCTTGAAAAAAAAAAAACTTGCTTTTCTGTGACTTTGTGAATTCTGTTTAATCAAATACTTGATCTGTTTTTAATTTCCTTGTTTGTTTAGGATAGTTTAGTGTAGGTTGATGGTATCTGAGTAGTTAGCTTGTTTTAGTTTCCTGTTTTGAGTAGTTGTGGATGACTGAAAATAGCATGCTAGGAGCCTTGATCACTGATAAATATGCTCTGTAGGCTTATTGCGGATTTTTTGCGGAGTCCGCAATTTTTGTTAAGTTTCGCATGCTATTGGCTGACTGTTTGGATAGGCTGGTTCTGTTTAAATTTTGCTATCTTGCTGCTTTCTTGACTTCCATAGGTGATCTATCTGTGAGCATGCTGGATGAGTGTCGTAGTACACCTTTGATAGTTTAAATTAGTTCCTTAAAATTGCTCAGCATGCATCTCTTTAAGCCCTTAAACATACTGTTTTTTGCGAAATTCTGCTGCTGTGTTATCTGCTTTACGAAGTTCATTCTATGCCTAGGACTTTTAGATTCTACATGTTTTGCCCTAGACTAGATGCTTCCAGGACAAGTTTGGGGGTGTGCCACCTCAGACTCTCATTGAGGACAATGAGATGTTTTAGTTTGGGGGAGGCAGCCCTAGGCCTAGGAACATTCCTCTCTCCCTTTTAAACATAAGCATTCTTCTTCTTCTTTGAAAAAAAAATGATGAACTGAAAAAAAAAGTGAAAAACAAAAGAATAAAGAGTAGTGTCTCTCTTGAGGTTGCTGAGTAATCAGTGCCATGTGTGTAACCCACAAGTGGCATTGCATCAAAAGGCAACCAAAGGAAGAGACCCTACCAAAGAAGGAAAGAAAAAGGAAAAACCAAGGAAGAAGAATGTATGCCTATGAGTTATAGCTTATGTGCTTAGGTGTCCGATGTGAATGAACTCTGATCCTCAATTAGCTAAGCACAGAGTTGTAGCTTATAGGTGTGTTAAGGGAGATGAATGTATATCCAATGTAGTGATGTCAGGGTTTAGGTTGTTCTATGAAATGTACTACTGTCACTGGTTTATACTAAGACTGGCATGACTCTAAGGAATCCTAGGTAGCTCAAAAGAAAAACATTAGAAGCATGTACTGAGTCTAGGGTAAAGCTAGGTAGAATGTGAAAACTTAGGGATAGTTGCACAATGAACCTAATGACCAAAGCAGATAGATCAGTTGTAGGGAGTTTATAAAGACAGTAGGATTATAAGGCGAGAGAAATCAGAAGAAGCAAAATGAGAAGTTGGTTTTAAACTTAGAAGCGTGTCACAGGACATCCATGCCTTAGATAGTGAACTTAGGGAAGTCAGCAAGTAGTTAGATAGAGTGATAACAGCCTAAATAATATTGCTCGAGGACGAGCAAAACCTTAAGTTTGGGGGTGTGTTACGTCTCCAAAAGTGACTATTTTAGGGACTTATTTGCTATAGAATGGTATACACTCTTAAGCGTTTTTGGTAGAATTTAGCCTAAACATATGCTTTTATATGAGAATTTGTAGAATGAGGCTAAATTAGGACTTATGTGTGAAAGAAAGGAAAAAGAATCAAAAACAAAGCTAAAGAGTTGAAATTTCCATATTGCTGAAACATTGCGAAAACATTGCTGTCTCAGCAATGTTTTAAGTGAAATTTGTTAAGTTGTCTAACCGTTTTCTATTTTGTTACGATCTTTCAGCTGCCCATTCTTTCTCCTACTGCCACTCGAAGGCGGAGAACTCCCATCTCAGCGCAGTCTTTTCTCCCTGTTTTCTCATCCGTTTGTTGGCTTGAAGGACTCAGCTGTTGGAGTCGATAATCTGAGAGGAAGAAGAGAAGATTTGTCTTCTCTTCTGATTGGATTCATCCAAACAAAGCTCCCCTTCTCCCTTCATCCGAGGCGCTTGCGACGAGGGGCTTTACGCACACATCTACTTGCTTTTTACTGCTTTTTGCTTTCCTTTTCATTGTTGGTTGTTGTTATTTCCCTTTTATTTGCTACATTAGTTCATTTCGTCTCCTTCTGTTTAGTTCTTATCAGTTTAGAGCTGTTACTTGTTAAGCTTTGAACCTTTGTTTAATTGAAGAAGTTTTTTACTAGTTCACGAGTTCTTCTTTGCTTTTATCGTTTCTGTTCTATCTTATTTCCACTTCATTACTGCTAAGCATGTCTACACCATCTATTCTTTCCACTCCATCTTCATCCATGAGTAACTAAACCACATAAGGGTCTGCTAATGACAAGTCTATAGGTAGAAGTACATGAATTCAACATGTAGGATAACTTCAAATGCATTGGATGTATGTGTGCTTCATCCCACGGGCAATTTCGATTGGCCATCCATTATGTCCAAAGAACTCCTAACCTCTGGAAGGAGTAAGAGTTCAGAGTCGTCCATTCATGCTAGCCTTTCATGGTAACCAGAAAACGACCTAGGAATTGGCGGTTTCCTAGCACAAATCATTAACTTGCTTATATAAATAGATGCTTAAGCCTTACTTGGACATGAGTAAACTAAAGGATCTAATGCATGAAATCGAGAGATACATGAGAATGAGTTAATTTGATGCATGGTAAGTTGATCTACTGCTGAAGAATCGTATGAAAAAGCCTATAGAGGAGTCGTTAGTAGCCCTTGTTTCCACACTTTACCCTTAAAACGCTGTTAGTACCATTGCTAGAAAATTGCTGTCTGCGCAATTTTCTTAGTTTGAATTTTTGCCTTAGCCATCTTTCTTCGTTTCTTGTTTGCGATTTTTATTGCTAGATAATTGCTTTCTCCGCAATTCTTTTTCTCCTACATTCAAGTTAACCTCTTTACTTGTCTTTGTTTATGCTTGCATATCTCGCACGTTCTTTATTAGTTAGGCACATTAATCCCAATTCTACCCCATTTTAACCACCCTTTCTAGTTTAACATTTCACTTCGCTAGTAACTAAGAATAAATCTCTGTGGGAAATCGAATGAAAAAATACTTATTACTTGCTACAAGACCATGTATGCTTGCATGTTCTGAGTGCTCTCACATTGCATTTTAATTTACACATTGAGCACGCAACAGATGGCCTTGGTAACTCGATCTGAATCCTGAGTATGCTATGAACTCCTGTTTATTCGAGATTATCCTTTGACTTGTACGGGTGAGAGTGACACAGTAGCGTCGACTCAATAAGCCTACCATCTTGGGGATAATACAGGGTAGGGAGCTGGGAACATAGTACTGCGAGATGGAATTCACTTCTACCCGCCTTTAGGGTTTAGTAGATAGGTTGTTCCCTTAAGTGCTGACTCCGAGTCTTGAACAATGGGCCCACCCTTTCACTGGCCCGAGAGGGATCTGGTTTATTGGTCAGACCGCAAACCAATTGTTCATTAGAGGTGTTAGTGGAACTTAAGGAACAAGACGTAATTACAGGGGTAAAATGGTATTCTTGACCAGTTGTGAATTACGAACGACCTGTGAAGGATTGACTTACTGTTAATGGTTATATCAAGAGGACACAACATGTCTACAGTGAGGAGAGTGCAACCCTTGGACTTTAGTGGAGTCTCCTAGGTTAACGAATGTTGGTTAGCTACGCTAAAGTTAGAGGTCATGATTTGTAGGTCCTTTAGGTTCTCCTAGCTAACTCAGATTAAGTCGTGTAACAATATGAGAGAAAAAAAAATTGAATTTCAAATTATTTTTTGGAAGAATGATGGACATATTTAAATATGGGATCGGTCTAAAACATGAATAGGGATTCATGTGTGATGATTTAGTTTAAGAAACTGGGATTAGTCTTATTATTTAATTAATATTTGATATTGAATTAAATAATTATATTAATTAATTAAAAAGTTTAATTAATTAAAATTTATTTCGTTTATTAAAATTAATTATGAATTAATTTTAAAATGACAAAATAATACCAGTGGGATTATCCAAGTTAAGTGGATTTATTCAAATTGAGTGGTTTATCCAAGTTAAGTAAGTGGATTGTGAATCACTAACTACATGTATAAACTCATCAATTGTTGAACACTTGTGTGAAGACTAATTCATCATTTTATGAGGTGACATGCTAAGCAAAGAATTTGTTGCATGTAGATGGCATATAAATTGGATGAAGTTCAAATGGTTTGAGATTGATGATGTTTGAAAATTTTGAAACTTTGATTGTGTGACAATTCTCTTCAAAATATCATCGTCACATAGACCTTATTCTCCATCTCTTCCAAACTTTTCTCTTGTAAATAAGTCCCACCACTCTGTTGCTCGGCCCGAGAATAGCGGGACTATCGAAGGTGGTCCTCAAAGCGTTCGAGAGAAGGTTCGTAGAGTTCGTGAGGAGATTCGAGCATTGAGATTAGAAGATTTTAGAACTACAAGAGGTATATGTTTTAATTTCTTCAATTTTCAAGTTTTGAGCATGTTTCTAGTTTAGTTAAATTGATGAAATTAGAGTGACGATGATCCGACTCCCTTCCGCTGCGTTTTATGCGCTCTTCCATCAATGGTTACACGAGCAAAGACTGGTATTTTCAAGCCTAAGGTCTTTTTGACCGAATATTTGGGGATTGAACCACCAAATGTGAAGGCAACTCTGTGTTGTAATCATTGGGTGAAGGCTATGCGTGAGGAGTATGAGGAGTTGATGGCAAATGACACTTGGTGTTTGGTTCCTCCGCCATCTAACAAGAAAGTCATTCGATGCAAATGGGTGTTTAAAATCAAGAGAAATTTTGATGGTCTCATTGCTCGATACAAAGCCCGACTTGTTGCTCAGGGTTTTCATCAACAAGCGGATCTTGACTACACAAAGACATTTAGTCCGGTTGTTAAACCTATGACTATTAGAGTACTGTTTACTCTTGCCTTGGCTTATGGATGGTCCTTGCGGCAAGTCGATATAAATAATGCATTTATTCATGGGTTGTTGAATGAGGAAGTTTTTATGTCTCAATCACCGGGCAAGGTGTCTTCCAGACAATCTTATATGGTATGTCATTTAAAGAAAGCTTTGTATGGTTTAAAACAAGCCCCACGTGCTTGGTTTGATAGATTGAGCATTTTTCTTCATTCTCTTGGATTTGTTCATGCTAAAGTTGATTATTCTTTACTTGTTTGTCATAATGATGATTTTCATTGTTATGTACTAGTTTATGTGGATGATATTGTTATCACCGGTAGTTCTACTTTGGCTATTCATCAATTAGTCAATGCTTTGCATCAGAAGTTCTCTTTGAAGGATTTGGGATCTCTGAGTTATTTCTTGGGTGTTGAGGTTTCTCCTACTCCTACGGGGGGTTTATTTCTTTCTCAAAAGAAATATATTGTTGATTTGTTATATAAGACAAAGATGTCTCAGGCTAAATCCATTTCTTCCCCTATGGTCAGTGGTTCGGTGCTCTCTGCCTTTCAGGGTGATAAATTTTTGGATACTCGATTATATTGAAGTACAGTTGGTGCCTTGCAGTACGCTACTCTAACCCGACCAGAGATCTCTTATAGTGTGAATAAAGTGTGCCATTTTATGCACTCCCCCACTATGAATCATTGGCAGGCGGTCAAGCGCTTACTTCGCTATCTGGCTGGTTGTTGCGTGCTCAATGTTAAAATAAATATGCAATGATAGAGCACTCAGAACATGCAAGCATACATGATCTTGTAGCAAGTGATAAGTATTTTTTCATTCGATTTCCCACAAAGATTTATTCTTAGTTACTAGCGAAGTGTTTTGTTAACTTAGAAAAGGTGGTTTAGATGGGGTAGAATTGGGTTTAATGTGTCTAACTAATAAAGAGAGTGCAAGATATGCAAGCATAAACAAGAGCAAGTAAATAGATTAACTTGAATGTAGGAGAAAAAGACTTCCGGAGAGAGCAATTAAATAAAATCGCAAAGCAAAAGAAAGCTGGAAAAATGGCTAAGGCAAAAAGTGAAACTGGAAGAATTGCGCAAACAGCAATGTTCTCGCAATTCTGCAGCAACGTTTTAAGGGTAAGTTGTGGAAACAATGGCTACTAACGACTCCTCTATAGGCTTTTTCATACGAATCTTCAGCAGTAGATCAACTCATCATGCATGAAACTAACTCATTCTCATGTATCTTCCGATTTCATGCATTAGATCCTTTAGTTTACTCATGTCCAAGTAAGGTCTTAAGCATCTTTTTATAAAAGTGAGTTTAGTGATTTGTACTAGGAAAATGCCTATTCCTAGGTCGTTTTCTGGCTACCTTGAGAGGCTAGCATGAATGTACGACTCTGAACTCTTACTCCTTCCAGAGGTTAGGAGTTCTTTGGACAAAATGGATGGCCAATCGAAATTGCCCGTGGGATGAAGCACACATACATTCAATGCAATTGAAGCTAACCTACATGCTTGATTCACATATTTCTACCTATAGACTTGTCATTAGCATACCCTTATGTGGATTAGTTACTCATGGATGGAAATGGAATGGAGAGATTAGAAGGATAAAACATGATTCAAAGCAAACGGAAAGTAAAAGGGAAAACAGAAAGCGATAAAAAGCTTGCAACGTGGGTAAATGATTCCTCTATTACGTGAGATTCAAAGCTTAATGTGCAACGATTACAAAACAGGAAAGACTAAATGATTGAAGACGTATTGAAATGCAGTAGCAAATAGAAGTAAATGACAGAAGGCAGAAACGAAAACAGAAACAGAAAGTAGTAGAAAGCGAATAAAAGTGTGCGTGAACTCCTCGCCGCAAGCGCCTCGGATGAAGGGCGAAGGTGAGCTTTCCTTGGGGATGAATCCAATCAGAAGAGAAGATAGATCTTCCCTTCTTCCTCTCAGATTATCGGCGCCAAGAACTTGTTCCTTCGATCCAACAAACGGAAGAGAAAACAGAGAGAAAACTGCGTTGAGATGGGAGTTCTACGCTTCCCAGCTTGTGTTTAACCTTCCCCCTTGACCTCCTTTTATAGTGTTTTGCAGGTAGTCTTCAGCCAAGGAGAACCATCCATTCTGAACGACTACCTTCCACGTGGCAGCAGGAGAAAGAATGGGTGGCTGAAAATTCGCAACAAAATAGAAATCGGTTAGATAACTTAACAGAATTCACTTAAACATTGCGGTTTCAGCAATGTTTTCGCAATGCTTCCGCAATGTGCAAATTTCAAGTCATTAACTTTGTTTTTGGTTCTTTTTCTTTCCTTTTAGACATAAGTCCTAATTTAGCTTCATTCTACTAATTCTCATATATAAGCACGAGTTTAAGCTAAATCCTACCAAAAACGCTTAAGATTGTACCTCTTTCTCTAGCAAATAAGTCCTAAAATAGTCACTTTTGGAGACGTAACACACCCCCAAACTTAAGGTTTTGCTCGTCCTCGAGCAATATAAGGACTTACTTGGGCTACTATTACTCTCTCTAACCACTTGCTGACTTCCCTACGCTCACTATCTATGGCAATGTTGTCCTGTGACACACTTCTAAGTTTAAAACTAACTTCTCATTTTGCTTCTTCTGACTTCTCTCGCCTTATGATCCTACTGTTTCATAAACTCCCCACAACTGATCTATTTGCTTCTGTCATTAAGTTCATTGTGCAACTATCCCTAAGGTTTCAAATTCTACCTAGCTTTACCCCAGACTCAGTACATGTTTCTAATGTTTTTCTTTTGAGCTACCTAGGATTCCTTAGAGTCATGCCAGTCTTAGTATAAACCAGTGACAGTAGTACATTCATAAAACAACCTAAACCCTGGCATCACTACATTGGATATACATTCATCTCCCTAAACAAACCTACAAGCTACAACCTTGTGCTTAGCTAATGGAGGATCAGAGTTCTTTTATTCAGGACACCTAAGCACAAAGCTGCAACTCCTAGGCATACACTCTTCTTCCTTAGTTTTTCCTTTTTCTTTCTTTCTTTGGTGGAGCCTCTCCTTTGGTTGCCTTTTGATGCAATGTCACTTATGGGTTACACACATGGCACTGATTACTCAGCAACTTTAAGAGAGACACCATTCTTTATTCTATTCTTATTTTTTTTTTTTCAGTTCATCATTTTTTTGCAAAGGAGAAGAAGAATGCTTATGTCTAAAGGGAGAGAGGAATGTTCCTAGGCCTAGGGTGGCCTCCCCCAAACTTAAACTTCTCATTGTCCCCAATGAGAGTCTGAGGTGGCACACCCCCAAACTTGTCCTAGAAGCATCTAGTCTAGGGCAAAACAAAGAGAATCTAAAAGTCCTAGGCATAGAAAGAACATTCTTAAAGCAAATAACACTGCAGCAGAAATTTGTAAAACAGTACGGTAAGGACTTAAAGATATGCATGCTGAGCAACTTAAGGGAGCTAAATTAAACTATCAAAGGTGTCCTAAGACACTCATCCAGCATGCTTACAGATAGATCATATATGGAAGTCAAGAAAGCAACAAGAAAACAAAATTGAAACAGAACCAGCCTATCTAACAGTCAGTCAAAAGCATGCGATAACTAACAAAAATTGCGGAATCCGCAATAATTTCGCAATGAACCCGCAGGGCATATATATCAGTAAGCAGCCCCTTTTGCATGTTATTTCCAGTCATCGACAGCTAAACAAAAAGGAAACTAAAACAACCTACTTACTCAGATACCATCTACCTATACTAAACTCTCTAAACAATCAAAAGAACAATTAAAACAGATTATGTATTGGATTCAAAACAGAGGTCACGAGTCACAGAAAAGCAAGTTTTTTTTTTTTTTTTTTTTTTAAGAGGGATCAGAAAACTCCCTCGAATGCCCGTCAGGCTGGCATTCAATCTTCCTCATCCTCATCTCTCCTTTCCCTAGGAGGTGCCCACGGTTTCAACAGGTTAGTGGGGAAATCAGGGAAGATGCACCCCAACTGATCAGCCACGTCTTTGTCCCGGGCCTGTGCATCTTCTGTCCACTGCGCCATCTTGTGCTGTAGGTTTCTAATCTCAATAGCACCATGAGCAAAGACGTTAGTAATAACAAACGGACCTGACCACCTAGACTTAAGTTTGCCCGGAAATAACCTTAACCGTGACTTGAACAATAAGACATGTTGGCCTTTTTAAAAGTCCTTGATCCTAAGTCTACTATCAGGCCAAATCTTAATTTTTTCTTTATACATTTTAGCATTTTCATAGGACATATGTCTCAGCTCATCCAACTCATGTAATTGCAGAGACCGCAATGTTCCAGCATCGGTCACGCAATAATTCAGTTCTTTTAAGGCCCAAAAGGCTTTGATTTCTAATTCGAAGGGAAGATGACATGCTTTTCCATACACTAGCCTATAAGGAGACATACCTAAGGGTGTTTTATATGCAGTCCTATACGCTCACAGTGCATCATCACTTCATGCTAAACGACTATGATTGTTGGTACATAATAAATATTTCATTCCTAAAATAAACTACTCCTAACATACGAAATCTAAGCAAAGCATGATAAAAGCCTAATTTAAGAGTTTAGGGATCAGAAATCTCCCTTGTCAATCTGCCTCATATGGATATTCTTCAATGTTTCGAGGCATCAATTCTGCTTCGTTAAGATACTTAAGTCTTGATTTACGGGGTCGGACATTCTGCCACACCTTGAAATTGTTGATTCTTTCCAAGAGACTGCATGTTATAACATCCCAAGGTTTGTACTTTATGTGCGTTGGTACAACATAGGGTTGATGCGATGGGACTTCTTTTTCTGGCACATCTCTTTCTAACTCCTTCAGCTGGAGCATTTGTGGTGGTGGTGGATCAGCTCTTTCATTGGTGGAGAAGCTTGTTGCAACCTCAAACATTTCAAATTCTTGTACCTCAAGCAGTGCATTAGTCTCTTTGGCCTCATCCAGCACAATTTCATTTTTCTCAACTTTCACCAACTCCACCATTTCATATGGAGATTCTATTGGATCACTCTTCTCAGATTCGAAGGTAACAAAGGATTCATCATCATAAAAATCGAACATCTGAGGGCATGGTGGTGGTGATTTTGCTATAGCAAGTAGATCTTGTAAGTCATTTGTGAGCTGAGCTAATTGCACATCCATTCTCCTCATGGATGCATCATTCCTTTCCATGAATTCTATCCATAGCGCCTCCAAAGTGGGTGATAATTCTTCATTTGGAGTTGGGGCATAATGTTGATAGTCTTCATGTTGGGGGAACTCTTCATAATGAGCAACTTGCACATGCTCTTCCCAAGGATTATTTAAGAGTTGCCACTGATCATGTTCACACATGTACGAATAATGGTTATCATAGCTTTGTTGATATTGCCTCTCTTGATAATTCAATGTTGGGCAATTCTCCAAGTTATGATTATCCCCACAATAAGCACATGGCTGATAAAATTCTTCAAACTGTTGTGGGCAAACTCGTCCTCCAATTAAGTTCTGCAGCGTATTCATTTACTTTGTCGTACACATACGTTTTCCACCTGCAAAGTTTCTCTCTGTGCGAGTTGAGGTTTGGAAACTCCTTCATAAACTAGCTTGATAGTACCTGTAAAGGAAATGAAAGAAGATTAGCTCCAATAGATATTAATGTTTTTTTTTCTCACTTAACAAACTTCGTTTTTACTAAACAAAATCCCCGGCAGCGGCGCCAAAACTTGTTGCGTGCTCAATGTTAAAATAAATATGCAATGATAGAGCACTCAGAACATGCAAGCATACATGATCTTGTAGCAAGTGATAAGTACATTCGATTTCCCACAGAGATTTATTCTTAGTTACTAGCGAAGTGTTTTGTTAACTTAGAAAAGGTGGTTTAGATGGGGTAGAATTGGGTTTAATGTGTCTAACTAATAAAGAGAGTGCAAGATATGCAAGCATAAACAAGAGCAAGTAAATAGATTAACTTGAATGTAGGAGAAAAAGACTTGCGGAGAGAGCAATTAAATAAAATCGCAAAGCAAAAGAAAGCTGAAAAAATGGCTAAGGCAAAAAGTGAAACTGGAAGAATAGCGCAAACAGCAATGTTCTCGCAATTCTGCAGCAACGTTTTAAGGGTAAGTTGTGGAAACAGGGGCTACTAACGACTCCTCTATAGGCTTTTTCATACGAATCTTCAGCAGTAGATCAACTCATCATGCATCAAACTAACTCATTCTCATGTATCTTCCGATTTCATGCATTAGATCCTTTAGTTTACTCATGTCCAAGTAAGGTCTTAAGCATCTTTTTATAAAAGTGAGTTTAGTGATTTGTACTAGGAAAACGCCTATTCCTAGGTCGTTTTCTGGCTACCTTGAGAGGCTAGCATGAATGTACGACTCTGAACTCTTACTCCTTCCAGAGGTTAGGAGTTCTTTGGACAAAATGGATGGCCAATCGAAATTGCCCGTGGGATGAAGCACACATACATTCAATGCAATTGAAGCTAACCGACATGCTTGATTCACATATTTCTACCTATAGACTTGTCATTAGCATACCCTTATGTGGATTAGTTACTCATGGATGGAAATGGAATGGAGAGATTAGAAGGATAAAACATGATTCAAAGCAAACGGAAAGTAAAAGGGAAAACAGAAAGCGATAAAAAGCTTGCAACGTGGGTAAATGATTCCTCTATTACGTGAGATTCAAAGCTTAATGTGCAACGATTACAAAACAGGAAAGACTAAATGATTGAAGACGTATTGAAATGCAGTAGCAAATAGAAGTAAATGACAGAAGGCAGAAACGAAAACAGAAACAGAAAGTAGTAGAAAGCGAATAAAAGTGTGCGTGAACTCCTCGCCGCAAGCGCCTCGGATGAAGGGCGAAAGTGAGCTTTCCTTGGGGATGAATCCAATCAGAAGAGAAGATAGATCTTCCCTTCTTCCTCTCAGATTATCGGCGCCAAGAGCTTGTTCCTTCGATCCAACAAACGGAAGAGAAAACAGAGAGAAAACTGCGTTGAGATGGGAGTTCTACGCTTCCCAGTTTGTGTTTAACCTTCCCCCTTGACCTCCTTTTATAGTGTTTTGCAGGTAGTCTTCAGCCAAGGAGAACCATCCATTCTGAACGACTACCTTCCACGTGGCAGCAGGAGAAAGAATGGGCGGCTGAAAATTCGCAACAAAATAGAAATCGGTTAGATAACTTAACAAAATTCACTTAAAACATTGCGGTTTCAGCAATGTTTTCGCAATGCTTCCGCAATGTGCAAATTTCAAGTCATTAACTTCGTTTTTGGTTCTTTTTCTTTCCTTTTAGACATAAGTCCTAATTTAGCTTCATTCTACTAATTCTCATATATAAGCACGAGTTTAAGCTAAATCCTACCAAAAACGCTTAAGATTGTACCTCTTTCTCTAGCAAATAAGTCCTAAAATAGTCACTTTTGGAGACGTAACACTGGTACACTTGATCATGGTTTATTGTTTCAAAAACCAAACGATATGGTTCTTCAGGGATTTGTTGATTCTAACTGGGCCTCTGATCCAGATGATAGGAAGTCTACATCAATTTTTTGTTTCGTTTTTGGGGAAAATCTAATTCAATGGGCTTCCAATAAACAAAGTATTATTTCTCGGTCAAGCACTGAAACTGAGTATCGAAGTTTAGCACATGTCTCAGCTGAGTTAATTTGGTTGCAGTCCTTATTTCGAGATTTGCATATTAGCTTGACGCAACCTCCTATTGTTTGGTGTGACAACTTGAGTGTTGTCCATCTAAGCGCTAATCCAGTTCTTCATTCTCGGACTAAGCATGTGGAGATCGACATTTATTTTGTTCGCAATCTCGTTCTTCAAAAGAAGTTACGGATCTATCACCTTCCTGCACATGCCTAGGTTGTTGATGTCTTTACAAAACCACTATCTGCTTCTCAGTTTCTTTCTTTAAAATCCAAGCTCAATGTGGTTTCATGTTCCCACATTGGCTTGAGGGCGGTGTAAAGAAAGCCTGGGCTGGTTAGTTTGTTAGCTATTTGTTAAGCTTTATTCATTTTGTTAGAACTGAATGTAATATGAGTTGAGCCCCTAAGTTGTAATATTTGTTTTGAATATTGTATTCACAGTACCTATACCTATATATAGGTCACTGTTATTTGATCATTGTAGGGAGAATTAATTGAAAAGTCTTTGTAATCATCCTGGTCAAAATGGTGATCTAGAAAAAGCCCAACAATCAAGTTCTTTCATATTCTTCCCCCTAAAATGGAACACAAAAAGAAGCTTCGGGTGATTTACACAAAAACCTCTTTATTGTACAAAAAAAAAAAAAAAAAAAAAAAAAATTGAATTTTAAGGGTATTTTTTTTTGTTTTTAAGTTCTAGAATTGAATAATACAAAATGGGTAATGGCGTAGAATCTGAATCTGCTTATGTTCATACGCTCGACAAGCACTCTCGTTCTACTCCAAGCGAGAAGAGTTTGGCGCCCTAAACAAGATCGGAGCAGATTTCATCGAGGACGTCATATTTGTCGATCTGATAATCGAGCGATCAACGATTAGGAAGCGAGTGAAATCGAGCAACCAAGGTAACAAGAAACTATTTCGATTCGCGGGCGGCGGCGGTGGCAAACTTTTCTGGAGACGAGAAAGACAAAGAGAGGAAGGAAAGATCGGAGATCGGGGATGAGGAAGACGAAGAGAGGGAGGAGAAACATAGAGAGAAATAATCTACCTCACTAAACAAAATAATATTAAATTAATAAATTTGCCAAGATACACAATCAACAAACTTAACCTCCACATCATTGTTAATTAGTCAACTAACAACCATTTATCAAATATGTGGACTAAAGTATTCATTTTGAAACTTGAGAGACCAAATAGGCATTGAACTCAAACCTGATGGACCAAAAATGTATTTTGCCCGAACAAATTTATTTTGTTTCACATAAAATAAGACTAAGATCATCGATATGTGACATTAGCCCGAACAAAAGAACCAACTAACACTAAAGGTCATGTTAGTACTTAATTCACTTAAAAACACGACTTGAACAAAAAAATTGCATACATTTTATATGTATTTGAGAGTGTATTAATTTAAAAATTATAAGAGTTCTTAAGGCGACGTGAGATGTAGAGTTTTATTGAAATCAAGAGGCAAACATACTCTCTAATGATATGCATACAAATACAAATTTTGACACGGCAATTTTACAAGGAGACAAGTCTTGAAATTTGTTAAAAAAAAATGACTAAGTTAAATTGTTGAAGCATCTAATTGAATTTAATTTGAGAATTTAATTTGAAAATTTGTCAATGTAAATATTTTCATGAAATATAAAACATATATCTAGTACGAAAATTACTCAAGTTTCAAAGAAAATGAAAGGAGCGGTTTTTGTTAAAATTTGTGAGATTTGAAAATTTTAGGGCAAAATGAAAATGCATTTTTGGTCCCTAAAGTTTGAGGTCTGATGTCTCTTTCATCCCTAAAGTTTAAAAATACACTTTAGTCTCCAAATTTACAAAATGATTCTAAATGGTCCATTATGTATTTACGTGGATAAGATGACAAATCTATTTCCTTTCATTATTTGAAAAATAAATTAAAATTTTAATTAAGAAAACCAAACTATTAAATAAGAGTTAAAATTGTTTAAAACATGTTAAAATTATTCTAAAATCTCTTCATCTCCTACTTGCCCTAAGTAGGACTCCTTCTGGCGGCTCACTGAAAGTTTCCATCGAAGCAAATCAGATTCCTTTTTCATCACAAAAATGAAGGGTCAGTTCGGTAATTTGAAACCCGAATCTGATTTGCCCCAATGGAAGATTCCCAATTTCATATCGGAGACAACGAGTTCGAATCGGGTGAGTCCGTAGAAAAAAAGTCGATACTTAGGGCATGTAGAGATGAAGATATTTTAAAATATTTTTACATTATTTAGACAAATTTAACTCCTATTTAAGTTTAATTTTTTTGTCTTAATTTTTTTGTCAAGGTTAAGTTAGGGATCATCTCATCCTCGTATAACATAATGATCATTCCGTTAGGTCAAGGTTAAGTTAGGGATCATTAAGAATCATTTTGCAAATATAAGAGACTAAAATGAATTTTTTGAAACTTTAGGAAGCAAAGGGACATCAATCTCAAACTTCGGGATTAAAAATGTATTTTCTCCAAAAAAAAAAAAAAAAAAAAAAAAAATATATATATATATATATAAAAAAAAATAATTCAATTGTAAATTTGATTTGTTTTCCTTCTACTTTAGAATTCTATCATATGTATATTTCATGGAATTAAAGCATAAAATATTCTCAACTTAATTAATAAAGTGTATGATGACGTTACATTTTTATATCATTTTAGTACTATGATGACGTTAAATTGTTAACAACATTTTGGGACTATAAATTTATTTTAAAAATCAATATATAAAAATTTCAGGCGGTTTTTTTTTAATATTACAATTTGTTAGTATTTTAATAAAAATATGACCGGTTTCGAACTATTTTTAAAAATATTATAGTTTTTAGATCTTCTCACACAAATATAGAGATGCACATTGTCTTTTGAAAATACGATATTCTTCCAAGACCCACACATATACTTTTTTCGACGATGTGACTTTCAGCCCATCGTCTTTTGAACAGTGTCGCCTAAGATCGATATATTTTTACTTAAATATGAAAAAAAAACTTTGAAAAAAAATATGAATGGAAAGCTAACACCAAGAACTTCAATTTGATACCTAGTTTCACTAGTTTTGGATCGTAGAAGTTGAGCTACGGTTCTGAAATTTGCAGAACCATAGTCCAACTTCGATGATCTTTATCTTTCGATATACAACTCAAAAAAAGACAAAACCAGATATCAAATCGAAACTCTCTATCTTAGCTTTCCAACAATTTCTTTTTTCGAAATTTTTGAACAAATATCGATTTTTTAATACACGCTACTTAAAAACCCTTTTCGTAGATGCAACATTTTTTAAAATAGTTTGAAACATGCAATATTTTTATAATAAATTCTGAAAATTAGCCAACAAGAGGGGCATGATGTATGGACGAAGAGATCCTAAGTTCAATCCCCACCGGCCGGGAGAATTTCTAGTACATCCGTGGTATGGAAAAATTTTATACCACTGCCTTTCAAAAAAATGACACGTGGCGAAATGGTTGTTTAACTGGACCCACCCTATTAAATATATTATTTTTTTAAACCCATTTCGCCACGTGTCATTTTTTTGAAAGGCAGTGGTATGGAGTTTTTCCATACCACGGATGTATTAGAAATTCTCCACCCACCGACCACTCCAACATGTTGTAAAAAAAAAAAAAAAAAAAAAAAAAAAAAAAAAAAACGCCCAACAAATTGACAGATAATAAATCGAAAAAATGGGCATGTAAAAAAAAAAAAAAAAAAAAAATGGGCCCTTAATGGTATGTACATTTATAGGCACGTCTTGGAATGCCATCAAATAGAATTGGTCAGGAGGGACCACAGCTGCCGTCCTACGGTCAAGTCCACTCGAAGAGCGTTCAATTTCCTTGTTCATAATCATGCCCTCATTGTCAAGAAAGGAAGAAAAGACAATCACTCATCGGCTTCCTTCGGATAATGTCGTGCTAATCGGTCTACAACGACTCCATTGAACTCATGACCTTCCATTATAACGCGGTCAGTATTTTATTTGAAGGTTATACTCATGCCCGCCACCCATCGATATGGACTCTTTCTCTCTTCAACACTCGTCGCTTTTAACTTTGTTTTTTTTTCTCTTCAGGTCTGTAGCTGCCATTGATTCCTTAACGGCTCAAAACCCATATCTCAGAGACGGGCTTAGTTTGGTCTCCAGAAATGGCAACTTCGAATTGGGTTTCTTCAGTCCGGGTCTTTCCGGCCACCGGTACTTGGGAATCTGGTTCAAGAATCGGCGAGGTCCGACCTCCGTTTGGGTTGCGAACAGGAAAACCCCCATTAACGATTCGTCTGGTTTATTATTGATGAACATTACAACGGCAAATCTTACACTCTATAGCCACAATTCCACCGCCATTGTTTGGTCCGCCAGGTTACTGAGAAAAGTCCCCAATGGGGTTTTGCAGCTATTGGACACTGGAAATCTTGTGTTGAGAAATGGGGAAGATGAAAATCCCCAAAATTACTCCTGGCAAAGCTTTGATTACCCATCTGACACTCTCTTGCCTGGAATGAAGCTGGGTTGGGACTTGAGACATAACATAGATAGAAGATTAGACGCTTGGAAGAATCCCAATGACCCATCTCCTGGAAACCTCAGTTGGAGGATGGAGCTTAATGAATATCCTGAGTCTGTTATGTGGAAAGGTTCCCAAGAATACTTCAGGCATGGCCCATGGAATGGTTTGAGAGTCACTAGTAGACCATTAGGCATAGCGCCAATTCTGAACTTCAACTTTGTTTCAAATGAGGATGAGGTTTACTACCAATACTCTGTTGTAAATAAGTCTCACACAGTGATGGTGGTGATGAACCAATCCAATTACATGCGCATAATGTACTTGTGGTCTCCAGCTGAGAGACAGTGGAGACTTTACACTTCATTGCCAAGGGATTTCTGTGACAATTATGCCCTGTGTGGCCCCTATGGATATTGTGATATAAGGGTCACTCCATCTTGTAAATGTCTAGAAGGGTTTAAGCCAAGATCGCCTGATGGTTGGAAGGCAGGGGAATTTGCGGACGGTTGTGAACGGAACAAATTGATGAATTGTGGTGATGGAGTTGGGTTTGCACAGCTCAACCAGTTGAAATTGCCAGACACAAAGCATACTTGGGTCAATAAAAGCATGAATCTTGAAGAATGCAAGCAAAAATGCTTGAGAAATTGTTCTTGTATGGCTTATGCAAATACAAATATCAGTGGCGGTGGCAGTGGCTGTGTTTTATGGATTGGTGATCTAATTGACTTGAAATTGATCCCGGACGCAGGACAGGATTTATATGTCAGGATGCTAGCATCAGAATTAGGTAAAAGCTTATGTTAAACATTGATTTTGTTTCATAATGTAGAATATGTGCCAATGTTTTAACTTTTGCTTTGATGTGGAAAAGTCAAGCATAAAGAGGCACACAAAACTGAAAGATTGAATCCTAAGGTGAAGATTGCTTTGGTTGCGATTGCGGCTGGTTTAGCTTTGGCTATCCTCTTCATATGCTTATACATTTTCAGAAAGAGATCAACCTCCAAAGGTAATTATTTCTCAAACCATCATTGTGCTGCCATTTTAACTTCACTATCTGCCTAAAATACTCTTATTTCAATGGATACTGATGAATTGAAAAGTAAGAAAGAGTCAAACATATATGCCAAAATTGAAACAAATTTGGAAGAAGATATCTTAGGCCCCGTTTGATAACCATTTGGTTTTTGGTTTTTGGTTTTTTATTTTTGAAAATTAAGCTTATAAACACTATTTCGGACGATAATTTCTTGTTTTGTTATCTACTTTTTACTAGTGTTTTCAAAATTCAACTCAAGTTTTAGAAACTAAGCAAATAGTTTTAAAAAAAATTGTTTTTGGAATTTGGCCAAGAATTCAAATCTTTCCTTAAAAAAGATGAAAAACCATTGTAAAAAATTTGAGAAAACAAGCACAATTTTCAAAAACCAAATATTTATCAAACAGGGCCTTGGGCCTTGGAGACTGAAAAATCGTGGTTGAAATAAAATGTTACTTTATTTTTGCCCGAATCCTTATTCATGGCAATTGTTTTACATCATGTGTAATGAGTAATGATCTTTATATAAACTTCCAAAACATTTTTGTTAGTTAACTCAAAACTACAAGTCTATTTTTAGTCAATTGCTATATTTGAAGTTAGTGGGGTAAGTATTGATATATTTAGAGTTAGTGGAGTAAGTGGCTAGTTTTGTGGAGTTAGAGTTAGTGGAGTTAGTGACTGTTTTTATGGAGTTAACTAAGCTATTTTAGCATTTAGAAAGTGTATTTAAGCTCAGATTTTATTGAATGAAAATGTAGTAGTTTGTATTCCCCACTTCTCTTCTCTCTCAGAAACAACAGTGGTATCAGAGTTAAAATTCTTAAGGGGCCTGTGAGTGAGAGTTAATGAGATATCCCTTAGAGAAACCGAGTGATACACTTTGAGATTTGAGTGAGATGGAATCAGGATCGAGCAGTCTTTCTTCACTGGCTCCACCAGTGTTTGATGGAGAAAACTACCAAGCATGGGCTATCAGAATGCAAGCCTACATGGAGGCTTGTGATTATTGGGAAGCAGTTGAGAGCGACTACGAGGTTGCTGCACTTACCGATAATTCAACAATCAACCAGATCAAGACTCACAAGGAGAGAGTCACCAAGAAGGAAAATGCTAGAGCTTGCCTATATGCAGTTGTGTCTTCGTCCATATTCAACAAAATTATGGCCTTGAAGTCAGCAAAGGCGATCTGGGACTTCCTCAAAGGTGAGTATGAAGGTGACGAGAGGATCAAAGACATGAAAGTGTTGAACTTGGTGAGGGAATTCGAGAGAATGCAAATGAAGGATTCTGAGTCCATTAAAGAATACTCAGACAAGTTGATTGCAATTGCCGATAAGGCAAGAGCATTAGGAACTGATTTATCTAACAATAGATTGGTTCAGAAAATTTTGGTTTCAGTTCCTGAGAAATATGAAGCAACTATTGCTTCCTTAGAAAATACCAAAGACCTCTCTAAACTCAAAGTGATAGAGTTAGTAAGTGTTTTTCAAGCACAAGAGCAGAGGAGGTTGATGAGGCAAGAAGGAAGCATTGAAGGGGCACTGAAAGTCAGAATGCAGTAGGGAGAAGGTGGAAGAGAGCAGAAGTGGAGAGGGAGAAAGGAAAGTGGCGGCAGTAGCTCAGATTATGCTGTAAAGGATGATGGAAGTGCAGGATCCAACAAGGGCAGTGCATGCAAGCACTGTGGGAAGCATAATCATCCACACTTCAGATGCTGGAGAAGGCCAGATGTGAAGTGTAGAAGGTGTCATTTAATGGGGCACATAGAGAGATTTTGTAAGGCATCTCAACAGCAAGGAGGAGCACATGCTGCAGTACAACAAGAAGGAGATCGACTTTTTGTGGCTACCTGTTTCTCATCAGTCACTCAATGTGACAGTTGGTTGGTTGATAGTGGGTGTACCAATCACATGACAGGTGATAAGGAGTTGTTCAAAGACCTTGACAAGTCATTCAAGTCAAGGGTGAAGATAGGGAATGGGGAGTATCTAGAAGTGAAGGGGAAGGGCACGGTGTCAATAGAGAGTTGTGCAGGAACCAAGTTGATTACTGAAGTGCTCCTAGTTCTAGAGATTGATCAAAACTTGTTAAGTGTTGGTCAACTAGTAGAGAAGGGATTCAAAGTGTTATTTGAAGAAAGAAAGTGTCTTATTTTTTATTCCAATGAGAATAAGTTGTTCAAAATAAAAATGCAGCACAAGAGTTTCTTATTGGATCCACTCGAGAAGGAACAAATAGCTTTCAAGTGTCAAGTGAGTGACACTGAGCTATGGCACAAGAGGTTGGGGCATTTTCATCAGAAGGGGTTGCAATATTTGTAGAAGAATGAGATGACAATTGGAGTACCAGTTCTGGAGGAGCTGAAAACAAACTGCAAAGCTTGTTTGATAGGGAAGCAAACAAGGTTGTCATTCAAGAACTCAATTTGGAAAGCAACTGAGAAGTTGCAGCTCATCCACACTGACTTGTGTGGACCACAACCAACTCTCTCACTCAATGGTAGCAGATGGGTTGAGAATCAGAGTGGTTGTCAGATTCAGGTGGTGAGGTCCGATAACGGGACTGAATACAGGTCACAAAGGTTCAATTCTTTTTGTGAAGAAGCTGGAATAGAGCATCAGCTCACTGTTCCATATACTCCACAACAAAATGGAGTTAGTGAGAGGAAGAACAGGAGTATTATGGAGATGACAAGATGCATGTTTTATGAAAAGAACTTGTCAAAGGAGTTTTGGGTTGAAGCAGCAAACACATCAGTTTTTTTATTGAACATACTACCTACAAGGGTATTGGAGAAGAAGACACCCTATGAAGTTTGGTTTAATACTAAACCAAAACTGAAAAATTTGAAGGTGTTTGGTTGTTTGTGCTTTTCTCATGTTCTACGGGTGGAGAGAGACACGTTGAGTGAAAAGAAAAGCAAGAATCTTTGTAGGCTACACCATGATGTCTAAAGCGTACAAGATCTATCAACCTCACAAAAAAGAAGATGGTGATTAGTAGGGATGTTCAAATTCTTGGAGGATGAGGATTGAGACTGGACAAAAGAAGCAGAGGTGAAGAAACCAGAAGTTTCTCTAGATCCTTATGAACTGGTTGATGATGCACCAGTTAGAGGGACTAGACTGCTGAGTGAGGTATATGAGAGAAGTAGTGTAGCTGTGTTAGGAGCAAGCTAGATGTTTGCAACATTTGAGTTAGGAGGAGTATGTTAGTTAACTCAAAGCTACAAGGTTATTTTTAGTCAATTGCTATATTTGAAGTTAGTGGGATAAGTATTGATGTATTTAGAGTTAGTGGAGTAAGTGGCTAGTTTTGTGGAGTTAGAGTTAGTGGATGTTTTTATGGAGTTAACTAAGCTATTTTAGCATTTAGAAAGTGTATTTAAACTCAGATTTTATTGAATGAAAATGTAGTAGTTTGGATTCCCCACTTCTCTTCTCTCTCAAAAACAACAATTTTCCATGATAGTTTTTCTTTTTTTCATCACGTTCATTCCACTATTCAATAATGAGGAAACAGTAGATTGTGTTTTTTTTCCTTTTTTGACAAAGTTTCATTTAGCCAGCTTCAATAGTCTGAAAGCATATTAATTCAGTCAAAACCTTCAAATTCTAGATGACCATGAGAAAATAGAAGCTGAAGACTTGGAGCTTCCCTTGTTTGATCTATCCTTCATAAATAGTGCCACAAATAACTTCTCACACAATAATAAGCTAGGAGAAGGCGGCTTTGGGCCAGTATATAAGGTATTTTTCTTTTTTGATGTTAACTGATTTGATCTGCACTTTTTATTCTTTTCAAATCAGAAATACTCAGGAGAATTTGAATTTCCAGGGTAAGCTTACAAATGGACAAGATATTGCAGTGAAAAGACTTTCACAGAGTTCTGGACAGGGAATGAATGAGTTTAAGAATGAAGTAATCCTAATTGCAAAACTTCAACATCGAAATCTTGTTAAGCTTCTTGGTTGTTGCATTCAAGGAGACGAGAAAATGCTAGTCTACGAGTATATGCCAAACAAAAGTTTGGACTTCTTTATATTTGGTAAGGACCGCTTGAAATTTCAATCTTTTAGTTTGTCACATTAATTGAGCATCTTAACGTTGATCTTTCACTTTCAAATTGAATTTGGTTGGACTGAGTAAATTTGAAATTGACAGATCGAAGACAACGTCAATTATTAGACTGGTCGACACGGTATCGTATTATTGGTGGAATTGCTAGAGGACTCGTGTATCTTCATCAAGATTCTAGATTAAGGATTATACATAGAGATTTAAAAGCAAGTAATGTTTTACTTGATACGGATATGAATCCAAAAATCTCTGATTTTGGTCTTGCTAAAACTTGCGGTGGGGATCAAACCGAAGGACGGACGATAAGAGTGGTCGGAACTTAGTAAGAGATTCTCAATATTTTCCTGAAACATCTTGTTTTTGTGCTTTATCAAATTCAAGTTTTTTGAAATTGCTATTTTGCACAGCGGATATATGGCACCAGAATATGCTTTTGATGGACAATTCTCAGTAAAATCTGATGCATTTAGTTATGGCATTTTGTTGTTGGAGATCGTTAGTGGAAAAAGAAGCAGAGGTTTCTGCCATTTGAATGACCAAAATCTGATTGCATATGTAAGTCCCAAGGATTAATTGTTTATTAGCATTCTTCTGTTCAAAATTCTTTGATTGGGAAAATGTATGTTCTTCATTTCTGGTATGATAGGCATGGCAATTGTGGAAAGAAGGAAATCCAGAAGAATTGATCGATGATGCCATTCGAGAAACGTGCATCCTTTCGGAAGTATTGAGATGTATCAACATCAGTTTGTTGTGTGTTCAACAACATCCCAATGATCGACCCACAATGTCATCGGTGGTAATGATGTTAGGCTGTGAAATTCCTTTGTCGCAACCAAAACAACCAGGATTTTTCGTAGAAAATGAAGCGATTGCAATGAACAGTGGCTCGAGTAAAGATAAATCATCTTCAACTAATGAATTAACTATTACATTCCCAGATCCCAGGTAAGAACAATCGAGGTTTAGTTCGGTTCACACCAAGAAGAACCTTGTTTGATTCATATTAGCTTGAATGAGTGATATACTAAAGGCTGGAGTTTGTTTGTATTATTCTATGAGGGTGCATATCTCACATTTGGAAACTCTCTTTAATTTTTCCTTTAAATATTCTCTTAAAAAAGAAGATTATCAAACTGCTGATTAATATTAATAACATTATTCTTCATCATTGCTATTTTAATTTAAGTTTTTTTTAAGGTCAATCTGAACCATGAATCATGTTGATAAGATACTAATTACTATGTTAAAGTTTATGATTATATACTTTACCCGTGCCATTGTTGAACTTAAAAAAAATATTTTTAGTTTAATATTACTTAAAAAATTAATTGTAGACATTTAAATCTGCAAGGCACCTAAGTTAAACTTGCGATCTCTTATGTACTATGTTGATTATAACTCAGGTTGGTTGGTTTCCTAAATTTTGAATTGTAGGTTTTTTTTTTTTTTTTTTTTTTTTTTGTTGGTACCATAGGGAGCTTCTTCAACATATAATGGAAGTGCTCACTTAAATTAAATAATATAGTAGTTTACTTTAAAATCATTTTTTAACTTTTAACAGTAACGCAGAGAGAAATGAAATTGATATTTTCTCAAATTTAAATAAAAATTATTGAAGAATTAACTAATAAATTACATAAAATTCAGGATTTTTTTATTTATTTTAAATAATATATTTTTTAAAAATAATTACACAAATAGAGGAATAGAGGAATTCTGAAACTATTTGCAGAAATATGGGAGTTATTAAATCGTGTACCATGACCACGAGTAAGTTAAATTGTGTACTATGACCATGAGTTAGGAGGTAAATCGGTATCATGACCATGAATATGTTCGTTTATCCTTCCATCATCGTCTTCAGTGATAAAATCTCGTCTCAACAGTTTGGTCGCTCAAACTTATGTCAAATTCGATAATTTTACCCTACATTCATTCCCGCGATAGAGTATATGAACATCATTATTTTGAAGTTCTTCCAACAAATGTTTTAGTAAATCACACTTTATTTTCAAGTATACTCCTAGAAATATTTATATTTCCCAATAGATTTCATCAAAAACTAAAGAACACAAAAATTGATGTAAAGAATGCACATCTTATATATGGAAGCAGCTCCAATGAAAGGAGTGAACAATTTTCCATTCACAAAGGAACACAAAAGCCAAATGGAAAAAGTTTGTATCCTTCAAACATAGAGTCCTTTTGTGATAAATTTGGACCGGGTGATGGAGAACTTAGGTTTAGAAATTATTGAGGGTTTTTTCATATTCAATCTCCAATACAAAACTTCCACCCCAAGTACCTCCAATTTAATTCCTATGAAACCCTAAAAAATCATTGCCACAACTAATACTATTTCATTTTTTTACCAAAAGAAAGGCAACTTTGTTCGGTATAATTTCAATAGTTGTGTAATGAGGAGATTACATCATATTTATATGATAACCCTAAGAATCATATTTATATGATAACTCTAAGAATACGATTTCTATCTAATTTAGACAAATATACATGTAGCACAAGCCAATAATATAAAGAATATAAAGAATAAATACAAGAAATATATCATCTTTTATCTTCCTTAATATCCCCCCTCAAACAAGAGGGGAGTCCAACTACTCCGAGTTTTTTGCAAAGATACCCAAACAGAGTGTGAGACAATCCGTCAGTTGATCTGCTGACGGAACATAGCGAACGTGCAAGGCACCACGAAGTACCTGATCTCGAACAAAGTGAACGTCAATTTCAATGTGTTTGGTGCGGGCATGGAAAACAGGGTTGGTTGCCAAGGCTCCAACACTCAAGTTATCACACCAAAGAACAGGAACCGAAGGGGAAGTAGCCCCGAGTTCAACCAATAGTTGTTGTAGCCATATAATCTCAGCATAGGCATGAGCCAAAGCCCGATACTCAGATTTAGTGTTACTGCAGGCAACTGCAGTTTGCTTTCTAGAGGACTAGTAAACAAGTGTGTTGCCAAGGACCACACAATAAGTTGCAACAGACTTTCGATCATCTACATTGGCTACCCAATCTGCATCAGAGAATGCAACAACTGAAGGTATAGAACTAGGCTGAATAAGGAGTCTCATGTGACGTGTACCACCCAGATAACGAAGAACTCGGTTGACAACGTGCTAGTGAACATCATCAGGCTGCTTCAGAAACTGGCTCAGATGATTGACAATATAAGCAATATTAGGTCGCGTATGAGTGAGATACTGGAGAGCTCCAAGCGTACTACGATAGAGAAAAGGATTTGGCATAGGTTGCCCATCACTGAGAGATATATGTGTACCCATAACAGCAGGAGATTGAGTGGGTCGAAGATGAACCATATCAAGTTTGTGTAGCAGATCATCAATATATTTGGTTTGAGTCAATAATAACCCAGATTCTAGGTGAGAAACATGAATCCCAAGAAAGTAACTTAGGAGACCCAAATCTTTTAGGGCGAAGTTAGTGTCCAGATCAACAATCACACGAGACAATAAAGGGACATCATTGCCTGTAAGAATGACATCATCAACATAAACTAACATCAATATTATAGATGTACCTTTACTATAAAAGAACAAGGATAGATCAACCCGGCTGTGTGTGAAGCCACGGGACAACATGGCATTCTTCAATGTGGTGTTCCAAGCACGAGGTGCTTGTTTGAGACCATAGATAGCTTTTGTCAGTTTGCACACATGATTGGGGCAATTATTAGCAACATAACCAGGAGGCTGAACCATATACACATTTTCCTCAAGCTTTCCATTCATGAATGCATTATGAAAATCAAGCTGACGAAGTACCCAGCTCCGAGATAATACAAGGGAGAGCACCACTCGAATCGGAGAAGGTTTCACTACAGGGATGAAGGTCTCAAAGAAGTCAAAACCAGGACTCTGATGAAAGCCTTTAGCAACAAGGCGAGTCTTGTATCATTCCACAGAGCCATCTGCAACTCGCTTAATGGGAAATACCCATTTGCTGCCAACCACATTGAGATTCGGAGACGACCCAACTAACTGCCAAGTATGATTTCGCATAAAAGCATAAAATTCAAGGTCCATTGCTGCTTTCCAAACCGGGGTGGCAATAACATCAGCTACACGGGTTGGTTCAGTCAACTGTCAGTCAGTTCGAGCAACAGTCATCCAAGCTTTAAGCTTAAAGACACCAGCCTTAGCACGTGTGACCATATGATGAGTGGGATGTACTACAAAAATATGAGGAATAGGGGTACTAAAGACATTGGGAGAGAGAGCCACAATACCTGATGGCGGTAAGGAATCTGAATGATCAGTGGATCCTAACGAAGTGTCGACAGGGTTGGCCGAGACACCTACAGGGGATGACAAGCCCGATCTCGGAGTGTGACAGTGATTCGGTAGAGTGCCCACTTACATCGGTACAGGTGATGATGGAGAGAGAGATGAGGACGACTTAGTTGTCGCAGCAGACATCTGATTACAAATTGGCAGAGAACTAGCATGTGTGCAAGGCATCTGCGTCGATGGCATAGTAGGTCATTTGGAAACAAAGAGTTTACTGAAGGTCCACCCTAAGATGGTGAATTATTTTGAGCACTGTCAGAGAATTCTGTCACAAAAGAAAAATTAGTCTCATTAAATTGAACATGGCGAGAAATAACAATTCTCCCTGATGAGCAAAGACATTTGTGTTCTTTGTGAGCTAGACTAGGACCCAAGTAGACACATCGTTCTGTCTGAAACTGAAACTTGTTGGCATTGTATGATTTAAGATAAGGGTAGCAGGCACACCCAAAAGTCTTGAGTTCCACAAAATTAAGTTGATGCCCAACTAACATTTCCATAGGAGACTTTCCCTGAAGTACAGAGGACGACAAACCATTAATGAGGAGAGTATCGGCAAGAAAAGAATCTCACTAATACTGAAGTGGCATGGTAGCTTGAGCCAACAAGGTTAACTCAGTTTCAACTATATGTATGTGTTTCCTCTCAGCTCTTCCATTTTGTGCAGAAGTATATGGCAAGAGAATCGTGATCGAATACCATTTTGAGCGCACAAATCATGCACTCTTTTATACACACCCCCATTATCAGACTGCAAGGCCTTGATCTTCTTTCCAAATTGAGTTTTTACCTTCCTGTTGAAATGAACAAAAATGCTGCAAATGTGTCACTTTTCAAATGCAACAGATAAATCCATACAAACCTGTTGGGTTTTATGTCCTAAAACTCGTGGTTTGTAAACTGTTATGTTTGTAAATATTCTATTTAGAATAAAGAGTTATTAGTTTTATTCAGTAAAAGAGTTTACTGGAATAAAGTGAAACGTGTTTAGGTTAACTTATACCATTGATCAACACCCTTGGTTGAATATGACTACTTGAGCCTCATGTATGACATGATTGTGGATCAGGCTCAAGTAGTCAGTCAAAACGGTCTATAGTACACGGATAAGGCTGGGTACCTTATCCTAGTAACACTATAGGATGCGGCTCACTTTGTATTGTACAAAACAATGTGATCTCAATCGTTTCACATGGAGATGTGCGAATGAGGGCGTCATGTGCAAAGAGTTTGCATAAGACCGAACCGCGAAATATGTTGCTCTCTCTTTATAACACCGTTTACTGATGAGACCGACATTTTCATTTGATGGCCTAGGTAACTCGATCTTAATCCTGAGCTTACTCTGAACTCCTGCTTATTAGACAGTATCCTTAGACTTGTACGGGTGAGAGTGACCTATTAGCGCCGACTCAATAACTTATCATCTCAGGGATAAAGTCCAATAGGTAGTTGGGGACATAGTGTAGTTAGATGGAGTTCACTCCTAACACTGAGTAGATAGGTTGTTCTCTTAATAGCTGACTCTAGGGCTTGAACAATGAGCGTTCACACTCTCATGTGATGAGAGAGTTAATTGATCTGTTGGTTGGACCACAAATCTATTGTTCATTAGAGGTGCCAGTGGTACTTAGGAACAAGAAGTAATGCAGGGGTTAAACGGTTTAAATGACCCGGCTGTGATTACGGACAATCTGTGAAGGGTCGACTTGCCCATGACGGTTATATCAGAGGACATAATATATCTACAGTGAGGAGAGTGCAACCCTCGGACTATAGTGGAGTCTCTGGGGGTTAACGAATGTTGATTAGTTCGGTTAAAAGAGTTTTGACCGGATAATATCGTATTGTTGAAGCTCATGATCTGTAGGTCCTTTAGGTTCTTCTGGCTAGCTCGGATAACGTCGTGCAACAGTGTAAAAGAAAATAAAAAGAAAAAGAATTTTAATTGTTCAAATTCGGTTTGTGGAAGAATGATGGACATATTTAAATATGATTTAAATATGAGAATGACTTATAACATGAATAGGATTCATGTGGAAAAAAATCGGTTTTCGGAAAACCGAGTTTAATCATATTATTTAATTAATATTTGATATTGAATTAAATAATAATTATTAATTAAAATGTTTAATTAATAATTATATATATATATATATTTTTTATTTATTAAAAAATTTTAATAAATAAAATTATTATTATTATTTTTAATAATAATAATAATAATAATTAAATATATATATAATTATATAGATTCTTTGGCCATTGATAAAAAGAGGAGAGGAAGCAGGGGTATACGAATGAGAATGAGAAATTTTTTTTCTCTCAGATCTCAATTGAAAAAGTTAAGCTTCTGTTTCTCTTCAGTTCTTCTTCTTCCTTCTTCATTTATTTTTCGTTTTCTCTTCTTTCGGAGTCTCACAACTCCGTTGCTCGGCGCCGAGGATAGCGGGACTACCTCGGGTGGTCCTCGAGGCGTTCATGAGAAGAGGTCGGAAGTGTTCGTAACGAGGAACGTGCGGCGGAGCTTGAAGAAATTGGAACTACAAGGGTATGTATTCTAATTTCTTTATACCCGTCGTTTGAACATGTTTTCTATTTGTTAAATTGATGAAATTAGAGTATCATCGTTTCAAAATCGCTTTCCGCTGCGGTAAAACGCTCCATCAAAACCTACTGAAATCATCAAGGAAATGTACATACTAACGATATTCTTCTGTAGATACAACCGGAGCAGGTCCCACAAATCAGTATGAATCAGTTCAAAAGGAGTAACAACATGAGAAGTAGAGTGTGGAAAGAAGAGTGCATGACTTTTACCAAACTTGCACGCTTCACAAAATTCAAAATTTTCATTGCTCTTAATTGGCATATTACATCCACTAATCAAATTTCCTAAAGTTTGTAGAGAAGGATGACCAAGTCTTCTCTGCCAAACAACAACCTTGAACACAGTGTCATTCACACTATTACTTGAACTAGGAACAACAAAACTAGAATAAATCGTTGCATTGTTTTCTAACTTTAAATCTCTTAAGGTAGTTCCAGGAACTCCCACTGTACCAAGTCGGTATAAGTCATCTTTAAGCACCCCTTTCAACACTACTATGCTCGTACGAGTATCCTTAACAAGACAAGAATCAGCATGAAATTCAATATACACATGATTATCCTAGGCAAATTTAGATACACTAACAATATTCTTCGCTATATCAGGCACACACAGAACATTCTCAAGGCAAAGCAGTTTATCATTTGCAATCAGACATGATGAACCAATATGAGAAATTACTAGTTCATTACCATTACCAACAACAACTTTTTCCTTACCTCCATACTCAGCAGGATAGGTCATGTTGGTGTGATCAGACGTCACATGATTGGAGGATCCACTGTCAACATACCAGTTAGGATCAACAACAGTAGTTGAATTTGCTACCAGGAAAGGGTTGGAAGTATTTTTAGTTGCAACAAAATTCTAAGGCGAAAACCCAGGAGTTGCATTATTGTTGTTACTATCCTGTGCATGATTTCCTCGTTCATTAGGCCACATGTTCTGATCCTGACTTGGTGGAGTTTTATGAGATAGTTCGTAGCATTTGTAAGCAGGATGTCCAGACTTACCACACCATTGACACACTACTTTGTTGTTGTTGTTGTTGTTCCAACGGTCGCATCCTTGACCACACCCACCTCGTGGAGAATTCGAAGAGTGATGGTAATTGCCATTCTGATTGCTATTTTGTTGTGGTTGCATATTGTTAGTTCTTGTTGAACTTGTCTGACCTCTCACATTGGTGAAGTTAACTGAAGCAGGTTGACTGAAGGATACATTATTTTTTTAAGAGCTTTTTCAAATACAAGTAGTGCCCCCTACATCTCAGACCACGAAATACTGACTCTCCCTTGAATCATTGCAACAACGGGATTATACTCCTCATCTAATCTCAATAGAACTTGGGACACCAGTGAGCGCATAGGGACTAGACTTCCAACTTGTCCCAAATTGTGTGCATTACATTTCATAACACGCAAATAATCAACAATTTTAAGTGAATTCTTTCTAGTGGTTTGAAATACATGATGTAGAAAAATGTCCTCTGCTCTACACTGAATTCCGAACAGCTCTTCTATTATTGTCCATAGGTCCTTTGAATTCTCATAACCCAAGAGTTGTAGCTACTTCAGGGGTCATGGAATTATATTGCCAACCGAGTAACAGTTGGTCAACCACGAGCCATCGTTCATATTGCAATTGACTCGCTGCATTGGAGGACAACCCTTGACTGACCCCATCAAAAGAGTCGTTGCCCGAGCCACCTGTTGTCACCGCTACTGCTCGTTCTGCCGAGACCCACTGTCGCGCCTCCGTTGGAACTGAAGGCTGCCGCCAGCACCGAGGAACTTTCGACGGCTGCTAGGAGGTCGCCTGTGTTGGCGATTTTGGAGGCTTCGAAGCCTTCGACGGCCGCTGAATTTGAGGATCGTCGTACGCCAGCCGCATACGTCTTGAAGATGCTTATGTCGTCGGCCACTCCACGGGTAGGGTGCGCGTTGTTGTTGTGCCATAGATCGTTGGCGTGCCCAATAAAATGGGCACACATCTGCACCTGTAAGATGACCTTCAAGATGATAGCTTCGAAGAATGGACATCGCAAGAGTTTTCCATAGGAGAAAATTTCCTCTACCAAGCTTGATTGTCGTAATCTAATTTAGAAGCTGATTGAGAGAAAGACTGAAAAACGTAGGATTGGCAGAAGGTTGGGCAACGTTAAAGAATGAGGCGTTAGCCATTGTAGAGACTCTGATACCAAATTGAAGATTAACCTAGAGAGAAAATAGGACAATGGAGGCAACTCTATTCTGTATAATTTCAATATTTCAATAGTTGTCTACTGGGGAGATTACATCATATTTATATGATAACCTTAGGATTAAGGTTTCTATCTAATTTAGAAAAATATACGCGTAACACAAGCCTATAATATAAAGAATAAATACAAGAAATATATCATCTCTTATATTTCTTAATAAACTCTCCATTACAATCTCGTAACTCTATTGACTCTTTCTGTTCAGATGGCAAGACAAAAAATATAAACTAACTTCCAAAAACAAATCTCTAAAGTATTCTTTTTTTTTTTTTTTGAAACAAAAGTTACTTTCCATTACTCATTCAAAGAAACATACAACGGGTTACAAATATTAGCATCTAGAGATAAGGCTTCTACTAACCACCATGGAGAAAACACAACCCATTCCCCCATTGAACCCGTGGAGAAAGCCCATCTTGCAAGTTGGTGGGCCACTCCGTTGCAAAATCGGGGGACATAACCAACCCCTTTTACATTAACAGAAGTTAACAAAAATTGTATTTCTTCCATAATTACCCCTTGAGGAGAAGTAGTTAAACCATTTTCAATTACCGCTTTTACCAGCACCATCGAATCTGACTCAACCCAAATATCCTCGATGCCCCATTCCACAGCCACCTTCAGACCAGTCATCAATGCCAGAGCTTCCGCCGAAAGACCATCTAGTTTGGAGGGGATTACTTCGGCCTTCGCCACCACCAGCATACCACGTTCATCACGGATCGCCGCCCCCAAACCCACCTTGAAAGAGTTTAAGCTACATGCAGCATCTATATTGAGCTTTAAGGAATTGGCCGTCGGAGGTTCCCACTTCTCCGATGACCTCCCCATCGAAACATCAGGACCATGGCCCCGGCGAGGATCATCCCCCAGCCGATTTGCTTCTTGATACTCTCGCAGGTAATTTAAAATCCAGTCTGCTTTATCATCGATCTGTTGGAGTGGTTTCTTGGCGGACCTTTGATTTCTGTCTCCCCATATCGCCCAGCAAGTCACTCCAACAAGCTCCAACTCGGCTGAAGATATTTCCTCCGCCAGGCGCACCAATACCTCTCTGATCGTGATGTGGGCTGAAATCATGGACAACACACAAGGGGCCAGTCGCCTCCAAATTCTCTTTGATCTTTTGCACAACAAAAAGGTATGTTCTATGGTTTCTCTGGCTTTCCCACACCCCTCACACCATGGTTGGGTTAATATCCTTCGCTTATACAAATTTTGGTTTGTGGGTAGAATGTTATGGAAAAGCTTCCAAAGGAAAAACCTTACCTTATTGGGAACTTTCAGCCTCCCTAATCGAGACCACCACCTCCTTAGGCTCTCCGGATTAGAACTAGAAGCCTCTGTATCAGTTGTAACAGATACCTTGTATGCACTTTTCGTTGTAAATTCTCCAAACTTTGTAAAATGCCACATCCATTTATCTGGGCGGTCCGTTTTGCAAATTGGGATCGTACAGATCGCCTCGACGTCCTCCCTACATAACACTCTATCCAGCAACTGTAAGTTCCAACCCCCCGTGTCTGTGATCAATTCAAAAACCTTCATATTTTCGAATTCTGACTGCATCAATGTGACTGGTTTAAAAGTATGTTCTCTCGGGATCCATTGATCCTTAAACACCAGAGTGTCCTTTCCTGACCCAATTTGCTTCTGAAGTCCCCTCATTAATAGATCTCTTCCCCAAACCATACTCCTTCATATATACGATGGTTTAGTCCCTAAAAATGCCTCTAAAACCGTGGAGGTTGGGAAATACCTTTCCTTAAAAATTCGAGCCACCAAGGAATTTGGGAACTTAAGAATCCTCCATACTTGTTTCGCAATAAGATCCTGATTGAATCCTTCCAAATTTCTAAAACCAAGCCCCCCCTTCTCTTTCGGAATACACAGTCTATCCCAACTCATCCAGTGTATCTTCGAATGTGAGGTAGTTGAACCCCACCAGAATCTTGACATGGACCTTGTGAGATCTGCACAAACAGACTTGGGCAAACGAACACATGACATTGTATAGGTAGGTATAGCTTGTGCTACCGCCTTGATGAGCACTTCCTTACCTCCAGCTGAAAACAAACTACCCTTCCAGCCAGCTACTACCTTCTGAACTCGCTCCTTCACAAAATTGAGGTCTTTGCTCTTACTGCGCGAATAATGTGATGGCAACCCTAAATACTTGCCCAGATTGGTCACCACATTCATATTCAACTCTTGACTCATAACCATCCTCATCTCCATACCCACACAAGGACTAAATAAGATAGCCGATTTCGAGAAATTCACACATTGCCCCGATGCCTCCTCATATTGCTGGAGTATCTTCTTGATGGCTGCCACTTCTCTTATAGTTGCATTGCAGAATAAGAGACTGTCATCTGCAAACAATAAATGAGAGATAATTGGACTGCCCCTTACTATTTGACAACCCGAAATAATCTTACTTTGTTGGGCGTTTGCCAAAAGGTTGGACAGCCCATCTGCGCATAGCAGGAAGAGATAAGGTGAGAGGGGGTCACCTTGCCGGAGTCCTCTTTGAGGGTGAAAAAAACCCCTTGGCCTCCCGTTCAAGTTGATAGAAAAGCTAACCGTTGTGATGCAGTCCATTACCAAGGCAACCCATTTGACATCAAAACCCAGCTTCATCATCATCCCTTCAATGAATCCCCAATCCACCCTGTCATAAGCCTTACTCATGTCTAACTTTATCATCGCTAAACCTTTCTTGCCACACCTTTTAGACAACACATGATCTATACATTCATAGCTTACAAGGATATTGTCTGAAATAAGATGTTCTGGAACAAACGCACTTTGTGTCTCCGAGATTAGTTCCTGTAAACATCCTTTAAGTCTATTGGCAATAGACTTTGTAATGATTTTGTAAAGGACATTACATAGGCTGATGGGTCTATAATCAGACACCCGACATGGATTCTTGATCTTGGGTATGAGAACTATATGAGTATGATTAAACTCTTTCACTGACGCTCCTTCATTTAAAATTTTGAGACACACAGGAATGATTGAACTCTTAACAATGGCCCAAAATTTCTGGTATAATAGAGATGGGAATCCATCCGGCCCCGGAGCTTTTGTGGGAAACATTTGGAACAAAGCCTCCTTCACCTCTATTTCTGAAAAAGGAGCCCCATGTTGGGTTTTATGTCCTAAAACTCGTGGTTTGTAAACTGTTATGTTTGTACATACTCTATTTAGAATAAAGAGTTATTAGTTTTATACAGTAAAAGAGTTTACTGGTATAAAGTGAAATGTGTTTAGGTTAACCTATACCAATGACCAACATCCTTGGCTGAATATGAGTACTTGAGCCTCATGTATGACATGATTGTGGATCAGGCTCAAGTAGTCAGTCAAAACGGTCTATAGTATACGGATAAGGCTGGGTACCTTATCCTGGTAACACTATTGGATGCGACTCATTTTGTATTGTACAAAACGATGTGATCCGAATCGTTTCACATGGAGATGTGCGAGTGAGGGCGTCCTGTGCAAAGAGTTTGCATAAGACCAAACCGCGTATTAAGTCGCTCTCTCTTTATAACTTCGTTTACTGATGAGACCGACTTATACATATTGATGGCCTAGGTAACTCGAGCTTAATCCTGAGCTTGCTATGAACTCCTGCTTATTCGGAAGTATCCTTTGACTTGTACGGGTGAGAGTGGCGGAACGCCTGCTCAATAAGCCTACCAACTTGGGGATAAAGCCGAATAGGTAGCTGGGGACATAGTACAGCAAGATTGGACTTCACTCCTAACCCGCTCTTCAGGGTTAGTAGATAGGTTGTTCCCTTAATAGCTGACTCCGGGGCTTGAACAATGTGAGCTCACACTCTCATGTGATGAGAGAGTTATATTGATCTGATGGTTGGACCACAGATCTATTGTTCATTAGAGGTGTCAGTGGTACTTAAGGAACAAGATGTAATGCAGGGGTTAAACGGTTTAAATGACCCAGCTGTGATTACGAACAACCTGTGAAGGATCGACTTACCGATGACGGTTATATCAAGAGGACACAATATATCTACAGTGAGGAGAGTGCAACCCTCGGACTATAGTGGAGTCTCCGGGGGTTAACGAATGTTGGTTAGTTCGGTTAAAAGAGTTTTAACCGGATAAGCTCGTATCGTTGGAGCTCATGATCTGTAGGTCCTTTAGGTTCTCCTGGCTAGCTCGGATAACGTCGTGCAACAGTATAAAAGAAAAGAAAAAGAAAAAGAATTTGAATTGTTCAAATTCGGTTTATGGAAGAAGGATGGACATATTTAAATATGATTTAAATATGGGAATGGCCTAAAACATGAATAGATTCATGTGCAAAAAATCGGTTTTCGGAAAACCGGGTTTAGCCATATTATTTAATTAATATTTGATATTTAATTAAATAATATTAATTAATTAAAAAGTTTAATTAATTAAATATATATATTTTTTTTTTTTTTTATTAAAATGTTTAATAAATAAAATATTTATTATTATTTAAAATTAATTTTGAATTAATTTTATTTAATATATATATATATGTGCTTCTTTTGCATGTCCGCCATTTGGCATGGCTAATTAAATGAGTGGATTTTGGGTTCTTTAAATTGAAATGAGTTTTCAATTTACAATAGCTTGGGAAGTTTGGCTACTGCCTTCGGTTTGTTGAAATTGAGATTTCAACTTCAAGCCTAACCCTCTTCCATTCTTTAGTTCTTCCTTCTTCTTCTTCCTCTCCTTTTCTTCTTCTTTTCTCTTTGTTTCGGAGTCCCACAACTCCGTTGCGCGGCGCCGAGGATAGCGGGACTACTTGGGGTGGTCCTCGGGGTGTTCTTGAGAAGAGGTCGGAAGAGTTCGTGACGAGGAACGGCCGGCGGGCTTGAAGAAATTGGAGCTACAAGGGTATGTATTTCTAATTTCTTATTTTCGTCGCTTTGAGCATGTTTACTATTTGTTAAATTGATGAAATTAGAGTATCATCGGTCCGAAATCGCTTTCCGCTGCGCAAGTCGCTCCATCAATTGGTATCAGAGCGATTTTGTGATTAACTCAATTTGCATCAATTTAAGTTGGTGGGTATTTTAATTTAGAAATTGTTTCTGAATTGGCGTCTAAAGTGAATATCGATTTTGGCATAATTTCTATTTGAATTTCATTATTTGTAATTGCCCGAGAATGTATGGGCTTTAATGCGTGCTAAAGAGTCTGTATTTTAGAGTCATTAGAGTCCATATAGGTTTCTTTGTGAAAGAAGTTTGAGTTTGGAACTCGCCGAAATGTTCGGTATAAGTTCAAACTCGTTCTAGGCAATACGAGGAGAAATTCGAAGAAATTTTGGCCGAAGCGTTCGGAGGAAGCAAGTTGGTCAAAGGCGGTGCGAAGAGTTCGAAGTCCGCTCAAGACGTAGCTTGTTGTTCAAGCTTGTAATAAATTAGTTATTGCTTGCTAAATGCCAAAATCGATCCACTTTAGTGTGTTTAATTAATTATGCATTGTGAATGTATGTTTTAATTGAAATTCATGTTTGTATGTGCATAACGTATGCCATATAGATTTAAAATCCCACTGTAGGAAGCATGCTCCATGCATAGTATATATATTTTATAAGTATTATAATATATAGTATGCATATTTAGGAATTCATAAGAATTAATATAAAAGTTATATTAATTCATGAATTGTATGTTGTTAGTTTAATAGAGAAATTGATATAAGCGTTATATTAATTATGAAATTAAACGTACAACATTGGTTATCTTAGTTTTATGCTTATTGTATATTATAAGTGTTGTAATGTATATGCATGTTTAATTCATGAGTATTAATATAAGAGTTATATTAATTCATGAATTTGATGTTGTTTAGTTAATAGAATAATTAATATAAGTGTTATATTAATTATGAAATTAAAACATCCAACATTAGTTTTATGCATATTGTATGTTATAATTGTTATAATGTATAGGATGCATGCTTAATTCATTAAAAATTGATATAAGTGTTATATTAATTTATGAATTAGGAGTTGTATGTTTAAAGAGCATAATCGATATAAGTGTTATATTGATTATGAAGTTAAATATTCAACTTGCCATGCCTTAGCGAATGTATGTTTGAGAAGCATATAGAAGTTTGTTATTACAGAAAGTCTAGTTTTTGCAAGAGTTGTAAAAATGACTTAGACTTTTAAAATTTATAACAAAGAAAAGAGCATGTTCATTTAGGGTTAATGGTTCGATAAGGTTCATTAGATGAATAGGTCGAAATCTCGTAAATGCTAAGGTTATGAGAAACTCACCCGGTGAAATCCTGTTCGAGGTTGGAGGTATTTAAGCTGACGGTTTACGGAACATCTCCTACCTGGGGATGATCCGGTACTTGAGTAAAGTTAACCGGCTTTATGAGCATGTGTGAGAGGTGTGAGGTTAGTAAAAGTGTTTATAACCTAGACATCTCAGGTAAATAGTTTGCCTAAACTTAAGGTTTTATTTACTTAGCCAGATAAAACCTGAGTAGTTTACCCTAAAACCGTCCACGATGCTTAGTAGAAGTGTTGAGAAGGAATATATGATATATCCCTCTCCTGCTACACACTCCCTATAGTTCACAACGTGAGAATTTTGCTCGGCCTCGTGTTATCAATAGGGCAACCCCATTCGGATGGTATTTGCAACTTTCAATAGCAAGGTGAATGGAGTAAGTATCTATAGTAAGTGGGAGAAGGAAGTACGTCAGTACATCCTATGGTCTCCTCCATTAGATTGAACCGTAAGATTCCCATGTTCCGCCTGCAGGTTGCTCTTAGTGGCACCATCCATTCGGAGGGCAGGGCATGGGAGATCGAACATCTCAGTCACCATTTATGGATAGTGAAACACAGGGCCATTCCCAACACTGACATTCCATTCGGTTGCTATGTTGGGGCCGTTCTGTGCGTTCTAAAAATGGAGGGTCACACTTACGGGATTTTCTAAGGAGTTAGTAAATCTTGACCAAAAACGATAACTAAGATGCTATAGGAATATGAGTTATTCTGGAGTTAGCATTTAGTCAAGAATGTCTTGGTTTAGTAAAGGAGTGGCTCGACTGCCATTCGGCAGCGACCATTCTGACTTACAAAAGTATCGTAGCTTGTAAATAAAGAGTTTGGGTACTTTATTTACTGCTAAACTGTTGGATTTTATGTCCTAAAACTCGTAGTTTGTAAACTGTATGAATGTATATATTATTTTTCAATAAACTTGTTATTGAATTTTAGTGAATTGTGTTTGTATTAACCTATACCAATAACTAACACCCATGACGATAGTGTGAGTACTTGAACTTCATGTGTGACATGAATGTGGATCAAGTTCAAGTAGACAGCCAAAATGGTCTATAGTATAGGGATAAGGCTGGGTACCTTATCCTGGGGACACTATTGGACGCGGCTCACTTTGTATAGTACAAAACGATGTGATTCGAATCGTTTCATGTAGAGACATGTGAGTGAGGGCGTCCTGTGCAATGAGTTTGCACAAGACCGAACCAAAAAATAAAATCGCTCTTTCTTTATAACACCGTTTACTGTAAAGACCGGTTTTTTCATATGATGACTTAGGTAACTCGATCTCAATCCTGAGCTCTCTATGAACTCCTGTTTATTCGACCTTGTCCTTTGACTTGTACGGGTGAGAGTGGCCAGATTGCCGACTCAATAAGCCTACCATCTTGGGGATAAGATCGAATAAGTGGCTGGGGACATAGTTGTGCGAGATGGAATTCACTCCTACCCGCTTTAAGGGTTAGTAGAGAGGTTGTTCCCTTAAGTGCTGACTCCAGGTCTTGAACAATGGGCCCATCCTCTCCTGATCAGGGAGGAATCTGATTTGATGGTTGGACCACAAATCAATTGTTCATTAGAGGTGTCAGTGGTACTTAAGGAACAAGATATAATACAAGGGTTAAACGGTATAAATGACCCGTTGTGATTACGAACGACCTGTGAAGGATCGACTTACTGATGATAGTTATATCAAGAGGACACAATATATCTACAGTGAGGAGAGTGCAGCCCTTGGACTTTAGTGGAGTCTCCGGGGGTTAACGAATGTTGGTTAGTTCGGTTGAAAGAGTTTTGGCCGGATAATCTCGTATCGTTGGAGCTCATGATCTGTAGGTCCTTACGGTTCTCCTAGCTAGCTCGGATAAAGCCGTGAAACAATATAAAAGAAAAGAAAAGAATTTGAATCGTTCAAATTTGGGTTTGTGGAAGAATATGGACATATTTAAATATGATTTAAATATGAGATTGGTCTACAATATGAATTGGATTCATATGCAAAAAGTCGGTTTTCGGAAAACCGGGTTTAATTATATTATTTAATTAATATTTGATATTAAATTAAATAATATTAATTAATATATATATTTTTTATTAATTAAAAAGTTTAATTAATAAAATAAATATTATTATTTTTAATAATAATAATATATAAATATATATATATATATATATATATATATATATATATATATATATATGTATGTATGTCTTACATGCAAGATGTAAGACACATGTAATATATATACAAGGTATATATATATGAATCATCAGATCAATTAAAAAAAAAAAAAAAAAAAAAAAAAAAAGAAATGTTAGTGCCTTTTGGGGTACATAACATTCAAATTGAAATTTTGATTTCAATTTGAATATTTCTTCTTCTTCTCTCGGCTGCCACTCTCTGTAAAGAAAAAATAGTTTTTTCTTCAGTGAGTTTCTTCCCTCTTTTCTTTTGTAAAAGGAGTCCCACTACTCCGTTTCTCGGCCCGAGGATAGCGGGACTACCGTGGGTGGTCCACGAAGATTTCGTGAGAAGGCTCGTTGAGCTCGTGAGGAGCTTCTGGCGGTGAAATTTGAAGAAATTCGAACGACAAGGGTATGTGTTCTAATTTCTCTTTTTCATTGCTTTTGCATGTTTCCGTTTGTTTAAATTGATGAAATTAGAGTGTCTATGATCCAAATCGTTTCCGCTGCGTGCCATGCGCTCCATCAATTGGTATCAGAGCGTTTTTGGCCACTCAATTTCCATCAAACTCGTTCTAGGCAATACGAGGAGAAATTCGAAGAAATTTTGGCCGAAGCGTTCGGAGGAAGCAAGTTGGTCAAAGGCGGTGCGAAGAGTTCGAAGTCCGCTCAAGACGTAGCTTGTTGTTCAAGCTTGTAATAAATTAGTTATTGCTTGTTAAATGCCAAAATCGATCCACTTTAGTGTGTTTAATTAATTATGCATTGTGAATGTATGTTTTAATTAATTTCCATGTTTGTATGTGCATAGCGTATGCCATATAGATTTAAAATCCCACCGTAGGAAGCATGCTTCATGCATTGAAAATATGTTATAAGTATTATAATATATCGTATGCATATTTGGCAATTCATGAGTTTTGATATAAAAGTTATATTAATTCATGAATTAGTTGTTGTTAGTTCAATAGAATAATTGATATAAGTGTTATATTAATTATGAAATTGAATGTACAACATAGGTTGTCCTAATTTTATGCACATGGTATGTTATAAGTGTTATAATGTATAGGATGCATGTTTATTCATGAGTATTAATATAAGAGTTATATTAATTCATGAATTAGATGTTGTTTGCTTAATAGAATAATTGATATAAGTGTTATATTAATTATGAAATTAAACATCCAACATTAGATGCATTTTGTTTGTTATAAGTGTTATAATGTATAGGATGCATGCTTAATTCAGAGTATTGATATAAGTGTTATATTGATTATGAATTAAGAGTTGAATGTTTAAGAGCATAATCGATATAAGTGTTCTATTGATTATGAAATTAAATATTCAACTTGTCATGCCTTAGTGTTGCATGTTTGAGAAGCATGTAGAAGTTTGTTGTAGTTAGTCTTAGTTTTGCAAAGCGTTGTAAAATTGACATAGACTTTTAAAATCTATAACAAAGACAAAAGTCATGCTCACTTAGGGTTGAATGTATCGTTCCGTTTCATTAGATGAATAGGTCGATATCTTGTAAATGCTAAGGTTACAAGAAACTCACCCGGGGACATCCTGTTCGAGGTTGGAGGTATTTAAGCTGACGGTTTACGGAACACCTCCTACCTGGGGATCATCCGGTACTTGAGTAAAGTTAACCCGGCTTTATGAGCATGCGTGAGTGGTGTGAGGTAATAAAGTGTTTATCACCTAGACATCATAGGTAAAAGTTTGTTTTACCTAGACTTAGGTCTTATTGTCTTAGCCGGATAATGCCTAAGTAATTTACCCATTCCGTCTTAAAATACTTAGTAGAGGTGTTGAGAAGGTATATATGATATATCCCTCTCCTCCTACGTTCTCTGTCAAGTTCACACCGTGAGAATTATGCTCGGCCTCGTGATGTCAATAGGGCATCCCCATTCGGATGGTATTTGCATAATTCAAGAGCAAGGTGAATGGAGAAAGTATTTATAGTAAGTGGGAGAAGGAAGTATGTCAATACATCCTGAGGTCTCCTCCATTGGATTGAACCGTGAGATTCCTATGTTCCGCCTGCTAGGTGCCCACAAGAGGTACCGATCCATTCGGAGGGTCGTTTCATAGGAATCGGAACATCTCAATCACCATTTATGGATAAAGAAACATAGAGTCATTCCCAACTTTGACATTTCCATTCGGTTGCATCGTTGGGGCCGCCCTATGAATTCTAAAAATGGAGGGTCACACTTACGAGATTTGCTAAGGAGTTAGTAAATCTTGACCAAACAGCGATAACTAAGATGCTATAGGAATATGAGATATTCTGGTATTAGCATTTAGTCAAGAATGTCTTGATTCAGTGAAGGAATGCTTGACTGCCCCTCGGTAGCGACCATTCTGACCCACTGAAGTATCGTTGCAGTTTAATAATGAGTTTTGGGTACATTATTATTCTTTGCTAAATTCTTGATTTGTGTGTAAATTAGGTTAAAACCTTTTCACTAATATTTTTTCATTCTCTTTTCAGCATGTCTAGCTCTTTCATTCACTTACTAGCTTCCGATAAGTTAACGGGCGATAATTACGCGACCTGGAAATCGAACTTGAATACGATTCTCGTTCTATATGATCTAAGGTTCGTCTTATCAGAGGATTGTCCTCCCCCTCCTAGCTCGGATGCGACTCGAACTGTTCGAGAAGCATATGATAGATGGACAAGGGCTAATGATAAAGCCCGAGTCTATATCTTAGCTAGCATATCTGATGTGTTAGCTAAGAAGCACGAGGATATGGTTTCTGCTAAAGAAATCATGTCTTCATTACAGGCGATGTTTGGACTACCGTCCTCATCGGTCTGTCATGAAGCCCTCAAATTCGTTTACAACTCTCGCATGAATGAGGGTACCTCTGTTAGGGAGCATGTCCTTAACATGATGGTCCACTTCAATGTGGCGGAAGTAAATGGAGCTACTATTGATGAGTCAAGTCAAGTAAGCTTTATCATGGAATCTCTTCCGAAGAGTTTCCTTCAGTTCAGAACCAATATGGTAATGAACAAGATAAAGTATAATTTGACTTCTCTTCTTAGCGAGCTACAGACCTATCAGTCCCTACACACTTCTAAAGGAAAAGAGAAGGAGGCAAACGTTGTCACTTCTAGGAAATTCCAAAAGGGGTCATCTTCAGGGAGTAGGTCTGAACTTTCTTCTATTAAGAATAAGAGTATTCAAAATAAGAAGAAAGATAAAAGGAAGGGAAAAGCACCTGCTGCAGGTAAGAGCAAGACTAAATCTACAGACAAAGGAAAATGTTTCCATTGTGGTGTAGATGGGCACTGGAAACGGAATTGCCCAAAGTATCTTGCAGAGAAAAAGGCTGAGAAGGAAAGACAAGGTAAATATGATTTACTTGTTGTTGAAACATGTTTAGTAGAACATGATTGTCATACCTGGATACTTGATTCAGGAGCTACTAACCATGTTTGTTCTTCTTTTCAGGAAACTAGTTATTGGCAGCCACTTTCTCGAGGTGAGATAACTCTCAGAGTTGGAACTGGAGAGGTTGTCTCAGCTAAAGCAGTAGGAGCTGTAAAGTTGTTGTATAGAGATAGTTTCATTTTACTAGAAAATGTACTCCTGGTTCCTACCTTCAAGGGGAATCTTGTATCTATATCTTGTTTGTTAGAACAGTTGTATAAAGTATCTTTTGTTCATAATGAAGCGTTCATTAGCAAAAGAGGTGTACGTATTTGTTCTGCGAAACTTGAAAACAACTTGTATGTGTTAAGACCAACCAAACCCAAAGCTATTTTGAACACTGAAATGTTTAAAACAGCTGAGACTCAAACTAAAAGGCAGAAATTTTCTCCAAGTACTTATCTTTGGCACTTAAGACTAGGTCACATTAATCTCAATAGGATTGGGAGATTGGTTAAGAGTGGTCTCCTAAATCGTTTAGAGGACAACTCTTTACCGCCATGTGAGTCTTGTCTTGAGGGCAAAATGACCAAACGATCTTTTTCTGAAAAAGGTCATAGGTCCAAAGAAGCTCTAGAAATCGTGCATTCGGATCTCTGCGGTCCTTTGAATGTCAAAGCACGAGGAGGGTATGAATATTTCATCAGTTTCATTGATGATTATTCTAGGTACGGTTATCTTTATCTAATGCATCATAAGTCGGAAGCTCTTGAAAAGTTCAAAGAGTATAAGGCAGAGGTTGAGAACACATTAGGTAAATCGATAAAAACACTCCGATCAGATCGAGGTGGAGAGTATATGGATTTAAGATTCCAGGACTATATGATAGAACATGGAATAGTATCTCAACTCTCAGCGCCAGGAACACCACAGCAGAATGGTGTGTCCGAGAGGAGAAATAGAACCATGTTAGACATGGTTCGATCTATGATGAGTTATGCTCATTTGCCTAGTTCGTTTTGGGGATATGCAGTAGAGACTGCAGTATATATTTTGAACATGGTTCCCTCTAAGAGTGTTTCTAAAATACCTTATGAGTTATGGAGAGGGCGTAAAGGTAGTTTACGTCACTTCAGGATTTGGGGGTGTTCGGCACATGTGCTAGTACCCAATCCAAAGAAGTTGGAACATCGTTCAAAATTGTGCCTATTTGTAGGTTACCCCAAGGAAACGAAAGGTGGTCTATTTTACGATCCTCATGAGAACAAGGTACTAGTATCGACTAATGCCACGTTCTTAGAGGAAGACCACATGAGAGATCATCAACCGTCGAGCAAAATTGTTTTGTCCGAATTTTCCAGGAAAGCTACAGACGAATCAACAAAGGTTGTTGATCAGGCTGGTCCTTCTCAAGAGTTGAGAAAGCCTCGACGCAGTGGGAGGGATGTAAGACAGCCTGACCGCTACATCGGCTTGTCTGAAACTCAAGTCGCCATACCTGATGATGGCGTTGAGGATCCATTGACCTTTAAACAGGCAATGAATGACATAGACAAGAACCAGTGGCTTAAAGCCATGGATCTCGAAATGGAGTCTATGTACTTCAATTCGGTCTGGGATCTTGTAGATCAACCAGATAGTGAAAGACCTATCGGTTGCAAGTGGATCTACAAGAGAAAACGAGACCAAGCCGGAAAGGTGCAAACCTTTAAGGCTCGACTTGTGGCAAAAGGTTATTCCCAAAGAGAAGGGGTGGACTATGAAGAAACTTTTTCTCCTGTTGCCATGTTAAAGTCGATTAGAATACTCTTATCCATTGCTACATTTTATGATTATGAAATCTGGCAAATGGATGTCAAGACTGCCTTTCTGAATGGTAATCTTGAGGAGAGTATCTATATGGCTCAACCAGAGGGATTCATACTTCAGGGTCAAGAGCAAAAGGTTTGCAAGCTTAATCGATCCATTTATGTGTTCAAGCAAGCATCTAGATCCTGGAATATAAGGTTTGATACGGCGATCAAATCTTATGGCTTTGAACAAAATATTGACGAACCTTGTGTTTACAAGAAAGTAGTCAATACTGTTGTAGCTTTCTTAGTCTTGTACGTAGACGATATACTACTCATTGGGAATGATGTAGGGTTCCTAACTGACGTTAAGAATTGGCTAGCGACCCAATTCCAAATGAAAGATTTGGGAGAGGCTCAGTTTGTTCTAGGGATTCAGATCATAAGGAATCGTAAGAACAAAGTGCTAGCGCTGTCTCAAGCATCTTATATTGACAAGGTGTTGTCAAGATATTCGATGCAGAATTCCAAGAAAGGTTCGCTGCCTTTTAGGCATGGAATTCACTTGTCTAAGGAACAGTCTCCTAAGACACCTCAAGAGGTTGAGGATATGAGACGAATTCTCTATGCATCTGTAGTTGGTAGTCTCATGTACGCTATGTTGTGTACACGACCCGACATCTGCTATGCAGTAGGAATTGTCAGTAGGTTCCAGTCCAATCCAGGATATGATCACTGGACAGCCGTTAAACACGTCCTCAAGTATCTTAGGAGAACGAGAGACTATGTGCTTGTGTATGGCGCGAAGGATTTGATCCTTGCAGGATACACTGACTCTGATTTTCAGACTGATATAGATTCCAGGAAATCTACATCAAGATCAGTGTTCACTCTTAACGGAGGAGCAATAGTATGGAGGAGTATAAAGCAAGGTTGTATTGCTGACTCCACCATGGAAGCTGAGTATGTCGCAGCTTGCGAAGCAACGAAGGAAGTTGTATGGCTTAGGAAGTTCTTGACAGATTTGGAAATTGTTCCAAATATGAACTTGCCAATCACCCTTTTTTGTGATAACAGCGGTGCAGTGGCAAATTTTAAAGAACCTAGAAGCCATAAGCGTGGAAAGCATATTGAGCGAAAATATCATCTCATCAGGGAGATAGTGCAACGAGGAGATGTGATCGTCACACAGGTAGCCTCGGAGTACAACAATGCTGATTCGTTTACTAAGTCTCTCACGGCTAAAGAGTTTGAGAGACACCTAAATAGTATAGGGCTGCGAGCTGCTCAGTAGGACAGTGGGAGAAACTTTAGATATTTGATATTCTAGTTCTCTCGACCAGCATGTACTCCACTGACGTTTTAGTCCAAGTGGGAGTTTGTTGGGTTTTATGTCCTAAAACTCGTAGTTTGTAAACTGTATGAATGTATATATTATTTTTCAATAAAGTTGTTATTGAATTTTAGTGAATTGTGTTTGTATTAACCTATACCAATAACTAACACTCATGGCGATAGTGTGAGTACTTGAACTTCATGTGTGACATGAATGTGGATCAAGTTCAAGTAGACAGCCAAAATGGTCTATAGTATAGGGATAAGGCTGGGTACCTTATCCTGGGGACACTATTGGACGCGGCTCACTTTGTATAGTACAAAACGATGTGATTCGAATCGTTTCATGTAGAGAAATGTGAGTGAGGGCGTCCTGTGCGATGAGTTTGCACAAGACCGAACCAAAAAATAAAATCGCTCTTTCTTTATAACACCGTTTACTGTAAAGACCGGTTTTTTCATATGATGACTTAGGTAACTCGATCTCAATCCTGAGCTCACTATGAACTCCTGTTTATTCGACCTTGTCCTTTGACTTGTACGGGTGAGAGTGGCCAGATTGCCGACTCAATAAGCCTACCATCTTGGGGATAAGATCGAATAAGTGGCTGGGGACATAGTTGTGCGAGATGGAATTCACTCCTACCCGCTTTAAGGGTTAGTAGAGAGGTTGTTCCCTTAAGTGCTGACTCCAGGTCTTGAACAATGGGCCCATCCTCTCCTGATCAGGGAGGAATCTGATTTGATGGTTGGACCACAAATCAATTGTTCATTAGAGGTGTCAGTGGTACTTAAGGAACAAGATATAATACAAGGGTTAAACGGTATAAATGACCCGTTGTGATTACGAACGACCTGTGAAGGATCGACTTACTGATGATAGTTATATCAAGAGGACACAATATATCTACAGTGAGGAGAGTGCAGCCCTTGGACTTTAGTGGAGTCTCCGGGGGTTAACGAATGTTGGTTAGTTCGGTTGAAAGAGTTTTGGCCGGATAATCTCGTATCGTTGGAGCTCATGATCTGTAGGTTCTTACGGTTCTTCTGGCTAGCTCGGATAAAGCCGTGAAACAATATAAAAGAAAAGAAAAGAATTTGAATCGTTCAAATTCGGGTTTGTGGAAGAATATGGACATATTTAAATATGATTTAAATATGAGATTGGTCTACAATATGAATTGGATTCATATGCAAAAAGTCGGTTTTCGGAAAACCGGGTTTAATTATATTATTTAATTAATATTTGATATTAAATTATTTGATATTAAATTATTTGATATTAAATTAAATAATATTAATTAATATATATATTTTTTATTAATTAAAAAGTTTAATTAATAAAATAATTATTATTATTTTTAATAATATATATATATATATATATATATATATACATGTGTCTTACATGCAAGATGTAAGCCAAAGCGAGCATAGCTCAGCTGGCATATGTATGAGTTAACGACCACGAGGTCTGTGGTTCGAAGCCCCCCACCCCCAATGTACTCAAAAAAAAAAAACATGCAAGATGTAAGACACATGTAATATATATACAAGGTATATATTTCTTCTTCTTCTCTCGGCTGCTACTCTCTGTAAAGAAAAAATAGTTTTTTCTTCAGTGAGTTTCTTCCCTCTTTTCTTTTGTAGAAGGAGTCTCACTACTCCGTTTCTCGGCCCGAGGATAGCGGGACTACCGTGGGTGGTCCACGAAGATTTCGTGAGAAGGCTCGTTGAGCTCGTGAGGAGCTTCTGGCGGTAAAATTTGAAGAAATTCGAACGACAAGGGTATGTGTTCTAATTTCTCTTTTTCATTGCTTTTGCATGTTTCCGTTTGTTTAAATTGATGAAATTAGAGTGTCTATGATCCAAATCGCTTCCGCTGCGTGCCATGCGCTCCATCATAAACTTCTTAATTGGTTTAAATAGGTTAAAACCGTTTCACTAATAGATTTACATTCTATTTCGGCATGTCGAGCTCGTTTTATTCAGTTGTTAGCTCACGACAAATTAACCGAACAAATTTACGGAACCTGGAAGTCGAACCTGAATACGATTCTGGTTCTGGACGACCTGAGGTTTGTCTTAACGGAGGAATGTCCTTCAGCTCCTGTCTCGAGTGCATCTCGAAGTGTTTGAGATGCATACGATGGATGGATTAGGGCTATTGATAAAGCCCAATTTCATATCTTGGCAAGCATATTTGATGCCTTGTGCAAGTAGTATGAGGTTATGATTTCCGTAAAGGAAATCATGTCTTCATTACAAGCAATGGTGGACACTCGTCCTCATCACTTCGTAATGAAGTCTTCAAGTTCGTTTATAACTCTCGCATAGTGGAGGATACCTCTGTTAGGGAGCTTGTCCTTAACGTGATGGTCCACTTTAATGCGGCGGAAGTAAACGTTGCTACCATCGTTATTTCAGACTTATCAGTTCCTGTACACTTCCAAAGGAATAAAGAAGGAGACAAATGTTGTCACTTCGACGAAGTTCCTTAAGAGGTCGGCGTCAGGAAGTAAGCCTAAGTCTGCTTCTCTGAGTAATGAGATTATTCAGAAGAAGAAGAGTAACAGGAGGAAGGGCAAAGCCCCTACTGTTCGCAAAGTGAAGTCTTCAAACAAAGGAAAATGTTTCCATTGTAATGAAGATGGGTATTGGAAGCGTAACTGCTCCAAATACTTTGCTGAGAAACAGGCTGAGAAAGAACGACAAGATAAATGTGATTTATTTGTCAAAACAAGTTTAGTGGATATGAATGTCATACCTGGATGTCTTCAGGAACCACTATTCGTGTTTGTTTTTCTACAGGAAACTAGTTCCTGATAGTCGTTTTCTCGCTGTGAGATATGGAGATATCGTTGCAGCTGAACTAGTGGGAGTCTTTGTAGTTGTTGTATAGAGATAATAACATTTGTTATATGTAATTATTGTCTATATTTGTGGTTTTAACTGAACACATGTATATTATATCTTTTGGTTTTATAAATGAACAGTTCATTTAGCAAAAGATATATACTGATGTGTTCTATTAAACTCGAAAACAACTAGCATGTTAAGACTCACAGTGTAACGAAAGCTATTGTAGATATCAACAAAGGTTGTTGATCAAACTAGAGTTTCTCAACCGTTGAGAAAGCCTCAATGCAGTGGGAGGGTTGTAGGACAACCCGATTCGTTGCACTGGCTTGTCTTTAACTCAAAGTTCTCATACTTGATGATAACATTGAGGATTCGCTGTCTTTAATTAGGCAATGGATCACATAGACAAGGTCAAATGGCTCAAAGCCACAAATCTATGAATGATATTGAGACCAAGTCACTAAGGTGAAAAAATTTATGGCTTGACTTTCTGGTAAAGGGACTGTCCCGAAGAGAAAGGGTTTATTGTGTATACTCTCTTTCTCTTGTTGCCAAACGTAAGTTAAATAAATGACTCTTATCCACTACCATGTTCTATCTTTATAGAATTTGGCAAGTGGATGTCAAAATAACTTTTCTGCAGAATTGTTATCTTGATTGAGTATCTATGAGTCTCTATCAGAAAGATTCATAGTTTGGGACAAAGAGCAAATGGTTTGCTGGTTTATTCGATTCATTTATGAATTGGAGAAAGCATCTTCGTCCTGAACTGTAAGGTTTGATACAGTGATCAAATCTTATGGCTTTGAACAAAAGTTTGAACAATAATTTGATAAACCTTGTTTGACAAGGGTTTAGCCAATGTTGTAGCTTTCATAAACTGTTTCCGTAATTAATGTCCTAATCATTGAGAATGATGTAGGATTCATTTCTGACTTTTAGCCTAAACTAGCGACCCACACCCAAATAGTTGATTTGGAGGAGGGCTTAGTTTGTTCTAAGGATTCAGGTTGATCTGAGTCGTAAGAACATATCGCTAGTGTTGTCTCTAAAATCTTTTATTGACAAGATGTTGTCAATATTAGATGGTCTATGGAAATGGTTTCCTAAGACACCTCAAGTGTTGAGGACAGGAGATGCACCCAAGTGCATTTACATATTGGAGGTTAAGTGTATCTTTTGAGATACATGACCCGATATGTGCTATGCAGTGGGAGCTGTCAGTAATATTAGTCCAATTGGATTGGATTCCGGTTAAAGTTTTGTCCTTGTACTTAGAGGAGTAGAATACAAGAGTTGTATTGTTGATTCCTCGTTGGTAGCTAAGTCTATTTGCAGCTTGTGAAGCAGCAATATGTTTATAAGTTGAGCTCGCAGATAGTGCTATGAGGAGATGTGATGGTCACATGGAAAGTCTCGTAGTACTTCATGCTGATGAGTTTACTAAGTCTCTCATGGCTAAAGTGTTTGAGAGACACCTAGAAGAGTCTAGGGCTCCGAGTTGCTGGAGAGGACAGTGGGAGAAAGCTTCTGATAAATGATATATTAGTTTTCTCCACCTAACATGTACACCACAGACGTTTAAGTCCAAGTGGGAGTTTGTTGGGTTTTATGTCCTAAAACTCGTGCTTTGTAAACTGTTATGTTTGTGCATACTCTATTTAGAATAAAGAGTTATTAGTTTTATACAGTAAAAGAGTTTACTGGTATAAAGTGAAATATGTTTAGGTTAACCTATACCAATGACCAACATCCTTGGCTGAATATGAGTACTTGAGCCTCATGTATGACATGATTGTGGATCAGGCTCAAGTAGTCAGTCAAAACGGCCTATAGTATACGGATAAGGCTGGGTACCTTATCCTGGTAACACTATTGGATGCGGCTCATTTTGTATTGTACAAAACGATGCGATCCGAATCGTTTCACATGGAGATGTGCGAGTGAGGACGTCCTGTGCAAAGAGTTTGCATAAGACCGAACCGCGTATTAAGTCGCTCTCTCTTTATAACTTCGTTTACTGATGAGACCGACTTATACATATTGATGGCCTAGGTAACTCGAGCTTAATTCTGAGCTTGCTATGAACTCCTGCTTATTCGGAAGTATCCTTTGACTTGTACGGGTGAGAGTGGCGGAACGCCTGCTCAATAAGCCTACCAACTTGGGGATAAAGCCGAATAGGTAGCTGGGGACATAGTACAGCAAGATTGGAATTCACTCCTAACCCGCTCTTCAGGGTTAGTAGATAGGTTGTTCCCTTAATAGCTGACTCCGGGGCTTGAACAATGTGAGCTCACACTCTCATGTGATGAGAGAGTTATATTGATCTGATGGTTGGACCACAGATCTATTGTTCATTAGAGGTGTCAGTGGTACTTAAGGAACAAGATGTAATGCAGGGGGTTAAACGGTTTAAATGACCCAGCTGTGATTACGAACAACCTGTGAAGGATCGACTTACCGATGACGGTTATATCAAGAGGACACAATATATCTACAGTGAGGAGAGTGCAACCCTCGGACTATAGTGGAGTCTCCGGGGGTTAACGAATGTTGGTTAGTTCGGTTAAAAGAGTTTTGACCGGATAATCTCGTATCGTTGGAGCTCATGATCTGTAGGTTCTTTAGGTTCTCCTGGCTAGCTCGGATAACGTCGTGCAACAGTATAAAAGAAAAAGAAAAAGAATTTGAATTGTTCAAATTCGGTTTATGGAAGAAGGATGGACATATTTAAATATGATTTAAATATGGGAATGGCCTAAAACATGAATAGGATTCATGTGCAAAAAATCGGTTTTCGGAAAACCGGGTTTAGCCATATTATTTAATTAATATTTGATATTTAATTAAATAATATTAATTAATTAAAAAATTTAATTAATTAAATATATATATATATATATATATATTATTTATTAAAATGTTTAATAAATAAAATATTTATTATTATTTAAAATTAATTTTGAATTAATTTTATTTAATATATATATATATATATGTGCTTCTTTTGCATGTCCGTCATTTGGCATGGCTAATTAAATGAGTGGATTTTGGGTTCTTTAAATTGAAATGCGTTTTCAATTTACAATAGCTTGGGAAGTTTGGCTACTGCCTTCGGTTTGTTGAAATTGAGATTTCAACTTCAAGCCTAACCCTCTTCCATTCTTTAGTTCTTCCTTCTTCTTCTTCCTCTCCTTTTCTTCTTCTTTTCTCTTTGTTTCGGAGTCCCACAACTCCGTTGCGCGGCGCCGAGGATAGCGGGACTACCTGGGGTGGTCCTCGGGGTGTTCGTGAGAAGAGGTCGAAAGAGTTCGTGACGAGGAACGGCCGGCGGGCTTGAAGAAATTGGAGCTACAAGGGTATGTATTTCTAATTTCTTATTTCCGTCGCTTTGAGCTTGTTTACTATTTGTTAAATTGATGAAATTAGAGTATCATCGGTCCGAAATCGCTTTCTGCTGCGCAAGTCGCTCCATCACCCCCAAGCTTAGATTCATCTCTTCTGTAACTTTCCTTGGCACATGTTGTAAAACAGCATCATAACCATTTACATTCTGGCCTGTGGAATTGAACAAGTTAGTAAAATAGCTAATGAAAACTTGTTCCATCTCTTCCTCATTACTTACCCACTGGCCCGTATCATTTTTAATCCGACAGATCGTATTCTTTGCTCTGCGAATTGAGGCTTTTTTTCTGAAACCATTTGGTATTTCGATCTCCCCACTTCAGCCAATTCTCTCTAGAACGCTGCTTCCAATAAATTTCTTCTACAATGAGGGCCCTGTCAAGCTCTTTTTCGATCTTGCCAATTTCACCGAAGTCAGGCCCCCCCTTTTATCATAAGCTTATTCTAACTTCCTTTTTTGAAACGCAATGTCAGCATACATTTCTTTCTTTTTTGACCTCCCCCAACAGTATAAATGCTTCCTACATCCAGCCAAGGCATTTAGGAGTTTTGCATTTTGATTAGATCCAGTAGCATCGCCACTTCCTCCATCCTCCCAACAATGATCAACAATAAACTTGCACTCTTCATCTTGAACCCAAACTTCCTCAAAATGAAACCGGTTGTGGCCCCAACCCCAATTCTTGTTATTCAACAATCTCAATTCCACACAAATGGGGCTATGATCCGAAGAGTACCAATTTAAATGAGATACCTTAATACTAGCAAAAAGGTTACTAAAAGCAGCATTCCCCAAAAAAACGGTCCAGTCGTTTCAAAATAGGGGGCCATTTGTCCACCTGTTTGACCAAGTGTAGATACTGCCACTGTGGCCATAATCTTTTAGTTGAACCTCATCCACCGTCTCTCTGAACAAATCCATATTGCGCGATATTTTTTGTTGCCCCCCTGTTTTTCTCTTTCCCACAAACATTCATTTAAGTCTCCCCTATTAACCAAGGGGAATCATCATTGTTGTGCAAACGTTTTAGCAACTCGCAAGTCACTTTATTGTTCTTTGTCTCTGGGCAACCATAAATCCTCATAAACCTCCACACATGACCCTTCTCCTTTACATAACAATCAATATGATTGTCCGAGGAAGAGCGTAACTCGACCTCAATCTCATCTTTCCAGAACAGGCAGATTCCCCCCTTCAGCCCATGGCTCGCAACCGACCATCCGTTATCAAACTGAAGGCCCTTCTTAATAGCTTCCATTTTCTCACCGCCACACTTTGAAGAATACAAGAAGAGGATTTTGAAGACGAATAATGTCTTTTAAGTCTCGAAATGTCCCCGGGCTCCCCATTCCGCGGAGGATTTTCATTGTATTCGGCGGGGCTGGAAATCAGCCTCCACCGATGACATTTCTACCTCCGACCCCGTGCATGACTTCAATTTTTTGGTCAACTCAGAATCTGACACCTCCTCATTTTGTTTCCTTTTTCCCCCGATAAAATGTTAACATTTGCCCCTGAAAATATCTCATGTCCACCATATACTTTGCGTTTCCACTTCTTTGATTTTTCCTGCCCCAACAGATCTACCCTTATGGCCCCATCATCCTTCCCATAAGGTTCTGCCATTTGCTCTGTTTCACCCATGTATTTCCAACTCTCACAGCCTTTGTTTGCAATATCTAAGCTTGGGTGGATTTCCAGAGTTACCACATTGGTAACGGACCCACTTTCCTTTAGAATCTCCATAGGATATTCCTCCATTATTTCAGCACTTACTGATTGAGGATTTAATGCCAAATCCATTAAACAAACGAGATTATTCCCATTTGGGTCCCCATTTTCCTCCCTCTCATTACTCTCTCCCGAAACGTTATGGTTTTTAATCACTCCCCCCTTTGCCGCCCCACTTTCCCTAAAATCCTCTCTCCCAATTAATGTTCCATAACTGTTCTGCACCCCCATGCCCGTCGTCCTCTCCACCCTCTCCGGCGGCGCTTGCCCTTCCTCCCCTGTGCCCACCTTGCCTCCATCATCCCCACCCTCTTCCTCCTCTTCTCTCCCATATTTTCCCGTCCCCTTTTGCCAATCACCTTCGCTGCGCCCTATCCCCCTCCCGTTCCCCCAGAAATGAGAAGGACTTACCCTCTCATAAACTTCTTTTGGCTTAAACTCGCTCGCTCTCATCCACGCCCCATAAGCATTCCCTACCCCCTTTTTTGCCCCTACCTCTTCCTCACAGTCGCACTCATTCTGTAGATGCCCAACTCTTCCGCACCCAAAACAGAATTCAGGTAGTTTCTCATAACGTAGCAAAATCCACAGCTCTTCATCTTGATTGCCCATTTTAATTTTCAAAGCTCTTCGAAGAGGTTTTGTTATGTCAACCCGAATGCGCACCCTCCCAAACCGACCCCTATACTCCCCGTTTAGCAGTGGTTCATCATCTTCCACTACTCCCACCTTCCCCCCCAATTCTAGTAAAACTTCTCTATTTCTACACCCCACAGGTAGATTTAAAAATTGAATCCAAAAAGATACAAACCTGAATTACATCTTCTCTGGTTGATCCCAACTCTTTGGACTCTCGATTAGTATGATAGCACCATCAAAGAACCACGGCCCGTTGTTCATCACCTTCTTAACGTCCAAGTTGGACTTAAAGCTCATTAGGAAGACATTCTCCCCCACGCATTCCACCTTAGTATTCTGATGCACGTTCCACACGTTCTTCATCACATTTCTGAATGCTTCAATATTGACAAGTTTTAATATAAGAACTTTACCAACAAGGCAGAGCGAGAGCTCGGCTGCTTGCTTCTTTGGTGTATTCTTCATTATGGTGATATCCTCTTCTTCCGTGGTTAATTTCAGGTTTTTGCACATCAGCAACAATTCTGCCACATCCATCTTTCAGAGCAGAAATCCCACAACCTAGGCAGCACCTACGGATTTAGCAACCGCATATTGTTTTTAAAAGACTCCCTCCACGGAAGGAGGACTATTCCTCCCAGCAACGAGAGAATTCTTCCCGTAAAAAATCACTCTAAAGTATTCAGCTCTAATCAATTAGGCATTTGACTAAGGATATGTGAGGAAAAAAAAAAGTGAGAAAGCGAGAGGCCACGACGACGCTGAAACACAGTTGTGAGGTGCAACAATCGCAGATGTAGAGAGTGAAGAACTCGGGCATGATAAGAAGTCATGTCAATGCTATTGGGAGTCCCATTTACTCGAATATTCAGAGTGACGAAGCTTTCATCTTCGATCTCAATTTGAAAAAAAAGAACGTAACTTTATTGGGCATTTTGCAGACTCTGATGAGTCTAAAAATTCAAATAGAGAGAAGTGACACACAAGTGTGCGCCATTAGAGGAGAAGTCGAAGGCCGCTTGATTGGTTCGGGGAGACGAAAAGTCAAGCCTCTTGAGGGAATTGGTTCCCCCCATCACCCTCGAGTGTTGAGCAAGGAGAATCCAAAAATTAAAGAAAAAACAGAAGCGGCAAAATTTCCATAAATCGTGTCATTCGGGCCATGGTACACGAATCTACTTTAGATCCAAACATAAAAATATTTGAACGTTTTTATCTGAAAATGTCATTCTTTTTTCGTGGAGACTTGCTGCTAGGCGAGGGCGGACCAAGACGTTGATGTTCGGGACCAAATAATTATGTTATATAAAAATTAAAAAATAATTATCACAAAAAAAATTAGAAGTTTGAATTCACACTCTCACATTGTATTAATCTTAAAACAAATTATTGGTGATAAAAATAGGTAACTGTATCAAATTTTTTATGGCTAAGTTCAAATAAACTCGGTACCATCATATAATTTAGCTCATTTCGATATCATATCAAATAGAAAAAAAAAAAGTTAAATTACAAGTTCAGTCATGAACATTAAAACTTGAGTCTATTAGGTCCCTAAACTTTCAATCTATTATCTTATAAGTTTCTAGACTTTAAACGTGTCCAATAAGACCTTAAACTTTCAATCTCGTTTCTAATGAATTTCTGAATTTTAAAAATTGTTGAATAAGACAAAGATCTATTAAACTTAAAATTGAAAATTCGAAGACCTATTAGATACAAAATTGAAAGTTGAAAAATATATTGAACACTTTTAAAGTCAGACACAACATTAAATATTCAAAGACTTATAGGCACTTTGAAAAAAAAAAATATTCAAGAAAAAATACAATATAATGAATACGCTTCCAAGTCTATAGAGGGCTATTTTTTAATAATATTGTATTTTTTAAAACTTATTATAAAAATATTGTAAGTTTGAAACTATTTTTAAAAATATTGCGTTTTAAATGTACACGCGAGCAAAGGTCGTCTTTTGAAAAGACGATCTTGCTCCACATGGATGGAGGCCGTCTTTTCAGAAGACGATATTCGTCTTCTTTTATTAAAAAATTGATATCTTTTTAACCAGATATTCAAAATTTTCAAAAAAATGCATGGTTGGAAAGCTAAGAGCGAGAGCTTCAATTTGATACCTAGTTTCACTATTTTTGGAGTTCTGTATCAAAGGATAAAGACCATCGAAGTTGGACTATAGTTCTGCAAATTTCAGAACTGAAGATTCTTTTGAGGAGTGCATTAAAAAATTGATATCTTTTTACCCAGATATTCAAACATTTCAAAAAAGGTACGGCTGAAAAGCTAACACAGAGAGCTTCAATTTGATATCTAGTTTCACTATTTGTAGAGTTGTGTATTAAAAGATACAGATCGTCGAAGTTTAGCTACAGTTTTGAAGTTTTCAGTCGTATCTTCAGTTCTGGGTTTAGTGAAGTTTTCATAATTTTGACGATATATATCTTTTGATACACAACTTCAAAAATAGTGAAACTACATATCAAATTGAAACTCTCTGTGTTAACTTTCCAACAGTACTCTTTTCGAAACTTTTGAATGTTTGGGTAAAAAGATATCAATTTTTGAATGCACTCCTCAAAAGAATCTTCGAAATTTGCAGAACTATAGTCCAAGTTCGATGGTCTTTATATTTTGATACACAACTCCAAAAATAGTGAAACCATGTATCAAATTGAAGCTCTCGCTCTTAGCTTTCCAACCATATCTTTTTTGAAAATTTTGAATATCTGGTTAAAAAAATTATCATTTTTTTAATAAAAGAAGTACATACCGATGGTCGTATCCATGTGGAGCAAGATCGTCTTTTCAAAAGACGACTTTCATCTACGTGGAGTAAGATGTAGAGTTCGTCTTTTGAAAAGACGACCTCATATTTTTAAAAATAATTTCAAAGTTACAATATTTTTATAGTCTTTATAGAGTAGATGTTAATAACTTAATATAGAATAATTTTTTTTGGAAAAGTTAACAAATAAACTAAAAGTAAGGTTTAATTTTAAGATTTATTGAAAAATATAATAATTAAATTCGGACATTTAAAATTACAATAACTAAAATAAAACAATTTTAGATGTACCTAAACTAAAATGAAATTTTAATATAAATATATAAATATATAAAATTCAATTATTATTATTATTATTTATTTTTTTTTTTTTTTTTTTTGAATAAGTATAGTTTCTTTTAAAATTAAATAGGAAAATTGTTTATCATTTATTTATATATATATATATATATATATATTAATATAGGCCTAAATTATTTTTAAAGATAATTTTTTATTATATTTTTAAATCAATAAAAATAATAAAAATAGTTACATTTATAAATATATATAGAACAAATATTAAAAAAACAAAAAAAAAATTTATGACATGGAGTGAGGGGGAATCGAACGTATGACCTCCGAATCACTAGATTATATATTATACCGATTGAGTTATGCTCATCTTGATTGACAAAGAAAAAGTGATGCATATGTGTTAAAAAAAATAAATGGAAAAAATTAAAAAATAAAATAAAGAAAAAATTAATTGTTCAAGTCTTGAGGCGAAGAGTTGTTTGAAGTATGAGTTTATTTTAACTACTTTCTTCTGTCCAATTTTTTTCTACAAACTTTCAAAATTTCATTATTAGAAACTTCTTTCAATTTGAATGAATTCTAAAAATAAATTTTTTTTAATTTTATTTTATCTATCATTTACAAATTTCTTTGAAAAAAAAAAATAAAAAAAAAAAAATAATAATGAAAAATTAAACACAACCTCACATTATTTTTTCACATGATTATCATAAATAAATAAATATATATATATATATATTTATATATATATATATATATTTTTTTTTTTTTTTTTTTTTGTTGGTGTTAGGTCTTATCTTTAATTTTATGAATTCTAAGATTGTGATGTTTCTGTTTTTATTAATGTAGGTATATTTTCAAACTTCTTTAGAGAAAGAAAAAAAAAGAAAAGTATAGTCTTACTCCTGACTCATGTGTCAAACACATCTTTCTGTGCTTCCACCCTCTTAAACTCGTCATTCCATCAAAATTCATGCATACGAAAACCAGCATCTCAGCAATGACAATTTACTTTAGCTATTTTTTATACAATTTTTTCTATAATTTTTCATATTTTCATTGTTAAGGACTTCTTCCAATAAATTTTAAGAATGTGATTTTTGCTTTTTATTTTATATATCCTTCACAATTTTTTTTTTGAAGGTAACAAAAATAATTTTGACCACAATACTTCTTTTTTTAAGTTAACAAAAATAATTTTGACCGCAATACTTCACATTCTTTTTTCAATATCACTCACATTAATTATTCACTTTATTTTGATAGTTTTGAAATAACAAATAGTTCGTAGAATAGTGTGTTAAATATTACCGATAAATTTAAAAGATTTTAACCCATTAATTTAAACGGATCCAAATAAACGGATGTTTTTATTTCTCTCCATTGTAAGAATACTACATTTTGAATTTGGTGTAAGTACCAATTTTAATTGAAGAACCTAATTTATATTTAAAATAATAAAAATAGGTTGAATTACATTTTTAGTCATTTTGCACATTTAAAATTATGTTTTTTTTTTAAATAATTACGTTACATCGTGGGAGGGAGAGAGAGGAAGATAGAGAAATGTGTTGTCTTGAAAAAAGCGACAAACTTGAATAGTAATTAGTGTTGAAGTCTGAGGAGTTAATATTTTTTATACGAGTTCAACAAGTCCGTGAGCCAAACGAGGAATTAATTTCTCTTCTCAACTTCTTATCCAACAACTCTTTGGGTCAAACACCCCTGAGAATGTCCTAGCAACATATACAATATATCGACTTTGAAGGCCATTAATTAACCTATATAAATAAAACAAAATTTAAGACATTATTTATACCTACCTATATAGAAAAATTTAAAATTTTGAGAGGGGCATGGTCTCTGTTTCCTTCATAGGTTCACCCTGCTCCCGGAAACCATGATGATTCCCAATTTTTAAAAAATATATATATTAAATAAATCAAAGATTTATCAAACACCAAATTATTATTATTATTTTGGTCTATATATTTTGTATTTTCAACTTTTGTTTTGCTGAAAAGTACCTCATTTTTTAAAAATATTATAAAGCATTATTTTAACAGAAACCTTCAAGTTTAGGGGCATGTTGTTTTGAGTTCAGATTGATTTATATATAATATAATAACATTTATATCTTTCACAAAAGTGTTAACTATAAAAATGAAGAAATTAAAAGAGAGTTGGAAAGTTAAAAACCACAATTTAAAATTAGAAATAAACATTTGCAAGGGTCCAAAACAAAAATAGAATAATCCTGGAAGTTGTACTTAATAAATGGAATTTTTATCTTGAAAAATCTATAAAGATAATTAATACAGTTGAATATATTATGAGGTAACAAATGCCACAAACAAAGAGCAATAAATCCAAAGAATTCCAATTGAAATCCACAATTGATTGTTTGTATTCACATCACATCTCTGATTCAAGTTAAGAACACATTAATTAAACTAAGCCGCAGATTGCCACACAACTCGATCGACTTTCTTCTGTTAATCTAGGGTTCATCATCTCCACCAGACGCCTTGGAGCTACCAGTCTTCTTCGGCAGTAGAAGATTGTGAATGTTCGGCATCACACCGCCATTCGCAATCGTTACATCTCCGAGAAGCTTGCTCAGCTCTTCGTCGTTCCTCACAGCGAGCTGGATATGGCGCGGCACGATTCTAGTCTTCTTGTTGTCCCTTGCGGCATTTCCAGCCAATTCAAGAACCTGAAAGTTTTCGAGAGAAATCAGCAATTGCGCGAATCGAAATTCCAAACCGAAGATTGATAAAAAAAAATGATGTACCTCGGCTGCGAGGTACTCGAGGACGGCGGCGAGGTAAACCGGAGCTCCGGCACCGACTCGCTGTGCGTATTTACCGGCTTTCAAGAAACGAGCGATGCGACCGACGGGAAATTGGAGGCCGGCCTTGCTACTCCTTGAAGTAGCCTTCTTCGCCGCTCCAGATCCCAAGGTTTTGCCTCTTCCCGCCATTGATTTGATTGATCGAAGGGGAGAAAGTTGAGAGAGGCGAATATTTTGAATGAACAATAAAAGATGGCAGATGCGAACAACTGTGTGTGTGGACAATATATAAGGAACCGATTTTCAAACAACCAATAGGACGGAAGTACGCGGATCATGACCTCCACCCTTCGATTTCCGTTCAGCGGACGGTTCAGATTGAATTGTGATTCGTCCCCACCGCTTCCTTTTTGTAGTCCATTTGGGCCCTTCGTTTTCTGCGGGCTGGGCTTTTAGCTATTTTTCAACTGAAAATTGTGCCGTATGGGTCAGCTTCTCTATCATAATTTCATCACAAATTCTCTTAAATGGATATTTTCAAATATGTTTTAGAATTTTAATTTTTTTATTTCTATTTTTTATTAATTTTGATTACTATTATGCCTTCGTTGATGTGGCATCTCTATAATATTTTGATTACCATACAGGTCTTGGACAGAAAAGATCGTCTTTTGAAAATACGATTTTCATCTACGTGGAATAAGATCGTCTTTTCAGAAGACGACATTTGCTCGCGTTGGAGGTCATCTTTTCAAAAGACGGTCTTCCATAATTTCATCAGAAAAGACGATGAAAATTAATGATAGTCACAAATAGCGGATCAATTAGTAGAATGAAGGCTAAATTCATGTCAGTTAGGTGGACAAATCTGGTTAGGTGGGCAAATCTGGTCTTCCTCGGGCTTAATAATTATGTTCATAAGTTTTCGCGTTGGAGGTCAGCTTCTCTATCATAATTTCATCAGAAATTCTCTTATACGGATATTTTCAAATATGTCTTACAATTTTAATTTTTTTATTTCTATTTTTGATTAATTTTAATTATCATTATGTCTTCATTGATGTGTATCTCTATAATATTTTGATTACCAGTGTTTTTCACGACTTGTATGAGCCCAGAAGAAGACCATCTTTTGAAAATACGATTTTCATCCACGTGGAACAATATCGTCTTTAAAAGACGACCTTTGCACTCATCTTTTTAAAAGACAATCTCTCATAAAAACAACATTATTTTTAAAAATAGTTTCAAAACTGCAATGTTTTTATAAAAAGTTTCAAAAATTACAATATTAAAAAAAAACAACATTTTTACCCTTACAACTTCTCCTCTCATTTTAAAATTATATCTTTAAAAAAAATTTCTCATCTCTCTCTTTCAAGATTTTCCCCAACAAAATTTGTCTCTCTCCTCTCCCCTTGATCTTTCTCCCATTAATCTTCATTTACGGATTCTCTATTCTCTCCCCTCAAATTTCTGGTAATCAATTATTCACTCTCATCTTTCTTTAAGAATGATATCTATTTTAAAATTTCTTTCTTATTTCTTTTCTATTTTCATTCTAATTTAAAAATAATAATAAAAAAAATAAGATTAGGGTTTAAATTTCCGATAACTAATGATTCACTCTCTCTTCACGAATTGATATCTATTTTAAAATCTCTTTTTTTTCTCTCTCTAATTTCATTCTAATCTAAAAATAATAATAAGAAGAAATAAGAATAGGGTTTAAATGAAAGCTTTCATTCTCTCACTCATCTCTCTCCTTAACTCCACGTCAAAAAAATTTGTCGTTCATTCCTCCCGACCACCGAATGGAGCCACTGCGGAAGATGTTCTACTTTATGTGTAGTTGATGCATTTTTTGGTGCTTTGTGGCTGATATTGGACAAATCTTTCCAGATTCAGATCCTAAATGAAAGGTTGTTGCATCATTTGTTTTCATCACAAAAAAGTTGTAAGTAGTTATGGTGTACCACTCAAGTTCAATACACACTAAAATGGAAGACTAACTTTTAGGGTTTATGCACAAACAATTGCAAGGTCGCCTTGTTGACCGAGAAATTTCGACGAATCAGTGGTCGCCACGTGTCTCCATCACGACCGGGGATCAGATAGACTTGACCGAGCAAAGTCGGCCAAACTGCAATTGGGCTCGAAGTCGAATCGGGCCAGAAAGATTAAATGACAATTTGGCCCAAAGCCCAAAAGCCCATTGGGTCCAAACCCAAACCCATTGGGCCCAAAGCCCAAGCCCATTGGATCCAGGCCCATGAAAACTCTATAAATAGAGAGTTCATTTTCATTTCTAAGGTTTAGAAAAATTTTACTCCTAAGAGCTCAGAGAGAATTCTCAAGCAACGAAGACTCCCTGAATCCTTGGAAGACTTAACGATCATCCAACATCGAGAACAAGCTGCGAAGCCCTCGAAACAAATCCAACATCGAGAACAAGCTGCGAAGCCCTCGAGATACATTTACATTTAAGAGAGAGAATCAGAGGATCAAACATTAGAGATTGTAATCCTACGCACTGATAAATACAATACATCAATACAAATTCAAATTCATTTACACGTGTTCGAATTTCTATCCTTCGTCGAAATCTCGTGTGAACAGATTGGCACGCCCAGTGGGACCTCTCTACCTTTCATCTCTCTCTCTCAACAAAAATTAACAATGGCATCAAAGAAGACAACGTTCCAGGCTGTCAGTTCCAACAGCCCTTACAGGGGACCTACCACCCGCAGCCGCGTCATCAAAGAAGTCTCGCAGACGGGCGAACACACTCCTGCCATCGTGCGCAAAATATACAAACGACTGACGGAGTCCGAGCGGGTTGGGATAATCATCAATGACAATCCTTTGTTCGATGAGGTTGTTCCCTCCTCTGATCAGCCGGAGAAGGTGTCTGACTCCAGCGTATCTGTAATGATGGCAGATGTGCGTACTAACGACGAAGCGATGGCTGAAATGGAAAAGAAAATCAGCTTCCTGATGAAATCAGTCGAGGACAAAGACTTCGAGATTGCCCAACTGAGGAGTCAGATGCAGAGCCGTGAGGTCGCGGAGTCAAGCCTAACTTCTGCGGCCAGAAAGAATGACAAAGAAAAAATGGTCATCCAGGAATACCAAGCGCAACACTCGACGTCAGTCGCTTCCTTATCTGTCCAACAACTGCAGGACATGATTACCAACACCATCCGAGTCCAGTATGGTGGACCAGCCCAAAGCACCCTCTTGTATTCCAAACCGTATTCCAAGAGGATTGACAATTCGAGAATGCCCATTGGGTATCAGCCGCCAAAGTTTCAACAATTCGATGGGAAGGGCAATCCTAAACAACACATTGCCCACTTCGTCGAAACATGCGAGAATGCTGGAACTCGCGGAGACTTGCTGGTTAGGCAATTCGTCCGGACTCTGAAAGGAAATGCCTTTGATTGGTACACCGACTTGGAACCCGAGACGATCGACAGTTGGGAGCAGTTTGAAAGAGACTTCCTGAATCGCTTCTACAGCACGAGGCGAACAGTCAGCATGTCTGAACTCTCGCATGCTAGCCAAAGAATGGGCGAGCCTGTCGTCGACTTCATTAACCGCTGGAGATCGTTGAGTCTTGATTGCAAGGACCGACTCACGGAAGTGTCTGTTGTCGAGATGTGCATCGGCGGCATGCATTGGGGACTTCACTACATCCTGCAAGGGATAAAGCCCCAAACATTCGAGGAATTGGCAACTCGCGCCCATGATATGGAGTTGAGTATTGCCAATAGAGGAAACAAAGACCTCTTAATCCCCGACGTAAAGAAAACAAAGACAGAAATGAAGAGCGTTGGGAAGATCACGAAGAATGTCGTGAAAGAATCCATGGTCGTCAACACGGCCCCTTTAAGGTTTTCCTCCAAAACAAAGGAAAGCAAAACGGAAGCAAGAAATGACAAAGGCGAAAGACGTCGCCTTACGTTGAAAGAAAGACAAGAAAAGATCTACCCGTTTCCAGACTCTGACATCCCTGATATGTTAGAGCAATTGCTGGAAACGCAACTCATCCAACTGCCAGAGTGCAAACGACCGGAGGAGTTAGGAAAGGTAAATGATCCTAACTACTGCAAATACCACCGGGTCGTCAGTCATCCTGTAGGCAAATGCTTCGTCTTGAAAGAGCTAATCATGAAGTTAGCTAGTGAAAATAAGATTGAGCTGGATCTCGACGAAATAGCTCAAGCAAATCACGCCGCTGTAACATTGAACTCCGGCGTTCAATTATCTCCTGTCTCTCCTAAGAAGCAAGAGGAGAGTTTGATCCAGTTCGGGACTTGCGAACCTGTAATCGTTCGATACGAACATGAAATCCTACAGGAGACTTCGCGGGTGAAGCCCGAACCCGTTGGGGATGAGGATGAAGGATGGACCGTCGTAACTCGTCGAAAAATGCGGCGACAGAGACCTGTCCAGAAAGAAGCTCGCCTACTCCGAGAGTATAGGCGAAAAAGCAAACTTCCAAAGAGAAAAGGAAGAAAGAGTATGAGAAGGCCTAAACTTGTCGTGGAGGAAAACAAAGACCTCCCTCGGCCCCAGCAGCCTATGACCCTACGGGAATTTTTCCCCAAGGGATTCTTTAATGAGAAGCAGGAAGAAATAGTTGAAGCTGCTACGTGCCATGTCGTTGTGGCAATCGAGGATGACAGCGCCACTCCAAGTTCAACGGAGTTGGTAATAAAGCTGGATGATACACCTTCCCTCAATGTAGTAGATTTGCCTCAAATGGACAAAGCTACTCACATCAACACATTGAAGGACTCTAATGATTCAGAACCTTCAACCTCTACAGCACATGCATGCGCGTCTGATTGCATGTCCATAAGCTTCACCGATGATGATTTGATGTTGGGGTCAAAACCTCACAATAGACCTTTGTTTGTCTCAGGATACATTCGAGAACAGAAGGTCGGTCGAATCCTCATTGATGATGGATCGGCCGTCAACATAATGCCGAAATCAGTCATGAAGGAGATTGGCATCCTGATGGAAGAACTATCAAGTAGCAAGCTGGTAATCCAGGGTTTCAATCAGGGAGGACAACGAGCGATCGGCATGATTCGCCTACAGCTCATCATCGGGGACTTAGAAGCACATACCTTATTCCATGTCATAGACTCCAGGACTACCTATAAAATATTGTTGGGTCGCCCTTGGATTCATGGAAATGGGGTAATAACTTCCACCTTGCATCAGTGCTTCAAGTTTTACCAGAACGGCGTCAAAAAGGTTGAGGCAGACACTAAGCCATTTTCAGAGGCCGAGTCTCATTTCGCGGATGCAAAGTTTTATATAAATAACAGCAACATAGAAGAAATAATGCCAAAAGAAATCCCTTTGATCAGCGGGGAACAGAAGACTTGCACAGGGAAAGAATCAATCAAAGAAGAAAATGTTCCCAAGTTTTGCGAAAGCAAGACATCCGTCAGTCCTACGAAGGCTAAGGCCTTGAAAGACGAGAAAAGTTCAAACCCTTCTGTTCTGCGCTACGTTCCCTTGTCCCGACGTAAGAAAGGTGAATCACCATTCGCAGAATGTACTAAAAGTTTGAAAGTCGGTGACATTAAGATCCTGAAAGAAAACTTTGTCGCCCCTCTTACGAAGATAACGAAGCAAGAGGTCACGAAGTCCAAAGAGACTCAGAAAGGGATGGTCCTACCTGAGAAACGAACGAAAGAAGGATACGATCCCAAGGCATATAAACTGCTAGCAAAGGCAGGATATGACTTCACAACTCACACTGAGTTCAAGGGCCTGAAAATCCTCGAGGGCAGGTCAGAGCTTTCTTCGACACAGAAGAAACTCCTAAAGGAGGGATATCTTATACCGGCATCAAGAAAGGGGCTTGGATATAAGTCGCCTGAACCAGTCCGGATAACCCGAAAAGGGAAAGAGAAAGTGGCCAACAGTAATAACATAACGACCAAAGAGGCACACAACTCAAAAGAAGAGGAAACTGTCAAACCAAGGATCTCTATCTTTAAGCGCATCAAGCCGCCGGCTACGCGCGCTTCAGCCTTTCAGCGATTGAAAGCGGCTGTGACGGAAGAAGACAGTTCGCACCCAACACCTAATCCCATCAGATCTTCCGTCTTTCAAAGGTTGAGTAAGTCGGCAGATAAGAAAGAAGACACGCCGTCCACTGAACCTCTTTCACGGCAATCTGCATTTCAAAGACTGAGTAAGGCAGCAGATAAAAAAGAAAACACGCCGTCCACTGAACCTCTCTCACGGCAATCAGCATTTCAAAGGTTGAGTAAGCCAGCAGATGAGAAGGAAAACACACCGTCCGCTAAACCCCTCTCACGGAAGGCAGCATTTCAAAGGTTGAGTAAGCCGACAGAGGAGAAAGAAAATACGTTGCCCGATAAATCTCTCTCACGAACGTCAGCGTTGCAAAGATTAAGCGTGACCACAAAGAGAGATAAGAAACTTTCATCCACTTCCATTTTCGATCGCCTCCTACACGAAGAGGCTCGAGAGACTTTGAACAATAAAGAGTCTAGCAAAACAAAAAGCGATGAAGAGATCCGTAGTATCGTCCCCTCACGGATGAAAAGAAAAACTTTTGTTACCGTGAATACAGATGGTGCATTAAAGATTAAACGACGCAATGTCATCATCACCAACCCTGCGAGCAAACGTGCAGAGAATGGGGATGAAGCCTCTTGTCATCATATTACTGTCGGGGAAGAAACGGAGGCCGAGATATATGAAGAGGATGTTGAAGAGGCTCCACAACCACTCGAAGATGGAAGTCAACCAACAGTTGACGAGTTAAAAGAAGTTAATCTGGGTACGACGGAAGAACCACGTCCAACCTTTATAAGCGCATCACTTTCCGATGAAGAGGAGTGTGAGTACTTGAGTTTGCTCATTGCGTATAAAGATGTCTTTGCTTGGTCGTATAAAGAGATGCCGGGACTTGATCCAAAAGTCGCAGTACATCATCTCGCTATTGAACATGGGTATCGACCAGTCAAACAAGCTCAACGACGTTTCAGGCCAGAGCTCATCCCCCAAATTGAAAATGAGGTTAACAAGCTAATTGAAGCAGGGTTCATTCGCGAAGTAAACTACCCGACATGGATAGCAAACATTGTCCCCGTCAGAAAGAAAAACGGACAATTACGGGTATGCGTTGACTTTCGCGATCTGAATAGTGCATGTCCGAAAGACGACTTCCCATTGCCCATCACCGAACTAATGGTCGATGCTACCACAGGGCATGAAGCTTTGTCTTTCATGGATGGGTCATCAGGATACAACCAGATTCGAATGGCCCTCAAAGATGAAGAAATGACAGCGTTCCGGACTCCGAAAGGGATATACTGTTACAAGGTAATGCCCTTTGGATTAAAGAACGCCGGCGCAACTTATCAACGTGCCATGCAAAAGATCTTCGATGATATGCTGCATAAGCATGTCGAATGCTACGTCGACGATCTTGTAGTCAAGTCCAAAAAGCGACAGGATCACTTGAAAGATCTAAAGGTGGTTTTCGATCGTTTGAGAAAGTACCAATTGAGGATGAATCCTCTCAAATGTGCATTCGGTGTAACTTCGGGGAAATTCCTTGGTTTCGTCGTAAAACATCGAGGGATCGAGATTGATCAGTCCAAGATCGACGCCATTCAAAAAATGTCAGAGCCGCGAAACTTGCATGAACTAAGAAGTCTCCAAGGACGACTTGCTTATATCAGGAGGTTCATCTCCAATCTAGCAGGCCGATGCCAACCATTTCAAAGATTGATGAGGAAAGACACGACCTTTGAGTGGGATGAAGCATGTCAAAATGCCTTTGACAACATAAAAAAATACTTGCTTAACCCTCCTGTTTTGGGCGCACCCGTAGCAGGAAAGCCATTGATACTCTACGTTACTGCGCAAGAAAGGTCGCTTGGGGCATTGCTTGCACAAGAAAGCGAGAAGGGCAAAGAATGTGCCCTCTACTACTTAAGTAGAACTCTCAATGGGGCAGAGCTGAATTATTCACCCATTGAGAAGATGTGTCTTTCACTCTTCTTCGCCATCGATAAGTTGAGACATTACATGCAGGCATTCACAGTGCATCTGGTGGCTAAGGCTGATCCAATCAAGTATGTTCTGTCTAGACCAATTATCTCAGGTCGGTTGGCAAAGTGGGCAATCTTACTACAACAGTATGACATTGTTTATGTTCCGCAAAAGGCGGTGAAGGGGCAAGCCTTGGCTGATTTCTTGGCAGATCATCCAGTGCCGTCAGAATGGAAATTATCTGACGACCTGCCTGACGAAGAAATCTTCTACGTTGAAATTGTTGACCCATGGATCATGTATTTTGACGGTGCAGCTCGAAGATATGGCGCAGGAGCGGGTATAGTATTCATTACCCCTGAAAAACACATGCTGCCGTATAGCTTCGCATTTGAAGAGGTATGTTCGAATAATGTTGCTGAATATTGTTGCGTGCTCAATGTGTAAAGATAAATAAGCAAGAAAGTAGAGAGAGCACTCAGAACATGCAAGCATACATGGTCTCACAGCAAGTAGTAAGTATATTTCATTCGTTTTTTCCACAGAGACTTATGTTTAGCTATTCGCGAAGTGTATTTGTTAAGAAAGATGGGGTGGATTTGATGGGGTAAAATTGGTTTTTAATTATCTAATTTTTGCTGAATGTGTAAAGGAATATAACATAAACAAATGCAAGTTGAAATTAGACTCAAAGGACAAGAGATGGAATTGATAAACGAAGAAGAAAACAGCTAAACAGAATGAAAAGTTTGCAGAATTGCGGGGACCGCAATGTTTCCGCAATAAAACAGCAGCGAAAGTGTGTAAATGGGTGAGTTAAGGGCTACTAATGACTATCCTATAGGCATTATTATACGATTCTCAAGCACTGGATCTACTCTCTATGCATCAAACTCACTCTATCTCATGTATCGTCCGATTCCATGCATTAGATTCCTAAGTTTACTCGACTTCAAAGTAAGGTCTTAATCATCTTGTTAAAACAGAAGTGTTCAGTTTGTACTAGGGAAACGCCTATTCCTAGGCCGTTTCCTGATTACCATGAAAGGCTAGCATGATTATATGACTCTGAACTCTTACTCCTTCCAGAGGTTAGGAGTTCTTTGGACAAAATGGATGGCCAATCGAAATTGCCCGTGGGATGAAGCTTACATACAATCAATGTTTCGAAGGCGATCCTACATGCTTGGTTCACGTTTTTTAGCCTATAGTTCTGTCATTAGCCTGCCCCTAAGTGACTTAGCTACTCATGGATATATAGAGAACAGAAATGTAAGATGAAACAGACATGCTTAGAAGGGAAATAAACTTAAAACAGCAAGACAAAACCGTAGCAGCAGAAGAAGGAAACCGTGAAATGAAACTTGCACTCTGATTACTTTGAATGTTGAACGAACAAAGAGAAACTTAAAGGCAGTAATTCAAAGACAGACAACAACGAAATGCAGTAACTAAAACACTAAACTAGGAACAACAATGATCAAAACTGGAAATTAGAAGAAGAATGACAGAAAACAGTAAAATGGCGCTCGAAAGCTTCGTTGCAGTCGCCTCGAATGAAGGGGATGAAAGGTCAGCCTTGCTTGGATGAATCCAATCGAGAGAGAAGAAGAATCTCCTCTCCTTCCTATCAGATTATCGATTCCAACAGCTGAGACTCTCACTCCAACAGACGGCAAAGGAAAACAGGGAGAAAAAGTGGACTGTGAGAAGGCTTCTACGCTTTCGGATGATGATCAAACCTCCGACTTTGGCCCCCTTTTATAGTAGTTTGCAGGTGCGTTTGGGCCAAGGAGAACCATCAATCTTCAACGTCATATATCAGAATGGATGGAGGAGAAAGAACGAATCCCTGAAATTACGGAAATTAACAGAAAAAGATCAGTCAACTTACGGTTTTCACTTGAATAATTGCGGCCTCAGCAATGTTTTCGCAATGCTGTCGCAATGCAGTTTTTTCATTCTTTTCCTTCGGTTTTGAACCCTTTTCTTTCCTATTGTGCATAAGTCCTAATTTAGCTACCTTCTTCTCATTTTCATATTTAAGCATAGGTTTAGGCTAAAGGCTATCAAAAACACCTAAAAGTGTACATCTTCTTAAGCTAAATGGGTCCTAAATAAGTCACTTTCAGAGACTTAACAAATATCAAGCACTCATTATGGGTCTTCAAATAGCAATAGAAATTGGAGTGACCTACATTGAGATTTATGGAGATTCAAAGCTGATAATTAATCAATTGTCGCTCCAATACGAGGTGAAGCATCCAGATTTAATGCCCTACTTTAATTATGCAAGACGGCTCTTAGAGAGCTTTGATAGTATGACGATAGAGCATATTCCAAGAGCTGAAAATGCAAAGGCAGATGCATTAGCAAACTTGGCCACAGCTCTAACTGTATCAGAAAGTGAAATATTGAACGTTCCGATTTGTCAAAAATGGGTTATACCGCCAACTGAAGTTGAAAGTCAAGAAGCAAACGTAATATCGGTCTATGTGATTGAGGAAGAAGATTGGCGACAACCGATTGTAGATTATCTACAACATGGAAGACTTCCCACAGAGTCCCGACGTAAGGCCGATATACGAAGAAGAAGTGCTCGATTCATCTACTACAAGGAAACCCTTTATCGACGCTCCTATGACGGACTTTTTCTTCGATGCCTAGGAAAAGAAGAATCGATAAAGGCATTAGAGGAAGCGCACTCAGGGGTCTGTGGTGCTCATCAATCGGGACCGAAACTTCATTTTCAGTTAAAGAGAATGGGTTATCACTGGCCAACGATGGTTCAAGACTCGATGGAGTATGCTAAGAAATGTGAGGCCTGTCAGTTTCATGCAAACTTCATACATCAACCGCAAGAACCCCTTCACCCAACCATAGCTTCATGGCCCTTTGAAGCTTGGGGGCTTGATCTCGTTGGTCCAATAACACCTAAGTCCTCAGCAGGACATTCTTATATCCTCGCTGGGACAGATTATTTTTCAAGGTGGGCCGAGGCAATTGCGTTAAAGGAGGCAAAGAAGGAAACTGTTGTGAATTTCATCCGAACCCACATCATTTACCGTTACGGCATCCCTCACCGCATCGTGACCGATAACGGAAGACAATTCTCCAATAGTCTAATGGACAATTTATGCGAGAAGTTCAAGTTCAAGCAATGCAAGTCATCCACGTACAACGCTCCGACAAATGGATTGGCAGAAGCATTCAACAAGACATTGTGCAACTTGCTAAAAAAAGTAGTCTCCAAGTCAAAAAGAGACTGGCAGGAAAAGATTGGTGAGGCATTATGGGCTTACCGAACTACCCACCGCACTTCTACAGGGGTCACACCTTATTCCCTAGTCTATGGAGTTGAAGCTGTGCTCCCTTTGGAAAGAGAAATCCCTTCCTTAAGAATGGCGGTGCAAGAAGGGTTAACTACCGAAGACAATGCAAGATTGCGCCTCGAAGAATTGGAAGCGCTCGATGAAAGAAGATTGGATGCTCAGCAAGCATTGGAATGTTACCAAGCGCGAATGACCAAGGCTTTCAACAAAAATTTGAAGCCTCGATCATTTCAAGTTGGCGATCTAGTACTCGCGGTTCGAAGACCCATTATCACAACGAGACATACGGGGAGCAAGTTCACCCCTAAGTGGGATGGACCCTATGTTGTTAAGGAAGTCTATACAAATGGGGCATACAAAATTGTGGATCAAGATGGATTAAGGATTGGCCCAATCAACGGCAAATTTCTTAAGAAATTTTATGCATAAAAAAAAATGTAATACTCCTTAACGTAAGAGTATAAACTACATGTTGCTCCTGGCCCGCACGAGCTTAAAAGGTGAACGGCCCAAGTAAAAAAAAAAAAAAACAATGTAATACTCCTTAACGTAAGAGTATAAACTACATGTTGCTCCTGGCCCGCACGAGCTTAAAAGGTGAACGGCCCAAAAAAAAAATCATTTGAACTACGTTATGACTTGATCCCTTACTTTTAAGGGTACGTAGGCAACTTAAAGAAAAATTGTACTTTAAGTTCAGTCACAATAATAAAAGAAATCATCATGTATTGAACTACGTCTCGACTTGATCTCTATTGTTCAAAGGGTACGTAGGCAGAGCTTTAAACAAGTTTTAAGTCCAGTCTCTTCAAATAAAAATAAACATAAGTGTCACGACTACTAAAGTTTGTCGTTGTAGATCAAAGGTTTTCATCCTTATTTAGAGTGATGCCGCAAATTGAAGATGTCCAAACCTACTCAGAATGACAACGATACGTCAAATTCCACTAAACGACACGACACAAATTGAGAGCTTTCAACATTATCGAATGTAACACCATAATTGAAGTTACAATATGATATTAAACCTGCAGATGCACACTACAACAAAGGCGGCGCCACCAATCGAACGGGCACACTACTGTGACAGTGACACTACAAGCTTAATGTGTAAACCCCTATAAGCGATACGTTTCGCCCGCCCAAAGTTTGTGCTTCATCTGCATCGTTCCCTTGAAGTTCAAATTCGAGTTTCGCCTGTTACAAGATCAAAACAGAGCGTCGCTCGCTTCAAGTCCAAGTTCGAGGCCTCACTCACTTCAAATGTGTGTTTTCGTTCGCTCCAAGTTCAAGCTTCGCTTACTTCAAGTTCCTGAAGATCAAATTCAAGTGTTGCTCGCTTCAAGTTCAAGTTCGAGCGTTGGTCGCTTCAAGTTTAAGACCGAACATCGCTCGCATCCAGTTCGAAGGATTCCTCGCTTCAAGTTTGAAGGCTTCCTCGCTTCATGTTCAAGTTCGAAGGATTCCTCGCTGGGAGTTCAAGTTCGAAGGCTTCCTCGCTTCATCCCCAAGTTCGCTGCTGCTGCTGCATCATCTCCAAGTTCGCTGCTGCTGCTGCATCATCTCCAAGTTCGCTGCCGCTGTTGCATCATCTCCAAGTTCGTTGCTGTTGCTGCATCATCTCCAAGTTTGCTGCTGCTGCATCATCTCCAAGTTCGATGATGCAGTCATCTCAAAGTTTGTTGTTGCTCCAAGTTTGTTGTTACTGCATCATCTCCAAGTTCGCTGTTGCTGCATCATCTTGCATCATCTCCAAGTTCGCTGCTGCTGCATCATCTTGCATCATCTCGCTGTTGCTGCATCATCTTGCAACATCTCCAAGTTCGCTGCTGCTGCATCATCTTGCATCATCTCCAAGTTCGCTGCTGCATCATCTTGCATCATCTTGCATCATCTTGCATCATCTCCAAGTTCGCTGCCGCTGTTGCATCATCTCCAAGTTCGTTGCTGCTGCTGCATCATCTCCAAGTTCGTTGTTGCTGCATCATCTCCAAGTTCGCTGCTGCTGCATCATCTCCAAGTTTGCTGCTGCTGCATCATCTCCAAGTTCGCTGCTGCTGCATGTTCGCTGCTGCTGCATCATCTCCAAGTTCGCTGCTGCATCATCTCCAAGTTCGCTGTTGCTGCATCATCTTGCATCATCTCGCTGTTGCTGCATCATCTTGCATCATCTCCAAGTTCGCTGCTGCTGCATCATCTTGCATCATCTCCAAGTTCGCTGCTGCATCATCTTGCATCATCTCCAAGTTCGCTGTCGCTGTTGCATCATCTCCAAGTTCGTTGCTGCTGCTGCATCATCTCCAAGTTCGTTGTTGCTGCATCATCTCCAAGTTCGCTGCTGCTGCATCATCTCCAAGTTCGCTGCTGCTGCATCATCTCCAAGTTCGCTGCTGCTGCATGTTCGCTGCTGCTGCATCATCTCCAAGTTCGCTGCTGCATCATCTCCAAGTTCGCTGCTGCATCATTGTTGCGTGCTCAATGTATTAAAATAAATAAGCAATAAGGGAGAGAGAGCACTCAGAACATGCAAGCATACATGGTCTTATAGCAAGTAGTAAGTATATTTCATTCGTTTTCCCACAGAGATTTATTATAAGCTATTCATGAAGTGTAAAGTTAAGAAAGAAGGGGTGGTTTTGATGGGGTAGAATTGGTTTTAAATTGTCTATTTCCTACTGAATACGTAGAGGGTAGCAACATAAACAAATGCAAGTCAAAGTTAAACTCAAACGAAAAGAGACGAGACTAAAAAAATGGAGACAAAAATGGCTAGACAGAATTGTAACTTTGGCAGAATTGCGGAAACAGCAATTCTACCGCAATTTAAATAACAGCGAAAGTGTGTAAAGTGATGAATTAAGGGCTACTAACGACTATCCTATAGGCTTTTTCATACGATTCTCAAGCACTGGATCAACTCACTATGCATCAAACTATCTCATTCTCATGTATCTTCCGATTTCATGCATTAGATTCTTTAGTTTACTCATGTCCAAGTAAGGTCTTAAGCATCTTGTTAAGGCAGAAAAATATGGTTTGTACTAGGGAAACGCCTATTCCTAGGTCGTTTCCTGGTTACCTTGAAAGGCTAGCATGATAGTATGACTCTGAACTCTTACTCCTTCCAGAGGTTAGGAGTTCTTTGGACAAAATGGATGGCCAATCGAAATTGCCCGTGGGATGACGCTTACATACAATCAATGCTTCGAGAGCTATCCTACATGCTTGGTTCACGTTTTTTAGCCTATAGTGTTGTCATTAGCATGCCCCTATGTGACTTAGTTACTCATGGATATAGGGAGAACAGAAATAAGAGTTAAAATAGACATGCTTAGAAGAGAAATGAAGACAAACAGTAAGGGAAAAACAGTAGATTGCAAAGGCAAGAAACTGTGAAATGGAGAATTGTGCTTTGATTACTTGATTGTTTGAGTGAACAAAAAGGGAAGCTTAAAGTAAATAATGTAAAGACAGACAGCAACGAAATAAAATGATCTAGCTATTAGAAGAGAAACAGCAACTAAACAGAACTGAAATTTAGAATTGAAAGACAGAAAGCAGTAAATGATGCTTGAAAGCCTCGTCGCAACCGCCTCGGCTGAAGGGGATGAAAGAATAGCTTTGCTTGGATGAATCCAATCGGGAATCTTCTCTCCTTCCTATCAGATTTTCGATTCCAACAGCTGAGACTCTCACACCAACAGACGGCAAAGGAAAACACGAAGAAAGATGGAGCTGCGAGAAGACTTCTACGCTTTCGGATGATGCCTGAACCCTCGACTTTGACCCCCTTTTATAGCAATCTGCAGGTGCGTTTGGGCCAAGGAGAACCATCAATCTTCAACGTCGTACTTCAGAATGGATGGAGGAGAAAGAACGAATCCCTGAAATAACGGAAATTAACAGAAAAAGATCAGTCAACTTACGGTTTTCACTTGAAACATTGCGGTTTCCGCAATGTTTCCGCAATGCTATCGCAATGCTTGTTTTTCATTCTTTTCCTTCGGTTTTCAACCCTTTTCTTTCCTATTGTACATAAGTTCTAATTTAGCTACCTTCTTCTAATTCTCATATTTAAGCATAGGTTTAGGCTAAATGCTATCAAAAACACCTAAGAGTGAACATCTTTCTAAGATAATTAAGTCCTAAAAAGGTCACTTTTGGAGACGTAACAATCATCTCCAAGTTCGCTGCTGCTGCATCATCTCCTCATCAGCATCATCTCCTCATCAGCATCATCTCCTCATCAGCATCTCTAAGTTCGCTGATGATGCAGTCATTGTAGCTGCATCATCTCATCATCTCCAAGTTCGCTGTTGCTGCATCATCTCATCTTGCATCATCTCCAAGTTCGCTGTTGCTGCATCATCTTGCATCATCTCGCTGTTGCTGCATCATCTTGCATCATCTCCAAGTTCGCTGCTGCTGCATCATCTTGCATCATCTCCAAGTTCGCTGCATCATCTCCAAGTTCGCTGCTGCATCATCTTGCATCATCTCCAAGCATCTTGCATCATCTCCAAGTTCGCTGTTGCTGCATCATCTTGCATCATCTCCAAGTTCGCTGTTGCTGCATCATCTTGCATCATCTCCAAGTTCGCTGTTGCTGCATCATCGCGCATCATCTCCAAGTTCGTTGTTGCTGCATCATCGCGCATCATCTCCAAGTTCGCTGTTGCTGCATCATCGCGCATCATCTCCAAGTTCGTTGTTGCTGCATCATCGCGCATCATCTCCAAGTTCGCTGTTGCTGCATCATCGCGCGCGCCCAAGTTCGCTGTTGCTGCATCATCGCGCGCGCCCAAGTTCGCTGTTGCTGCACCATCGCGCGCGCCTGCATCATCGCGCGCGCCTCCAAGTTCGCGCGCCTGCATCATCGCGCGCGCCTCCAAGTTCGCGCCAAGTTCGCTGTTGCTGCATCATCGCGCGCGCCTCCAAGTTCGTTGTTGCTGCATCATCGCGCGCGCCTCCAAGTTCGCATCATCGCGCGCGCCTCCAAGTTCGCGCGCCTGCATCATCGCGCGCGCCTCCAAGTTCGCATCATCGCGCGCGCCTCCAAGTTCGCATCATCGCGCGCGCCTCCAAGTTCGCATCATCGCGCGCGCCTCCAAGTTCGCGCGCGCCTGTTTAAGAAAATTATCTAAAAATATGTATAAAGGTGGACTTGAACCCAAGACCAAAGGAAACAAAGGTTCTACATGTTCCATTTTGCCAAACAAAATTTATTGTTACCATTTATCTTTAGATTGTAATACTTCATTCAACTTGAAATTTAGGTGGGTTCTAAATTTCCTTCCATAATCATGACCTTAAGTTCAAATTTTCGAACTTCATGTCAAAATTGATTGGAATCCCAAAATTATACCAAGTCAAATTTTCATTCAAGCTAAATTTCCAGCAAAACCCAAAATTTTCCTAAAATTAAAATTTTGGGCATATTCCAAAATTTATTTTCAGACATGATTTAGAGTCAAAAGTTATCTAAATCCAAGTCTCAAATCAAAATTGGCGGTTTGGGTATATTTTATCCACGTCGAAATTAGAGTAAAATTCAAAGTCAAACCCTATTCAAAATACAATTGGGCAGACACAAGTCCTTACTCTACATCTCAAGATAAACTAAGGTAGAAAAAAAATCTCTCTACCGAAGTTTAAATCAAATTTCTGTCAGATAAGAAAGATCAAAACTACGAGCCAAATTCATATTTTTGATCGATTGACATGGAAAGAGACGTCAATTAAAATAATTGATCTATGAATCGAACTTCATATTTCGATAAAATTGATACGTCAAAGCGGAGTCGAAATTAGGATGTCCTACGTTTCGATTTATCTATTCAACTTTTCCGAGACTCACCCACACATGTGCATAACTCTCGAAAAAGGGGGCATTTGTTGACCGAGAAATTTCGACGAATCAGTGGTCGCCACGTGTCTCCATCACGACCGGGGATCAGATAGACTTGACCGAGCAAAGTCGGCCAAACTGCAATTGGGCTCGAAGTCGAATCGGGCCAGAAAGATTAAATGACAATTTGGCCCAAAGCCCAAAAGCCCATTGGGTCCAAACCCAAACCCATTGGGCCCAAAGCCCAAGCCCATTGGATCCAGACCCATGAAAACTCTATAAATAGAGAGTTCATTTTCATTTCTAAGGTTCAGAAAATTTTTACTCCTAAGAGCTCAGAGAGAATTCTCAAGCAACGAAGACTCCCTGAATCCTTGGAAGACTGAACGATCATCCAACATCGAGAACAAGCTGCGAAGCCCTCGAAACAAATTCAACATCGAGAACAAGCTGCGAAGCCCTCGAGATACATTTACATTTAAGAGAGAGAATCAGAGGATCAAACATTAGAGATTGTAATCCTACGCACTGATAAATACAATACATCAATACAAATTCAAATTCATTTACACGTGTTCGAATTTCTATCCTTCGTCGAAATCTCGTGTGAACACGCCTCAACAAATTTATGCCAAGTTTCCAGATTTAGATCCCATATGGAAGGCTACTACGCAAGTCCAATACACACCCAAATGTTTTTATTCAAGTAAGTATACCTTGTAATTTAAATACCCTGTCAAGTAAGTATTATGTAATGCCAAATAAGTACTATGTAATTTTATACACAGTAAGTACCCTATAATTTCATACAAAATAATTACTCTGTAATTTCGTACACAGTAAGTACCTTGTAATTTCATCAAAATAATTGCTCTGTAATTTTATACACAGTAAGTACTCGATAATTTCATACAAAATAATTACTTTGTAATTTCATACACAGTAAGTACTAATTTCATACAAAATAAGTACCTTGGAGTTTTTACAAAATAATTACTCTATAATTCCATACACAGTAAAACCCGGTAATTTCATACACATTAAGTATTCTGTAATTTCATACACAGTAAGTATTAGTATTCTGTAAGTTCATACACAGTAAGTACCCTGTAAGTTCATACACATAAGTACCTTGTAAGTTCATACACATAAGTACCTTGTAAGTTCATACACAGTAATTATCCTATAATTTCATACAGAGTATTTGGTACTTATTTGCACTTCACTGAATTTAAAATACAATGTATTTATATTTGTAATTCTTTTTTCCTGATATTATTATCTTTTGCTATATCGTTCTTTGTTCTCTTCTGAGATTTCGTTTCTCAATTCTTTTTATTGGTTTTGTATTGGGATACATGTTTTCTATCTTGAGAATTCTCTGATCATGATAGGAAACCAAATATGAGGTTTCGTTTTCGTTTTGTGTTGGGATACTTGTTTCCTATCTTGAGAATTCTCTGATCATGATAGGGAACCAAATTTGGGGTTTCGTTTTCTCATGTTATTTGAGACTTTTTTTTTCTCGAGATTACGGGTAAATGGAGAGAGAGGAAAGAGAGAAAATATTGGGAGAGAGAGATAGTTTTTTTTTTTAATTACTAAATCTTATAAATGATAGAAGAGATTAAAGTCTTAGGGGTAAATAAGGAATGAAAAAGATAGAAGAGAGATTAAACTAAAAAGGGATATATATATATATATATAAAAAAAAAATTAAAAAAAGACACTCGTTGATTTTGAGAATAAAAAAGGGTCATCTATCTCCTTGACCATTTATTCTAAGAGAGAGAGAGAAAATGTCTTGATTGAAGGAGAATTATGAAGAATAGCTAGAATTAAAAACCTTAATTGAAATAGCGTTTGGTATTTGCATTCAATAACGGTCGAATTTTAGAGGGGAGAGTCAACAACTTTTGTTCCACTTATACCCTGGGTATATAACCTTAATTACGGACAACCCACATTATTGATTTTAGATTTCCTTTTAGATTTTTTTTTAAACAACCGTTCACCTTATGTTCAAATCCCCAACCTTCAGAAGATATCCCCTTATTATATTGAACAACCCTCCAAAAATTGTGGATTTCCAAAAATCCATCTCATATTACCCATTCTGGACGAAAATGCCCAGTTTCCCCTATCAATATGTTTCTTCTGCATCGCTCAATCCATCAGATTCGTTTGTCTTCACTACCGATTCAATGGCTTTGCATCAAATTAATGTTGTTTTCAATGGTGTATGGAGTGACAATAACATCTACAACAACTTCCAGGTTTGCACCATCCATGTACCATACGATTCAACCCTTGATGAACTTCACAAGTCCATCGCTCAACATTTGTTATGTAGTAGGAATTGTCAGTAGGTACCAGTTTAATCCACTATATGATCATTGGACAGTCGTTAAACATGTCCTCAAGTATCTTAGGAGAACGAGGGACTATATGCTCGTGTATGGCGCGAAGGATTTGATCCTAGCAAGATACACTGACTCTGATTTTCAGACTGATATAGATTCTCGATCTACATCAGGATCAGTGTTCACTCTTAACGGAGGGGCGACAGTATGAAGGAGTATAAAGAAATGTTGTATTGCTGACTCCACTATGGCAGTTGAGTACGTCGTTGCTTGCGAAGCAGCGAATTAAGCTGTGTGGCTTAGGAAGTTCTTGACAAATTTGGAAATTGTTCCAAATATGACTTTGCCAATCACCCTTGATAACAGTGGTGTAGTGGCAAATTCTAAAGAACCTCGAAGTCAAGCGTGGAAAGCACATCGAGCGGAAATATCATCTCATCCGGGAGATAGTGCACCGAGGAGATGTGATCATCACACATATTGTCTCGGAGCACAACATTGTTGATCCGTTTACTGAGTCTCTCACGGCTAAAGTGTTTGAGGGACACCTAGTGACTAGGGCTGCGAGCTGTACAATAGAACAGTGGGAGAAACTTAAGATATTTGTAATTCCATTTTTCTCAACCAGCATATACACCACGAATGTTTTAGTCCAAGTAGGAGTTTGTTGAGTTTTATGTCATAAAATTCGTTCCCTATTTTCTGTTGTTATTTTTTTATTTTTAAAAACAAAGGTGTTTATAATTAATTCAATTTTTGGTTTTTAAAATTTTGAAAACGTTTTTAAAACTTTAAACGAATTTTGGAAACAGATTTTTTTAAAAAAAATCTGTTTCCGTTTTTTTTCCAAACCAATTTCCATTTTTTCCATTTTTTTTTTATTTTTTTTTTATTCTCTGTAAAGTGTCAATTTCTCCCATTTTTTTTATTCTTTTGAAAATTAAAAACTTTTAATATTGTGTAGCGTTTTAATATAAATATTTTGTGATTTTATATATATTGTTTTTGAAATTATTTTAATATTTGTTAATATACTACATTTTACCACCTATTAAATTTGTATAGTTACAAAGGTTTAAAGGTAATTTTCTTAACTAAGTATTATGTTATTAATGAATTATTCAAATGAAAATTAATTAAAGTATATATTTTTATTCAAAATTAAATAATAATATTTAAACTATGTTTAAGTTTTAATACAATTGGTTTCAAAAAAAAAAAAAAGTTTTAATACAATTTGTTATAATTTATAACATTAATAATATTGTGTTTTATTTTGGTAACTTTTAAAGTTTTAGACATTTATTTGATTATTTGTATATTTAACTAAATTTTTTAGATAAAATATATACATGCATATTATAAAATAAAAAAAATAAAAAATTGATTTTCTTTATATAGAAAAAACAGAAAATTAAAAATAATTACCATACATGTTTGAGTTGGTGTTTCCATTAGAATATTTGGGGGTGAGAGTGACTCATTAAGTATCCATGTGAGTTTGAGTTGGAATAACAATTTTGACCAATAAATATTTTAATAAAAAAAATGAACATTATTTGATTGTCAATTTGTAGTTTGGATGTTTTGTTTGAGGAAGTAATGCCCACAACATGTAAAACAAAATAATGCTTCATGTGGTCCAATCACCCTTCTTCCTAATGAGACAAAAAAACCATTAAAAAAAAACAAATGTGTGACATCCATTTGTCTTCTTTATTCTTTTTAAATGTTGGAAATATAGCTTAGTCCTTAAAATTCTGTCTCGTTTTTAATTTGGCCCCAATACAATTTTAAACAGTTCTATTTTGATTTTAACAAAATTTAACAAATCTCAAATTCAGTCTTTACTCTCAATCATTGCCCATTACGATGATGTTAAATGATCTAGTAAAAACATCATCTTAAATATTAGGAGATTCCCATGTTAAAATTAAATTCATGTATCTTATAAAGAATGTGAGGTCCCTCAATATTTTCAATGCTCAACATGTCCTCTCAAGATGATGTCTTTTTGGGTTCACCATCATTGAGTTGAATCTCATTTTTGGACCGAATGAGCTCTGATACCATCTTAAATATCATGAGATTCCATCTTAAAATCAATTGATAATTAGATGAGTAACTCATGTATCTTATAGAGAGTGTGGGGCTCCTCCATTTTTTCAATGTGAGGTCCTTAACACATCGATCATGGATGAAACTCCACAGAGTCCAAGATTCAATCTAGTGCAAGTCATTCTCATTTACCCTCACAGGACCGACTAGGGAGTGGTTCTGAAAGTTGAAAAGAAAGTTGGTTTCTTCTTTTCGCGAGTTAGAGCGAGCCTTTGCCACCAAATTCCTAGGTGAACGAGATCAAAGAAAACTGCCGACCCACCTTCTACAATCAGGTAGAAAAGCAAAGAAACATTGAGAGATTACGTGTCTTGATTCAATAGCGAGACACTTCAAATTGAAAACTACACAGATGGAACAACCCTCACAACCATTGTGGCTGGGTTGAAAGACGAGAACTTTCTTTGGTCATTCGGGGAAAAAGCACCAACCACCTACGTGGAGCTTCTCTCAAGAGCACAAAAGTAATGAGCGCTGAAGAACTACTTCCCTCAAGAGGGATGCCAGAGGAAAAGAGTGGTCGATTCGAAGACAACAAAGGGATGAGTCGAGTTGAGGAGGACTGACACGAGACAAAGAAGGGGAGGAACGAGGACCGACTCGATAAGCTAGTCCATCAGAATCTCCCTCCAAGTAAGTTCGAAGCTAGACCCTTATTGTAGTTCTGGTTGAGCAAATTTTGATGGAAATTCAAGACAATGACATGTTGAAATGGCCAGTGAAGCTTGAAGCTAGATCACATAGAAGAAATCAAGACAAGTATTGTCTTTTTCATCGTGATCACGATCATGCTACCCCTGACTGCTTTGACTTAAAGAAAGTGATCGAGATAGAGATTCAAAAAGGATAGTTTAAGGAATACGTGGGGGAAAGCAGCGATGAAGACGTTGGACAAGAAAAACGAAGCCAAAAACGAAGAGGTGACGATTTACCGTCCCCACTAGAGATCATAACAATTTTTGGCAGCCTGAAAGGAGGGGAAACAAAACCACTCGATCAATTGACTGACTCTTCTACTCTAAAATAAAGGCCAAGATTTCAACCTATATGTCTTTTTCCCTAAAGCTTCATAAGCTCCTCCCATGGAATGTCCAACACCTGAAGATTTATTTCTAGCAATCGAATCATGTAATGTTTATTTCCTTTCAATTTTTATTTTAATGAGATTTTTTTCCTACATACTACTCAAGCCGATTAAAAATATCAAAGTAAAAATCAAATCTCCATGTGTGGGGTCAGGGTCATGCAAATACAATTCCAAAGAGAAGGTCAAACCTCTTGGAAGGACGAGGTCAAAAGTGGTTGACCCCTAGGGAGGATGAGACAAAAAGATAAACCCCACTCTTAGAAGGATTAAACAAAAAATCCGACCCACACAGAATGAAGTCAAAAGAAAAAGTTCCCCCCTCCTCCTCCCAGGAAAACAACTGATATGAAACCTCCAAGAATAAGCGTGAAAACCCCTTGATTATCCGATCCCCAACAAATTAACTTGAAAACCCAGTAGCTAATTCGGTCTCAACCCCCAAGATATGCTAGAAAACAGGTTACTTATATGATCTAACAAACCAACGATCGGACAAAGCTTGTGACTCCCATCAACCATTGATCTTCAAAACAATCCACAAGCAAGATAAATCAATCCTCACTTGAATGCTCCAATTATTCATGCATTCTATCACAAGAACACACAAGAAACAAAACTTAAAAGCTTTCAAGGTTTAAAACCCAAAATACTACATTTCTATATCTTCTATCAAAGTTGTCTTTTACATTAGACAAGACTAATCTCTTTTATAGACAAGAAAATCAGTCAAGAGACTTCTTAACTCCTTAACATAAATGCTAATATGAAAAGTCCCCTTGAAATACCAAAATGTGCCTTGTTATTCTTAAAGACACCTTGAAAAACTAAAATTTATCTTGAAATATGAGGGCCCGTTTGATAACGTTCCCGTTTCTTGTTTCCTGTTTCCTGTTTCTTGTTCCCTGTTTCTTGATCCTTGTTTTTTGAGAACTAGAAACAGGAACATGTTTGATAACTACTCTTGTTTCTTGTTTCTTGAAAAAAAGAAACAGAAACTTGTTTGATAACATTTCTTATTTCTTGTTTCTTGAAAAAAAAAAAAAAAACGAAATAGATTGATAATTTTTTATTTTTTTTTATTTTTTATAGTTTAAATATAATTTAGTATACATAATATAAAAAAATATAACATGCATTAAAAAATATATATATATACAAAAAAAACTATCCAAAGTTTACATAATCGAATACAAATAAGTCTCGATGCAAAATTAAAAACAACCATAAAATTGTATTTATACTTTAAATGTTACCCAAATTTGATTTGGTATATGTTTTTGTGTGTTAACCGGGTAAGGAGACATTTTAACGTAGATATTTACATTACTATTAATATATGAGTTACTTCAAATGGTCACATTACTATTAATATATTCAATATATAAATTAATAAATAAACATTTTATGGAAATGTTGATAAAAAAAAATATCGATAAAATGTGATAGATATTTATGAAAAAAAATATATATATACTTAAATTAGTAATAAATAAACATTTTAACGTAGCTAAATAAGATAAAAGACTTATTATTAATATTAGTTTCACATTACTATTAATATATTCTCAAACAAAACAAAAATAAAAAGTGACAAAATTCAAAATTAAAATAATATATAAAATATAAAAAAAATACTGGAAAATTAAGAGAAAGAAAAGATAAAAAAAAAACAAAAATGACACTTCTAGGATTTGAACCCAAGACCTTGAATGCAAAAGGCTTAAGTAAGCACACCTTTTGCCAACAAACCAACCACACTGTTTTAGCTTAAAAAGGAACTGAAATATATAAATCGGAACGGAACAGAAGAAACAACTTTTTGGTGTTTCTCAATTTTTGCCATTTTTTTAGAAACGTTTCTCAAAATTTAGAAACAAGAAACGGGAATAGTTATCAAACAAGTCTGTTTCTTAAAAAATGAGAAACAGAAACAGGAAACAGGAAACGGGAACGTTATCAAACGGGCCCTGAAATATCACATAAAACTTGGTTACACTTTTAATAAGTGTATTAAGTAACCAAATGTCTGTATTAAACTTACTTTAAATATAATACTTTAGTCTTCCATAAATTGGACTTGAGACAAATTGATATTCATGTATTTCTCTTCATCGTTGACTTTGGTCCTTGCAACATAATAATGGTTTGATCTCCTTGAGTTTCATCTTGGATGTGAATTAGATTATCAAGATAATTCATATCATCTCTCCCCTTCTTCAAAATGATTTGTCCTCGAATAAAAAGGACAAAATCAACGACATTGAAAATGTAATTGACATCTCCCTCGCCTTGTAGAGCAATCTTGTAGTCATGAGATGCATAGGTAAGTTGCCTCTTGAACTCCACTTGAGTTTCTTGTAAAAAGAACAATGATCTTTCCAAAATAATTTTCAAACCCAATCACCTAGTTTGACACACCTTATGCTTGCTGGTATGGATGGTCTTAAAAGAAACTTTGGTGTTTTGCCTCTAAAAAAAGGCTTTGGCATTGGAGTCCATGTGTTGATTGCGTTGACTGTAGAAGCAATCTTTTGATCAAGCTTCTCAATAAATATTTTAGCCTCCTGTAAGAACTCAAAGGAAAAACTAACAAAACATGGTTTTAGCTCACTCGTTAGAAAACAAGATCTTTTATATAAAAGATCATACATATTTTGCTTTGAAAACAAAATAGATTTAACCACACACTTTCTTTCACACAAACTCACATTCTTGACTTTTCTCTCATTTTTCTTTCTAGGTTGACTACTACTCACTTGTTTTTCTCTCTCATTCGTGTTTTCACACTTTTCTTCTTCAAATATTTCTCTATTATTTTCCAACTCACACACATCGAGTTTTACTTCTATTGGAAGGAATGATACAATAGTAGAATCATATGTTACTTTGTGATCTAATGTACCAACAATGTCGTCATAAAGTACTCTAGTTTCAAGTTCACTACTATCTACTTTCTCTACTCCATTACTATCAACACATGCTTCTCCAAAAATAAGTGGTATCACAATAGTATAAGGATTGCAATCATGTGATTCCTTGCTATCTAATGTCCTATTAAGTAGAATTTCATTATCGTGCATAGGTACAATATTAGCAAACTTCTCTTTACTACAATCCACCCTATTAAAATGTTCATATTTTTGTAGATAAACTAACTTTTTCACAAGTGTGTTTGTATTGAAACTAGACTTGGATTTAGTGTACCTGAAGATTTTTCTTGGAACTTACTTTTTATCTTGATGGCAACGTGCACCATCTCTTCCAAATTCTCACAAGGTTGAATTTCCTCCCATTCAATCATCATCCGAGTAATCTGCTCATTAAGTCTATTGTAGAATCGGTTCATGGCAGCTTCCTCATTCATATAGAAGTTAATATCTTCAAGTAATAGAAGCATATCTTCATAGTAATTTTCCACACTTTTGCTCCCTTGTTTCATAGTTTGCAATTTGTAGAAAGACTTAGGAACAAAATGTTTTCTCATTAGACACTTGATTTCTTCCCATGAGGGTATTGCATGAATTTCAATCCTCATCTTTTTCGACAACAAAATATCCCACCTTGTTAGTGCATATTCCTCAAATGTAGAGACAATAAGTTTTACCTTTCCCTTTTCATTATAGTGGTGGTGATCAAAGATGTCATCAATTTTCTCCTCCCATAGAAGATACTCCTCTACTGGAATTGAAATACTCCCAAAGAACAATTAAAGCATGTTTCTAAGATGAATGGTCACTTGTGTTTTCACTCAATTATAACCTCACCAACTCACTTCCCTCAGATTCGTTAGGAGCAACAATAAGAGCTATGAAAGTTTTTGCAATCAAGTAAGAAACAAGCATGTAGGAAAAGCAAACTATTCACTTAATTAGTAGTTATGGTCCAATAACAAGGTTAAATGAAAGAATATTGATAGCTCTAAAATAGAGCTATTATTATGTCTTTAATACTAGCTAAAAACCATGCTTAATATTGATTAAATGCCTTTTTTATAGGTAAATTCATGGTTGAGAGCTCGAGAAGTCCATCTATGATTTTCAGAGCTAAATCGGGCATTTTAGGAGTTTCAGGAAGTGTTCGGGTCAAAGAGTGCAGCCAAATGAAGCTTGGAGGTGAAATTTGGTGAAAATTGGGCTAACACCCGAGAGGGCAGCGCCTAGGCGCCCAACCGAAGCATCAGCCCAGAATGCCCAGCGGTGCGACGCTGTCCCGCAGCGCCTAGGCGCCCGTCATCAAATTCCCCAGATCGCGCAGCGCCGCGGCGCTGCCCCTCAGCGCCTAGGCGGCCGACATCGTTCCAGACCTGAGAGGCCAGCGCCTCTACGCGAAAACCCGAGAGTTCAACAGTGCGGCGCTGCCCCGCAGCGCCTAGGCACCCGACATCGTAATTTCGCAGATCGGGCAGCGTTGCGGCGCTGTCCCGCAGCGCCTAGGTGCCCGTCATCAATTCTTTCCAGAGAGGTTAGCGCCTAGGCGCTGCCCCGATTCCCAGCGCGCGCGCCCCCAACGCCTTGGCGCCCACTTATGGCGCCTAGGCGCTGGCCCGACGGAAAAATGGGTATAAATACCCATTTTTCTTAATTTAGGGCAATCTCTCTTTGGCTTTTCTTCTCCCATTTTCGAATTTGGCCATTTTTAGCCATTTGTGGCACTTTTCTTCATCTCCATGGATAGCTAAACAAGTAAGTGTTTGATTTCTAGTTTGGGATTGTAATCAATTTGGATTAAGGGGAGATTTGCCCCAATTTGTGTATGAATTAGATTGACTTCCTTATTGCATCTTCTTCCTTGTTCTTCATCTAAATGGCTTGTGTAACTGATTAGGAGTGACACCCGAGTCCTTATGCATGCTTTACCGTTAGAGATTAGGACCTATAATTGCCTCAATCGCTAGGTAACACGAATCTGAATATGGGTATTTAGTTTGATCTCAAGTGACAGTTGGGGGTAGAAATTAGATAATCTTCATGTTAGATTTTGGGTAAAGAGGAAAAATCGATTTAGTCTCCGGGTTAATTCCTCGCAATGTTCCCGTCTCTGCCCGTTAATCATTTTAGGATTGATCACCTTATTTTGAGCAACTTTCAAGAACAATTAGAATTGCACTTTTCTAATTGTATCTTTGGGTCGTTTGAGTTAGAAATAACCAAACGAATTGCGTGCTTTAAGCGTCGTGTCTATGTATTTAGTTATCGATGATCCGAACACCAATTGTGATCAATCCCATTCTTTGAAGTCAAACATGTCATTTAAATTTGTTATTTCACAGTTTTATTGTTTAATTTTCCGTTAGCTACAATAGTTTAGAGCTCCCTTTTAAAATCCAATTTCCCCTATTTTTACCGTTAGCAATTTAGAATTAATTAAGTTTGAATTAAACTAATTCTCTGTGGTTCGACTCGGTTATCACTAACTACAAGTTAGTCGGTATAATCGACATATAAATATTATTTTGGCAAGCCTCGACAACTTGAAATTTGTGAACGTACAAAAATTCATTATCAAATATGAAATGAAAAGACACCAATTAAGTTCAAAGAACTATTGAACATTCAATCAACATTTGAGAACGTGATGGAAATCAATGAGCACAGGTAACTCATTTTTAATGGTTGGGACACTTGCCTTAATTGTCTGCATTGGAATTGTAACTTACAACTCATGCACTAAACTTTATGCATTGGAAAGGCAATTGCATGAAAATTCTGAATTCTTATTGATTTTGGAGCCCAAATAAACAAAAAAAATCAATTTTTTATCACAAATTTTCAGATCAAATGCTTCAAACTTTAGATTTCAACAAGAACACAAAAACTAGAAGCGGACTAATTTTGACAATTTTTTTTGAATTTGAATTGGATTAGAATGTAAAAGATGGAAGATGTAATACATTGTCCTAACCATTCAAAATTGAAAAGAACAAAAAAATTACAGAATTGAGAGCAATTTGAAAATTAAAAAGACAAAATTTAAAGATAAAATTTTTCTAATATTGAGCTTTCGGTTAGAACAACCTAAGCTCTAATACCAAATGATACTACATCAAAACAAATCTGATACCAAATGATTGAAACCTCCAAGAATAAGCGTGAGAACCTCTTGATTATACAAATCTGATACCAAATGATTGAAACCTCCAAGAATAAGCGTGAGAATCTCTTGATTATACGAACCCCCAACACATTAACTTGAAAATCTCAGTAGTCAATTCGGTCTTAGTCCCCAAGATAGGCTTGAAAACAGGTTACTTAGATGATCTAACAAACCAATGATCGAACAAAACTTTTGGCTCCCATCAACCCTCGAGCTTCAAAGCACTTCACAAACAAGCTAGATCAATCCTCACTTGAATGGTCCAAATATTTATACATTCTAGCACAAGAACACACCAGAAACAAAGCTTAAAAGCTTTCAAGGTTTAAAACCCAAAATACTACATTTTCATATCTTTTATCAAAGTTGTCTTTTACATCAGACAAGTCTAATCTCTTTTATAGACAAGAAAATCAGCCAAGAGATTCCTTAACTCCCTAACATAAATGTTAATATGAAAAGTCACATTGAAATACCAAAATGTGCCTTATTATTCTAAAAGACCACTTGGAAAACTAAAAGTTATCTTGAAATATGAAAAATCACCTAAAACTTAGTTACACTTTTAATGAGTACATTAAGTAACCAAATATGAATTTTAAACTTAGTTTTAACATGATCTATTAGTCTTCCACGAAATGGACTTGTGAGATAGTGAAGTTCATGCATTTCTCTTTTTCTGTTGACTTTGGTCCTTGCTACATAACAATGGTTTGACCTCCTTTGAGCTTCATCTTGGATATGAATTAGATTGTCAAGATAATTCATATCAACAACCCTTGGAAGGATGAGGCAAAATGTTGGCCCCTCGAGATGACAACTCTTGGGAGGACGAGGCAAAAAGGTTGACCCCCTCAGGAGGAAAACCCTTGAGAGGATGAGGCAAAAAGGTCGACCCCTCAGATAGACAATACAAAAAGCACGACCCCTCGGGAGGAAGCCAAAAGGCCAATCCATTAAGAAGAGGCTAAAAGATTAAACCACTCAACAAGAGGTTATGAACCAACTATTTTCTTTTTATACAATTTTATCGCAATAAACAACATAAGTTTCACCACAAATGAACTCCCGACCCGAGACGAAGTAAGTGGTTAGACAAAAAGTACTCCACCAAACCCACATGATCTTGCTCGAGTGTGGGGATAACTTCTGGGGTGGAATTGTCGGCAAATCAAAAGCCATTGGGCTAAAAACCCAAGGTCACAAGACTAACCCAAACAAGCAAGGCCGAAAATTCCAAAGAGGTTAATCGTTAGGTCAACCAAGGGATGAAACCGACCCTTAAGGCAAAAGACCAACCCTTAAAGGTTGTCCTCCCGAAGGGGTAACCGTTGAGGGTGAAATTGTGTGTTTATTCAATTATTATCATCTTGAAGACCCATTTTAATTCTCCAATTATAGATTTACTATTGAACCACTATTTGGTACAATTACTATATTGACGCACTTTATAGGAAACAATGAACTATGTTGTAATTTGCTAATCATGCTAATGACTAAGTAAAAAATAAAACGAAATAAGTAGATATTTTAGCGGATAAAAAGTTAATTTCCATATTATTTGTGAGATTTAATCAAATTAAAGTGATGAAATTAAAAATAAACTTAAATTATAAGTATGAAATTAAAACTTTTAAAATGGTTGAGACTGAAACTAAGCTAAACTATGATCTCCAACGAAATTTATGTTTAATCCTACATTAAAAACACTTTTTCAAAACTTACTTTAAAACCACTCCATGTCACACTGACTTGATTTTTAATTTGATTTTGATTTTGAGGAGATAAACACCACTCCATGTCACCCTTATTTGATTTGATGGGTTTTTTTTAAAGAAGATAACAAAATCACTTTTAGCCATGAAATATGCATCCAATATATCTTTTTGTATTAAAAAAATTGTCTCATTTGTAGATGCCAATTGCCATGCCCATTGGGAGTGGGAGCCAGCTCCATACATACAATGAAAGGAAGAGTACAATTTAAGAATTTATTATCTCACACACACCACTACACATTGACATTTTCATTCTTTTCTTAAAAAAAAAAAAAACTAAAATTTGAAAAATGAAATTAAAATCCATCAGTCAATAACAAGACCTCTTGGTTCTTAAATCTCACCCACAGAAAATCTTTCAGAACAGATTTCTAACATGAAAAAAAAAACCAATAATTCAAAATCAGATAAAAAAGCAATGAATGTCCATGAAAAGATTCAAAACCCCCCCTTTGAGGTTGTCCCATTTGGGGATCTTTCCCTGCCTTTCCTCAGTAACATTTATTTGGGTTTGGTTTTTGGCTGTCATTTTTCCAAACAATCAAAAAAACCCTTTCTTTTTCATCTCTTTTCTCTCTATATATTACACAAATATTAAATTTTATTCCCCTTTGTTTTTTTTGAAAGGTGTTTTCCTTTAGCTCATAGTTTTGAAGTTCCCCATCTCCTCCAAAATCTCTCCCCATAATGCCCAAAAAAAAACTATTTTTTATTGTAGGTTAAGAGAATGAGCATCTTTGAAGAAATGGGGTTTTGTTATCTTTGAAGAAAAGAAAATATGCCAACAGTTTGGTTGTCCTTGAAGAAGTCTTTGCACTGCAAATCAGAGCCATCAGAAGTTCATAACCCAAAAAGCAGAAAAAATTTAGGAGCAATTTTGACAAGAAAAACAGGAGGAGGAGGAGGAGGAAGATCAGGGTGTTCAAGGTCCATTGCAAATCTCAAAGATGTCATCCATGGTGGCAGCAAGAGGCATTTGGATAAGCCCCCAAGTTGCAGCCCAAGATCCATTGGCAGCAGTGAGTTTTTAAATCCAATAACCCACGAAGTCATTCTCAGCAACTCAAGGTGCGAGCTCAAAATCACCGGTTTTCACGGCGGTTTCAGCCAAGATGTGCCTTCCGCCGCCGACCCTCATGGCGGCTCCTCCTTTGTGGGGACTCTGACACCGGGCACACCGGGCCCCGGTGGCCACCCCACGATGCATTACTTCAATCCTACCTTGAGGTCTTCTTCGAGAAAGTTCCCTTTTAGAGAGGGATTTGGAACCTCTAATAAATCTGGCGGGGGAGCTCGCGGCGGCGTTGGCGGTGGAGCTCATTTGAGCAACAGAATCTCTTTGGAAACAGAGATTGGTGGGAATGGGTCTTCTTCTGCGGTTACTTGTCATAAATGTGGAGAGCAGTTCAACAAATGGGATGCTGCTGAAGCACATCATCTTTCTAAACATGCTGGTACAAATACAATACAAAAAATTCTTGATTCCATTTTCTTTTTCTTGTTCATTTTCCTGGAAAAATCCTGTTTGGCAACTTGGAAAGTATATGTTCATCTTCTACCTAGATTCAGCTCTTTTTTCTAATTCAGTTGACTCTATATTTGCTTTGAAATCCAAGAGATTGCTTCTTTGATCATTGTAATCTCATTTGTTAAGGGAGCCAACCATCTCCCCATCTCCACGATGTCATGATATTGTTCACTCTTTGAGCTCTCGTGGCTTTGTTTTTTTGTTTCAGCCCAAAAGACCTCATGCCATCGTAGATAATTGTCCTCGAGATCATTCCTTTACTACCTTTACTAACCTGTGAGACTTTGTTAGCACTCCTAACATCATTTTCTATCATTTTGGTCTCTGAATTAATCACATAAAAGCTGCCACGGTTAGCTTTTCGTTTGTTCAAAATATGTATAAAAGATTAAATATACAGTTCATTAGATTAAGCTTTTAGACTTCGTAGTAGTTTTATATGGTATCAGAATAAGAAGTCTGTTCGAGGATAGAACTCTTGCGTGCAATTTCGTTGTAAATCGAATGATGATGGTAATATTTTTATATCTATACTCTTCCAATTACAGTGACTGAGCTTGTGGAAGGAGATTCATCAAGGAAAATTGTGGAGATTATATGCAGGACAAGCTGGTTAAAGTCTGAGAATCAATCTGGTAGAATAGAAAGAGTCTTGAAAGTACACAATATGCAACGAACACTAGCCCGGTTTGAGGAGTATCGCGAGACGGTTAAGATCAAAGCCAGTAAGCTCCCAAAGAAGCACCCTCGCTGCATAGCCGACGGGAACGAGCTGCTGCGATTCTACGGTACGACAGTTGCGTGCTCTCTCGGCCTGAATGGCTCATCCAGCCTCTGCATATCGGAGAAATGCTGCGTGTGCAGGATCATACGTAACGGGTTCTCGGCAAAGACAGAGATGAAAGAAGGGATAGGTGTGTTCACAACTTCGACAAGCGCGAGAGCGTTCAGCTCAATTGAGGCGTCGGGAGGGGACGAGGGGATGACGAGAAAGGCGATGATAGTTTGCAGGGTGATTGCGGGGAGAGTTCACAGGCCATTAGAGAACATACAAGAAATGGCTGGGCAGACAGGGTTTGATTCATTGGCAGGCAAAGTTGGGTTGCATTCAAATATAGAAGAGCTTTATTTGCTCAATCCTAGAGCTTTGCTTCCATGTTTTGTGGTCATTTGCAAACCATGAAGGAAATTATTGTGGTAAATTTGTAATTTTTGTTCACCCATTTTTTTTTACCTTCATCTTTTGGAAGATTTGATTCTTCTTTTTCAATTTTCTGTCTGCCAAAATATATGAAAAGATTTGAAGCTTTTGTTGTGGCAGGAGGTCCTTATTTATGCTTTGTTTCTGATTTATTTTAGGCGCCATGTAATAGTTGAACTGTAAAAAGTTTCAAATTCAAATTTTAGAGGAAGAGACAGAGGGGGTTTCAGAACTTTTTATTGCATCATTTGGAAACACAAGGCCTACCTGACTTTCCTGTACTAAAAACATGTCCTTGTTCAGAAGTATATATTATAATCAAATATCTTTTTTATCCTCGATCTTTCATAAACGTTTCAAAATTACTATTGGAGTAGAATTTCGTTAGAATGTTAGATGGAAAGTCGACGTGGTGGAATATCGTTCTTTCCGACTTAATCCAGACAAGCGTTCCAATCATTGGCACACTGGTTATTGCCACGTCGATTTTTTTTGTTAAACATTTAAATATATTTCTATTCTAACGAAAGTTTTGAAACATTTATGAAAGGTCAAGGTAATATTGTAAGTTTTGAAAGAATAGAGGTATTAAAGTTTATGATTATTACTTTTTTTTCTATATATATAATTTAGCAAAAAGAAAATTAAGACTCCACCTCTATGAGTGTTCTTGATACAAGTGAAGTAAAAAGCTGATTTGAGGGAGAAAACCAAGCAGTTAATAAAGGGGAGGTGCAGGAGGGCAGGTGGTCCTTGATTTGGAGGGATATGCCACAAAACAAAGGTTAATCCAAATTTAGGGGACAAAGTTAAGAGGGGGGTGGTGTCATATTCTTGGTGGCAAAGCATATTTGAAACTGTCTTTCTTGTATGTCTGTATTATCCAGCCACAGCCTAAAGTTTTGGTGCAAAAGGGCTATGTGCCCTTACTTTTTCTTTCCCTCTCTTCACAAGGAGATCATCCTAATTTATGATAAGGTCAGGGCCCCATATCCCTTCCTCCTCACTCTCTATTGCAAATGGCAAGGTCAATTTGTGTAGGCTCTACCCTTAGTTAAGGATAGATTTGTTAGACATCATGAGGTTTCATCTTAAAATCAATTGGTGATAGGAGGAGTAGTCCATGTATGTTATATTGTGAGTGAGGTCCGATGTGGGATCCTCAACATGCCCTGAGGCACCATCTTGGGTCGGATCCCATTTTTAGACCGAATACCCGTTTGAGTTTCGTGGGCTCTGATACCATATTAGACATCACGTGGTTCCATCATAAAACCAATTGATGATAGAAGGAGTAACCCATGTATGTTATATTGTGAGTGAGGTCCGATGTGGAAGGCTCAACAAAATTTGTCATTATGTCTCTCCATCGTACACTTAGTAGTCACCTATATCTCTTGCAAATTGGGAATAGCATTGTCATTTTATGTAGAGTATAGGTGACGAATTTTCAGGCTATGAGACAATAACATGAACTGAAATCTTTGTCATCATAATTTATGGACGTTTTCATAAATTGAAAGATTAATTATTGAAATTAAAAATAGAATATTGAAAAACGATAACAATTTTGACAAAGATGTGTTCATTACTTGTTTAAAGTTTAATGTTGATTAATATATATATATATATATATATATATATATATATGCATATTTTTAAGTTTTTAGTTCACTCTTCGGCCTTTTGGTGCCTTTACTAGAATAACTGTGTTTATGTTAGTATTGAAATGACATTCTTTTTTTTGTTCAAATGAAAATGTCAAGAAAGCTGTTTTCTTGATTTCTCATTTTGCCTCACGTGTTAAATACATACCACTATTATTGGATAAACCTAAATTACAATCCAAAATAGAAAAAATATACAAAGTTAATATGAAAATATTTCCAAATACCCCACTCAAGTTGGAGTATAGGGATCACAAATGTCCAACTTGTGAAGGAGATAACGAAATCGTTGTTTTCCTAAAGCATTCGTAAAGATATCTACAAGTTGCTCGTTGGTAGAAACATAACTTGTAGCAATGGTGACGTCTTGAACATCGTCGCAAACATAATAACAGTCATCCTCAATGTGTTTTGTGCGTTCATGAAAAGCTGAATTTTGAACAATACGTAATGTCAATTGACTGTCACAAAATAAATTTATGGCACGAAGATGATCCACCCCAAGAATCCCAAGTAACGCTTTAAGCCACTTGAATTCAGACGTATTAATAAAAGTCATGGAGCAATAATCGGTCTCAACTTACGAACGAGACACCGTTTGTTGCTTCTTGGTTTTCCAAGAGATGGAGGAACCACTAAGAAACACAAGCCAACTGGATAAAGAGAGATCACAACTGGAGCGAAGAATGATTCCTTGACCCAAACAACTTTTCAACTAACGAACTATACGAACTCCAACATCCCAATGTTCTTGTCGTGGTGTCTGCATAAATTGGGCAAAAATGTGCACCACATAAGCTAAGTTAAGCCACGTAAAGGACAAGTTGTATATGAGACGTCGATACCGTTGAGGACCTGTGAACAAAGTGCCGATAGCCAGTGCTAGGCGATGATATTGCTCAATTCGAAACCCTACCGGTTTAGCTCCTAAGTGCCCCATTTCTAAAATGATGTAAAGAGTGTACTTTCGTTGACAAAGAAAAATACCCTCTGGATTCCAAGCAACCTCAATGCCAAGAAATTATTTCAAAATGCCCAAATCCTTCATGTAAAAATATTCACCTAAATATTTCTTAAATGAAGTAACAACTTAAGAGATAACCAGATCATCAACATATACTAGGACATTAAGCTAGACTTTTCCCTGATGCAACGTAAATAGCGAGTAATATGAATAAGACTGGGAAAATCCTTATTTCTTCAATGAAGCAGCCAACTTAGCAAACCAACACCTCAGAGCTTTACCTAAGTCATACAAAGACTTATTGAGACGACACACCATACCTTATTGTCAATGAAATTAGGTGGTGATTTCATGTTCATTTTTTCATCGAGATCACCATGGAGAAAAACATTGTGAACATCCATTTGGTGTAGTTTCCAATTCTTTGCAGCTGCAACTATCAAGAAAGCTCGTATAGTTACCATTTTTTTCACTGGAGCAAAAATCTCGTTATAATTAATACCCTCAACCTGGTGATTGCCAAAATATACAAGGTGAGTCTTGAGTCGTTCGATCTCTCCATCTGTGTGATATTTATTTATACACCTATTTGCATCCAAGAGTTTTCTTTCTTGGGGGCAAGAGTTCCATGACCCAATTTTTGTTAACTTCCAAAGCTCTCATTTTCTTCTAAATATCTTCTCTCCAACCAACATCTTTCATAGCCTCATTAAACTATGAGGCTCATGTCCTGCAGTTACTGCTACCAGAAATATACAATGTCATGCAATTTTTTTTTTTTTTTTTTTTATCATAGTTGATGAGTTTATTTTAGGCATAATAAAATATGTTGTTTTTTAGTTGTTTTGTTGGTTTACTTGGACATTTTATCGACTAATTTAACAGTTTATTGTTTCTTTTAATTATAGAAGAAAATTGGAAGAAAGTTGAAGAAAGGAGATGTTTCAAGCAAAAGTCTAAGAGCGTAACGATTTTAAAAAAAAATTACAAAGCCTAGGCGCCACATATAGCAGGATTGGCAGAATGTACAGTTCCTAGGCGCCCAAACCAGCGCCTAGGCGCTATGACTACTGAGGCGAAGTTTTTTTCATGATTTTACAGCGCCTAGGCGCCGTATTTGGGCGTCTAGGGACTGCGACGACTTTTGCCCTAAGTATAAAAGAATTTTGTTATATTTTAAAAGAGAAATCGGAGGGAGATTGACGAGAAGCCATAGAAAAACGGTTGGGCACTGATTTTGAAGATCCCAACACCCAAACGAAGCGAGAGCGACGCTAGAAAACTCGTGGAATCGTCGGGATTTGCTTTTCTTCACTTTTTCCTTCTCTTTTCTCACTTGTTTATGACTCTTATGATGATTGTTGAGATTTTCAGTATGAACTAATTCTCTTATCTAGAGCGTATATGTAATCGTTATTGAATCATATTCTTCATTGTTAATTGTTAGAACTTTGATTTCATATTGGATTGTGAAAATTTTTATGAGCTTAATGCATGTTTAAGATTTGACCAATATTACTTTGAATTTATGTCAATGTTTTGAGGTCGAGAGACAATTATCATTGATGATCCTTAATTGTTTTCCCCAATTTATACGAGAGATAGACATATCCTTGTAGGTTTTGTGGCAATTGTAGTTTTACATTCTTCATAATTGAATTGTTCGAATTGTCATATGAATATAGACAAATTACTTTTTCAATGAGTATTTTTATTGCTCGAGAGAGAATAACAAATCTATAGGGTAGAACTTGTCAACAATGTAGGAGTCAAATAACTCTAACTCTTAATGATTGAAGAGTGGGAAGAGATAGCGATGAAATCTTTGCTCTAGAGTTTCAACCATCTTAATTTATCACTATTGTTGTTAGTTTTCTCTTTTTCAATTACTTTAAGTCAAAGCAATTTCATATTTCATCCATCTTTGATTGATCGATTGCTCAGATAAAATTGAAGCTACAAAATTTGGTAATTAGTGCCTTGCATTCCTTGTGGAGAACGATTCACTACTATATTACTTGGAACGATTCGTACACTTGCGAAATTGAACAACAAGTTTTTGGTGTTGCTGCCGGGGAATGATTGTTTATTTTTACTAATATCAAAATCAATAGTTTTAGTCTTAATCTGAGTTTTTTTTTTTTTATTAATTTTGTTGTTCTTTTTTTTTCAGGGGTAAGAGCGAGTGCATGCAAAGAATTGGAAGTAGCAATCTACTTCCTATTGATTCTGAGATCGAGAGTACTTGTCGAAGGAACAAAAAAGAACAGAGAGAACGTGTTGCACAAGAACAAGTGAAAATGGCACAAGCTGGAGAGTAGAATGATCAAAACAAGACCTTGAAGAACTATGTGTTGTCGAATATAACTGGGTTCCATTCTGTTATTCAAAGACCCGCAATTCAGGCAAATAACTTCGAGATAAAGCCGACCACAATTCAAATGATTCAGACTTCAGTCAATTATAGTGGCTTCAGGAATGAAGATCAAAATTCTCACATCTATGATTTTCTTGAAATATGTGACACGTTCAAGTATAATGGAGTGACAGACGATGCCATAAGACTTATGTTGTTTCCCTTTACTCTTAAGGGGCAAGCTAAACAATGGTTGAGCTCTTTGCCAACAACGTCAATTGAAACTTGGAACGATTTAGCTCTAAAGTTCCTAGCCAAGTTCTTCCCACCAGCAAAGACAACAAAAATTCGAATTGAGATTGAAAATTTTGTTTAGAACGATGGGGAATCTCTGTATGATGCATGAGAAAGATTTAAGGAGCTTTTGAAAAAATTTCATCATCATGGATTTTCTCGATGGATACAAGTGCACAACTTCTATAATGGGTTAAATGGCGGTACTAGGACAATGTTACCACTCCAAAAGTACATAATTTAGGGACTTATTTACCATGGAATCATGTAATCTCTTAAGCATTTTTGTTAGAATTTAGTTTAATACGTGCTTAAATATGAGAATTCAAGGAATGAAGCTAAAATATGACTTATTTTTAAAAGGAACGAAAAAGAATATAAATTGATGCTAAAAGAGTTAAAATGTACATTGCAGGAGAATTGCTGAAACATTGCTGTCTCCGCAATGGATATTGCGGTCACAACGAAGAATTCGCAATGTTTAAGCTGCTGCTGCTAAGTTTTTCCAACCGTCTGCCGTCACAGTTGCGATCTTTCAGCCGCCTAAGCTCTCCCCTGCTGCCACGTGGAGGATTGCTGTTCAGAATGGATGGTTCTCCATGACTGAAGGTACCTGCAAAAAGCTATAAAAGAAGGTGAAGGGTGAAGGAGAAACACGACCACTCTCATGACTCTCCTCGGTGGGAGTCTTTTCTTTGATCGGTGCGTCCCCGATTGCCATCTTCCACTTCCTCTTCTTGGGTGTACCCACTGGTTCAGACGGACCAGCAGGAATTTTAGTCACCACCTTCCACTTCTTCTTGCGTACTGGAAGCTTAGACGGTCGCACGGGTTGCGCAGCTTCGGCATCTGCCAAGGAGAGCAATGCTTCCCTCGCAGCTTCCTCTGCGTCCGGTGACTTCTTCTTGGAGGCAGATCGCTCAGCCCGTGTAAGCACCATTGTTGATTCGGAGAGATCTGAAGGTAGGAGATGCAGAGGAAGAAGAAGAGTGATTTCTTGAAGTCCAACGAATGACGAAAGCGTAAGGGGCACAACTGACTTAACGGCTATTAGTAATCAAGTGGATCCTAACGGCTCTTTCTGTTGCGGTTTCAGCAGATCTAACGCAATTAAATGAGATGGCCGTTGGAGATTTCCTTGATTTAAATCCCAAGATTCACACAACTAAATCTTTGATTCGGCCCGATTTCTTGATCGATTCTTTACCCATGATTCATCTCCTTGATTTCCTCTTTCAATCCCCTATTAAAATGTACAAAATTAACACAAAATTCGTAATAAAAATCACACCTAAACACACAAAATAAAAACCGAAGAAATATGAAAGAGAAAAAAAAACTAAGGCATAGCCTTCATATGGACGAGCACAGTAATCACTCATCCCCTCTCGTTTTGGTTCTTAAGCTTCAGATAGAAGGAAGGCCGAGAGTGTCTTCACATCTCCTTCCTCGTAGTAGTGCTTCAATCGTGCACCATTGACCATAAACGGTTGCCCGTGCTGCAGGTTCCTAATCTCAATTGCACCATGAACAAACACGTTAGTTATAACAAAAGGACCTGACCATCTGGACTTAAGTTTGCCTGGAAATAATCTCAACCTTGAGTTAAATAACAAGACATGCTGGCCTTTCTTAAAGTTCTTAATCCTAAGTCTACTATCATGCCAAATTTTAGTTTTTTCCTTATACATTTTGGCATTTTCATAGGACATATGTCTCAGCTCATCGAGCTCATGTAATTGCAGAGACCGCAATGTTCCCGCATCGGTCACGCAATAATTTAGTTCTTTTAAGGCCCAAAAGGCTTTGATTTCAAATTCGAATGGTAAGTGACATGCTTTGCCATACACAAGTCTATAAGAAGACATACCTAAGGGTGTCTTATATGCAGTCCTATATGCCCAAAGTGCATCCTCTAACTTAAACGACCAATCTTTTCTATTGGGTTTGACCACTTTTTCAGTATGTTTTTAATCTCCCTATTTGATATTTCAGCTTGTCCATTCGAATGTGGGTGATAAGAGGTTGCTACTCTATGTCTAACATTGTACTTAGCCAACACTTTTTCCATAGCTTTATTAATAAAGTAAGTCCCTTCATCACTAATTATCGCACGGGGTGTACCAAACCTAGTAAAGATATGTCTATTAAGGAACTTAATGACTGTTTTGGCATCATTTGTTGGACATGCTATGGCTTCTACCCATTTAGATACATAGTCTACAGCTACAAGTATATAAAGGTTACCTGCTGTTAAGTCTCTGAAAGTGACTTATTTAGGACCCATTTAGCTTAAGAAGATGTGCACTTTTAGGTGTTTTTGATAGCATTTAGCCTAGACCTATGCTTAAATATGAAAATGAGAAGAAGGTAGCTAAATTAGGACTTATGCACAATAGGAAAGAAAAGGGTTCAAAACCGAAGGAAAAGAATGAAAAAACTGCATTGCGACAGCATTGCGAAAACATTGCTGAGGCCGCAATTATTCAAGTGAAAACCGTAAGTTGACTGATCCTTTTCTGTTAATTTCCGTAATTTCAGGGATTCATTCTTTCTCCTCCATCCATTCTGATATATGACGTTGAAGATTGATGGTTCTCCTTGGCCCAAACGCACCTGCAAACTACTATAAAAGGGGGCCAAAGTCGGAGGTTCAGTCATCATCCGAAAGCGTAGAAGCCTTCTCACAGTCCACTTTTTCTCCCTGTTTTCCTTTGCCGTCTGTTGGAGTGAGAGTCTCAGCTGTTGGAATCGATAATCTGATAGGAAGGAGAGGAGATTCTTCTTCTCTCTCGATTGGATTCATCCAAGCAAGGCTGACCTTTCATCCCCTTCATTCGAGGCGACTGCAACGAAGCTTTCAAGCGCCATTTTACTGTTTTCTGTCGTTCTTCTTCTAATTTCCAGTTTTGATCATTGTTGTTCCTAGTTTAGTGTTTTAGTTACTGCATTTCGTTGTTGTCTGTCTTTGAATTACTGCCTTTAAGTTTCTCTTTGTTCGTTCAACATTCAAAGTAATCAGAGTGCAAGTTTCATTTCACGGTTTCCTTCTTCTGCTGCTACGGTTTTGTCTTGCTGTTTTAAGTTTATTTCCCTTCTAAGCATGTCTGTTTCATCTTACATTTCTGTTCTCTATATATCCATGAGTAGCTAAGTCCCTTAGGGGCATGCTAATGACAGAACTATAGGCTAAAAAACGTGAACCAAGCATGTAGGATCGCCTTCGAAACATTGATTGTATGTAAGCTTCATCCCACGGGCAATTTCGATTGGCCATCCATTTTGTCCAAAGAACTCCTAACCTCTGGAAGGAGTAAGAGTTCAGAGTCATATAATCATGCTAGCCTTTCATGGTAATCAGGAAACGGCCTAGGAATAGGCGTTTCCCTAGTACAAACTAAACACTTCTGTTTTAACAAGATGATTAAGACCTTACTTTGAAGTCGAGTAAACTTAGGAATCTAAAGCATGGAATCAGACGATACATGAGATAGAGTGAGTTTGATGCATAGAGAGTAGATCCAGTGCTTGAGAATCGTATAATAATGCCTATAGGATAGTCATTAGTAGCCCTTAACTCACCCAATTACACACTTTCGCTGCTGTTTAATTGCGGAAACATTGCGGTCCCCGCAATTCTGCTAAATTTTCATTCTGTTTAGCTGTTTTCTTCTTCGTTTATCAATTCCATCTCTTGTCCTTTGAGTCTAATTTCAACTTGCATTTTTTTATGTTATATTCCTTTACACATTCAGCAAAAATCAGATAATTAAAAACCAATTTTACCCCATCAAATCCACCCCATCTTTCTTAACAAATACACTTCGCGAATAGCTAAACATAAGTCTCTGTGGAAAAAACGAATGAAATATACTTACTACTTGCTGTGAGACCATGTATGCTTGCATGTTCTGAGTGCTCTCTCTACTTTCTTGCTTATTTATCTTTACACATTGAGCACGCAACAAGTTTTTGGCGCCGCTGCCGGGGACTTATTTTAAGTGAAAACGAAGTTTGTTAAGTCTGAAACACCAAGATATTTTCCATTGGATTTGATCCATTTCCATTTCTTTTTCAGGTACCATTTAGGGTAGTTTATGAATGAGACTCCAAGTAGTGATCTAGAGTTCAACCCTGAGCCTGAGAGATTATTTAAAGCTAGAAATAGAGCCAAGAAACGTCTCTTTAAACAACCCCTCTTACCTCAAATAATTGCTGAAACCGCAGAGTCTCCGCAATCCACTCAAGAAGAAATGGCTGGAATAGATCAAAACCTGGTGCCTGTCACTCGCAATCCCATTGAAATAGCGAATGACAAGGATAGCGCCATCCTTTCATACCTCGTACCTATGCCTGGGGAGCTGAACCCCAGCATAATCCGTCCTGAAATCACTGCCAACTCATTCGAGTTAAAGCCAGTGATGTTCCAAATGTTGTCCACTGTGGGACAATTCTTTGGAATAGAAAATGAGGACCCCCATAACCACCTTAGGAACTTCCTAGGAGTTAGTGACACATTCCTGATTCCTGGAGTTTCCCAAGAAGCCCTGAGGCTATATCTGTTCCCTTACTCTTTGAGGGACAAAGCCAAAACGTGGTTAAATTCATTACCCTCAGGATCTGTCCTCAATTGGACAGACTTAGCAGAAAAATTCCTAGTCAAATATTTCCCACCAGATAGGAATTCGACCTTTCGTGATGATATCATCAAATTCAAACAAGCTCCAAGTGAGTCTCTTCACGAAGCTTGGACAAGATTCAAAGACCTTCTCATTAAATGTCCACACCATGGCATCCCATGGTGTATCCAAATAGAAGTCTTCTTTAAAGGATGCAACCCCAGCACCAGACAAGTTCTAAACTCATCCGCTGGAGGTTCCATGTTGTCCAAGAGTTACAACGAAGCCTATGAGATCTTGGAGAAGATCTCAGCATCTCACTGTAGGTGGTCAGATGATCCAGTTGAGCCAACTAGGGCTCAAGACAAGGATGCTCTAAGTGCAATGAGCACCCAAATAAACGCCCTGACCAACCTAGTTAAGCAAATGGCTCAGGCCAATCTCCAAACCAGTGCCAATACCGCCACAGCCATGTCAATGGGCACCCAACCAAGTCAAGGCGAGGCACTTGTCTGTGGATTCTGTGGGGAAGGGCACCCATATGAATACTGCCCTGGGAATCCATCCTCAGTCTGCTACATTGGAAGCCAGCAGCAGCCTAGGAATAACCCCTACTCCAACACCTATAACCCTGGTTGGAGAAACCACCCTAACCTGTCATGGGGTGGCCAACAAAACGCTAACCAAAATTCTAACCAACCAAGGCCGAGTGGAACACCTGGTTTCACTCCTCAACATAACCAGTCAATGTACCAAAAACCATACAATCAACCTGTAGGATCTTCTGTAGAAAACCTACTCAAGGAATACATCGCTAAGAATGATGCTACGCTTCAAAGCCAGCAAGCTACTCTTAGGAGCCTAGAAAACCAAATAGGCCAATTAGCCAATGAACTTAAGAGTAGGCCCCAAGGTAGACTCCCTGCTGACACCGAGGTACCAAGGAGAGATGGTAAAGAACAAGTTCAAGCAATTGAACTTAGGAGTGGAAGACCACTGGTGAGCAACACAAAAGACATACCAAAGAGAGTAGAGAACACTGAGTCTAGTGCTCCACTGGAGTCTCTACCAAACCAAGGTCCACCACCAACTAGCACATCAGGAGCCAGGCTAGAACCAATTATTGAGGAGGTAGAAGAAATTCCAAGGCCTCCACCTATCCTAAAGCGCCCTGACATACCTGCATATGTGCCACCACCTCCATACCCTCGAAGGCTTAAGAAGAAGCAGGAACAGGAAGTTCATTTTAATAAATTCTTAGAAATTCTTAAGCAAGTGCATGTTAACATTCCTTTTGTAGAAGTTTTACAGTCTATGCCTTCTTATGTGAAGTTTTTGAAGGACATCATTACTAACAAAAAAATAATTGGTGAGTTTGAAACAGTAAACCTCACTGAGGAGTGCAGTGCCATCCTCCAGAACAAGCTGCCCAAGAAGGAGAAGGATCCTGGTTCCTTCACCTTACCTGTAGAACTTGGAGGCAGGCATGTGGGCAGAGCGCTTTGTGACCTGGGCGCCAGCATAAATCTCATGCCCCTGTCCCTATTCCGCCAGTTGGGAATAGGAGAAGCACGTCCAACCACTGTCACTTTACAACTAGCAGACAGATCCATTGCATATCCAGAAGGTAAAATTGAGGATATTCTAGTTAAAGTTGACAAGTTTATTTTCCTTGCAGATTTCATTGTCCTGGACTATGAGGCAGACAAGGAAGTCCCCATCCTGCTAGGCAGACCATTTCTAGCCACAGGTAGGGCACTTATAGACGTCCAAAAAGGTGAGCTCACTATGAGGGTTCATGATGAAGAGGTGAAGTTTAGCGTATATAAAGCTTTAAGGTACCCCTCTGACCTTGAATCCTGTGCTAGCATGGACGTAGTAGACTCCTTGATGGAGGAACAATTAGAGCATGTATTATTAACTAAGCATGCTAACGAATATGTACAATTAGATATAGCTGACTTGAATGTATCTGACATAATGGATATGTCTGTAGATAAACCACAACATGTATGTATGAATATAGATTTAACTGATAGATCTGTGAATCCTTTAAAGCCCTCCATTGAGCATCCACCTGTTTTAGAACTGAAACCACTACCTACTCACCTCAAGTATGCATATTTAGGAAGTAATGAAACTCTGCCTGTTATCATTTCGTCTAAATTAAGTGAAAAGCATGAGGTTGAACTGATTTTACTGCTTAAGCAACATAGGAAGGCTATAGCATGGACTATTGCTGATATTCGAGGCATTAGCCCTTCTTATTGCATGCACAAAATTATACTAGAGGAAGAGCACACACCTAGGGTAGATCACCAGCGTAGGCTAAACCCCTCTATGAAAGAGGTAGTAAAGAAGGAAATAATAAAATGGTTAGATGCAGGAGTGATCTTCCCAATAGCTAGTAGCCAGTGGGTGAGCCCCATCCAATGTGTACCTAAAAAGGGGGGAATAACTGTGGTAGTCAATGAGAACAACGAACTGATTCCAACAAGGACTGTCACAGGGTGGAGAGTGTGTATGGATTACAGGAAATTAAATAAAGAAACTAAAAAAGACCATTTTCCTCTTCCGTTCATTGACCAGATGTTAGACAGAATAGCTGGTAGAGCCTACTATTGTTTCTTAGATGGCTATTCAGGCTATAATCAAATAACTATAGACCCTAAGGATCAAGAGAAGACCACCTTTACTTGCCCTTTTGGAACCTTTGCCTTTCGCAGAATGCCTTTTGGCTTATGCAATGCACCGGCAACTTTCCAAAGGTGCATGATGGCAATCTTCTCTGAGTTGGATGAGTCCATGATAGAAATATTCATGGATGACTTCTCAGTCTTTGGGGACTCATTTTCAAACTGTCTAGAAAACCTAGGACAAGTCCTGGCTAGGTGTGAGGAGACCAACCTAGTCTTAAATTGGGAAAAATGCCATTTTATGGTGGATGAGGGGATTGTCTTAGGACATAGAGTGTCGAGGGCAGGAGTCGAAGTTGACCGAGCCAAAATTGAGATCATAGAGAAGTTGGTAGAGCCCCAGAATGTCAAAGCCATTAGAAGCTTCTTAGGGCATGCTGGCTTCTACAGAAGGTTCATTAAGGACTTTTCTAAGATAGCCAAGCCTCTGTGTGAGCTATTAGAGCTAAATAGGCCCTTCATCTTCTCTAAGGAATGTGTAGTAGCTTGGACCACCCTTAAGAAAGCACTAGTCACAGCCCCTATCATAGTAGGACCAAATTGGGATCTGCCCTTTGAGATGTTATGTGATGCCAGTGACTATGCTGTAGGAGTGATGTTAGGCCAGAAGATTGACAAGCTAACACACCCTGTCTATTATGCTAGTAAGACCTTGAATGAGGCTCAATGTAATTATACCACTACTGAAAAAGAGATGCTTGCTGTAGTGTTTGCTTGCGAAAAATTCAGAAACTATATTGTAGGCACTAGGACAATTGTATATACTGACCATTCTGCCTTGAAATATCTTATGAGGAAGGCTGATGCAAAGCCTAGGTTGATTAGATGGGTGTTATTGCTGCAGGAATTTGATTTGGACATTCGGGACAAGAAAGGATGTGAAAACGTGGTTGCAGATCACCTGTCTCGATTGCAGCACAATTGCGACAAAATTGCAGACCCCGCAATTTCTGATGCTTTTATTGATGAACATGTCTTTGCTTTGACTCATCGTGATAACGATGAGGAACCTTGGTTTGCTGACATTGCTAACTTCCGTGCATCACAGGTATTACCAGTGTTCAAGGGAGGACAAGAGAAGAAGAGGTTCCTTCATGAAGCAAGGAAATTCATCTGGGACGACCCCACACTTTACAGAACCTGTGCTGATGGCTTGCTAAGGAAGTGTGTTTCAGCTGCTGAAGCGAAGTCTGTGCTGCAGCACTGTCACACATCTCCTTATGGTGGACACTTTGGTGGCCAAAGAACAGCTGCAAAGGTATTTCAGAGTGGCTATTATTGGCCAACGATCTTCAAAGATGCCCACAACTATGCCCACAGCTGTGATGAATGCCAAAGAACAGGTAATCTCAGTCGAAAGGATGAGATGCCCCTCACCTACATCTTAGAGTTAGAGCTCTTTGATGTATGGGGCATTGACTTCATGGGGCCATTCCCCCCATCATCAGGTAACCTCTACATATTAGTGGCAGTGGATTATGTGTCCAAGTGGGTAGAGGCCAAAGCATGTCCTAATAATGATGCTAAAACAGTCACCAACTTCTTGCATAGGCACATTTTTACTAGGTTTGGGACACCTCGTGCTATCATTAGTGATGAGGGGTCACATTTCATTAACAAGGCTATGGAAAAAGTATTGGCTAAGTATAACATTAGACATAGAGTAGCCACTCCCTATCACCCACACTCAAATGGCCAAGCTGAAATCTCAAATAGGAAAATTAAGAACATCCTAGAAAAAGTAGTCAAACCTAATAGGAAAGACTGGTCCTTCAAGCTTGAGGATGCACTTTGGGCTTATAGGACAGCATATAAGACACCTCTAGGAATGTCCCCTTATAGGCTGGTATATGGCAAGGCTTGTCACTTACCACTTGAGTTAGAAAACAAAGCATTTTGGGCCATGAAGGAATTAAATTTTTGTGTAAAAGATGCGGGGACACTGAGGTCTTTGCAATTACATGAGCTTGATGAGCTTAGGCATATGGCCTATGAAAATGCTAAGATGTACAAGGAAAAAACCAAGATTTGGCACGATAGTAGACTTAGAGTTAAGGACTTTAAGAAGGGTCAACTTGTATTGTTGTTTAACTCACGGTTGAAACTATTTCCAGGGAAACTTAAGTCTAGATGGTCGGGTCCATTTGTCATTACTAATGTGTTTGTTCATGGTGCCATAGAGATAAAAAACTTGCAGCAAGGCCAACCATTTATGGTCAATGGGGCGAGGTTGAAGCATTACTATGAGGAAGGAGATGTGAAGACTCTCTCGGCCTTCCTCTTGACTGAAGCGTGACAATGAGAACGAGAGAGGACGAGTGGTTACTGTGCTCGTCAACATAAGGCTCATGCCTTAGTTTATTTTTTGCGATTTTCCGGTTGTCATTTGTGTGTTTTGTTGTGTGATTTTAATTACGTATTTGATATTGTTTTTATATCTTTTTGTAGGGAATCGAAAGAGGGAATCAAGGAGAGTAATCCCAGCTTTAAAAATCAAAAAACGATCGAGCCAAATAAAAGATACGGACGAGCAAAGTTTGAGATTTTGATGAAAAAATATCCCTAGAATTGCGCTGGAATTGCAGGATCCGCAAAATAGAGCCGTTGGGATTTAGCCGTTGCCTTTATATCCGTTAGAAGGCGCTCGATCGATACGATTCTCTCATTCTCTGATTTCCAAGAAAACTGAGATTCTCTTCATCTTTGATCCTTCTCTCCAAACCTCCAAGATTCGACAATGGTGTCCACAAGGGCTGAAAGATCCGCAGCCAAGAAGAAGGCCGATGATGCAGCTGAAGCGGCTGCGAGGGAAGCACTTCTGACCCTTGCAGATGCTGGGGCTGTACGCGCCGGACCTCTTCCCAAGCTTCCGATCCGTAGGAAGAAGTGGAGGGTTGTCACTGAGATCCCTGCTGGACCTTCTGAACCAGCGGGCACGCCCAAGAAACGCCGGTGGAGTGTCGAGACGGCCGCCGAACCAAGCAAAGCCAAGACTCCCTCTGTGGAGAGTCAAGAAACGGATCGTGCGTCCCACGAGTCGCCAAAGAAGAGTTCGTCGCCGTCTGCCTCACCTGCGCACAACCCTTCATCATCTGAACCAGTGCACAGCCCGGAGCTTTCATCGTCACCGCCTGCACAGAGCCCTGCGACGCCGTCTTCACCACTGAATTCCGTGCAGACGCCTACAGCAGAACAGAGTGCCACACCTTCGCACACGCCTCCACAGCCTGATCCTGAATTCCCCTATGGGGAGTACCAGGAATCCACTCAGGGCAGTGGGGAAGGTGGTGAAGACGAGGTCTTCTCGCCTGCAAGGGAAGCTAGTGCCGAGAGTCCTGCACGGCAGGATGATTCCATGGAAGAGACGTTGGGGGCATGCCTCCAGCAGATCAATATCAAGGCTAAGCTCAAGAAGAGGAAGAAGGCCAAGATTGTCAAGGCCAAGCGATCCAAGAGACTGAAGAAGAAGAAGGCCAAGAGGGTGCCTTCAGCAGACAAAGAGAGCACTGAGCCTTCGCTCAAACGACTCAAGGTTGAGGCTGCCGAGTCAGCCAAGCCAGCAGATAAGGGGAAGGCCAAACTCTACCCTGAAGACGAACCTCAGTCAGTGAGGTATGTTTCATCTGACGCTGAATCCAGGGGCGTTGAGTTAAGGAAGAGGGAGTTGCTGCACGAGAAAGGCTTCCTCGACCGACCTGCTGACCTGCCGCAGTTCTTGCGCGCAGGAGTGATCAACCATGGCTGAGAGGAATTCTGCAGACCGCCCAATCCAGCCTACACGAGCATGGTGTATGATTTCTACGCCAATGTGCTCAGCCCTGAGGATGGCCTGTCTGTGGTCAGAGGGGTAGAAGTGGATTTCTCAGCCAAGGCCATCAACGAAGCCTATGGTCTCAAAGGCCAAACACATACAGATTATGCACGGATCGTTGATGAGCCTACTGAGGCAGTGCTGGAAGAGGCCATTCGCACCATTGGCCAGCCTGAAGCTTCCTGGACCGTGTCACGCAATGGGAGGCACACTCTCATGAGTGCCAACCTCACGGCTAAGGCAGCTGTTTGGTTTTCGTTCGTGCGAAGGAGATTGTCCCCTGTGACTCACGAGACTACAATCAACCAGAGCCGATCGCTGCTGGTGTATGCGATAATGAGAGGTCTCACGATCAATGTGGGAGAAGTCATCACTGCGGCCATTGCTGAATGCGCCAAGAAAGGTAAGGGACCACTGTTTTTCCCTAATACCATAACCAAGCTATGTTTGCTTGCAGGAGTCCCCACCGAGCGCCTGGAGCAGCAGATGGCTTACACGGGCCACTTGGAGCTGCCTGCTAACCTGAGGCTGAGAAGGAAGGGGAATATGGAGTTTGAACTGGATAGGCTGGCTGCTGAACAGTCCCTATCCATGGCCTGCCTGATGGATATGCAGAGGAGAATGGCTCAATGGGCCACTTATGTGCAGGCGAGGGACAAGGAAGTTGCAGACCAACTGGGGTGCATCTTCCCTGACTTCCCCACAAATCTCCTGACTCCATGGGTGCCCCCACGACCACGGCAACCAGATGAGGATGAAGAAGTTTAAGTGCTGGTTTGAAGTGCACTAAAGGGAGTATTGCTGTTCCCTTAGAAAAAAAAAACAATTTTCTGCTTTCTGATAGGACCATGTGAATTATGCTGTTTTTGGTTCAATTTTGATCTGTTTTAGATGTTTAGTTTTATGCTTTTCCTTTTGCTTAGTATAGTCTGATGTTAGCTGACTAGGTAGGATAGTTTAGTTTTATTTTTAGAAAGCTTGAGTGACTGGAAAAAGCATGCTTAGGGGCCTTAATCAATGTTATATCTGCCCTGATCTAATTGCGAAATAATTGCGGTACCCGCAATTTTCATGACTAAAAGCATGTTTTGGACTGTCTGTTTAGCTAGGCTGTGATCTGTTTAAATTCTATCTTTTGCTGCTATCATGACTACCGTATATAGCTTATCTAAATGCATGCTGGATGAGTGTCATAGGACACCCTTTGCTAGTTTGAAATCGACCTCTAAATAGTTCAGCATGCACAGCTTTAAGCCCTTAACTGTCTGTTTTTTTTTAACTGCTGCTGCTGTGATACTTTCTTTTTAATGTTCTGTCTATGCCTAGGGCTTTTAGATTCGCTTTGTTTTACTTTAGACTAGATGCTTCTAGGATAAGTTTGGGGGTGTGCCACCTCAGACACTCATTGGGGACAATGAGTAGTTGAAGTTTGGGGGAGGCCACCCTAGGCCTAGGAACATTCCTCTCTCCCTTAGAAACATAAGCATTCTTCTTCTCCTTTACAAAAAAATGATGAACTGAAAAAAAAAAAGAAAAAATGAAAAATAGAATAAAGAGGGGGATCTCTCTTAGGTTGCTAAGTAATCAGTGCCAAGTGTGTGACCCACAAGTGGCATTGCATCAAAAGGCAACCAAAGGATAGGCCCCACCTAACTAAAAAAAGAATGTATACCTAGGAGTTATAACTTTGTGGCTTAGATGTCCTATTTAAAAAGAACTCTGATCCTCAATTAGCTAAGCACAAAGTTATAACTTGTAGGGTTGTTTAGGGAGATGAGTGTTTATCCAATGTAGTGATGCCAGGGTTTAGGTTGTTCTTTAAAAGTACCACTGTCACCGTTAATACTAAGACTGGCATGACTCTAAGGAATCCTAGACACATTAAAAATAAAGCTAGAAGCATGTACTGAGTCTGAGGTAAAGCTAGGCAGAATTTGAAACCTTAGGGATAGTGGCATGATATGACAAAAGCAAATAGATCAGTTGTAGGGAGTTAATAAAAGCAGGTGAGTGTTAGGCAGGCAAAGTCAGAAGAAGCTAGGGGAGTTTTGAACTGAGAAGTGTGTCACAGGACAGCAGTGCTATAGATAGGGGTATAAGGGAGTCAGTAGGTGGTTAAAGAAGGAGAAACAGCAGCCTAGGGAAGTCCTTAGTATGCTTGAGGACAAGCAAAGCCTTAAGTTTGGGGGTGTGTTAAGTCTCTGAAAGTGACTTATTTAGGACCCATTTAGCTTAAGAAGATGTGCACTTTTAGGTGTTTTTGATAGCATTTAGCCTAGACCTATGCTTAAATATGAAAATGAGAAGAAGGTAGCTAAATTAGGACTTATGCACAATAGGAAAGAAAAGGGTTCAAAACCGAAGGAAAAGAATGAAAAAACTGCATTGCGAAAACATTGCTGAGGCCGCAATTATTCAAGTGAAAACCGTAAGTTGACTGATCCTTTTCTGTTAATTTCCGTAATTTCAGGGATTCATTCTTTCTCCTCCATCCATTCTGATATATGACGTTGAAGATTGATGGTTCTCCTTGGCCCAAACGCACCTGCAAACTACTATAAAAGGGGGGCAAAGTCGGAGGTTCAGTCATCATCCGAAAGCGTAGAAGCCTTCTCACAGTCCACTTTTTCTCCCTGTTTTCCTTTGCCGTCTGTTGGAGTGAGAGTCTCAGCTGTTGGAATCGATAATCTGATAGGAAGGAGAGAAGATTCTTCTTCTCTCTCGATTGGATTCATCCAAGCAAGGCTGACCTTTCATCCCCTTCATTCGAGGCGACTGCAACGAAGCTTTCAAGCGCCATTTTACTGTTTTCTGTCGTTCTTCTTCTAATTTCCAGTTTTGATCATTGTTGTTCCTAGTTTAGTGTTTTAGTTACTGCATTTCGTTGTTGTCTGTCTTTGAATTACTGCCTTTAAGTTTCTCTTTGTTCGTTCAACATTCAAAGTAATCAGAGTGCAAGTTTCATTTCACGGTTTCCTTCTTCTGCTGCTACGGTTTTGTCTTGCTGTTTTAAGTTTATTTCCCTTCTAAGCATGTCTGTTTCATCTTACATTTCTGTTCTCTATATATCCATGAGTAGCTAAGTCACTTAGGGGCATGCTAATGACAGAACTATAGGCTAAAAAACGTGAACCAAGCATGTAGGATCGCCTTCGAAACATTGATTGTATGTAAGCTTCATCCCACGGGCAATTTCGATTGGCCATCCATTTTGTCCAAAGAACTCCTAACCTCTGGAAGGAGTAAAAGTTCAGAGTCATATAATCATGCTAGCCTTTCATGGTAATCAGGAAACGGCCTAGGAATAGGCGTTTCCCTAGTACAAACTAAACACTTCTGTTTTAACAAGATGATTAAGACCTTACTTTGAAGTCGAGTAAACTTAGGAATCTAAAGCATGGAATCGGACGATACATGAGATAGAGTGAGTTTGATGCATAGAGAGTAGATCCAGTGCTTGAGAATCGTATAATAATGCCTATAGGATAGTCATTAGTAGCCCTTAACTCACCCAATTACACACTTTCGCTGCTGTTTAATTGCGGAAACATTGCGGTCCCCGCAATTCTGCTAAATTTTCATTCTGTTTAGCTATTTTCTTCTTCGTTTATCAATTCCATCTCTTGTTCTTTGAGTCTAATTTCAACTTGCATTTGTTTATGTTATATTCCTTTACACATTCAGCAAAAATCAGATAATTAAAAACCAATTTTACCCCATCAAATCCACCCCATCTTTCTTAACAAATACACTTCGCGAATAGCTAAACATAAGTCTCTGTGGAAAAAACGAATGAAATATACTTACTACTTGCTGTGAGACCATGTATGCTTGCATGTTCTGAGTGCTCTCTCTACTTTCTTGCTTATTTATCTTTACACATTGAGCACGCAACACCTGCAGATGGGGGAAATGGTCCCATGAAGTCAATGCCCCACACATCAAAGAGCTCCAACTCTAAGATGTAAGTGAGAGGCATCTCATCCTTCCGACTAAGGTTACCTGTTCTTTGACATTCATTGCAGCTGTGTGCATAGTCGTGGGCATCTTTGAAGATTGTGGGCCAATAGTAGCCACTCTGGAACACCTTTGCAGCTGTTCTTTGGCCACCAAAATGTCCACCATAGGGAGATGTATGGCAATGCTGCAGCACAGACTTTGCTTCAGCAGCTGACACACACTTCCTCAGCAAACCATCTGCACATGTCTTGTAGAGTGTAGGATCGTCCCAAATGAACTTCCTAGCTTCATGTAGAAACCTCTTCTTTTCTTGCCCCCCTTTGAAAGTTGGTAGTACCTGCGAGGCAAGGAAGTTAGCAATATCAGCAAACCAAGGTTCCTCATCGTTATCACGATGGACTAACACAAAGACATGCTCATCGATAAAGGCATCAGAAATTGCGGTTTCCGCAATTTTATCGCAATTATGCTGCAATCGAGAAAGATGATCCGCAACTACATTATCGCATCCTTTCTTATCTCTAATGTCTAGATCAAACTCTTGCAACAACAATACCCATCTAATTAACCTAGGCTTAGCATCAGCCTTCCTCATAAGGTATTTTAGTGCAGAATGATCAGTGTACACAATGGTCCTAGTGCCTACAATGTAATTCCTAAACTTCTCGCAAGCAAACACTACAGCTAGCATCACCTTTTCTGTGGTTGTGTAATTACATTGTGCCTCATTTAGTGTCTTACTTGCATAGTATACCGGATGTGTAAATTTGTCAATCTTTTGTCCTAGCATAACCCCTACTGCATAGTCACTCGCATCACACAACATCTCAAATGGGAGGTCCCAATTTGGTCCTACTATAATAGGTGCTTTGACTAAGGCTTCCTTAAGGGTTGTCCAGGCTAAGAAACATTCTTTTGAGAAGATAAATGGCTTATTTAGCTCTAGAAGTTCACACAAAGGTTTAGAGATTTTTGAAAAGTTCTTAATGAACCTTCTATAGAAACCTGCGTGTCCTAGGAAACTTCTAATAGCCTTTACATTCTGAGGTTCCACTAGCTTCTCTATTATTTCAATCTTGGCCCTATCGACCTCTACTCATGCTCTAGAAACTCTGTGACCTAGGACTATTCCTTCTTCCACCATAAAGTGGCATTTCTCCCAATTAAGGACTAGGTTGGTCTCCTCACACCTAGCTAGGACTTGTCCTAAATTCTCTAAACAATTTGTGAAAGAATCACCAAAGACTGAGAAGTCATCCATAAATATTTCTATCATGGATTCATCTAAGTCAGAGAAAATGGCCAACATGCACCTTTGGAAAGTTGCTGGTGCATTGCATAAGCCAAAAGGCATTCTGCGAAAAGCAAATGTTCCAAAGGGACATGTGAAGGTTGTTTTCTCCTGGTCCACAGGGTCTATGGTGATTTGGTTATATCCAGAATAACCATCTAGGAAGCAGTAGTAGGCTCGGCCAGCTATTCTATCTAACATCTGATCTATAAATGGTAAAGGGAAATGATCTTTTTTTGTTTCTTTATTTAATTTTCTATAGTCCATACAGACTCTCCATCCTGTAATAGTTCTAGTTGGAATTAGTTCATTACTCTCATTCACTACTACAGTCATCCCCCCCTTCTTAGGCACACATTGAATTGGACTCACCCACTGACTATTGGCTATAGGGAAGATTACACCTGCATCTAACCATTTGATTATCTCTTTTTTTACTACCTCCTTCATGGAGGGGTTCAACCTACGTTGGTGATCTACTCGGGGTGTATGTTCTTCTTCCAATAATATCTTATGCATGCAGTAAGAAGGACTAATACCTCTAATGTCAGCAATCGTCCATGCAATAGCCTTTTTATGTTGCTTAAGCAGCAATATTAACTCAATTTCATGCTTCTCACTTAATTTGGACGAAATGATAACAGACAAAGTATCATGCTCTCCTAGATATGCATACTTAAGATGTTCAGGCAGTGGTTTCAATTCTAAGAGAGGTGGATGCTCAATGGATGGTTTCAATGGATTCATGGACCTTTCAGTCAAGTCATTAGTCATACAAACATGCTGAGGTTTATCCACATGTATATCCATGATTTCAGAAATATTTAAGTCAGTTGTATTTATTTGTACATAATCATTGGCATGCTTAATCAACAATTCATGCTCAAGCTGTTCTTCCATTAGTGAATCTACTATATCTACACTTGCACAGGATTCAGAGTCAGAAGGATACCTTAGAGCTTTAAAGACACTAAACTTAACCTCCTCATCATGAACCCTCATGGTGAGCTCACCTTTCTGGACATCGATCAAGGCCCTACCTGTGGCTAGAAATGGTCTGCCTAATAGGATGGGGACCTCCTTGTCTGCTTCATAATCCAGAATGATGAAGTCTGCAAGAAAAATGAACTTGTCAACCTTGACAAGAATATCCTCTATCTTACCTTCAGGGTAGGCTATGGATCTGTCTGCCAGCTGCAAGGTGACAGTGGTAGGACGTGCTTCTCCTATTCCAAGCTGACGGAATAGTGATAGAGGCATGAGATTTATGCTGGCTACCAGGTCACAAAGAGCTCTGCCCACGTGCTTGCCTCTCAAATCTACTGGTAAGGTGAAGGAACCAGGGTCCTTCTCCTTCTTTGGTAGCTTGTTCTGGAGTATAGCACTGCATTCCTCAGTGAGATTCACTGTTTCGAATTCACCAATAATTTTCTTGTTAGTAATTATATCCTTCAAAAACTTAACATAAGAAGGCATAGATTGCAAAACTTCTACAAACGGAATATTAACATGCACTTGCTTTAAAATCTCTAAAAATTTATTAAAGTGCACTTCCTGTTCTTGTTTTTTCTTTAGCCTTCTAGGGAATGGAGGTGGTGGCACATATGTAGGCACTTCAGGTCGCCTCAGGACAGGTGGAGGCCTTGGAATTTCTTCTGGTTCCTCTATGATAGGTTCCAACCTCACCCTTGATGTGCTCGTTGGTGGTTGACCTTGATTTGGCAGAGAATCCAGTGGAGCACTAGACTCTTCATTCTTCACTCTCCTTGGGGTTTCTCTAGTGTTGCTCACCAATGGTCTTCCACTGCGAAGTTCAATTGCTTGAACTTGCTCTTTTCCATCCCTTCTTGGCACCTCAGTGTCAGCAGGCAGTCTACCTTGGGGCCTACTCTTCAATTCATTGGCTAATTGCCCTATTTGGTTCTCTAGGCTCCTAAGGGTAGCTTGCTGACTTTGTAGAGTGGCATCATTCTTCGCAATGTATTCCTTCCGTAGATTTTCTACTGATGACCCTATTGGTTGGTTATATGGTTTTTGGTACATGGATTGGTTATTTTGTGGAGTGAAACCAGGTGTTCCACTCGCCCTTGGTTGGTTTTGACTTTGGTTAGTATTCTGTTGCCCACCCCAAGAAAGATTTGGGTGGTTCCTCCAACCAGGATTGTAAGTGTTAGAGTAGGGGTTGTTCCTAGGCTGCTGTTGACTTCCAACATAGCAGACTGAGGCTGGATTCCCAGGGCAGTATTCATACAGGTGCCCTTCCCCACAGAATCCACAGATCAGTGTCTCACCTTGACTTGTTTGTGCGCCCATTGAGATGGCTGCTGCGGTGTTGACACTGGATTGGAGATTGGTTTGAGCCATTTGTTTGACTAGGTTGGTCAGGGCGTTTATTTGGCTACTCATGGCACTGAGTGCATCCTTGTCTTGAGCTCTACTTGGCTCTACTGGATCATCTGACCACCTACAGTGAGAGGCTGAGATCTTCTCCAGGATCTCATAGGCTTCATTATAGCTTTTAGAAAGCATGGAACCACCAGCTGACGAATTCAGCACTTGCCTTGTGCTGGGGTTACATCCTTTAAAAAAGACTTCTATTTGGATACACCATGGGATGCCATGGTGTGGACATTTAAGCAGAAGGTCCTTGAACCTTGTCCAAGCTTCGTGAAGGGACTCGTTTTCAGCTTGTTTGAACTTAATTATGTCATCACGGAAGTTGGAATTCCTATCAGGTGGAAAGTATTTGACTAGGAATTTCTCAGCCAGATCTGTCCAATTGACAACTGATCCGGAGGGTAATGAATTTAACCACGTTTTGGCTTTATCCCTTAATGAGTAAGGGAAGAGGTAAAGCCTCAAAGCTTCTTGGGAAACTCCAGGGATAAGGAAGGTATCACTAACTCCTAGGAAATTTCTTAGATGGTTGTGGGGGTCCTCATTTTCCACTCCAAAGAATTGTCCCACAGTGGACAACATTTGGAACATTACTGGCTTTAACTCGAATGAGTTGGCAGTAATTTTAGGGCGTATGATGCTGGGGTTTAGCTCCCCAGGCATGGGAACTAAGTAGGAGAGAATGGCACTATCCTTGTCATTCGCTATTTCGTTGGGGTTGCGAATGGTAGGTGCTGGATTTGGGACTGTTCTATCCATTTCTATTTGATGGGATTGCGATGACTCCGCAGAGTCAGCAATGTTTTGAGGTATAAGGGGTTGTTTGAAGAGACGTTTCTTAGCTTTGTTTCTGGCCCTAAGTAATCTTTCAGGCTCAGGATTGAACTCTAGATCGCTACTTGAATGCTCATTCATAAACTAACCCAATGGTACCTGTGAAAGAAATGAAAATAGATTAGTTCCAATAGATATTAAACTTTGTGTTTCTAACTTAACAAACTTCGTTTTCACTAAACAAAATCCCCGGCAGCGGCGCCAAAAACTTGTTGCGTGCTCAATGTTTAAATTAAAGATGCAATGGTAGAGCACTCAGAACATGCAAGCATACATGATCTTGTAGCAAGTAATAAGTATTTTTTCATTCGATTTCCCACAGAGATTTATTCTTAGTTACTAGCGACGTGAGTTGTTAAGTGAGAATGGGTGGATTAAATGGGGTAGATTTGGTTTTAAAGTGCCTAATTATTAAGGAATGTGTAAATGATAAAAGCATAAACAAGTGTAAGTAAATAATTAAACTCGGATGTAGAGAAAAGAGAACAACAAACTAAGAGAGAAATGGCTAAGGCAAAAGTTTGAACTAAGGGAATTGCGGAAACAGCAATTTTCTAGCAATGTTACTAACAACGAATTAAGTGTAAAGTGTGGAAACAAGGGCTACTAACGACTCCTCTATAGGCTTTTTCATACGATTCTTAAGCAGTAGATCAACTCATCATGCATCAAACTAACTCATTCTCATGTATCTTTCGATTTCATGCATTAGATCCTTTAGTTTACTCATGTCCAAGTAAGGCCTTAAGCATCTATTTATAAAAGCAAGTTATTGATTTGTACTAGGAACACGCCTATTCCTAGGTCGTTTTTTGGCTACCATGAAAGGCTAGCATAAATGTACGACTCTGAACTCTTACTCCTTCCAGAGGTTAGGAGTTCTTTGGACAAAATGGATGGCCAATCGAAATTGCCCGTGGGATGAAGTTTACATACATTTAATGCATTTGGAGCTAACCTACACGCTTGATTCACTTATTTCTACCTATAGTCTTGTCATTAGCATGCCCTTATGTGATTTAGTTACTCATGGATAAAGATGGAATGGGAAGAATAGACGAAGACGACATGCTTACCAAAATATAAAGGGTAAAACAGAAGAAGGAAACAGTAAGCAGAAGAGGTGAAGAACTTGCGAAGTGATGAAATAATGCTTTGATTAACCAACGTTTGAACTAAACAAATGATAACTCTGAACAACTAAAACTTAAACAGACAGCAACGAAATGAAGTAGAGTAGCAAACGAAAGGGAAATGCAACAGACAGAAGCAACAAAGGAAATGAAAACAGCAGAAAGCAGTAAAGAATGCGTGTGAACTCCTCGCTGCAACGCCTTGGATGACAACCGAAGGTAAGCTTGATCGTGGATGAATCCAATCAGAAGAGATGGAAGATCCTCTCTTCTTCCTCTTAGATTATCGATTCCACCAGCTAAAACCTCCACGCCAACACCCGTGAGAGAAAACAATGAGAAACTGCGTTGAAGGAGAGATCTACGCCTTTCGAGTGTGTCTTCAACCTTCCCCTTTGACCTCCTTTTATAGTGTTATGCAGGTACGATTGGGCCAAGGAGAACCATCCATTCTGAACGTCGTTCTTCTACGTGGCAGCAGGAGAAAGAATGGGCGGCTGAAAATTCGCAACAAAATAGAAATCGGTTAGACAACTTAACAGAATTCACTTAAAACATTGCTGAAACCGCAATGTTTTCGCAATACTTCAGCAATGTGCAATTTTCACTCTATTAACTTTGTTTTTGGTTCTTTTCCTTTCCTTTTACATATAAGTCCTAATTTAGCTTCATTCTACTAATTCTCATATATAAGCACGAGTTTAAGCTAAATCCCACCAAAAACACCTAAGAGTGTACATCTTTATATAGCAAATAAGTCCTAAAATAGTCACTTTTGGAGACGTAACAGTGTCCCAAGAAGCCTTAAGACTTTACCTCTTTCCCTATTCATTACGAGATAAGGCCAAAACGTAGTTAAATTCTTTTCCCTCTGGATCAATTGTCAATTGGACAGATCTAGCTGAAAAGTTCCTAGTAAAATACTTCCCACCTGATAGGAACTCCAACTTCCGTGATGATATTATTAAATTCAAGCAAGCCGAAAACGAATCATTACACGAAGTTTGGACAAGATTCAAAGACCTCTTACTCAAATGTCCACACCATGGCATTCCATGGTGTATCCAAATAGAAGTGTTCTTTAAAGGATGCAACCCCAGCACAAGGCAAGTGTTGAATTCCTCAGCTGAAGGTTCCATGCTTTCAAAGAGCTACAATGAAGCCTATGAGATTTTGGAGAAAATCTCAACTTCCCATTGTAGATGGTCAGACGATCCTGTGGAGCCAAGGAAGGCTCAAGACAAGGATGCACTTAGTGCAATGAGTAGCCAAATCAATGCCCTAACCAATCTAGTAAAACAAATGGCTCAAACCAATCTCCAACAAAGTGTCAACACCGCAGCAGCCGTTTCAACGAGCACAACAACTAATCAAGGTGAGGCACTAACCTGTGGATTATGTGGGGAAGTGCACATGTATGATTTTTGCCCTGGGAATCCATCCTCGGTATGTTATGTTGGTAGTCAACAGCAACCAAGGAACAACCCCTATTCTAACACCTATAATCCTGGTTGGAGAAACCACCCAAATCTCTCGTGAGGTGGACAACAAAATACTAACCAAGCACAAAATCAACCAAGACCGAGTGGAACACCTGGTTTCACTCAACAAACTAACCAACCCATGTACCAAAAGCAATATAACCAACCAATAGGACCATCAGTAGAGAATTTGCTTAAGGAATACATTGCAAAAAATGATGCAACCCTGCAAAGTCAGCAAGCCACCCTGAGGAGCTTAGAAAACCAAATAGGGCAGTTAGCAAACGAACTGAAAAATAGGCCCCAAAGTAGATTGCCTGCAGACACTGAAATATCAAGAAGGGATGGAAAAGAACAAGTTCAAGCCATTGAACTTCGTAGTTGTAGACCGTTGATGATCAACAACAGAGAAGCCCCAAAGCGAGTAGAGAATGAAGAGTCTAGTGCTCCACTGGATTCTCTGCCCAACCGTGATCAATCACCACCAAGCACAGCAAGGGTGAGGCTGAAACCTATCATTGAGGAACCAGAAGAAATCCCAAGGCCTCCACCTGTCATTAGGCGACCTGAATTGCCTACATATGTGCCACCACCTTCATTCCCTAGAAGGCTGAAGAAGAAACAAGAACAGGAAGTGCACTTTCATAAGTTTTTAGAAATTTTGAAACAAGTGCATGTTAATATTCCATTTGTGGAAGTTTTGCAATCTATGCCTTCTTATGTTAAATTCTTGAAAGATATAATTACTAACAAAAAAATCATTGGGGAATTTGAAACAGTGAATCTCACTGAGGAGTGCAGTGCTATACTCCAAAACAAACTGCCAAAGAAGGAGAAGGATCCTGGTTCCTTCACCTTACCAGTCGAATTAGGAGGCAAACACGTGGGTAGAGCTCTGTGTGATCTGGGAGCCAGCATCAATCTCATGCCCTTGTCACTATTCCGTCAACTTGGGATAGGGGAAGCACGACCTACTACTGTCACCTTGCAGCTTGCAGACAGATCCATAGCATACCCTGAGGGTAAAATTGAGGATATACTTGTCAAGGTTGACAAATTCATCTGTCTTGCAGACTTTATAATTATGGATTATGAGGCAGACAATGAGGTACCAATCTTATTGGGCAGACCATTCTTAGCCACAGGTAGGGCTCTAATCGATGTCCAGAAAGGTGAGCTCACCATGAAAGTTCATGATGAGGAGGTTAAATTCAGTGTATTTAAAGCTCTAAGGTACCCCTCGGATCTTGAATCCTGTGCAAATGTAGATGTAGTAGATTCCCTTATGGAAGAAGAACTTGAGCATGAACTGTTAATTAAGCATGCTACTAATTATGCACAAGTAGATATAGATGATTTAAATATCTCTGAATTGATGGATGTATCTGTGGACAACTCTCAGCATGTATGTATGACTAATAAATTGTCTGAGAGAACCACAAATCCTTTGAAACCATCAATTGAACACCCACCTTTATTAGAATTAAAACCATTGCCTGGTCATCTTAAGTATGCATATCTAGGAGAGCAAGATACTTTACCTGTTATTATTTCGTCCAAATTGAGTAAACAACATGAAATTGCGTTAATATTGCTGCTTAAGCAACATAAAAAAGCTATTGCCTGGACGATTGCTGATATAAGAGGTATTAGTCCTTCCTATTGCATGCATAAAATATTGTTGGAAGAGGAACATACACCTAGGGTAGATCACCAACGTAGGTTGAACCCCTCCATGAAGGAGGTAGTTAAAAAAGAAATTATCAAATGGTTAGATGCAGGTGCAATTTTCCCCATAGCCAATAGTCAATGGGTGAGTCTGATTCAATGTGTGCCTAAGAAAGGTGGAATGACTGTAATAGTTAATGAAAACAACGAACTAATACCAACTAGAACTGTTACAGGATGAAAAGTCTGTATGGACTACAGAAAACTTAACAAAGAAACCAAAAAAGATCACTTCCCTTTACCGTTTATAGATCAAATGTTAGATAGAATAGCTGGCCGAGCCTATTACTGCTTTTTAGATGGTTATTCAGGATATAACCAAATTACCATAGACCCTGAGGACCAGGAGAAAACGACCTTTACATGTCCCTTTGGAACATTTGCTTTTCGCAGAATGCCATTTGGCTTATGCAATGCACCAGCAACATTCCAAAGATGCATGTTGGCTATTTTCTCTGACTTAGATGAGTCCATGATAGAAATATTTATGGATGACTTCTCAGTCTTTGTTGATTCTTTTAACAACTGCTTAGAAAACTTAGGACAAGTCCTAACTAGGTGTGAAGAGACCAACCTAGTCTTAAATTGGGAAAAATGCCACTTTATGGTGGAAGAAGGAATAGTCCTAGGACATAGAGTATCTAGAGCAGGAGTAGAGGTCGATAGGGCCAAAATAGAAATAATAGAGAAGCTGGTGGAACCTCAAAACGTCAAAGCTATTAGGAGTTTCCTAGGTCATGCAAGTTTTTATAGGAGATTCATAAAAAATTTCTCAAAAATCTCTAAACCTTTGTGTGAGCTTCTAGAGCTTAATAAACCGTTTGTCTTCTCAAAAGAATGTTTCCTAGCATGGACAAAACTTAAAGAAGCCTTAATCAAATCACCAATTATAGTAGGCCCAAATTGAGATTTACCTTTTGAACTAATGTGTGATGCTAGTGACTATGCGATTGGGGCTATGCTAGGGCAGAAAATAGATAAACTAACACATCCTGTATATTATGCAAATAAGACTTTAAATGAAGCACAATGTAATTACACTACCACAGAGAATGAAATGTTGGTTGTAGTGTTTGCGTGTGAAAAGTTTAGGCCTTATATTGTAGGTACTAAAACAATTGTGTACACTGACCACTCTGCAATAAAATATTTATTGAGGAAGGCTGATGCTAAGCCACAGTTAATTAGATGGGTGTTATTATTGCAAGAGTTTGACTTAGACATTAGAGATAAAAAAGGATGCGAAAATGTAGTAGCTGACCATTTATCTAGATTGCGGAGTAATTGCGAAATAATTGCCGAGCCCGCAATTTCTGATGCCTTTGTTGATGAACATGTCTTTGTGTTAGCGCATTGTGATAACAATGAGGAATCGTGGTTTGCAGATATTGCTAACTTCCTTGCCTCGCAGGTATTACCAACTTTCAGAGGGGGGCAAGAAAAGAAGAGGTTCCTACATGAAGCTAGGAAGTACATCTGGGACGATCCTACACTTTACAAGAATTGTGCAGATGGTTTGCTGAGGAAGTGTGTATCAGCTGCTGAGGCAAAGTCAGTGCTACAGCACTGTCATACATCTCCTTACGGTGGACATTTTGGTGGTCAAAGGACAGCTGCAAAAGTGTTCCAAAGTGGCTACTACTGGCCCACGATCTTCAAGGATGCCCACGACCATGCACACAGCTGCAATGAGTGTCAACGGACAGGTAACCTCAGTAGGAAGGATGAGATGCCTCTCACATATATCTTAGAGTTGGAACTCTTCGATGTATGGGGCATTGACTTCATGAGACCATTCCCTCCATCTGCAGGTAATCTTTATATACTAGTAGCTGTAGATTACGTTTCTAAATGGGTAGAAGCTGTTGCATGTCCCTCAAATGATGCCAAGACAATCATTAAATTTATGAATAGATATTTTTACAAGATTTGGTACACCACGTGCAATAATAAGTGATGAAGGAACCCACTTTATAAATAAATCTATGGAAAAGGTACTAGCTAAGTATAATGTTAGACATAGAGTAGCAACTCCTTATCACCCACACTCAAATGGACAAGCTGAAATATCCAATAGGGAGATCAAGAGCATACTTGAAAAATTTGTTAAACCTAATAGAAATGACTGGTCTTTTAAGTTAGACGATGCACTTTGGGCGTATAGGACTGCATATAAAACACCCTTAGGTATGTCTCCTTATAGGCTAGTGTATGGAAAAACATGTCATCTTCCCTTCGAATTAGAAATCAAAGCCTTTTGGGCCTTAAAGAAGTTGAATTATTGCGTAACCGATGCGGGAACATTGCGGTCTCTACAATTACATGAGTTAGATGAACTAAGACATATGTCCTACGAAAATGCTAAAATGTATAAAGAAAAAACTAAGATTTGGCATGATAGTAGACTTAGGGTCAAGGACTTTAAGAAGGGGAAGCATGTTTTATTATTCAACTCGCGATTAAGGTTATTTCCAGGCAAACTTAAGTCTAAGTGGTCAGGTCCTTTTGTGATTACTAACGTCTTTGTTCATGGTGCTATTGAAATTCGAAACCTACATCAAGGGCAGCCGTTCATGGTAAATGGTGCGAGGTTGAAGCACTATTACGAGGAAGGAGATGTGAAGACACTCTCGGCCTTCCTTCTATCTGAAGCCTAAGAGGCGAATCGAGAGAGGATGAGTGATCACTGTGCTCATCCATCAGAGGGCTATGCCTTAGATTTTTCTTTAGTATTTTTAGATTGCGTATCGTATGTTTATTTCTTGTTTTAATTAAGTGTTTTTATTTTGATTAGGAGTATAATAATGGGAGATTTTAAACGACAATGAGGGAGGTGAATCAAGAGAAGAAGATGAAAGAAAAGATCTGGAGAAATCAGAGATTTGGTTGCTAAAATCTTGCAACACAAATCAAGAAAATCCTAACGGTTATGCTGAATAATTACTGAAGAATTGCGGAGTCCGCAACAAAAAGAGCCGCTAGGAGAGACACTTGAGTATAAATAGCCGTCGTTGGGGATCTCTGTCCTCTACGATTTCTCAAACCGTTGGAACTCCACAACTCAGACTTCTCCTTCCTCTGCAACTCCCACACTCAGATCTTCAAAGAAGCAGCAATGATAACCACAAGAGCAGACCGATCCACGCCCAAGAAAGCGTCCCCTGACGCAGAAGAGACTGTGAGGGAGGCGTTGCTTTCTTTGGCAGACGCCGATGCTACGCAACCTTTGAGACCCCCAAAGCTGCCGTTTAGAAGAAAGAAATGGAAGGTGGCGACGAAGGTAGCTGCTGACCCCTCTGATCCGGTCGGAACCCCTAAAAAGAGGAAATAGAAGATCGCAGTGTCTGATTCACCGATCAGGGAGAAGAAGACCCCGAGCGAGGAAAGCCTCGATAGTGGCCGCCCATCATTTGAGACGGCCATGCAGAGCCCCGAATCTTCTCAGCACGCGCCGGAGCCTGAAGTTCCATCTAAAGAGCACCAAGATGCGGTGTCAATCGACGATCCGACTGAGGAAGACAAGGTGTTTTCCCCCCTTAAGGGATGTCAATCTTGACAACCCTGTGGAGGGGGAAAGCAGGGACTCAATGAAGGAAACACTGAGAGAATGTCTCCAGCACCTGGCCACCAAGGCACGACTTAAGAAGAAGGCCCCAGTGATTGTAAAGGGCAAGCGGCCAAAGGCCTCCAAACGGGCCAAAAGGAAGAAGGTTGAAGCTGAACCTTCTTTGAAGAAGATGAAAACCGAGGCCTTTGAGTCGGCTAAAGAAAGGGCCAAGGGGAAGAAGAAAATGTATCAAGAAGAGGAGCCTCGAGCTGCGAGGTATGTCTCTAAGGAAGCAGAGGCTAAGGGCCTCGAACTGATGAAGAAAGAACTCGTCCACGAGCGAGGATTTCTTGATGCCCTTGCGAACCTGCCGCAATTCTTGCGCGCAGGGATCATTAACCATGACTGGGAGGAGTTGTGCAGGCCTCCAATTCCAGCCTATCCTGACATGGTGTACGACTTCTACGCCAACCTCACACATCCTGAAGCGTGTCTGTCAACGGTGAGGGGGATAGAGGTCGACTTCTCTGCCAACGCCATCAACGAAGCTTATGCTCTCAAGGGGCATAAACACTCTGAATATGCAAAGATAGTCGAATCACCATCCGAGGCAGTCCTAGAGGAGGCCCTGAACACAATAGGCAAACCTGAGGCAGCCTGGGCGGTCTCAAGGAATGGGAAGCACACATTGATGAGTGCGACCCTTAGAGACAAAGCGACCGTCTGGTTCTCCCTTGTACGCAGACGCATCTCTCTAGTGACACATGAAACAGCCATCAACCAGGGGCGATCGTTGCTGCTCTATGCCATAATGCGGGGACTCACCATTGATGTGGGTGAAGTCATTGCCGCCTCTATCACTGAATGCTCAAGAAAAGGTAAGGGCCAACTCTTTTTCCCAAATACTATTACTAAGCTTTGTTTGCGTGCATGAGTGCCTATTGCGAGGGATGAGAGGCAATTGGCTTATACTGGCCATCTGAAGCTGCCCACGATCTTGAGGATGCAGAGAAGGGGCAATATGAAGTTCGAGATGGATGGTCTGGCTGCTGCACAATCACTGTCTGTGGCTTGCCTGATGGACTTGCAACACAAGATAGCCCAATGGGCTGAATACTCGCAAGCAAGAGACCATGAGTTGGCTGAACACCTGGGATGCACACTCCCCACCTTCCCTGCTGGTCTGTTGAAGCCGTGGGTGCCTCCACGAGAAAGGAGAGAAGAAGATGAAGATGTTTGAATGCCAGGCTGACGGCATTCGAGGGAGTATTTCTGATCCCTCTAAAAAATAAACCTGATTTTCTGTGAATTGTTACCCCCCCCCCCCTTAATCAATGATGTGATCTGTTTTTGATTTGTTAATTTATTTGTTTAGAGTAGTTTGGTTTTGTTTGTTTGTCATCTGAGTAGGTAGATTAGGTAGTTGTGCTGTTTTAAAGTTATTTATGTTTGAATATCGCATGCTAGGAGCCTTGATCACAGCTGAATTTGCTCTGGTGGAAAATTGCGAATTCCTTGCGGTGTCCGCAATATTTTTGTTAGTTTTCGCATGCTGTGAGATGACTTTTTGATGGACTGTCTATGTTTAGATCTCGATATTTTGCTGCTTTACTGACTTCACTAGATAATCTGTCTGTTGAGCATGCTGGATGAGTGTAAAAGTATACCCTTGTTCGTTTAATTTAGCTTCATTTCTTGCTAAGCATGCACCTTTGTAAGCCCTTACCATGTTGTTTTTACAAAAATTCTGCCTCTGAGTTATCTGTTCTGCGAAGGTCGTTTTATACCTAGGAGTTTTAAGTTCTACTAGTTTTTCCTTAGACTAGATGCTTCTAGGACAAGTTTGGGGGTGTGCCACCTCAGACTCTCATTGGGGACAATGAGAAGATAAGTTTGGGGGAGGCAGCCTCTAGGCCTAGGAACATTCCTCTCTCCCTCTTGAAAAACATAAGCATTATTCTTCTTTGAAAAAATAATAAAAAAGAAAAAAAAAACAGAAAAATAAAGGGTAGAGTCTCTCTAAAGGATGCTGAGTAATCAAGGCCATTTGTGTAACCCACAAGTGGCACTGCATCAAAAGGCAAACCAAAAGATGACTCTACCGAAAGGAAAGAAAAAGAAAAATAAAGTCAAGGAAGAAGAATGTATGCCAGCAAGCTATGGCCTAGGTGCTTAGATGTCCTGTATAAATGAACTATGATCCTTAGTTTGCTAAGCACAGGGCTGTAGCTTGAAGGTTGGTCAAGGGAGATGAGTGTTGATCCAACACAGTGATGCCAAAGCTTAGTTGTTCTATGGACTGTACTCTGATTCTTGTGTGTGCTAAGCTTGGTATGACTGTAAGGATTCCTAGGTAGCTCAATAAAAAAAATACCTTAGAAGCATGTACTGAGTCTGGGTTAAAACTAGGCAGAATTTGAAAACTTAGGGATAACTGCACAATGAACCTAATGACATAGGCAGATAAACCAGTTGTTAGGAAATTTATAAAAGACAAAAGGTTTTAAAAGGCAAGAGAAACCAGAATAAGCGGAATGTGAAGTTAGTTTAAATTTAGAAGAGCGTCACAGGACAGCCATGCCTTGGATAGTAAGCTTAGGGAAGTCAGCAAGTAGTCAGATAGAGTTTAAAAGACAAGAATTAGTAGCCCAAGTAAGCCCTTATATTGCTCGAGTACGAGCAATAACTTAAGTTTGGGGGTGTGTTACCTCTCCAAAAGTACATAATTTAGGGACTTATTTACCATGGAATCATGTAATCTCTTAAGCATTTTTGTTAGAATTTAGTTTAATACGTGCTTAAATATGAGAATTCAAGGAATGAAGCTAAAATAGGACTTATTTGTAAAAGAAACGAAAAAGAATAGAAATTGATGCTAAAAGAGTTAAAATGTACATTGCAGGAGAATTGCTGAAACATTACTGTCTCCGCAATGGATATTGCGGTCACAACGAGGAATTCACAATGTTTAAGCTGCTGCTGCTAAGTTTTTCCAACCGTCCGCCGTCACAGTTGCGATCTTTCAGCCGCCTAAGTTCTCCCCTGCTGCCACGTGGAGGATTGCTGTTCAGAATGGATGGTTCTCCATGACTGAAGGTACCTGCAAAAAGCTATAAAAGGAGGTGAAGGGTGAAGGAGAAACACGGCTCGAAAGCGTAGAGTTCCCCGCCTCAACGCATTCTACAGATCCAATTCCTTATCCCGTTTGTTGGAGTGAAGAAATCAACACTTGACGCCGATAATTCGAGAGGAAGAAGAGAAGATCCTTCTTCTCTTCTGATTGAATTCATCCCCAAGAATCGCTAATCTTCCCCTTCATCCGAGGCGCTTGCGACGAGGAGATCCGCGCACACTTTAATCAGCTTTCTTACTGCTTTCTGTCCTTTGTTTCCAAGTGTTGCCTTGTTTCAATTCGTCTTCATTTGTTCAGTTCTTTACTGTTTTACATACTTTCGCACATTGAGCTTTGAATCTTACTTTATAGAGAAATCGTTTAAGTCTTTGCAAGTTTTCATTTCGCATCTGTTTTTCCCTTGTTTCATTTAAGTACTTTAAAGCATGCTTAATCAATCTAGTCTTTCCAATCCCCCATCAACCATGAGTAACTAATCACACAAGGATCTGCTAAGGATGAATCTATAGGTTAGAAATACGAGAGTTCAACATGTAGGATAGCTTCAAATGCATTGAATGTATGTGTACTTCATCCCACGGGAAATTTCGATCGGCCATCCATTTTGTCTAAAGAACTCCTAACCTCCGGAAGGAGTAAGAGTTCAGAGTCGTCCATTCATGCTAGCCTTTCATGGTAGCCAGAAAACGACCTAGGAATAGGCGTTTTCCTAGCACAAATCATTGGCTTGCTTATATAAATAGATGTTTAAGTCTTACTTGGATATGAGTGAACTAAAGGATCTAATGCATGTAATCGAGAGATGCATGAGACTAAGCTAAATTGATGCATGATAAGTTAAGCTACTGCTGAGTGATCGTATGTAAAAGCCTATAGAGGAGTCTTTAGTTGACCTTGTTTCCTTATCTCACCTTCAAATCGTTGCTAGATTAATTGCTAGATAATTGCGGGAACCGCAATTCTATAATTCTGTTTTTGCCTTAGCCATTTTTCCAGTCTTTTACTTCTGCGATTTCATTGCTAGAACATTGCTGAGTCCGCAATTCCCTCTTCTATATATTGAAGTTAATCTCTTTACTTGCTTTCGTTTATGCTTGCATACTTCGTACTTTCTTTGTTAGTTTGACACATCAACCTCAAATCTACCCCATTTAAGTAACCCTCTCTAATTTAACACCTCACTTCATTAGTAACTAAACTCAATCTCTGTGGGAAAACGAATGAAAAAATACTTATCACTTGCTGCAGACCATGTATGCTTGCATGTTCTGAGTGCTCTCGCATTACATTTTATTTACACACTGAGCACGCAACAGACAACGATTGATGTAGCTGTAGGAGGATCTTTCATGAAGAAAACAGAGAATGACATTGTTGAATTGCTGGAGGAGATGTCAGTAAATCATTATGAATGTCCAAGTTGGAGAATGACTCAGAATCAGGCGATGAGAGTTAATGAGGTGGATGCTATCACCGCGTTGACTGCACAAGTTGCTTCGCTTACTAAGCAACTTCTATCAAGTCAATTGGCGGTAAATATTATTCGAATACCACCTATTTTTTGTGAATATTGCCATGGAAGCCATAAAAGTGGGGATTGTCAGGTGGGGAATCTGTTTATGCAAGGCCTGTTGGGATTTATGCCCTAAAGTCTCGTAGTTAATTAATAATTATTTTATTATTATTATTTGCAATTTATAATAATCATTATATATAAAAATTGAAGGTTATTAGTGTAATCTTGAATAGTATGTAGTTGACAAATGAGAGAATCATGTTCAAGGAATAACCTAAAGAGTCTATAGTATATGAATAAGATTGAGTGCCTTATCCTGGTAACACTATTGATACGACCCACTTTGTAATTGTTACAAATGATTTGATCCAAATCATTCATGTAAAGACATGTGAGTGAGGGTGTCCTATACAATGAGTTTGTATAAGACTAGACCATGAAATATATAATCTCTTTTTATAAATTCGTTATTTGAGAAGATTAATACTTCACAAGATGATCATATGTGACTCGATCTTAATCCTGAGTGAGTTATAAACTCCTGCATGTGAAGGCTCGTCCTTTGATTTGTATGGGTGAGAATGATATTTATAGTCGATTCAATAAGCCTACCATTTGGGGACTTGACCAAATAAGGAGCCGAGAACATAAGTTTCACAAGATGGAATTCACTCCTTCCCATATAGGAAAAGTAGATGAGTAGTTCCCTTAAAAGTGCTGATTTAGGGACTTGAACAATGAGACCCCACCCTCTCACTGGCCCGAGAAGGACTTGGTTTATGGTTGAATCATAAACATGTTGTTCATTAGAGAATCAAGGGTACGGACTTTTGACCCAACTATAATTACGAACAACTCGTGAAGGATCGGCTTGCATGTAATGATTATATTGATGGACACAACTTGTCCTACAATGCATAAGAGTGCAACTTTAGGCCTATAATGAAGTGACCTAGATTTAATTAATTAATTTTGTATCATTGAAGCTTATAAATCTGTAGGTCCATAAGATCCCCTTGCTAGCTCATAGTAATACTAAAATGATCCATTTAGTTGATTTTTTTTTTGAAATATTTAAATTAATATTTAATATATTTGATATATTAGATGTAGAAGACAAAAATATATTTATTGTATTTGATACATTAAATATTAGAGAAAATAGTTTATGTATTAGATACATTAATATTAAAAAACTATATATACATATGAAATTTGAATGAAATTCAAATTGGTTAAATGTATACTATAAAAGATTAATTTTATGATATTTGAATGAGATTGAAATAAATATAAAATACATATTTTAATATAAAAGATATTAAAATGTATTTTATCAAATAAAATTAATTCCTAAAAGCCTTATAAATAAAGCATTTATGTTTAGCCAAAAGGTTGGCAAAAACACACTACTCACCCTCTACAGAGAGAATTGTTCTCTCATTCTTTCAAGAAGGCTCCCACAAGCCTTGGTCCCGTGTTCGAGTCATAGCGAGGAAGATCTCATGGAGAAGGAATACATGCAGATTGTAGTTCTTCAAAGGTAATATTTGTTTAACCTTGTATTTAATTTAATTTTAAATAAAATCAAAGAACACTACTAGAAATATAAGAATAGATGATATGTGAATCAAAAAAATCCAATGGGGAGGAAAAAAAAGGTGTCATCTTCAGCTTGGGGCGCGTTTTTGGCGGGAAAAAATGGAGTTTTTCAGATTTCTGAAACTTAATGACAGTTTTATAATGTCATTAATGAATGACTATTTTAAAATGTCGTAAATTGTTTAGATTTATTTATCATTAATTTGTTTATAAAAGAATTATAATTAATTAACCACTTAAATTATTTAAAAAAAAAAAAATTGAAAAAGGAGGGAAATCTAAAATGTTATATATATATATAGGGCTGGACAAATAGCAATCAGCCTAAACTAATTGCAAATTTAGCAAACTTTAAAATCTTTTGAAAATATGGCAAAAAAATCTGTTTCTATCACTGATAGACTTTATCATATCACTGATAGACTTCTATCAGTGATAGACTATTATCACTGACAAAAATCTATAAAAAGCTGAGGTGATCAGCGATAGATTTCTATCAGCCATAAGATATCAGCGATAGAAATTGCTATATCCGCAATTTTTTTAAAAACATGCTATATTTTTAATTATGTTATTCTAAATTGACATCTGTTACAATTTCTCTATATATATAAAACATTGAAATCCCTAATTTCTCATTTGCAAAACCCATCCCTACCGCGCGCCTCTCTCAATCTCCATTTGGATTCGCCGCCGACGCCGCCTCCGTCTTCTCCGAGCTCCGCCGCCGACCGTCGCCTTCGTCTTGTACGAGTTTTGGGGCCGCCTAGCTCCGCCGTCGTCTGCTGCCAGGTCCGACGCCATCTCAGCCCTGCTCCGGCATCTCTCCTCCTTCTTCTCCGAGCTCCGACGCCGAGCGCCGCCTTCGTCTTGTACCGGGCTCGTTAGTGGGTTAAGTGTTTCGCTAATTTGGAATGGGGATTAAAAGAAATTGGGGTTAAGGTTGACTAAGTCAAATAGGTTTATTTGATTTGAAAAGTAATTAATAATAATAATAATAATATAATATTTTTATTACTATATAATATTATTATTAATATTATATTATATTATTATTTATTAAAAAAAAAAAAATATAAAGGTAAAGCTGGGGTTAAGGTTAAGTGAGCGAAGAAGACCCAAACGCACAACACGCCGCCCCTCCCCCCTCAACTCCCATCTCCCATCTCCCTCCCCCCAGCTCTCATCTCCCTCTCTGACCTCCGCTTGCCGTCGCCGTCGCTCTCTCTCTCTCCCCTTCGCCACCGCACCCCGCCGTCGTCGCTCGCTCTCTCTCCCCCCTTCGCTCCGCTCGTCGCACGCCGCAGCCGCTCTCTCCCTTTGCTCAGCCGCGCTGCGCCCTGTCACTCCTCCGTTTGCTGTCACACCGCTGCACGCCGCCGCCTTCAGTCAGTTCTCAACCGCACGCCGCCGTCTCCGATCTTCGCTCAGCCTGGTCGTGCCGGTAGCTGCAACGAACAAGTGAGTTCCTTCCGTTCTTCTTCTGTTCCGTTACCCACGAAGTTAGTTAACTCCAAACTTAGTTACCCGCTTGTTTTAGACTTTAGATTTGCAGATTCATGGGCGTTTGGCCACTGTCCAGCAAGGGATCGAGTCCTTAGTCTCGATTTGAGTAATTTTACTCTTTGGGCATCGTTAGGATCGAAAGCAAGGTTTTGGAGTAGTTAGTAGTTTGGGATTGAAGTTAAGCATTTACAAGTCGATTTGGAGGACTAAGGTTGCTCAAATTAGTTTCAGGTAAGTGACCTTACTGTTGGTACGCCTTCAGGCTCGGTTGGGAAATTTCTAATTGTTTGTTGAGATTTAATTGAATGTTACAGTTTGCTGAATAGTTGTCCGTTGAGATGTTGAATATATGTGGTTGATATGTTGATTCAATTTTATGTGGATGTTATGAATTTTTGTGTAGCTCTGAGAGCTTCTGTTATGTTGATGAAAATACGCTGATTATGTTGAATGTTAGAGGGGGTTGTTCTGCTCTCTCTTCCTCATTCGATAAGAAATTGTTCATTCTCATATTTCAATTACATCTTCTTTACTGTAATCCCTATTCGTTTTCTTCGATTTTGATTTATTCCATGCCAAATTTTCTCTTATTTACTTGGATTTTTCCTTCTAATTTTTAGCATGTTGAGGTTTTACTCAAATGATTTTATTTAACAGCAGATCACTCACAAGCACTACTACGAGAAAAACAGTGCTTCGAAGGTGAGATTTTTGAACTTAATGTGCATATCTTAAGTTTAATTTTCTTGGTTAAAATGGTTGTAAGTTTCTGTTTGCATCCCTATGCAATGGAGGGATCATTTTTTTTAATATTTTGGCTGACAACTTAGAGAGCATTCTCTCAATAAATTTATTTGTGTTTGTTAGTTAATTTAATGAACATAACTGCTAAGCAAATAGAGACATATATAGTACCATTTTTCAATTTTCAGATTAAATAACTAGTCTTATTTGGCTTGTGAATTTGGGTACACATGCTTATTTACTTAGAGTGACTAGTTTATGAAGTTTATTTAGTTGGATTTAATGTTGATGGTGAAGAGGAAGTCAAAGAATATAGCATTTCATCTCAACATAACTCTTATAGAAGAATGATAGTTCCCAATTACTCCAAGGGCAACAAGCATCACTTCTCTAACAGCTACTGCTGGAATAACATCCATATTAACGAGGAATTAGTGCAATAAGGTACTCAATTACTTCACCTCTCTCATACTTGAAAATAATTCCAATTCCACATTTTTTGTTTGAATTATAAAAAATTCGCATCCTTATTAATCATGATTACTGGTGGAGTATTCCATTTTATATGAAGCCAATTTTTTCATTTGTATGTATCAACCTTCAATATATGGGCCAAGGTTTAAAAAATCCTTCAATTTGCTTGATGCAAATAAGATGTTGAAGTAGAAGTCTTTTGTAAAGCAAAGAGAAAACCAAAGATTCCTTCAATTTGCTCAGCCAATCGAAGACTCACCCTTCAATGTGCTTGAAAATTAAGGATTGAGGTAAACCCAAGTGCTAATGTTTTTTCACCATTTGAAAACTTAATTAGTTAATGGTTTTTGGTTGTAATTCTTTGACTAGAGGAAGATCGAAGGAACTTGCGACGCCTGGAGAATATATTCTCAACTCTCTCGAGTTAATAGATTTTGTGAAGTCGCATATACTTTGTATCGTATTATTTTTTTCCTTGTAGATTTTTTTTTTCTTTTGAGTTTGTTGTATATATCTAGTGGGGTACTTCATGATATATGTCAATTGTGAGGATTTTAACATGATTTTAGCATGATGTGTACAAGTGGAGATGTTTAAAAATTTGAAGTTTGCAGTAGAAATTAAATAACAAGTTTCATTATTTTTCTAAAGTATAGTCAAATTCACTGAATATTCTCTCACATTTTTCTATTTTACATATCTATGTAGGCTCACATAGGAGAGCTAGAGGAGGAAGTGAAGCTTTTGAAGAATCTTTCTCACTGAATATTGTGGTAAATAAAATCTATTAATCTTTTAATTCTCTTTTAGAGTTTTCTCTACTTATTTTATTTGATGTGATTTGAGAAATATAATTCTATTGGAGTTTGTTTATCAAGGATCATCAATATCATATGTAGGAAAATCTTTATCTTTCCTTCACTCTTTACTATACCCAAAATGATTTTTTTCTAGTTAAAAAAATAAAATCAATGTTTTTTCATGCCAAGCACAAATAAGAAAATAATTTATTTTAATATATAGCAGAACATTGTTAATGTCATTTGTAGTCTTAAATTTACAAAGTAACCTTGTTTGGCTTAAAATTGTAACTCTTTTAACTTATGTTTCCAAGTTGTTTCATAGCTTTTGTAAAAATTGACTTTAATACAAGTATTATCTCTTCTATCAATCCAAGTTCTTAATATGTTATTTATTTTCTCAATCTATGCAAATCTCTAAGTTTTTCCATTTTATTTTGTTTATGACATGAATCCTTAGATATTTCTTTCAGTACAATTTTGTTTGGTGACACAGTATAAATAGAGATAAAAGATAACGTATTAGTGTGACTTCAAACATTGGATATCAAAAAAATATAAAACTTTAAGATATAACTCTAAACTTTTGAGTTGGGTCTTATGACAATATTATTTAACACATCATGAGCTTTCTTTTAACTTCCTTCTAGTCATTGAAGTGCATGAGCTGAAGCTTAATCAAACATACTAAAGTTTTTAATTGTGCTTATACGAAAGTGCAGATTCAATGGTCTATGGTTGGTAATATATTAGTGACTTACATAGTATACTAATGTGGCAATTCAAAATTTATTGTAGGAGGTGCTTATAAGAGAAATTTTTTTAACAACGACTGTGTTCTAAATGGAGTTTGTTGATGCACACTTATGAAGGAGCTTTGAATCAAATATCTCCAGTGTTAAAGAGGTATGTCATGTAACTTAAATATGGATTACATTTCTTGATTTGACACTAGATTTTATTGGATGTCTTCGGTACTTTGTAGATTTAGACATTTGTTAATGACTATCATGCAGTTATGGTAGCCACTTTTGCTTTTGTTATTCTTTTCTAAACTTTATTGCATGTTTTCGGTACTTTGTAGATTTAGACACTTCTTAAGTTTAGTTGTTACATTGTAATTTTACGTAATTTTTGACTACTTGTAATTTTAGGTCCATTTTAGTCACTTGCTCAATTATTTTTCACCTACGGATTGTTTTCTAAGTATATATAGCTTATAACTATTTGGTAGGATTCTAGATATTTGTTGAAATGATTTCTTGTTCTACTTTCAAAGTAAAAGGTTATTGTGTCTTCTTGAATTTTTATTGCAGGAACCACAAAGCGAAGTGAAAATATTTTCTTCAAGCTAGAAGTCATATTGCAACAAATGATGAACTTTTTTGTTGGGTTAAATGAATATTTCATCATGTTATGCAACATTTTACTATTAATGTTGCAACAATTTAGGGGCATCGTAGTTAGTTTCAATATTGTATACATATGAATTAGTTTATGTAAAAGTTGATGAACTTTGATATTTGAATGATATATTGATATATAGATCTTATTTCAATGTTATTGAATTGTGTCAAACTTAGATTTATTTATTTTGCTTTGTAATTTTCGTTATTATTAATTAATAATAATAATAATAATGACAATTAAAAATATAAATATTAATATATTTAGATTTGATACAAAAAAAATCTATTATTGATTTTTTGACAAAAAAATCATGTCATTGAATTCGTTTTGTTGACTCACAATAGTTGTGGTCTTCAAACTATTAGTGACAGAAAAATTAAGTCATCAAAGCGTACAAAATTTACTGTCATCCATTCCGATTCGATGACAAACATTACATGTCGTCAATTGTGTTTAAATGACAAAATATGATATGAGTGGTCATTCAGTGACAATGTTTAGGTGTCATAAAATAAGGTCTCTTGACTGAAAATAATTGTCATTAACCGTATTACGAAGACAGAAGAAAACTGTCACCAAACCAACATTGACGACAGTTTTCAATTTTTGTCATCTATAGAGTAAAGAAGGCAGGGGCTATAACGACTGAAAAAAATTGTCATCTAAAGTCCTGATGACAGTTTTTATTTGTCATCATAGCCCCGATTTCTACTAGTGGAACGATTCCAACGCTTCCGTTGCGGGGTTTGAAACGTTCATTCCCTACCCAACTAAACGACACCTACTCTAATACATACAATCCAGGGTGGCGCAATCACCTTAATTTTTCATGGAAGTAGAATCAAAATCAAATTCAACATCCACCACCACAATCGGGATTTCAACAGCCAGAAAAGAAAACTAGCCTTGAGGAGGGAATGATTCAGATGGCGAACACTACAAGTCAGTTCATGACTGAAACAAAAACCAACTTCCCAAATCAAGGTGCAACAATCAAGAATTTAGAAGTGCAAATTGGTCGGCTAGCCAATATGATGGTGGATAGGCTTCCAGGCACTTTACCAAACACAACAGAAATCAATCCACTAGGACAACTAATTGTTGATTTTAATACACTAAAAAAGGGAAATGCTCATGTGGTCAATGAACAAACTCAAATTGAGCATTGTAAGGTCATCAGTGTGAATCATGTGGGTAAAAGTCAAGAACCTAAGCAAGAGAAGATGGATGAGCCAACACCAATCCTTGAAGAAGAAGTGGAAATAGTATCACCTTTACTTGAGGCTGAAAAACTTATTACTTTTACTCTATCTACTTCTTCTATTCCTTTATATACTCCTCAACTCAAGAAAAAGAAAAAGGAAAGTTAAATTCAGAGTTTGTTAAATTTATGGATATTTTCATGAAACTTAACATTAATCTTCCTTTTTCAGATGCTCTAAAACAAATGCCTAACTACATCAGGTTCATGAAGGAAAGGCTCTCTAAGAAAAATAAAAATAAAAAGGTTGAGACAGTGCATCTCGCTGAGGCATGCAGTGCCAGACTTTAGAAGAATCTACCACATAAATTGAATGATTCAGGGAGTTTTTTTGTTCCTCGTAGTTTTGGTAGTCATTCTTTTAGAGTTTTATGTGATCTAGGTGCTAGCATTAATTTACTCCCTTTCTAATTATGCAAGAAATTAAAAATTGGGGAGATAAAACTCATTGCTGTGAAACTCCAGTTAGTTGATAGATCCACAGTTTGTCCATATGGAGTTGTAGAGAATTCACTAATCAAAGTGAGCATATTTTTATCCCTGTTGACTTTTATGTGATAGATGTGAAGGAAGACAATGCACTATCAGTTATTCTTGGAAGATCATTCCTGGAAACTGGGAGAGTTTTAATTGATGTGGATAAAGGGGAGTTAACCATTAGAGTCCAACGTAATTTTGTTTTTTTAAAGTCATAGTGGACTCTAAATCTTAAACTGAAAGATTAATGTTGGTCTACAAAACTGGTGCAAGAAAGCGACCTAGTGATATATTTAATGTCTTTCGACCACCCTAATGCTTAAACGTTTATTGCGTCTAGCTAGAGACGTTAAATAAAACGCTTCTTGGGATCCAACCCAACTTTACGTTATTTCGTTTTCAGTTTTTGTTATTTTCTATCTTCTGTTGTGTGTCGTTGTCCTTATGTTTCTGTTGATTTTTTTTTAGCTTGATCACCATATTCCTCATTCCAAACTCTGATGAATATGTTGGTTCTCTCATTTAATCATGGAAGTATTATTCACTTTTGTCTTTTAATTGTCCTATGCATGCTTTAGTAGTTTATACATTGAGGACAATGTATGCTTTAAGTTTGAGGGTGAAAAATACTTATGTTGAGCCTTGAGCATGAGTTTGAACGAGTTTGAACACAATTTATTTTATTTTGAGCATGATGTTTATGATGGTTTGTTGTTGCATTGCTTGTGATTAGGACAACCTAGGAAGTGTTCATTGTTTTGTTTTAAGCTTTGAGTTTTTCGTGATATCTTTGAATACCTTGTAAGTTAGGATTGCATCTTTAGTTTGAGCCTTAGACATGTTTTTTGGAAAATTACCACATTACAAGCCTTATATTCATTATTTTGTTGTTTTTCTTTCTTTGAACCCTGGAGTGAAGGATTATAAGTGATTACCACATGATGTTTCAATTCAACTCTCTCCTTTGGATGAATTGAAACATCATGTGGTAAGCACTTATAATCCAAAGGAGAGAGTTGAATTGTGTCAATAAAATATTCAAAGGAAAACATTCTTTCATTAGTTTTTTTTTAGGAAATAAAAAAGAGCAAAATAGTTCACTATGTGAAGGAAAGTTAATGCTTCATCAAAAAGTAAAAAAAATGAACATTCATCAAGAGTCAACTGAAAAATTGAGCTTCATGTGGTAAAATCTTATAATTCTTCCAATCTAGTAGCTTAAAATTTTCAACCATCTATCCTTACCTAAGCCTAGTTACAACCAAAGCGACACCCTTGAAATTTTGCATTCATTTTATTCATTGGTGATGAGGATGTGATATATTAACAAGCTTATGGTAAATATCTTTCATGCTTTGGTTTGAGCGTTTATCCTATACATGCCCTAAGCAGTTGAACATATTGAGTAAAATTTTGTGAGGGTATCAAGTCTTGTGCATTCGATTTTAGTAGTTTTATGAGATGCTTGAGGTTTTTTTTGTTATAAAATTGAAGTCTATGATTTCTTAGTCTCTTTATTGCCACTATGACCCAAAGTATTGATGAGTGCTTAACTTTATTTGTATTCTTAGATATTGAGGAAAATGAAGAAAAGGAAAAATAAGTTGCACACACACCCGAAAGGGATGAAAAATAGAATATAATTTAATTTCTTGATGATTGATTGTGCATAAGTGTTTTCTTCATTTGCAATTGATTTGTTAATTAGAACATTGAGGTCATTTGAATGCAATTGTCTATTCATAGTGTAATATTGTTCTTTGCTCGAGGACAAGCAAAATGATAAGTTTGAGGGTATTTTGATGAGTTTATTTTAGGCATAGTAAAATAGGTGTGTTTTAGTTGTTTTGTTGGTTTCCTTGGACATTTTATCGGCTAATTTAACAGTTTATTGTTTCTTTTAATTATAGAAGCAAATTGGAAGAAAGTTGAAGAAAATAGATGTTTCAAGCCAAAATCCAAGAGCGCAACGATTAAAAAACAAAACAAAACAAAGTACAGAGCCTAGGCACTACACACAACAGGATTGGCAGAATGCACGGTGCCTAGGCGCTATGACTACTGAGGCGAAGTTTTTTTTCACGATTTTACAACACCTAGGCTCTGTAATTGGGCGCCTAGGTGTTGCGACAAATTTTTCCCTAAGTATAAAAGCGTTTTGTTATATTTTAAAGAGAAATCGGAGAGAGATTGACGAGAAGCCATAGAAAAACGATTGGGTACTGATTTTGAAGATCCGAGCACCCAAACGGAGCGAGAGCGACGCTAGGAAACTCATGGAATCGTCGAAATTTGCTTTTCTTCACTTTTTCCTTCTCTTTTCTCACTTGTTCACGACTCTTATGATGATTGTTGAGATTTTCAGTATGAATTAATTCTCTTATCTAGAGCGTAGATGTAATCGTTATTGAATCATAGTCTTCATTGTTAATTGTTAGAACTTTGATTTCCTATTGAATTGTGAAAACTTTTATGAGCTTAATTCATGTTAGGATTTGGCCAATCTTACTTTGAATTGACGCCAATGCTTTGAGGTCGAGAGACAATTATCATTGATGATCCTTAATTGTTTTCCCCAATTTATATGAGAGATAGACATATTCTTGTAGGTTTTGTGGCAATTTTAGTTTTACATTCTTCATAATTGGATTGTTCGAATTATCATAGGAATGTAGACAATTTACTTTTTCAATGAATATTGTTATTGCCCGAGAGAGAATAACAAGTCTATAGGGTAGAACTTGTCAACAATCTAGAAATCAAATAATTCTAACTCTTAATGATTGAAGAGTAAGAGGAGATAACGATGAAATCTTTGCTCTAGAGTTTCAACCATCTTAATTTACCATTGTTGTTTGTTAGTTTTTGTGTTTTCAATTACTTTAAGTCAAAGCAATTTCATATTTCACCCACCTTTGATTGATCGATTGCTCAGATAAAATTGAAGCTAAAGAATTTGGCAATTAGTAACTTTAATTCCCTATGGAGAACGATAATTAGTACTTACACTACTATATTACTTGGAACGATTCGTACACTTGCAAACATGAGATTCCCTCGGCCAACACAAAGCAAGCATGAACCCTGCACACACCAAACACACTCCTACTTTCTCTCGTTAGAAGTAACGTGACCATGAGTGTGTCAAACTTGTAGAGATTCCCTCAAAGCCACTCCCCAAGGGGCCAAAATTTATTAAAACAAATAAAGAAGTGAATCATTTGGATAAAAGGCATGAAATTGAAGCAGCATAAACAGAAAACAATCCAAATAAAGAACGAATGTGGAAAGGAATTGACTCAAACCATTTGAGAACAAATCTCGAGAAGACAGTTAAAGCCTGATGGAACTCACAAAATGTCAAACCCGCATAGAGCTCTACTTAATTGCAAAGAATATGCCATGAAGGAGGGAAAACATCACCCTAACATATGGCTCTACTTGAGGATATGTAAAGGACGATTGGAAGAACATAAAACCCTGGCATATAATTCTGCCCAAACAGTAGAAGGTGTGCCAATGGGGTTTGTGATAACTCTCCAAATGAGAGTTATTTAGAGTTTTTAAAGGTTAGAATTAGCCCTTGTTTAGAGTCATTCCTTGTTGTATGTCATGTTTATGCCCACTTTTGTTATAAATTCCCTAAGTAGGTTGTTTATGAAGTTTTTGCATGTTTGTTAGAACTCATGCCTAAATGATGAAGAATTAATGCATTTTATGAATATTTAGGTGAATTATGAGAAGAAGGCTTCAACAAAGTCCTAGCAAAGTAGATACCTTTGGGATTGCGAAAGTATTGAGCCAACATTATTCTAGCAAAAGTTATACTTAATCACGTGGGTCTGCAGACAGGCTGTCCCCGTCAGTACAGGCAGAAAAATCAAATATGCTTTTTCACATCCAATCAGAATTCAACATTTTTTTTAAGGCAACCTTTTGGTAATCCCAAAGTCCTTATTATTGGAGGCTAGCCGCATTTGGAGATAGACCATTTTGGAGAGACAAAAATTGTAAGGTTTCTGGGAGCTTTTAGTTGTACCTTGAAGAAGGAGTTGTCGGAGAAGATGAAGCTGCCATTGATTCCAACCACTGGGGAAGAAGGAGCTGACCTAAAGTCTTGGCAAAGAATTCTTTCCCTTCATCTAATTTGCTGCAACATCATCTTCTTCCTCTTCTCTTTCTTCTCTTCATCTATTTTCGTTAAACTTTTGAACACTGTTTTTATGTTTTCTTTGAGCTATTGTTTTTAGATCTCATCTCACAACATGATGAACTAATTATTTAAAGGAAGAATTGGGAGTATGAAGTGATTCATTACTATATTTTTTAGTGAAGCATTTGTGCGATTAGTCTGGGCATGGTTGTTCTTATTTTATTGTCCATTTTCGATTGGCCACCCATTATGCATAGTGAGGGTTTTAGCTTTGAAAGTCCCTTCATTACTGACTAGCATTCTTGGGGTTCCAAAACGTGTTAAAATGTTCTGCTGTAAAAATCTTATGATAGTCTTCGCATCGTTCACAGAAGTTGCTATGGCCTCGATCCACTTTGAAACGTAGTCCATCACTAGTAAGATGTAGGTCTTGTCGAACGATGGTGGGAAGGATCCTATGAAGTCCATGCCCCACATGTCAAAACTTTCTACTTCGAGCATGTACTTCATAGGCATCCCGCTCCGTGCGGACAAGTTACCCGTTCGTTGGCATTGATCACACCTCGTGGCGAATCTATATGCATCTTTAAAAAACGCTGGACAATAGTATCCACACTGCAAAACCTTGGTTGTTGTCTTCCTTCCTGCGAAATGTTGTCCATAAGGAGCTGCATTGCAGGCTGCCAAAATCTTCTATGTTTCATCTTCTACTACACATCTTCTTAAGATTTGATCAACTTCTACCTTGTAAAGGTAACGCTCATCCAATCAATATTGTTTCACGTCATGGTAGAACTTCTTCCTTTGATGATATGTAGAGTCAGATGGTAGTAAACCGCGCACTAGATAGTTCACAAAATCCGCGTACCATAGTACCTCTTTTACGATGAATGACATGACATGTTCTTCAATGAACTTGTCTCTAATTTCTATCTCATCTCTTTGTTTCTTCTCTCATAGCCGAGAGAGGTGATATGCTACTTGATTTTCTGTCTTCTTCTGGTCAAAAATCTCGAGGTCAAATTCTTGCAGCAGAAGGATCCATCGAATGAGTCTTAGTTTGGCATCCTTCTGGGATAACATATATTTGAGTGCGGAGTGGTCCGTGTGAACTATCACCTTAGTTCCTACGAGGTAGGATCAAAACTTCTCAAAGGCAAAGACAACTTCCAATAGCTCATTCTCCATGGTGGTGTAGTTTGTTTGTGCTTCTGTCACCGTTTTACTTGCATAATACATTAGTTGCAAAATTTTCCCCTTTTTTCTGTCCTAGTATGGCTCCAACTGCAAAATCGCTGGCGTCGCACATTAGTTCAAATGGTAGCGTCCAGTCCGGCTCTACCATGATTGGGACGGTACTTAAATCTTTTTTCAAAGTCTTAAATGCCTCTAGGCAATAATCATCAAATATAAATCGTTTGTCCACTTCAAGCAACCTGCACAAAGGACGTGAGATTTTAGAAAAACTTTGATAAATCTTCTATAAAAACCTACGTGGCCTAAAAAACTTTGAATGTCCTTCACGGTTGTTGGTGGTGATAATTTCACAATTAGTTCAACCTTCGCCTTGTCCACTTCGATCCCGAGTTTCGAGATTCAGTGTCCAAGTAAGATGCATTCATGTACCATGAAATGAAAATTCTCCCAGTTTAATACGAGGTTTGTCTCTTCACATTTGTTCATTACTCGGTCTAGATTCTTCAAACATTGCTCAAATGTCTCTCCAAAGATGGATAAATCATCCATAAAACTTCAACTGACTTTTCTGCCATATCGAAGAAAATCGTCATCATACACCTCGGAAAGGTAGTTGAGGCGTTGCATAGTCTGAATGACATTCTTCTGAACGCGAATGTATTGAATGGGCATGTGAAGGTAGTCTTTTCTTGGTCCTCCGGTGTTATGGTGATCTGATTATATCCCGAGTAACGGTTTAGGAAGCAATAATATTTCTTCCCTACAAGCTAGTCCAACATCTGGTCGATGAAGGGCAAGAGAAAATTATCTTTTCTGGTTGCTTTGTTTAATTTTCTATAGTCCATACAGACTTTCCAACCTGTTATAGTCCTAGTATGATATATTAGCAAGCCTATGGTAAAACTATTTTATGCTTTCGCGTGAGAGTTCATCATATATAAGCCTTAAATTGTTGAGCTTATGGAGTGAAATCATGTGAGGGTGTTAGGTCTTGTGCATTCGATTTTGGTAAATTGATGAGATGCTTGAGTTTTAGGTATAAAATGTAACCTATGAATGTTTATTCTCTTGATTGTTACTACGACTCAAGTAATTGATGTGTGTTTAACTTTATTTGTATTCTTAGATATTAAGGAAGATGAAAAAAGTAGAGAGAAGATAAGCTACACACACAAGGGATAAAAAGTTGTAATTTTAATTTTCTTGATGATAGGTTGTGGTGATAGGTTGTGGTGTAATGTGTTCTTCAAATTGTGAATAATTTGTCTTAAGAACACTAAGGTTTGAGTCAGTCGCATGCATTCGTTGATTGAATTAGTGATTTTGTTTTATTTTGTTCGAGAACTAGCAAAAACTTAAGTTTTGAGGTATTTGATAGCACACAAAATGAGCTATCTTTAGAACCTTTATTATGCTAGTTTTTTTAGCTTTAATGGATGCTTTCATGGTTATATTTGTGTAATTTTTCGATTTCGAGCAATTGGAGCAAACCAAAGCTTTCTATGAGAATTGCTATGAGAAAGGAGTTAATAAGATGTATTTTGAAGACTTAGAACCAAAAGAAGAAAAATGCTAGCTGCAGAACCCGAGGGGATAGCGTCTAGACGCTATAAGAGCGTCAAAATGCTCCAAAACGAAGCAAACAAGCCAAGAAATTTGCAAGGTAGCATCTCGACGCTGTCCCTAGCGTTGAGACGCTACGTAAAAATATTGCGCAAACCCCCTTCCGTTAAAACGCACGCTCACCTTTACTTCCATATTTTTTTCGATTGTAGCGTATGGACGCTGTCGCGTAGTTTTTTCTATATGAGTTAGGTTTTTATCCGCCACAAAAGGGGATTTGGGAGGGAAAAGTTGGCAGTTCATACTTTTTCAGCAAATTGGAGGCAAAGAGACCATAAGAGAGCTTAGGAAAGGGGTTTTCAAGACTCGAGATCATGGTACATTGCATCGAGAACGAGGCTTGACACGCTATAAGAGTTTTTCTCCTTTACCACTATTATTATTGCATTATTTTATTGATTCTAAACTAAGTCCAGAGATTGTTTAAATCATATGAGTAGCTACACTCTTTACTAGGGGATTGATGTAATCATTTTAGTTTTCATGTTTGATTAATCATATTCCTTATTTCAACAGTCATTCATGTATTTGTTTGCTAAATGCTTTTATTCTTCTGACCAAAGTTTAAATTCTTGCTTGAAAAAGTAGATTTTAGAGAAGAACTCAAATGCATGACTATTTGTAAATTCTTGCACGAACGTGAAGAATTCTCTTAGAGATCGTAATAGAATTTTTTTTGAATGCCTTTCTTTTTATTAAAAGCTGGATATACATATTGGTTTTATAAATTAGAAAGAGAAATAATTGAGCTCAAGAGAGTCAGTTATGATTTTTATCTTCTTGGCTTATGAATGTTTGCATCACTATTTTGGGTTGTATAGTTAATTAAACATGAATCTATTAGATGAAATCAATTTCATAGGTTACTCTCCCCAAAGGTTTCTCATTACTTTTTTATTCGTTTAATTTTTACTCCACTCCAAGTTATCTTAGTCTAAATTTGGTGTTAGTATCTACAATACTCAATTGATCTAGAAAATTAATCTTGTGGACGATGCTTTTTACTTAAATCATTATACTAAACCTTGATCCATACACTTTTGATATTGGTAAGCAATAAATTGCTCAACAACTTCTATAATATTTTATATTTTTTCCATAACTCAAAAGGAAAATATTAAAAAAAATAAAAATAAATTGATAACTAGTTGTTGACACATGCCCCTAGACTTTAAGTAGATCTGTCAGTATTAAATTTATGTCAACATTTTTATCGATATTTTCATATGTTCATATAGGTTTGACATTGACATAAGAGGTGAATCGAGCAGAATTGTTTTACAAAATATGATAAAAATATCACTAATGTGGACACAATATTAATAGTAAGAAATTTTAACTTATTTAAAAAGGGTGAAATGTTTATTTTTTAATTAATTAATTTTTTTTTATTTTTTTCTATAAATATCCATTGACATCAACATTTTTATCGATATTTTCATCGTCACCTCTGTAAAATTTAGACCTTGATATTTGAATCGACATGGACATATAAAATCATAAAACAATAAGTTGAGATAAAAAAGAGAACATTTGTAAAGTGAATTCTCCAATTTTGATAGACACTTCAACAATCCCAGAGTACAGTACATCTAAAAAGAACTCTTTTTGGCACTTATTTTCTTACAACACAAAGAAGCATTTCCCTTTCAGTATAAGCCATAGAAAATGTCAATTTCCTTCTAAGTAAGAGGTAGAAAGCCACATTCAACACAAGCAGCAATAGTCTCCTTAATTATATCATCTATTCCATGCTCAAACTCAAACCCCAAATCTTTCAATTTCTTGTTAGAAACCTCAGAAGGCATCCCATTTTGCTTCTCATCCACACATCTGCACAACAAACAACAAAACCATGTCAGCTTTCCCTATATCCCTACATCAATTCCGCTTGCTTGAAAGCGAATACTACCTCGGCAAGTTCATGCTATAGTGTCGCGATAGTCGTTCAACCAACTCCGACAATGCACAGCTTTCGGCACAGCATAGGTATCGACCTTTGGCATTTGCGTGCTCCATCAGGAAGATGTGAGCTCTGCATATATCGTTGGTGTGAACGACAGCAACCGATCCTATTCTTTCGTTCACATATGATACCATTCTAAGGAAGTCAGGATCGCCTATACAAGTAGTTATCAATATTAAATAAGGAGAAAATGACATTAGAGGAAATTCGAACACATGACCTAAACTCTGATACCATGTCAAATCATCACTAAACCCAAAAGTTTAAGCTAATAGATTACAATTTAATCTTTTGTCAATACTTTAACATTGAACCAAAGATTAACGTAGAAAGCTTTTACCTGTTATTGGTGCAGTGAGAACTCGAACACTCGCCGGGATATTGGGAGTGAGGAACGGACCAGCAACGGTGCTCGTAATTACGGAGACAATGTCAATGCCATTTTCAGATGCAAATTTAAATGCTGCATCCTCACTTAGGCGCTTTAAAAGTGCATAAACCTATGACAACCAAAGAGAGTAAGACTCAGAACAACAGAGGTTCAAATTAGGAAACAAACTAAGAGAATGCAACAAATTAGGCAAATGATGAAACATTATTTACCCAACCACTTGGTTTGTTCTTCCAAATATGATCTACTAAAGTTTGACATGATTCATCAACAACAGGTATTCGTTCTCCATTGGCATCTTTACCGGTGAGCGTACTAATCGTCGACGTGAGAACGACTCGCTTAACAGATCCAGATTTCAAGCAAGATTTGAGCAGGCTAATGGTCCCCTTAATTTCCGGGTCGATCACATTTGATTGAACATATTCCTCTTCAATAAAGTTTTAAGGGGGAAGAAAAAGAGTCTTGGCTTCATTTGATTATGTGAGAATATTGTTATAAGAAGTAAACAATGAAAAAGAGAGCTTACCAATGTTGTCATGTTGATCAACATTGAAAGTCATTGAAGCAGCAACATGAAATACACCATCACAGCCCTTTACGGCTTCATCGAAGCTTCCTTCTTCTTGCAGATCGGCTTTGAACAATTGTAAACGATCAGTACCCGTCCAAGATGACATTAGCTTCACAGACTTTGCTGCACCATTATTTCATGCCAATGTTTACCCTAATTAGCTTAGTGTGTTCATAATAAATGAGTTAGACGAAGCATAGAATTCGAAGACTGCCCAAGTTTTTGCTATTGAAATCTCTATGATCTCAAGCAATTCATCAAATTTGGATTCTTTTTTTTTGTTGGTAACTTCAACAACGAGTGACCTCTTGGTCGAGAGTATATGTCTAAATCAATTGAGCTATGCTCAGTTAGCTTCAACTAATTGAATCTTTGGAGCTTATAGCAATTACTTAGCTAGAAATGCACTTCTTTTTTATGAACTTCTAACCTCGAGAATATATGCCTAAATCAATTAAGTTATGTTCAATTGGCTTCAACTAATTGAATCTTTTTTTCATGGGGTGTTGGAGCGCTCTCGAATAATAAAGACAAAATTTATATAAGTATGAAAGGCTCTCAAACCCATTTCCTCACAACCTACACTATTCACAGTACTAACCTAGTTCTCGTATACCACTATTAGGAACAATTGACTATGTTTTTGGTTTCATCTAAAAAAGTCTTATACCAATAAAAATGTTGTCTCTCACTTGTATACTTATGGTTCTCTCATTTTCTAACCAATATGGAACTTTAGTTGCAATTCCAACATAAAACTCTCATTGAAATAATTAGATTTTTATTTGAGAATGAATGTTCAAAGAGCTGATCCTCTTTTATCATATACTATTTCAATGAAAAATGGGTCTACTTTTTTCTGAGAAGAATGGATCTACTTTATTTATAGATCAATAGTTGAGCTAATCATGTTTCTGTTAGTTTGATGATTGGTAATTGTTAATTGCTACCACCTTTTAATTTATGCCTATCCAGAAAGTCCTATTAAAATAATTAGGATAAAATGTAGGAAGACCCTTTCATGATGGGCTAGGGTTACCCCTGTCTCCAAAGATTTGCATCTTTTACCTAAGATTCGTAAAGTCCCCATAGTCTTGTCTTGTCTCCCTGACAATCTAGCTAAGCTTGACAGAGTCTGATTAAGAAATTAGGTGGACTTATTTATTTATTTTTTTTTTTTGGCAAACAAACGAGGAGTATGAAAATTTGAATCACCAACCTAAAAAAAAAAAAAAAAAAAAAAAAAAAAAAAAAAAAAAAAAAAAAAAAAAAAAAAAAAAAAAAAAAAAAATAAATAGAGATCAATTACGGCGGAGATAGAATCATATTAGCTCTTAGATGGACAATTGTTTAAGTCATGGTACTAAGTTTACAAATAAGCGGGCTAAAATTTCCATTAATATATATAATAAGAAAATTTAGGACAAGAACTAAAACAACTTATATATATGAAAGTGTAATGATCTTGAAAATAATCTTTCAATGTATAAAACCTTAATAAAGTAAATGTAAAAGTTTGAGAAGTAGCCAACATAAACATGAATATAACTCAACTTCAACTTGCAAAGTGTGAACTAGTGATCAAAAGGTTAAACGTTCGTTCCTTCACACTGCATTAATTAGATACTTTGCAAAAGAAAAAAAAAAATTGAGAACTAAGAGTACAAGCATTTAAATTATTGAAATATTTAAACGAAGCTAATTTCGGATAGTTTTTTTTTAGTTCATAACATGTGGTGGTGATTTGAATTTCGAACTATATGTTTTTACCCGTTAAACTATGTTTAGGTTGTCAATTAAATTAAGATGATTATAATTATTACTATTATTTAAACAATTAAGTTAAAGTAACTAATTGTCAAAAAAAAAAAAAAAAAAAATTGAATCAGTTGATTTTTTTTTTTTTTTTTTTTTTTTTTTTTTTTTTTTTTTACAATAAATGATGGTACGAGAATTTTGAACCTCCTATATTAAGAGAGGTTGTACATATCAAATTACTGTTGACCTAATCAATTGAATTCATTTAAGAATTAGATTTAGAAATCAAATTGTGACCAATTCATATAATGCTTTATAAAAATGACTTCTTCATTAATAGTTTATATTTTATGTCAACATTTTTATAATATTTTAACATGTTTATCATCACAATAATTTTAGAAACAAAAATATTTAGGGGGAAAAACATCATGTCCACCCCCCACAATTATTTACTGTTTCTAATAATTATTCTTTAACATCATGTCCACCCCACAATTATTTACTGTTTCTAATAATTATTCTTAAAATGTATTGGTTTCATTTATTTAATACTGTTTTTTTAGTACAATAAAATAAATAGAGAAGGAAGACATCAAACTACAAAAGAGTACAGGTTAAGATTTAGGTTCATTTTGACTATTTAATACTGTTTAAAAAAAAAAACCAACATCTTTTGACTAAGAGGTAGCAGGTTCGATTCTCCCCACCACAGGTTGTAAAAAAAAAAATTGTTAAAAAAATAAGACATTGTCATTTTATCTCACCTCTTTAATTGACAATTAGTTTTAATAATTTGATTAATCAATCCTATAATTTATCTTTATACTGTATTAAAAAGGTGTTATAATTCAGTATTAAATTTAAAACTTACTTGTCCTTACATCATTTTAAATTTTCAAACTTGAACTTAATGAGCATAGTTTATGCTTGATTCATTCAATTGTTTTTAAAAGAAAAAACAAAAATAATTTGTTTGTTATGAAATTAAAAAAAAAAAAAACGTTCTTAAAATCTTAATCAAAATTCTCAAATGAAAAATTCGTGTTTATTTCTCTTTAAAAAAATCGTGTTTATTTTAGAAATTGGCTAGGGTTTTAAAAATAACTCTTAAAACAAAACATAAAATTGTTATAAAATCAAATTCTAGAATTTTAAAACATATGTTAAAATACATTTTTAACTTCTAAAACTAAAGAAAATATGGGTTAAAATTTTTGTTCTCATTCTATTTTAGTCCCTATACTTTTCAAGTATATGAATTTTAAAAAAATTAGCGTTGGTTTGAAGTATAAAAAAAAGGGAAATTGTAGTAAATGACAATTTAAGACTTATTGTTTGCAAATATAGCATGTTTTTAAAATTTTTGGGGATATAGCAATTTCTATCGCTGACATCTTATGACTGATAGAAGTTTATCGCTGATCACCTCAGCTTTTTATAGATTTTTGTCAGTGATAATAGTCTATCAGAGATAATAGTCTATCACTGATAGAAGTCTATCAGTGATATAATAAAGTCTATCAGTGATAGAAACGGATTTTTTTGCCATATTTGCAAAACATTTTAAAGTTTGCTAATTTTGCAATTAGTTTGGGCCTAATTGCTATTTGTGCAACTAGCCCTAAAAAAAATTCAATAAATCTTAAAAAAATTAAGGTATATTAATAGTTTGAAGTGAATGTTTATCAAAATTAATTAAATAACAATAATAATTTACAGATAAGAAAAAACACAATGTTTACACGAAGATTTATCAAGAGAAAGCTAATAGAAACTACATTTTTTTTTTTTTTAGAAAAATTAACGATAAACTAATAGACATATATGTGTGTGTTTTTATTAGAGATTTCAAGACTTATAACAAATTAGTTTAAAAAATAATTTGGTAATTTACCCTATAATTTAAATAAAAAAAAAAAAACATATTAGAAAATTGCATATGATGAGAGAAACCCAGATTTAAACAGTATAATATATAAAAAAAAAAAAAGTTAGAGGAAGAAGAAGAGAGTAGAGAAAGTGACAAACCAGGGTCTTGAACAGTGGCATGAACCATGTAACCATTTTGAAGAAGAAGATTGACCAACCACGAGCCAATGAAGCCAGTAGCACCAGTTACACAGTATGTTTTTGCACCTCCTCCATCTTCTTCCATCTCTACTACTACTGTGCTTTTTCACCCTCAGGCCTTTATTTCTTATATGCACATTCCATTCTATATTATTATTACTTTTCAAAAACAATACCCCTAACCTTTTCAAACCCTTCAAAAATGACTCACGTTTTAGATGAAAAAGGTTAAAATTTCATTCATACTTAAAAAAAAAAAAAAAAAAATACCCTTAATATCTTTTCACTCTTTTTTTACAACAGGTAAGAATGAAAAATTGAACATAAAATCTCATAGTCACCTAGTCGATATATCATGATATATCATGTAAACTAGTACAAAGACAAAGTGGTAACGTTTTTTAGTTTATTATTTGTTTGTTGTTGTTATCACAATTCACATGCCGTGATTTCAGTGATGGTTGGTAGTAAAGTAATTAAATATATTAAATGAGGCCTGCAACTGCAACAGAATTGGGAAGCCAACACACAGATGTAACCAGTCCAAACTTCCATATATATATATGCATTATGTTCAACCCTTCCAATTCAACCAATTTAGTTTAATGTCAATATCAACACACTTTACTTTTTTAAAAAAAACAATGAACTTAATTTATACCCTAATTTTTAACTAATAATTTCATCCATTTAAACTATGAATTATGCAAGCATCAAAATTTTAAAATAATAATTATAATTATAATTTAAATGGTTAACATCAACATATTTCAATGGGCATATCGTACACTTTTGGTCATTGCAGTTTGAGTTTGGTAGTATTTAGGTTGAGTTTTCAAACTCGACATCATTTTAGTCCATGGGGGATTGAGTTTAGAATCATTTTGGTCCATCCGTTCAAACTCCACATTTTTTTCTATTAAAAATTATATTATTTTATTTTTTAATATTTTTCTTCTCTTCTTTCTCACTCTTTCCTATTATTTCAACCTCCACTGCCAAAACAAGCATAACTCTGACATACTTGATGACCAAGAGGTCTGTGGTTTGAATCCCCCACCCCCAATGTACTAAAAAAAAAACCCTCCTCCTCCCAACCATGACTTCCACCGACGCCGTGCGACCGCTGATTGTTAACGTGCATTAGGTGGATCCTTATTCCTAACCTCCTCACTTAACTAAGACTCAACCCTTAATCAAACAAATGTGATGTTAAACAATTGATTTACCTTTATTTTTTCCAAAATAAAAGAAAAGAGTGAAGGGATAAATTGGCCAAACTCACCCCACATTAAGCGTTAAAAACACTCAACATCAAATGAAAGAAATGCAAAACAAGCTCTCAATAAGCATAAAATAGGCGTTGGAAATCGAGAACCGGAAATCAATCATTGCGCCGTGGTAAACCATTGTCTTGAAAGCAAAATTCGGCACGACCTCGGTGTGAATCGTTTATGCCGGTTGCTCCCAAGGTTAACACAACATCCAACACTCACGTCCACTCGTGAGAGAATGATTGAAATCAAGACAAAAATACGATGCTCAGAATTGGTTTTTTGTGAACGAAAAAGTGAATTCGTCAAAAGCCCTTTCAACTCTCATTTAAATAGAGAAAAGAATTTGGGAGTTTCAAACAAAATTAATTAAGAATTAATTAAGATATTAAATAAAATTAATTCAGAATTAATTCAAAAAACGTTTTAACGAAAATGAATTCATAACAAAATGTTTTTAGATGTCATAATCGGTTTTAACAATTAATGTAAAAACGGTAATAGTTTAAAAAAGAAGAGTTGTAAAAAGATTTTTTTTTCGCAAGACGCGATTTAACCGAATTGAACCGGCCCATGGGCTAGTCATTCCCAACAATCCCCACGAATGACTACCATAAAGAAAAAAAGAAAACAAAAAAATCAAAATATGAGCAAAGAAGAAACAATAAGCTTAAACAACAATATCTTACGATTTGAATTGTTGCATAGTGAAGTGGGGCAACAACCTAATTGAAGGGAGTGAGTTTCCTCTTCAAACTTTCATCAATTAAGGTTGAGACCCCCACAACACGCTCCATTCCTTATGTTTTATCTTGAATATGCGATACTCATACAACATCAAGTGCTATTTAAGGCCATGCACATCGAACCTCGGGTCACCGTGAAAGCTCTAGAAGGAGACCCTATATACTCTTTCATAGAAGGCGACCACACCTTCACAATCACGTTAAATGCTTCATCAAGTCTGTACTCAGACCACTCAACAACTGAGCTATGAAGACTTTCAGGGGTTCCATCAAGTCTGTATGCATTTCACCCAAATAAAGGGTTATGGATACCTTTCAAGTATTTCATCAAGTCTTACTCAGACCACTCAAATAAAGGGTTATGGATCTACTATAAGGGTTTGAGTCTCATACTTGCTGAAAACTCTAGAATTATACTCTCCCTGTTAGGCCTTTGGTGAGAGAATCCGCTAGATTCCTCTCAGACCTCACATACTCCAAAGAGAGAATTTCACTCTTCAACAATTGTTTCATCTAAGACGTAAATGTCTTCTTTTTCCGTTATACACAGTGTTTTTAGCAACCTATGGCAGCCTGTGAATCACAATGCATAGAGACTGGTACTGACGCCCCCACAATGGTACGTCTCCCAGTAGGTTTCTTAGCTATTTTGCCTCTTGCCCTACTAGCTCGAGAGCTATGGACTCATACTCTAAGGTGGATCGTGCTATGCACGTCTACTTTGCTTTTTTCCATGAAATAACTTCTCCACCTAGTATGAACACATATCATCTAGTGGTACTCACATCGTCATTGTTCGTTACCCAGTTTGCATCACAATTCTTCTAACACTACATGAAACTTATTAAAATCCAAACATAAATTCAATGTACCTTTAAGGTACCTCAAGAATCGACGAAGAGCAGTCCAATGGTCTTTTTCAAGAATATGTGTATATCTCTACTCGATCTATTCACAACATATGCAATATCAGGTCTAAATAGTTCATAAGAAACATGACACTCCGTATAACTTTTGCATATCCAGATCGAGTAACAATATCTTCATTATTCTACTTAAGACTCATACTAGCATAAACTTACAAGAAAGAAAAATAAAATGATTTTTCCATTTATTTTACATTGAATACTGGTTTTAATCATTATCTCCCCCACATTTGAGATATTAAAAATATATTTCAATCTCTCAAACATATTTATGCATGAATACATAAATTATAAACATCACAATAAATTGATGTATACTATCATAAGAATTATAAGACATGAGTGGGAGCATCACAAATTTCTTAATTCGCCAATAATTCATTTAATTTCACATGACTATTTCAATACATTTCATCAATAAGAGATATATTGCAAATGATATCTCTCCATAATGACATAATATGCATATTTCAAAAAATGTTACCCAAAACATTTATTCATAATTATGGAGCGTAAAACGCCGCGGAAGCGATTTGGATCGTTAATACTCTAATTTCATCAATTTAACATAACAGAAACATGCTCAAAGCAACAAAATAAAAGAAATTAGAACATATACCTTTGTAGTTCTAAATTTCTTCAAAAATTGCCGCTTGAATCTTCTCACAAACACTTCGAGAACCACCTCCGATAGTCCCGCTATCTTCGGGCCGAGCAACAGAGTGGTGGGACTCCTTTACAAGAGAGATATTGGAAAAGAAAAGAGATAGAAGAGGAAGGTCTCTCAAGTTTGAAGAACAAACTCAACCAATTTGAGTTTTAATTTTACAAACAATCAGTAGCCGAAAAACTATCTCATGAGTTTTCAACTTCAAAATGAAAAACTCCTTATTTTTCATCTACATCACCAAAATGCCCCCTTATCAGCATTACATAAATGATAAGGTTTAAGAAAAGTTGTGGATTAGAGAATGACAAATGTAAAACATGCATAATGCATGTATATAAATTTTATATTTATTTAAAAACAATTCAAAAATAATTTTTAATAAATATAATATATATTTTATTAATTAAACTTTTTAATTAATATAATATATATATATATATATTAATTAATTAAATTTTTTAATTAATTAATATTATTTAATTTAATATCAAATATTAATTAAATAATATGATTAATCCCAATTTTCTGAAAACCGACTCTTCGCACATGAATCTCTATTCATGTTTTAGACCATTCCATATTTAAATCATATTTAAATATGTCCATCATTCTTCCATCGAGAACCACCTCCGGTAGTCCCGCTATCTTCGGGCCGAGCAACATAGTGGTGAGACTCCTTTACAAGAGAGATATTGGAAAAGAAAAGAGATGGGAGAAGGTATCTGCAAGTTTGAAGAACAAACTCAACCAATTTGAGTTTTAATTTTACAAACAATCAGTAGCCGAAAAACCATCTCATGAGTTTTCAACTTCAAAATGAAAAACTCGTTATTTTTCATCTACAACACCAAAATGCCCCCTTATCAGCATTACATAAATGATAAGGTTTAAGAAAAGTTGTGGATTAGAGAATGACAAATGTAAAACATGCATAATGCATGTATATAAATTTATATTTATTTAAAAACAATTCAAAAATAATTTTAAATAAATATAAGGGAAATTGTAGTAAATGACAATTTAAGACTTATTGTTTGCAAATATAGCATGTTTTTAAAAATTTAGCGGATATAGCAATTTCTATCGCTGATATCTTATGACTGATAGAAGTCTATCGCTGATCACCTCAACTTTTTATAGATTTTTGTCAGTGATAATAGTCTATCAGAGATAATAGTCTATCACTGATAGAAGTCTATCAGTGATATAATAAAGTCTATCAGTAATAGAAACGGGTTTTTTTTGCCATATTTGCAAAACATTTTAAAGTTTGCTAAATTTGCAATTAGTTTGGGCCTGATTGCTATTTGTGCAACTAGCCTTAAATATAATATATATTTTATTAAATAAATATTATATATATATATTAATTAATTAATTTTTTTAATTAATTAATATTATTTAATTTAATATCAAATATTAATTAAATAATATGACTAATCCCAATTTTCTGAAAATCGATTCTTCGCACATGAATCCCTATTCATGTTTTAGACCATTCCATATTTAAATCATATTTAAATATGTCCATTCTTCCAAAAACCGAATTTGAATAAATACAATTTTTTTTTTCTCTTATATTGTTGCACGACGTTATCCGAGCTAGCCAGAAGAACCTAAAAGACCTACAAATCATGAGCTCCAACGATACGAGATTATTCGGTTAAACTCTTTTAACCGACCTAATCAACATTCGTTAACCCCCAGAGACTCCACTAAAGTCCAAGGGTTGCACTCTCCTCATTGTAGATATATTGTGTTCTCTTGATATAACCATCATCAGTAAGTCAATCCTTCACAGGTAGTTCGTAATCACAGGGGGTCATTTCTATCGTTTAACCCTTACATTACATCTTGTTCCTTAAGTACCACTGACACCTCTAATGAACAATTGATTTGCGGTCCAACTAGCAAATCAGATCCCTTTCGGGCCAGGAGAGGGTGGGTACCATTGTTCAAGAGCCGGAGTCAGCTATTAAGGGAACAATCTCTCTACTATCCCTAAAAGCGGGTAGGAGTGAATTCCGTCTTGCAAGACTATGTCCCCGACTATCTATTCGTTCTTATCCCCAAGATGGTAGGCTTATTGAGTCGGCGAACTGGCCATTCTCACCCATACAAGTCAAAGGATAAGCTCGAATAAACAAGAGTTCATAGCGAGCTCAGAATTTAGATCGAGTTACCTAGGTCATCACATGAAAAAGTCGGTCTTTACGGTAAACGGTGTTACAAAGAAAGAGCGACTTGATTTCTCGATTCAGTCTTATGCAACTCATTGCACAGGACGCCCTCACTCACATGTCTCCACATGAAACGATTTGGATCACATCGTTTTGTCAATACAAAGTAAGTCGCATCCAATAGTGTTACCAAGATAAGGTACCCAGCCTTATCCATATACTATAGATTGTTTTGGCTGTCTACTTGAACTTGATTCATATTCATGTCATACATGAAGCTCAAGTACTCATACTATCGCCATGGGTGTTTGTTATTTGCATAGGTTAATGTAAACACAATATCACTTTATTCAATAACAGCTTTACTGAATAAATCTCAATAACACTTTATTGCTAATTAGAATAATTACATTCAAACAGTTTACAAACTACGAGTTTTAGGACATAAAACCCAACAAACTCCCACTTGGGTTAAAACATTCGTGGTGTACATGTTGGCTGAGAAAAATGTAATAAAAAATATCCAAAGCTTCTCCCACTGTCCTACTGTACAGCTCGCAGCCCTAGATTCACTAGGTGGCCCTCAAACACTTTAGCCGTGAGAGACTTAGTAAACGGATCAACAATGTTGTGCTCCGAGGCAATCTGCGTGACAATCACATCTTCTCGTTGCACTATCTCCCTGATGAGATGATACTTTCGCTCTATGTGCTTTTCACGCTTATGGCTTCTAGGTTCTTTAGAATTTTCCCCTGCACCACTATTATCACAATAAATGGTGATTAACAAATTCATATTTGGAACAATTTTCAAATATGTCAAGAACTCCCTAAGCCATACAGCTTCCTTCGTTGCTTCGCAAGCCGCGATGTACTCAGCTTCCCTGGTGGATTCAGCAATACAACCTTGCTTTATACTCCTCCATACTATCGCCCCTCCATTAAGAGTGAACACTAATCCTGATGTAGATTTCCTAGAATCTATATGAGTCTGAAAATCAGAGTTAGTGTATCTTGCTAGGATCAGACCCTTCGCGCCATACACGAGCACATAGTCCCTAGTTCTCCTAAGATACTTGAGGATGTGTTTAACGACTATCCAATGATCATATCCTGGATTAGATTGGTACCTATTGACAATTCATACTGCATAGCATATGTCGGGTCGTGTACATAGCATGGCGTACATTAGACTACCGACTGCAGATGCGTAGGGAATTCGTCTCATATCCTCAACCTCTTGAGGTGTCTTAGGAGACTGTTCCTTAGAAAAATGAATTCCATGCCAGAATGGCAGTGAACCTTTCTTGGAATTCTGCATCGAATATCTTAACAACACTTTGTCAATATAAGATGTTTGAGACAACGCTAGCGTTTTGTTCTTACGATTCCTTACGATCTGAATCCATAGAACAAACTGAGTCTCTCCCAAATCTTTCATTTGGAATTGGGTCGCTAGCCATTTCTTAACGTCAGTTAGGAACCCTACATCATTTCCAATGAGTAGTATGTCATCTACGTACAAGACTAAGAAAGCTACCACATTATTGACTATCTTCTTGTAAACAAAAGGCTCGTCAATATTCTGTTCAAAGCCATAAGATTTGATCGTCGTATCAAACCTTATATTCCAGGATCTAGACGCTTTGTTTCAACCCATAAATGGATCGATTGAGCTTGCAAACTTTTATCTCTTGACCCTGAACCATGAATTCCTGTGGTTGTGCCATATAGATACTCTTCTCAAGATTACCATTTAGAAAGGCAGTCTTGACATCCATTTTCCAGATTTCATAATCATAAAATGCGGCAATGGATAAGAGGATTCTAATCGACTTGAACATGGCAACAAGAGAAAATGTTTCTTCATAGTCCACCCCTTCTCGTTGGGAATAATCCTTTGCCACAAGTCGAGCCTTAAAGGTTTGCACCTTACCAGCTTGGTCTCGTTTCCTCTTGTAGATCCACTTGCAACCGATAGGTCTTTCCCTATCTGGTTGGTCTACAAGATCCCAGACCGAATTGAAGTACATCGACTCAATTTTGAGATCCATGGCTTAAAGCCACTGGTCTTTGTCTATATCATCCATTGCCTGTTTAAAGGTCAATGGATCCTCAATGCCATCATCAGGTATGACGACTTGAGTCTCAGACAAACCTAAGTAGCGATCGGGTTGTCTAACATCCCTCCCACTACGTCGAGGCATTCTCAACTGTTGAGAAGAACCAGCCTAATCAACAACTTTTGTTGATTCGTCTGTAGCTTTCTTGGAAAGTTCGGACAAAACAATTTTGCTCGACGGTTGATGATCTCTCATGTGGTCTTCCTCAAGGAACGTGGTATTTGTCGATACAAGCACCTTATCCTCTTGAGGATCGTAAAACAGACCACCTTTCGTTTCCTTAGAGTAGGCTACAAATAGGCATAAGTTTGAACAATGTTCCAACTTCTTTGGATTGGGCACCAGCACGTGTGCCGGACATCTCCAAATCCTGAAGTGACGTAAACTCACTTTACGCCCTCTCCATAACTCATAAGGTGTTTCAGAAACACTCTTAGAAGGAACTGCGATCAAAATATATACAACAGCTTCTACTGCATATCCCCAAAACGAATTAGGCAGTTGAGCATAACTCATCATAGATCAAACCATGTCTAACAGGGTTCTATTTCTCCTTTTGGACACACCGTTCTGCTGTGGTGTTCCGGGCGCTAATACTTGGGATACTATTCCATGTTCTATCATATAGTCCTGAAATCTTAAATCCATATACTCTCCACCTCGATCTGATCATAGTGTTTTTATTGTTTTACCTAATGTGTTCTCAAACTCTGCCTTATGATGCATTAGGTAAAGATAGTCGTACCTGTTGGGTTTTATGTCCTAAAACTCGTGGTTTGTAATCGATAAACATATTTTATTACTAATAAAGTGTTATTGAGGTTTATTCAATAAAGTTATTATTGAATATGTGGATTGCTTATTTCATTTTAGAAAACCCTAAATCCAATAAACTAAGATCCATGGCTATAACATGAGTACTTGAACTTTATGTGGAGACATAAAAGTGGATCAAGTTCGAGTAAATAGCCAAAACGGTCTATAGTATACGGATAAGGTTGGATACCTTATCTTGGGGTCACTATTGGATGCGGCTCATTTTGTATATAGTACAAACGATGTGATCCTGAATCGTTTATGTGGAGACATGTGAATGGGGGCGTCCTATGCAAAAAGTTTGTATTAGACCAGACCGCGGAATAAGTCACTCTTGCTTTATAACGTTGTTTACTGTTTTAAAGACTAACTTTTTCAAAACGATGACCTAGGTAACTTGACCTTAATCCTGAGCTAACTATGAACTCCTGTTTATTCAGGATTATCCTTAGATCAGCATGGGTGAGAGTGGCTCAACAACGTCGACTCAATAAGCCTCCCATTTCAGGGGTAAGACAGGATAGATAGTTGGGGACATAGGGTGCAAGATGAAATTCACTCCTACCCGTCTCTAGGGATAGTAGATAGGTTGTTCCCTTAAGTGCTGACTCCAGGTCTTGAACAAGGGGCCCCGCCTTTTCATTGGCCCGAGAGGGACTCGGTATACTGATTAGATCACATACCAATCGGTTTAGTGATTGGATCACAAACCAATTGTTCATTAGAGGATCAATGGGACTTAAGGAGCAAGATGTAATTACGAGGGTAAAACAGATATTTGACCCAACCGTAAATTACGAACAACCTGTGAAGGATCAACTTACTAATCATGGTTATATCGAGTGGACATAAATATATCTACAGTGAGGAGAGTGCAACTACTAGGCTATAGTGGAATGTCCTGGTAGTTAACGAATGTTGATTAACTGGGTTAAAGAGTTTAATCAGTTAATCTCGGATCGTTGGAGCTCATGATCTGTAGGTCCATTAGGCCCCCCTGCTAGTTCATATCAGACTAAACCTTAGAACAGTGTGACGAGTGAATTCGAAGTGTTCGAATTCGAATTAGGGAATAAGCGTTAAATATATGTGATATATTTAACGACATAACGTTCAATTGCGAATTGAACAATAGAGAGATGTAGATATTTAAATAAGATTTAAATATCGAAAAAATGAATAGGGATTCATAATCATGTATATCGGGAATGATCGGGATTAGTATTGGATTTATTGGATATTAAATTTGAATTAATTAAATTGTTTAATTAATTATTTAATATTAATTTAATTTAATTTAAAATTAATTATTTGAATTAATTTTTAAATTGAATTAATTTGATCAAAGTTAGTTAAAGGTCAAATTGTAGACAATTGACTAAAACTTTGAAAGTCAAAAGTCAAATGTTGACTCCACTAAACCTTGAAAGTCAAGAGTCAATTTGATGACTAAAGTTAGTGGAAAAATCCAGTTCTTAAGTTAGTAGAAAAATCCAATTCTTGAGTTAGTGGGAAAAACCATTTGGTGGTGTTTTTATGACTCAAAGTTTTTTGCTAAGTGTTCATCCCACATCAAGCCACTAATCTCACTAAATTGAGTGGATTCTAGATGTCATCCTAATGTTAACTCAATTTTGCACGTTTTTGCATGTAGTCTTCTATATACAAAGGGTTAATTAGATTAACTTCTTCTTGGAATTTTGATTAATTTTGAGAATTGTAAAGACAATTTCTCTTCCATTCTCTCTGAATCCATCTTCAATTCTCTTTTAAATTAGTCACTCAAAGGATCCCACAATCTCGTTCTAAGGCCGGAGAATAGTCGGGAAGACTCTCGTCGTGGTTCGTGACCGTTACGTTCGAAGATCGGGTTTGAAATCAAGAAGAATTTGAACTTCAAAGGTAATTCCTAAATTATTGTCTTTGATTTTCAAATTACATGCTTTTCCTTTGAAATTAACAAAATAAGAGTACTTAGATCCAACGTTGCTTCCACTATGCATGCCGAAACTCTTTCAAATGGTATCAGAGCATACTTTAAGTACTCTTTTTTGGTTAATTTAGAGTTAGTGGGTAGTAATTCATGTGATGAATGCATGTGTGCTAAAATGGATATTTTTGGTCTTTGGCATCCAATTCTCTTCCAATTTGTAATAATTATTGTAAGTGCCTTGTGATGGGCTTTAATGTGTTACAAAGAGTCTGTGTTTTTTCTAGAGTCATTAGAGTCCATTTTAAGGTGTAATTCATCAAAATTGGAAGAGACGTCGAGTGGCGGTTCGGTCCGGTTTGGCTGCGGTTCGTGCAATCCAACAACTTACAAGCGGTTTGAGCCGATTCGAAGTGTTCGGGGGCGGTTCGCGGCTTTTTCCTAATTTGTTATTGTAATAATTTAGGTAATTGCTTGTTTAGGATGCCAAAACCAATCCATTTTTAGTGTGGTTTATTTATTTATGCATTGTGAATGTATAGTTTAAATAAACATAATCTTGTGTGCATATTGTATGCCATGTAGATTTAAAATCTCACCATTGGATAAGCATGAAGCATGCATTGAAAGTATGTTATAAGTGTTATAATATAAGTATGCATGTTTAGGATTCCATGAGATTTGATATAAGTTGTTATATTTTTGCATGAAATGGTTTTATATAATTGTTATATAAAAGCATGTTAGATGTATGTTATAAGGTTTTTTTTTTTAATAAGTGTTATAAAATGAAATAGACATTAAAACCTATAACAAAGATAAATGCATGCTCATTTAGGGTTAACCACCAAGCAATCTTGTTTTAATAGTTAAAATAGGTCGATATCTTGTAAAACTTCGGTTACAAGAAAAACTCACCGGGTAAGATGCTGTCTAACGTTGGGGGTATTTAAGTTGACGATTTACGGAACACCTCCTACCTGGGTATCGAACTGGCGTTTGAGTTTAGCTAACCCAGTTTTATGAGCATGCGTGAGTGATGTGAGGTTTTAAAAGGTTTATCACCTAGACATCATAGGTTAAAATCCAGTATAAACGTTATACTCGGAAAGATTACCTAGACTTAGGATATGTTTTAGTTAGCCAAAATATATGCCTAAGTAAAATCATACCCAACCGTCTAGAACACTTCAGTGGGAGGAAAAATGTTTTCAGCTTCTACGTCCCTAAGAGTTTACACCGTGAGATTCATGTTCGGCTTCGAGTCGCCCTGGGAGCGACCTCCAGTAGGAAAGTATTTTCATGAGTCAATAACAAGGTGAATAGGGGAAGTCGTTTATAGTAAGTGGGGAGGCTGTGTGTCAACACATCCTACGGTCTCCTCTATTAGGTTGCACCGTGAGATTCCCATGATGCGCCTGCGAGTCTGCCCTAGGAGCGACCACCCCTTAGGAGGGCTGTATCATGGGATTCAGAACACCGTGAACTCCAGAAATGGATAGGGTCTCATCGGTCCGTTTTCAGCATTGTCTTTCCAACTTCGGGAGCTTTTTGATTCCGATCTCTGAGGTCTGAAAATGGAGGGTCAGACTTACAAGAATTACTAAGTGTTAGTAACTTCTTGACCAAAGTAAACGATAGCTAAAAGATCTATAAGAATATGAGTTATTCTGGTAATAGTGATTAGCTGAGATTGTCTCAATTCAAAGGAGGAGTGATATACTGCCCGTTGGTGGATGTTGCTCTAAACCTTTGTAGTATCGTTGCAATAAAGAATAAATGATGGGTACATTATTACTTTTGCTAAAACTTGATTGGATAATATAAAAGGGTTAATAGAAATTTCACTAAATACGATATGTTTACTTTTTTCAGCATGTCCAACTCAATAGTACAGTTACTAGCTTCTGAGAAACTTAACGGGGATAATTACGCAACGTGGAAATCAAATTTAAACACAATACTGGTAATTGATAATCTAAGGTTCGTTTTAACTGAGGAGTGTCCTCCAAACCCTAGCACAAATGCAAACCAAAATGTTCGGGACGATGCATATGACAGGTGGACAAGGGCAAATGATAAAGCCCGCGTCTACATTCTGGCCAGCATATCTGATGTATTGGCTAAGAAACACGATGGTATGGGGGTTGCCAAAGAGATTATGGAATCTCTGAAAGGGGATGTTTGGGCAACCGTCCTTCTCCCTTAGGCAAGATGCCATCAAGTACGTCTATAACTGTTGTATGAGAGAAGAGACCTCTATTAGAGAACATGTCCTGGACATGATGGTACATTTCAATGTGGCAGAAGTAAACAGAGTTGTCATAGATGAGAAGAGTCAGGTCAGTTTTATTCTGAAGTCTCTTCCGAAGAGCTTCCTACAGTTCCGCACAAATGCGATGATGAACAAAATTGAATATAACTTGACTACTTCTCTGAATGAGCTTCAGACTTATCAGTCCCTCCTGAAAACTAAGGGACATGAAGTGGAGGCAAACGTTGCTACCACTAAAAGGTTCTATAGAGGATCGTCCTCTAAGACGAAGTCTAGCCCTTCTTCTTTAAAAAATAAGAGTATTTCGATGAAAAAGAAAGAGAAGGGGAAACGTAAAACTCCTAATGACCGCAAAAGCAAGGCTCAAGTTGCAGATAAAGGAAAATGTTTCCACTGCAACGAGAATGGGCATTGAAAAAGAAACTGCCCAAAGTACCTTGTAGAGAAGAAAGCTGAAAAGGCAAAACAAGGTAAATATGATTTACTAGTTGTTGAAACATGTTTAGTGGAGAGTGATGACTCTTCCTGGATACTGTATTCAGGGGCCACTAATCATATTTGTTCTTCTTTTCAGGAAACTAGTTCCTGGAGAACGCTTGCGGAAGGCGAGATAACTCTCAGGGTTGGAACATGAGAGGTTGTCTCAGCAAAATCAGTAGGAGATTTGAAGTTGTTTTTTTGGAGATAGATTCATTATATTAGATAATGTGTATCTTGTTCCTGGAATGAAAATGAATCTTGTATCTATCTCTTGTTTGTTAGAACAATTGTATAAAGTATCTTTTGAAATTAATGAAGTGTTCATTACCAAAAGAGGTATTCCTATTTGTTCTGCAAAACTAGAAAACAACTTATATAAGTTAAAACCAACTAGAGTGAAAGTTATTTTAAATATCGAGATGTTTAAAACGGTTGAGACGCGAAACAAAAGGCAAAAAGTTTCTTCAAGTACATATCTTTGGCAATTAAGACTTTGCCACATTAATCTCAATAGGATTGAACGATTGGTTAAGAATGGTCATCTAAGCAAGTTAGAAGACAACTCTTTACCAGCATGTGAGTCTTGTCCTGAGGGAAAAATGACGAAAATATCTTTTACTGGAAAAGGTCTTAGAGCCAAAGAATCCTTAGAACTCGTGCATTCGGACCTCTGTGGACCAATGAATGTGAAAGCACGAGGAGGATATGCATATTTCATCAGTTTCATAGATGATTATTCAAGGTACGGTTATGTTTACCTAATCCATCATAAGTCCGAAGCTCTTGAAAAGTTCAAGGAGTATAAGGCTGAAGTTGAGAACTTATTAGGTAAAACAATTAAGACACTTCGATCAGATCGAGGTGGAGAGTACATGGATCTGAGATTCCAAGACTATTTGATAGAACATGGAATCCAGTCACAACTCTCTACACCTAGTACACCTCAGCAAAACGGTGTATCGGAGAGAAGAAACAGAACCTTGTTAGACATGGTTCGATCGATGATGAGCTATGCGCATTTGCCTGATTCGTTTTGGGATATGCAGTAGAGACTGTTGCCTACATTTTGAACAATGTTCCCTCTAAAGTGTTACTAGAACACCTTATGAGTTATGAAGAGGGCGTAAAACTAGTTTATGTCACTTCAGGATCTGGGGATGCCCGACACATGTGTTGGTGCAAAACCCTAAGAAATTGGAACGTCGTTCAAAAATATGTTTATTCATAGGCTACCCAAAAGAATCAAAAGCTGGATACTTCTTCGATCCAGAAGAAAATAAAGTATTTGTAATGACAAATGCTACTTTTCTCGAAGATCACATGAGAGACATCAACCTCGCAGTAAACTAGTATTGCGTGAAATTTCTAAAGAAGCTACAAATAGATCAACAAGAGTTGGTGATGAGATTGGTCCCTCAACAAGAGTTGTTGATGAAGCTAATACTTCTGATTACTCACATCCATCTCAAGAGTTGAGAGTGCCTCAACGTAGTGGGAGGGTTGTGCAACAACCTGGTCGTTACATGGGTTTAGTAGAAACTCAAATCATCATACCAGATGATGGAATAGAGGATCCATTGACCTATAAACAGGCAATGAATGATGTTGACAAAGATTAGTGGATCAAAGCCATGGACCTCGAAATGGAGTCGATGTACTACAATTCGGTCTGGAAACTTGTAGATCAACCAGGTGGGGTAAAACCTATTGGTTGTTGTTACGTCTCCAAAAGTGACCATTTTAGGACTTATTTATCTTATAAAGATGTACACTCTTAGGTATTTTTGATAGGATTTAGCTTGAACCTATGCTTATATATGAGAATTAGAAGAAGGAAGCTAAATTAGGACTTATATCCAAAAGGAAAGAAAAGGAATGAAAAACGAAGTTAAAAGAATGAAAACTGTGCATTGCGGAAGCATTGCGGAAACATTGCTGAAACCGCAATGTTTCAAGTGAAATCCGTAAGTTGGCTAACCTTTTTCTGCTGTGATCCGATATTTCAGGGATTTGTTCTTTCTCCTCCAACCACGTAGAAGTACGACGTTGAGAATGAATGGTTCTCCTTGGCCCAATCGCACCTGCACAATACTATAAAAGGAGGTCAAAGTGGAGGGTTGAAAAATCATCCGAAAGCGTAGAAGTCTCTTCGCAGCTCAATTTCTCTCCTGTTTTTCTCTTCCGTCTGTTGGGTTGGAAAGCTTAGCTGCTGGAGTCGACAATCTGATAGGAAGGAGAGAAGATTCATCTTCTCTTCTGATTGGATTCATCCAAGCAAGGCTTACCTTTCTCTCCTTTCAGCCGAGGCATCTGCGTCGAAGCGATCACGCTCATCTTACTTGCTTTCTGTTTTAGTTTCCTATTTCCAGCACCGTTTGTTGTTATTTCTTTTCCATTAGTTAATCCATTCCATTTCGTTGCTTTCTGTCTTTATGTTAGTAACTTTAAGTCTTCATCTGTTCATTCAAACAATTGATTAATCAAAGCACAATTCATCATTTCGCACTTTCTCTTTTTCATTTCTGCCTACTGTTTTTCCTTTCTGTTTTGTCTTTAATTTTCTTCTAAGCATGTCTACTTCATCTAATATTTATGTTCTCTCTACATCCATGAGTAACTAAGTAACCTAAGGGCATGCTAATGACAATACTATAGGCTAAAACACGTGAACCAAGCATGTAGGATAGCTCTCGAACGCATTGATTGTATGTAAGCTTCATCCCACGGGAAATTTCGATTGGCCATCCATTTTGTCCAAAGAACTCCTAACCTCTGGAAGGAGTAAGAGTTCAGAGTCATACACTCATGCTAGCCTCTCAAGGTAGCCAGAAAACGACCTAGGAATAGGCGTTTTCCTAGTACAAATCATAACTTACTGCTTTAACAAGATGCTTAAGACCTTACTTGGACATGAGTAAACTAAAGAATCTAATGCATGAAATCGGAAGATACATGAGAATGAGTTAGTTTGATGCATAGTGAGTTGATCTAATGCTTGAGAATCGTGTGAAAAAGCCAATAGAGGAGTCGTTAGTAGCCTTTGTTTCCACATTTTACACATTTTCGCTGTTAGTAACATTGCGGTAAAATTGCTGTTCTCGCAATTCTTTTTAGTTAAAATTCCGCCTTAGCCATTTTTCTCTTCGTTTATTAATCCCTTCTCTTTACATTTGAGTTTATCATTGACTTGCACTTGTTTATGCATCTATCCTTTACATATTCCATAGTAATTAGGCATCTTAAAACCAAATCTACCCCATCAAATCCACCCATTCTTGCTTAACAATACACTTTGCGAGTAACTAAGAATAAATCTCTGTGGGAAACGAATGAAAAAATACTTACTACTTGCTGCAAGATCATGTATGCTTGCATGTTCTGAGTGCTCTCTTATTGCATATTTCTTTTAAACAATGAGCACGCAACAAGTTTTTGGCGCCGCTACCGGGGATTTAGTTTAGTGAAAACGAAGTTTGTTAAGTTTGAAACACAAAGTTTAATATCTATTGGAACTGATCTTTTTCTCATTTCTTTTGCAGGTACCATTGGGTTAGTTTATGAATGAGCCTTCAAGTAGCGATCTAGAGGTCAATCCTGAGCCTGAGAGATTACTTAGAGCCAGAAATAGAGCTAAGAAACGTCTCTTTAACCAACCCTCTATACCTCAAATAATTGCGGAAACCGCAATTTCTCCGCAATCCTATCAAGAAGAAATGGATAGACTAGTCCCAAATCCGGTACCTACCACTCGCAATCCCATCGAAATAGCGAATGATAAGGATAGTGCCATTCTTTCCTACCTAGTACCTATGCCTGGGGAACTAAACCCAAGCATAATCCGCCCTGAAATTACTGTCAACTCATTCGAGTTAAAGCCAGTAATGTTCCAAATGTTGTCCACTGTGGGACAATTCTTTGGAGTGGAAAATGAGGATCCCCACAACCATCTTAGAAACTTCCTAGGAGTTAGTGATACCTTTCTCATCCCTGGAGTTTCCCAAGAAGCCTTGAGGCTCTACCTCTTCCCTTACTCTTTAAGGGATAAAGCAAAGACGTGGTTAAACTCATTACCCTCTGGATCAGTCCTCAATTGGACAGACTTTGCGGAGAAATTCCTAGTAAAATATTTCCCACCTGATAAGAATTCTACTTTTCGTGATGACATTATCAAGTTCAAACAAGCTGAAAATGAGTCCCTTCACGAAGCTTGGACAAGGTTCAAGGACCTTCTGCTTAAATGTCCACACCATGGCATTCCATGGTGTATTCAAATAGAGGTCTTTTTCAAAGGATGCAACCCCAGCACCAGACAAGTGTTAAATTCATCTGCTGGTGGTTCCATGCTGTCCAAAAGTTATAACGAAGCCTATGAGATCCTGGAGAAGATCTCAGCATCTCACTGTAGGTGGTCAGATGATCCAATCGAGCCAAGTAGAGCTCAAAATAAGGACGCACTCAATGCCATGAGTAGCCAAATAAGCGCCCTGACCAACCTAGTTAAACAAATGGCTCAAGCCAATCTCCAAACTAGTGTCAACACCGCCACAACCATGTCAATGGGCACACAACCAAGTCAAGGTGAGACACTAATCTGTGGATTCTGTGGGGAGGGGCACCTGTATGAATACTGCCCTGGGAATCCAGCCTCAGTCTGCTATGTTGAAAGCCAACAGCAGCCTAGGAACAACCCCTATTCCAACACTTACAATCCTGGTTGGAGGAACCACCCAAACCTTTCATGGGGTGGCCAACATAATACTAACCAAGCTCCTAACCAACCAAGACCGAGTGGAACACCTGGTTTCACTCCCCAACATAACCAATCCATGTATCAAAAACCATACAACCAACCAGTAGGGTCATCTGTAGAAAATCTACTCAAAGAGTACATCGTCAAGAATGATGCTACTCTACAAAGCCAGCAAGCTACCCTCAGGAGCCTAGAGAACCAAATAGGGCAACTAGCCAATGAACTCAAAAGTAGGCCCCAAGGTAGACTTCCTGCTGACACTGAGGTGCCAAGGAGAGATGGAAAAGAGCAAGTTCAAGCAATTGAACTCAGAAGTGGTAGACCGTTGGTGAGCAACACTAGAGAAGCACCAAAGAGAGTAGAGAATGAAGAGTCTAGTGCTCCACTGGATTCTCTGCCAAACCAAGGTCAACCACCAACAAGCACATCAAGGGCGAGGCTGGAGCCAATCATAGAAGAGATAGAAGAAATCCCAAGGCCTCCACCTATCCTGAGGCGACCTGAAGTGCCTGCATATGTGCCACCACCTCCATTTCCTCGAAGGCTAAAGAAAAAACAAGAGCAGGAAGTGCACTTTAATAAATTCTTAGAAATTCTTAAACAAGTGCATGTTAATATTCCTTTTTTAGAAGTTTTACAGTCTATGCCCTCTTATGTTAAGTTTTTAAAGGATATAATCACTAACAAGAAGATCATTGGTGAATTTGAAACAGTGAATCTCACTGAGGAGTGTAGTGTCATACTCCAGAACAAGCTACCAAAGAAGGAGAAGGATCCTGGTTCCTACACTTTACCAGTAGAGCTAGGAGGCAAGCACGTGGGCAGAGCTCTTTGTGACCTGGGAGCCAGCATAAACCTCATGCCCCTATCACTATTCCGCCAGCTAGGAATAGGAGAAGCACGTCCCACCACTGTCACCTTACAACTTGCAGACAGATCCATAGCCTACCCTGAGGGTAAGATTGAGGATATTCTTGTAAAGGTTGACAAGTTTATTTTCCTTGCAGATTTCATCATCCTGGATTATGAAGCAGACAAGGAGGTCCCCATCCTATTAGGCAGACCATTTCTAGCCACAGGTAGGGCCCTGATTGATGTCCAGAAAGGTGAGCTCACTATGAGGGTTCACGATGAGGAGGTTAAATTTAGTGTTTTTAAAGCCTTAAGGTACCCCTCTGACTCTGAATCTTGTGCTAGCATGGACATTGTAGATTCACTAATGGAAGAACAGCTGGAGCATGAATTATTGACTAAGCATGCTAATAATTATGTACAATTAGATTTAACTGATTTGAATGTTTCTGAGATAATGGATATACCTGTAGATAAAATACAGCATGTTTGTATGAATAGTGACTTGACTGACAGATCCATGAATCCATTAAAGCCATCCATTGAGCATCCACCTGTCTTAGATTTGAAACCCTTACCCACTCATCTTAAGTATGCATATTTAGGAAGTAATGATACTCTGCCTGTGATTATTTCATCTAAATTGAGTGAGAAGCATGAGGTTGAGCTGATATTATTACTTAAACAGCATAAAAAGGCTATTGCATGGACTATTGCTGACATTAGAGGCATTAGCCCCTCTTACTGCATGCATAAAATAATATTAGAGGAAGAGCATACACCCCGAGTAGATCACCAACGTAGGTTGAACCCCTCTATGAAAGAGGTAGTAAAAAATGAAATCATAAAGTGGTTAGATGCAGGTGTAATCTTCCCTATAGCTAGTAGTCAGTGGGTGAGCCCTATACAATGTGTACCTAAGAAGGGAGGGATGACTGTAGTAGTGAATGAGAGCAATGAACTGATTCCAACTAGAACTATTACAGGATGGAGAGTCTGTATGGACTATAGGAAATTGAATAAGGAAACAAAAAAGGATCACTTCCCTTTACCATTTATTGACCAGATGTTAGATAGGATAGCTGGTAGAGCTTATTACTGCTTTCTAGACGGTTATTCAGGATATAACCAGATCACTATAGACCCTAAGGACCAGGAGAAGACAACCTTCACTTGCCCTTTTGGAACATTTGCCTTTCGCAGAATGCCTTTTGGCTTATGCAATGCACCAGCAACGTTCCAAAGGTGCATGTTGGCAATCTTCTCCGACTTAGATGAATCCATGATAGAGATATTTATGGATGACTTCTCAGTCTTTGGTGATTCATTCACAAACTGTTTAGAGAACTTAGGACAAGTCCTGGCTAGGTGTGAGGAGACCAACCTAGTCCTTAATTGGGAAAAGTGCCACTTCATGGTGGAAGAAGGGATAGTCTTAGGTCATAGAGTGTCTAGAGCAGGAGTAGAGGTCGATAGGGCCAAGATTGAAATAATAGAGAAGTTAGTGGAACCTCAGAATGTGAAAGCCATTAGAAGTTTCTTAGGACACGCAAGTTTCTATAGAAGGTTCATTAAGAACTTTTCTAAGATCTCCAAACCTTTGTGTGAGCTTCTAGAGCTGAATAAGCCATTCATCTTCTCTAGAGAATGTTTACTAGCCTGGAAAACCCTTAAGGAAGCACTAGTCAAAGCACCTATTATAGTAGGACCAAATTGGGACCTTCCCTTTGAGATGTTATGTGATGCAAGTGACTATGCAGTAGGGGTTATGCTAGGACAAAAGATTGACAAGCTAACACACCCTGTATACTATGCTAGTAAGACACTTAATGAGGCACAATGTAATTACACAACTACGGAAAAGGAGATGCTAGCTCTAGTATTTGCCTGTGAGAAGTTTAGGAATTACATTGTAGGCACTAGGACAATCGTGTACACTGACCATTCTGCCTTAAAATACCTTATGAGGAAGGCTGATGCCAAGCCTAGGTTGATTAGATGGGTGTTGTTGCTGCAGGAATTTGATCTAGACATTAGAGATAAGAAAGGCTGTGAAAATGTGGTTGCGGATCATCTTTCCAGATTGCAACATAATTGCGATAACATTGCGGAAACCGCAATTTCTGATGCCTTTATCGATGAGCATGTCTTTGTATTAGCACATCGTGATAACGATGAGGAACCTTGGTTTGCTGACATTGCTAACTTCCTTGCCTCGCAGGTACTACCAACTTTCAAGGGAGGACAAGAAAAGAAGAGGTTCCTGCATGAAGCTAGGAAGTTCATATGGGATGATCCTACACTCTACAAGACATGTGCAGACGGTTTACTAAGGAAGTGTGTGTCAGCTGCTGAGGCGAAGTCTGTGCTGCAACACTGCCATACAGCCCCCTATGGTGGACATTTTGGTGGCGAAAGGACAGCTGCAAAGGAGTTCCAGAGTGGCTACTATTGGCCCACGATCTTCAAAGATGCCCACGAATACGCACACAGCTGTGATGAATGTCAGAGAACAGGTAACCTTAGTCGAAAGGATGAGATGCCTCTCACTTACATCTTAGAGTTAGAGCTCTTTTATGTATGGGGCATTGACTTCATGGGACCATTTCCCCCATCATCAGGTAACCTTTACATACTTGTAGCTGTAGACTATGTATCTAAATGGGTAGAGGCCATAGCATGTCCAAACAATGATGCCAAAACAGTCATTAAGTTCCTTAATAGACATATCTTTACTAGGTTTGGAACACCTCGTGCTATAATTAGTGATGAAGGAACACACTTCATTAATAAAGCTATGGAAAAAGTGTTGTCTAAATACAATGTTAGACATAGGGTAGCCACCCCTTATCACCCACATTCGAATGGACAAGCTGAAATATCAAATAGGGAGATTAAAAACATACTCGAAAAAGTGGTCAAACCCAATAGAAAAGATTGGTCGTTTAAACTCGAGGATGCACTTTGGGCATATAGGACTGCATATAAGACACCCCTAGGTATGTCTCCTTATAGACTTGTGTATGGCAAAGCATGTCACTTACCATTCGAATTGGAAATTAAAGCATTTTGGGCCTTGAAAGAACTGAATTATTGCGTGACCGATGCGGGAACATTGCGGTCTCTGCAATTACATGAGCTTGATGAGCTTAGACATATGTCCTATGAAAATGCTAAAATGTATAAGGAAAAGACTAAGATTTGGCATGATAGTAGACTTAGGATTAAGGACTTTAAGAAAGGCCAACTTGTCTTGTTATTTAACTCAAGGTTGAGATTATTTCCAGGAAAACTTAAGTCCAGATGGTCAGGTCCTTTTGTGATAACTAACGTGTTTGTTCATGGTGCAATCGAGATTAGGAACCTGCAGCACGGGCAGCCGTTCATGGTTAATGGTGCACGATTTAAGCATAATTATGAGGAAGGAGATGTGAAGACTCTCTCGGCCTTCCTCTTGACTGAAACGTGAAAATAAAACCGAGAGAGGACGAGTGATCACTATGCTCGTCCATGCGAGGCTATGCCTTAGTTTATTTTTTGCTATTCTTTCGGTTACTATTTGTGTATATTTTTGTGTGATTTTCATTACGAATTTGATGTTGATTTTATTTCTTTTAATATGGGATCGAAAGAGGGAATCAAGGAGATGAATCCAGGATAAAAAATCAGGGAAGATATGGGGCCAAATCAAAGATTACGTTGAGGAAATATTGGCATTTAAAACGAAGAAATCTCCAACTGCCATTTAATTGCGAAGGATTTGCTGAATCCGCAACAGAAATAGCCGTTGGGATTTCCATCATTACAAATAGCCGTTAGATACGCCGTGGCCAGTACGCTTCCCTCATTCACTGAACTTCAAGAAAGCTCTCTCCTTCTTCCTCTGCAATCCCTCTTTCCAGATTCCTACGATTCCACCATGGTACTAACAAGAGCTGAGAGATCTGCGTCCAAGAAGAAGGCCGACGACGCTGAGATAGCTGCGAGAGAGGCACTCCTTGCCTTGGCAGATGCCGAAGCCGCGCGAACCGAACGCCTTCCCAAGCTCCCTGTCCGCAAGAAGAAGTGGAAGGTAGTGACGGAGATCCCTGCTGGGCCATCTGAACCAGCAGGAACGCCCAAGAAAAGGAAGTGGAAGGTGGCTGTGGCCGACGCAGCGATCAAGAAGAAGACTCCCTCTGTGGAGAGTCAAGAGAGTGGCCGTCCATCCTACGAGACGGCCAGACAAAGCCATTCGCCATCTCCACCAGCGCGAAGCCCTGAACCGTCTCCGTCTCCACAGAGCTCTGAACAAACTCCACCGCCGCAGAGCCCTGAAGCATCACCCATCTCCCAGACGCCTGAACCTGAAATCCCAGATGCAGAGCATCAAGAATCGGCGCAGGGCAGTGAAGAAGCTGAAGAAGAAGAGGTCTTCTCTCCTTTGAGGGAAGTCAGCCCCGAGAGCCCAGCACAGGGGGATGATTCGATGGATGAGACATTGGAGGATTGCCTCCAACAGATCACAACCAAGGCGAGATTGAGAAATAAAGCCACCAAGGTCATCAAGGCCAAACGACCAAAGGCTTCGAAGAAGTCCAAGAAAAAGAAAGCCAGGGGTGAGCCTTCATCAAAGAAGGTTAGTGGTGAGCCCCCTCTAAAGAAGCTCAAGATCGAGGCTGTTGAATCAGCCAAAGCAAAAGAGAAGGGGAAAGCCAAGCTGTACCCCGAAGATGAGCCTCAATCTGTGAGGTATGTGTCCTCTGATGATGAGTCCAGAGGCACTGAGTTAAGGAAGAGGGACCTGCTCCATGAGAAGGGGTTCCTTGACGCGCTAGCAGACCTGCCGCAATTCTTGCGCGCAGGGATCACCAATCACGGCTGGGAAGAGCTGTGCAGACCACCCGTCCCCGCCTACTCCAGCATGGTGTATGATTTCTACGCCAACCTGATGAACCCTGAGGATGGCCTATCTGTGGTCAGAGGAATCGAGGTGGATTTCTCAGCTAAGGCAATCAATGAAGCCTATGGCCTCAAGGGTCAAAAACACACTGATTATGCAAGGATCATTGATGCGCCAACTGAGGCGGTCCTGGAGGAAGCACTGCGGATCATTGGCCAACCTGAGGCAGCGTGGACGATTTCGCGCAATGGGAAGCACACTCTGATGAGTGCTACCCTCACAGCCAAGGCAGCTGTCTGGTTCTCATTCGTACGGAGGAGGTTATCCCCAGTGACCCACGAGACCACCATCAACCAAGGCAGATCGCTGCTGGTTTACGCGATCATGAGGGGCCTCACAATCAATGTTGGTGAGGTCATTGCAGCCTCAATCGCAGATTGCGCCAAAAAGGGTAAGGGTCCACTTTTCTTTCCCAATACAATCACTAAGCTTTGCTTACGTGCAGGGGTTCCAATCGAGCGGATGGAAAGGCAGCTGGCCTACACGGGGCACCTGGAGCTGCCTACAGGCCTGAGAATGCGCAGGAAGGGGAACATGGAGTTCGAGTTAGACGGCCTGGCTGCTGCTCAATCTCTGTCAATGGCCTGCCTGATGGACCTGCAAAAGAAGATGGCGCAATGGGCCGCATATGCACAGGCAAGGGATATGGATGTTGCTGACCAATTGGGCTGCATCTTTCCTGAGTTACCAACGGACCTACTGACACCATGGGCGCCTCTAGGACCACGGAGGGATGATGATGATGAGGACATCTGAGTGCTAGGCTGATTAGCACTCAAGGGAGTATTTATGTTCCCTACAAAAAAAAAAAAAAAACTGCTTTTCGTTGAACTATGTGAATTCTGTTACTTTTGAGTACATTTTTAATCTGTCTTTAGTTCTGTATTTTTGTTGTTTAGAATTGCTTAGTGTAGCTAGATGGTATCTGATTAGGTAGGTTGTTTAAGTTTTCCTTTTTGTTTAGCTGAGATGACGGGAAAGAGCATGAAACAAGGGCTGTTTACTGTTATATCTGTCTGTAGATCCTTTGCGAATTCCTTGCGGTCTTCGCAATTTTTGTTAACAGTTGCATGTTTTTGACTGCCTGATTAGCTAGGCTGGTTCTGTTTTAATTTTGTTCTTTTGCTGCTATCTTGACTACCTTATATTGCCTCTCTATAAGCATGCTGGATGAGTGTCTTAAGGCACCTTTGATAGTTTAAATTAACCTCTTAAAAGTGCTCAGCATGCATAGCTTTAAGTCCTTCCCTGCCTGCTTTTATAAATTTCTGCTGCTGAAATGTTTGCTTTTAGAATGTTCTGTCTATCCCTAGGACATTTAGATTCTCTTTGTTTTACCCTAGACTAGATGCTTTTAGGACAAGTTTGGGGGTGTGCCACCTCAGACACTCATTGGGGACAATGAGTAGTTTAAGTTTGGGGGAGGCCACCCTAGGCCTAGGAACATTCCTCTCTCCCTTAAAGAATAAGCATTCTTCTTCTCCTTTACAAAAATGATGAACTGAAAAAAAAAAAAAAATGAAAAATAGAATAAAGAGGGGTGTCTCTCTTTAAGTTGCTGAGTAATCAGTGCCAAAGGTGTAACCCACAAGTGGCATTGCATCAAAAGGCAACCAAAGGAGAGGCTCCACCAAAGTAAGAAAGAAAAAAAGGAAGAAATAGGGAAGAAGAATGTATACCTAGGAGTTGCAACTTTGTGGCTTAGATGTCCTGAATAAAAAGAACTCTGATCCTCAATTAGCTGAGCACAAAGTTGTAGCTTGTAGGGTTGTTTAGGGAGATGAATGTATGTCCAATGTAGTGATGCCAGGGTTTAGGTTGTTCTCTAAATGTACTACTGTCACTGTTAATACTAAGACTGGCATGACTCTAAGGAATCCTAGGTAGCTCAAAAGTAAAAACTAGAAGCATGTACTGAGTCTGGGGTCAAGCTAGGTAGAATTTGAAACCTTAGGGATAGTTGCACGATATGAAAGAAGCGAGTAGATCAGCTGTAAGGAGTTAATGAAACAGTAGGAGCATTAGGCGTGCGAAGTCAGAAGAAGCAAAATAAGAGGGTAGTTGTAAACTTAGAAGTGTGTCACAGGACAGCACTGCTATAAATAGGAGCTTAGGGGAGTCAGCAAGTGGTAAGAGAAGTTAAAACAGCAGCCTAAGTAAGTCCTTAGATTGCTCGAGGACGAGCAAAACCTTAAGTTTGGGGGTGTGTTACGTCTCCAAAAGTGACCATTTTAGGACTTATTTATCTTAGAAAGATGTACACTCTTAGGTATTTTTGATAGGATTTAGCTTGAACCTATGCTTATATATGAGAATTAGAAGAAGGAAGCTAAATTAGGACTTATATGCAAAAGGAAAGAAAAGGAATGAAAAACGAAGTTAAAAGAATGAAAACTGTGCATTGCGGAAGCATTGCGGAAACATTGCTGAAACCGCAATGTTTCAAGTGAAATCCGTAAGTTGGCTAACCTTTTTCTGTTGTGATCCGATATTTCAGGGATTTGTTCTTTCTCCTCCAACCACGTAGAAGTACGACGTTAAGAATGGATGGTTCTCCTTGGCCCAATCGCACCTGCAGAATACTATAAAAGGAGGTCAAAGTGGAGGGTTGAAACATCATCCGAAAGCGTAGAAGTCTCTTCGCAGCTCAATTTCTCTCCTGTTTTTCTCTTCCGTCTGTTGGGTTGGAAAGCTTAGCTGCTGGAGTCGACAATCTGATAGGAAGGAGAGAAGATTCATCTTCTCTTCTGATTGGATTCATCCAAGCAAGGCTTACCTTTCTCTCCTTTCAGCCGAGGCATCTGCGTCGAAGCGATCACGCTCATCTTACTTGCTTTCTGTTTTAGTTTCCTATTTCCAGCACCGTTTGTTGTTATTTCTTTTCCATTAGTTAATCCATTCCATTTCGTTGCTTTTTTTTTGTTAGTAACTTTAAGTCTTCATCTGTTCATTCAAACAATTGATTAATCAAAGCACAATTCATCATTTCGCACTTTCTCTTTTTCATTTCTGCCTACTGTTTTTCCTTTCTGTTTTGTCTTTAATTTTCTTCTAAGCATGTCTACTTCATCTAATATTTCTATTCTCTCTACATCCATGAGTAACTAAGTAACCTAGGGGCATGCTAATGACAATACTATAGGCTAAAACACGTGAACCAAGCATGTAGGATAGCTCTCGAACGCATTGATTGTATGTAAGCTTCATCCCACGGGCAATTTCGATTGGCCATCCATTTTGTCCAAAGAACTCCTAACCTCTGGAAGGAGTAAGAGTTCAGAGTCATACACTCATGCTAGCCTCTCAAGGTAGCCAGAAAACGACCTAGGAATAGGCGTTTTCCTAGTACAAATCATAACTTACTGCTTTAACAAGATGTTTAAGACCTTACTTGGACATGAGTAAACTAAAGAATCTAATGCATGAAATCGGAAGATACATGAGAATGAGTTAGTTTGATGCATAGTGAGTTGATCTAATGCTTGAGAATCGTGTGAAAAAGCCAATAGAGGAGTCGTTAGTAGCCCTTGTTTCCACATTTTACACATTTTCGCTGTTAGTAACATTGCGGTAAAATTGTTGTTCTCGCAATTCTTTTTAGTTAAAATTCTGCCTTAGCCATTTTTCTCTTCGTTTATTAATCCCTTCTCTTTACATTTGAGTTTATCATTGACTTGCACTTGTTTATGCATCTATCCTTTACATATTCCATAGTAATTAGGCAACTTAAAACCAAATCTACCCCATCAAATCCACCCATTCTTGCTTAACAATACACTTTGCGAGTAACTAAGAATAAATCTCTATGGGAAACGAATGAAAAAATACTTACTACTTGCTGCAAGATCATGTATGCTTGCATGTTCTGAGTGCTCTCTTATTGCATATTTCTTTTAAACAATGAGCACGCAACAGTTGTAAATGGATCTACAAAAGGAAATGAGACCAAGCTCGTAAGGTACAAACCTTTAAAGCTCGATTAGTGACAAAGGGTTATACGCAGAGAGAGGGGGTAGACTATGATGAAACCTTCTCTCCTGTTGTCATGTTAAAATCAATTACAATACTCTTGTCCATTGCCACATATTATGATTATGAGATTTGACAAATGGATGTCAAGACAACCTTTCTGAATGGCAATCTTGAAGAGAGTATTTATATGTCTCAACTAGAGGGGTTTATAATACAACATCAAGAACAAAAAGTTTGTAAGCTTAAATGATCCATTTATGGGTTGAAACAAGCATCTAGATGCTGGAATATAAGGTTTGATATTGCGATCAAATCTTATGGTTTCGAACAAAACATTGACGAACCTTGTGTTTACAAGAAGATTGTCAAAACATCTGTAGCATACCTCGTGTTATATGTCGATGATATCTTACTCATTGGGAATGATGTAAGATGCCTGACTGACGTCAAGAAATGGCTAGCAACTCAATTCCAAATGAAGGATTTGGGAGAAGCTCAATATATTCTTGGGATCCAAATAGTTCGGAACCGCAAGAATAGAACATTAGCCACGTCTCAAGCATCCTATATTGTCAAGATGTTGTCAAGATATAAGATGAAGAATTCCAAGAGGGGTTTGCTACCCTTCAGGCATGGAATTCACTTGTCGAAGGAACAATGTCCTAAGACACCTCAAGAAGTTGAGGATATGAGACGCATTCCCTATGCATCGGTCGTTGGAAGTATGATGTATGTTATGTTGTGGACATGACCCGACATATGTTATGCAGTAGGTGTTGTCAGCAGGTTTCAGTCCAATCCTGGACTTATACATTTGACAACATTTAAGAATATCCTCAAGTATCTTAGAAGAACGAGGGATTACATGCTCGTGTATAAAGGTAAGGATCTGATTCTTACAGGATACACTGATTTTGATTTCCAGTCGGATAGCGATTCGAGAAAATCAACATCGGGTTCAGTGTTCACTTTGAATGGAGAAGCTGTAATATGGCGAAGTATCAAGAAAAGTTGTGTTGCTGACTCCACTATGGAAGCAGAATACGTAGGTGCCTGTGAAGTAGCAAAAGAAGTTGTGTGGCTTAGAAAGTTTTTGAACGATTTCGAAGTTGTTCCAAATATGCAAATGTCTATCACTCTCTTTTGTGATAACAGTGGAACAGTTGCAAATTCAAAAGAGCCAAGGAGCCATAAACAAAGTTGTGTTGTTGACTCCACTATGGAAGCAGAATACGTAGCTGCCTGTGAAGTAGCAAAAACAGTTGTGTGGCTTAGAAAGTTTTTGAACGATTTCGATGTTGTTCCAAATATGCAACTGCCTATCACTCTCTTTTGTGATAACAGTGGAACAGTTAAAAATTCAAAAGAGCCAAGGAGCCATAAACGCGGGAAACACATTGAGCGAAAATATCATCTCATTTGAGAGATCGTCCAACGAGGAGATGTTATTGTGAAACAGATAGCCTCTGAGGACAACAGTGTTGATCCATTTACAAAGGCTCTCACGGCTAAAGTGTTTGAGGGTCACCTAGTAAGACTAGGACTACAAGATGTATAATCTAGGGCAAGTGGGAGAAAACTATGGGTATGTGATGCCCTAGTTTATTCTATTTATTTCTCATTCTGAAAAACTCAACATTATGTATATATATGGATATATATTTGTTACCACTGGAGTTTTAGTCCAAGTGGGAGTTTGTTGGGTTTAATGTCCTAAAAATCGTGGTTTGTAATCGACAAACATATTTTATTACTAATAAAGTGTTATTGAGGTTTATTCAATAAAGTTATTATTGAATATGTGGATTACTTATTTCATTTTAGAAAACCCTAAATCTAATAAACTAAGATCCATGGCTATAACATGAGTACTTGAACTTTATGTGGAGACATAAAAGTGGATCAAGTTCAAGTAAATAGCCAAAACGGTCTATAGTATACGGATAAGGTTGGATACCTTATCTTGGGACACTATTGGATGCGGCTCATTTTGTATATAGTACAAACGATGTGATCCTGAATCGTTAATGTGGAGACATGTGAATGAGGGCGTCCTATGCAAAGAGTTTGCATTAGACCGGACCGCGAAATAAGTCACTCTTGCTTTATAACGTTGTTTACTGTTTTAAAGACTGACTTTTTCAAAACGATGACCTAGGTAACTTGACCTTAATCCTGAGCTAACTATGAACTCCTGTTTATTCGGGATTATCCTTAGATCTGCATGGGTGAGAGTGGCTCAACAACGCCGACTCAATAAGCCTCCCATTTCAGGGGTAAGACCGGATAGATAGCTGGGGACATAGAGTGCAAGATGGAATTCACTTCTACCCGTCTCTAGGGATAGTAGATAGGTTGGTCCCTTAAGTGCTGACTCCAGGTCTTGAACAAGGGGCCCCACCTTCTCATTGGCCCGAGAGGGACTCAGTATAGTGATTAGATCACATACTAATCGATTTAGTGATTGGATCACAAACCAATTGTTCATTAGAGGATCAATGAAACTTAAGAAGCAAGATGTAATTACGGGGGTAAAACAAATATTTGATCCAACCGTAAATTACGAACAACCTGTGAAGGGTCAACTTACTAATCATGGTTATATCGACTGGACATAAATATATCTACAGTGAGGAGAGTGCAACTACTAGGCTATAGTGGAATGTCCTGATAGTTAACGAATGTTGATTAACTGAGTTAAAGAGTTTAATCAGTTAATCTCGGATCGTTGGAGCTCATGATCTGTAGGTCCATGAAGTCCCCATGCTAGCTCATATGAGACTAAACCTGAGATCATCTAGAACGAGAATCATATTCAAGTTCGATTTCCAGAACGAGAATCATATTCAAGTGGGGACGAGCTAGGAGGGGGAGGACAATCCTCTATTAAGACAAACCTGAGATCATCTAGAACGAGAATCATATTCAAGTTCGATTTCCAGGTTGCGTAGCTTTTGCCAGTTAACTTACCGGAAGCTAGTAAATGAATGAAAGAGCTCGACATGCTGTAAAGAGAATGAATTCTATAGTGAAAAGGTTTAAACCTATTTTAAACAACCAATCAAGAATTTAGCAAAAAGTAATAATGTACCCAACATCATTAATTTGCAACGATACTTCAGTGAGTCAGAATGGTTGCCACCTTGGGGCAGCCAAGCATTCCTTCACTGAACCAAGACATTCTTGACTAAATGTTAATACCAAAATAACTCATATTCCTATAGCATCTTAGTTATTGTTGTTTGGTCAAAATTTACTAACTCTTTAACAAATCTTGTAAGTGTGACCCTCCATTTTTAGAATTCATAGAGCGGCCCCAACAGTGCAATCTTATGGAATGTCAGTGTTGGGAATGACCCTATGTTTCTTTATCCATAAATGGTGATCGAGATGTTCCGACTCGCATGAAACGACCCTCCTTTTGGATTGGTGCCCCTCGGGCAGCCTGCAGGCGGAACATGGGAATCTCACGGTTCAATCCAATGAAGGAGACCATAGGATGTATTGACATACTTCATTCTCCCACTTACTATAAATACTTTCTCTATTCACCTTGCTATTGATTTATGCAAACACCTTCCTTCTAGGGATGCTGCTAATGACATCACGAGGACGAGCATAAATCTCACGGTGTGAAGTTCACAGAGAACGTAGGAGGAGAGGATATATCAAATACACCTTCTCAATACCACTACTAAGTATTTTAAACGGTTTGGGTATATCTTACTCAGGCTTTATTCGGCTAAGACAATAAAACCTAAGTTAGGTAAAACAAACTTCTACCTATGATGTCTAGGTGATAAATACTTTATTACCTCACACCACTCACGCATGCTCATAAAGTCGGGTTAACTTTACAAGTACCGGATCGTCCCTAGGTAGGAGGTGTTTCGTAAACCGTCAGCTTAAATACCTCCAACCTTAGAACAGGATGCCACCAGGTGAGTTTCTTGTAACCTTAGCATTTACAAGATATCGACCTATTTTATCTAATAAAACAGAACGATACATTCAACCCTAAGTGAGCATGCCTTTGTCTTTGTTATAGATTTTAATAGTGTATGCCAATTTTACAACAATTTGCAAAACTAAGACATACTATAACAAACTACATGCTTCTCAAACATGCATACTACTAAGGCAACTAATGTTGAATGTTTAATTTCATAATTAATATAACACTTATATCAATTATTCTATTAAGCAAACAACATTCAATTCATGAATTAATATAACTCTTATATCAATACTCATGAATTCCTAACATGCATACTATATATTATAACACTTATAACATACTTTCAATGCATGGAGCATGCTTCCTATGATGGGATTTTAAATCTATATGACATACTTTATGCACATACAAAATGGAAAATTAATTAAAACATACATTCACAATGTATAATTAATTAAACACACTAAAGTGGACCGGTTTTGGCATCAAGCAAGCAACAACTACTTTATTACAAGCTTGAACAACAAGCTAAGTCTTGAGCGGACTTCGAACTCTTCGTAACGCCTTGGATAAGCTTGCTCCCCCGAACAGTTCGGCCAAATTCTCTTCGAGCTTTCCTTCGTACCGCCCAGAACGAGCTTGAACTACCACCGAACATTTCGGCCAGCTCAAAACTCGAGTTTCTTTCATAAAGAAACCTATATGGACTTTAAGGACTCTAAAAGAATACAGACTCTTCAGCACATATTAAAGTCCATACATTCTCAGGCAATTACAAATAATGAAGCTCAGTAAGATACTAAAAAACGATGCCAAAACCGAAAAAACACTTTAGACGCCCATCAGAAATAATTTCTAAAATAAAATACCCACCGAGCTTAAATTGATGCAAATTGAGTGATCCAGATACGCTCTGGTACCAATTGATGGAACGTAAAACGCTGCGGAAGCGATTTGGATCGTTGATACTCTAATTTCATCAATTTAACATAACAGAAACATGCTCAAAACAACGAAATAAAAGAAATTAGAACATATACCTTTGTAGTTATAAATTTATTCAAAAACTGTAGCTTGAATCTTCTCACGAACACTTCGAGAACCACCTCCGGTAGTTCCGCTATCCTCGGGCCGAGGAACAGAGTGGTGAGACTCCTTTACAAGAGAGATATTGGAAAAGAAAAGAGATGGGAGAGGAAGGTCTCTGCAAGTTTAAAGAACAAACTCAACCAATTTGAGTTTTAATTTTACAAACAATCAGTAGCCGAAAAACCATCTCATGAGTTTTCAACTTCAAAATGAAAAACTCCTTATTTTTCATCTACAGCACCAAAATGCCCCCTTATCAGCATTACATAAATGATAAGGTTTAAGAAAAGTTGTGGATTAGAGAATGACAAATGTAAAACATGCATAATGCATGTATATAAATTTTATATTTATTTAAAAATAATTCAAAATTAATTTTAAATCAATATAATTTATATTTTATTAATTAAACTTTTTAATTAATATAATATATATATTTTAATTAATTAATTAATATTATTTAATTCAATATAAACTATTAATTAAATAATATGACTAATCCCGGTTTTCTGGAAACCGACTTTTTGCACATGAATCCCTATTCATGTTTTAAACCATTCCCATATTTAAATCATATTTAAATATGTCCATCATTCTTCCAAAAACCGAATTTGAATAACAAATTATTTCTCTCTTATATTGTTGCACGACGTTATTCGAGCTAGCCAGGAGAACCTAAAGGACCTACATATCATGAGCTCCAACGATACGAGATTATTCGGTTAAACTCTTTTAACCGACATAATCAACATTCGTTAACCCCCGGAGACTCCACTAAACTCCAAGGGTTGCACTCTCCTCACTGTAGATATATTGTGTCCTCTTCCTATAATCATCATCAGTAAATCAATCCTTCACAGGTCGTTCGTAATCACAGTGGGTCATTTATACCGTTTAACCCCTGCATTACATCTTGTTCCTTAAGTACCACTGACACCTCTAATGAACAATTGATTTGGGGTCCAACCGGTAAATCAGATCCCTCTCGGGCTAGGAGAGGGTGGGTACCCTTGTTCAAGACCTGGAGTCAGCTATTAAGGGAACAACCTCTCTACTATCCTTAAAAGCGGGTAGGAGTGAATTCCGTCTTGCAAGACTATGTCCTCAACTATCTATTCGTTCTTATCCCCAAGATGGTAGACTTATTGAGTCGGCGAACTGACCACCCTCACCCATACAAGTCAAAGGATAAGCTCGAATAAACAGGAGTTCATAGCGAGCTCAGGATTGAGATCGAGTTATCTAGGTCATCACATGAAAAAGTCAGTCTTTACAGTAAACAATGTTATAAAGAATGAACGACTTGATTTCTCGGTTCAGTCTTATGCAAACTCATTGCACAAGACACCCTCACTTACATGTCTCCACATGAAACGATTCAGATCACATCGTTTTGTACAATACAAAGTGAGTCGCATCCAATAGTGTTACTAGGATAAGGTACCGAGCCTTATAAATATACTATAGACTGTTTTGGCTGTCTACTTGAACTTGATTCACATTCATGTCATACATGAAGCTCAAGTACTCATACTATCGTCATGGGTGCTTGTTATTGGCATAGGTTAATATAAACACAATTTCACTTTATTCAATAACAATTTTACTGAATAAATCACAATAACACTTTATTGCTAAATAGAATAGTTACATTCAAATAGTTTACAAAATACGAGTTTTAGGGCATAAAACCCAACACATAAGTTGTTACATTTCAAAATCACATAACAACATAATCAGAACACAAATGCATCTCTATGTCACAATACATAGAACATCTCAATCACATGTGTTATTCACAATTTAAATATTTGATGTTCTTATTTATGAATCATTAATAAGAAAAATTAGACAATATTTTTCTTTTCATTTTTAATGATCATTGAATAACTTCATATTTTCAACCAATGAAAATATGCATGCATAAATGACCAACAAGATCTTAAATAGCCCTTATAAAACATCACCCAATTCATGGGAGAAAAAAAATTAATATCGTTAGCTCATGAAATAAATAAATATATACTCATTAAATATATTTATATATTAAACTCAAATATAATAATCATGTGAATTACAATGATCAAAGAGATACAACTTCAACAAAGTCATCCAATGAATTTAAGGAAAGAATCATCTCATGCCTAATATACATTAGGTAATCAATTTTATCCCTCAACAAATGAATTATCTTCTTGCACATCAAAACCATTGAAATAACCTTCCATTCTGCTTTTATTTGATTTAGCCATTGAAAATTCTTTCCAACTCAAGCATCTATTCTCAAGTAAGTGATTGAATTTTCATGGATGAATAACAAAAGTTGATGGAGCGTTGATGGAACGCAGTGGAAGCGATTTGGATCATAGACACTCTAATTTCATCAATTTAAACAAATGGAAACATGCAAAAGCAATGAAAAAGAGAAATTAGAACACATACCCTTGTCGTTCGAATTTCTTTAAATTTCACCGCCAGAAGCTCCTCACGAGCTGAACGAGCCTTCTCTCGAAACCTTCGTGGACCACCCACGGTAATCCCGCTATCCTCAGGCCGAGAAACGGAGTAGTGAGACTCCTTTTACAAGAGAAAAGAAGGAAGAAGCTCACAGAAGAAAAACAATTTTTCTTCTTTACAGAGAGCTCAGCCGAAGGAAGAAGATGAAGAGAGAGAGAGATTCGAAAAATGAAATTAACAATTTCATTGTGAACCCCAAAGTGCACTAAGCACTTATTATTTTTTTTTATTTTTTATTTTTTATTATATTGATCTGATGACACAAATATATACATAGTATATATCTTACATGTGTCTTACATTGCATGTAAGACACATGTAAATATATATATATATATTTATATATTATTATTATTATTAAAAATAATAATTATTATTTTATTAATTAAACTTTTTAATTAGTAAAAAAATATATATATTAATTAATATTATTTAATTCAATATCAAATATTAATTAAATAATATAATTAAACCCGATTTTCCGAAAATCGACTTTTTGCACATGAATCCTATTCATGTTTTCAGACCAATCTCATATTTAAATCATATTTAAATATGTCTATCATTCTTCCACAAACCCGAATTTGAACGATTCAAATTCTTTTCTTTTCTTTTATATTGTTTCACGGCTTTATCCGAGCTAGCCAGGAGAACCGTAAGGACCTACAGATCATGAGCTCCAACGATTCAAGATTATCCGGTCAAAACTCTTTCAACCGAACTAATCAACATTCGTTAACCTCTGGAGACTCCACTAAAGTCCAAGGGCTGCACTCTCCTCACTGTAGATATATTGTGTCCTCTTGATATAACTATCATCAGTAAGTCGATCATTCACAGGTCGTTCATAATCACAACGGGTCATTTATATCGTTTAACCCTTGTATTATATCTTGTTCCTTAAGGACCACTAACACCTCTAATGAACAATTGATTTTTGGTCCAACCATCAAATCAGATTCATCCCTGATCAGGAGAGGATGGGCCCATTGTTCAAGACCTGGAGTCAGCACTTAAGGGAACAACCTCTCTACTAACCCTTAAAGCAGGTAGGAGTGAATTCCATCTCGCACAACTACGTCCCCAGCCACTTATTCGATCTTATCCCCAAGATGGTAGGCTTATTGAGTCGGCGATCAGGCCACTCTCACCCGTACAAGTCAAAGGATAAGGTCGAATAAACAGGAGTTCATAGTGAGCTCAAGATCGAGATCGAGTTACCTAAGTCATCATATGAAAAAACCGGTCTTTACAGTAAACGGTGTTATAAAGAAAGAGCGATTTTATTTCTTGGTTCGGTCTTGTGCAAACTCATTGCACAGGACGCCCTCACTCACATGTCTCTACATGAAACGATTCGAATCACATCGTTTTGTACTATACAAAGTGAGCCGCGTCCAATAGTGTCCCCAGGATAAGGTACCCAGCCTTATCCCTATACTATAGACCATTTTGGCTGTCTACTTGAACTTGATCCACATTCATGTCACACATGAAGTTCAAGTACTTACACTATCGCCATGGGTGTTAGTTATTGGTATAGGTTAATACAAACACAATTCATTAAAATTCAATAACAACTTTATTGAAATAGAATATATACATTCAAACAGTTTACAAACTACGAGTTTTAGGACATAAAACCCAACAAACTCCCACTTGGACTAAAACGTCAGTGAAGTACATGCTGGTCGAGAGAACTAGAATATCAAATATCTAAAGTTTCTCCCACTGTCCTACTGAGCAGCTCGCAGCCCTATACTTTTTAGGTGTCTCTCAAACACTTTAGCCGTGAGAGACTTAGTAAACGGATCAACAATGTTGTGCTCCGAGGCTACCTGTGTGACGATCACATCTCCTCGTTGCACTATCTCCCTGATGATATGATATTTCCGCTCAATATGTTTTCCACGCTTATGGCTTCTAGGTTCTTTAGAATTTGCCACTGCACCGCTGTTATCACAATAAAGGGTGATTGGCAAGTTCATATTTGGAACAATTTCCAAATCTGTCAAGAACTTCCTAAGCCATACAGCTTCCTTCGCTGCTTCGCAAGCTGCGACATACTCAGCTTCCATGGTGGAGTCAGCAATACAACCTTGCTTTATACTCCTCCATATTATTGCTCCTCCGTTAAGAGTGAACACTGATCCTGATGTAGATTTCCTGGAATCTATATCAGTCTGAAAATCAGAGTCAGTGTATCCTGCAAGGATCAAATCCTTCGCGCCATACACAAGCACATAGTCTCTCGTTCTCCTAAGATACTTGCGAACGTGTTTAACGGCTGTCCAGTGATCATATCCTGGATTGGACTGGAACCTACTGACAATTCCTACTGCATAGCAGATGTCGGATCTTGTACACAACATAGCGTACATGAGACTACCAACTGCAGATGCATAGGGAATTCGTCTCATATCCTCAACCTCTTGAGGTGTCTTAGGAGACTGTTCCTTAGACAAGTGAATTCCATGCCTAAAAGGCAGTGAATCTTTCTTGGAATTCTGCATCGAATATCTTGACAACACCTTGTCAATATAAGATGCTTGAGACAGCGCTAGCACTTTGTTCTTACGATTCCTTATGATCTGAATCCCTAGAACAAACTGAGCCTCTCCCAAATCTTTCATTTGGAATTGGGTCGCTAGCCAATTCTTAACGTCGGTTAGGAACCCTACATCATTCTCAATGAGTAGTATATCGTCTACGTACAAGATTAAGAAAGCTACAACAGTATTGACTACTTTCTTGTAAACACAAGGTTCGTCAATATTTTGTTCAAAGCCATAAGATTTGATCGCCGTATCAAACCTTATATTCCAGGATCTAGATGCTTGCTTCAACCCATAAATGGATCGATTAAGCTTGCAAACCTTTTGCTCTTGACCCTGAAGTATGAATCCCTCTGGTTGAGCCATATAGATACTCTCCTCAAGATTACCATTCAGAAAGGCAGTCTTGACATCCATTTGCCAGATTTCATAATCATAAAATGTAGCAATGGATAAGAGTATTCTAATCGACTTTAACATGGAAACAGGAGAAAAGGTTTCTTCATAGTCCACCCCTTCTCTTTGGGAATAACCTTTCGCCACAAGTCGAGCCTTAAAGGTTTGCACCTTACCGGCTTGGTCTCGTTTTCTCTTGTAGATCCACTTGCAATCGATAGGTCTTTCACTATCTGGTTGGTCTACAAGATCCCAGACCGAATTGAAGTACATAGACTCCATTTCGAGATCCATGACTTTAAGCCACTGGTCCTTGTCTATGTCATTCATTGCCTGTTTAAAGGTCAATGGATCCTCAACGCCATCATTAGGTATGACGACTTGAGTTTCAGACAAGCCGATGTAGCGGTCAGGCTGTCTTACATCCCTCCCACTGCGTCGAGGCTTTCTCAACTCTTGAGAAGGACCAGCCTGATCAACAACCTTTGTTGATCCGTCTGTAGCTTTCCTGGAAAATTCGGACAAAACAATTTTGCTCGACGGTTGATGATCTCTCATGTGGTCTTCCTTTAAGAACGTGGCATTAGTCGATACTAGTACCTTGTTCTCATGAGGATCATAAAATAGACCACCTTTCGTTTCCTTGGGGTAACCTACAAATAGGCACAATTTTGAACGATGTTCCAACTTCTTTGGATTGGGTACTAACACATGTGCCGGACACCCCCAAATCCTAAAGTGACGTAAACTACCTTTACGCCCTCTCCATAACTCATAAGGTGTTTCAGAAACACTCTTAGAGGGAACCATGTTCAAAATATATACTGCAGTCTCTACTGCATATCCCCAAAACGAACTAGGCAAATGAGCATAACTCATCATAGAACGAACCATGTCTAACAGGGTTCTATTTCTCCTCTCGGACATACCATTCTGCTGTGGTGTTCCTGGCGCTGAGAGTTGAGATACTATTCCATGTTCTATCATATAGTCCTGGAATCTTAAATCCATATACTCTCCACCTCGATCTGATCGGAGTGTTTTTATCGATTTACCTAATGTGTTCTCAACCTCTGCCTTATAATCTTTGAACTTTTCAAGAGCTTCGGACTTATGATGCATTAGATAAAGATAACTGTACCTAGAATAATCATCAATGAAACTGATGAAATATTCATACCCTCATCGTGCTTTGACATTCAAAGGACCGCAGAGATCCGAATGCACGATTTCTAGAGGTTCTTTGGACCTATGACCTTTTTCAGAAAAAAATCGTTTGGTCATTTTGCCCTCAAGACAAGACTCACATGGCGGTAAAGAGTTGTCCTCTAAACGATTTAGCAGACCACTCTTAACCAATCTCTCAATCCTATTGAGATTAATGTGACCTAGTCTTAAGTGCCAAAGATAAGTACTTGGAGAAAGTTTCTGCCTTTTAGTTTGAGTCTCAGTTGTTTTAAACATTTCAGTGTTCAAAATAGCTTTGGCTTCGGTTGGTCTTAATACATACAAGTTGTTTTCAAGTTTCGCAGAACAAATACGTACACCTCTTTTGCTAATGAACGCTTCATTATGAACAAAAGATACTTTATACAATTGTTCTAACAAACAAGATATAGATACAAGATTCCTCTTGAAGGTAGGAACCAGGAGTACATTTTCTAGTAAAATGAAACTATCTTTATACAACAACTTTACAGCTCCCACTGCTTCAACTGAGACAACCTCTCCAGTTCCAACTCTGAGAGTTATCACACCGCGAGAAAGTGGCTGCCAAGAACTAGTTTCCTGAAAAGAAGAACAAACATGGTTAGTAGCTCCTGAATCAAGTATCCAGGTATGACAATCATGTTCTACTAAACATGTTTCGACAACAAATAAATCATATTTACCTTGTATTTCCTTCTCAGCCTTTTTCTCTGCAAGATACTTTGGGCAATTCCGTTTCCAGTGCTCATCTACACCACAATGGAAACATTTTCCTTTGTCTGTAGATTTAGTCTTGCTCTTACCTGCAGCAGGTGCTTTTCCCTTCCTTTTATCTTTCTTCTTCTTTTGAATACTCTTATTCTTAATAGAAGAAAGTTCAGACCTACTCCCTGAAGACGACCCCTTTTGGAATTTCCTAGAAGTGACAACGTTTGCCTCCTTCTCTTTTCCTTTAGAAGTGTGTAGGGACTGATAGGTCTGTAGCTCGCTGAGGAGAGAAGTCAAATTATACTTTATCTTGTTCATTACCATATTGGTTCTGAACTGAAGGAAACTCTTCGGAAGAGATTCCATGATAAAGCTTACTTGACTTGACTCATCAATAGTAGCTTCATTTACTTCCGCCACATTGAAGTGGACCATCATGTTAAGGACATGCTCCCTAACAGATGTACCCTCTTTCATGCGAGAGTTGTAAACGTATTTGAGGGCTTCATGACAGACCGATGAGGACGGTAGTCCAAACATCTCCTGTAATGAAGACATGATTTCTTTAGTAGAAACCATATCCTCGTGCTTCTTAGCTAACACATCAGATATGCTGGCTAAGATATAGACTCGGGCTTTATCATTAGCCCTTGTCCATCTATCATATGCTTCTCGAACAGTTCGAGTCGCATCCGAGCTAGGAGGGGGAGGACAATCCTTTGATAAGACGAACTTGAGATCATCTAGAACGAGAATCGTATTCAAGTTCGATTTCCAGGTCGCGTAGTTATCGCCGGTTAACTTATCGGAAGCTAGTAAGTGAATGAAAGAGCTAGACATGCTGAAAAGAGAATGAAAAAAATATTAGTGAAAAGGTTTTAACCTAATTTACACACCAATCAAGAATTTAGCAAAGAATAATAATGTACCCAAAACTCATTATTAAACTGCAACGATACTTCAGTGGGTCAGAATGGTCGCTACCGAGGGGCAGTCAAGCATTCCTTCACTGAATCAAGACATTCTTGACTAAATGCTAATACCAGAATATCTCATATTCCTATAGCATCTTAGTTATCGCTGTTTGGTCAAGATTTACTAACTCCTTAGCAAATCTCGTAAGTGTGACCCTCCATTTTTAGAATTCATAGGGCGGCCCCAACGATGCAACCGAATGGAAATGTCAAAGTTGGGAATGGCTCTATGTTTCTTTATCCATAAATGCTGATTGAGATGTTCCGATTCCTATGAAACGGCCCTCCGAATGGATCGGTACCTCTTGTGGGCACCTAGCAGGCAGAACATAGGAATCTCACGGTTCAATCCAATGGAGGAGACCGCAGGATGTATTGACATACTTCCTTCTCCCACTTACTATAAATACTTTCTCCATTCACCTTGCTCTTGAATTATGCAAATACCATCCGAATGGGGATGCCTTACTGACATCACGAGACCGAGCATAATTCTCACGGTATGAACTTGACAGAGAACGTAGGAGGAGAGGGATATATCATATATACCTTCTCAACACCTCTACTAAGTATTTTAAGACGGAATGGGTAAATTACTCAGGCATTATCCGGCTAAGACAATAAGACCTAAGTCTAGGTAAAACAAACTTTTACCTATGATGTCTAGGTGATAAACACTTTATTACCTCACACCACTCACGCATGCTCATAAAGCTGGGTTAACTTTACTCAAGTACCGGATGGTCCCCAGGTAGGAGGTGTTCCGTAAACCGTCAGCTTAAATACCTCCAACCTCGAACAGGATGTCCCCGGGTGAGTTTCTTGTAACCTTATCATTTACAAGATATCGACCTATTCATCTAATGAAACGGAACGATACATTCAACCCTAAGTGAGCATGCCTTTGTCTTTGTTATAGATTTTAAAAGTCTATGCCAATTTTACAACGCTTTGCAAAACTAAGACTTACTACAACAAACTTCTACATGCTTCTCAAACATGCATCACTAAGGCACGACAAGTTGAATATTTAATTTCATAATTAATATAACAATTATATCGATTATGTTTTTAAATATACAACTCCTAATTCATAAATTAATATAACACTTATATCAATTCTCATGAATTAAGCATGCATCCTATACATTATAACACTTATAACAAACAAAATGCATCTAATGTTGGATGTTTAATTTCATAATTAATATAACACTTATATCAATTATTCTATTAAGCAAACAACATCTAATTCATGAATTAATATAACTCTTATATTAATACTCATGAATAAACATGCATCCTATACATTATAACACTTATAACATACCATGTGCATAAAATTAGGACAAACTATGTTGTTCATTCAATTTCATAATTAATATAACACTTATATCAATTATTCTATTGAACTAATAACAACTAATTCATGAATTAATATAACTTTTATATCCAAACTCATGAATTGCCAAATATGCATACGATATATTATAACACTTATAACATATTTCCAATGCATGAAGCATGCTTCCTACGGTGGGATTTTAAATCTATATGGCATACATTATGCACATACAAACATGGAATTTAATTAAACATACATTCGCAATGCATAATTAATTAAACACACTAAAGTGGATCGATTTTGGCATTTAGCAAGCAATAACTAATTTATTACAAGCTTGATCAACAAGCTACGTCTTGAGCGGACTTCGAACTCTTCGCACCGCCTTTGACCAACTTGCTTCCTCCGAACGCTTCGGCCAAAATTTCTTTGAATTTCTCCTCGTATTGCCCAGAATGAGTTTGAACTTACACCGAACATTTCGGCGAGTTTCAAACTCAAACTTCTTTCACAAAGAAACCTATATGGACTCTAATGACTCTAAAAATACAGACTCTTTAGCATGCATTAAAGCTCATACAATCTCGGGCAATTACAAATAATGAAATTCAAAAGAAACTATGCCAAAATCGATATTCACTTTAGACATCCATTCAGAAACAATTTCTAAAATAAAACCCACCATAACTTAAATTGATAGAAATTGAGTGGTAAAAAACGCTCTGATACCAATTGATGGAGCGTTGATGGAACGCAGCGGAAGCGATTTGGATCATAGACACTCTAATTTCATCAATTTAAAACAAATGGAAACATGCAAAAGCAATGAAAAAGAGAAATTAGAACACATACCCTTGTCGTTCGAATTTCTTTAAATTTCACCGCCAGAAGCTCCTCACGAGCTGAACGAGCCTTCTCTCGAAACCTTCGTGGACCACCCACGGTAATCCCGCTATCCTCAGGCCGAGAAACGGAGTAGTGGGACTTCTTTTACAAGAGAAAAGAAGGAAGAAGCTCACAGAAGAAAAATAATTTTTCTTCTTTACAGAGAGCTCAGCCGAAGGAAGAAGATGGAGAGAGAGATTCAAAAAATGAAATTCACAATTTCATTGTGAACCCCAAAGTGCACTAAGCACTTTTTTTTTTTTTTTTTATTTTTTTTTTTAATATATTGATATTATGACACAAATATATACATAGTATATATCTTACATGTGTCTTACATTGCATGTAAGACACATGTAAATATATACATATATATATTTATATATTATTATTATTATTAAAAATAATAATTATTATTTTATTAATTAAACTTTTTAATTAATAAAAAAATATATATATTAATTAATATTATTTAATTCAATATCAAATATTAATTAAATAATATAATTAAACCCGGTTTTCCGAAAACCGACTTTTTGCACATGAATCCTATTCATGTTTTCAGACCAATCTCATATTTAAATCATATTTAAATATGTCCATATTTAAATCATATTTAAATATGTCTATCCTTCTTCCACAAACCCGAATTTGAACGATTCAAATTCTTTTCTTTTCTTTTATATTGTTTCACGGCTTTATCCGACCTAGCCAGGAGAACCGTAAGGACCTACAGATCATGAGCTCCAACGATACAAGATTATCCGGTCAAAACTCTTTCAACCGAACTAATCAACATTCGTTAACCCCCGGAGACTCCACTAAAGTCCAAGGGTTGCACTCTCCTCACTGTAGATATATTGTGTCCTCTTGATATAACTATCATCAGTAAGTCGATCCTTCACAGGTCGTTCATAATCACAACGGGTCATTTATACCGTTTAACCCTTGTATTATATCTTGTTCCTTAAGTACCACTGACACCTCTAATGAACAATTGATTTGTGGTCCAACCATCAAATCAGATTCCTCCCTGATCAGGAGAGGATGGGCCCATTGTTCAAGACCTGGAGTCAGCACTTAAGGGAACAACCTCTCTACTAACCCTTAAAGCGGGTAGGAGTGAATTCCATCTCGCACAACTACGTCCCCAGCCACTTATTCGATCTTATCCCCAAGATGGTAGGCTTATTGAGTCGACGATCAGGCCACTCTCACCCGTACAAGTCAAAGGATAAGGTCGAATAAACAGGAGTTCATAGTGAGCTCAAGATTGAGATCGAGTTACCTAAGTCATCATATGAAAAAACCGGTCTTTACAGTAAACGGTGTTATAAAGAAAGAGCGATTTTATTTCTTGGTTCGGTCTTGTGCAAACTCATTGCACAGGACGCCCTCACTCACATGTCTCTACATGAAACGATTCGAATCACATCGTTTTGTACTATACAAAGTGAGCCGCGTCCAATAGTGTCACAGGATAAGGTACCCAGCCTTATCCCTATACTATAGACCATTTTGGCTGTCTACTTGAACTTAATCCACATTCATGTCACACATGAAGTTCAAGTACTTACACTATCGCCATGGGTGTTAGTTATTGGTATAGGTTAATACAAACACAATTCACTAAAATTCAATAACATGTTTATTGAAATAGAATATATACATTCAAACAGTTTACAAACTACGAGTTTTAGGACATAAAACCCAACAAAAGCTGCATTTCTCAGCTAACAGTTTAGCCATTCATATTGCATAGATATCAGTAAATCCATCACGTTTTGATCCTTTATTTTAAATCACATATTCTTAAATCCTTATGAAATATATAAGTAATTCAAAATACTTTTAACAGATGGAAACGACTCAACCTATATAAAATTCATTCAACAAATTACTTAAGCTTAATGAATTTAATATATATTTGATAAGATCACATATCTCCCTATCAAAAAAGAGTAATATCTATCACCATGATATTATATAGCCAGAAATGATCGAAAGATGATTAAGTACATATTTAATATAATGAAAACTAATGAATTTGAACCAATTGAGAAGAATACCTTCATTTGGTATCAACAAGTTTGACCTATAACTCTCATCAATCTTTGTAGAAGAGCAAATTCAAAATTCTCAATTTCCACCGTTTTTCCCAATTTCTCTATTTTTCTCATAAACAACCAAGATCATGAAATAGAGATAGAGACAAAGACTGAACAGAAGGGCTGCTACTGCTGCAACCGCCGCAAAACCAACTAGTTGCTTTTGTTGAACTCGTCCTTAAGAATAAATATTCATTTTTTCCATTCCTCAAGAAAGGTTTCTTCAATTCTTTCTCAATATTTTCGATAGCATCTAAAATGTGAACCCATACATACTTATTTGTACATAAGTTTTTAGATGAATGTTACTTTATCCGTATACAAATTTTAGATGGAAGGTACCTTATCTGTGCACCAATCTTGTCCAGATGAACTGCAAATTGCACATCCCATAAGGCCCAAGTAAATTTTAGTCACGCGATATCAAACTTTTCAGGAGGGATTTGGAATGTATCTTAAGAGCTTTGGAATGCATCCCCATTTCACTTCCGGAAGGATTATTCATTTTGGGTTATTTTTGTCAACCCAATAGTAAAGCTCTCAATATATTGGAGGCATTAAATTTTGGAATTCAAGGCTCACAACAACATTTCTTGTAGATCCACCAGATCTGGAAAATCAAAACCCAAAATAGAGTCCTTTAGCGTCGTTTACAACCCTCTACACCGAGACCCCAAACCGACGAAATTGAGACCCACGCTGGCGAAAACGAGACCTCCAAGCGACCAGTTAAGAACCAAATCCAGTAATTTAAACTAATGAATCGATCTTTCTGCGAAAAAATGCCAAGAAGAAAACGCGATTGAAAGAGGGGCGAAATCAATCAATCGATTGCAATTAAATTAAATATTTGTTTGGAAAGGAAAAAGAAGGGCTTAGGCTTATCTTTTGGTGAAGCTTGTCAGCATATACGTTTCTCTTTGAAGACGTTGTTGTCTCACAAAAAAATGCCAAAAATTCTCTCTATATGCTAGTGATCTGTCGCCATTGCTCTCAACTTGGGATTGACACCAGTAGCTTATAATATTTTGCTTTCAAATTGATGGAAATCGAGAACCGAAAATCAATCGTTGCGTCGTGGTAAACCACTGCCTTGAAAGAAAAATTTGGCACGGCCTCGGTGTGAATCGTTTATGTCGGTTGCTCCCCAAGGTTAACACAACATCCAACGCTCACGTCCACTCGTGAGAGAAGGATTGACATCAAGACAAAAATACGATGCTCAAAATTGGTTTTTTGTGAATGAAAAAATGAGGTTTTTTGTGAATGAAAAAATGAATTTGTCAAAAGCCCTTTCAACTCTCATTTAAATAGAGAAAAGAATTTGGGAGTTTCAAACAAAATTAATTAAGATATTAAATCAAATTAATTCAGAATTAATTCAAAAAACGTTTTAACGGAAATAAATTCATAACAAGACGTTTTTGGATGTCATAACCGGTTTTAACAATTAATGTAAAAACGGTAATAATTTAAAAAAGAAGGGTTGTAAAAAGATTTTCTTTTTTCGCGCAAGGCGCGATTTAACCGAACCGAACCGGTCCATGGGCTAGTCATTCCCAACAGGAAAAATAGGTACATCGTTCCCTAATCTTCACCCAAAGGTGATTAGTTTATAATTACATCTAATAAATAATAATAATAAAAAAAAAGGTAAATGCCATAAAGTAAACTCTTAAGCTAATTGTTCTTCAATATAAGAAGAATGAAAAAAGAAGTAAAGAGAAGATGAAAATGGAAGCTCTCAGCAACCATTTTGTAGTGTCCCAGCTTCTTTCTTTAAGGGAGCTGAATATTTAGGTGGGTGGAAAGTTGGATTTGGCTGGGTTTGGTTAGCTTGTTTTTTTAGACTATTTTTTTGAACCTCTAATCTTTGTGAACTGGTAAATTATTTTTTAACTCCATATCAATATTTTGTGTCATTTTATATGAGACAAATGTTTCAACTATATTCAAATTAGAATTATACTATGTACATTATTTGTAACCATAATCTATATTCTTCACTTCATTCACGGTGACGTCAATTTAAATAACATTAGTTAAGGTATAGAATGGAGAAACTTCAAAGTAAGAAATATATTGTTAAATAAAATTCATAGTCCAAACATGATTTTAAAAACATCTAAGGTCTCATCTATACTATCTAATAAATATGCATAGCAATATTTACTACAATCAACAATGAACGTGATAAAATATCTTTTACCACCTCTTGTAGAGGTATTTTTCATGTCATAAACATCATTTTGTGGTTTAAATTAAGTAACTCACTTTTTCAAAAATGACTTTGTACCAAACTTTGTTTAAACACAAGCATTACATTTGTGTCTATTATCAATGTTAAAATAGTCTTAAACTTACCATTCTTTGTGAAGAACAACAAGTAGGATAAGTGGAGGGAAGAAGACTAGAAGACCTTTGTGAAGAAGGTTGTTAGAAGATATTTTGAGTTTTTTTTATGTTGTCTTTTCTTTTATATACTTTAACCTTTAATTTTAATCAATACAAGAAATAATTAAGAAATAATTAAAATAAAAATAACTCGAACCAAATACGGTATCTATACTACTAATCTTCAATCTCATTAAATTTTGAAACCTTGGAGATGCCAATTTTTTCCCATTTTACTTTAAATAGAGGGAATGAGAACGACTAGGTTTTCGAGCACAAATAGTATAGAATTGGAGAAGTGGTGGAAGAGGTGTTGGGGCATGAAAATCCCTAACAAGATCAAGATGTTTATGTGGAAACTCCTCCAATATACTACCGACAAACAACAACCTATGCATAAGAAAACTCCCTATACACCCATGGTGTGTATGCTGCAGGAAACAAAAAGAAACAGTGGAGCATACCTTGTTTGGATGCAAGCGAGCAAGGAGGATTTGGGCTTTGACTCTCCCGAAAAAAATTAGACAATTGGGTGATCATGCGCAAATCCAAGACATGTTACTGCAAAACTCGAGCCGCTTGAACAATGATGAATTGGAAGTTATGTGCATTGGATGTTGGGCAATATGGAATGATCGTAATCAGTTGAACCAGAAGAAGCCAATTCTGGAGGAAGAGAATAAAGCGGATTGGATCATCAATTACCATCACGAGACAAATCCGCCCAAAATCATCTCGTGTAATCGCGATTCAGATGGGAATTCGACAGATCGATGGTTCCCGCCGGAAGCTAATACACTCAAGCTCAATGTCGATGCGGCTTGTCACGCTTCTCTCCAACGGACGAGTTTCGGCGCAATCATTCGAGATTCGTCTGGGGGTATCGTCATGGCGAGTTTTGGGACTTTAAAGCTCCGACTGGATCCCATCTCGGCGGAAGCTTCAGCCATGCTCCATGGTCTTAAGCTGGCGGAACGCCATGGACTCTCCAATTTCAGTATTGAATCGAATGCAAAGCACTGTGGCATTCATCACATCTCAAGGAAGTTAAATGGAGTTGCCCATAATATTGCAGATTGGGCCTTAATGAAAGAATCTTGTCATGTTTGGTTTGCCTATTTTTCCAATTGGCTTTGGGGAAACCAGAGAAATGTCTACAATATAAAACGGTTAATGAAAAATGTCCATGTACGTGTTTTCTTTGGAATAAATGTCTAGAGATTTTTTAGGACAAATCTATTTAAGTGGTTTCTCCATTATACCCTTTTAGGATTCACTTCTTAAAAAAATATTAGGTTTGAAATTAGTTTAATTTATTTTTAAATTAAATTAATTTTAATAGTTTATTTGGTGAGCTGGATCATTTCACGTAAAAATAAACCGTTTTTCTTTTTTCGTTAACTAACGTCAGCCATTTTGTATCTCCATATGTTGCTGTGAGTAGATATGACACTAACACCCTCTGTCGGGGTATACGTTAGGACACACCCGTGGGTATATACAACCATTGCGCACCAGAAAAAAAACGGTAGGGGTATACAGCTGGAGCCGGCGTGTGTAATTACTAGTTCCATTGTTTTTGTAAATCTTTCCCTAAAAATATGGATCAGACAATACACAATCCACCCCTACAAATGAGGAGATATCCGTCAAAATCCCTTAGTTTTAAACAACAATACCCCTGAAATTATGCAATGTCTAACATTTTGGAGAATCAAATCTTCAACCTTACGTTTTTTTTTTACGTTTCCCTTTTCCATTGTGTTTTTTCCCTCATCTTTTTCAAGTTCTTCTGCATTGTTCCACCACACAACAACAAACCATGTCGTCTCTTTCTATTATGGTGGCATTTTATGAGATTTGGAACGAAATGAACCAATACATAAATTACAAAACTTGTAGAGTTTTGGTCCCCCCGAATTCTACACTTGTGGAATTCACCAATTCAATCTCCAAGGCTCTAGAGCTGGATTCCCACCACACAATTTCACGGTTGTCCCTCTTTCGGAACGACACTAACAAATCTTTGATTACGAAAATGAGGAAAAATAGGCAGTTTTTATATTTAACAACGTGTAAATCCCTGTAACCGTCTATTTTTTATATTCTGGGACTTCAACTGAATCCCTCAAAAAAAGGGATCACCACCTATTATCCAGATTTTTTGAAATCTTGGAGCTATCCGTGATTTTAATTCAAACAAATCACTTGTTTAACAAAAAACAAAATCAGCTCCCGCTGAAGGTAAAACCCTAGATTGTTAACCCGAAACCCCTATACCTAAACTTTCATTATCATTTTAGTCGTTCGTTGGAAAAACAGTGATGAAGAAAAAATACAAAAGAGAAAAATGCTGACAAAATGAGGAAAATGCTTACCACGACTGTAGGTCGAACTTTCCTGTCTAATGCGTGATGTTTACTTTGAACGATGTCGAAGAAGGTAGTGTGTGTTTTCAGTGTTTTTTGTCGAAGAAGGTAATGCCAAACAAAAGAAGAAGTGCGTTTTGTGTTTTCGGTGTGCTCTGCCTCTAGGTCGAAGAAGAAGAAGAACGATGTCGAAGAAGGTATGCGTATGTCTTTTCTGCCTCTAGGTCGAATCGAAGCAACTTCCGAGGATGAATTTAATTCTAGGCGGCGTGGTCCAGGTTTCTCGCTACCCCATAAACTACATGATATCAAAATATTGGGAATCGTTACCTTAGTTAAAAATAGAGTATTCTCTCTTTTAAGTTGTTGGCCTATTTTATTACTCTGTATGCAGTAATGCCCACCCCCCAGTGATGGTTCATTTGTTGGTTGTATAACTTCTTCGGGGTATACATATTTCTGGTTCCCCCTACAGAAATCGTTTATGCCCATTTCTTACTATGTGTGCAAGAATGCACACACCGCCACTGTTGATATTCATTTTACTCCATTTGCAGACATACACACAGACACCCTGCTTTTGTTTTTGCTTTGTGTGCATTCATGCAAAGACCTACGTTGATTGTTGCTTCGTTGGCTATCACACTTCCTATGGTTAAACATATCTGGTCCCCCAGTGTCGTGTATGTCTCATTCTTACTACGTATGCAGTCATGCACACACAACAACTGTTCGTATTCTTTTTACTCTGTTTGCAGGCATTCACACACCGACCGCCACTTATGGATTCGTTCTGTCTAGACCCATTTATTAATTATTTGGGGCAGAAGGTATTCTATGTAATACTCGTGGGATAAATTTCATTTCAGTTCTAAGATTTTTAACGTCCCCTCTCTGTTAAATCCAAGTCTAGAACTATTTTCTCTCTCCTCCTAACATTTTATATTTTTAAATATTAAATTTTTGATTCTCAAAATGAGGATAAATTGTGGAAGGGTAGACTTGTCCATTTGGTTGTAAATAACTGACTAAATATAGGTTTTAGACATAATTCAAAATCAAAAAGAAGACATTTTTCATGCCTTCCTTACGTTTAGACATTCCTCTGGTTTTCCCATTGGCTTTTGAGGCTTGTGTTTAACAATTGTAGCCCAATGGGCATTAATCACTCTTAATAAAGCTTTTGATTGTCTTCTTAAAAAAAAAAATAGTTTAACTTAAATCAAAACTCAAAATTTTCCCTTAATGTTGTTTGGAGAAGAAAAAAAACGCTTAACTTAGGCCCATTTGAAAACCATTTCGTTTTTAGTTTTCTGTTTTTGAAATTTATGCTTATTTTTATCTAATTTCTTTACCATGGGTTTCACTTTTCTAGTTTTCTTAGAAAAACATTTGAATTTTTAGCCAAATTTTAAAAACAAAACTAGTTTTTTGAAAGCCACTTTTTTTAGTTTTCAAAATTGACTTGATTTTTTAAAACATTGGTAGAAAATAGATAACAAAACAAATAAAGATATAATTTAGAAGTAGTGTTTATAAGCTTTATTTTTAAAAAAAAAAAATCCTTTGTGTTAATGTGAGGACCCTAGTTAGGGGTATACGGGCAAGAATAGTATAATATTAGGACCCTATTAAGGGCATAAGAGTAACTAATTAGGAAGTTAGTTAGGGTATTTCCTTATAAATAGAAGGAGTTGGAAAGGAGAAGGGAGACAATTGTTGAGTGGATTAGGGCTTGAGATAGTTCCTAGGAGGGGAGGGTGCAAGTGCCTCTAAACACTTGTTTATATGTAATTCATCTATCTTTACAATGCAATATATCGTAATTCTTGATCACGTTAGGTGGTATCCTCACAATTGGTATCAGAGTTGTTCGATCCGGACAATGAAATTTGTTTGTGGATCGTGTTCAAGAGTCAGTGTTGAAGCTACAAGAATTATGGGCCAAAGAAGACGATCATATGGAAACAATGAAACAAATATGGGAAGGAATGAAGAATGAGATAGAGAAGTTCAACCACCAAGAAGAGGAAATAAACCAGAAACCTAGAGATGAAGATGACATTAGCCGAGCTGGAGAGAATCAAGAAGCAATGAAGAAGAACGAGAGCAAGAGAAAGCCGATTGGATCAAGATCGACCAACAAAATCGTCCAAAAAGTTCATAAACAGAGTCGTAGAATGGCGGAACACGTCAAGCTTATGTGAAGGCAACTCCGAAAACGCGAAGAGAAAAGGTGAAAGAAAATTTGTCGATCAACCCATGTTTGGAGAGGCAGAAGAAGAACGTTTGATCTTTGAAAATAGTAAAAGTTGGCGAAGGAAATAAGAAGCGACGAAGGAGAAATGGAAAAAGACGTGGTGATAGACAAAATAAAAAAAGCGTGGTGGTTGGCGGAAAAAGAATCGTGCGGGACGGGAGGGGAAGACGCTGAGACAACCTCAAAGCTTGCATGAAGAAGCAACAATGGGATTGGAGTGGGCCAATAAAAACCCTAAACACATGGAAAATTTGTTGGGAGAAGAACCTAGAAGGAGGTGGGATGAGAGGCTTAATGGGTTGAATTCAAATACGAAAGGAAAAACCCAATATCTACCAAAAATAGAAAATCGTGGGATTGAGCTATCTAATCGGTTAGTTCATAAGTTGTTCATTAATGGGCTATTTTTAAATAGCTGGAATGAGACTCATTGTTTTTCAAAGACAAAATCCTAAAATGAATTTAAGAAGAATGTCTACAAATAATTAGGCTTAATGGAAAATGTCTAAATACGTCTATTGTTTGCACTCTATGTCTAGAGTTTTTTAGGAAGAAGATTGTTTTAGTTGGTTCCTCATTATACCCCTTCTAGGATTCCTTATTTTAAAAATTAATTAGTTTTGAAATTAATTTATTGGATTTTAAAATTTAATTAGTTTTGAAATTAATTAATTGGATACTAGAGTTTGTTTGGTGAAGTGAATGATTTCCCGTTAAAAAAAACTTAGTTATTTTTTCCGTTAAAGAATTTTTGTCGTTGTGTATCTGCATGTGTTCCATATGATATTGACCAATCTCTCCTCGTTTGTAGGGTGGACAGTATTTTGGCTGTTACATGTGTATAAATAGGAAAGTTTATCTTAGAGAATTATATATCCAAACATTTAATAACTCCAAAATGAAAAGATTACCTAATTTCAAAGTTTAAAATACTCTAGAAAATACGATATCAACTCTAACAAATGAAAGATATTAAAGTTTAAAAGTATTTAATTAATTAAATAGGATAAATTTAGAAGAGTAAATATTTTAAAATCTAAACAATTAAATAATATAAGTTTTAATAAAATCCCTATATATAAATGGTGAATTTGATGATACTCATTGATTCAAATTTTCTTTTTTACAAAATATTTAATTAATTAAATAGGGTAGAATTAGAAAAGTAAATATTTTAAAATTTAAATAACTAAATAAAATAATAATATTATTAATATTTAGTAGAATGAAATCCCTATATATAAGAACCAATTTGAGTTGATTCAGATTTTTTTCGTTAGTTTAGTTTAGGCCTCATCTTCAACCTCACGCAGCTCTATCATCTACAGACTGCTTTCTTTTATTTTATGTTGTCGTTTCGTCACTTAATAGCTTCTCCAAACATTTTTAATCGTTGTGAAGCTGCCAATCGAAGCTTTCTCCGACTACTAACATGGTATTTTCCATATTATTTATTTATTTATTTATTGAGTTTTTGAATCGTGCGTTTTCTTTTCGATTTGTTACGATTTGTCCGATTCAAAAGCTGTGGGGGTTAATATTTCACTATATACACTTCAATGGAGGAAGGGAGCAACTCATCGAGGAATGGTATACAGTGGTTGTAAGTAGTTGTCAATCTGACAATCAGAGCGACTCATGCATCACATCCATCTATTGTAAGTGGTTGGTCAATCATATGGTTTCCTTTTATTACTCTGTGTACTGCCATGTATACACCTAACGTGACGTGGTGGACAACCATGTATATATCTGACATGACGTGGTGGATTTTTCTGCAGTTTCATCACTTCCTCAGGTATACAGAGCCGAAATTCATCACTTTCTCAAGTATACAGAGTCGAAATTCATCACTTCCTCAAGTATACAGAGCCGTCTGCTAAAATTTCGGGTCCTAGGAGTATAACCATGCAACTTGTTGGGTTTTATGTCCTAAAACTCGTGGTTTGTAAACTGTTATGTTTTTAAATATTCTATTTAGAATAAAGAGTTATTAGTTTTATTCAGTAAATGAGTTTACTGGAATAAAGTGAAACGTGTTAAGGTTAACCTATACCAATGACCAACACCCTTGGTTGATTATGAGTACTTGAGCTTCATGTATGACATGATTGTGGATCAAGCTCAAGTAGCCAGTCAAAACGGTCTATAGTATACGGATGAGGTTGGGTACCTTATCTTGGGTAACACTATTGGATGTGGCTCACTTTGTATTGTACAAAACGATGTGATCCGAATCGTTTCACATGGAGATATGCGAGTGAGGCAACCTGTGAAAAGAGTTTGCATAAGACCGAACCGCGAAATATGTCGCTCTCTCTTTATAACACCGTTTACTGATGAGACCGACATTTTCATTTGATGGCCTAGGTAACTCGATCTTAATCCTGAGCTCGCTATGAACTCTTGCTTATTTGAAAGTATCATTTGACTTGCACGGGTGAGAGTGACCCATTAGCGCCGACTCAATAAGCCTACCATCTTGGGGATAAAGTCGAATAGGTAGATGGGGACATAGTACAGCAAGATTGGAGTTCACTCCTAACCCGCTCTTCAGGGTTAATAGATAGGTTGCTCCCTTAATAGCTGACTCCAAGGCTTGAACAATGAGCGCTCACACTCTCATGAGATGAGACGGTTAATTGATCTGTTGGTTGGACCACAGATCTATTGATCATTAGAGGTTTCAGTGGTACTTAAAGAACAAGACGTAATGCAGGGGTTAAACGGTTTAAAATGACCCAGCTGTGATTACGAACAACCTGTGAAGGGTCGACTTGCCCGTGACGGTTATATGAGAGGACATAATATATCTACAGTGAGGAGATTGCAGCCCTCGAACTATAGTGGAGTCTCCGAGGGTTTGACGAATGTTGGTTAGTTCGGTTAAAAGAGTTTTGACCGGATAATCTCGTATCGTTGGAGCTCATGATCTGTAGGTTCTTTAGGTTCTTCTTGCTAGCTCGAATAACGAAGTGCAACAGTATGAGAGTCAAGAAAAAGAAGTCGAATTTAAATTGTTCAAATTCGGCTTATGGAAGGATGATGGACATATTTAAATATGATTTAAATATGGAAATGGTCTAAAACATGAATAGGATTCATGTGCAAAAAAAAAAAAAAAGTCGATTTTCGGAAAACTGAGTTTAGCCATATTATTTAATTAATATTTGATATTGAATTAAATAATATTAATTAATTAAAAAGTTTAATTAATATATATATATATATATATATTTATTAAAATGTTTAATAAATAAAAATATTTATTATTATACAAAATTAATTAAGTTTTAATTAATCTTTAAAATAATAATAATTATATATATGTCTTACATGCATTTGTGCATGTAAGACATATGTTGGGTTTATATATATATATATATATTAAAGGTTTGGCTAAATAAAATTGTGGGTGGACTTTGGGTACATCTTTTGCACAAATTCAATTTGAGTTTTGTGTAGTTCGGAGTTGAAAAAAAAAATTCAATAACAGATTGAGTTTTTTTTTCTCTCTAAGATGAACTTCATACCTCAGACCTTTTTCCTTCTTCTCTTCTTCCTTTCTTTTTCTTTTCTTTTCTCTTCTAACGGAATCCCACAACTCCGTTGCACGGTGCCGAGGATAGCGAGACTACCTGAGGTGCTCATTGTTGGGAATGACTAGCCTATGCGCGGAAAAATGATGATCTTTTTACAAACCTTATCTTTTAATTTATTACCGTTTTACATTAATTGCAAAAACGTTTTTATTATTATGAATTCATTTAATTTTGAATTCATTTATGTTAAAACGTTTTTTGAATTAATTTCTTTTAAAACGTTTTTTGAATTAATTTGATTTAATATCTTAATTAATTCTTAATTAATTTTGATTGAAACTCCCAAATCATTTTCTCTATTTAAATGGAGTTTGAAAGGACTTTTGATTCATTCACTTTTCATTCACAAAAACTAATTCTGAGCATCGAACTTTTATCTTGATTCCAATCCTTCTCTCACGAGTGTACGTGAAAGTTGGATGTTGTGTTAACCTTGGGGAGAAACCGGCGAAAACGATTCACACCGAGGTCGTGCCGAATTTTGCTTTCAAGGTCGTGGTTTACCACGGCGCAACGATCGATTTTCGGTTCTAATTTCCAACAATTTGAAAGCAAAATTGAAGAATAAGCGAACTAGAAGGAATTCGATTGTAGACGCAATGGAGAAGAGAGGAGCTTCGCCGTGGGTCGTCGTCAAATGCTTAGAGGAGCTCTGCCGGTAAATCAATCGACAAAAAAAATAATAAAAAAAAAAAAATGAGATCTGCCTCCCTCCTTGGAGAAGGAAAAAAAAAATACCCACTGGATTTTAGGTGAGAAAATATGGTAAGAGATAAGTATTATGGATTTATTCCAAATATATTAATTTTTTATTATATTAAATATCAAGTAACTATTAACATATTTGAAGGAATGATTCTGATTGATATGGTGATTTTTGATATGGTAATTTGCTAATATGGTTAATATTAACTTGAATATTAATTCCATTATAAGCTCTATAATAATTCATGGGTTTGTTCCACATATGTAGGCTAACTTTAGTCTCATTTCAACTGTATTTAATTTTGTTTTATACTCGAATCTTCTTAGATTTTGTGTAATCTTCTTAGATTTTGTGTTTAACTCTGGAGAGATGTTTGGTTGATTATTTTGTATGGAATATTTTATTGGTTATTTTGCTCCACAAATATAACCTAGAACAGTTGAACCTTTCTCTAGTGATGCCAAATGAATTTTGAGATGGAGATATGTCAAATCTCTATATATGCCATGAGAATTTAACAATATATAAATTCATATTATTAATATATTTGAGTATAATATTCAACATATATATTTGATGCATATAGATTCATATGTTCATGAACTCTAGTGATTTGATATGAGTTCTCATTTGTATTGAGTAAAATCTAACAATGTATAGTTAGAATTATGTGAAATTTTTAATTGCTTACTTTGATGAGATCAAAGATCATTAAACAAAATGAATGAGGATTTGCATGTTGAATTGCTAGTTATGGGACTTCATTTGTTATAAAATAAGTTTATACGTTTTAAAATAAATAAGATAGACTTTGAAGCATTTGACAGACATTAATGTGATGCAGAAAATCTACAAATTATTTATAGAATAGAATAATTTGATGGTCGGCTTGTGATCTTGGGTCTACAATCTACATAGGTTAAAAAGACAAAAATCCAAGTTCATGCTTCCATGATTGAAATCTAGGTTGGGAAGAATTTTTCCTAAACTTGGATTTAATTATAAATTTTCTATTTGATAATTTGATTATATAACTAATTGTTGATTCTTTAGACTAATGTAATTGGTTACAAAATTTGATTATGATGTTTATCGAGGAAAATTAGATTGACTCAAGCTAAGTTGCAAGTTAAAGTGGATGATGCCAAAATATTAGTTAGAAGGTACTAAAAGAGGTATTCTTCTAAATTGATTCAAATTAATTAGTTTTTATCATATTAAATATATTCTTAAATATATTGTGTGGACTTGTGCTTTTTAATATCTTGTTGATAGATATTATTGAAATTTTGCATTTGATCTCATCAAATAACTCATTTAAATTCGTTTGATATTTTGGGTTCTAAATTCATTAAGCTTCTAATAATTTTTTAATGATTTTTATTTAGGATGAATCCATTATAGATGGTATGGGGATTTAACAACTTTATTTAATGGGTATATATTTGTTTATTTTATGAGCCCACTATATCAAGTTTATGAAATGAGGTAAATAATAATAATATTTTAGTTATTATTGTACTTCAAGTTATGAGTGATCATAGTGATCAATTAAGCAAGTCTGTCTAATTGTCATGTAGCATGCATATGAAAATAATATGTATAATGATATATTATTGGTGACAGAACCTATGTGTGACAATTAAAATAGTTGTGGAGAATGTTAAAATATTGCTAAAGTTGCTTAGTAATGCAGCTTAAAATTGTGAAGCAGTAGATTATAACAATTTTGAAATTGGTGAAATATTGCTAAATTTGTTCAATGATGCAGTTTGAAATTGAAATTGTAAAGCAATTAAAGGTTGAGGTAATGTATATTTTCAATTGACAATATTAAGTGTATGATTCATATTATTAATTGTCATGTTTAAATGCATTGTATATGGCCATAAATTTTTATTAAATTGAAAGTTATTATTAGTGATATTAATTTAATTTGGCCTTAGAACAATATTGGCTTATTACCTAGCTTATTGGTAGCAAGAAAAATTGTGAAAAATCAAAATCTCTCATGTCTATGTGAAGCTCTTAGAAATTGATTATAATTTAAGATCTTGATAGCTATGTTAAAATGTGTGATATTTTATAAGGGCTATTTAAGATCTTGTTGGTCAATTATGCATGCATATTTTCATTGATTGAAAATATGAAATTATTCATGTCGAATATTTTATCGAGCATGTCTATGATCATGAAAAGGGAAAAGAAAAATATTGTCTAATTTTTTTTATAAATGATTCATACATAAAAGCATTAAATGTGTGAAGTATGAATAATACATGTGATTGATATGTTCCATGTATTATTACATAGATAGATGCACTTGTGATTATGTTGTTATGTGAATTTGTTGTTGAACAACTTCTGAAGAAATGTTTTAGATTATATTTCTTGAAATGTGCATATTGTGGCCTTATGAAAGTTTTCATAAGAAATATATTTCTTATTGATGAAATGCATAAATGGGAAAGTAAGAAATTTGTGATGTTATGAACACTCATGTTTTCCAATTCTTTGATGTATACATAAATTTATTGTGTTGTTTATAATTTATGTATTCATGCATAAATATGTTTGAGAGATTGAAATATATTTTTAATATCTCAAATGTGGGGGAGATAGTGATTAAAATCATTATTTAATGCAAAAGAAATAAAATCGTTTGATTTTCATGATGTGATACTAGATGTTAAGATAAGAAAAACCAAAATGGTTTTTCAGTATGTCAATAAAATTACATTGAAAAACAAATTGCTAAAGTAATTTAATTGCTTTGATAATATTTCTGTAAGGCTAGTGTGAGTCTTAAGAAGAATAAGGAAGATAGTGTTTCTCAATCTGAATATGCAAAGATTATAGGTAGTTTCATGTGTTTGATGAACTATACTAGACCTGATATTGCATATGTTGTGAGTAGATTGAGTAAATATACACAAAATCCTGATAAAGTTTATTGAATTGCTCTTCGTCGATTATTGAGGTACCTTAAAGGTACAATGAATTTATGTTTGCATTTTAACAAATTTCCTGCACAGTATTAGGAAAATATTGTAATGCAAACCAGTGACATATAACGACGAGGTGAGCTCTACTAGAAGATGTGTTCAATACTATGTGGAGGAGCTATTTCATGGAAATTAGCTAAGCAGACGTGTATAACACAATCCACCATGGAGTCCGAGTTCATAACTCTCGAGCTAGCAGGGCAAGAGGTAGAATGACTAAGAAGGCTACTGGGAGACGTACCATTGTGGGGGCGTCATCTATACTGGTCTCCATACATTGTGATTCACAGTTGTCAAAGGTAGTATTTATAATGGCAAAAGAAGACATTTACGCCTTAGACATGGAACTGTGAAAGAATTGCTGAAGAGTTGAATTATCTCCTTGAAATATGTGAGGTCTGAGTGGAATCTAGCGGATCCCCTCACCAAAGGCCTAACAGGGAGAGTAATTCTAGAGTCTTCAGCTAGTATGAGACTCAAACCCTTATAGTGGATCCATAGCCCTTTATTTGGGTGGTCTAAGTAAGACTTGATGGAACACTTGAAAGGTATCCATAGCCCTTTATTTGGGTGGTCTGAATACAGACTTGATGGAACTCCTAGAAGTCTTCATAGCTCAGTTGTTGAGTGGTCTGAGTACAGACTTGATGAAGCATTTAACGTGATTGTGAAGGTGTGGCCGTCTTCTATGAAAGAGTATAGGGTCTCTTTCTAGAGCTTTCACGGTGACCCGAGGTTTGATGTGCATGGCCTTAAAAAGCACTTGATGTTGTATCAGTATCGCGGATTCAAGATAAAACATAAAGGATGGAGCGTGATGTGGGGGTCTCAACCTTAATTGATGAAAGTTCAAGAGGAAACTCACTCCCTTCAATTAGGTTGTTGCCCCACTTCACTATGCAACAATTCAAATCGTAAGATATTGTTGTTTAAGCTTATTATTTCTTCTTTGCTCAGATTTTAGTTTTTGTTTCATATTTTCTCCGTGCTAGTCATTCGTGGGGGATTGTTGGGAATGACTAGCCTATGCGCGGAAAAATGATGATCTTTTTACAAACCTTATCTTTTAATTTATTACCGTTTTACATTAATTGCAAAAACGTTTTTATTATTATGAATTCATTTAATTTTGAATTCATTTATGTTAAAACGTTTTTTGAATTAATTTCTTTTAAAACGTTTTTTGAATTAATTCTGAATTAATTTGATTTAATATCTTAATTAATTCTTAATTAATTTTGATTGAAACTCTCAAATCCTTTTCTCTATTTAAATGGAGTTTGAAAGGACTTTTGATTCATTCACTTTTCATTCACAAAAACTAATTCTGAGCATCGTACTTTTATCTTGATTCCAATCCTTCTCTCACGAGTGTACGTGAAAGTTGGATGTTGTGTTAACCTTGGGGAGCAACCGACGTAAACGATTCACACCGAGGTCGTGCCGAATTTTGCTTTCAAGGCAGTGGTTTACCACGGCGCAACGATCGATTTTCGGTTCTAATTTCCAACACTCATCAGGGTGTTCGTGAGAAGAGGCAAGAAGAGTTCGTGACGAAGAACGGTCGGCGGATCTTGAAGAAATTTGGAACTACAAGGGTATGTATTCTAAATTTCTTATTTCCGCTTTTCGAGCATATTTTCTACTTATTAAATTGATGAAATTAGAGTATCATCGATCCAAAATCGCTTCTGCAGCGTAAAACGCTCCATCATAACTATCATGGGATAAATGTCAATTAGTTTTTCCCTTTTTAACATCTCTGTTAACTCCCCATCCATAACTTCCCCCTCCCTCCTCCCAACAATTTACATTTTAGCCGCCTATTTTTATTCATTTTCAAAATTATTGAAAATGGTAGAAGGGTAGGTTTGTCCAGTTGTGTTTAGGTTGTCTTACTAAATATAGTATTTAGACATTATTCAAAAGAGAAAAGGTGTTAGACATTTTTCATGTTGGCTTCCTAGGTTTTAGACATTCTTATGGTTACCTCAATCCTAAAGGTCTTACAAGATGGAGTTTGGACTGGGTTAACCTCAATTTTTAAGCTCATTCCTCTTTCATACGAAGAAACTAACCTAGCCACCATTATGTTATCACACACGCGGTCGGCCATCTCCATCGGGCAAACTCAAGCGACCGGTCATCTCCTTCATTCGTCACCAGCCGCTACCACCTTCCACCATCGCCCACGGAGGCCGCCGCCGCACATGATCTTCAGAACACCATTCAGCTGCATTTTTGTTGGAAAATTTATTTTTCTTGGTTTTAAGTTGTTAGGTTCTGTATTTTCTTTAAATTCGGATCCGTACCCAATTTTGTGTTTTGTTAGGCACACCTTGAGGACAAGGTGTATTTGAAAGACGGGTAATGTGAGGACCCTAGTTAGGGGTATATGGGCAAGAATAGTATGATATTAGTAAGGGCATAAGAGTAACTAATTAGAAAGTTAGTTAGGGTATTTTCTTATAAATAGAAGGAGTTGAGAAAGGAGAAGGGAGACAATTGTTGAGGGGATTAGGGCTTGAGATAGTTCTTAAGAAGGGAAGGGTGCGAGTGCCTCTAAACACTTGTTTATTTGTAATTCATCTATCTTTAGAGTGCAATATATGGTAGTTATTGATCCCATTAGATGGTATCCTAACAATTATTTGGAAAAAAAAAAAAAAAAACGCTTTACTTAGCTCCGTTTGATAACCATTTCGTTCGTTTTTAGTTTTCTATTTTTAAAATTTATGCTTATTTTTTCCCTAATTTCTTTATTATGGGTTTCACTTTTCTAGTTTTCTTAGAAAAATATTTGAATTCTTACCCAAATTTCAATAACAAGGCTAATTTTTTTAAAGCTACTTTTTTTAGTTTTTAAAATTGGGTCGATTTTTGAAAACATTAGTAAAAAGTAGATAACAAAACAAAGAAAGGTATAAGATAGAAGTAGTATTTATAGACTTAATTTTCAAAAACTAAAAACTAAAAAATCAAATAGTTATCAAACTGGGCCTTAATAACTCAACATAACGACCTATTTGTACTAAATAAATACAACCAAAAGACTAATCTACCAATCACAAGTGATAAACCCAAAAACAAATATAAACAAAAAGACTAATCTTCCCTCACAAGTGATAAACCCAAATACGAAATAAATCCAATTCAATAAATATGATCCAAGTCTTTCCAATTCCATCAAGTAACCCTTTGTTCTTCAACGATCGTTCTAATCTAAAATGTCCATTATGTTACAAGCCACAAACCCACAATCAGGGTCTGGTCATTATTTCCTAAGGATCATATACCTTGTAGTAGGAGCTCTCATTCCAATTACTAGTTTTTTTCTCCCCCAGCTATTTCTATTTTTACTTACAATTTGATCCCTAGGAAGACTTGAAAATAAGATAAAACTAAGCATTTTCATTTTTCAAGTGCTACATTATATTCCAACAATAAAATTTCATGAGGTTCATCTGTTGGTACTAATATTACAGTTTTATTTATATCAATGAGATCTTAATATTCTTGTTTATATAAAGCATATTATACTCCTATTTCCTGCAGTACCATCATGAGAGTTCTATCTGATGGCATCTTTTACAGCAATTCTTCCAATGCTGCCACATTTGATCCTTCAAGCAACGAGTAGTGAATAAGTATTTTGAATCAACAGTTTTTGAATACTATAAAATGATACCATTATTTTCGGTGTTTCGAGATCTAAATGAAAACTTACTAGAGTTGGGCTAATGTCGTCGATCAAGTTGGAAAAACCAGACTTAAGCATATTATTAACACAAATATTCATCGAAAATTGTTATGTAACTCACTGAAACTGAAAATAAATAATAGACATTAATCAAATACAAGCAAAAGAATAAAACTAGGATTACCGATGAAGATTTACTTACAAGGATGAAGGAAACCAAAAAGTAGTCGTGCATTGACATGGGAACATCCATGAAACAAACAAAAATAAGGCTACATTTGACGCCTGCTCCGGGACGAGAAACTCGAAGATCCAGTGGCATTAAATGAAGTGTATGCTGCCTTGACTGGTTCAGGAACCGAATCTATTGAACTAACTCTGTGCTGTACTGCTGCGCCAGTGCCTGTAGCATAGAAAAATATTCAACTATAGCCCAACGCACACAACTGTAGTAAAATAAATGGCATTGTTGATCATATGAAGGAATTATTTGTGTTTTAATCCCTAATGTTTTTGTGTTCTTCCAATCTAGCAAAGTTTCAATCTACTTCCTTGCGTTGAGAGAATCATTCACCTTTCCATTTAGAAGGGTTAACAATATATGGTTTGTTGAAATTTGGAACGAGACTTAATGGATCAAGATCGCACCTACAATAGATTGAGAATAATAATAATAACGAAGAAGAAGAGAAGGAATAGCACACGATGATTTTACGTGGAAAACCCCTGAACAAATTAGGGTAAAAACCACGGGCAAGGATAGAAGAATTCCACTAATAAAAATAGAAGTTACAAATTTTCTCTCTTATGGTGGAAGTACAAACTCTCTCGTAAGAAGAAACTCACTTTCTATTTTTATCTCACACTCACTTTGGATTTGGAAGTTTTGGGATGATTTGCCAACAATGGTGCTCCACCTATTTATACTTAAAAGAGCCTTGATCTCCAAGCAACTTGTATGGCTATAATTTTGCCACATGTTGTCTTTGGATCAAACTTTATTATTTAACAATCTCCCACTTGGAGATTTGATTGATAATCAATCACATCTCCACACTCTTCTTTCTACCTTGCCAGCTTCACGTTGCTTATGTTTCTGCTAGGCCATTCGAGGATCGACACCAATTGAACTTGTCCGCATTGACTGCCTTTGTCAGGTAATCTGCTAGGTTTTCTTTTGTCTGAACTTTACGCATATCCACTGTTCCTTCCTCCACTTTCTCACGAACGAAGTGATATTGCACTCGAATATGTTTTGACTTGGAATGAAAAGCTGGATTCTTTGCAAGATACAAGGCACTCTGACTGTCGCAAAACAAAGAAATATTCTCGTGTTCATGCCCGAGTTCATCCAATAGCATTTTCAACCATATCGCTTCTTTACTAGCTTGTGTAGCCGCAATATACTCTGCTTCTGTTGTTGACGTAGCCACAACTGACTGCAGTTTTGAAACCCAACTTACAGCTCCACTAGCAAGAGTGAACACATATCCGGTGGTGGATTTGCTTTTATCAAGATCACCTGCATAATCTGAATCAACATATCCTCGAACAATAAAGTCTGATCCTCCATAACACAATGCAACATCTATGGACCCTTTAATGTATCTAAGGATCCTTTTAGCAGCATTCCAATGCTCTCGACCAGGATTCGCCATATACCGACTAACTACTCCCACTGCATGTGCAATGTCTAGTCTGGTACATATCATGGCGAACATTAAACTTCCCACTACTATGCATACGGTACTCGAGACATCTCCATCCTCTCTGCTTCACTACTAGGGCTCATACTAGAGGATAACTTGAAATTAACAGGAAGAGGGGTAGACATTGACTTACAATTTTGCATGTTGAAGCGTCGTAAGACCTTCTTCAAATAATTTTTTTTGTGATAGCCAAATCTTCCTATTATTTCTGTCTCGGTGAATTTGCATCCCCAGAATCTTGTTTGCTGGTCCCAAGTCCTTCATTTCAAACTCCCTAGCCAACTGTGCCTTCAATTCTTTGATACGATCTTTGTTGGGGCCTGCTACCAACATGTCGTCAACATACAACAGCAAGACAATGAAGTCTTTATCACCAAACCTCTTGACGTATGCACAAGGGTCTGCATTAAGTCTGTTGTATTCAAGGCTCATGATGAAGGAATCAAATCTCTTGTACCAACACCTCGGCGCCTATTTGAGACCGTACAGAGATTTGTTTAACCTGCAAACCAAGTTCTCTTTTCCTTTTACTTCAAAACCTTATGGTTGGAGCATATAGATTTCTTCTTCAAGATCTCCATGGAGAAAAGCAGTTTTAACATCTAACTGCTCTAATTCTAAATCAAATGTAGCACACATTGCAAGGACTATTCTGACAGTGGTAAGTCGAACTACTGGAGAAAAGATTTCATTAAAGTCAATACCTTCTTTCTGAGCGTATCCTTTTACCACCAATCTTGCACGATATCGTTCCACTTGATCATCGTTGTTGCGCTTGATCTTATACACCCATTTGTTACCAATGGGCTTTCTCCCTTGTGGTAGAGTTACAAGTTCCCAAGTCTTGTTCTTATGAAGAGCTTCTATCTCTTCCTGCATTGCTGTCATCCACTGAGCAATATCTGAACTAGTCATTGCCTCTTGGAGGGTTGATGGCTCTCCATCCTCGGTTAGAAGACAATATGCAACGTTGCTCTCCATAATATAATCAGATTGCCAACTTGGTGGTTTTGTCATCCTACCAGATCGACGAGTCTCTGGTACTTGTGACTCAACTGTTTCTTGGATCTCGTGCATTGGTTCAGCTTCCGAAGAGTTGTCTTCAGATTCTTTCTCCACGTGTACTGTTGTTGTATCCTCTGAGCTTTCATTTATGGTGCTATCATATGCTATTTGTTTCTTATCTTCCATAAAGATCACATCTCTGCTAATGATAACCTTGTGGGCAGTGGGATCCCACAGGCGATACCCCTTCACACCATCAGCATACCCCAAGAACAAACATTTCCTGGATTTTGGATCCAACTTTGTAGTTTCTTGGGCATTGTACATCACGTACACCGGACTTCCGAATATATGGAGGTTTGAATAATCAGCTGGTTTGCCAGTCCACATCTGCATTGGTGTCTTCAACTCAATTGCAGTTGATGGAGCACGATTCACTACATAACATGCGGTATTGACTGCTTCTGCCCAGAAAGTTTTATCTAAGCCTGCAACTCCTAACATTGCTCTTGTTCTTTCTAACAAGGTTCTGTTCATCCGCTCTGCCACTCCATTTTGCTGAGGAGTGTAAACAGTAGTGAACTGCCTTTTAATACCTTCCCGATTGCAGAATTCTGCAAACTCATTGCTTGTATATTCTCCTCCATTATCTGTCCGTAAACACTTCATCTTCTTACCAGTTTGAAGTTCTATTTGCGCTTTGAATACTTTGAAGACTGAACACACATCTGCCTTCTTCTTGATAGGATACACCCAACACCTTCTGGAGTAGTCGTCTATAAAGGATACAAAGTACCTTGCTCCTCCCAAGGATATAACTGGTGCTTGCCATACATCAGAGTGAACCAATTCTAGAATATCTTTACTTCTAGAATTTGATGTGTTGAACTTTAATCGATGCTGCTTACTTGTAACACAATGCTCACAAAAGGGTAGAGACACCTTAGTGAGTCCTGAGAGTAGATTTTGCTCTGCAAGAACTTTTATTCCTTGTTCGGACATGTGTCCAAGTTTCTGATGCCACATCATTGACAATTTTTCACTTGGGCTACTTGAGGCAACTGATGCTTCTCCTTCTTGCAGAGTTTCTCCCTCCAACATGTACAAGTTTGTATCCACCTTTTCTCCTTTCATAAGTACAAGCGCACCTCGAATCACCTTCATGATTCCTTTCTCAACTACGACTTTGCAATCTAGGTCATCGAGTTGACCTAATGAGAACAAGTTCTTTTTCAGGCCCTCTACATGTCGCACTTGTTGAATTGTACGAACTGTATTATCGTGGAACTTCAACTTAATAGTTCCAATACCGACAATCTTCAAGGCATGGTCACTACAGCTGAACACAGATCCTTCAGAGACTGGTTCATAATGATGAAACCATTCTCGTCGAGGAGTCGTGGCTCCTGAGTCGATGAACCATACATCAGCAAAACTTTTCCTGCCTTCAAAAGTTGTCGCTGCTTCACAAGACAAGACACGATCTTCATTTGAGATGCTTGCTACATTTCCTTGAGGATTGGAATCTTTCTTGTTGAGATTCCAACAATCCTTTTTCAGATGACCCTTCTTGCCACAATGATAGCATTTCATGTTCTTCTTACTTTTTGATTTTGACCTTCCTTGATTTTGGCTCCCACTTGAGCCACGTTCCGTTGATCTGCCTCTTGTCACCGCCAGAGCTTCTGCTTGTTGTGAGCTTGCCAACTTATCTTCTTTGTTCTTGCGCCGATTTTCCTCTTCCAAGACAGCAGCTCCAATATCATCAAAGTTTAGATAGTCGGTGAGAACATTATTTGTTAGGTTGATGACAAGTTGATCATACGAATCAGGAAGACTTTGAAGTAGAAGTTCAGCACGTTCATTTGGCTCTATTTTATGACCCAATGATGTGAGTTGAGAAAATAGAGTATTCAACGTGTTCATGTGCTCTGTCATTGAAGTAGATTCTGACATCCGAAGAGTATAGAGTTTCCTCTTAAGGAAAATCTTGTTGTGAAGTGACTTAGCCTCGTACAATTTTGTGAGATGATCCCAAATTTCCTTTGCGGTCGTCTTCTCCTCTATGCTTGACAATACTTTATCTGCAAGTGCTAGATGAAGATTTGCAATAGCATTCCCGTCCATCTCGTTCCACTTATTATCATCTGTGATTTCCGCCGGCCTTTCATTGATGGCTGCAAGGCAATTATCTTTTCTCAAGATAGCCTTCATCTTCAACTTCCATAACGAGAAATTAGTCCCGTTGAACTTCTCAATCTCGAACTTTGCCGCCATTACTTCTCTCAAGAACGACAAACAATCTTCGTTCCTTTAAATAAGGGTGAAAAATATCTAACTTATTTTCTGATGTGGAGGATCCACTTAGTGGCAACCACAGAGCATACGATAAGTAGATATTAACACCCAAAATCTGGCTCTGATACCACTTGTTGAAATTTGGAACGAAACTTAATGGATCAAGATCGCACCTACAATAGATTGAGAATAATAATAATAACGAAGAAGAAGAGAAGGAATAGCACACGATGATTTTACGTGGAAAACCCCTAAACAAATTAGGGTAAAAACCACGGGCAAGGATAGAAGAATTCCACTAATAAAAATAGAAGTTACAAATTTTCTCTCTTATGGTGGAAGTACAAACTCTCCAAACTCTCTCATAAGAAGAAACTCACTTTCTATTTTTATCTCACACTCACTTTGGATTTGGAAGTTTTGGGATGATTTGCCAACAATGGTGCTCCACCTATTTATACTTAAAAGAGCCTTGATCTCCAAGCAACTTGTATGGCTATAATTTTGCCACATATGGTCTTTGGATGAAGTGTAAGAATTAGTGGCCATAAATCTTCCTTAATCTCCAAGCAAATCCTATGGTCACAATTGTGCCACCTACTTGTCTTTGGATGAAGTGTAAGATCAATGGCCATAAATCTTCTTTGATCTCCAAGCAAATTCTATGGACACAATTTTGCCACATGTTGTCTTTGGATCAAACTTTATTATTTAACATGGTTAACAATATATAGACATAGCCCTAACCCTAATAATAGTAAATTACAATAAAGGACATCATAAGCTCCTATATTCACAAGTATACTATAACACTCCCCCTCAAGCTGGATCATATATGTTAATCATGCCCACCTTGTTACAAAGGTAATCTATTCGAACTCCATTTAAAGCTTTCGTGAAAACATCTCATAATTGCTCTCCAATCTTCACATAATCAGTAGACACCAAACCTTGTTGTATTTTCTCACGAATAAAATGGCAATCAATTTCAATATGTTTAGTCCGCTCATGAAACACTGGGTTGGGATGCAATATGTAGGGCTGTTTGGTTGTCACACCACAGCTTGGTCGGAACTGCAATATTGAAGCCTAACTCGGTCAAGAGCTGATGTACCCACATTATTTCACATACTGATTGTGCCATCGCTCTGTATTCTGATTCAGCACTTGATCGTGAGACTACATTTTGTTTCTTGCTCTTCCATGAAACCAAATTACCGCCAACAAAAACACAATAGCCAGAAGTCGATCTTCTATCTTCTCTTGATCCTGCCCAATCGGCATCTGTAAAGCACTCAATCTTCATATGGCCATGGTCTTTATATAAGATCCCACGTCCAGGTGCAGCCTTTAAATAACATAGAATTTGTTGTACTGCAGCCCAATGATCCATTGTAGGTGAAGACATAAACTGACTCACAATACTTACCGAATAAGCTATGTCTGGTCGTGTTACTGTAAGATAATTCAACTTTCCAACCAATCTTCTATATTTCTCTTAATCTATAAATGGTTCTCCATCTTTTGTAAGTTGCAAATTAGGCATCATTGGAGTACTACATGGCTTGGCTCCCAATTTTTCCGTCTCGGATAACAAATCAAGCACATATTTCCTTTGTGACATAAAGATACGTTTCTTGCTTCTCATTACTTCAATACCCAAGAAATACTTTAATGTTCTCAAGTCTTTAGTATGAAACTGAGTCTAGAGAAAAGCTTTGAGAGATAAAATGCCAGATGTATCATTTCCGGTAATTATAATATCATCGACATATACGACAAGTAGAATAATACCACTCTTAGATCGTTGATAGAAGATAGAATGATCTGACTTGCTTTTCTTCATTCCAAACTGCTCAAGTGCTTGACTAAATTTTCCAAACCATGCTCGTGGGCTTTGTTTCAATCCATATAGAGATTTGCGAAGGCGACACACTCTATCATTCTCCCCCTGAGCAACAAACCCTGGTGGTTGCTCCATATAAACTTCCTCCTCAAGATCTCCATGGAGAAATGCATTTTTAATATCAAGTTGATGCAAAGGCCAACATTGAGAAGCAGCCATGGAAATGAATAACCTCACAGAAGTTAGTTTAGCAACAGGAGAAAAAGTATCAAAATAATCAATCCCATACGTCTGAGCATAGCCTTTGGCAACAAGGCGCGCTTTTAATTGAGAAACTAAACCATCCGGATTGACCTTAATTGCAAACACCCATTTACATCTGATAGCCTTCTTCCCTGCAGGACGAGATACTAAATCCCAAGTACCATTATCATCTAAGGCATTCATCTCATCTATCATCGCATTGCGCCAACCAGAGTGTGACAAGGTGGTGGACGATATTTTGAACTATCGCTTAATCTCAAGTTGTCGAGGCTTGCCAAAATATGATTTATAAAGCCTATGACCAAGGCTTTGCAGCCAGTGGTAACAGGGTCGATCCAAGGAATAGGTAGATTGAAATTACTAATGAAATTGGGATTTAATTAATTGAGTGATTTTGGTAACGGGGGTTTTTATCATGCAAAGGAAGTAATGAGAAAGCTTAACGGAAGAAAGAATAACTAGTAGAAAATGTGTGCACGGTTTGGGAGTTTCGGGACCAATTGTTAGACAAATTCGGTTCATCATTTAATGCAAAGTTCATGGTAATCAGTTTATTATGCACGCGGACGACTACCAGAGAAGCCCCAAAGTAGCCGACTCCATGGATTTTAATCAGACCACACAGTTCCAATTATACGTTATCTAAGCTTACATCAAGGTGATCAACCCTAAGGTAAATCTAGACAGTTACTAGCTAACCGCGACGAACATTCGAGCGTGAATTCTAATTGCTAGTAGATTGCCCGCAAACGCCGTATGCAATCAACAATTATCCTACCCGACCCGATACTTCGATTTAGTTCTATCTACCTGTGTTACTTAGTCGAGCAGTGAGAGGCACGGCATCGCTACTCTTTAACATACACAAGATACGAAACTACTCGAGTGTCAATCGTCGTATTTTAGCATGCGCGTTGGATTAAGCAAAGTAGATAGATGCAAACAAACAGATCCCAATATGCATAATTCAAGATCAGATTATCAGAACCAAAAACATCTAACAAAATCGCCCTAAACTATTCCCAAACCGTCACCCTTACCTTAGCCGCTCATGGCGCGGTTTGTCAATCCCGCTCCAACGACGGCCATGGAAGGAATCATCCACTAATTACAAAGAAGGTAGAGCTCACTCGCATGCCAACAATGGCGGAGCTCCACGAAAAGTAGAGAAAAAACGAGGAAGAAGAAGATGAAGGAGAGCAAAAATGGTGAAGGAGATGATGGAGAAGATCCCCAAAAAAGTGCAGAAAAATCGTCATTTAAGTTCTGCAATCGTCGTAGCGTCGAGACGCTAGGCCAGCGTCTCGACGCTGTGCCCTAAGTTTTCCGCGCGCGCCTTCGATGGCGTCGCGACGCTGGGTCAGCGTCGCGACGCTGCCCTGATAAAATTCCTGTGCGCGCCTCCTCCGGAGCGTCTCGACGCCAAGCAGGGTCTCGACGCCAGGACAGCGTCGAGCTAGCGTCTCGACGCTTGCTCTCGGGTTTTTCCAGCGTCGAGCCAGCGTCTCGACGCTGTAGCTCGACGCTGGCTCTCGGGTTTGGGGCTGAAGCTTTGCCTCTCCAAGGCTGTTTTGGCCCGTTTCTTCACGGATCAAGTTCCCCTCTTCCCGATGCATTCCCGGGGCGCTAAAACTCCACTTTAAGCACTCGAACAGGCCCAACGGACGCACGAGCTCTTTGCCGCTTTTCTCCTACAAGAGAGATATATTAATCAATTAAAAGCGGACTTAAGCTAGCATTAGGAAGTATTTAATAGCTCCAAAATGGAGTTATCAAACACCCCCAACTTAAACATTGCTAGTCCTCGAGCAAGCACTACAAAGACATTGACTCTAAGGACGCGCTTACATGCATTCTAACTCAAACCTCCATGCATATTGAAATTTAAACACGAGTATAATCATGGAAGCATTCTGTTCATGCATTAACTAGGACATATCAAAAATTAACTCTTGCCCCCTAACGTGTGTGTGTGCTAGCCAACCACTCCTAAACTCACGTAAACCCGGAAAACCTACATGCAACGCACATCCCGTTTTCCCCCTACTTCTAGCGTTTAAGAACAGCTACACTTGACTTACACGAGAGAGAGAAGCAAATTAAGAGACCTAATTATTTTTCTCATTCTTTTTCTTTCTTTTCAAAAGTACTTTGTACTCTTTTATTTAGGTTCTTTGAACCAACTTTTTATTTCTTTTTCTTTCCAACTCGAGCTGCCTAACACATCAAACTTTGGCCAAAGCTTCACGTTTTTAAGGACTAACGCTCACTTCTTTAGCGCTACAAAGAAGGAGGAGCGCCTCGAGAGGAATTTTCTATCAATCATGCTTTTCTATTTTTTTTAGATTAGGCTAAGCACATGCTTTCTCAATTAACTAACCACTAACTCTCATGCAACAAGCTACCTAGAATGCCTTTCGGGGTGACAACGAGAATTAGCGAAACATGCGATTCTTGAGCCTACGGAATTCAGGGAGAGGTTGCTAAGTGCGCGACAAGTGCAAGGGAGCAACAGAAAAAAAATTTAAAATTTTTGACATGAACCTAATAAACACAAAACTCATGCAAAAACTCGATTATGAACATGCTCAAATTTCCAACATGCATTTCCTAGGCTATCATCGTTAGAAAACAGTAAACAGAGTCCCAAGCACTTCAATATCAAAATAGCACTTCTCAACAAACTACACATGCACATTCATCAGACTAACTCCACCCCCAACTTCAAAACTTGGCATTGTCCTCAATGCCAACCAGGCAGATATACAAAGTAAGAGGGAAGAAGAAGTACACTTCCCTGACTCTTTGTGAAGCTGGCGAGGGCGAGGAAGCGGCGCACAAACGCATCAGAGCCCAAAATTGTCTTCTCTTCCTCAATTCCTAACAAAAAAAAACAACAAGCTAATTAAAACTAAGTTAATCTAAAAAGCAATAAAAACTAAACTAAAGCATAAAAACAGTCCATCACTCGGGTGCCTCCGAGAAGCGCAGAATTTTTAAAGTCAGTTGCTCGACTGTATTCTCTCCGCAGACTCATCCATAGTCTGTAGGTGCGGGGGACGATCCAGACTTGTCCTTGTCCACACCTTTCCTGCAATCATCCTGAAAAATATTTTGCACTCTTCGTGCCTCGGGCACGTGAATATCAGAATAGTTAGTGCAAAAACCAGCATCATTATCACACAAATTTAAATCAGATTTTCTAACTGAGACATGGGAACCATCCCTCAAGCGCGAGGGTAGACTCCCATTCTCATCATGCTCAATCACAACAGAAATATTCTCAGCAGATTTCCTATCAAATAATGAGAACTCATGCAAAGTATCATCAAACTCCAGAGAAACAACGCCCTTAAACACATCAATTTTGACCCTAGCGGTCTTAAGGAAGGGGCGTCCCAACAACATGGAGGATGAAGCATGCGATGACTTTTCATTCATATCTAAAACAAGGAAATCGGCGGGGAACATCATATCCCCAACTCTAACAAGAACATCCTCTACCTTCCCCCTCGGACATATGCATGACCCATTAGCCAACTGAACAGAAACATTACACTCATGCAATTCATTTAAATTCAAATCAAGAAACAGTGCATAAGACATAACATTTACAGAGGCTCCTAAGTCTAGCATGGCATTAGGAACAACCTTACTACCTATCGTGCAAGGGATAGTGAAGGTACCTGGATCGTTGCACTTGGCAGGCAACGTCCCTGGGAGTACAGCAGAAACATTCTCTCTTCTTTTCTCAGTCCCTCTGGACTTTCTTTTCTTTGTGCACCAGCTCCTTAGAAATTTTGCATACTTGGGCACTTGACTGACTGCCTCTAGGAGCGGGATATTTACCATCACCTTTTGGAAGGTTCGAAGGACCTCCTCGTCATCAGATCCCAAAGTAGGCTTCGCAAGCCGACTCGGGAATGGTGCTCTGGTAACATCCTCAGGTACACTGACCTTCTCGTCTTTTTTCTCAATCTGAATCTCAGGAGCAGTCGGGGCGGACTTGTGCAGGCTGTCCGTGGCTTCCTTCACAGCTCTGGTGGAAAGTGACTTCCCACTGCGCAGCTGAATGGCACTCACGTTTTCACATGAGTTTACTGTAGTTTGGGAAGGAAGCTTCCCCGAGCTCTTGCTCTCAATCTTACTGATAGACACCGCCATCTGTGTCAGCTGCTTGTTCAGATTCTGCAGCTCTGCCTTGTGAGAATTAAGCTCTTCTCGAGCCTCTTTTTGGAACAGGCTGGTGCTAGTCACGATGGTCCTTACCATCTTTTCAAGTGAGCTGGAGGAGCTCGAGGCTTGAGCCTGGGTGGAAGAATGAGGCCTATCCTGGGACTGGCCTTGGAAACGAGATTGTCCTTCTCTATTCCCATAGCTAAAATTTGGGTGGTCGCGCCAACCGGGGTTATACGTGTTGGAATATGGGTCGTACTTCCTTGGGTTGGAAGCGTACCCCCCGATCGCGTTGACCTCCTCCGCCTCGCGGGTTCCTCCAACGATCTTTTTCAGCATACTACCTATCTCGGCCACCTAGGCCTTCATCTCAATCAATTCATGGCTCTGAGTCACGCTATGGACTTGTCCTTGCCCCCGAATACCGAATTGCTGCGAGTTTGTAGCCATGTTTGCTATCAACTGCTTGGCCTCAGCTGGAGTCTTGTCGATCAAGGCCCCGCCACTCGCTGCATCAATCATTTGCCGGTCATGGGGCGTCATCCCCTCATAAAAATACTGAATGAGCAGCTGGTCGGCAATCTGATGATGTGGGAAGCTCGCGCACAGGCGCCCGAAATGTTCCCAGTATTCGTGCAGGGACTCACCAACATCCTGGGTGATCCCATAAATCCTCTTCCGCAGAGTGGTGGCCAAGGATGCGGGAAAGTATTTTTCCAAAAATACCCGCTTCATATCCTGCCACGTGGTGATGGATCCGGAGGGCAGATAGTATAGCCAATCTTTGGCCTTGTCTTTGAGTGTGAAGGGGAATGCCCTCATATTCAATTGCTCCTCCGTGACCCCTGCGGGCTTCATCCCCGTGCAGACGCAATGGAATTCCATCAAGTGTTTGTTCGCGTCCTCACCTGCGTTGCCATGGAAAGAAGGTAACTGGTGAACTAAACCGGATTTTAATTCGAAGTTACCTGCTACCACGGGGTAGTTTATGCACAAAGGCTGCAGGTTCAGGTCTGGAGCTGCCAGTTGCTTTAGCGTCCGTGGCGCATCACCTTGCGCCATCTCGTCAACCAAGAAGGGATTACCTTCTTCTCCTTCAAACGGTCTCTGCCCCTCCCGGGCTTCTTTTCGTAACCGCCGCTCCTCTCTGTCAATCTCTGGGATAAACTGCAATCTACTACCCTCAGAGGAACGGGTCATACACAAACAAAAAATCCAAACATACAAAATACAAACAGAAAAAAATTTCAGCCAACCATCAATAAATCAAATTCAAACTTCAATCATAATTTCAATCAAATGCCTATTCCCCGGCAACGGCGCCAATTTTGGTGGACGATATTTTGAACTATCGCTTAATCTCAAGCTGTCGAGGCTTGCCAAAATATGATTTATAAAGCCTATGACCAAGGTATTGCAGCCAGTGGTAACAGGGTCGATCCAAGGAATAGGTAGATTGAAATTACTAATGAAATTGGGATTTAATTAATTGAGTGATTTTGGTAACGGGGGATTTTTATCATGCAAAGGAAGTAATGAGAAAGCTTAACGGAAGAAAGAATAACTAGTAGAAAATGTGTGCACGGTTTGGGAGTTTCGGGACCAATTGTTAGACAAATTCGGTTCATCATTTAATGCAAAGTTCATGGTAATCAGTTTATTATGCACGCGGACGACTACCAGAGAAGCCCCAAAGTAGCCGACTCCATGGATTTTAATCAGACCACACAGTTCAAATTATACGTTATCTAAGCTTACATCAAGGTGATCAGCCCTAAGGTAAATCTAGACAGTTACTAGCTAACCGCGACGAACATTCGAGCGTGAATTCTAATTGCTAGTAGATTGCCCGCAAACGCCGTATGCAATCAACAATTATCCTACCCGACCCGATACTTCGATTTAGTTCTATCTACCTGTGTTACTTAGTCGAGCAGTGAGAGGCACGACATCGCTACTCTTTAACATACACAACATACGAAACTACTCGAGTGTCAATCGTCGTATTTTAGCATGCGCGTTGGATTAAGCAAAGTAGATAGATGCAAACAAACAGATCCCAATATGCATAATTCAAGATCAGATTATCAGAACCAAAAACATCTAACAAAATCGCCCTAAACTATTCCCAAACCGTCACCCTTACCTTAGCCGCTCATGGCGCGGTTTGTCAATCCCGCTCCAACGACGGCCATGGAAGGAATCATCCACTAATTACAAAGAAGGTAGAGCTCACTCGCATGCCAACAATGGCGGAGCTCCACGAAAAGTAGAGAAAAAACGAGGAAGAAAAAGATGAAGGAGAGCAAAAATGGTGAAGGAGATGATGGAGAAGATCCCCAAAAAAGTGCAGAAAAATCGTCATTTAAGTTCTGCAATCGTCGTAGCGTCGAGACGCTAGGCCAACGTCTCGACGCTGTGCCCTAAGTTTTCCGCGCGCGCCTTCGATGGCGTCGTGACGCTGCCCCGATAAAATTCCTACGCGCGCCTCCTCCGGAGCGTCTCGACGCCAAGCAGGGTCTCGACGCCAGGGCAGCGTCGAGCTAGCGTCTCGACGCTATCACTCGACGCTTGCTCTCGGGTTTTTCCAGCGTCGAGCCAGCGTCTCGACGCTGGCTCTCGGGTTTGGGGCTGAAGCTTTGCCTCTCCAAGGCTGTTTTGGCCCGTTTCTTCACGGATCAAGTTCCCCTCTTCCCGATGCATTCCCGGGGCGCTAAAACTCCACTTTAAGCACTCGAACAGGCCCAACGGACGCACGAGCTCTTTGCCGCTTTTCTCCTACAAGAGAGATATATTAATCAATTAAAAGCGGACTTAAGCTAGCATTAGGAAGTATTTAATAGCTCCAAAATGGAGTTATCACAAGGCTTTATGAACAGTTTTAGGAATCGAGATAAAATCTAGAGATGCAACAAAAGAACATGTAGAAGATGACAAGTGGTCATAAGAGACAAACGAAGAAATAGGGAAAGTGCAAGAACGCTTACCTTTACGAAGAGCAATAGGAAGCCCATCACTTGGTTGAGGATCTAATGACGAAGAAGCTTCTGGTACAAGACATTCACTTGGAGGGCGTTGCCGTCTAGAGTAGACTTGAGTAATCGGTGGACGAGTAGGGACATCCAAAGGAGATTGAACGGGGGAGGATGTAATGGACACACGTGTGTAGATAAAAATATCATCATCCTCCCCCTGACTCGTACTAGGCAAAGATGAAGTGAAAGACTTGTCTTCAAAAAAAGTAACATCACGAGATACGAGATACAAGATACCTGTTCAAACTAGGATTATAGCATTTGTATCCTTTCTGAACACGGGAATAGCCTAAGAAAATGCACTTCAAAGATTTTGGGTCTAATTTTGTCAGAGTAGGACGAACATCCCGAACAAAACAAGTACAACCAAATATTTTTGGCTCAATAGGAAACAAAGGTTTTGTTGGATGTAAAACATGATAAGGAATTTGACCTTTAAGAACAGATGAAGGCATTCGATTAATCAAAAAACAGGTCGTGGAAATGGCATCAACCCAAAAGTGTTTTGGAACATGCATTTGAAAGGATAATGCTCTTGCAGTTTCAAGAAGATGCCTATTCTTTCTTTCAGCAACTCCATTTTGGGATGGAGTATCAGCACAAGATGATTGATGAATAATTCCATGCTTACATAGGTACGACCTAAGTGCTTCAGAAAAGTACTCACCAGCATTGTCACTTCTCAAAATTTTAATGGGAACATCAAACTGAGTTCGAATTTTAGCATGAAAATTACATAAGTGAGAAAGTAACTCAGAACGATTCTTCATAAAAAAACAACCAAGTCATACGAGAGTAATCATCAACAAAGGAAACGAAGTATCGAAATCCAGTTTTAGACACAACTGGACAAGGACCCCAAATATCATAATGAACTAATTCGAAAGGCGCACTTGCTCGCTTATCGATTCTAGGGCTCGAACTAAGACGATGGAATTTGGCAAACTGACACGAGTCACAATTTAAGGAAGACAAGTTATGAAATTGAGGACAAAGCTTTCTTAATACTGAAATAGATGGATGACCTAGACGACAATGGGCATTAAGAGGAGTGACGACTCCAGAACAAGCAACTTTCGACTCTTGATGATCAAAAATATAAAGTCCTCCAGATTCATGTCCTCTACCAATAATCTTCTTTGTCATTAGATCCTGAAACAAGCAATAACAAGGATAGAATGAAACAGAACAATTAAGATCACGAGTAAGTTTACTATTAGAGATCAAATTAAAGGAAAGTTGAGGCAAATGTAGGACAAATGACAACGTAAGAGATGAGGTTAAAATTACTGTGCCAGATCCAATAGCAGAAGATGTTGATCCATCTGCCAAAGTAACCTTAGCAAGGGATGTAGATGACGAAAGAGTGGAAAACAAATTGGGATTACCTGTCATATGGTCGGTAGCACCAGAGTCTATGACCCATTTGGTAGTTGATGAAATAAGACAATGGTTCATGTTACCTGACCCAGCAATGATTGTAATAGAGTTAAGCGCGTATGATGAAGAAAATGCTTTTGATGAGTTCTGGTAATGTGTAGACTTAGCAAACTCGGCAATAGAATCAACAAATGGCTTCTTAGATGAACCATAGATGGATTGAGTCCCCGATTGACCCAAATTAGATGTCTCTGCTAGCTTCTGCTTGGCCATAGATCAACAACAAATATAGAAACACAAAATTGGATCTAAACCCACGAAATCAGAACCAAGTGACCACAAAACTCCTGAAAAAACAGATCCGAATGGAGTTCCCAACACAAACGTTAATACTTTTCCAAACCGACTTCTAACTCGAGCCAATGATGACCAAGAACACCACACAAACAAGTCGGAAAATTGCAAAAAAAAAACTAGCAAGTCACGAAACCAAAAAAAAAAAAAAAAAAACTGGCCACGCACGCGCCGGCGTGTGAGAAATGTTGTCGAACTTTGGGGCGGCGAGTGAGCCTCACGTGCGTGTCAGAACCGGACCAAATTTTAGGGGTTGGCAGATCGGCGGCTGGGCTTCCTCCTTGGCTGGGCGGTGACGGATTTTTTTTTTTTTTTCGACGACTGGCGGCGACGGCTACTGACGACAGCGACGGTGGCTACTGACGACGGCGGTTGCAGCGGAAGATACCGACGGCGGCGGTAATAGATGTCAAGGGTATAACAAATCACAAAACTCAAGGTTGAACAAAAAGGACATAAACCTCAAACCTAAAAGGTTGACAAAACCCTAATTTACAAAACCCTAATAGCCATAGCAAAAGATTGCTGTGATACCATGATAATGTAAGACCAAATATGAGAGAATCATTCACCTTTCCATTTAGAAGAGTTAACAATATATAGACATACATGAAAGCCCTAACCCTAATAATAGTAAATTACAATAAAGGACATCATAAGCTCCTATATTCACAAGTATACTATAACATGCACGACATGGTACATAACGAGTTGACAGCAATATAGATAGAAATTATGCCATCTAAGGAAGTAATTTTTCTATTTCTTCCTCAAATTTCTAGATTATAGAAATTTTAACTTTCCTCCCTTGGGTGGCTTAATTTCTCATCTAAATTTCTTTCAATTCACCGAAGATCATGTCATATAAGTTTTACCATTGACCAATTACAAAATGCACCAACACAAAGGGTACAGTTGAAAAATGTTATAATGTTATTTTTAACTTTAACATGTTACAAGAGAATATGATGTAGAAAAGATGCTCCCATGCTCCTTACAATAAGTTCATCTGGGGCAGCTGCTCCTTGTTGTTCATCTAGAACTTCCTTGCTCCCACGAGTCGCCCGACGATTATGGCCTGGATTATCAACCGCCTCTGTCACACTTTCAGTAGCTTTCTCCAAAAGCACTCCTTGGAAAGACTTCAGAGACTCTCTTGCACCGGGCGTGAAATAAGGATTTAATATGGTCTCAAAGTACTCGAGCTGCAAAAGAAGCACAAGTTAGCTACTACCATTATCCAACCATGTAAATGAAGCTGCTCCAATGCACATTAAACATTTATGATACATGCCCATTGCAACAAAAAAGAGACATGAGATGCAGGGATTTTTTCCTTCAGCTCATTATTATTTCACCTTTTTCTTCAGTTGGAATTGGAGGGTGAGCAATTTATTTATTTGATTGCGGTCGATACAGACGTCAGTACATTTTTCTAGCCTTTTCCTCAGTTGAAATCTAAATACATGAAAAACACCCTCTAGAATTTCTGTATAAACAAGAGGTTCCAGGGAATCTGCATTAGCTGTATGATACGAAACGTTAAACATTAATTTTACCTCAAGCATGAGTTGAGAGAAACCATTTGTATCAAGTGACCCAAGCTCTTCTGTTCCGTTTTCATAAAAAATGCTGAGAAAAGTATCGACTAAACCTTCAACGAGAATGCCTAGTGTCTTGTCCAAAAGGGGCTTAGCACCAGAAAAAACCAGAAACAATGGATTAATATCAGTGTTTTCAAAGCGCAAGGCGCACCTCAAGGCGACAAGTTTCGTAATCGCTTCAAGGCGAGAGGCGACAAAAAGCCGTCGCCCGAATGAAGCGAGGCGCACTTAATAAAATAATAAATAAATTATATATATACACATAAATAAATAAAGTAGTGGTAAAACCATTTTATTAATTAACTTAAATAATTGAAGAAATAAAAATATAAGAATTAAATATATGGTTAAAATAATAGGACTGAGATTAACCAAAAAATAAAATTATTTAAAATAAATAGAGCAACTACTAACCTATTAGAATTAGTAATACTGTTGTACTAAAACAAAAAAGAAAAGAAAAATATTAGTAATACTGCCATCTGGCAGTTTTACTATCAGATGTCAAGTATACTACCAAGCATGCATGAGAGCTACTTCACTTGCTCTAGACTAGTCTTCTTATTTAGTGCTACATGAAAATGTTAAAATAGGGAAAGTCATATGGGAGGAAGAAGTGCACGTCAGGTTCTTCAATTTTTCTTCTCAACTTTTGATTCTTCTTCTTTATCTTCGGTTTTTCTTCTTCCTTAAACCAAAAAAAAAAATAAAAAATTATACAACCAGGCGCTCGCCTTCACGCTTGGCGAAGGTCAGAAAAGCGACTTGAGGCGCTGTCAGGCGAGCGCCTGATTGAAGTAGTCGCCTGGGCTAACTTCAAGGCGCAATGACCCCAGGTAGCCTCTCGCCATAGGCGTGCGCCTGGGGTCGCCTTGAAAACACTGATTAATATAGGAGCCAGTTAGCTGAAACTAGTAATTAGAACGAAGAAAAGAGGCAAATGGAATGACAACAAGAAAAGTGTAGGGAGAAGTAACTTTTCGACAAAGTAAATAACAGCTTCGGGCTAGCATAAAAGAATTAGAAAATTTATATGATTAAAAAAAATTAACATCCAGAAGGAAAATCAGACCAATTAGAATACAATTGTTAGCTTCTTGCACATAGTTGGTATTATCCTAAATTGCATGGTAAGAAAGAGATTACCTCAGCATGGACAGACACAAGAGTGTGGAGTAGCTCTACAGCTGCATCCCGCACACCCTGCAAAAAGGGGGAAAAAACAGATAAAGAGAAATAAGACAAATAAAGGGCGATGCTACCAGTAGGTTGGGAGCACTCATGCGAACAATCTCCAGTGGAGCATACTTTTTTTTTTTAAACAAGAAACACAACTTTTTATTGATATTGTTAGAAATTCTAGTATTTATAATTATGTAGATATTAATTAATATTTAGTCTTTATTGACTTTATTTTATTTTTCTTTATTGTATTAGATCTTTTACTTTCCTTATTGTATTAGGTCTTTTACTTTCCTTATTGTATTAGGTCTTTCTCCTATATAAGAAGACCTAGGAGTCCACATGTCTAATAAGAGATTATTATTCTCCTAAATTTAAGATGGTATCAGAGCAGGAAACCCTAGCTCTTTAAAATCCTAGCCGCCACTTTCACCACGGCCGAAACCCTAGCCGCCGTTGTCGCAAGCACACTTCTACACCCACTTTTTTGTTCACGCGATGAAGATGAAGTTGGGTTTGTGAACCGATCCAATTTGGTTTGGTTTACTGCAATATTCGGTCAGGTTCGGTGGTTATTTGCTTGGTTTGGTTCAATTTTGGTTTATATTTATTATTTCCCATTAACTCACGATTTGATACAATGGCAAATGAGCAAATTCATCAAATCTTTAAATTGCTACCAACCAATTTATCATCTAATAATTCTTGTGTTTCATTGGCACAAACAGAGAGTTATCCTCAAGTTTTCTCTAGTCACACTTCTTCTCCGTGGATTATTGATTCCGGAGCTTCAGATCATATGACTAGTTCTTCTCATTTTTTTGACTCATACTCTCCTTCGTATTCTAATGAAAAGATTCGAATTGCAGATGGCAGTTTTTCTTCTATTGCAGGAAAAGGAACTATTAAATTGACTGAAAATATCTCCCTCCAGTCTGTCCTCCATGTTCCAAAATTAGCCTGTAACCTTTTATCTGTCTCGAAACTTTCTAGAGACTCTAACTGTCGTGTTATATTCTTTGAGTCTCACTGTGTTTTTCAGGATCAGGAATCGGAGAAGACGATTGGCACTGCTAGGATGTTTGATGGCCTCTACTACTTTAGTGAAGGTTCTTTTAGCAATAAAATAACTCAGGGTCTCAGTAGTATTAGTTCTCTTCCTGTTAATGAACAAATTATGATTTGGCATCATAGACTAGGACATCCAAGTTTTCCTTACCTCAAACATTTATTTCCAAACTTATTTAAGGGAATTGATTGTTCCTCTTTTAATTGTGAAAGTTGCATTTTTGCAAAAAATCATCGTTCCACATATTTACCAAAACCTTACAAAGCTTCCAAACCTTTTTATTTAATTCATAGTGATGTTTGGGGTGCTTCTAAAATTAGGACTCATAGTGGAAAAAGGTGGTTTGTGACTTTTATTGATGATCATACTCGTCTATCTTGGGTTTTTTTAATGGAAAAAAAATCTGAGGTGAAAGATATTTTTAAAAGTTTTTACAATATGATTGAAACCCAATTTCAAACCAAAATTTGTATTTTACACTCTGATAATGGAACAGAGTACTTTAATGAAGTTTTTGGTGATTTTTTGAAAGATAAAGGTATTGTTCATCAGTCTACTTGTCGGGATACTCCTCAGCAGAATGGGATTGCTGAAAGGAAAAATAGGCATTTACTTGAAGTAGCTCGGGCTATAATGTGTTCCATGCATGTTCCAAAATATTTATGGGGTGAAGCAGTTCTCACGGCTACTTATCTAATAAATAGGATGCCTACTAAGATCTTGAATTTTAAAACTCCACTTGACTGCTTTAAACATATTTTTCCAACATCTCGCATATATTCTGATTTACCTCTCAAAGTTTTTGGGTGTACTACTTATGTTCATATACCTAGTCACTTTCGATCAAAACTTGATCATAGAGCTGTTAAATGTATTTTCTTGGGTTACTCTTCAAATAAAAAAGGTTATAAGTGTTTTGATCCTCAGACAAAAAAACTTTTTGTGAGCATGGATGTGTCTTTTTTAGAAAATCAACCATATTTTACCCAAAGTTCTCTTCAGGGGGAGAAAGCAATTTTGGAAGATAACTTCTGGGATGTTTCTACTTGTCTTCCTAGTCTTATTTTTCCTGATGTTACTAGTCCTTCGATGTCAAGTATAGAATCTTCTCAATCAGGGGGAGAAATACTACAAAATGATCATATTGATCAAGTTCCCGAGTTACAGTTTTATACTAGAAGAAAATTCAATCAGAGTAACCAAGACCAGATAGTTGATCCTTCGCAGAGCCAATCTGAGACTCCGACGAATGAAACTGAAAATCTTGGTAATCCTTCCTTCGTTCCTACTTCTTCAATTATTCAAAATACTTTGCCAATTGTGTCTGATCTTGATGTTCCCATAGCCATTAGAAAAGGTATTCGAACTTGTACCAAATATCCTATTGCAAATTACATGTCATATCAAAATTTGTCAAATAGTCATAAAGTTTTCACTTCTAGGATAGATGACTTGTTTGTTCCAAGGAATATACATGAGGCCTTAGAAGATCCAATTTGGAAAGTAGCAGTTATGGAGGAGATGAATGCTCTAAAACAAAATGGGACTTGGGAAATAGTAGAATTGCCAAAAAATAAGAAATCAGTGGGCTGTAAATGGGTGTTCACCATAAAATGTAATGCAGATGGTAGTATTGAGAGATATAAGGCCAGACTGGTAGCTAAAGGTTTCACTCAAACATATGGGATTGATTATGAGGAAACGTTTGCCCCTGTTGCTAAAATCAACTCTATTAGAGTTCTTTTGTCTCTTGCAGTAAATTCAGATTGGCCTCTTTATCAACTCGACGTGAAAAATGCCTTTCTAAATGGCGATCTTGAGGAGGAGGTTTTTATGAGCTTACCACCAGGTTTTGAAAAAGAATTCGGGTGGAGTAAAATTTGCAAATTAAAGAAAACCCTTTATGGTCTTAAACAGTCTCCGAGAGCTTGGTTTGAGCGTTTTGGAAAAGTTGTGTGTAGCTATGGATTTCTTCAAAGTCAAGCAGATCATACTATATTTTATAAACACTCTGAGAATAATAAAATCTCAATTTTGATTGTCTATGTAGATGATATTATTCTCACAGGTGATGATGAAGTTGGTCTAGTTGATCTCAAGAAAAATCTTGCAAGTGAGTTTCAGATCAAGGACCTGGGACCGCTGAAATATTTTTTAGGGATGGAATTTGCAAGATCGAGGAAAGGTATCTTTGTTAATCAAAGAAAGTATGTCCTCGACTTACTCAAGGATACCGGATTACTTGGTTGCAAGGTAGCAGAAACTCCTGTTGAACCTAATCTAAAGCTAGAAGTAGCAAAAGTAGAAGAAATAAAGAACAAGGAACGGTACCAGAGACTTGTTGGAAGATTAATTTATCTATCTCATACACGCCCTGATATTGCATATGCCGTAAGCATGGTAAGTCAGTTTATGCATGCACCAGGACCAACTCATTTTGATGCTGTTTACAGAATTTTGAGGTATCTAAAAGGGACTCCTGGAAAAGGTATTTTATTCCAAAAACATAATCACTCCCAAGTAGAAGTTTATACTGATGCAGATTGGGCAGGAAGTATTACAGATAGAAGATCTACTTCTGGTTATTGTTCTTTTGTTGGTGGGAACCTGGTTACTTGGAGAAGTAAAAAACAAAATGTAGTGGCCAGGAGTAGCGCTGAAGCAGAGTTTAGAGCTTTAGCGCATGGTATTTGTGAAGGCATATGGATCAAAAAGATACTAGAAGAACTGAAGTTTTCTCAAACTAAACCTATACAAATGTATTGTGATAATAAGGCTGCCATATCTATAGCGCATAATCCAGTTCTACATGATAGAACTAAACATATTGAGGTTGACAAACATTTTATTAAAGAAAAGATTGATACAGGTGCAATATGTATTCCTTATCTTCCGACGACAGAGCAAATTGCTGATGTACTAACTAAGGGGCTTCCGAAGAAGCAATTCGATAAATTGATTGACAAGCTGGCTATGGAAGACATCTTTAAACCAGCTTGAGGGGGAGTGTTAGAAATTCTAGTATTTATAATTATGTAGATATTAATTAATATTTAGTCTTTATTGACTTTATTTTATTTTTCTTTATTGTATTAGATCTTTTACTTTCCTTATTGTATTAGGTCTTTTACTTTCCTTATTGTATTAGGTCTTTCTCCTATATAAGAAGACCTAGGAGTCCACATGTCTAATAAGAGATTATTATTCTCCTAAATTTAAGAGATATAATGAAAAGAGACTAATGATCAAGTACAAGCTCTAGTGGAGCATACTTTTAACTGCAGGAGCAGCTCCCGTGGAATCCGGAATCCAATAAATAGTTTGTAGCAGCTGCTCTCATCAAGTTTGCCTCATGTGAAGAAAATCAACTTAGTGCATGAATGCTTGGTGGTAAACCTTAAAAATCTGATTAAAATAATTATAGAAGATAAAACTATCTGCCAATGTTCATGGCCCTGGCAAGGAAACGCTGAACAACTCTAAACCATCTAATTAGAACTTTGGAAAAAACTTTGTAATTAAGCGGTGATACAAGGAAAGATTTCGTTTTGTTTGGCTTTTGCCTTTACTTCTGTTTTGGCTCCTCTTGGTCTAGCTGTTTCTTTTTTATAGCCCGATTGCTATCTAATTATAAATAAAATTGTTGGGCAAGGCCTATCATAGAAAGGTTGGACTCAAGGATGGTAAAAACACACCTAATGAAAAAGCAGGAATCAGTAACCAGAATTTTCGCTTTAAAATTATGAATTCAATATAAATTTAGAATGGATTTCAGCAATATATGTGTACTGTTCAAGGACCTTTTCTTCAAGTGTATAAAAGGACATAACAAGATCTTGTAGGTCACGGCTATCCCCTTCAGTTTTTATCCTAGAATGGTGAGAGGGCATTAATAGAGAACCCGCAAATATACAGAGTTTTTTCAGCATTAGTAGTCTCAATTACAAGGCGTTTAAAGCAAATCAAAATAAAAAACTTACAGAGCACTGCACTTAAATGTTATATATCACATGTCGACCATGAAATCTTATACTATATCTAGGAACAGTGGTATTAGAAACCTGAATAATAAATTCCAGTACCAAAGATAACGTGTTACAGCTTCTCTAGAGTCCTTTCCTACCCTTGTGTTCACGTTTGCTTTGGGTTAATGCAGCCAAAACTAGACTATCAGGACTATGGATGGAAAGAAATATGTGAGCCTTCGGGTTCCTGGCATGCCTCTTTTTGGTGTTCTCTTACTAATTCCTTTATTGATTTCTCTCTACAGGATATTTATTTAAACTGGAATGCTATGTAATTTTGTTTTAAGTTTTATTTCGTTTTTTACTTGTTTTTTCTTCACTACTCTGTGGAGTTTGGAGTTTATATCCTTTGAGCATTAATCTCTTTTCATTACATAAAAAAGAAACCTGAATGATAAAACAATACATCTGCAACGGAAAAGTGAGCCTTAGCCTTAACCACTCACTCACCTACAATGCGACCAAATATGCTACTCAAGACTATTAACAATTGTTGATGTGGATTCATAATACTCCCAGGCACATCTGAAAGTAGTGTTTCATGCGATTCATGAGAAAATCCATTCTGCAAGTGTGGACTTTCTTTGTTGGGGTTGGGGGATCGAACCCGTGACCTCTTGGTCACTAGTGTATACAATATGCCGGTTGAGCTATACTCATATTGGCTTTCTTTGTTTTGTTTGTTCTGGGCAAGCCCACTTCCAATATTCTCCAGATGACCTAGATAAAGTATGCATAAAATGATGTATATTCACAAGTTACAATTAAGAAATTTCCATGCAAGGATAACGAAGACAGTTAGAAGCATATAATACCTGCAAAATCAAGGAAACTGTTCAAAAATGCAAGTCTAACGGATTCCTCAATTTCTTGAAGTTGCAAAAATATATCCTCCGACTTTGAAGTCTCACTTGCTATAGACTGAACCATACTGAAATTTAAAGTTAAAAGAATAATTAATTATTCTTACAAAAGGGCGTTTTTGTTTGCATCACCAGAGAATAGTAGATCTTGCAGTGACATTTTTCAAACGAATAACTAAAATTTCATTTTATTTATACATAAACATGGCACTTTATGTGCAAATGTCAGTATATTAGTCATGAACCAGGATATTATCTTCCGTTCTCATTTTTTCTCGTTAATTTTATCCTCACAATGATTACATAACTTATGTGTTTTATAATGCATGATAAGCACATCAAAGCAATGCAGTTAGGATTGGGAGTGATTATGAACTCGTTAAAATTACTTTTGGTATGTTCAAAATCACTCTGAAACATGTCTTTAATCATTCAAAATCAATTAAATGTTTGATTTTACACTTTTAAATGCGATTCTTATACCATCAAGACTTATTTTGAATGATAAAAGCATGTTTTTAAGTGATTTTGAACCTAACAAAAGTAATTTTAACCATTTCAAAATCACTCTCAAACATGCCCTTAAAGAATTCCTATTATTTTAAAGGTAAATAAAACCTCATATCTGAACATCACTATCACATGAAGTTAGGCCCCCAATAGTTAATACTTATATGAGGGGTAGGAATGTAATTCCATAAGGGTTAGTACTCTGTACTTTAGGTTTAGAATTTAAGTTTGCTTTAGGCTTTATATTTTGTGAAAGTCGGTTGACAGGTTGGGAGAGTCCACGCCCTTTCAAACGGCTGGGATTGTTTTGTGTTGTGTGGAAGACACTTTTGTGTCCTTAATTTGATATGCCCTTTCAAACGGCTGGGATTGTTTTGTGTTGTGTGGAAGACACTTTTGTGTCCTTAATCTGATATTACAAGGACTGATCTTGCCCTTTTAATTATTCATTTGTTGTTGTGAGGGAGATACCTTACAAGTTGGTATCAGAGCTGGTCGAGCTGGGGAGAACAAGGAGGATGGCACAAAAACAACTAGAGGAACGTTGTGAGAGCAATGAAAAAGAATTAGGGGGAATTCGAGAGAGCTTGGACAAGCTAGCCGAGCCACTAGATGACACCATGAAAGCTTTAGCGATTCTGGTAACGGCTTCATCGAAAGACAAAGGAAAAGGAAAAGAGGAGGTCGTTGGAGAGATTTTGACCCCGAAGAGGAAGAATCCAGAAGGAACAATGGGCGAAAGCGAGTCATCGTCGAGCCAGATAGAAGTGACGAGCAACGATCGAAGTAAGTTCAAAAAAGTCGAGATGCCCGTTTTTTCGGGAGAAAATCCAGATGCTTGGTTTTTGTTTTGAAAAAGAAACCGTGACAATTTCATTGATAAAATGAAAGAGTGTTACAAAAGAATTCCTCAACGGAAATTACAAAAAACACCTCCATTGATTATAAAGAGTGGTAAGATCATAATTACAAAAATGAGAAGATAACTTGCTCCAAGTAATGGGTAAAAGAGTTGTAGAGTCTATGAAATGGTGAACGTCTTTGTCGATGTCCCTCAATAAGCGCATGTTCCTCTCATTCCATAGATTCCAAAAGAATGCACGAACAAAACACAACCATAAAGTTTTCTTTTCTTTCTTGAAGGGGTGTCCCATGAATATAATGTAATATAATGATAGGATATTACCCGGTCGCGGCATAGACCAATTGAAGGCATCAAGAAGGTAGTTCCAAAATTTTGCCGCATACGGACATTCACTAAATAAGTGAATTTGTGTCTCCTCGTTTGAATAGCACATGTTGCAGCAATTTAGGGAGATATGATGCTTTGGAAGTTTCTTTTGTAGCTTGTCATGAGTGTTCATACATGAGTGACTCAATTCCCATAAGAAAAATTTGACATTTTTTGGGAATCTCCCAAACCATATGGACTTGTATAATGCAGCGTGTTCATTTATTCTCAGTGTTGTAAGGGCCAATGCCATTGATTTAGAGGTAAAAATGTTACTTTTCTCTAAATTCCAAAGCCATGTGTCCTCCCTTTCCATAGCGATAAAAGGAGAGATTGTGCTATTAAAAGATGACCAATCCGTTATTTCATCTTCGAGAAGATTTCTTCTAAGATCAGCCACATCCTAGATTGAGGGCACCACATATCTGCTATGGAGGCATCCTTCTTCATAGATAGATGGTATAAGCTCGGGAATAATTCTTGGAGGCTATTAGGTCCACACCAAGTGTCCTTCCAGAATAAGGTCTTTTTTCCATTCCCGATTCTAGTAGAAACATGCTCAGAGATCAAATGCTTGAGAGAGTCAATGACCTTCCAAGGTCCTTTTGTTGAATGCATGGATATGGTATTTGGCCTAATGTCAAAGTGAGTTGAGCCATATTTAGCCACAATAATTTGTCGCCATATGGCCTCTTTTTCATTATGAAATCTCCATATCCATTTTGATAACAAGGATTTGTTCCTTGTTTACAAATCAAGGATGCGTAAACCACCCTCTTCTATGAGAACTTTAACTTTTTCCCATTTGAGCAAGTGCATGCCTTTGTATTCTGAGCTTCCTCTCCATAGGTAATTCCTAAAAAGCCTTTCAATCTCCTCGGTCACTGCTTTCGGAGCCCTATATAAGGAAAGATAATAAATCGGCAAGTTCACTAAAGTGGCTTGGATAAGAGTCAATTGATGAACGTCATTTATGTCGTGTTTTTACCCTTTAAAGCCTACTCATTAATTGACTTTTTGAGTTAAATTAAAGATAATTGTGCATGTAATTGATAAGAAAAGAATAAAAATAAGAAAGTCGCATGCTCAAGGTCGTTTTGTCATTATGAAGCAATTAGGAGGGTAAAAGAGTCATTTTTTATAAGAATTAATGTTGTTTTAATTATTTTCAGGAAAACTGTATTCTGCTTCAGCTTGTGGCCACAGAGAAGTCACAAAGTCATAGAATCCAGCTTGTGGCCACATAGAAGTCACAGAGTGCAGAATCCAGCTTGTGGCCACATAAGAGGCCACAGAGTGCACATAGAAGTCACAGAGTGCAGAATCCAGCTTGTGGCCACATAAGAGGCCACAGAGTGCAGTTGACTAGTCAAACGAATTTGTTGAGATATTTTGTCAAAGATCTTCAAAAGATTCAGCAAACCAAATCCCCATTTGTTCAACCCTTCCCAAAGATCTCTCCCCCATTTTAGCAACCTCCAAACAAACCCTAAGGCCTATAGAAGGCACCTCAAGTCTTCATTCAAATCATCGATCATTCTTTACAACAATCAATCTCCACATAGTCGATCAACCTCTTTTCTCTCTCGAAGAACTCACCCAAATCCCGAAACTCCAACAAGAGCGGACCACTCCTCTGGAAAAGTTCTACTTCAGCCAGCTCCGAAAGGAAGGTGCTGCGAGGATTCGATTCGCATTGACGACGTGAATCGAGCGAGTAGAGACCCTTCATCCATTGTCCACGAGTTCGAGAGAGAGAAAGTTGAAAAATTTCCAAATTTATTTTCTATTTTATTCTGCACATTTTCTATTTACATTCTGTTTTTATTTCGCATTTCTTTCCGTTCTTAATTTTTTTCATGCAAAATTACCATTTTACCCTTTAGCTAGTTTTCACATTTATAATTTCATTTTCAGTTTAGAACCTTCGTTATTTTAATTCAGTCCTTTATTTATTCTATTTTTATCCTATTTTCGTTTTATTATTAATTTTCAAGTAAAATTACCATTCTACCCTTTTAGCAATTTTTGACTTATGCATTATTTATCAATGAAATATTTTAGTTTATTTATCATTATGAGCTAAGTTTTCCTAAGAGATTCAATTATGTGAATGCCCATTTAGAAATGAGCTAGCTTGACAGCTGTAAATTACGGTTTTACCCTTTATGCCTTGTGTGGTTCGTCCTTTACTGAATATATGCAAAAATGTTATATTAATTTAATCACTTAATTAGCATGAAATGTTAATGTCGATTCTGGACAGGTCGGGCAATTAACGGCTCTCGTAAAGGTGATATAGCAAAAAAACCTAGGAATAGGATTTCGTCGATTGTCCTTGATGATTGGGGCAAAAGACTATAGGATCAATATGATTGCATTCTTAACCATCTAAGATCACATTATCCACTGGACCGTGAGTATAATGGCTTAGACTCCTAAAGGTACTTGCAAAGAGGCTAAACAGGAGATGAATCTTATCCAAAAACATAAGGTACTATGTGGTGACTCTGTGGTCACAGGCTGTCAAGTAAACTCAACTTAGGGCTGAAACATGATTGGATCCCTGTTTTTATTTTATTTTTTCAACCCAAAACCAACCAAACATTATCAATTTATTTTTGTTACTTTTCATTGCATTCGGAGAACAATTCTTTCTAAAACTAAATTCTTCAAAAGTCTTTTGGGATACGATACTTGAAATACTTTCCAAATTATTACTTGATTGACAGTGTATACTTGCACTTGACCATAAACTTCATTGCAGGTTATTGAACCAAACTACACACCCACATTTTGGTCCATCATCAATCTTCCCCCTTTTGATAAGTTAGCTCCCCATGATTATAGTCTTTTTTCTATCTTCTCGATGATAGGTGCCCAAAACACCTTTGAACTTGGCTTACCATTTAAGGGCAATCTCCGAGGTAAGTATTCGGCCACTCCCCACTTTTGCAATTGACTGAAGAAGCAAGTCAATCAATCTGATCGATCCCAATATTTAGGCCCAAGACTTCTGATTTTTTGCTATTAATATTCAAACCCGATGCATTCTCAAACAACTCAATGGTGTGAAAAAGGTTTTTGATGTGTTGATCCTCAATCAATGAGAATAATAGGGTATCATCGGCAAATTGGAGGTGAGTTATGGAAATAGGTTTATCCCTATTCAGCTCAAAACTTTTTACATCTCCTTCTTCTTCAGCCTTTATCAACATCCTACTAAGGCAATCAACCACCAGAATAAAAAGGAAGGGGGAAGAGGGTCACCTTGTCTAAGCCCTCTGGTAGCCAATATTTTGCCACGAGGCTTTCCGTTGATCATGATAGAGTAGTTTGCAGATGATATACAACCTTGTATCTATCTCCTCCATTTGATGCCAAAATTCTTTGCCTTGAGGATGTCTTCAGAAATTTTCAGTCCACCATGTCAAAGGCCTTTTCAATATCTAGTTTTATAACAACCTCTTTCTTCTTTTTCCTTTTGTACTCATCAATGAGTTCATTGGCAATCAATGAAGCATCCAGAATTTGTCTATTTTCCACGAAAGCGGATTGAAATCCAGTAATGGTGGAGGGGAGAACTCTTTTGAGTCTTTCTGATAAAATTCGAGCTATTATCTTGTATATTCTTGTGGTGAGACTAATTGGCCTATAGTCTCCCACACTTTTTATCCCATTTTTCTTAGGGATGAGACAAACATAAGTTTCGTTGGTGCTAGCATTGACGTGGTCATTCCTAAAAAAATCTTGGAACACGATCCTTATATCGGACTTGAGAATGTTCCATGACTTTTTAAAGAATTCAGCTGAGTAGCCATCCGGCCCTGGGGATTTGTTTGTACCAAGATCACTGACAGCTCTGAAAATTTCCTCTTTCGTGAAGGGCTCTTCCAACTGCTTGCTTTCTTGTGGGGAAATCGGACTCCAATCAAGAATATGGGGGAGGGATCTGTTTCCAGGCTTCTTCGAGTAGAGCTTACTGTAAAAGCCTATAGATTCAGCCTCAAACCCTTCCTCTTTGATCAAGCTTGAACCTGTGGAAGATAAAATTTTGGAGATCGAATTCCTTCTCTTGTTTGCTGTAGCCCACCTATGAAAAAAGCTGATATTTTCGTCCCCATCCACTAGCCACTTTGCCTTACATTTCTGTTTCCACAAAGTTTCCTCACGGGAAGCAATGGTGAGGAGATCACACTTGATAACATTTTTGGTGTTTGCTAAAACATCATTCAATTGATTGGTATCTTCCAACGTATCAATACAATATCATAAGTCTTTCATTAGTGCTTTCTTTTGGTCATTTGTGTGACCAAAAGTAGAGATGCGTCAATCTTTTATGGCCAACTTTAGAAGTTTTAATTTTCGAGTAAGACCATGACCCGACCAAATAGTTGGTGTATATGTCGACCACCACTCTGTTAACAATCTGTCAAAGGAGCCATGCTCAAGCCAACTGTTTATGAACTTGAACGGGGAGAGACCCCAATTTTCTTTCCCAAGGTTCAGAAGGATAGGAAAATGGTTTGTGTGATTCGAGAAAGGCGGCTGACTCTGGCAAATTCAAACTTCTGTATAACGTCATCAGTAATCAAAAATCTATCTATTAGAGTCCGGACTCTATTATGTGACCATGTAAAGCTCCCATTTGTGAGAGGCAAATCCAGCAGATTAGAGATCTCAATGAAGGAGTTAAAATTCTTCATTCCTCGGGTTGGAGGGCCATGATTTGACTTTTCCCAAGACCATCTAGTGATGTTAAAGTCCCCTCCGAGAATCCATGAGGGATAGCATTTTGGAACCAAATCATATAACTCCAGCCAAAGTTTGCCACGATCAGATGGTGAATTGGGGCCATATATGCTTGTTATCCATAACGAGTAGTTATTAAATAATAAAACTTTAATGGAGAGGGAGTATATACCTTTAATCACATCAGAGATTTTCATGTTCATCTCGTTCCACATGATAAGTATACCACCAGCAGTCCCCTTTGCATCAAGGGAGGACCATCCCACATATCTCGAGCTCCAAATTGACTTAATGAATTTCTTGTCAATGTTCATGGATTTGGTTTCTTGGAGAATGACAATAGAAGGATTCTTGTTTTTCAGATAATCCTTAATCAGGGCTCTTTTCTTGGTAGAACCCAAACCCCTCCCATTCCAAGAGAGAACTATCATATATGATTGATCGACCCTGCCTTGAATTGGCTTCTACTCTTGCTGCCATTGTTGTAGTTGATGCATGAATATAAGTTCACGACTTCCCTTTCTCAATTCTTCTGTTTCTTGATGGTTGTCTGTGACTTTTGTTTGGGAATGGGCATGATACACATCCCATAATCGGTTAACCAGTAGAATAAATAGGGAAGAAAAGAGGATGGGTCAATTGGTTGGTCCAAACCTTCTTGATAATCTACTTCTTCATTTGTGACTTTTTGCTGCTCATGTATGTTCTGATCTTCAGGTGGTTTGTAGGGATTTTCAGAGGCTATGGGGGTGGCCAGGGGTAGGTTGTTATCGTTTTCTTCATTGAAGTCAAAGAGGGAGGTGAGGGATAGATGCTGAGGGGAAAAAGCTTTTTCAACCGAAGAGTTGGTAGTGCAGTCAGGGGAGGATAGAATGTTATCTGATTCATAAATGGTTAGGTCTGGTGAGGTGGGGTATTTAGTTCCCGTGACTAAATAGGTAATTTTCTGGTTGATCAAAATTGGCCTTAGTATGCGTTGTGGGACGAGGTTGGTTGGTTTAGTTGGAGCTTGGTTAGATGAGGAAGGGATGTTAATCCCAATGTTTGGTATTTCTTTGATAGGTAAGGCCTCTTTTGTGGGATAAGGAGGATGGGAAGGGATGTCTAGTACAACCTCGATAGGTGTGGGAGAGGACAAAAGGGGAGGAAAGGAGATATCAGACACATCATGAGCAGCAGATAGGGTACAATTTTCTGACCTTTCAACATCATGAACAGTAGTCTTTGCTTTTTGAAAGACTTTTTTGTACTTTGGGGCTTCCTTCACGTGGGCAACATGTTCTTTATCTTTGTTATCCGCGCGTCCCTTGGGAATAACAGAGGTCTGCGCGTGTGTGTTCTCCTCCCCGACGTTTCTAGGTGCCAATTTTCCATGGATTCCAGCAATGAAGTTTAAGGCCGACTTGAAGAAGGGATCAACCTGCACAGTGATAGATTCATTACCTTGTGCTGTGAGGAGGATTTCGGCTGGGATGAAGCCATGAGCATTCTCCTTGACCTTAATGCTGATTTCCATCATATCCAGCCTAGATAAGGTTTTGTTGGTTGTCTCCAAGTGTCCTCCACAGATATCACCAATGTTCTTAAACATTTCAATGGACCATCTATCAACAGGCACATTCCTAACTTTAATACATCCTCCATATGAAGGCACCACTGGATTTTCGAGGTAGGCTTCATCATTCCATGGTTCAAATCTGATCTTGAAGTGTCCTGCCATAGTCCATCCCTTTATTTTGCATAAAGTGATCCCCTGTTCTTTGTCTTGAACCTTCAATAGAGCCCTATCAGGTTGAATAGGGCTTATGGAGCCAGCATTTGTGACATCCATCTGTATGGCTTTGATTATCTATGCCCAACTATCATGAAAGTTTTGTCTAAAGACAATGACAGCCTCATCTGGATAGAACTCAACCATTTTTGGTGTAGGTTTGATTATCTATGCCCAACTATCATGAAAGTTTTGTCTAAAGACAATGACAGCCTCATCTGGATAGAACTCAACCATTTCTGGTGTAGGTTTGATTCTTTTTGTTGATACTTGTTGAATGGCTTGCTTCAAAGTGGCTGAAGAGGATGTAAATTTGTTCTCATGCTTATCATTCTTTAAGGCCTCCTTGTAAGATAGATGACTTCTCTTATAGGGGGGCTTAGGAGCCATTAAGACTTCTTTCTTTGAGAGGTTGTTGTGGGAGTTAAGAAGAGAGGGCAGTGTTTTCAAAGCGCAAGGCGCAACGCAAGGCGACATCCCTCTTGATAGCCCGAAGGCGAGAGGCGACAAAAAGGCGAGGCCCGAGTGAAGCGAGGCGCAATGAATAAATAAACACATAATATATATAGAGAGAGCATAAATTTATAAATTTATATACTAAAAATGTCAAATAAATTTATTGGATATAAGAATTCACATTATAGTAAATTTATATAGTAAAAATGTCAAATAAATTTATTGGATATAAAAATGTCAAATATATAGCAAATTTATAAGGGTGCAGACGAAGGAATGAAAAAAAAGAAGTTTAAATGGAATTTAAATAGAATTTGAAAAGGAATGGGAAAGGAAAAGGAAAACAACTTAGGAATTGGGAATTGAAATTTGGAAAGTCAGAAAGTCAGAATTTGGAAAGTCTATTGGGCTGGGCTTTTCAATCAGAATTTGGAAAGTCTATTCGGCGGTGGGGAAGTTTTTAATAGGTTTAAGCTTCAAATTTAAGTTAGTGGGTTTTAGGGTTATCATTTCTTTTAAGTTAAAAGTAAAACGAACCCGAAAAAAAAAAAAAAACAAAACAAAACAAAAGACAAACAATTATTGGGCGCACGCCTTCTTCTCAGACGAAGGCGCCGCCAGGCGACGACGGGCGCAAAAAGGCGCGCGCCCGTTTGAAGGCCGTCGCCTAGCGCACTCCGGAGGCGCTGCCTCCCATTTCCGCCTCGCCTGGTTGCGCCCGGCGCCTGAGGCGCGCGCCTCAACATCACTGAGAGAGGAAGCTCTTTCATCCATATTTATTATTACCAATAGGTATAATAATTTTGTTTAACCCTCCCTTGGTTCCTAACTTGGCTATCTCAGCACAATGACCTTTTCTAGTGGATATCTTTTCCACCCATAATACATAATCATCCACTCTATCTTCTACAAAGAAACTCATAGTGAGTGGGGCCTCCAAAAGAGTTTTGAAAGATTTGATCTGCCATTGTAGAGAGTCTTTTTTCAATGCTAAAGTTAGGATATGTCCTTTGTTTCCTCTGTGATACGCAATCCTCCACCAATCTTGATGGAGAATGAATTTTTGTCGATGGAGAAGGATGTAACTTAGCGGCTAGGGCGATTCCGGTCCATTCCGATGGTGATTCTGGCGAGTTAAGGATGGTGGCCTGGTGAAGGATTAGGAGAAAGGAGAGAGGAGAGAGCATTTTTAGTTTTTCTTGTCTCTTGGATTCTAAAATTCTACTTCCGGATGCTTGGTTATTCAGAAGAAAGAGATACTTTGGAATACATCGACTCACCAAAACGGAAAAACTCACGGTGTCGGTCGTGAGATTCGAAGGAGAGGCGTTATCGTGGTACATGTGGGCTGTCAACCGGCGAGCTTTCCGCGATTGGAGTGACCTGAAGTCGAGGTTGTTTGTGAGGTTCAGCTTGTCGCAAGAAGGGAGCATGTGTGCACGTTTCCTAGGCGTGAAGCAAGAGGGTACGGTGGCGGAGTTTAGACGAAAGTTTGAAGAGATGCCGACGCCATTGCCAGACCTAGCGAAAGATGTCCTCAGAGTACATTCATGAATGGGCTGAATCCCATCATTCGAGCTGAGGTTTAGTGTATGGAGCCTGTGGGCCTGGAACGCATCATGAAGTCAACCTAATTGGTGGAGGACAAACAATTGGCCATTTTTAGTCATGGGGAAAGCCCAAAGAACTTTAGGGCGGCCCAACTGGTAACTAAAGCCCACATGGGTACGCGGGCCCCTGACCCCATCGTAACACGTACCATTACCCTAGCCCCTAAAAATGTCGGCCCCAACGTCAACTCCTTTAGTAACCCTAGCTCTCAGAGGATTCGAAAGGACACCAGCTTCAAGTGTCTGACCGAAGCGAAATTCCTCGCACGAAAGGAGAAAGGGTTGTGCTTTCGTTGTGACGAAAAAATTTCGGCAGGACACCGTTGCCGGAGCAAGGAGCTACGGGTTCTTTTAGCACACGACGACGAAGCTGGAGACGTCGAGATGGTCTCGCTATCTAAGGACGAACCGATGCAGGAAGAGACGGTAGGAGGAGCAGTGGAATTATCCATTAACACTGTGGTTGGCTTCTTAACGCCGGGGAAGATCGGAGAGACCGAAACTATCGTGTTGATTGACTATGGGGCGACCCATGATTTCATATCCCTAAAATTAGTTGAGTCGTTACACTTGCCACTATCCGAAACCTCTAACTACGGAGTCATCATGGGAATCAGGGGGGTAGTAAAGGGAAACGGGATAACTAAAAAAAAACGACCAGTGGGTCTGAGATTTTTTAAAATTTAATGACTAAATAAATATAATCGTTAAAATTTGAAATTGGCATAAAGATGTATCATCGACCGGTGGGTCTGAGATTCGAATCAGCCACCCCTAAGTTGTACAAAAAAAAAAAGAAGAAGAAAAATCTCCTACTTTAAATGCTTTATTTTCAGTTAAAATCCCCTACTTTGACGGTGCTGTCGGCAGCCGTCAAGCCTACAGTCAGCGTTCTTAAGGTCGGTTCCATTTCTTAATCAATTTGGGATTAAATATTTGCTTTCCAAGGTTCTGCTTCTGCTTCATGTGGTAGCGTTTGATTTTCCCATATTGTAAATTTGTAGCAGAAGCTAAGACTTAGATCCCTTTAATTTTTTATACTTACTTCCTTTCCAATCTTTATGTATCAAATGTTCCACTATTTTAATCCTAATTGTCATTCTTTTTTATTAATCGTCTAATAATACGAGATTCATAAACCAAAACAAAATAATCATAAATTTAGGGACAGAATCTTCCAGACATGTATTCCAAATGCGGGACCAATTTTTGCATTCATCAACTAATTTCATATAACATCTGTCTAAGAATTTTAGACATTAGTATAAATGGTCACCATATGCATAGCATAGAGTTTGAACCCATTTCTCAAAAGCCATATAACTTCTTTTACTTTCCCTAACAACTCTTCACTCGCGGTGGTCGGCCGATCATCGTGTTTTAAACACAAATTTAAAGTTATTAGTTCATAGTGTTTAATAGCCTCTTTTATACTAATTAAACAAAGCATTTTGAGTGTACAAACAGCCCCTAATTTGGGTCGTGAATCCTAACTGAGATTAGCTCCTTTTTATTTTCAAATTCCACCCAGAAGCTTATAAAGAGCCAAGAAAGAATGACAAATGAGAGTGGAAACAGAACCAACCTGGAATTGATTGCTTGCTTGCTTTACTCTCTATTATTGAACATCTTGAATCCATTCCCAACTCTGAATTCTCAAATTAACTTCATTCTACAACAGTTATCCACATGTCATCAACACTATGAATCTAATCCTCGCTCCGCCATCATTGATCTCACTCTCTTCTCATCTTCCGATCTCCCGGCATTGCCATAAACCTTCATCAAAAGCTCGAAATTGAGCTCGTTATCCGGCTCCAATTCGAAAAGTCTTTCAGCAGCAATCTTGGCGATATCTACATTGCTGTGAAGATAGCACGCATACAACAGCGCCCCCCATACAGTCGGACCAGCCTCGATCTCCATTTGTTCTGTTACGATTCGAACAGCTTCTTCAATCAGCCCTGCCCTCCCATAAAGATTCACCATACAAGCATAATGTTCCATGGTTGGTCTTATTCCATACTTCCCCTTCATCAGATAACATAACTTTTCCCCTTCCTTCACCAAGCCCAGATGGGCACAAGTTGACATCAATGACACAAATGTTACACAATCTGGCAAAACACCAAATCTCTCCATCACTTCAAAATATGTCAAAGCTTCTGAGCTATTGAAATGAGCAGAGATTATGGAATTCCATGAGACTATATCTCTTTGAGGCATCTGCTGGAACAGCCATTTTGCTCTGTCAATCTTACCACAGTTGGCATACATGACAATCAAGGAGTTAGCAATCGACAAGTTCCATTCGACTCCATGTCGAATCACCCATCCATGGATGTGTAACTTGAACTTCCACAACGAAACGTTAGAAAGAATGGTAGACAAAGCAATCGAGTCGGGCTCGTAACCTTCTCGAATCATTTGATCAAAGATGTCCAATGCCTCCAAGAGAAGCCCATGGCGAGTGTAGCCAGTGAGCATTGAGTTCCAGGAAACTGTATCCCTACAGTCAATCTGATCAAAAACTTTTCTAGCCTTCACAATGTCACCACATTTGGAATACATGTCAACTAGAGCATTAAGAACAAAGACATCTCGAGCAAACCCCGAACGAACGATATGCCGGTGCACGGCCACCCCAATTCGAATCGACCCAATACCACCACAGGCCTTGAGCACACGAGGAAAAGTGAAATGGTCAGGTTCAACACCTTCTTCCTCCATTTGAAAGTATAGGGCCAGAGCATCTTCATAAAGACCAAGTTCAGCATAGCCAGAAATAAGAGAATTCCAAGAAAATGCAGAGAGATTTCGGTTACCCATTTCATCAAACACCTGGTGCGCATTCTCCATAAACCCAAAAGAAGCATAGAGACGAAGAAGCTTGGAAGAAACTCCCACATTTCTCCGTAAAAGATTGGTGGGTATTAAGCGATGAATCCGAATACCATGGTCGATGGCTCGCAATTGGTAACAAGCTTCGAAAAGGGAAGAGAAAATTTGAGCATCAATAGGGACGCCATTGTTGATAGAAGCTTCAAGGTCATGGACAACAGCATCGAGGGCTTGAATTTTGGTTTGGGAGAAGGGTTTGTGGTGAATTAAGAGTGGGGTTGATTTGGATTTAGGGAAAGAGAGATTAGTGGACTCTTTGGCTTTGCTTATGCGAATGAGTTTTTCTTGAAGAAGTTTTCTTCTCTCTTTTTTGGATTTTTTGGATTTGGAAGAACAGAAGGAAAGAAGGGAAGTTGACAGTGGCAAAGCGATCGGCATTGCAAAAGAGGGGAAATGGCCGTTCCAAAGCGCGCATTTGGATTTTATGCCAACAAAAATTGGGTTCAAATATTTTTTCACAACAAAAAACCAAAACTATTTTTAATATTATTCTTTAAAATTCATTTAAGGCTAAATTGTAGAAAAATAACCCTCGCAAGCTTCCTAGTCACACCCACATTTATTTTCCATCCAAAATTACTTCAACTTTCATAAAGATTTCAAAAATATTCTTGGAGTAAAAAAAAAATTAGAAATATTCAACGAAAAGTCGAAGTGTTTGAATGTCTTCCTTTCAGACTTAAGTCAAACAAGCGTCCTTGTCTCTGTCACATCGATTTTTCATCCAAAATTTTAACGAATTTCTACTCCAATAATACTTTTGAAACGTTTAATATTACAACTTTTGAAAACAAATGACAAAGTTTTGGAGTATTTTTATAATTTAGCCTTAATTTAATATCATTAAAACATAGTAAATGAGAAATATTACGTCATGTTTGAAATCTTTTACCTATTTTTGGTCTAATATTTTTTTTTTCAGAATCAAGAAATACAATACATACATAGAATACTCAATCAAGAGCTTGAATAAATAAAACTGTTTATTTTGAAAACACACAGCAAAATTTAAAAACAACCATAACTAAATGTTATGGTTATTTTCCATGCTAATTTAGTTAAGGTACATCTCCGATTAAAAGCTAAAGCGAGCCTATGTATGTGTTGACGACCAAGAGATTTGTAGTTCGAATTCTCCATCCCCAATTACTAAAAAAACATCTTCGATTAAAAGATAAGAAGTTTGAATCCCACTGTTGACCGAGAAATTTCGGCCAATCAGTGGTCGCCACGTGTCTCCATCACGACTGGGGATCAGATAGACTTGACCGAGCAAAGTCGGCCAAACTGCAATTGGGCTCGAAGTCGAATCGGGTCAGAAAGATTAAATGACAATTTGGCCCAAAGCCCAAAAGCCCATTGGGTCCAAACCCAAGCCCATTGGGTCCAAACCCAAACCCATTGGGCCCAAAGCCCAAGCCCATTGGATCCAGGCCCATGAAAACTCTATAAATAGAGAGTTCATTTTCATTTCTAAGGTTCAGAAAATTTCTTCTCCTAAGAACTCAGAGGATGGGCGAGCCAGTCATCGACTTCATCAACCGTTGGAGATCATTAAGTCTTGACTGCAAGGACCGACTCACAGAAGTGTCTGCTGTCGAGATGTGCATCGGCGACATGCATTGGGGACTTCACTACATCCTACAAGGGATAAAGCCCCAAACATTCGAAGAGTTAGCAACTCGTGCCCACGATATGGAGTTGAGTATCGCCAACAAAGGGAACAAGGACCTCTTAATCCCAGATATGAAGAAAATAAAGAAAGAAGTAAACGACACTGAAAAAATTACGAAGAGTGTCGTAGAAGAATCCATGGTCGTCAGCACGACCCCTTTCAGGTTTTCCTCAAAAGGAAAGGAAAACAAAACAGAAAGAAGAAATGACGGAGGCGAGAAACGTCGCCTTACTTTAAAAGAAAAACAAGAAAAAGTCTACCCGTTTCCAAACTCTGACATTCCTGACATGTTAGAGCAACTACTGGAAACAAGATTGATTGAGTTTCCCGAGTGTAGGCGCCCGGAAGAAATGGACAAAGTCGATGATCCCAACTATTGTAAGTATCATCGAGTTATCAGCCACCCAGTGGAGAAATGTTTTGTCCTAAAAGAGTTCATTCTAAAGTTAGCTAAGGAGGGAAAAATTGAGCTAGACCTTGATGAAATAGCTCAATCAAACCACGCTGCGGTAACAATGAACTTCGGCGCTCAATTATCTCCGGTCTCATTTGAGAAGCAAAAGGAAAGTATGATCCAGTTTGGGACCTTCGAACCAATAATTGTTCGGTTCGGACATGAAACCCCAAAACAAATTTCTCAAGTAAAACATGAGGTCGTCGAAAATGAGGATAAATGTTGGACCGTCGTGGCTCGTCAGAAAATACGACGACAAAGACCCGTCCAGAAAGAAGATTGCATGTTTCGAGATGATAAACGAAACAATAAGCTTTCAAAGAAGAAAGGAAGAATCAATTCGAGGAAGCCTAAACACGAGAGAAGAGAAAACAAATATTTTTCTCAACCTCGACGACGGGTGACCTTAAAAGAATTCTTCTCAAGAAGTTTCCTTCCTATCAAAAAAAAGGAAGAAATCTTTGCAACTTCATGCTACATCAATGCAGAAGAAGTCGACGACTCAAAAGAAGTCGACCAAAGAACTTCTGTCTTCAATCGCATCAAGCCTTCAACTACTCGAACTTCGGTCTTCCAAAGGATGAGTATGGCCGCGACAAAAGAAGAAAATTCCTGTCTAACTTCTACCTCCACTCGAACTTCAGCTTTCCAAAGGTTAAGTGTTTCTACATCAAAGAAAGACGGACCTTCAAAATCTGTTTTTGATCGCCTCAAAGTTACAAGTGATCAACAACAAGGAAAGATGAAGACTGCAGGGGAAAGACTCTTCGATGAAGAAAGTAGCGACAAGAAGATTCACAGTCGTGTTCCTTCACGCATGAAGAGGAAATTTTCTGTCCATATAAACACAGAGGGTTCCTTGAAGGTGAAAAAAAAACTATCATTATTCTAACGAATCCTACAAACGAAGGATCTGATGAAGACCGTTATGAAGATAAGATCTTTTGAAATGTAATACTCCTTAACGTAAGAGTATAAACTACATGTTGCTCCTTGCCCGCACGAGCTTAAAAGGTGAACGACCCAAGTAAAAGAAAAAAAAAATTCATCTACGTTGCTGCGCTGCATCTCCAAGTTCGTTGTTGCGCTGCATCTCCAAGTTCGTTGCTGCGCTGCATCTCCAAGTTCGCTGCTACGCTGCATCTACAAGTTCGCTGCGTCTCCAAGTTCGCTGCTGCGCTGCATCATCTCTCATCTCCAAGTTCATCTCCAAGTTCAAGTTTCGCTGTGCTGCGCATCTCCAAGTTCAAGTTTCGCTGTGTTGCGCATCTCCAACAAGTTTTGCGCTCTGCATCTCCATCTCCAAGTTCTGCTGCACTGCGCTCCGCATCTCCATCTCCAAGTTCGCTGCTACGCTGCATCTACAAGTTCGCTGCTGCGCTGCATCATCTCTCATCTCCAAGTTCATCTCCAAGTTCAAGTTTCGCTGTGCTGCGCATCTCCAAGTTCAAGTTTCGCTGTGCTGCGCATCTCCAACAAGTTCTGCGCTCTGCATCTCCATCTCCAAGTTCTGCTGCACTGCGCTCCGCATCTCCATCTCCAAGTTCAAGTTTCGCTGTGCTGCGCATCTCCAACAAGTTCTGCGCTCTGCATCTCCATCTCCAAGTTCTGCTGCACTGCGCTCCGCATCTCCAACTCCAAGTTCTGTTGCGTTGCGCTCTGCATCTGCATGTCCAAGTTCTGCTGCGCTGCGCATCTCCAACAAGTTCTGCGCTCTGCATCTCCATCTTCAAGTTCTGCTGCGCTGCGCATCTCCAACTTCAAGCTCGTGCATAATCATCTCCAAGTATTTTTCTTAGGAGATCTCATAAAATGTACTACTCCTTAACGTAAGAGTATAAACTACATGTTGCTCCTGGCCCGCACGAGCTTAAATGGTGAACGGCCCAAGTAAAAAAAAAATAATGTAATACTCCTTAACGTAAGAGTATAAACTACATGTTGCTCCTAGCCCCCACGAGCTTAAAAGGTGAACGGCCCAAGTAAAAAAAAAAATTTACTCTTCATGTAATTTGAACTACGTTATGACTTGATCCCTTCCATCTAAGGGTACGTAGGCAACTTAAAGAAAAAAAAATACATATATACTTTAAGTCCAGTCGCGCGCAATAAAAAAATATACATTCATTCCATTCGAGCTACGTTCAAACAAGTGATCTCTTGATTGCGAAAATACGTAAGCAACAAAAAAATTAAGTTCAACAAAGCAACAAAGGAAAATTATTATTCCAAAATGAGGGAGACAAGCCAAGTGTTCATAAAGAAAACATAAAAGTTCTTTTACACGAGAGAAATCTAGAAGAAGATAGATAAAAAAAATATATATGCACATATATGCGTAAATCAAGGCGCCCACTGAAACTCTTTCAACTCCGCGCGCGAGCTCTCTAGAAGCTCGCGAACTGCAGCAACGGCTCGAGCATCGTCCTCGTCAATAATGGGGGCACATTCGAGGGCACGAATCTCTTCGCGTACACGTGAGACTTCAAGTGTCCCGCGACTCAAGACTTGCTCCCGGGCGGAGACAAAATTGGAAAGTCTCTCAAGCTCGATCTTCGCAGCTTCTATCTTCGCTTTCGCCTCTTCTATCTCCGTTTTTCGTCTCTGTAACATCTAGGAGGGATCGGTCCAAATAAATCTTCTTTTCTTCCAATTGACGATCCTTACTGTTGGAGTTTAGATTGGTTTTCCGAGTCGCGGCCACTTATTGGAGTAATCGCCGATCTTGGGTTCTTCTACTAGGAGGTTAACTCCGCGTTTTAAGGGCTGATGTTCATCTTGTAAAAGAACGAGATGTTTCTCTCCAGAGACGATCTGCATCTGCAAAATACACCATGTTCCTGCAAAACAAATTCGAAAGAGTTAATAAATTCAAAATAAAGCGATAATTGTGGCGAAGGTATTAAATGAGCTACACAAAAATGGTAGTAACCAAATGACAAAAAAAAGAAAAAGGACAACACATATAGCCTTCCAAAAATGGGGAGAAATCTTAAAGCAAAAAAAAATGAGAGAGTGTTATGGGGGAAGCACACCAACAAAAATGGAGTACGTTCTCTAAGTAGACGCGCCCATTTCACATAAAGTGTAAATGTCAAGCTAGCGCATCTACAAAAGAGAAGCAACGTCTTTAAATCAGTACGTCGATCTCACAGAAACGAAACACGATGATCCGACGTACCAACAAAGACGGAGTACGTTCTCTAAGTAGATGCGCTCATTTCACGTAGAGTGGAAATGCCCAAACTGACGCATCTACAAAAGAGAAGTAACGCCTTCAAGTCGGCACGCTAATCTCATAGGAACGGAACGCGGCGATTCGACGCACCAACAAGGACGGAGTACGTTCTCTAAGTAGATGCGCTCATTTCACGTAGAGTGGAAATGCCCAAACTGACGCATCTACAAAAGAGAAGTAACGCCTTCAGGTCGGCACGCTAATCTCATAGGAACGGAACGCGGCGATTCGACGCACCAACAAAGACGGAGTACGTTCTCTAAGTAGATGCGCTCATTTCACGTAGAGTGGAAATGCCCAAACTGACGCATCTACAAAAGAGAAGTAACGCCTTCAAGTTGGCACGCCAATCTCATAGGAACGGAACGCGGCGATCCGACGCACCAACGAGGACGAAGTACGTTCTCTAAGTAGATGCGCTCATTTCACGTAGAGTGGAAATGCCCAAACTGACGCATCTACAAAAGAGAAGTAACGTCTTTAAATCAGTACGTCGATCCCACGAGAACAGAACTAAACAACTCGACGCACAACCTAGGACGGAATACGTTCCCTAAGCAGACGTGCATCTGCATAAGAGAAGTAACGCCCGTAAATTGTTACGCCGAGGCCACGAGAACATAACAGAACAACTCGACGCACAACCTAGGACGAAATACGTTCCCTAAACAGACGTGCATCTGCATAAGAGAAGTAACGCCCGTAAATTGTTACGCCGAGGCCACGAGAACCGAACAGAACAACTCGACGCACAACCTAGGACGAAATACGTTCCCTAAGCAGACGTGCATCTGCATAAGAGAGGTAACGCCCGTAAATTGTTACGTCGATCCCACGAGAACAGAACAGAACAACTCGACGCACAACCTAGAACGGAATACGTTCCCTAAGCAGACGTGCATCTGCATAAGAGAAGTAACGCCCGTAAATTGTTACGCCGAGGCCACGAGAACCGAACAGAACAACTCGACGCACAACCTAGGACGGAATACGTTCCCTAAGCAGACGTGCATCTGCATAAGAGAGGTAACGCCCGTAAATTGTTACGCCGAGGCCACGAGAACAGAACAGAACAACTCGACGCACAACCTAGGACGGAATACGTTCCCTAAGCAGACGTGCATCTGCATAAGAGAGGAACGCCCGTAAATTGTTACGCCGAGGTCACGAGAACAGAACAGAACGACTCGACGCACAACCTAGGACAGAATACGTTCCCCAAACAGACGTGCATCTGCATAGGAGAAGTAACGCCCGTAGATTGTTACGTCGAGGCCATGGGAACCGAACAGAACGACTCGACGCACAACCTAGGACGGAGTACGTTCCCTAAACAGACGTGCATCTGCATAGGAGAAGTAACGCCCGTAGATTGTTACGTCGAGGCCACGGGAGCTGAACACGACGATTTGGCGTACCAACAAGGACGGAGTACGTTCCCCAAGTAAACACTCCGATCTCACACAAAGTAAGAACCGAAGCCTCTACAAAGAAGAAGTAACGCCCAAATCAGTACGCCAAATCCTGAATCGGCGGTAAAAGAAGTGGCACACCTACAAAAAAAAAGTCGCAACGTTCCCCCATTTGGAATAAACAAATTAAAATTGAAAAGTGAATAAATTTCAAATCAAGGTGTATATATATATAATAAAATAATATATTCATAAAATGCCAAATTCAAAATCATTTAACTAATTTTAAATTTCCTAACCCCCAATTCCCAAATTACTTTAATGTATTTATAAAATCTCAATTTCAAAATTAAAATAACTAATTCTAATTCTTAATTTCATTTAAAAAATTAAAAGCAAAAAATTAAAATTTTAAAATCTCAAATCACTTAACTAATTTTAAAAGCCTTAATTTCAAATTAAAAAAAAAAAAAAAAAATTATTTTTTTTATTGGCTTTTTAATTACAAATTCCCAAATCACTTAACTAATTTTTAAAAGCCTTAATTCCAAATTAAAAAAAAATATACAAAAAAATTTTGGCTTTTTAATCACAAAATTTCTGAGGATTCTTAAAGCCGAATTTTGCCATAAAATAAATTTATTTTATCAATCATAGCCAACAAAATAACAAAGCCCAATCTTGCATAAAATAAATCTAATTTATCAATCACAACCAACAAAGACGGAGCAGGCGCGGACCCCGGGGGCAGATCTGAGCGACGACGGCGGCGAGTGCTGGCGGCTGGCGGAGCGACGGCGAGGGCTGGCGGCCGGCAGTGCGGGCGGAGCGACGCGGCTGAAGCGGCGGAGACGCGCAATGAAGACGGCGGAGCTGCGGGCGGGCTGAAGCGCGGCGGTTCGGGCGGAGCTGCGGGCGGAGGAGCGGCTGGAGCGCGCGGCGGCGCGACGGTGCAGCTGGAGCGCGCGGCGGCGCGGGCTGGCGGCGGGCTGAAGCGCGGCGGCGGGTCTCCTTCTTCTTCCTCTCCAAGCAAACTCTCTCCTTTCCTTTCCAAACAAACCTAAACTTTTTTGACTTTCAACTCTTCAACTTCCATCTCATTCTATTTATATGGGTTAGAAAACCTAAATGAGTTAGGGTTTGGGGAGTAAAATTACTTAAATGCCCTTCATTTAAGTTAAAAAAAGTTGCAAAGATAATGTACGAAGTCGGACTCAAACTCAGGACCAAAGACAACTAAAGCCGTCCAAGTTCCGCTCTACCAAACAAGCTTCTTGGTTATCATTTGTCTTCACATTCTAGTGTTTCATCTGGCCAATTATTTATGCCAAAATAAAAAAAAAATTCCAACACTCTTATTCCGAATTCAAGCCAAACTTTAGAAGCTTACCATTTTTTTTTTTGACCGAGAAAATTAAAAATTTTGGGCATATTCCAAAATTTATTTTCAGACATGATTTAGAGTCAAAAGTTATCTAAATCCAAGTCTCAAATCAAAATTGGCGGTTTGGGTATATTTTATCCACGTCGAAATTAGAGTAAAATTCAAAGTCAAACCCTATTCAAAATACAATTGGGCAGACACAAGTCCTTACTCTCAAGATAAACTAAGGTAGAAAAAATCTCTCTACCGAAGTTTAAATCAAATTTCTGTCAGATAAGAAAGATCAAAACTACGAGCCAAATTCATATTTTTGATCGATTGACATGGAAAGAGACGTCAATTAAAATAATTGATCTATGAATCGAACTTCATATTTCGATAAAATTGATACGTCAAAGCGGAGTCGAAATTAGGATGTCCTACGTTTCCATTTATCTATTCAACTTTTCTGAGACTCACCCACACATACTTGTGCATAACTCTCGAAAAAGGGGGCATTTGTTGACCGAGAAATTTCGGCCAATCAGTGGTCGCCACGTGTCTCCATCACGACCGGGGATAAGATAGACTTGACCGAGCAAAGTCGGCCAAACTGCAATTGGGCTCGAAGTCGAATCGGGCCAGAAAGATTAAATGACAATTTGGCCCAAAGCCCAAAAGCCCATTGGGTCCAAACCCAAGCCCATTGGGTCCAAACCCAAACCCATTGGGCCCAAAGCCCAAGCCCATTGGATCCAGGCCCATGAAAACTCTATAAATAGAGAGTTCATTTTCATTTCTAAGGTTCAGAAAATTTCTTCTCCTAAGAACTCAGAGAGAATTCCCAAATAACGAAAGACTCTTTGAATCCTGAAGACTGAACGCCACTCCAAATTCAAACATCTGAAGACTTCACCGCTACGTGAAGCTGAAGATTCAACATCGAGAACAAGCTGCGAAGCCCTCGATCCAAATCCAACAACGAGAACAAGCTGCAAAGCCCTCGAAACAAATCCAACATCGAGAACAAGCTGCGAAGCCCTCGATCCAAATTCAACATCGAGAACAAGCTGCGAAGCCCTCGAGAAACATTTACATTTGAGAGAGAGAATTAGAGGATCAAACATTAGAGATTGTAATCCACTACGCCCTGATAAATACAATACATCAATACAAATTCAAATTCATATACACGTGTTCGAATCTCCATCCGTCGTTCGAATTCTCGTGTGAACACCCACCTTTATGAAACTTAGAAGTAAAAAATGGTGAAAAGGACGGGATTTGGATTTCGAAAATACCATCACATTACAATGTGGCTGACACTTTTATATTGTTGCATAAATTATAACTAATTAATAGCCAACATGAACATAGCTAAACAGTAATTGATATATAATATATTTCTTCCCTTAAAGTTGAAGAGGCTCGAATCCTCATTTTCTGTTGTACTAAAAGGAAAAAAAAAATATTATGATTTAATATAGACATGTGTTTTGTTATTTACCTAACTAGTAGATATCTACCTAATTTGTTGCATAAAGTTTTTGGTCTAAATTAAAATTGGTGAAGTTAAAGATAACAAATCAAATCATTTTCTGTAATTTGTTGGATTTTTTTTTTTTTTTTTTTTGGTATGCCTTGTTTTCTTTCATTTTGTTTTTTTATTATTTTTTATTATTTATTTAATGAAAGCTCGATTTCTCAAAAAAAAAAAAAATAATAATAATAATAATAATAATAAAACAAGTCTTTTGACCTTTCTAGTTTATACTTTTTGCCAATGCCATCAATAACATGGATATCAACAAATATCATGAACCATCACATATACATTCCTAAGCATATTTATTAATTGTGTGTGTATTAGAGTTCCCTCCATCTTAAGTTGGGGAACATATGCTGCATGCTGAGGTCAAGAATGTGTAGCCAACAGGTTTTTCTTTTTAATTAAAAAAAAAAAAGTAACGAGATCAGTTTTTGGACCTATAAGAAATTCCATAGGCTGTAGTTGGGATAATTTACGAGGGAGGGGGATTTTTGAAACAAATTAAAAAAATAGGATAGTTTTGAAAAAAAAAATTAAAAAACTGGGTTCTTTTTTTGTCCTTATTAAACTGCGCTACTTGAAGACGCGCAACACTACTTATGTGACAGATCGGGGTGCCCGGGTTGAAGAACCGCATCCCATATTGTTAACTACTTTTCTTTGCACTTATTTCTCACCTCTCTCAATCATCAAACCTTTTTGTGGGGTCACTAGATACAACAAACTTATATTAGAGACATCTTAACACTATCTCAACCAACAAAATACATTTTAACAATATATAATTATTTATTAAAAATAATATATATATATATATATATATATATATATATATATATATATATATATATTTTGTTTTAGTAACAAATAAATTAGACAAAGGTCGGTTTAAGAAAAATAACTAATGAATAAAAGATAAATAAAATTATTTGTATCATAAAAATGCATTGTTTTTATGAATTGAAATTAAAATTAAACTATATAATATATCATTTACTAGTCTTTATTACATTTGTCTTTTAGTAGTATTTTTTCCATCTCCTATTATTCATGCATTGCTCCTCTATCATACCATTATTCTTAAAAATGTATTGTTTTTAAGAATTGAAATTTAAACATCCATAGATTTTTTATTTATTTTTATTAGTAGTTGACTTGTGCTTTCACACTAACAAGTAATTTTATTTATTTATCTCTTATTTACTCATCATTTTTTTTAAACAGACATGTGTCTAATTTATAATTTATTTGTTATTAAAAATATATATATTATTTTTAATGAAGAATTATATTGTTAAGATGTATTTTTTTGTTGTATATGGTAACCCCACAAAAGGTTGGATAATTGAGGGAAGGTGGAAAATCAACTACAGAGAAAAAGTAGTTAACAATATGTGGGTTGTTCTTCTTCAACGGGACACCCCATCTACCACATAATTAGTGTGGTGGGTCAGTAGCCAGTTTAATAGGACAGAAAAAAAAAAATCCATTCTTTCTAATTTTTTTCAAAATTACTATATTCTTCTCATTTGTTTAAAAAATCACTCCTCCCTCCTAAATTACCCGGTACTTGATGTTCAATTATATTACACTCTTGAAAAACTTGATAATCAGGGAAATGAACTCACAATGATCTTCTACTGAAATAATGAAGAGTAACAAAGAGCACAAACCGAGATCACGCTCCATGTTAGGATTAATCGACACTTTCATGCTCGTATCTGTTGCTGAACAAAATTGATTCTCGTCATAAAACTTGGAGCTTTTAATGGCTTACAAGTGATTAAACAATATTTGGGAGCTGACAAACCTGAGTCGATATCAGAACAGAAAGTTGTTGATAACGATTTGGTTTTTGAAAATTGTGTTTGTTTTCTTACAATTTCTTAGAATGATTTTCATCTTTCTTAATAAACATTTGAATTCTTAGCCAAATTCCAAAACACAAAAACTACTTTTTAAAAATTATGTTTTTTAGTTTTCAAAACTTAGCTTGAATTTTGAAAACAGGTATAAAAAATAGATGACAAAATAAAGAAACTCAAAGGTAGAACTTAGAAGTAGTGTTTATAAGCTGGATTTTTCAAAAATCAAATGGCTACTAAAGGTAAAGTTAAGTTTAAAAAAAATTACTGCTAAAATATGCAAGACAATTATATAGCAAAGACTTGTGTGGCAAACAGAAGAACTGGAAGTGGAAACAGAAACAAAATACCTCAAAATTAAATGGTGCAAAAACTAGATAGACTTGTTTGTATATTTCTCCAACCTTCAGTTTCACCACAAGTGATTGCTGATATGCATTATATTACATTAGATGAGTCGTTAATCCTAACCTCTTCATTTAGTTCTAAGGGTCAACCCTTAATCAAACAAATGTGATGTTTATTTTTTTTATAAAAAAAAAAAAAAAAAAAAAAAAAATCAGTGAAGGGATAAATTGGCCAAACTCACCCCAAACATTAAAAACACTCCATCCTCAGATTAAAGAAGTACAAAACAAACTCTCATTAAGCATCAAATAGGTACATCCTTCCCTAATCTTCACTCAAAAGTGTCAATTGTGAGTGCAACTAAAGTCCTACATTGTTAAGAAAGAGAAAGATCATGGGTATAAAGTAAGGGACAACAGGTCTTTTAGGTGAAACCAAAAAATATAGCCATGAGAGCTTATGCCCAAAGTAGACAATATCATACTAATGTGGAGTTATATTATCCCTAACATATAATAAAGTAAACTCATAAGCTAATTGTGCTTCAATATACATAAAGAAGAATGAAAAAAAGAAGTAAAGAGAAGATGAAAATGGAAGCTCTCACCAACCATTTTGCAGTGTCTCAGCTTCTATCTTTAAAGGGGTCGTTTGGCTCCCGAGTTGGATGGGGTGGGGTGGGCTATTTAAGTCCACCCGGTGTTTGGGGTTGGGGTTTAGGGAGACGGAGGTTTGGGGTTATTATAACTCTCATTTGCTACAGTAACCCACTGTAGAAGTCAATGGGTTACGTTTGGGATTTAGAAAGATGAGGGTTTGGAGTTATTATAACCTCACTTGCTACAGTAACCCACTGTAGAAATCAATGGGTTACGTTTGGAGTTTGAGGGCGTAGATCTGATGGACTTTAAGACTTGTGTGATCGCACAAGTTTATAATACCTATGCGATGGGACCTATGTGTCATAGGGCTATGTCCATCACATAGGTATTGGTTATAACCTATGCGATCGCATAGGCGCATAGGTTATGCCTTGCATAACCACCTATGCGATGGACATAACCTATGCGATCGCATAAGTTATGTTTTTTTAACCTACTCTGATTTTTGAACCTTAACAAAAATTTATTCAAAACCTACCGTGTTTTATTCAAAAAATTTAACTTACTGCTTTTTAAACCTTAACAAATACTTATTCAAAACCTATTATTTTATATTAAAAACAATTATAATCTTACCAAAAAAAATACAACATTTTAACCCACTGTTTTTTAAATTGACAAAAATCAGTCACTAAATTAAGGGAAAAAAAAAAGAAAACATTTGAAATGCCAAAAATAAATAGGATTTTAAAATGTAAAAAAAATGCAACATTTAAAATGACAAAATGAGACATAATTTATAAAATGTTTTATTCAAAACTCACCAAAGCAACAATAAAATTAGGAAAAAAATAAAGGAAACATTTTTTCAAAACATTTTTTTTAAATGTAACATTATTTTAAAACTATCTAAATCGAGATTTAGAACGTTTCAATTGGAATTATGCCAACGATTTTGCAACATTAAAAAAACTATAAACTGTTTCAATCATCACTTTTTTATCATACAACAATTTTCAAACGAATATACAAATATGAACAAACTTATATAAATTAGAAAAGAAAAAAATAGACAATAATTTCAAAACCGAACAAAATTTGTTGGTGCGTTGTTACTGTTCACACGAGAATTCGAACGACGAATGAAAATTCGACACGTGTAAATGAAATTTGAATTTTGTATTCGTAGGTATTTGTATGTATCAGTGCGTAGTGGATTACAATCTCTAATGTTTGATCCTCTGATTCTCTCTCTTAAATGTACCGTACTCGAGGGCTTCGCAGCTTGTTCTCGAGGTTGAATCTTCAGCTTCGCGTAGCGGTGAAGTCTTCGGGTGTTTGATCTTCAAGTGACGTTCAGTCTTCAGGATTCAAAGAGTCTTTCGTTGTTTGGGAATTCTCTCTGAGTTCTTAGGAGAAGAAATTTTCTGAACCTTAAAAATAAAAATGAACTCTCTATTAATAGAGTTCTCATGGGCCTGATGGGCTTGTGCCTGGATCCAATGGGCTTGGGCTTTGGGCCCAATGGGCTTGGCTCTAATGAGCTTTTGAATTTTGAGCCCAATGGGCTTGACCTTTGGGTCAAATTGTCTTTTGAATATCTTCTCTGGACCGATCGGATTTCGAGCCCAATTATAGTGTGGCCGAATTTGCTCGGTCAAGTCTATCTGATCCACCGGCCGTGATGAAGACACGTGGCGACCGCTGATTGGCCGAAATTTATCGGTCAACAAATGCCCCTTTTTTCGAGAGTTATGCACAAGTATGTGTGGGTGAGTCTCGGAAAATTTAAATAGATAAATTGAAACGTAGGACACCCCTAATTTCGACTCCGCTTTGACGTATCAATTTTATCAAAATATGAGATTTGATTCATAAATCAATTATTTTAATTGACATATCTCTCCATGCCAATCGATCAAAAATATGAATTTAGCTCACAATTTTGATCTTTCTTATTTGGCAGAAACTTGATATATATCATTTTTTTACAACTCTTAATATATATCATTTTTTTTTCAACGGCCAATCTCCACTCTTGATCGATTTGGGTAATAATCTTCTTATATTATCTTTTGATTTGTACATTTTTTTATTATCTTTTGATTGGACTCTACTGTAATTTTTTTATTTGGTTATTTTGATTGTATTGGGTTATTGGGTGTATTGAGTTGGTTATTTGGACTGTATTCGGTAATTTGGTTATTTTGATTGTATTGGGTTATTGGGTGTATTGGGTTATTTGACTGTATTATTTGTACTTTTGGGTTGGATGTATTTTTAATTTGGTTATTTTGATTGTATTGGGTTATTTGAGTGTATTATTTGTATTTTAATTTGTTAATTGTTGTAATTTTGGTGGGAGTTGTAAATTAATTTTGCTGAATTTTGCAGGCAGTTGTAATTTTGGAATTGAGATTTAGATTTTGGAATTTAAAATGAGTAGATAATTTTTTATTTGTGGAATTTGTAATTAGGAATTAATGATTTGGAATTTGGAATTTGGATTTAAGATTTAGAAATTACACGAATAATTGGAGTTTAAAATTACCCCTAATTTTTAATGTAATTTTCATGTAATTTTCAACTTTTCAAAATTTGGAATTGAGATTTTGTTTAATTATATATATATATATATTATTTTTTTTATTATATATATATATATATATATATATATATATTTTAATTTTCAATTTCATTTTTCATTTTTAACTCGGAACAAGCAAATGGGTGAGTGTTGCGACGTTATTTTTTTTTGTAGGTGCGCCATTTTTTTAACCGCCAATTCAGAAATTGGCGTACTGATTTAAGGGCGTTACTTCTTCTTTGCGGAGGCTTCGATTCTTACTTTGTGTGAGATCGGAGTGTTTGTTTGGGGAACGTACTTCATCCTTGTTGGTGCGCCGAATCGTCATGTTCAGCTACTGTGGCCTCGACGTAACAATTTAAGGACGTTACTTCTCCTTTGCAGATGCACGTCTGCTTAGGTAACGTATTCCGTCCTTGTTGGAGCGTCGAGTCGTTATGTTCAGTTACCGTGGCCTCGGCGTAACAATTTAAGGACGTTACTTCTCCTTTGCAGATGCACGTCTGCTTAGGGAACGTACTCCGTCCTTGTTGGAGCGTCGAGTCGTTATGTTCAGTTCCCGCGGCCTCGGCGTAACAATTTAAGGACGTTACTTCTCCTTTGCAGATGCACCTCTGCTCAGGGAACGTACTCCGTCCTTGTTGGAGCGTCGAGTCGTTATGTTCCGTTCATGTGGCCTCGGCGTAACAATTTAAGGACGTTACTTCTCCTTTGCAGATGCACGTCTGCTCAGGGAACGTACTCCGTTCTTGTTGGAGCGTCGAGTCGTTATGTTCAGTTCTTGTGGCCTCGGCGTAACAATTTAAGGACGTTACTTCTCCTTTGCAGATGCACCTCTGCTTAGGGAACGTACTCCGTCCTTGTTGGAGCGTCGAGTCGTTATGTTCAGTTCCTGTGGCCTCGGCGTAACAATTTAAGGACGTTACTTCTCCTTTGTAGATGCGCCAGTTTGGACATTTCCACTTTACGTGAAATGAGCGCGTCTACTTAGAGAATGTACTCCGTCCTTGTTGGTGTGCCGACTTAAGGATGATACGCCGACTTAGGGACGTTACTTTTCCTTCGTAGATGCGTCAGTTTGACATTTCCACTTTATGTGAAATGGGCGCGTTTGCTTAGGGAACGTACTCCGTTGTTGTTGGTGTGCTTCCACTATAACATTCTCTCCCCTTTTGTTTAAATGCTAAAGACCGCGCTTTAAGATTCCTCCTTTTTTTTTAAGAAGGTTGTATGTGTTGTTTTTTTTTGTCGTTTTGTTATATATATATATATATCTAAGGTTGTATATATTTTTTTGTTGTTGTATTTTCTTGGTAATCACTTCATGCTCGCATTTTTTTTAGCTCATTTAATGTCGTCAGCACAATTATTGTTTTGTTTTGAATTTATTAACTCTTTCGAATTTGTTTTGCAGGAACATGGTGTATTTTGCAGAGCAAATCGTTTCTGGAGAGAAACACCTCGTTCTTTTACAAGATGAACATCAGTCTTTAAAACGCGGAGTAGGCCTCCTAGTAGAAGAACCAAAGATCGACGATTACTCAAATTAAGTGGCCGTCACTCGGAAAACCATGTCGTTTGTCAAAATGGTCCTCAGAAAAACCTTTGGGTCAGGGTTCCCCGTCTATGGTGTGGATGTTAGGTTCTACGCTCCCCGCCAAAATCTCAGTCAAACCCCCGAGCTAACATTGGGACGCCGAATTATCGAGGGTACCACTCGTTGGGGCTCTGTATTACAGATTCTTGGAGAATTCCTTTTTATCCCCCAATATTGGGAGTGGTTGGAGCTTGTCGTCGGTCGCAGTAAGAAAATACTTCGCCATGCTTGTCTGCTAGACGCTGTGATGGCTTTGCTCTATACTTACGATTGCAATAAAGACGTGGTACGAGCCTTTTGTGAAGCATGGTGCCCTGCAACCAATACTCTTCACACCCAGGCTGGGGAACTTTCCATCTCTTTGTGGGACCTTTGGAAATTTGGGGGTCTTCCTATCGAGGGAAAATTTTACGAGGAAGTCATTCCGTGTCTTAAAGAGTTGACTGGATCGGGGCGAAATGACAGATATCTCGCAAAAAGCTGCGAGCATTTATTTCGCGCTTATTATATACTAACTGCTAAAAAGACAGATCATTCACATGTTGCCATTAGTGATTGGATTTCACTATGGTTTAAGGGCACCCAACGATATGGTAAAATACCAGCGCGGAGGTCAAAGAAGAGAACTGCTTCTAAGGCTACTTCTCGCTCCGACGTAACTCATAACCCCGGTGACACGAAAGGTAAATATCGTGAATGGTCAGACGATGAGTGCAACATGTTCCATAGTCTCAACATTGAAGAAGGATGAAAGGATAAAACATACTTAGCCGCTTTTTTATGTTGCTGGCTCTACGCCTTCGTATTTCCTCAGGCCAGTGCTCACCACATTCGTCCAGGTGTTTTCAAAATTGCTTGTCTGATGGCCGAGGGCGAAACTTTTAGTCTTGCCATTCCTGTCTTAGCTAACCTTTACCATGGGTTAGGCAAAATCTCAATGACTTCTAATTCGGTCGGCCGTATGGAAACTTGTCTCCCGGTGCACTACATTATTGGCTGGTTAGCTCATTATTTTAATACTCATCGCAAGACTCCTGAGGAGGTCCAAGGTCCAGGGATGGTTGAATTTTCCGGCGAAGGTGGGGCTAGATATCTAGATGAATCTGAAGCTCATGAACTGATCCATGAGAGCGCATCGATAGCATGGCACGTGAATCTCCAACATAAGAATAAACACGAAATCTTAAATAATGAAACCATCAACGACTCTGAAGATTCTTCATATTTTTCGAGCCTCCGATCGTGCTATATATCAGCACGATGTGGAGAATCGCTTGTCATCGAATCATACAGTCCATATCGATTTGGTCGTCAGTTCAGGTTTTACCAAGACGTGCCAAATAATATAGTGGAAGCTTTTCCTTCAGTCAATTTGTGTAATATCTTACATCATTGGCGGGTTTGTCTTTGCGCTGACGTGGGGTGGGAAGTGTTTCTTCCAGCTCGAATGTTGAATCCCCATGACCATGTCACTACGTATTACCGAAATTGGTGGTCGATCAAGCATGGTGATTATTTGAGAAAAGGTGTGGATAAATTGATTGACAGTGCTCTTCCTCACTCAGATCGTTCAAAACCTAGGAAGGTCAACGCTAACCTTGGAGGAAAAAAAATTCACTTGCTCCAAGATAAACCGTCATGCAACGCCTCAGATCAAGCTGAAGATAGTCAAGACAATGATAGAGACGTCTATTGGAGGAAAGATAAGAGGCTCAGACAGACCCCCGATCTCGGTGACAGATTCTTCGCCAATGTTCCTACTACTTGTGACATTCCCGATGATGTCGGAGCCTTAGTTCAGTAACTTTCTCCCTTTTTTTATATCTGCCTTTCGTTTAAATTTATATGTATATATATATCAGCAAATAACTTGTTTGAAAATCTTCTATTGTTACAGCTTCACATGGATGATTATGTTCAAGCCGAGGGCGAGCAACATAGCGACCAATCGTCGGAGGGTTCAGAGGATTCAGTTTCTATTGATAGGCGACCTGGGAGCTCTTCTTCCCTGCTGGAAGAGCGAAGTACCAATTTGTCTCTGCTTACTATCAAGGAGCGTCCTCAACGTGTTTCATTAAATGTAGTTTCGCAAGCCCCTGAAACTTCTGTTTATTGTGCTGAGAATATAGTATCCAGCCTTCAACGAAAGGCGGCTATGTCTATGTGGCAAAGCTTGCGAGAGAAAATGACGCGTACCCCTTTTGAGGACGTTCCCAAACTTGAGCCAGAGATACGTAAGATTTTTAAAGCCATCTCGGACACTCGGGCAAACAACCTGACACCTATGCAAGAATTTGTAGAAGACTACTGTAAGAGAGCGGAAGAGTACAACCAGATGCAATCTTCAATTTCCACCCACCTAAACTCCAACAGTAGGGATCGTCAACTAGAAGAAAAAAAGATTTATTTGAAACGATCCCTCCTAGAGGTTACAGAGACGAAAACGAAGATAAAAGAGGCGAAAACGAAGATAGAAAGCCTCTCAAGCTCGATCTTCGCAGCTTCTATCTTCGTTTTCGTCTCTGTAACCTCTAGGAGGGATCGTTCCAAATAAATCTTTTTTTCTTCTAGTTGACGATCCTTACTGTTGGAGTTTAGGTGGGTGGAAATTAAAGATTGCATCTGGTTGTAGTCTTCCACTCTCTTACAGTAGTCTTCTACAAATTCTTGCAGAGGTGCCAGGTTGTTTGCCCGAGTGTCCGAGATGCCTTTAAAAATCTTACGCATCTCTGGCTCAAGTTTGGGAACGTCCTCAAAAGGGGTACACACCATTTTCTCTCGAAAGCTTTGCCACATAGATATGGCCGCCTTTCGTTGAAGGTTGGATACTATATTATCAGCACAATAAACAGAAGTTTCAGGGGCTTGCGAAACTACATTTAATGAAACACGTTGAGGACGCTTCTTGATAGTAAGCAGAGACAAATTGGTACTTCGCTCTTCCAGCAGGGAAGAAGAGCTCCCAAGTCGCCTATCAATAGAAACCGAATCCTCTGAACCCTCCGACGATTGGTCGTTATGTTGCTCGCCCTCGGCTTGAACATAATCATCCATGTGAAGCTGTAACAATAGAAGATTTTCAAACAAGTTATTTGCTGATATATATATACATATAAATTTAAACGAAAGGCGGATATAAAAAAAAATTTAAAAAAATAGGGAGAAAGTTACTGAACTAAGGCTCCGACATCATCGGGAATGTCACAATCAGTAGGAACATTGGCGAAGAATCTGTCACCGAGATTGGGGGTCTGTCTGAGCCTCTTATCTTTCCTCCAATAGACGTCTCTATCATTGCCTTGACTATCTTCAACTTGATCTGAGGCGTTGCATGACGGTTTATCTTGGAGCAATTGATTTTTTTTCTTCCAAGGTTAGCGTTGACCTTCCTAGGTTTTGAACGATCTGAGTGAGGAAGAGCGCTGTCAATCAATTTATCCACACTTTTTCTCAAATAATCACCATGCTTGATCGACCACAAATTTCGGTAATACGTAGTGACATGGTCATGGGGATTCAACATTCGATCTAGAAGAAACACTTCCCACCCTACGTCAGCGCAAAGACAAACCCGCCAATGATGTAAGATATTACACAAATTGACTGAAGGAGAAGCTTCCCCTATATCATTTGGCACGTCTTGGTAGAACCCGAACTGACGACCAAATCGATATGGACTGTATGTTTCGATGACAAACGATTCTCCACATCGCGCTGATATATAGCACGATCGAAGACTCGAAAAGTATGAAGAATCTTCAGAGTCGTTGATGGTTTCATTATTTAAGATTTCGTGTTTATTCCTATGTTGGAGATTCACGTGCCATGCTATGGATGCGCCCTCATGGATCAGTTCATGAGCTTCAGATTCATCTAGATATCTAGCACCACCTTCGCCGGAAAATTCAACCATCCCTGGACCTTGGACCTCCTCAGGAGTCTTGTGATGAGTATTAAAATAATGAGCTAACCAGCCAATAATGTAGTGCACCGGGAGACAAGTTTCCATACAGCCGACCAAATTAGAAGTCATTGAGATTTTGCCTAACCCATGGTAAAGGTTAGCTAAGAAAGGAATGACAAGACTAAAAGTTTCGCCCTCGGCCATCAGACAAACAATTTTGAAAACACCTGGACGAATGTGGTGAGCACTGGCCTGAGGAAATACGAAGGCGCAAAGCCAACAACATAAAAAAACAGCTAAGTATGTTTTATCCTTCCATCCGTCTTCAATGTTGAGACTATGGAACATGTTGCACTCATCGTCTGACCATTCACAATATTTAACTTTCGTGCCGTCGGGGTTATGAGTCACGCCGGAGCGAGAAGTAGCCTTAGAAGCAGTTCTCTTCTTTGACCTCCGCGCTGATATTTTACCATATCGTTGGGTGCCCTTAAACCATAGTGAAATCCAATCACTAAGGGCAACATGTGAATGATTTGTCTTTTTAGAAGTTAGTATATAATAAGCGCGAAATAAATGCTCGCAGCTTTTTAGGAGATATCTGTCATTCCGCCCCGATCCAGTCAACTCTTTAAGACACAGAATGACCTCCTCGTAAAATTTTCCCTCGATAGGAAGACCCCCAAATTTCCAAAGGTCCCACAAAAAGATGGAAAGTTCCCCAGCCTGGGTGTGAAGAGTATTGGTTGCAGGGCACCATGCTTCACAAAATGCTCGTACCACGTCTTTATTGCGATCGGAAGTCTAGAGCGAAGCCATCACAGCGTCTAGCAGACAAGCATGACGAAGTATTTTCTTACTGCGACCGACGACAAGCTCCAACCACTTCCAATATTGGGGGATAAAAAGGAATTCTCCAGGAATCTTTAATACAGAGCCCCAACGAGTGGTACCCTTGATAATTCGGCGTCCCAATGTTAGCTCGGGGGTTTGACTGAGATTTTGGCGGTGGAGCGCAGAACCTAACATCCACACCATAGACGGGGAACCCTGACTCAAAGGTTTTTCTGAGGACCATTTTGACAAACGACTTAGTTATCCGAGTGACAGCCACTTATTTGAGTAATCGTCGATCTTTGGTTCTTCTACTAGGAGGCTAACTCCGCGTTTTAAAGACTGATGTTTATCTTGTAAAAGAACGAGGTGTTTCTCTCCAGAAACGATTTGCTCTGCAAAATACACCATGTTCCTGCAAAACAAATTCGAAAGAGTTAATAAATTCAAAACAAAGCGATAATTGTGACGACGACATTAAATGAGCTAAAAAAAAATGGGAGCATGAAGTGATTACCAAGAAAATACAACAACAAAAATATATATACAACCTTAAATATATATATATATATATATATATATATATACAACCAAACGACAAAAAAAAAACAACACATATAGCCTTCATAAAAAAAGGAGGAATCTTAAAGCGCGACCTTTAGCATTTAAACAAAAGGGGAGAGAATGTTATAGTGGAAGCACACCAACAAGAACGGAGTACGTTCTCTAAGTAGACGCGCTCATTTCACGTAAAGTGGAAATGCCCAAACTGAACATAACGACTCGACGCTCCAACAAGGACGGAGTACGTTCCCTGAGCAGACGTGCATCTGCAAAAGAGAAGTAACGTCCTTAAATTGTTACGCCGAGACCACGAGAACTGAACATAACGACTCGACGCTCCAACAAGGACGAAATACGTTCCCTAAGCAGACGTGCATTTGCAAAGGAGAAGTAAGGTCCTTAAATTTTTACGTCGATGCCACAGTAGCTGAACATAACGATTCGGCGCACCAACAAGGACGGAGTACGTTCCCCAAACAAACACTCCGATCTCACACAAAGTAAGAATCGAAGCCTCCGCAAAGAAGAAGTAACGCACTTAAATCAGTATGCCAATTTCTGAATTGGCGGTTAGAAAAATGACGCACCTACAAAAAAAAATAACGTCGCAACACTCACCCATTTGCTTGTTCCGAGTTAAAAATGAAAAATGAAATTAAAAATTAAAAAAAATATATATATATATAATAAAAAAATAATATACATATATAATTAAACAAAATCCCAATTCCAAATTTTTACAAGTTGAAAATTACATGAAAAATTAGGGGTAATTTTAAACTCCAATTATTCGTGTAGTTTCTAAATCTTAAATCCAAATTCCAAATTCCAAATCATTAATTCCTAATTACAAATTCCACAAATAAAAAATTATCTACTAATTTTAAATTCGAAAATCTAAATCTCAATTCCAGTGCAAAATTCACCAAAATTAATTTACAACTCCCACCAAAATTACAACAATTAACAAATTAAAATACAAATAATACACTCAAATAACCCCCTACAATCAAAATAACCAAATTAAAAATACATCCAACCCAAATGTACAAATAATACAGTCAAATAACCCAATAACCCAATACAATCAAAATAACCAAATTACCGAATACAGTCCAAATAACCAACTCAATACACCCAATAATCTAATACAATCAAAATAACCAAATAAAAAAAATTATTCAATCAAAAGATAATAAAAAAATGTACAAATCAAAAGATAATATAAGAAGATTATTACCCAAATCAAATCGATCAAGTGGAGATTGACCCAAATCGATCAAGTGGAGATTGGTCGTTGAAAAAAAAATGATATATATTAAGAGTTGTAAAAAAAATATATATAAATGAAAAAAAAAATGGTGTAAAAACAAAAACAAAAAAATATATAATAATAAAATTAAAAAAAAAGGAAAAATTTTTTAGAACTTTCATCCCAACCACTCACACAACTCCAGTTCATGAGCTAGGTTTAAATCAATGGAAGGGGTGTGGTCATCCATTTTAGCAAGACCCACACCAGACTTTTCTTGAATTTGTGCATCCATAAAGAAGTGGTGAAGTTATAAAGAGAGGATTAATGAGGAACATATTATAAAGATACTTATGGAATCAGGCTCTTATGTTTACCTGGAAGACTTTAAAAAAAATTCTCTGCGTATTTCAGATTATTTGAAAGATTATTTGAAGAAGACTGAGAGACGCTCGAATGAAGAAGTAAAAAGTTCGAATGAAGAAATAGAAACCCATTAAAAAAAAAAACAAAAATAATGTCTCTTATCTTATTAAAAGAAAGCAGAATCAAGGATAATAAAAATCTCAACAAAAAAAAATTTCAAGAACACAGAATAAAAAAAAAAACTTTACAAGAACACAGACTAAAAAAACAAAAAAAAACTCCAACCCGTGGCGTTCATAAAAAAAAAACAAACAAAACAAAGTATATATATATATATATATTATATATAACTATCTACAGGGATATTTTATATTAATAATGTACTTTAAATAATTTATTATAAAAATATGGTAGTTTTGAAAGTATTTACAAAACTAGGGTACCTAAATCGTGTACCATGGACACGATTTCCAAGTAACTCGTGTACCATGGACACGATTTCGGGGTAACTCGTGTCCATGGTACACGATTTAGGGGTAACTCGTGTACCATGGACACGATTTACATGACGTGTCAACCTAAGTTGTGTAACATGTACACGAGTTACCCCTAAGTCGTGTACCATGGACACGAGTTACCCCTAAGTCGTATACCATGGACACGAGTTACATGAGACGTGGCAGATCATAACTCCTGTCCATGGTACACGAGTTACCCTATAAATCGTGTACCATGGACACGAGTTACCCTAAAATCGTGTCCATGGTACACGAGTTACCCAAATCGTGTCCATGGTACACGATTTAGGTACCCTAGTTTTGTAAATACTTTCAAAACTACCCTATTTCTATAATAAGTTATTTAAAGTACATTATTAATATAAAATATCCCTATCTACAGCCTCTGAAGTTCATAAAAAAAAAAAACGTTGCAAACAATCCTTTGAAGTTCGTAATAAAAAATACAGCAGCGTATGAAAAAAAAAAAAAAAAAAAAAAAAAAACTTACCTACGGCGAAGGGCGACGACGGCTGGGCTTCGGCGAGCAGTCGTGGACAAACGACAACGCTCCTTCCTCGAGGCTGAGAGGCGGGCGGCGGAGCTTCGGCGGGTGGTGGTAGACGATCGAACGGCCGGCGGCGGGAGGTTTTTTTTTTGTTTTCTACCTCTTTAGGTTCCTTCTGTCTTAAAAAAAAATGCGGCTGTGAAAGAAGACAAGGAGCCCTAAAAATGAGATAACTCATATTACAAGTTTGCCATTTCTTCTGAATTTACGAAAATGTCTTCCACAGGATTTTGAAAAATTAGTACAAAATGAATAAGAAGGTGGATTTGATCCCAAGACCAAAGAGAGCTATGTTTAGCTAAGTTCCAATTTGACAAACAATTTTTATTGATACAATTTGACTTCAAATTATAATATTTCGTTCAACTTAGATGTAAAATTGTAATCCATACGTTGAATCGAAATTTGGGGCATGTTCTAAATTTCGCTTCATGATCACGAGTTGAGTTCAAATTTCATCTTGAAATTCAAGCCTCAAGTCCATCAAATTGCCGTCACTTCCGAGTTCAAACCAAATGTTGGATGAAATCCAGAATTTACTAGTAATTAAAATTTGGGCATATTCCTAATTTTATTCCCGAGCAATATTTAGATTCCTAAATTATCTAAATTCAAGTCTTCAATTGAAATTGATAGTTGGGGTGGACTTCAAATATTATTCCACATCAAAATCGGGTAAACGTTCAAAGTTAAACCCTATTTAAAATTCAATTGGGTAGACGCAAAACACTACTCTACATCCCAAGATAAACTAAGGTAGAACAAAAAAAAATCTACCGAAGTTCAAACAAGTTTCTGCCAAATAAGAAAGATCAAAATTGTGAGCTTAATTCATATTTTTGATCGATTGACATGGAGAGATGTGTCAATTAAAATAATTGATTTATGAATCAAATCTCATATTTCGATAAAATTGATACGTCAAAGCGGAGTCGAAATTAGGGGTGTCTTACGTTTCGATTTATCTATTTAACTTTTCCGAGACTCACCCACACATACTTGTGCATAACTCTCGAAAAAGGGGCATTTGTTGACCGAGAAATTTCGGCCAATCAGCGGTCGCCACGTGTCTTCATCACGGCCGGTGGATCAGATAGACTTGACCGAGCAAATTCGGCCACACTGTAATTGAGCTCGAAATCAGATCGGTTCAGAGAAGATATTCAAAAGACAATTTGGCCCAAAGGTCAAGCTCATTGGGCTCAAAATTCAAAAGGCCAAGCACAAACCCACCAGGCCCATGAGAACTCTATAAATAGAGAGTTCATTTTCATTTTTAAGGTTCATAAAATTTGTTCACTCTTTGAATCCTGAAGACTGAACGGAATTCCCAAACAACGAAAGACTCTTTGAATCCTGAAGACTGACTCTTTGAATCTCTTTGAATCCTGAAATTCCCAAACAACGAAAGACTCTTTGAATCCTGAAGACTGAACGTCACTTGAAGATCAAACACAGATCAAACACCTGAAGACTTCACCGCTACGCGAAGCTGAACATTAGAGATTGTAATCCACTACGCACTGATACATACAAATACCTACGAATACAAAATTCAAATTTCATTTACACGTGTCGAATTTTCATTCGTCGTTCGAATTCTCGTGTGAACCCACCAACTATAATAACTCACTCTACGCCCCAAACTCCCTTATAAATTAATTGTTTTTTATTCTGAAAAACTTAACCATAAACTAATTGTAGAAATTAATTTTACAAATTATTGAAATTACAAGACTAAATTAAGATACATGAAAGTACACGACTAAAATACAACGATTAAAGTATGGAAACCAAAAACGGTATTTTAACCAATAATAAACTACAAAATCAATATCACTTCACTATGCATCAATGAACAAACAGACCGCAACAAAAATGTTTGCTAAAATAGAGAAATGGGCAACTGAAATACCCTTTGAGATTAATAACTACAGCAGTGCGTACAGTTGAAAAAGGATTCTTAGGCAGTTGCAGCCACTTCAGTTTTGCTCTTATCTTCCTTCAGTTTCTTCCAATTTTCAGTGCTGTCAATTATTTCCCCAGTTTTTATGAGGTAACGTACTCGTTTTCCATCTTCAAGTATTTTGTGACCGACCCGACTTGCTACATTCTGTTGTTTTGAGTAAAGCATCACATTCGAGCTGTGGATAGGTGCTTCGATCTGAAATATCAAAACCGAATTAAACGTAAGTTGACAACAAGAAATTAGACTATGTGAGGTGAAACTTAAATCTGTTAAACATGAGACACCATGAAGAAGCAATCAAATAAAGAATCCAGCTCACACTAAAATATTGGTCACTTCTTGACACAAATGTGGGGATGGAAGGAAATGAAAAAGAAACCACACCACCAAATGGATTTCATTTTCTTGGAGAGTCTATTTGCTGGTTGATGATAAACTGACCATTGATAAGTTTTCATTTTGTATAGACAATAGTTGATGATTTGTATTTGTTAAAAAGAACAGAAACAAACCTTAATAATCTGTCCTTTTTCTTCCTCCTCTCTGCTCTTTACATGCTTCGTCTTCAAATTTATTTCTTTCACTACCACTTTGCTATTATGTTTAAAAATTTGTGTGATTTCTCCAACTTTTCCCTTATCACGGCCAGCTATAACTTTCACCGTATCTCCAACCTTGACATGCATTTTGTGTAATACTGGAAGGCTGTTTGGCTTACACTCTTTCCGTTCCCATCTTTTAAGCTGCCAATTAGAAAGAAAAAAATGTAAAATGAAGTAAATAAAAGGGGGAAACAGTAGAATTGCCGATATTACCATTACATATTTGATCTTGCAAATAAGACGGTCTCGAAGTTCAGAAACACCAAACATATCATTATAATACCATTTCTAAAAGAAATGCAAGAACAGAAACACAAAACATATCATTATAAACTTTTATTTTTCATGATAAAGCTTACAATTCATACCTGGGTGGATTTGTAGTGACTTTTAGAAATGGTATTGTAAAAGAAATACCCTCTCCATTAACACTCGAAGAAACATTATTACTTAAAAGAATGTTTGAGAGTGCTTTTAACTATGACAAAAGTGTCTTTTCATGGTGAAAAGAACAAAAGGTTTATGTTTGCTACAATTTAGAAGCACTATTATTGCAGTGCTTCATCAAATTTCTTACAACTGTATTGAATATCTTCCAAATTAACCTCTTCAAAGGAAAGTTGCTTATAAGTTGCATTGAATGATGGTTTTAGAAAGACACTTCCAAAATGATTCGATCACAATAGATTATCATATCACAACCATTGGTTCACTATCCAAGTTATTCCTATTTCACCTCTTCTTTTCCCAGATATACTCATTGTAGAACATACTTGATATTCTCTTAGATCTAAATGAGTGGAAAAGACGAAATCATGGAAAGACAAAAATACTAACCTTCATTACTATAAGACATGGCTTCTCTTTCGACGTTACCTGCGAGTTAAACGAGAGATACTTAGGTATAAATTATCCTGAAAATTACACTTCAATACAATATAATGCAAAACAAGCTCGAACATAAACAATAACTTATGCAATTTGTTAGCTTGAAACTTACAGCAATTCTAGGAAGTAGCCTGTCTATAAATTCAAAGGTCATGAAAAACCAAAAGTAGTTTGAAGAAAATTTGATGTATTTTTGCACACCATCCAAATACTTACACAGCAACAGCCATTTTTTGGAATAGTGTGCAAATGTTATATAGTTGCATTTGAATAGGGCTACTTACAGGTTAGTATATAAAACAATATCCCAATGCTAAATATCTGTTAGACAACAAAAAAAAGGGTTGCCTGATGAAACTGTGAAGATGTAATTTCAGGAAAGAAAATCACTATCACTTCCAAGACGAGAGAGAGAAGAAATAAATGGAGGCAACCCTCGTCCCAAAACAAAAAGGGAAAATGTACTACTAGAAAGAAACGCTCTATGATTCAATGATGGGGAAAATTGAAGGATACTGCTCAGATTTCGAATTGAACGAATATTTTACAGAGCAAAAGTCAAATTAAATCAGAGCTAGAGAGTTCATCTATTGGCTAAATTTCACTCTACAGTAGACCCAACCAGGAAATCAGCCCTACATTTTCAAGCATAAGAATCAGAATTGAGAGGCAAAAAGAAGAGAAAACCGCGCAAAATGAAGAAGAAGAATAAGCAATTAGAATCGAAGGGGAGAGTAGAAAATCGTACGGGCGCCGGGTAAATTGAGAGCGGCGGAAGGCGGTGGCCGAGGAAGGAATTGGAAGAGAGCGAAAGAGCGGTCATGGAGGTCTGAAGCGCAGCCATGGCTGCCATTTTTGCTGCTGCAGGCTTAGTCTCTGAGAAGTATTGGGAAGCTTTAGAAATGGATAATGCAATTGCAGACTGCAAAATAGCGAACCAGATAGAAAGAGGTGTTCAGGCTTTAAACGCCGTCGTATTGCTCAAAAAGCTCAATCAACCATTCACCCCACCCTCCAATCAAGACACCTAACCTTACTCTATAATATATTTATAAGAGTTTGTACATCATCCATTGAACTTATTGAAAATAGGTTAATTTATAAAAATACTATTGATCTATAGTTTCGTTTAAAAAATACCTCTAAATTTTTAAAAATACCTTACCAGCTTGATCTCGTTTCCTCTTGTAGATCCATTGTTTTCTCGTAGTCCTCAGGGTCTATGGTAATTTGGTTATATCCTGAATAACCATCTAAAAAGCAGTAATAGGTTCGACCAGCTATTCTATCTAACATCTGATCTATAAACGGTAAAGGAAAGTGATCTTTTTTTGTTTCTTTGTTAAGTTTTCTGTAGTCCATACAGACTCTCCATCCTGTAACAGTTCTAGTTGGGATTAGTTCGTTGTTTTCATTCACTATTACAGTCATTCCACCTTTCTTAGGCACACATTGGATCAGACTCACCCATTGACTATTGGCTATGGGAAAAATTACACCTGCGTCTAACCATTTGATAATTTCTTTTTTAACTACCTCCTTCATGGAGGGGTTCAACCTACGTTGGTGATCTACCCTAGGTGTATGTTCCTCTTCCAACAATATTTTATGCATGCAATAGGAAGGACTAATACCTCTTATATCAGCAATCGTCCATGCAATAGCTTTTTTATGTTGCTTAAGCAGCAATATTAGCGCAATTTCATGCTGTTTACTCAGTTTGGACGAAATAATAACAGGCAAAGTATCTTCCTCCCCTAAATATGCATACTTAAGATGATCAGGCAATGGTTTTAATTCTAATAGAGGTGGATGTTCAATTGATGGTTTCAAAGGATTGGAGGTTCTCTCAGACAATTTATTAGTCATACAAACATGCTGAGGGTTGTCCACAGATATATCCATCAATTCAGAGATATTTAAGTCATCTATATCTATTTGTACAGAGTTAGTGGCATGCTTAATTAACAGTTCATGCTCAAGTTCTTCTTTCATAAGTGAATCTACTACATCTATTATTTCTACATTTGCACAGGATTCAGAATGAGAGGGATACCTTAGAGCTTTAAATACACTGAATTTAACCTCCTCATCATGAACTCTCATGGTAAGCTCACCTTTTTGGACATCGATTAAAGCCCTACCTGTGGCTAGAAATGGTCTGCCTAATAAGATTGGTACCTCCTTGTCTGCCTCATAATCCAGAATTATAAAGTCTGCAAGAAAGATGAATTTGTCAACCTTGACAAGTATATCCTCAATTTTACCCTCAGGGTATGCTATGGATTTGTCTGCAAGGTGACAGTAGTAGGTCGTGCTTCCCCTATCCCGAGCTGACGGAATAGTGACAAGGGCATGAGATTGATGTTGGCTCCCATATCACACAGAGCTCTGCCCACGTGCTTGCCTCCCAACTCGACTGGTAAGGTGAAGGAACCAGGATCCTTCTCCTTCTTTGGCAGTTTGTTCTGGAGTATAGCATTGCACTCCTCAGTGAGATTCACTGTTTCAAATTCACCAGTGATTTTTTTGTTAGTAATTATATCTTTCAAGAATTTAACATAAGAAGGCATAGATTGCAAAACTTCCACAAATGGGATATTAACATGCACTTGTTTTAAAATTTCTAAAAACTTATGAAAGTGCACTTCCTGTTCTTGTTTCTTCTTCAACCTTCTAGGGAATGGAGGTGGTGGCACATATGTAGGCAATTCAGATCGCCTAATGATAGGTGGAGGCCTTGTAATTTCTTCTGGTTCCTCAATGATAGGTTCCAGCCTCACCCTTGTTGTGCTTGGTGGTGATTGATCACGGTTTGGCAGAGAATCCAGTGGAGCACTAGACTCTTCATTCTCTACTCGCTTTGGTGCTTCTCTGTTGTTGATCACCAACGGTCTTCCACTACGAAGTTCAATGGCTTGAACTTGTTCTTTTCCATCCCTTCTTGGCATTTCAGTGTCTGCAGGCAATCTACCTTGGGGCCTATTTTTTAGCTCGTTTGCTAACTGCCCTATTTGGTTTTCTAAGCTTCTAAGGGTTGCTTGCTGACTCTGCAGGGTTGCATCATTTTTTGCAATGTATTCCTTAAGCAAATTCTCTACTGATGATCCTATTGGTTGGTTATATGGCTTTTGGTACATGAGTTGGTTATTTTGTTGAGTGAAACCAGGTGTTCCACTCGGTCTTGGTTGGTTTTGTGCTTGATTAGTATTTTGTTGTCCACCCCAAGAAAGATTTGGGTGGTTCCTCCAACCAGGATTATAGGTGTTAGAATAGGGGTTGTTCCTTGGTTGCTGTTGACTGCCAACATAGCACACCGAGGATGGATTCCCAGGGCAAAAATCATACATGTGCCCTTCCCCACAAAATCCACAGATTAGTGCCTCACCTTGATTAGTTGTTGTGCTCGTTGAAACGGCTGCTGCGGTGTTGACACTTTGTTGGAGATTAGTTTGAGCCATTTGTTTTACTAGATTGGTCAGGGCATTGATTTGGCTACTCATTGCACTAAGTGCGTCCTTGTCTTGAGCTTTCCTTGGCTCTACAGGATCGTCTGACCATCTACAATGGGAAGTTGAGATTTTCTCCAAGATCTCATAGGCTTCATTATAGCTCTTTGAAAGCATGGAACCACCAGCTGAAGAATTCAACACTTGCCTTGTGCTGAGGTTGCATCCTTTAAAGAACACTTCTATTTGGATACACCATGGAATGCCATGGTGTGGACATTTAAGCAAGAGGTCTTTGAATCTTGTCCAAGCTTCGTGTAATGATTCGTTTTCGGCTTGTTTGAACTTAATAATATCATCACGGAAGTTGGAGTTCCTATCAGGTGGAAAATATTTGACTAGGAATTTTTCAGCTAGATCTGTCCAATTGACAATTGATCTAGAGGGAAAGGAATTTAACCACGTTTTGGCCTTATCTCTTAATGAATAGGGAAAGAGGTAAAGTCTTAAGGCTTCTTGGGAAACTCCTGGGATAACGAAGGTATCGCTTACTCCTAGGAAGTTTCTCAAATGATTGTGAGGATCTTCGTTTTCCACTCCAAAGAATTTTCCAACAGTGGACAGCATTTGGAACATGACGGGTTTTAACTCGAATGAGAGAGTTGTAATCTCAGGGCGTATAATGCTCGGATTAAGCTCCTCAGGCATGGGTACTAGGTACGAGAGGATGGCACTATCCTTATCATTCGCAATTTCGATGGCTTTGCGAATGGTAGGTGCTTGGTTTGGGGCTTCTCTATCCATTTCGGGTTGTTGGAATTGCGAAGACTCTGCGGAGTCCGCAATGTGTTGAGTTACAGGTGGCTGTTTAAAGAGACGTTTCTTAGCTTTGTTTCTGGCCCTTAGAAGTCTTTCAGGCTCAGGATTAAACTCTAGGTTGCTATTTGAATGCTCATTCATAAACTAGCTTGATGGTACCTGTAAAGGAAATGAAAGAAGATTAGCTCCAATAGATATTAAGTTTGTTTTTTTTTTTCTAAAATAACACACTTCGTGTTTACTAAACAAAATCCCCGGCAGCGGCGCCAAAAACTTGTTGCGTGCTCAGTGTGTAAATAAAAATGCGATGCGAGAGTACTCAGAACATGCAAGCATACATGGTCTTGCAGCAAGTGATACATATTTTTTCATTCGATTTCCCACAGAGATTTATTCTTAGTTACTAACGAAGTGAGGTGCTAAATTAGAAAGGGTGACTTAAATGGGGTAGAATTGAGGGTGATGTGTCAAACTAATGAAGAATGTACGAGATATGCAAGCATAAACAAAAGCAAGTAAAGAGATTAACTTGAATGTAGAGGAAAAAGAATTGCGGAGAAAGCAATTTCCTAGCAATTAAATTAGCAACGATTTGAAGGTGAGATGAAGGAACAAGGTCAACTAAAGACTCCTCTATAGGCCTTTTCATACGATCATTCAGCAGTAGCTTAACTTATCATGCATCAATTTAACTCAATCTCATGCATCTCTCGATTACATGCATTAGATCCCTTATTTCACTCATATCCAAGTAAGACTTAAGCATCTATTTATCTAAGCAAGTTAATGAATCGTGCTAGGAAAACGCCTATTCCTAGGTCGTTTTCTGGCTACCATGAAAGGCTAGCATGAATGGACGACTCTGAACTCTTACTCCTTCCAGAGGTTAGGAGTTCTTTAGACAAAATGGATGGCCGATCGAAATTGCCCGTGGGATGAAGTACACATACATTCAATGCATTCAAAGCTATCCTACATGCTGAAATTTCGTATTTCTAACCTATAGATTCATCCTTAGCAGACCCTTGTGTGATTTAGTTACTCATGGTTGATGGATGGTTGGAAATATTAGATTGATTAAGCATGATTTAAAGCACTTAAATGAAAGCAAGGGAAAAACAGAAGCGAAGTGAAGACTTGCGTAGACTTAAACGATTACTATATTAAGTAAGATTCGAAGCTTAATGTGCAACAGAATGTAAAACAGTAAGACTAAACAAATGAAGGCGAATTGTCACAAAGCAACAAATGAAATAGAGGGCAGAAAGCAGTAGAAACAGAAGACAGAAAGCAGTAAAAGTGTGCACGGATCCTCCTCGCCGCAAGCGCCTCGGATGAAAGAGAGAAGATTAGCTGATCTTGGGGATGAATTCGATCAGAAGAGAAGAAGAATCTTCTCTTCTTCCTCTCGAGTTATCGACGCCAAGGGCTGATTTCTTCGCTCCAACAAACGGGATAGGGAAATGGGTAAGGAAACTGCGCTAAGATGAGGAAATCCACGCTTCCGAGCTTGTTGTTCTCCTTCCCCTTGACCTCATTTTATAGCTTTTTGCAGGTACCTTCAGCCATGGAGAACCATCCATTCTGAACGACGATCCTCCACGTGGCAGCAGGGGAGAGCTTAGGCGGCTGAAAGATCGCAACAAGACGACGGACGGTTGGGAAGAACTTAACATCCGCAGCTTGGCATTGCGGATTCCTTGTCGTGACCGCAATGTTCATTGCAGAGACAACAATGTTTCAACAATTCTTCTGCAATGCAAATTTCAACTCTTTTAACATCGATTTTGATTCTTTCTCGTTCCTTTTACAAATAAGTCCTAGTTTAGCCTCATTCCTTGAATTCTCATATTTAAGCACGTATTAAGCTAAATTCTAACAAAAATGCTTAAGAGTTTACACAATTCTATAGTAAATAAGTCCCTAATTTATGTACTTTTGGAGAGGTAACAAGCTTCAAGCTATGAAGCCAAAGAAACTCCTCTAATTCCTTGCCAAAGAAGGACATTGGAGCATATGGTTGGCAAATTAGTCAACAACACGCTCCAATTCGAGCAGGGAATGCGTCAGTCTCGCCTAGAGACTGAAGTTGAGTTGCAAGGAATGGAGGAACAACAAAACCAATTTCCTCAGAATTATTGCCGAGGTATGTCACTGGAACAAATGGTTAATAAATTAGTTAATAGCACTCTCCAATTTTCGCAGGAATCTCGCCAGTCTCAGTTAGAGACTTAGGCTGTGTTGGGAAGAACGAGTGAGCAAGTTAACCGCTTGCTCAATCCAGCGAAATAATTGGAGGTTGAGGAAGAACATCGAGTTGAGCATACCATTGAAGAGAGGTTCTTTGAAGAAATATACCCCGATGCTGATGATGAAATTGAGAATGCTCCGCCATGCGAAGATGAGATCGGTGAGATTAAGGAAGAGGCCGAGCCTAGTCCCGAGAAGGAGATTCAGGTGATAGAGATTGAGGCTGACAAGCCTCTATCTGTTTTATTTCCTGTTAAATCCTCTATTGATGCATGCTTTCTTCCTTATTCTCTTGTTGAGTCTTTTATTTCCGTTGAGTCAGTTGAGTCTTGCTTTATTTTATTTCAGTCTGTTGAGTCTTTATTTTTCCCATATATTAAAAAAAAAAAAAAAATAACTTTGTCCGGCTGCCTGCAAAAGTCGAAGAGCTTGCTTATCTTAGCAGGTTTTGTTGATTCGAGGAAGAAGGGGCCGAAGAAATACGAGAATTTTTATGTACCCTGACAGAGTGAAGGACACGTCGAGCATAACGACGTTAAAAAAAATTGCGCTTTTTTGGAGACAACCCATGTGTTTTTAAATTCATGTCTTTACTTTCAGTTTTTGTTTTCCTAGCTTAATTTCTTTGTTTTTCTTTTTGTAGGGGTTTGTGGCTTAAGGAACGAGATATTCGGGCAAGGACTGTGCTGCTCCAACCACCAACCTAACAAAATTAAGGGGAGGTTTTATGTTCCCTTAAATTTTGTAATTTTAATTGCTTAGTCTGATGTGTGATACATATAGGTCTATGTATCCTTTGAAGGTTGGGGGTGGAGAAGTTTGTTGGATTTTTGAAGTTGTTGAGCTGTGGAAATTCTGAATTAGAAGTGCTTTGGTCTGCTGTTGCATGTTGTTCGATGAAGACAATCTATGAAATGCTTTTAAATTCTTCGTGTTTGCATATTTAGAAAAGCATGAGATTGTATGTGTTAATTGAGCATTTTTCAAAAAACATTAAATTTTTTTTGTTGCTCCCTTGCATCTATCGAGCACGTAGGATCCTGTTCTGGACTCTGTAGGCTTAGATTTATCTTATGTTGCATGAAATCTTGTTGTCACCCCGAAAGGCACCCCTAGGGAAGGCCTGATGCATGATAGGTTGTATTAAATTAATCGTGTTATAGTGAAGCTATTGCCTAAGAGAAAAAAAAAAGAGACTAAGCATGAAAATAAAAACTCCTGAGATGCTCCTCCTTCTTAGAGTGCACGTTAAGAAGTGAGCATTAGTCCTTAAAAATGTGAAGCTTGCTCGTAGTCAGATACATTGTGCAATGAAATTGCGGGTAAGCTGGAACGAAGTCAAGTTTGACATGTTAGGCTCTCTTGGAGAAATAAAGAAAAGAAAAGTAAAAAAAAAGAGTGGTAGTTTAAAGAAAATAAAGAGTACAAAGTACTCAAGAAAAAAAAATTTAGGCCTTTTAATTTGTTACTCTCTTGATTGCTGAAAAGCCATAGACTGTTCTTTATTGCTAGAAGTAGGGGGAAAACGAGATGTAGAGTTGCATATGGTTTTTCCGAGTCTATAAGAGCTAGAATAAGTTGGCTAATCACACACGCACGTAGGAGAGTAACAGTTTAATTTTTGAAATGGTCTCAACTTATGCATGCAATCAATTGTTCTCTTTTGTTGTAAGTGCCTTGTTTTTTAAAGCATTGAGGTTAGAGTCGTTGCATGCAATTTCATTCTTAGGAGCTAATTATGAGTTTTCCTTGCTCGAGGACTAGCAAGATTTAGGTTGGGGTATTTTGATAGCACTCAAAAAGTGCTAATATTTAGCTCCTAAATCTTGTAAATTAGAGTAATTAATTGTGCTTAATTGATATATTTTGTATAATTTAATTGTTAAGGGGTAAATCGGGCATTTGCGATAATTAAGAGCTTAAATGAATATTTTAGAATATTTTATTAATTAATCGTTTTGAGTGATTAAGCTACATTAATTAAATAATCTAATCTAAATTCAAAATTGATTAATGACTTAATGGTGCAAATTTTGTTATGACAATGGGGGAGCCCAAGTTCGAGTCATGGTGGGAGCATAATTTCTACTATTTTTGTAGAAAGTCAACGGTCAACGGTCAGACCATCCATCAGACGGCCCAAGCGCGCCTCACCTGGCCCAATTTTTTTTCCAGCTTTTTAAGCACTTTTGACCTAGTTTTCAGCCATCATTCATCTAGAAAAGAGAAATTTCGATTTGGGAAGTTTTGGCCTCGGGTTTGGTGATTTTTTCATCTATTTCCACAATTTTTGATCGATTTTAAACACGTTTGGCTAAGGTAAGTGCTCTAATTTGAGCTTAGGATTGTTTTGTTGATGTATTAGGTGATATTTAAGCTTTAATGCATACTTAGATGGCTTTAACATTCATCTCTATCCTTTGAGCATGAATTCTTTATTGTTCGTTGTATTCTCTGTGGTTGACATCCATTGGGTTTATAACGCATTGTATTGTTAAAGAAGCATGATTTAGCGATCGTACTTCTTGTTTCGAGTAACGGTAATTTAGTATCCTATTGCGAATTAAGGCCTTGTTTGCTTTAGGTTGCTAGATAATTTGTAGGGGAGAAAAATCAAGCATGTTGTGGGATTTCTTGTAATTTGCTTGTCGCATGAATACCCGTTGCTCGCGACTAATTCTAATTTGGGAGAGCGATCGCCCCTGAATTAGAGTTACTAGCGAAGCATAGTCTAGAGCCGTCAACTCTTTTCTAATTAATTGAGATTACTCGTTCTAATTGAAGCATGGGATCACTTGTTTTGATTAGGATTTGTAATGTGCGTGTATGTTAACAAAATCCGGCTAAGTATTTTTTTGTGTCTATATTCCGAATTACATCAACAGTCAATCCCGACACTCAAATTAGGAGCACTTGTTCCGTTTATTTTTCTCGCATTTTATTTTTCCGTTAGCTATTTTACTGTTTTGGTTTAATTCCCCGTTAGCATTTCCCCCTTTATTTTACTGTTTTATTTTGAGTTTTATTAAAGGCAAGTAGAAATTAATTATAAGAGAAAATAATTTAGGTTCCCTGTGGTTCGACACCCGACTACCACTAGCTGCAAAGCTCAGTAGTATCGGATTTATAAATGTTATTTTGGCGGGTCTCGACAACCCGATACATACGAAATATTAAAAAATTCCGCTACCACCTCGCCTCAAACAAAGTATCACATTTAAGCCTACTTTGTTCCCAACAATCCTCCCCTCGAACAAAGTACCACGACCTCCCCACAGATGGGATCCTTGAGCAACCCGAAAAGCTTAACCACGACCCTGAAATAGTCATCCATCCGAATTACACTTGAGCAATCCGCAAAGCTCAACCACGGATTCACTATGACTCAAATTATGAAAATGTAATTGGGAGATTCATCAATTTCTTTATTCGACACCCGAGGATTTTTACAAACATGGCTAAGTCAGGGACAAAGCTCTGATATACCACTAGTTAGGGGTCGATACAAATAGAATCAATCCAAATACTACCAGATTCAGACAATATATATTTTTATCTAACATCCCATATCAGTTTATGGTTCAAAATCTAAAGCGGAAATAACAATTTGGAACTCAGCCGCTTAAAAGAATTAGATAAACCAACCTAAAGCTTCTAAGCAATAAGAACGATATTAGTCGAGATTAAGGGAGGAGAGAATGACACCGAATTTATAACCCAATGTTGGCTACGTCCAGTTCTCTACTACCAATACAGGTTCTACTAAATCGCCAGGGAGAAGGTTACAAGAGTTTACAAACGCTCAATAGTGATTTCTCTCTCTTTTCTCCCAATGAAAAGGCTCACGAATCACTATACAACAAGCTCTCAAAACTCTTCAATGTAGAAAAGCTTTTACAAAACACTTCAAGAAAAATCTCTCTATTTTTCTTTTAATTTTAATTTTAGCTTCTGTAAAAAAAACCAACACCGCTTCACCTCATTTCGATTTTCGTTGAAATCAACACACAGCTACTGGCCTTTTTATTTTTGGTGAAAAATAAACACCCAGCCACTAACGCCTTTTTCTTTTAGTTGAGTTGCAGCCGCATCAAGCATCAGCGAATATCACAATTACCCAATACTAAAGTTAGGTTAATTAGAATTCAAATGGACCAATAATAAGTGTTGGGCTCCAATTTTTTTTCTAACATTAGAGAGAATTATTTTAGAGTGATTTGAGAACTTAAACATTTTATGCACATAGTGACTTTCAAACCGCTAGATTTATGTATCTATGGTGATTACTCGTATGCTATGTTGATGTGTTTCGATAGTATACCAGAGATAAAGACATCTTTGAGACCCAACTCTAGCAAACACACATAGGCTTACAACTTAAAAATATTTATATTTTGTTTGTTTGATAAGGAATGACATTATCCATTTGTCATTGACATTTTTATTTCTTCGTTCACTTTATTTGAGTGGTCTATGGTGTCATGGAATGTGGAACTTTTAGTAATGATTCTTTATCATGAAATTAATTATGAGATTTTGTTTGTTTGTTATTTCTCAAGACTTACTTAAATCGACCATTCAATCGAGTAGATTTACCAGGCATAGACTAATACTGAGAGGGTTACAAGGCATAGACTAATACTGAGAGGATTAGGCTTTGTGGAAAGAAACAAATACTTGTAAATCTATTCGATTGAATGGCCGATTTAAGTAAGTCTTGAGAAATAACAAACAAACAAAATCTCATAATTAATTTCATAATAAAGAATCATTACTAAAACTCCCACATTCCATGACACCATAGACCACTCAAATAAAGGGGACGAAGAAAAAAAATGTTAATGAAATGGATAATATCATTCCTTATCAAACAAACAAAATATAAATATTTTTAAATATTTTTAAGTTGTAAGTCTATGTGTGTTTGCTAGAGTTGGGTCTCAAAGGCGTCTTTATCTCTGGTATACTATCGAAACACATCGACATAGCGTACGAGTAATCACCATGGATACATAAATCTAGTGGTTTGAAAGTCACTATTTGTTTTATTAACTCACAAAGGTGAAGAAAAAATCTTGGAACAACAAAGGCTTGAGGATTCTTTCCAAAATGCTATTTTAAAATAAATTCGTATCACATATTTGTCACAGTGGTCTTGTATTTGATTCCTTTGGGCTTTCAAAAGGACTGTTGATTTTGAGAGATGAATGTAAGATGATTTTATTAGTCATCTTTAGAGAATTATGAGGTTATTATTCACGAAAATAGTGATGGAAAGGTGTCTCACTTTAATTTTGTTAGTAGGCAACCAATTGCAATTTCTTGTCTTGCTGGAGGTTTGGGATTCGGTAGTCTGCGAATTAAAAAATCTAGCATTATTTGCATTGGAGGTTGTCGGTTTTGGGCCCTCTTTTTCCTCCTTGGTCTCTCTTACTTTGGCTTGTTGTGGTTAAGGCCCTCCCGAAATTTGTTTGGAAAGAAACAAGAGGAATTATGAAGACTTTCAAAGTTTTTTGGCAAGTTTGTTTTGACTCGGCTCACCGTAAAGCATTGCTTTGGTGCTCTCTCTCGAGATCCTTTGAATATTATTCATTGCAAGACATTACTTTAAATTGGAATGCTTTTATATTTCTTTTGTAATTTTATTTCTAATATTGTCACTTTTTATCGCTTTATTTCACTCCTTTGTGGAGTTTGTTTCCTTTGAGCAATAGTCTCCTTTCATTATATCCATGAAGAGGTTTGTTTCTTGTTAAAAAAAAATAAATATTAAAGTGAAGGATAATTTGTTATTATATTAACCGAAGAAGTTAGAGAGTTTGTTACTGAGTTTGTTACACTCACCTATTTTCTTCCGTTATTTGATTCTTCTTTCATACTGATTATGTGTATATAAGCATTGGGTGGAGCGATGTTAATACAACAAGTATCACAAATTTTCTCTAAGTGTTAGATTTATTAGGGTATCAGAGCACTAGCTCTCTCTCCTACCTTCCGCTTATTTAATTCTTTTTCCTCTTCTTGAAGATCTCTTCTCCGCCATGGCAACTCCGAATGACGCCACTGCATCCACTATTCATCAAGAACAGTCATCAAATGAGAATTCACAGAGTCCTTATTACCTTCATCACAGTGATACTACAAATTTGGGTATAGTTTCAAAACTTCTTTCTGATGATAACTATGTTACGTGGAGCAGATCTATCTTGATTGCACTCTCAATTCGGAACAAATTATGGTTCATCGACGGTACAATTCCACAACCTACTGGAGATCTTCGGCGCCTGTGGACTCGCAACAATCATGTTGTGATTTCTTGGATTCTCAACTCTGTTTCTAAAGGTATTTCTTCAAGTATTATGTTTACTGATTCTGCTCGTGCGGTTTGGCTCGATCTCAAGGATCGTTTTCAGAACGGAATGAACCTCGTATTTTTCATCTAAAAACTAGGTTTAAGCACTCTAAAACAAGTTCAAGAATCAGTATCGACATATTTTTCAAAACTCAAAAACCTGGTTGTTCTTGTGGCCACTACACTTGCGAAGGTCTCAAATTGATTGAGGATTTTTTACAATTTGAATACCTAATGATTTTTCTTATGAGACTCTGTGATAAATATGGGCACTCACGGTCTCAGATTCTGCTTATGGATCCACCTCCTTTAGTGAATAAGGATTTTGTCTTAATTTCTCAAGAAGAAGAACAAAGGTTTGACTCAACACCCCCTACTGTAGCCTTGGCAGTAGCAAATCCGACTGTTAAAAGTTCTAACAAACAGAACAATTCACGACATCGATCAAATCATTTTTTTTGCACTTACTGTAACTTTATGGCCACACGATCGACAAATGCTACAAGCTTCATGTCTATTGTTACTTTGCTCAATGAGGTTATATTTTGATTAAATTAAGCAAATAACCATGCAAGTATACACGGTCTGCATCAAGTGATAAGTATATTTTATATCGTTTCCCACAGAGACTATGTTGAGTGAAATGATGATTTGATGCGTGTTAAATTAGATAAGGTAACCAGGAATGAAATGGATTTTGATTCGAGACACAAAATTGTAAAGGACGCAAGCAAAACGCAAAGTTAACGCACTGCAAAATAAACTAAGGAGACTACAGGCCAAGAAAATAGGGTAGCTAATGCGTAGAATAGAAAATAGTATTGCGGGTCTCGCAATACTTTCGCAATAAACTAACAACAGATTAACAAACAAGTATAATCTAAGGTAAAGACAACAAGTAGTATTGTGGATCTAACAAAACTTTCGCAACAGACTAGCAACGAGTGAAATCTAAGATAAAAACAACAAGGTTGGCTAAGAGTCCTCCATAGGCATAAACCATGATCATTCAGCAGCAAATTAACATTACATGCATCGTTTTAGCTAGATCTCATACATCTTCCGATTTTATGCTTTAGATTCTTAAATTACTCATATCCAAGTAAGGATAAAAACCTATTTATAATTGCATGCTAACAAACGTGTTAGGAAAGTGCCTATTCCTAGACCACTCTCTATTTACCGTGAAAGGCTAACATGAATGAGTGACTCTGAATTCTTACTCCTTCCGGAGGTTAGGAACTCGTTAGAACAAAATGGATGGCCGATCGAAAATGTTCATGGGATGAAGTTCACACTCAATCAATGCATTCATGCTTATTTACATGCTGAAATCACATCTTTATTTCCTATGGATTCGTCCTAGCAAACCTTTATAATACTAGCCACTCATGAATTTAGAAGAACTCAACAAAACTAATTGATTACTCATGATAAGCAAATACAGTAATAATTCGAAAAGCAAAACACAAATCAATCCGAAAACAGTAACTACAATAAAACAATAGAGTAGGTGAAGGTCCTCTTGTCCACGTTTCGCCTCGGTTGAAGGAGAAGAATGACTTGTCTTGGAAAGGAAACTCAATCAGAAGAGAAGAGGGATCTTCTCTTCTTCATCTTGAATTTATGACGCCAAGGGAGCCCTTTTTTTCTTCGATCCAACAAACGAGAGAACTATATCTTTTTTGCGGTATTTGGCCTTTTCTGAATCTCTCCACCGTAAAGGATGATGATCTCCTTCCTTCAACTTGTGGGTTTAGGGTTTTAGGGTTTATGGTTTAGGGTTTATAGTCCTCAGAGGTTCCATAGTCCAAACCCTAGTCGCAGATCTCCCTCCGAATTAGAGGAACAACCTCAGACGTGGCAGATACAAGAAGGGTCGGCGGCTAAAAACACGCAACAGAAGAAAAAGTATTGCGATTGCGTTGCGATCGCAAAGTTATGTTTCCGGCTGCCCTTCTTCTTATCCCATTGCGCTCCTCGCAAAACTTCAGCAACACTCCTGAAAGGTATTAATTAGACATTTTTTCACCCATTACACACTTATGCACAGATTTTCCACATAAACATTAACTTAACACCATTTCACAAATGTCACTACTAAACACATATTATGCTCAATAATAGCTAAAATGCTCAAAAGACTTCATGAATATAAAGCAAGTATAGACCTAAATAACTCTCATTTGGAGAGTTAACACACCCCCAAACTTGAGCTTTTGCTAGCCTTCGAGCAATACTATAAACTCACCTCCCCTCTCTTCCTCTTGGTCTAGCTGCTAAGTCTTTTTCTTAACTCCAACTAACCAAACTGTTATTCTCTTGGATTATTGCCGAAGGCAATACTGTCCTGTGACTCACTTTAAACTAAAATCAACTTCATGTTATCATTCTGAATTCCTTTGCCTTTAAAACCTTCAGCTTTTTATAACTCCATACCTTCTGGTTTATCTGCCTATATCACTAAGCTCATTGTGCAGTCATCCTTTAGCTTTAAAATCTACTTACTCTCAACTTAAAACTCAGTACATGCTTCTAGATTTTATTCTCATTCTTTTATCCCCTAGGAATCCTTAAAGTCATGCCATGCTTAGACCCAAAAAAAGTGTCAGAGTACAGAATCCATAGAACAATTTAAGTCATGGCATCACTCTATTTAGGACAGACACTCATTTCCCTAAATAAGCCTTCTAGTTACAGCCCCTTGCTTAGCTAACTTAGGATCAGATTTCAGTACATAGGAACATCTAAGCATTCAAGGCTGCAACTTTCTGGCATACATTCTTCTTCTTTGTTTTCTTTTCTCTGTTTTCTTTTTATTTTTTATATCTTTACTTTTCTTTTTCAATGTTTCCTTTTTCCTAAGTTTGCCTTTTGATGCAGTGCCACTTGTGGGTTACACAAATGGCCCTGATTACTCAGCATTCCTAGAAAAAAAAATGTATTTTTTTTTTCTCTTTGTCAAAGAAGAACAATGCATATCTAATAAGGGATAGAGGAGTGTTCCTAGGGGCTTATTTCTGTTGGCTAGAAGGTTGCCTCACCGCCAAACTTGGACTTCTCATTGTCCTCGATGAGAGCATTGGGTGGCACACCCCCAAACTTAGTTAGAATCATCTAGTTTAAGTTAAAAGCAGGCAGATTTTAAATATCTAAAGGTTGGAATGGCTCTCCTAGGTTAGATAACACCAGACAGAGGTTTATTCGAAACAAAGGTAAGGTCTTACAAGGTTGCATGCTCTCCAACCTATGAAGCTAATTCAAGCTTAAAGCGTGTACTCGACACTCATCCAGCACACTCAACAAACAACCCACAGAGATAAATCACAATTCAGCTAATTATTAAGAGATAAAGATAGAACAAACAGCAGAAGGTTCATTGTTAAATAGTGGCATGCCTGGAATTTTTCTAATGGGAGCATGCTAAATTAAACACAAACATGCTCGAAAGGGAACATGCTGAGAGGCACAATGAAACCGCAAGCAATTAAACAGAGCCGATACTCATTCATCAAGGCTCCTAACTACTCTATCTACTGTGGGCCCATGGGGCTTTTGGAAAATGAAAGACAGCCTAAAAGAACTATCTAAACTAACTGTGCTACATGGTGGTGTGGATTTTTGAATATCCTTTAATTCACAGGCTGTCGAAGCCTGACCAAAATGAATTTATAAGCCTATTGACCTTATCTTTGCAGCTAGTGGCAACAAGGTCGATCCACAAAGAAGGACTAATCAGATTGAAATTGATAGTTTAAATTGTAAATTGATTGATTAATTGGTGTTGTAACAAAGAGGGGAATTTTGACATGCAAGTGAAGAAATAAATAGCTAACGGAGAGATTGAAGAAAGAGAGATTGAAAAGTGTTCGATTCGGGAAGTCTCGGGATTTCGCTAGGATTCTAATATTTATCATTTAATTCACTCAAAATTAAGGCTAATTAACTTGTCATGCACGCGGTCGGTTACCCGGGACGCCCTAAGGTAACCGGCTCCATATTAATTAATTAGAGCACAAAGTCTTAATCAAACATTATTCAGAGTCTCATTAGAGTGATCAACCCCAAATTGACTCTAAACAGTCACTAGCTAACCGCGACGAACATTCGAATATGCAATCCTATTGCTAACTGGCTACCCGCCAACACTAAAGTACCCAACAATTATCATGCATATATCGATAATCCGATTTGTTTCATTGTTCTATGTTACTAGGCGAAAAGGAGAGGCAAGACATCGCTAATCTTTAACTCTAACACATGCTAGAAAACCCGATTGTCCGTCGTTGAAATCTAACACATGCATTGGATTACGAAAGAACAACAAATGCATACAAAGTCAAAGCCAAATAAGAACCAATTGCATTAGATTATCAAAACATAGAAGCCTAACTAAAAATCCCTAAACAATCCCGAATCGCACACAGTACCTTAGCCGACCATGGAGAGGGTCGTCACAAACGCTCCCACGGATGTCTTGGCCATGGTCTCAAGCTCAAATACAATGGAAAGCTCCAAAAATAAGCCACAAATGGCGGAGCAAATGTAAAAATGGGGAAAAAGCCGAGAGGAAGAAGATGAAGCAAGACTTGGCTGCAAAAATCGTCATTCAGCCCCTTTAAATCCGTCGGAGCGTCGAGACGCTGCGACCTAAATTATCAGCGCACGCCTCGCGATGGCGTCGAGACGCTGGGCGAGCGTCTCGACGCTGCCCCGATGATTTCCAGCGCGCGCGCCCCTCGGAGCGTCTCGACGCCAGGCAGCGTTGAGCAAGCGTCTCGACGCTGTCTGCTCGGCGCTTGCTCTCGAGTTTGAGCTGGAAAATTGCCTCTTCTAGGCAATTTTGGTCCGATTCTTCTTGGGTAAGTTTGCCCTTTTCCCGATGCACTCCCGGCTCGTTAAAACACCGCTTTTAGCTACGAAACGAGTTCAATGGACGCATGAGCTATTCGCCGCAATTCTCCTACAAACGAAACATATTAACTAATTAAATACGACATTTAGCTAGAATTAGGGAGTGATAATTAGCTCCAAAATGGAGTTATCAAACACCCCCAACTTAAATCTTGCTAGTCCTCGAGCAAGGAAAATAAAGAATTCGACTCTAAGGACATGCTTACATGCTACTAACTCAAACCTCGATGCATTTTACAAATCCAAACATAACATAATCACGAAAGCAATCAGCGCATGCATTTTATTACGAACATATCAAAAATTAACTATCGCTCCCTAACGTGTGTGTGTGCTAGCAAACCTATCCTAAACCAACGTAAGCCCGGAAAAACCAGATGTAACATATCATCCCGTTTTCCCTCTACTTCTAGCGATTAAGAACAGTCTAAGCTTGATTACACAAGAGAGAATAGTAAATTAAGAGACCTAAACATTTTTCTCATTCTTTTTCTTTTCTCGAGTACTTTGTACTCTTTGTTAAGGTTCTTTGAACCCAACTTTATTTTCTTTTTCTTTCCCATCTCGAGTTGCCTGACATGTCAAGCTTTGGCCAAAGCTTCACATTTTTAAGGACTAACGCTCACTTCTTTTAGGTACCAATAAGAAGGAGGAGCGCCTCGAGAGACTTTTTCTAGCTAACATGCTTTTCTATTTTTTTTTTACTTTAGGCTTAGCGTAAGCTAACTCGATTAATTGACGACTAACTCTCATGCACAAGCTACCTAAGGGTGCCTTTCGGGGTGACAACAAGAATTAACGCAACATGCAATCAACTAAGCCTACGGAGATTAAGACGAGGTTGCCTAAGTGCTCGATAGATGCAAGGGAGCAACAGAAAAAAATTTAAATTTTTTGACATGAACCTAATAAATGCAAAACAACCTCATGCTAAAACTAGATTATGCAAATGCTCAGATTTCCAAAATGGCATTTCCTAGATCGTCATAACTAGAAAGCATATAAACAGAGTCCCAAGCACTTCAAATTCAGAATAAACACTGCTCAAAAAACTACACATGCTTATCCACAATCCACCCCAACTTCAGAAGCTAGCATTGTCCTCAATGCTACTTAATCAGATATACAGAAGATAAAGGGAATGAAAAACAACACTCCCCTGATTCTTTGTGAAGTCGGCGAGGGAAAGGACGCGGCGCGTTTCACATCGGAGCCCAAAATTTACTCAACTCTTCTCATTACCTAAAAAAAAAAAGCAAGCTACATTAGCTAAATTACTTAAACTAAAACTAAAAACAGCAATAAAACTAAAAACAGAAAAGACAGTTCAACACTCGGGTGCCTCCGAGAAGCGCAAAATTTTTAAAGTCGTTTGCTCGACTGAATTCTTCCTTCGAACTCATCCATAGTCTGATAGCGCGGGGGACGTTCCAAACATGTCCTTCTCCACGTCGGTCCTGCAATCAACATCCAAAACTTTCTTTTCTCTTCGTGCCTCTAGCATGTGAATATCATCATCGTTAGTACAAAAAACAACACTCACATTCAACAAATTTAAATCATATTTTTTCGCAGAGACATAAAAGCTATCCCTCAAGCTCGAGGTCAAACTCTTATTCTCGACAGACAAACATGAAACATTCTCAACTGACTTCTCTTTAAACAAGGAAAATTCATGCACTGTGTCATCAAACTCTAATGAAATAATGCCCTTAAACACATCGATTTTGACCCTCGCGGTCTTTAGAAAATGGCGTCCTAATAACATAGATGACGATACATGCAAAGAATTCCTATTCATATCTAGCACAAGAAAATCAGCAGGAAACATCATTTCACCTACTTTGACCAGAACATCCTGAACCTTCCCTCTAGGTAATATGCTAGATCCATTAGCTAACTGAACAACAACATCACACTCATGCAATTCATTTAAATTCAATTCCAGAAATAAAGCATAAGACATGACATTCACAGAAGCACCAGGATCAAGCATTGCATTTTTAACCACTTTACTACCTATAGTGCAAGAGATAGTAAAAGTACCTGGATCGTTGCACTTGGTAGGCAACGTACCTGGGAGGATTGCGCATACATTCTCTTTCTTCTTTTCCTCAGTCCCTCTGGACTTCCGCTTCTTTGTGCACCAGTTCTTGAGGAATTTTGCATACTTGGGCAGTTGACTCACCGCCTCAAGAAGTGGTATGTTCACCATCACCTTCTGGAAGGTTCTCAGGACCTCTTCATCGTCGCTCACCAGAGTAAGCTTCGCAAGCCTACTGGGAAAGGGCGCTTTGGGAACACACTCTTGCAAAGTCTTCTCTTCTTTCTCTTCATTCAAATCATCAAGAACAACCGGGGAGGACTTATTCAAACTGTCCTTCGCTTCCTTCACGGCTCTGGAGGGAACTGATTTCCCACTCCTTAGATGGATTGAGCTCACGATCTCACATGAGTTCACAGTGGTTTGGGAAGGAAGCTTCCCAGAGCTCTTGCTCTCAATCTTGCTTATCGACACCGCCATTTGGGTCAGCTGCTTGTTCAGATTTTGAAGCTCTGCTTTATGCGAATTTAGCTCTTCTCGAGCTTATTTTTGGAATTGGCTTGTCGATGTAACGATGGTCCGTACCATCTCTTCCAATGAACTGGAGGAACTCGAGGCCTGAGCTTGGGTAGGATTGTTAGATCTATAATACGATTGACCTTGAAAGCGTTGTTGCCCGTCTCTATTTTCGTAGCTCATGTTGGGATGGTCACGCCAACCGGGGTTGTATGTACTCGAGTAAGGATCATACTTCCTAGGGTTGGGAGCATATCCTCCGATCGCGTTGACCTCCTCCTCTCGGTTACATCCTACAAACTTCTTCAGTAAGTTTCCAATCTCGGCCACCTGGGCCCTTATTTCAGTCATCTCATGATTCTGGGTCACACTATGAACTTGCCCTGCCCACGAATACCGAATTGCTGCGAGTTGGCCGCCATGTTTGCAATTAACTGCTTGGCCTCAATCGGGGTCTTGTCAATCAACGCCCCACCACTCGCGGCATCGATCATCTGCCGATCATGAGGCGTCATTGTTGCGTGCTCAATGTGAAAAGATAAATATGCAAAAGGATAGAGAGAGCACTTAGAACATGCAAGCATACATGGTCTCACAGCAAGTAGTAAGTATATTTCATTCGTTTTTTCCACAGAGACTCATTTTTAGCTATTCGCGAAGTGTATTTGTTAAGAAAGATGGGATGAATTTGATGGGGTAAAATTGGTTTTTAATTATCTAAGTTTTACTGAATGTGTAAAGGAATATACCATAAACAAATTAAAGTTAAAATCAGGCTCAAAGAACAAGAGATGGAATCAATAAACGAAGAAGAAAACAGCTACACAGAATGCAATTTAGCAGAATTGCGAGAACCGCAATTAATCCGCAATTAAACGGCAGCGAAACTGATTAAAAGGGTGAATTAAGGGCTACTAATGACTATCCTAAAGGCAGTTTATTACGATTATCAAGCTTTGGATCAACTCTCTATACATCAAACTCACTCTATCTCAAGTATCGTCCGATTCCATGCATTAGAGACTCAAGTTTACTCGACTTCAAAGTAAGGTCTTAAGCATCTTGTTAAAACAGGAGTGTTTAGTTTGTACTAGGGAAACGCCTATTCCTAGGCCGTTTCCTGATTACCATGAAAGGCTAGCATGATTATATGACTCTGAACTCTTACTCCTTCCAGAGGTTAGGAGTTCTTTGGACAAAATGGATGGCCAATCGAAATTGCCCGTGGAATGAAGCTTACATACAATCAATGTTCGAGTGTTGAACTGACTACTTGACTCACGTTTTTTAGCCTATAGTTCTGTCATTAGCATGCCCCTAAGTGACTTAGCTACTCATGGATATATAGAGAACAGAAATGGTAGATAAGATAGACATGCTTAGAAGGGAAATGTGTGTAAAACAGTAAGCCAAAACCGTAGCAGAACAAGATGGAAACTGTAAATTGCAGAAGTGTACTTCGATTACTTTAAGTGTTTGAAAGACAAAGGAAAGCTTTAAAAGAACTGAATCCAAGACAGACAACAACGAAATGCAGTAATTGAAATGCTAAACTAAGAACAATAGTGATCAGAGATGGAAATAAGAAGAACAGAGCAGAAAAACAGTAAAGGTTTGCTAGAAAACTCCGTGGCAGTCGCCTCGAATGATGGTGATGAAAAGTCAGCCGTGCTTGGATGAATCCAATCGAGAGAGAAGAAGAATCTTCTCTCCTTCCTATCAGATTATCGACTCCAAAAGCTGAGACTCTCACTCCAACAAACGGCAAAGGAAAACAGATGGAAATGGTGGACTGCGAGAAGACTTCTGCGCTTCGAATGATGACTGAACCTCCGACTTTGACCCCCTTTTATAGTAGTTTGCAGGTGCGTTTGGGCCAAGGAGAACCATCAGTCTTCAACGTCATATATCAGAATGGATGGAGGAGAAAGAACGAATCCCTGAAAAGTCGGATCTAAACAGAAAAATGTCAGCCAACTTACGGTTTTAACTTGAATAATTGCGGTCACCGCAATGTTTTCGCAATTCATTCGCAATGCTCATTTTTCCATTCTTTTCTTCGGTTTTCAACCCTTTTTCTACCTATTGTGCATAAGTCCTAAATTAGCTACCTTCTTCTAATTCTCATATTAAAGCATAGGTTTAGGCTAAATGCTAACAAAAACACCTAAATGTGTACATCTTCTTAAGCTAAATGGGTCCTAAATAAGTCACTTTCAGAGACTTAACACACCCCCAAACTTAAGGCTTTGCTTGTCCTCAAGCATACTAAGGACTTACTTAGGCTGCTGTTTCTTCTTCTTTAACTACTCACTAACTCCCTTATATTCTTGTCTATAGCAATGCTGTCCTGTGACACACTTCTAAGTTTAGAACTAACCTCTTGTCTAGCTTCTTCTGACTTCACCTGCCTACTATACCCACTGCTTTTGTTAACCCCCTACTACTGATCTAACTACTTTTATGATATCATGCTATTATCCCTAAGGTTTCAAATTCTACCAAGCTTTACTCTAGACTCAGTACATGCTTCTAGCTTATTTTTAATGTGTCTAGGATTCCTTAGAGTCATGCCAGTCTTAGTATTAACAGTGACAGTAGTACTTTTAGAGAACAACCTAAACCCTGGCATCACTACATTGGATCAACACTCATCTCCCTAAAACAACCCTACAAGTTATAACTTTTGTGCTTAGCTACTTTGAGGATCAGAGTTCTTTTTAAATAGGACATCTAAGCCACAAAGTTATAACTCCTAGGTATACATTCTTCTTCCCTATATTTTTCTCTTTTTTTTTTTCTTAGGTGGAGCCTCTCCTTTGTTCTTTTTTTTTCATTTTGTTCATCATTTTTTTTTTTTTAAAAAAAAGAAGAAGAATGCTTATGTTTCTAAGGGAGAGAGGAATGTTCCTAGGCCTAGGGTGGCCTCCCCCAAACTTCAACTACTCATTGTCCCCAATGAGTGTTTGAGGTGGCACACCCCCAAACTTGTCCTAGAAGCATCTAGTCTAAAGTAAAACAAAGAGAATCTAAACATCCTAGGCATAGGCAAAACATTCTAGAAGCAACTATCCCAGCAGCAGAAAATTTGAACATAACAGACAGGTTTAAGGACTTATGGTTTATGCATGCTGAGCACTATTCAGAGGCAAATTTAAACTATCAAAGGGTGTCCTATGACACTCATCCAGCATGCTTCAAGATCAGCTATATAAGGTAGTCATGCTAGCAGCAAAAGATAGAATTTAACAGATCACAGCCTAATTAAACAGACAGTCCAAAACATGCAATCAGTCACAAAAATTGCGGGAACCGCAATTATTTCGCAATTCAATCTGGGCAGACTTAACATTGATTCAGGCCCCTAGCATGTTTTTTTCTGTTACTCATGCATCCTTAAAATAAAACTAAACTATCCTACCTAATCAACTAACATCAGACTAGACTAAGCAAAAGAAAAAACATAAAACTAAACATTAAAAACAGATCAAAAATTGAATACAAAACAGCATACTATACATGATTCTATCAAAAAGCAGGAAAATTGTCTTTTGTTTCTTAAGGGATCAGTAATACTCCCTCTAGTGCTCTTCAAACCAGCACTCAATTCTCATCATCCTCATCTGGTTGCCTTGGTCGTGGGGGCACCCATGGAGTTAGGAGGTTGGTGGGGAAGTCTGGGAAGATGCACCCCAACTGGTCTGCAACTTCTCTGTCCCTCGCCTGCGCATAGTTGGCCCATTGAGCCATTCTCCTCTGCATGTCCATCAAGCAGGCCATGGATAGGGACTGTTCAGCAGCCAGCCTATCCAACTCAAATTCCATGTTGCCCTTTCTTCTCAGCCTTAGGTGTGCAGGCAACTCCAAATGGCCTGTGTAAGGCAGCTGCTGCTCCAAGCGCTCGGTGGGAACCCCTGCAAGCAAACACAATTTTGTTATAGTGTTGGGGAAAAATAATGGCCCCTTACCCTTTTTAGCACACTCAGCTATGGCAGCAGCGATGACTTCTCCCACGTTGATCGTGAGACCTCTCATTATAGCATAAACCAGCAGCGAACGGCTCTGGTTAATTGTCGTCTCATGAGTTACTGGGGAGAGCCTTCTTCTGACGAATGAAAACCACACAGCTGCCTTAGCCGTGAGGTTGGCACTCATGAGTGTGTGCCGCCCATTGCGTGACACTGTCCAGGAGGCCTCAGGCTGGCCAATTGTGCGAATGGCCTCTTCCAGCACAGCCTCGGTCGGCTCATCAACTATCCGTGCATAATCTGTGTGCGCTTGGCCCTTGAGACCAAAGGCTTCATTGATGGCCTTGGCTGAGAAATCAACTTCCACCCCTCTGACCACAGATAGGCCATCCTCAGGGCTGAGCACATTGGCGTAGAAATCATACACCATGCTCGTGTAGGCTGGATTGGGAGGTCTGCAGAATTCCTCCCAGCCATGGTTGATCACCCCTGCGCGCAAGAACTGCGGCAGGTCAGCAAGTCGATCAAGGAATCCCTTCTCGTGCAATAGGTCCCGCTTCCTGAGCTCAACACCCCTGGATTCCGCATCAGATGAGACATACCTCACTGACGGAGGTTCGTCTTCAGGGTAGAGTTTAGCCTTCCCCTTATCTGCTGGTTTGGATGATGCAGCAGCCTCCACCTTGAGGCGTTTGAGCGAAGGCTCAGCACTCTCCTTGTCCGTCGATGGCACCTTCTTGGCCTTTTTTTTCTTTGACTTCTTGGCCTTATCAATTCTGGCCTTCTTCTGTTTCTTGAGCCTGGCCTTGGTGTTGAGTTGTGGGAAGCATGCCCCCAACGTTTCTTCCATAGAATCGTCCTGCTGTGCAGGCTCGGCAGGGCTGTCTTCCCTCATAGGAGAGAAGACTTCTTCTTCCCCAGCATCTCCACTGCCTTGCGTGGACTCCTGATAATCCCCATAAGGGAATTCAGGATCAGGCCGTGGAGAATTGTGCGCTGCTGATGGTGTCGGCGCAGAACTCAGCGGCGAAGATGGTGGTTCAGGACTCTGCGCTGCTGTAGGTGGCGGATCAGAACTCTGAGGTGCTGGAGACAACTCGAAGCTCTGTGCAGGTGGTGATGATTCTGCGCTCGGCACTGGTTCAGACGGGAGGGGGCTGCGCGCAGGTGACACAGACGGCGACGATCCTTCTTTGGCTGACTCGTGGGATGCACGATCAGGTTCTTGACTCTCCACAGAGGGAGTCTTGGCTGTGCTTGGTTCGGCAACCGTCTTGACAGTCCACCGGCGTTTCTTTGGCGTGCCCACTGGCTCAGATGGGCCAGCAGGGATCTCCGTGACCACCCTCCACTTCTTCCTACGAATAGGAAGCTTGGACAGACGGCCAGTGCGTACAGCACCCTCATCAGCAAGGGTGAGAAGCGCTTCCCTCGCAGCCGCTTCAGCTGCGTCATCGGCCTTCTTCTTGGCTGCGGATCTTTCAGCCCTAGTGGAAACCATTGTCGAGTCTTGAAGATCTTGAGAGAAGAATCAAAGATGGAGAGAATCGCAGAAATCTTGGAGATCAAAGAATGAGAGAATCGTATCAACGAGCGCGTTCTAACGGCTATAAATAAAAAAAAAATCCCAACGGCTCTTTTTGCGGATCCAGCAATTTTTGCGCAATTGTAGGGATATCTTTTCATCGAAATCTCCAACTTTGCTCGTCCGTATCTTTTATTTGGCTCAACCGTTTCTCGAGTTGTAAAGCCTGATTTACTCTCCTTGATCCCCTCTTTCGATTCCTTGCAAAAGCAAACAAAACAAACATTAAACACGTAATTAAAAACACATCACAAAACGTACAAACGATAAGCGAAAAAACAGTAAAAATAAACTAAGGCATTGGCCTTGACTAAACGAGCACAGTAACCACTCGTTCTCTCTCGTTTTCTTTGTCATGCTTCAGTCAAGAGGAAGGCCGAGAGAGTCTTCACATCCCCTTCCTCATAGTAGTGCTTCAACCTAGCACCATTGACCAGAAATGGCTGTCCTTGCTGCAAGTTTTTAATCTCTATGGCACCATGAACAAAGACATTAGTAATAATAAATGGACCTGACCATCTAGACTTTAATTTGCCTGGAAATAGCTTTAATCGTGAGTTAAATAACAATACAAGTTGGCCCTTCTTAAAGTCTTTGATCCTGAGTCTACTGTCGTGCCATATTTTTGTCTTTTCTTTATACATTTTGGCATTCTCATAGGCCATATGCCTAAGCTCGTCAAGTTCATGTAGCTGTAAAGATCTTAATGTCCCCGCATCCTTCACACAAAAATTTAATTCTTTCATGGCCCAAAATGCCTTGTTTTCCAACTCAAGTGGCAAGTGGCAAGCCTTGCCATACACCAACCTATAGGGAGACATTCCTAGAGGTGTCTTATATGCTGTTCTATAAGCCCAAAGTGCATCCTCAAGCTTGAAAGACCAGTCTTTCCTATTAGGTTTGACTACCTTTTCTAGGATGTTCTTTATCTCCCTATTGGAAATCTCAGCTTGGCCATTTGAGTGTGGGTGGTAGGGAGTAGCTACCCTATGTCTAATGTTATATTTAGCCAATATCTTCTCCATAGCCTTATTAATGAAATGTGACCCCTCATCACTAATGATAGCACGAGGAGTCCCAAATCTAGTGAAAATGTGTCTATGCAAGAAGTGAGTGACTGTTTTAGCATCATTATTAGGGCATGCCTTAGCTTCTACCCACTTTGACACGTAGTCTACTGCTACTAAAATGTACAGGTTACCTGATGATGGAGGGAATGGTCCCATGAAATCAATGCCCCACACATCAAAGAGCTCCAACTCTAAGATGTAGGTGAGGGGCATCTCATCCTTACGACTGAGGTTACCTGTCCTTTGGCATTCGTCACAGTTGTGGGCATAATTGTGGGCGTCCTTGAAGATTGTTGGCCAGTAGTAGCCACTCTGAAATACCTTAGCAGCTGTTCTTTGACCACCAAAGTGCCCACCGTAAGGAGATGAGTGACAGTGCTGCAGCACAGACTTCGCTTCAGCAGCTGAAACACACTTCCTCAACAACCCATCAGCACAGGTCCTGTAAAGTATGGGGTCATCCCAGATGAATTTCCTTGCTTCATGGAGGAACCTCTTCTTTTCTTGTCCTCCCTTGAACACTGGTAATACCTGTGATGCACGGAAGTTAGCAATGTCAGCAAACCAAGGTTCCTCATCGTTTTCACGATGAGTCAAAGCAAAGATATGTTCATCTATAAAAGCATCAGAAATTGCGGGGTCCGCAATTTTTTCGCAATTGTGCTGCAATCGAGACAGGTGATCTGCAACCACGTTTTCACATCCCTTCTTGTCCCGAATGTCCAAATCGAATTCCTGCAGCAATAACACCCATCTAATCAATCTAGGCTTAGCATCAGCCTTCCTCATAAGATATTTTAAAGCAGAATGGTCAGTATATACAATGGTCCTAGTTCCTACAATATAGTTCCTAAATTTTTCACAAGCAAATACTACAGCAAGCATCTCCTTCTCTGTAGTTGTATAGTTACATTGAGCCTCATTCAAGGTTTTACTAGCATAATAGACAGGATGTGTGAGCTTGTCAATCTTCTGTCCTAACATGACTCCTACAGCATAGTCACTGGCATCACATAGCATCTCAAATGGGAGATCCCAATTTGGTCCCACTATGATTGGTGCTGTGACCAGTGCTTCCTTAAGGGTTTTCCAAGCTACTACACATTCTTTAGAGAAGATGAATGGCCTACCTAGCTCCAGTAGCTCACATAGAGGCTTGGCTATCTTAGAAAAGTCCTTGATGAACCTTCTATAGAAGCCAGCATGCCCTAAGAAACTCCTAATGGCCTTGACATTCTGGGGCTCTACCAACTTCTCTATGACTTCTATTTTTGCCCTATCCACTTCTACACCTGCCCTTGACACTCTATGTCCTAAGACAATCCCTTCATCTACCATAAAATGGCACTTTTCCCAATTTAAGACTAGGTTGGTCTCTTCACACCTAGCCAGGACTTGTCCTAGGTTCTCTAGACAGGTTTTAAATGAGTCCCCAAAGACTGAGAAGTCATCCATGAATATTTCTATTATGGACTCATCCAACTCAGAGAAGATTGCCATCATGCACCTTTGGAAAGTTGCCGGTGCATTGCATAAGCCAAAAGGCATTCTGCGGAAGGCAAACGTTCCAAAGGGGCAAGTGAAGGTAGTCTTCTCTTGATCCTTAGGGTCTATAGTGATTTGATTATAGCCAGAGTACCCATCTAAAAAACAATAGTAGGCTCTACCAGCTATTCTGTCTAGCATCTGGTCAATAAACGGTATAGGGAAATGGTCTTTTTTAGTTTCTTTATTTAACTTTCTGTAATCCATACATACCCTCCACCCTGTGACAGTCCTTGTTGGAATCAGTTCGTTGTTCTCATTGACTATCACAGTTATTCCCCCCTTTTTAGGTACACATTGGATGGGGCTAACCCACTGGCTACTAGCTATGGGGAAAATTACTCCTGCATCTAACCACTTTATTATTTCTTTCTTCACTACCTCTTTCATAGAGGGGTTTAACCTACGCTGGTGATCTACCCTAGGTGTGTGCTCTTCCTCTAGTATGATTTTATGCATGCAATAAGAAGGGCTAATGCCTCGAATATCAGCAATAGTCCATGCTATAGCCTTCCTATGTTGCTTAAGCAATAAAATTAAATCAACCTCATGCTGTTCACTTAGCTTAGAAGAAATAATTACAGGCAGCGTATCATTATCTCCTAGATATGCGTATTTGAGGTGAGTTGGTAGTGGTTTCAGTTCTAAAACAGGTGGATGCTCAATGGAGGGCTTTAACGGATTTACAGTTCTATCAGTTAAGTCTATAGTCATACATACATGCTGAGGTCTATCTACAGGCATATTCATTATGTCAGATACATTTAGATCATCTACATCTAATCCTACATATTCGTTAGCATGCTTGGTTAATAATACATGCTCTAATTGTTCTTCCATTAGTGAGTCAACAACATCAATGCTAGCACAAGACTCAGAATCAGAGGGATACCTTAAAGCTTTGTAAACACTAAATTTTACCTCTTCATCATGAACCCTCATAGTTAACTCACCTTTTTGCACGTCTATTAGTGCCCTACCTGTGGCTAGAAATGGTCTACCTAGCAGGATGGGAACCTCCTTGTCTGCCTCATAGTCCAGGACAATGAAATCTGCAAGGAAAATAAATTTGTCAACTTTAACTAGAATATCCTCAATCTTACCTTCTGGATATGCGATGGATCTGTCTGCTAGTTGTAAAGTGACTGTGGTTGGACGTGCTTCTCCCATTCCCAAACTGGCGAAATAGGGACAGGGGCATGAGATTTATGCTGGCGCCCAGGTCACAAAGCGCTCTGCCCACATGCTTGCCTCCAAGTTCTACAGGTAGGGTGAAGGAACCAGGATCCTTCTCCTTCTTGGGCAGCTTGTTTTGGAGGATGGCACTGCACTCCTCGGTGAGGTTTACTGTTTCAAACTCACCAATTATTTTTTTGTTAGTAATAATGTCCTTCAAAAACTTTACATATGAAGGCATAGACTGTAAAACCTCTACAAAAGGAATATTCACATGCACTTGCTTAAGTATTTCTAAGAATTTATTAAAATGAACTTCCTGTTCCTGCTTCTTCCTCAGCCTTCGAGGATATGGAGGTGGTGGCACATAAGCAGGTACGTCAGGGCGCCTTAAGATAGGTGGAGGCCTTGGAATTTCTTCTACGTCCTCTACAATTGGCTCTAGCCTGGCTCCTGATGTGCTAGTTGGTGGTGGACCTTGGCTGGGCAGAGACTCCAGTGGAGCACTAGACTCAGTGTTCTCTACTCTCTTTGGTGTGTCCTTTGTGTTGCTCACCAATGGTCTTCCACTCCTAAGTTCAATGGCTTGAACTTGTTCTTTGCCATCTCTCCTTGGTACCTCGGTATCAGCAGGGAGTCTACCTTGGGGCCTACTTTTAAGTTCGTTGGCTAACTGGCCTATCTGGTTTTCCAGGCTCCTAAGAGTAGCTTGCTGGCTCTGAAGAGTAGCATCATTCTTAGCGATATACTCCTTGAGTAGGTTTTCTACAGAAGATCCTACAGGTTGATTATAAGGTTTTTGGTACATTGACTGGTTATGTTGAGGAGTGAAACCAGGTGTTCCACTCGGTCTAGGTTGGTTAGAATTTGGATTAGTGTTTTGTTGGCCACCCCATGACAGGTTAGGGTGGTTTCTCCAACCAGGGTTATAGGTGTTGGAGTAGGGGTTATTCCTAGGCTGCTGCTGACTTCCTACATAGCAGACTGAGGATGGATTCCCAGGGCAGTATTCATAAGGGTGCCCTTCCCCACAGAATCCACAGATAGGTGCCTCGCCTTGATTTGGTTGAGTGCCCATTGACATGGCTGTGGCGGTATTGGCACTGGTTTGGAGATTGGCCTGAGCCATTTGCTTGACTAAGTTGGTCAGGGCATTTATTTGGGTGCTCATGGCGCTTAGAGCATCCTTGTCTTGAGCCCTAGTTGGCTCTACTGGATCGTCTGACCATCTACAGTGAGATGCTGAGATCTTCTCCAAGATCTCATAAGCTTCGTTGTAACTCTTGGACAACATGGAACCTCCAGCAGATGAATTTAAGACTTGTCTGGTGCTGGGGTTGCATCCTTTAAAGAAAACTTCTATTTGGATACACCATGGAATGCCATGGTGTGGACATTTAATGAGAAGGTCTTTGAATCTAGTCCAAGCTTCGTGAAGAGACTCATTATCAGCTTGTTTAAACTTTATGATATCATCACGAAAGGTTGAATTCCTATCAGGTGGGAAGTATTTGACTAGGAATTTTTCTGCTAAATCTGTCCAATTGCGGACAGATCCTGAGGGCAATGAATTTAACCATGTTTTGGCTTTGTCCCTCAAAGAGTAAGGGAAAAGATATAGCCTCAGGGCCTCTTGGGAAACTCCAGGGATTAGGAATGTGTCACTAACTCCTAGGAAGTTCCTAAGGTGGTTATGGGGGTCCTCATTTTCTATTCCAAAGAATTGTCCCACAGTGGACAACATTTGGAACATCACTGGTTTTAACTCGAATGAGTGGGCAGTGATTTCAGGACGGATTATGCTGGGGTTCAGCTCCCCAGGCATAGGTACTAGATATGACAGAATGGCACTATTCTTGTCATTCGCTATTTCGATGGGGTTGCGAATGGCTTGTGCCGGATTTGGAACTAGATCGCCCATTTCTTTAGTTTCAGGTGTGGTTTGAGGTACAGGAGGTTGTTTAAAGAGACGTTTCTTTGCCTTATTCCTAGCTCGAAGTGATCTTTCAGGTTCAGGATCGAACTCTAAATTACTATGTGAACGCTCACTCATAAACTACCTTAATAGCACCTGCAAAAGAAATGAAACAGATTAGTTTCACTCGATGATAAACTTGATTTTTCAAACTTAACAACTTCGTTTTCACTTAAAATAAGTCCCCGGCAGCGGCGCCAAAAACTTGTTGCGTGCTCAATGTGAAAAGATAAATATGCAAAAGGATAGAGAGAGCACTTAGAACATGCAAGCATACATGGTCTCACAGCAAGTAGTAAGTATATTTCATTCGTTTTTTCCACAGAGACTCATTTTTAGCTATTCGCGAAGTGTATTTGTTAAGAAAGATGGGATGAATTTGATGGGGTAAAATTGGTTTTTAATTATCTAAGTTTTACTGAATGTGTAAAGGAATATACCATAAACAAATTAAAGTTAAAATCAGGCTCAAAGAACAAGAGATGGAATCAATAAACGAAGAAGAAAACAGCTACACAGAATGCAATTTAGCAGAATTGCGAGAACCGCAATTAATCCGCAATTAAACGGCAGCGAAACTGATTAAAAGGGTGAATTAAGGGCTACTAATGACTATCCTAAAGGCAGTTTATTACGATTATCAAGCTTTGGATCAACTCTCTATACATCAAACTCACTCTATCTCAAGTATCGTCCGATTCCATGCATTAGAGACTCAAGTTTACTCGACTTCAAAGTAAGGTCTTAAGCATCTTGTTAAAACAGGAGTGTTTAGTTTGTACTAGGGAAACGCCTATTCCTAGGCCGTTTCCTGATTACCATGAAAGGCTAGCATGATTATATGACTCTGAACTCTTACTCCTTCCAGAGGTTAGGAGTTCTTTGGACAAAATGGATGGCCAATCGAAATTGCCCGTGGAATGAAGCTTACATACAATCAATGTTCGAGTGTTGAACTGACTACTTGACTCACGTTTTTTAGCCTATAGTTCTGTCATTAGCATGCCCCTAAGTGACTTAGCTACTCATGGATATATAGAGAACAGAAATGGTAGATAAGATAGACATGCTTAGAAGGGAAATGTGTGTAAAACAGTAAGCCAAAACCGTAGCAGAACAAGATGGAAACTGTAAATTGCAGAAGTGTACTTCGATTACTTTAAGTGTTTGAAAGACAAAGGAAAGCTTTAAAAGAACTGAATCCAAGACAGACAACAACGAAATGCAGTAATTGAAATGCTAAACTAAGAACAATAGTGATCAGAGATGGAAATAAGAAGAACAGAGCAGAAAAACAGTAAAGGTTTGCTAGAAAACTCCGTGGCAGTCGCCTCGAATGATGGTGATGAAAAGTCAGCCGTGCTTGGATGAATCCAATCGAGAGAGAAGAAGAATCTTCTCTCCTTCCTATCAGATTATCGACTCCAAAAGCTGAGACTCTCACTCCAACAAACGGCAAAGGAAAACAGATGGAAATGGTGGACTGCGAGAAGACTTCTGCGCTTCGAATGATGACTGAACCTCCGACTTTGACCCCCTTTTATAGTAGTTTGCAGGTGCGTTTGGGCCAAGGAGAACCATCAGTCTTCAACGTCATATATCAGAATGGATGGAGGAGAAAGAACGAATCCCTGAAAAGTCGGATCTAAACAGAAAAATGTCAGCCAACTTACGGTTTTAACTTGAATAATTGCGGTCACCGCAATGTTTTCGCAATTCATTCGCAATGCTCATTTTTCCATTCTTTTCTTCGGTTTTCAACCCTTTTTCTACCTATTGTGCATAAGTCCTAAATTAGCTACCTTCTTCTAATTCTCATATTAAAGCATAGGTTTAGGCTAAATGCTAACAAAAACACCTAAATGTGTACATCTTCTTAAGCTAAATGGGTCCTAAATAAGTCACTTTCAGAGACTTAACACACCCCCAAACTTAAGGCTTTGCTTGTCCTCAAGCATACTAAGGACTTACTTAGGCTGCTGTTTCTTCTTCTTTAACTACTCACTAACTCCCTTATATTCTTGTCTATAGCAATGCTGTCCTGTGACACACTTCTAAGTTTAGAACTAACCTCTTGTCTAGCTTCTTCTGACTTCACCTGCCTACTATACCCACTGCTTTTGTTAACCCCCTACTACTGATCTAACTACTTTTATGATATCATGCTATTATCCCTAAGGTTTCAAATTCTACCAAGCTTTACTCTAGACTCAGTACATGCTTCTAGCTTATTTTTAATGTGTCTAGGATTCCTTAGAGTCATGCCAGTCTTAGTATTAACAGTGACAGTAGTACTTTTAGAGAACAACCTAAACCCTGGCATCACTACATTGGATCAACACTCATCTCCCTAAAACAACCCTACAAGTTATAACTTTTGTGCTTAGCTACTTTGAGGATCAGAGTTCTTTTTAAATAGGACATCTAAGCCACAAAGTTATAACTCCTAGGTATACATTCTTCTTCCCTATATTTTTCTCTTTTTTTTTTTCTTAGGTGGAGCCTCTCCTTTGTTCTTTTTTTTTCATTTTGTTCATCATTTTTTTTTTTTTTAAAAAAAAGAAGAAGAATGCTTATATTTCTAAGGGAGAGAGGAATGTTCCTAGGCCTAGGGTGGCCTCCCCCAAACTTCAACTACTCATTGTCCCCAATGAGTGTTTGAGGTGGCACACCCCCAAACTTGTCCTAGAAGCATCTAGTCTAAAGTAAAACAAAGAGAATCTAAACATCCTAGGCATAGGCAAAACATTCTAGAAGCAACTATCCCAGCAGCAGAAAATTTGAACATAACAGACAGGTTTAAGGACTTATGGTTTATGCATGCTGAGCACTATTCAGAGGCAAATTTAAACTATCAAAGGGTGTCCTATGACACTCATCCAGCATGCTTCAAGATCAGCTATATAAGGTAGTCATGCTAGCAGCAAAAGATAGAATTTAACAGATCACAGCCTAATTAAACAGACAGTCCAAAACATGCAATCAGTCACAAAAATTGCGGGAACCGCAATTATTTCGCAATTCAATCTGGGCAGACTTAACATTGATTCAGGCCCCTAGCATGTTTTTTTCTGTTACTCATGCATCCTTAAAATAAAACTAAACTATCCTACCTAATCAACTAACATCAGACTAGACTAAGCAAAAGAAAAAACATAAAACTAAACATTAAAAACAGATCAAAAATTGAATACAAAACAGCATACTATACATGATTCTATCAAAAAGCAGGAAAATTGTCTTTTGTTTCTTAAGGGATCAGTAATACTCCCTCTAGTGCTCTTCAAACCAGCACTCAATTCTCATCATCCTCATCTGGTTGCCTTGGTCGTGGGGGCACCCATGGAGTTAGGAGGTTGGTGGGGAAGTCTGGGAAGATGCACCCCAACTGGTCTGCAACTTCTCTGTCCCTCGCCTGCGCATAGTTGGCCCATTGAGCCATTCTCCTCTGCATGTCCATCAAGCAGGCCATGGATAGGGACTGTTCAGCAGCCAGCCTATCCAACTCAAATTCCATGTTGCCCTTTCTTCTCAGCCTTAGGTGTGCAGGCAACTCCAAATGGCCTGTGTAAGGCAGCTGCTGCTCCAAGCGCTCGGTGGGAACCCCTGCAAGCAAACACAATTTTGTTATAGTGTTGGGGAAAAATAATGGCCCCTTACCCTTTTTAGCACACTCAGCTATGGCAGCAGCGATGACTTCTCCCACGTTGATCGTGAGACCTCTCATTATAGCATAAACCAGCAGCGAACGGCTCTGGTTAATTGTCGTCTCATGAGTTACTGGGGAGAGCCTTCTTCTGACGAATGAAAACCACACAGCTGCCTTAGCCGTGAGGTTGGCACTCATGAGTGTGTGCCGCCCATTGCGTGACACTGTCCAGGAGGCCTCAGGCTGGCCAATTGTGCGAATGGCCTCTTCCAGCACAGCCTCGGTCGGCTCATCAACTATCCGTGCATAATCTGTGTGCGCTTGGCCCTTGAGACCAAAGGCTTCATTGATGGCCTTGGCTGAGAAATCAACTTCCACCCCTCTGACCACAGATAGGCCATCCTCAGGGCTGAGCACATTGGCGTAGAAATCATACACCATGCTCGTGTAGGCTGGATTGGGAGGTCTGCAGAATTCCTCCCAGCCATGGTTGATCACCCCTGCGCGCAAGAACTGCGGCAGGTCAGCAAGTCGATCAAGGAATCCCTTCTCGTGCAATAGGTCCCGCTTCCTGAGCTCAACACCCCTGGATTCCGCATCAGATGAGACATACCTCACTGACGGAGGTTCGTCTTCAGGGTAGAGTTTAGCCTTCCCCTTATCTGCTGGTTTGGATGATGCAGCAGCCTCCACCTTGAGGCGTTTGAGCGAAGGCTCAGCACTCTCCTTGTCCGTCGATGGCACCTTCTTGGCCTTTTTTTTCTTTGACTTCTTGGCCTTATCAATTCTGGCCTTCTTCTGTTTCTTGAGCCTGGCCTTGGTGTTGAGTTGTGGGAAGCATGCCCCCAACGTTTCTTCCATAGAATCGTCCTGCTGTGCAGGCTCGGCAGGGCTGTCTTCCCTCATAGGAGAGAAGACTTCTTCTTCCCCAGCATCTCCACTGCCTTGCGTGGACTCCTGATAATCCCCATAAGGGAATTCAGGATCAGGCCGTGGAGAATTGTGCGCTGCTGATGGTGTCGGCGCAGAACTCAGCGGCGAAGATGGTGGTTCAGGACTCTGCGCTGCTGTAGGTGGCGGATCAGAACTCTGAGGTGCTGGAGACAACTCGAAGCTCTGTGCAGGTGGTGATGATTCTGCGCTCGGCACTGGTTCAGACGGGAGGGGGCTGCGCGCAGGTGACACAGACGGCGACGATCCTTCTTTGGCTGACTCGTGGGATGCACGATCAGGTTCTTGACTCTCCACAGAGGGAGTCTTGGCTGTGCTTGGTTCGGCAGCCGTCTTGACAGTCCACCGGCGTTTCTTTGGCGTGCCCACTGGCTCAGATGGGCCAGCAGGGATCTCCGTGACCACCCTCCACTTCTTCCTACGAATAGGAAGCTTGGACAGACGGCCAGTGCGTACAGCACCCTCATCAGCAAGGGTGAGAAGCGCTTCCCTCGCAGCCGCTTCAGCTGCGTCATCGGCCTTCTTCTTGGCTGCGGATCTTTCAGCCCTAGTGGAAACCATTGTCGAGTCTTGAAGATCTTGAGAGAAGAATCAAAGATGGAGAGAATCGCAGAAATCTTGGAGATCAAAGAATGAGAGAATCGTATCAACGAGCGCGTTCTAACGGCTATAAATAAAAAAAAAATCCCAACGGCTCTTTTTGCGGATCCAGCAATTTTTGCGCAATTGTAGGGATATCTTTTCATCGAAATCTCCAACTTTGCTCGTCCGTATCTTTTATTTGGCTCAACCGTTTCTCGAGTTGTAAAGCCTGATTTACTCTCCTTGATCCCCTCTTTCGATTCCTTGCAAAAGCAAACAAAACAAACATTAAACACGTAATTAAAAACACATCACAAAACGTACAAACGATAAGCGAAAAAACAGTAAAAATAAACTAAGGCATTGGCCTTGACTAAACGAGCACAGTAACCACTCGTTCTCTCTCGTTTTCTTTGTCATGCTTCAGTCAAGAGGAAGGCCGAGAGAGTCTTCACATCCCCTTCCTCATAGTAGTGCTTCAACCTAGCACCATTGACCAGAAATGGCTGTCCTTGCTGCAAGTTTTTAATCTCTATGGCACCATGAACAAAGACATTAGTAATAATAAATGGACCTGACCATCTAGACTTTAATTTGCCTGGAAATAGCTTTAATCGTGAGTTAAATAACAATACAAGTTGGCCCTTCTTAAAGTCTTTGATCCTGAGTCTACTGTCGTGCCATATTTTTGTCTTTTCTTTATACATTTTGGCATTCTCATAGGCCATATGCCTAAGCTCGTCAAGTTCATGTAGCTGTAAAGATCTTAATGTCCCCGCATCCTTCACACAAAAATTTAATTCTTTCATGGCCCAAAATGCCTTGTTTTCCAACTCAAGTGGCAAGTGGCAAGCCTTGCCATACACCAACCTATAGGGAGACATTCCTAGAGGTGTCTTATATGCTGTTCTATAAGCCCAAAGTGCATCCTCAAGCTTGAAAGACCAGTCTTTCCTATTAGGTTTGACTACCTTTTCTAGGATGTTCTTTATCTCCCTATTGGAAATCTCAGCTTGGCCATTTGAGTGTGGGTGGTAGGGAGTAGCTACCCTATGTCTAATGTTATATTTAGCCAATATCTTCTCCATAGCCTTATTAATGAAATGTGACCCCTCATCACTAATGATAGCACGAGGAGTCCCAAATCTAGTGAAAATGTGTCTATGCAAGAAGTGAGTGACTGTTTTAGCATCATTATTAGGGCATGCCTTAGCTTCTACCCACTTTGACACGTAGTCTACTGCTACTAAAATGTACAGGTTACCTGATGATGGAGGGAATGGTCCCATGAAATCAATGCCCCACACATCAAAGAGCTCCAACTCTAAGATGTAGGTGAGGGGCATCTCATCCTTACGACTGAGGTTACCTGTCCTTTGGCATTCGTCACAGTTGTGGGCATAATTGTGGGCGTCCTTGAAGATTGTTGGCCAGTAGTAGCCACTCTGAAATACCTTAGCAGCTGTTCTTTGACCACCAAAGTGCCCACCGTAAGGAGATGAGTGACAGTGCTGCAGCACAGACTTCGCTTCAGCAGCTGAAACACACTTCCTCAACAACCCATCAGCACAGGTCCTGTAAAGTATGGGGTCATCCCAGATGAATTTCCTTGCTTCATGGAGGAACCTCTTCTTTTCTTGTCCTCCCTTGAACACTGGTAATACCTGTGATGCACGGAAGTTAGCAATGTCAGCAAACCAAGGTTCCTCATCGTTTTCACGATGAGTCAAAGCAAAGATATGTTCATCTATAAAAGCATCAGAAATTGCGGGGTCCGCAATTTTTTCGCAATTGTGCTGCAATCGAGACAGGTGATCTGCAACCACGTTTTCACATCCCTTCTTGTCCCGAATGTCCAAATCGAATTCCTGCAGCAATAACACCCATCTAATCAATCTAGGCTTAGCATCAGCCTTCCTCATAAGATATTTTAAAGCAGAATGGTCAGTATATACAATGGTCCTAGTTCCTACAATATAGTTCCTAAATTTTTCACAAGCAAATACTACAGCAAGCATCTCCTTCTCTGTAGTTGTATAGTTACATTGAGCCTCATTCAAGGTTTTACTAGCATAATAGACAGGATGTGTGAGCTTGTCAATCTTCTGTCCTAACATGACTCCTACAGCATAGTCACTGGCATCACATAGCATCTCAAATGGGAGATCCCAATTTGGTCCCACTATGATTGGTGCTGTGACCAGTGCTTCCTTAAGGGTTTTCCAAGCTACTACACATTCTTTAGAGAAGATGAATGGCCTACCTAGCTCCAGTAGCTCACATAGAGGCTTGGCTATCTTAGAAAAGTCCTTGATGAACCTTCTATAGAAGCCAGCATGCCCTAAGAAACTCCTAATGGCCTTGACATTCTGGGGCTCTACCAACTTCTCTATGACTTCTATTTTTGCCCTATCCACTTCTACACCTGCCCTTGACACTCTATGTCCTAAGACAATCCCTTCATCTACCATAAAATGGCACTTTTCCCAATTTAAGACTAGGTTGGTCTCTTCACACCTAGCCAGGACTTGTCCTAGGTTCTCTAGACAGGTTTTAAATGAGTCCCCAAAGACTGAGAAGTCATCCATGAATATTTCTATTATGGACTCATCCAACTCAGAGAAGATTGCCATCATGCACCTTTGGAAAGTTGCCGGTGCATTGCATAAGCCAAAAGGCATTCTGCGGAAGGCAAACGTTCCAAAGGGGCAAGTGAAGGTAGTCTTCTCTTGATCCTTAGGGTCTATAGTGATTTGATTATAGCCAGAGTACCCATCTAAAAAACAATAGTAGGCTCTACCAGCTATTCTGTCTAGCATCTGGTCAATAAACGGTATAGGGAAATGGTCTTTTTTAGTTTCTTTATTTAACTTTCTGTAATCCATACATACCCTCCACCCTGTGACAGTCCTTGTTGGAATCAGTTCGTTGTTCTCATTGACTATCACAGTTATTCCCCCCTTTTTAGGTACACATTGGATGGGGCTAACCCACTGGCTACTAGCTATGGGGAAAATTACTCCTGCATCTAACCACTTTATTATTTCTTTCTTCACTACCTCTTTCATAGAGGGGTTTAACCTACGCTGGTGATCTACCCTAGGTGTGTGCTCTTCCTCTAGTATGATTTTATGCATGCAATAAGAAGGGCTAATGCCTCGAATATCAGCAATAGTCCATGCTATAGCCTTCCTATGTTGCTTAAGCAATAAAATTAAATCAACCTCATGCTGTTCACTTAGCTTAGAAGAAATAATTACAGGCAGCGTATCATTATCTCCTAGATATGCGTATTTGAGGTGAGTTGGTAGTGGTTTCAGTTCTAAAACAGGTGGATGCTCAATGGAGGGCTTTAACGGATTTACAGTTCTATCAGTTAAGTCTATAGTCATACATACATGCTGAGGTCTATCTACAGGCATATTCATTATGTCAGATACATTTAGATCATCTACATCTAATCCTACATATTCGTTAGCATGCTTGGTTAATAATACATGCTCTAATTGTTCTTCCATTAGTGAGTCAACAACATCAATGCTAGCACAAGACTCAGAATCAGAGGGATACCTTAAAGCTTTGTAAACACTAAATTTTACCTCTTCATCATGAACCCTCATAGTTAACTCACCTTTTTGCACGTCTATTAGTGCCCTACCTGTGGCTAGAAATGGTCTACCTAGCAGGATGGGAACCTCCTTGTCTGCCTCATAGTCCAGGACAATGAAATCTGCAAGGAAAATAAATTTGTCAACTTTAACTAGAATATCCTCAATCTTACCTTCTGGATATGCGATGGATCTGTCTGCTAGTTGTAAAGTGACTGTGGTTGGACGTGCTTCTCCCATTCCCAAACTGGCGAAATAGGGACAGGGGCATGAGATTTATGCTGGCGCCCAGGTCACAAAGCGCTCTGCCCACATGCTTGCCTCCAAGTTCTACAGGTAGGGTGAAGGAACCAGGATCCTTCTCCTTCTTGGGCAGCTTGTTTTGGAGGATGGCACTGCACTCCTCGGTGAGGTTTACTGTTTCAAACTCACCAATTATTTTTTTGTTAGTAATAATGTCCTTCAAAAACTTTACATATGAAGGCATAGACTGTAAAACCTCTACAAAAGGAATATTCACATGCACTTGCTTAAGTATTTCTAAGAATTTATTAAAATGAACTTCCTGTTCCTGCTTCTTCCTCAGCCTTCGAGGATATGGAGGTGGTGGCACATAAGCAGGTACGTCAGGGCGCCTTAAGATAGGTGGAGGCCTTGGAATTTCTTCTACGTCCTCTACAATTGGCTCTAGCCTGGCTCCTGATGTGCTAGTTGGTGGTGGACCTTGGCTGGGCAGAGACTCCAGTGGAGCACTAGACTCAGTGTTCTCTACTCTCTTTGGTGTGTCCTTTGTGTTGCTCACCAATGGTCTTCCACTCCTAAGTTCAATGGCTTGAACTTGTTCTTTGCCATCTCTCCTTGGTACCTCGGTATCAGCAGGGAGTCTACCTTGGGGCCTACTTTTAAGTTCGTTGGCTAACTGGCCTATCTGGTTTTCCAGGCTCCTAAGAGTAGCTTGCTGGCTCTGAAGAGTAGCATCATTCTTAGCGATATACTCCTTGAGTAGGTTTTCTACAGAAGATCCTACAGGTTGATTATAAGGTTTTTGGTACATTGACTGGTTATGTTGAGGAGTGAAACCAGGTGTTCCACTCGGTCTAGGTTGGTTAGAATTTGGATTAGTGTTTTGTTGGCCACCCCATGACAGGTTAGGGTGGTTTCTCCAACCAGGGTTATAGGTGTTGGAGTAGGGGTTATTCCTAGGCTGCTGCTGACTTCCTACATAGCAGACTGAGGATGGATTCCCAGGGCAGTATTCATAAGGGTGCCCTTCCCCACAGAATCCACAGATAGGTGCCTCGCCTTGATTTGGTTGAGTGCCCATTGACATGGCTGTGGCGGTATTGGCACTGGTTTGGAGATTGGCCTGAGCCATTTGCTTGACTAAGTTGGTCAGGGCATTTATTTGGGTGCTCATGGCGCTTAGAGCATCCTTGTCTTGAGCCCTAGTTGGCTCTACTGGATCGTCTGACCATCTACAGTGAGATGCTGAGATCTTCTCCAAGATCTCATAAGCTTCGTTGTAACTCTTGGACAACATGGAACCTCCAGCAGATGAATTTAAGACTTGTCTGGTGCTGGGGTTGCATCCTTTAAAGAAAACTTCTATTTGGATACACCATGGAATGCCATGGTGTGGACATTTAATGAGAAGGTCTTTGAATCTAGTCCAAGCTTCGTGAAGAGACTCATTATCAGCTTGTTTAAACTTTATGATATCATCACGAAAGGTTGAATTCCTATCAGGTGGGAAGTATTTGACTAGGAATTTTTCTGCTAAATCTGTCCAATTGCGGACAGATCCTGAGGGCAATGAATTTAACCATGTTTTGGCTTTGTCCCTCAAAGAGTAAGGGAAAAGATATAGCCTCAGGGCCTCTTGGGAAACTCCAGGGATTAGGAATGTGTCACTAACTCCTAGGAAGTTCCTAAGGTGGTTATGGGGGTCCTCATTTTCTATTCCAAAGAATTGTCCCACAGTGGACAACATTTGGAACATCACTGGTTTTAACTCGAATGAGTGGGCAGTGATTTCAGGACGGATTATGCTGGGGTTCAGCTCCCCAGGCATAGGTACTAGATATGACAGAATGGCACTATTCTTGTCATTCGCTATTTCGATGGGGTTGCGAATGGCTTGTGCCGGATTTGGAACTAGATCGCCCATTTCTTTAGTTTCAGGTGTGGTTTGAGGTACAGGAGGTTGTTTAAAGAGACGTTTCTTTGCCTTATTCCTAGCTCGAAGTGATCTTTCAGGTTCAGGATCGAACTCTAAATTACTATGTGAACGCTCACTCATAAACTACCTTAATAGCACCTGCAAAAGAAATGAAACAGATTAGTTTCACTCGATGATAAACTTGATTTTTCAAACTTAACAACTTCGTTTTCACTTAAAATAAGTCCCCGGCAGCGGCGCCAAAAACTTGTTGCGTGCTCAATGTGAAAAGATAAATATGCAAAAGGATAGAGAGAGCACTTAGAACATGCAAGCATACATGGTCTCACAGCAAGTAGTAAGTATATTTCATTCGTTTTTTCCACAGAGACTCATTTTTAGCTATTCGCGAAGTGTATTTGTTAAGAAAGATGGGATGAATTTGATGGGGTAAAATTGGTTTTTAATTATCTAAGTTTTACTGAATGTGTAAAGGAATATACCATAAACAAATTAAAGTTAAAATCAGGCTCAAAGAACAAGAGATGGAATCAATAAACGAAGAAGAAAACAGCTACACAGAATGCAATTTAGCAGAATTGCGAGAACCGCAATTAATCCGCAATTAAACGGCAGCGAAACTGATTAAAAGGGTGAATTAAGGGCTACTAATGACTATCCTAAAGGCAGTTTATTACGATTATCAAGCTTTGGATCAACTCTCTATACATCAAACTCACTCTATCTCAAGTATCGTCCGATTCCATGCATTAGAGACTCAAGTTTACTCGACTTCAAAGTAAGGTCTTAAGCATCTTGTTAAAACAGGAGTGTTTAGTTTGTACTAGGGAAACGCCTATTCCTAGGCCGTTTCCTGATTACCATGAAAGGCTAGCATGATTATATGACTCTGAACTCTTACTCCTTCCAGAGGTTAGGAGTTCTTTGGACAAAATGGATGGCCAATCGAAATTGCCCGTGGAATGAAGCTTACATACAATCAATGTTCGAGTGTTGAACTGACTACTTGACTCACGTTTTTTAGCCTATAGTTCTGTCATTAGCATGCCCCTAAGTGACTTAGCTACTCATGGATATATAGAGAACAGAAATGGTAGATAAGATAGACATGCTTAGAAGGGAAATGTGTGTAAAACAGTAAGCCAAAACCGTAGCAGAACAAGATGGAAACTGTAAATTGCAGAAGTGTACTTCGATTACTTTAAGTGTTTGAAAGACAAAGGAAAGCTTTAAAAGAACTGAATCCAAGACAGACAACAACGAAATGCAGTAATTGAAATGCTAAACTAAGAACAATAGTGATCAGAGATGGAAATAAGAAGAACAGAGCAGAAAAACAGTAAAGGTTTGCTAGAAAACTCCGTGGCAGTCGCCTCGAATGATGGTGATGAAAAGTCAGCCGTGCTTGGATGAATCCAATCGAGAGAGAAGAAGAATCTTCTCTCCTTCCTATCAGATTATCGACTCCAAAAGCTGAGACTCTCACTCCAACAAACGGCAAAGGAAAACAGATGGAAATGGTGGACTGCGAGAAGACTTCTGCGCTTCGAATGATGACTGAACCTCCGACTTTGACCCCCTTTTATAGTAGTTTGCAGGTGCGTTTGGGCCAAGGAGAACCATCAGTCTTCAACGTCATATATCAGAATGGATGGAGGAGAAAGAACGAATCCCTGAAAAGTCGGATCTAAACAGAAAAATGTCAGCCAACTTACGGTTTTAACTTGAATAATTGCGGTCACCGCAATGTTTTCGCAATTCATTCGCAATGCTCATTTTTCCATTCTTTTCTTCGGTTTTCAACCCTTTTTCTACCTATTGTGCATAAGTCCTAAATTAGCTACCTTCTTCTAATTCTCATATTAAAGCATAGGTTTAGGCTAAATGCTAACAAAAACACCTAAATGTGTACATCTTCTTAAGCTAAATGGGTCCTAAATAAGTCACTTTCAGAGACTTAACAGTCATGCCCTCATAAAAGTATTGGATAAGAAGTTGGTCGGCAATTTGATGATGCGGAAAGCTTGCGCACAGGCGCCCAAAGCGTTCCCAATATTCATGCAGGGACTCACCCACATCCTGAGTGATCCCATATATCCTTTTCCTCAAAGTCGTGGCAAGAGATGCAGGGAAATATTTCTCAAGAAAGACCCTCTTCATTTCTTGCCATGTCGTTATCGATCCAGAAGGCAGATAATAAAGCCAGTCCTTGGCTTTATCTTTCAGCGTGAAGGGGAATGCCCTTAAATTTAGCTGCTCTTCCGTCACACCTGGGGGCTTCATCCTCGAACAGACACAGTGGAACTCCATCAGGTGCTTGTTTGCATCCTCTCCTGCATTGCCATGGAAGGAAGGTAATTGGTGAATTAAACCAGATTTCAGCTCAAAATTACCTGCTACCACGGGGTAGGTAATGCACAGAGGTTGCAAATTCAGATCCGGCGCGGCTAATTGCTTTAAAGTCCTCGACACCTCTCCTTGTGCCATCGCCTCGCCAAAGAAGGGATCCACGCCTCCTTCTTCAAACAGTCTTCGCCCCTCCTGGGCCTCTTTTCTCAACCTCCGCTCTTCTCTCTCAATTTCAGGGATATACTGTAGTCCACTAAACTCAGAAGAACGGGTCATACAACAACAAAAATTTTAAACATGCAAAAACAAACCAATTTTTTTTCAGAACACAACAAATCAACCAAAATCCAAAGCAAACATAATTTCAATCTTTTTATGCCTTCCCCGGCAACGGCGCCAATTTTGGTGGTATGGATTTTTGAATTTCCTTTAATTCACAGGTTGTCGAAGCCTGACCAAAATGAATTTATAAGCCTATTGACCTTAGCTTTGCAGCTAGTGGCAACAGGGTCGATCCACAGAGAAGGACTGATCAGATTGAAATTGATAGTTCAAATTGTAAATTGATTGATTAATTGGTGTTGTAACAAAGAGGGGGATTTTGACATACAAGTGAAGAAATAAATAGCTAACGGAGAGATTGAAGAAAGATAGATTGAAAAGTGTTCGATTCGGGAAGTCTCGAGATTTCGCTAGGCATTCTAATATTTATCATTTAATTCACTCAAAATTAAGGCTAATTAACTTGTCATGCACGTGGTCGGTTACCCAGGACGCCCCAAGGTAACTGGTAGAGGTACTTTTGGGGTACTCTAATGTCAAGCTGTCGAGGCTTGCCAAAATAACATTTATAATTACCGAAACTACTAAGCTTTGCAGCTAGTGGTAACGGGTGTCGAACCACAGGGAACCTAAATTATTTTCTCTTAACTAATTTCTATTTGTCTTTAAACTAAGACTCGAAAGCAAATAAAAAGGGGGGGGGGGGGGGTTTGACTAAATATAAACTAACGGGAAAATAAATGCTAAAAGTAAAGAGCGGAAAAATAAAAGTAACCCGTGCTCCTAATTCGAGTGTCGGGGTTTATCTTGATGCGCTTAGTTCATAGGGATTCTAATTAGCAAAGTAGTTCTATTTCATGCACACAAAATGCTTCTTCCCAAACGGTCCGAAGCACCCCAAAGAATTAATTAGAGGCGTCAATTCTAATTAAACATGCTTCCTAATTAATCTAAGTTCATGACGCTTAAATCAATTATCAAACTGTAACGGGTAACATTGAGACGAATTAATCCTTAAGACTAATTCGATTTCTCTCCTAACCTTGAGCCCACCGTGAAAACGTTAATCAACTCATACCCCCACTGTCACTTGGGCTCGAATTGATTAGCCACGAGCTAGACCCTCGCTACGATGCATTAAAGCCTATAAAGAAATAATGCTTAGCCTACTAACATGCGTAACTAATTATGGACGTCACTCCTAATTCGAAAGGCATGCTATTCGTTCTTAACACAGATTGGAGATGCAAGAGATAAATAAAACTAAGCTAGACATTCATACAAACCCTCACTAAGCATCAAGATTACCCCTAACCCTCAAATTAGAGCACTTACCTTAGCTCCCCGTTGTGTGAATCAAGAGAAATCAATAATGTAGGAGCTTTATTGAAGAAGTAATGGAAGAAATACAAGTTTAGAGCTCCCACCCGAGCCTAACAATGGTGGAGAAACCAAAAATGGAACAAAACTTCCGGCTAAAAACGGAGAAGAAAGGCTTTTAAAGCCGTCGGAGCGTCGAGACGCTAGGGCAGCGTCTCGACGCTGTGCCCTAAGTTGGCAGCGCGCGCGCATGGGGTAGCGTCGAGACACTTGCGCGGCGTCGAGCGAGCGTCGAGACGCTATCACTCGACGCTTGCTCTCGGATTGGAATTCAATTTTGCACTTCAGACTTCGGAGCGTCTCGACGCTCCGACAGCGTCTCGACGCTTGGGCAGCGTTGAGCTAGCGTCGCGACGCTAGCTCTCGGGTTTGGTGGCCAACTTTTGCCTTCCAATGGCAAATTTTGCCATTTCTTCAATTCTTCAAGCCCCTTGGCTCCCGATGCGTCCATGAAGCTCTAAAACGTTACTTTTAACCCCGAAACACGTCCTCGGACTCCTCGAGCTCTCAACCATGAATTTACCTACAAAGAGGGATTTTAATCAATATCGAGCATGGTTTTAGCTATAATTAAGGAGTAAATAATAGCTCTATTTTGGAGCTATCAAAATACCCCCAACCTAAATCTTGCTAGTCCTCGAGCAAGGCTAATAAAGAATTTGACTCTAAGGGACCATGCATACATGCTTCTAATTCAAACCTCAATGTTTTTCACAAATCCAAACATAACATAATCTTGAAAGCAATCGGCGCATGCATTTAATCAAGATCACATCGAAAATTAACTATCGCTCCCTAACGTGTGTGTGTGCTAGCCAACCTATCCTAAACCAACGTAAGCTCGGAAAAACTGCATGCAACATGTCATCCCGCTTTCCCCCTACTTCTAGCGATTAAGAACAGTCTAAGCTTGACTTACACAAGAGAGAGTAATAAATTAAGAGACCTAAATTTTTTCTCATTTCTTTTCCTTTTCTTTGAGTACTTTGTACTCTTTGTTAAGGTTCTTTGAACCCAACTTTATTTTCTTTTTATTTCCCATCCCGAGTTGCCTAACATGTCAAACTTAGGCCTAAGCTTCACATTTTTAAGGACTAACGCTCACTTCTTTAGTGCACACTTAAGAAGGAGGAGCGCCCCAGGAGAATTTTCTAGCCAAACATGCTTTTTCTATTTTTTTTTTCTATTTAGGCTTAGCTCAAGCTACTCGATTAATCGACCACTAACTCTCATGCAACAAGCTACCTAAGGGTGCCTTTCGGGGTGACAACAAGAATTAATGCTACATGCAATCAACTAAGCCTACGGAGTCTAAGATGGGGTTGCTAAGTGCTCGATAGATGCAAGGGGGCAACATGAAAAATTTTAATTTTTTTGACATGAACCTAATAAATGCAAAACGACATCATGCAAAAACTAGATTATGCAAATGCTCAGATTCCAAAAAGACACTTCCTAGATCATCATAATCAGAAAGCATATAAACAGAGTCCCAAGCACTTCAAATTTTAAATTAGCACTTCTCAACAAACTGCACAAGGAATCCATCCAACAGACAACTCCACCCCCAACCTAAAAGCATACATAGTCCTCTATGTATCACACTTCAGACTAAGCAGATAAAACGCACAAAATAAAAGGGAACAGAAAACCTCCCCTGAATTTTTTGTTAGGTTGTCGGTTGGAGCAGTGCACTGTTCGCCCACTGTCCCGATCCTTAGGCCACAAGACTCCTACAAAAGAAAGCAAGAAAAAGCTAAGCTAGGGAAATAAAAACTAAAAGTAAAAGCATGAATTTAAAATACTCATGGGTTGCCTCCCAAGAAGCGCAAATTTTTAACGTCGTTATGCTCGACGTGTCCTCTTCTCTGTCAGGGTACGTAAAAATTTTCGTACTTCTTCGGCCCCTTCTTCCTCGAATCAACGAAGCCTGCTAAGAGAAGCAAGCTCTTCGACTTTTCTAGGCAGCCGGACAGAGTTGTTATTTTTTTGGTATTTTCAATATATGGAAAAAATAAAGACTCAACAGACTCAAACAAAATAAAAGCAGACTCAACTGACTCAACAAAAATAAAAGACTCAACAGAAAATAAAGACTCGACCAAAGGAGGGATCACATCAAAATTCTCGAGGCAACCAACATTAACTGAAGCACAGATGGAAGGGGGTATGCAAGATAAATCTCCTAGAATAGATGAATTATCACGAGGCACAACACGAGGAGATAAATAATCTAAAGGCACAATTGCCACTTCCTCATCCATCACAACAACATTTTCATAGCATGCTGGTTCTACATCCTCAAAGAAAAGATTTCCTAAAATATTCTCATTATCAGACAGATGCTCGAGCTCATCAGCGCATGAATTCTCAAATAAATTTTCAATGCAAAAATCATGCTCTAAGTCAAAATCAATCGGTGGAGATATACTTACCTTGTAAAATTCTCCGGGCTCCTCTTCATCCGAGAGATATTCTGCTAGAAATTGTTCTAGAGGAACCCACGTTGGAGAATTCTTAGCTCCACTTCTTAGCCCATACACATCACTAATCTCTTCGGGATGCTCCTCGAGGTCAAGCTCATCCTCCTCGGTCTCACTGTTCTCGCCTCCGCATGTCAGAAATTCCTCGATTCCTTCATCAAAATCGGGGTACATCTCGATAATGACCTCCTCCCCAGAGGTTCGAAGAAAGTCTTCGGCGCTACTCTTCAAAGCTTGTCCCCAAAATTGCTGTCGAAGATCTGCCATGCTAAAACAAGACGACACAAGAAAAGGAAAATATTTTTGTGGTTTTCTGAACAAATAAAATTTAACTAAGAGAAATTAAATGGTTCCCCGGCAACGGCGCCAATTTTGGTAGAGGTACTTTTGGGGTACTCTAATGTCAAGCTGTCGAGGCTTGCCAAAATAACATTTATAATTACCGAAACTACTAAGCTTTGCAGCTAGTGGTAACGGGTGTCGAACCACAGGGAACCTAAATTATTTTCTCTTAACTAATTTCTATTTGTCTTTAAACTAAGACTCGAAAGCAAATAAAAGGGGGGGGGGGGGGTTAGACTAAATATAAACTAACGGGAAAATAAATGCTAAAAGTAAAGAGCGGAAAAATAAAAGTAACCTGTGCTCCTAATTCGAGTGTCGGGGTTTATCTTGATGCGCTTAGTTCATAGGGATTCTAATTAGCAAAGTAGTTCTATTTCATGCACACAAAATGCTTCTTCCCAAACGGTCCGAAGCACCCCAAAGAATTAATTAGAGGCGTCAATTCTAATTAAACATGCTTCCTAATTAATCTAAGTTCATGACGCTTAAATCAATTATAAAACTGTAACGGGTAACATTGAGACGAATTAATCCTTAAGACTAATTCGATTTCTCTCCTAACCTTGAGCCCACCGTGAAAACGTTAATCAACTCATACCCCCACTGTCACTTGGGCTCGAATTGATTAGCCACGAGCTAGACCCTCGCTACGATGCATTAAAGCCTATAAAGAAATAATGCTTAGCCTACTAACATGCGTAACTAATTATGGACGTCACTCCTAATTCGAAAGGCATGCTATTCGTTCTTAACACAGATTGGAGATGCAAGAGATAAATAAAACTAAGCTAGACATTCATACAAACCCTCACTAAGCATCAAGATTACCCCTAACCCTCAAATTAGAGCACTTACCTTAGCTCCCCGTTGTGTGAATCAAGAGAAATCAATAATATAGGAGCTTTATTGAAGAAGTAAAGGAAAAAATACAAGTTTAGAGCTCCCACCCGAGCCTAACAATGGTGGAGAAACCAAAAATGGAACAAAACTTCCGGCTAAAAACGGAGAAGAAAGGCTTTTAGCTACAAAAATGGTTAGGTTCTTCTTGGGTAAGCTTGTCCTTTTTTCGATGCACTCCCGGGGCGTTAAAATCCCGCTTTTAGCTACGAAACGAGTCCAATGGACACATGAGCTCTTCGCCGCAATTCTCCTACAAACGAGACATATTAACTAATTAAATACGACATTTAGCTAAAATTAGGGAGTGATAATTAGCTCCAAAATGGAGTTATCACCGCCACCCGGTTTATCCGCTCATCTATGGTTTCGGCAGCATGCGACCTTCTCTCGTTCTCGTCCTCAGCAGGAATGTCGTCCCTAATGAGGCTGATGACTTCTTCTCCTTCTTGCGCATCACCAACTGAGGCGGACGCAGAATTTGGCTGCTCTGTAGGAGAAATCTCGGTCCCTCACCGCTGTTGTGTCGATGAAGGGCTTTGCATGGCAGTTTCAAATGAAGGCTTGCTGGTGGTGGGACTTTCCTTGCTTGTTTCCTCTTTGATCTTGGTCTTTGGGTGCCGTCCTGCTATTACGTTTCTCTTTCTTTTGGCAGGGACTTTTGTAGGCTCAGAAGGGTTGGCTGCCTCAGCCGAGGCTAAGGAGATCATAACGTCCCCTGCCATAGCCTTTTCTTCAGGTGTTGGCGAAGGATATGTTGGAACCTTAGAGCTTTCAGCTTCAGGACGAAGAGACTCTCTGGTTGACACCATGGTTGTTTTTTTTCGGAGATAGAGAGATGGAATTTTTTAGAGGAAGAAAGGAGAAAGTCTATTGAGAGCTCGAATAGGTTTTGAGATTTCGCAATGAGAATGAGGCTGCAGCCTTTCCCAATTTATAACGTTTTGCGAAATTAAAGGGCCGATCGTTGCGGCCTCGCAACGCAATCACAATACCGCTTATTCTAGCGGAAATCTCCAAAATATGACCGTTGGAGATTTCCTTTCCCTTTTTGGCGACTGCCGCAAAATCTACACAACATCCAATCTCTGAATTTTCTAATTCTCCCTATATCTTCTCTCTTCCTCTTAATTCATCCACCCAAATTTCCTTTTAGAATTTCAATCACTGCCTTCCTAATTTCAATCACCATAAACAAAATTAATTAATTTCAGAGCTTTAAGAATTCAATTGAAAACATTATATAAAAATAAACATAAATGTTTCGCATCTATAACAAAATTTGAGCACAAGGATATTTCTAATAAAACCCATGCTCATCCCTTCTTGATTGAATTCAAACTTCGGACAAGAGGAACGCCGAGAGTGTCCTCACGTCTCCTTCCTCGTAGTAGTGCTTCAATCTTGCACCATTCACCATAAACGGCTGGCCCTGTTCCAAATTTTTAATCTCAATTGCACCATGCACAAAAACGTTAGTAATGACAAAGGGACCAGATCACCGAGATTTGAGTTTTCCAGGAAAAATCCTCAATCTCGAATTAAATAATAACACATGCTGTCATTTTTTAAAATCCTTTGGCCTAAGTCTACTATCATGCCAGATTTTTTTTTCTTCGTATGACATGTGCCTTAATTCATCTAATTCATGTAATTGCAGAGACCGCAATGTTCCCGCATCGGTCACACAAAAGTTTAATTCCTTTAAACCCCAAAAGGCTTTGTTTTCTAATTCAAGAGGGAGATGGCATGCTTTTTCATAAACTAACCTATAGGGGGACATTCCCAAAGGGGTTTTATATGCAGTTCTATATGCCCACAATGCATCATCTAATTTAAAAGACAAATCCTTCCTATTTGGTTTTACAACTTTTTCTATGATACTTTTGATCTCCCTATTATAAATTTCTGCTTGCCCATTTGAATGGGGATGATAGGGTGTTGCCAACCTATGCTTAACATTATACTTAGCCAACACCTTTTCCATAGATTTGTTTATGAAGTGCGACCCTTCATCACTTATGATGGCACGTGGAGTGCCAAATCGTGTGAAAATATGTCTATTCAGAAATTTGATAACAGTTTGAGCATCGTTCAAAGGACATGCAATTGCCTCAACCCATTTTGAGACATAGTCTACAGCTACTAAGATATACAGATTACCAGCAGAGGGTGGGAATGGACCCATGAAGTCAATACCCCATACGTCAAAGAGTTCTAACTCTAAGATGTATGTCAGAGGCATTTCATCCTTCCTACTGAGGTTACCTGTTCGTTGGCATTCATTGCAAGTGCGTGCGTATTCATGTGCATCTTTGAAGATTGTGGGCCAGAAATAGCCACTCTGAAATACCTTTGCAGCAGTCCTCTGACCACCAAACTGCCCTCCATACGGAGCTGTATGACAATGCTGCAAAATGGTCTTTGCTTCAGCAGCTGACACACATTTCCTTAGCAATCCATCCGCACAGCATCTGTAGAGGGTTGGATCATCCCAAAGGTACTTTCTAGCATCGTTTAAGAATTTCTTCTTATCCTGCCCTTTTTCGAATTCTGGTAACACCTGTGAGGCAAGAAAATTTGCAATGTCAGCAAACCATGGCTCAACATTATCATCACAATGTACTAAAACTCTGTAATCTTGATAAATGATCAGCAACTACGTTTTCACATCCCTTTTTGTCTCGAATTTCCAGGTCAAATTCCTGCAAAAGTAACACCCATCTAATCAGACGAGGCTTGGCATCAACCATCCTCATTAAGTACTTTATTGCAACATGATCAGTGTAAACGATTGTTTTATTGCCTACAATATATGCTCTGAACTTCTCACATGCAAATACTACAGATAACATCTCCTTTTCTGTGGTAGTGTAGTTGCATTGAGCCTCATTCAATGTTTTACTTGCATAATATATAGGATGTGTCAATTTTTCTCTCTTCTGGCCAAGCATGGCTCCAATTGCATAATCACTTGCATCGCACATCAATTCAAAAGGCATATCCTAGTTTGGTCCGATTATGATTGGAGCTTTTACTAAAGAAGTTTTGAGCTTATTCCAAGCTATAAAACACTCATTTGAAAAGATAAAAGTTCTATTTAGCTCTAGAAGGTCACAAAGGGGTTTGGAGATTTTTGAGAAATCTTTTATGAATCTTCTGTAAAATCCTGCGTGTCCTAGGAAACTTCTTATGGCTTTTACATTTCTAGGTTCAACAAGCTTCTCAATGACTTTTATCTTGGCCCTATCAACCTCTATTCCTGCCTTAGACACTCTATGTCCCAAAACTAAGCCTTCTTCCACCATGAAGTGGCATTTTTCCCAATTCAAAACTAGATTGGTTTCCTCACACCGAGTGAGGACTTGTCCTAGATTGGCTAGACAGTGGTTAAAGGAATCACCAAACATTGAAAAATCATCCATGAATATTTCTACTATGGACTCAGCTAAGTCAGAGAAGATTGCCAACATACATCGTTGGAACGTTGCTGGTGCATTGCAGAGGCCGAATGGCATTCTACGAAATGCAAATGTGCCAAATGGACATGTAAATGTTGTCTTCTCTTGGTCCTTAGGGTCTATGGTGATTTGATTATACCCTGAGTAGCCATCTAAAAACCAATAGAAGGCTTGACCAGCTAATCTATCAAGCATTTGATCGATGAAAGGCAAAGGGAAATGGTCTTTTTTTGTTTCTTTGTTAAGTTTTCGGTAGTCCATACGCACTCTCCATCCTGTGATGGTTCGAGTGGGTATTAACTCATTGCTCTCATTAACCACTACTGTCATACCTCCTTTTTTTGGTACGCATTGGATGAGACTGACCCACTGACTATTAGATATTGGGAAGATTACACCCGCATCCAACCATTTAATGATTTCCTTCTTAACTACCTCCTTCATGGAGGGGTTCAGCCTACGTTGATGTTCAATTCTAGGTGTGTGCCTGTTAAGTCTCTGAAAGTGACTTATTTAGGACCCATTTAGCTTAGGAAGATGCACACTTTTAGGTGTTTTTGATAGCATTTAGCCTAAACCTATGTTCAAATATGAGAATTAGAAGAAGGTAGCTAAATTAGGACTTATGCACAATAGGAAAGAAAAGGGGTGAAAACCGAAGGAAAAGAATGAAAAAGCAAGCATTGCGAAAACATTGCTGAAGCCGCAATTATTCAAGTGAAAACCGTAAGTTGACTGATCTTTTTCTGTTAATTTCCGTGATTTCAGGGATTCGTTCTTTCTCCTCCATCCATTCTGATATACGACGTTGAAGATTGATAGTTCTCCTTGGCCCAAACGCACCTGCAAACTACTATAAAAGGGGGTCAAAGTCGGAGGTTCAATCATCATCCGAAAGCGTAGAAGTCTTCTCGCAGTCCATCTTTTCTCCTGTTTTCCTTTGCCGTCTGCTGGTTTGCGAAGCTCAGCTGTTGGAATCGATAATCTGATAGGAAGGAGAGGAGATTCTTCTTCTCTCCTGATTGGATTCATCCAAGCAAGGCTGATCTTTTTGATCCTTCATTCGAGGCGACTGCAACGAGGCTTTCAAGCACCATTTACTGCTTTTTGTCTTTCCTTTCTCATTTCCAGCATTGTTTAGTTGTTGCTTCTGGTTTAGTGATTAGTCTACTTCATTTCGTTGCTTTCTGTCTTTGGATTATTTACTTTAAAGTTTCCATTTGTTCGTTCAAACATTCAAAGTAATCAAATTACAAGTCTTCATTTCACAGTTTCCATCTTCTGCTGCTACGGTTTTGTCCTACTGTTTTGAGTACATTTCCCTTCTAAGCATGTCTGTTTTATCTTATACTTCTGTTCTCTATATATCCATGAGTAGCTAAGTCACTTAGGGGCATGCTAATGACAGAACTATAGGCTAAAAAACGTGAACCAAGTATGTAGGATAGCTCTCGAACCATTGATTGTATGTAAGCTTCATCCCACGGGCAATTTCGATTGGCCATCCATTTTGTCCAAAGAACTCCTAACCTCTGGAAGGAGTAAGAGTTCAGAGTCATATTATCATGCTAGCCTTTCAAGGTAACCAGGAAACGGCCTAGGAATAGGCGTTTCCCTAGTACAAACCATATCTTTCTGCCTTAACAAGATGCTTAAGACCTTACATTGTGTTGAGTAAACTAAAGAATCTAATGCATGGAATCGGACGATACATGAGATTAAGATAGTTTGATGCATAGAGAGTAGATCCAGTGCTTGAGAATCGTATAATAATGCCTATAGGATAGTCATTAGTAGCCCTTAAATCACCCATTTACCCACTTTCGCTGTTATTATAATTGCGGTAGAATTGCGGTCCCCGCAATTCCGTCTAAGTTCTCATTCTGTTTAGCTGTCTTTGCCTTCGTTTATTAATTTCGTTTCTTTTCAATTGAGCTTGGATTTCACTTGTTCTTGTTTATGTTACTACCCTTTACACATTCAGCAAAAATTAGATAATTAAAAACCAATTTTACCCTATCAAATCCACCCTTTCTTTCTTAACAAAACACTTCGCGAATACCTAAAAATAAGTCTCTGTGGGAAAACGAATGAAATATACTTACTACTTGCTATAAGATCATGTATGCTTGCATGTTCTGAGTGCTCTCTCTCTCTTATTTCTCATTTTTATTAACACATTGAGCACGCAACAAGTTTTTGGCGCCGCTGCCGGGGATTTATTTTCAGTGAAAATGAAGTTTGTTAAGTTTGAAAAACCAAGTTTATTATCTATTGAAACTAATCTACTTTTCATTTCTTTTGCAGGTACTATTGGGTTAGTTTATGAGTGAGCCTTCAAGTAGTGATCTAGAGTTCAATCCTGAGCCTGAGAGACTACTTAGAGCTAGAAACAAAGCAAAGAAACGACTCTTTAAACAACCTCCTATACCTCAAATCATACCTGAAATCGAAGAAATGGACGATATAGTTCCAAATCCGGTACCTGTCATTCGCAACCCCATCGAAATAGCGAATGACAAGAATAGTGCCATTCTTTCATATTTAGTACCTATGCCTGGGGAGCTGAACCCCAGCATAATCCGTCCTGAAATCACTGCCAACTCATTCGAGTTAAAGCCAGTGATGTTCCAAATGTTGTCCACTGTGGGACAATTCTTTGGAATAGAAAATGAGGACCCCCACAACCATCTTAGGAACTTCTTAGGAGTCAGTGATACCTTTATCATCCCTGGAGTGTCCCAAGAAGCTTTAAGGCTATACTTGTTTCCTTACTCTTTGAGGGACAAAGCCAAAACATGGTTGAACTCATTACCCTCTGGATCTGTCCGCAATTGGACAGATTTAGCAGAAAAATTCCTAGTCAAATACTTCCCACCTGATAGGAATTCTACCTTTCGTGATGACATAGTTAAGTTTAAACAAGCTGATAATGAGTCTCTTCACGAAGCTTGGACTAGATTCAAAGATCTTCTTCTTAAATGTCCACATCATGGCATCCCATGGTGTATCCAAATAGAGGTCTTTTTCAAAGGATGCAACCCCAGCACTAGGCAAGTCTTAAATTCATCTGTTGGTGGTTCCATGTTGTCCAAGAGTTACAACGAGGCCTATGAAATCTTGGAGAAGATCTCAGCATCTCACTGTAGGTGGTCAGATGATCCAGTTGAGCCAACTAGAGCTCAAGACAAGGATGCTCTAAGTGCAATGAGCACCCAAATAAATGCCCTGACCAACCTAGTTAAGCAAATGGCTCAAGCCAATCTCCAAACAAGTGCCAACACCACTACCGCCATGTCAATGGGCACCCAACCAAGTCAAGGTGAGGCACTCATATGTGGATTCTGTGGGGAAGGGCACCTGTATGAATACTGCCCTGGGAATCCAGCCTCAGTCTGCTACATTGGAAGTCAGCAGCAGCCTAGGAACAACCCCTACTCCAACACTTACAACCCTGGTTGGAGGAACCACCCAAACCTGTCATGGGGTGGCCAACAAAATGCTAACCAAAATCCTAACCAGCCTAGACCGAGTGGAACACCTGGTTTCACTCCCCAACATAACCAATCCATGTATCAAAAGCCATACAACCAACCTGTAGGATCTTCTGTAGAAAACTTACTCAAGGAGTACATAGCTAAGAATGATGCTACTCTTCAAAGCCAACAAGCTACTCTTAGGAGCCTAGAGAACCAAATAGGCCAATTAGCCAATGAACTCAAGAGTAGGCCCCAAGGTAGACTCCCTGCTGACACCGAGGTGCCAAGGAGAGATGGTAAAGAGCAAGTTCAAGCAATTGAACTTAGAAGTGGTAGACCCTTGGTGAGCAACACAAAGGACACACCAAAGAGAGTAGAGAACACTGAGTCTAGTGCTCCACTGGAGTCTCTGCCAACCCAAGGTCCACCACCAACTAGCACATCAGGAGCCAGGCTAGAGCCAATTATTGAGGAGATAGAAGAAATTCCAAGGCCTCCACCTATCCTAAGGCGCCCTGACGTGCCTGCATATGTGCCACCACCTCCATATCCTCGAAGGCTTAAAAAGAAGCAGGAACAGGAAGTGCATTTTAATAAATTCTTAGAAATTCTTAAACAAGTGCATGTCAACATTCCTTTTGTAGAAGTTTTACAGTCTATGCCTTCATATGTAAAGTTTTTGAAGGATATTATTACTAACAAAAAAATAATTGGTGAGTTTGAAACAGTAAATCTCACTGAGGAGTGCAGTGCCATACTCCAAAACAAGCTGCCCAAGAAGGAGAAGGATCCTGGTTCCTTCACCTTACCTGTAGAACTTGGAGGCAAGCACGTGGGCAGAGCGCTTTGTGACCTGGGCGCCAGCATAAACCTCATGCCCCTATCACTATTCCGCCAGTTGGGAATAGGAGAAGCACGTCCAACCACTGTCACCTTACAATTAGCAGACAGATCCATTGCATATCCAGAAGGTAAAATTGAGGATATTTTAGTAAAGGTTGACAAATTTATTTTCCTTGCAGATTTCATTATCCTGGATTATGAAGCAGACAAGGAGGTCCCCATCCTGCTAGGCAGACCATTTCTAGCCACAGGTAGGGCACTTATAGACGTCCAAAAAGGTGAGCTCACTATGAGGGTTCATGATGAAGAGGTGAAATTTAGTGTGTATAAAGCTTTAAGGTATCCCTCTGACCTTGAATCCTGTGCTTGTATGGACGTTGTTGATTCTTTAATGGAAGAACAATTGGAGCATGTATTATTAACCAAGCATGCTAATGATTATGTACAGTTAGACGTAGCTGACTTAAATGTATCTGACATAATGGATATGCCTGTAGATAAACCACAACATGTATGTATGAATATAGACCTAACTGATAGACCTGTGAATCCTTTAAAGCCATCTATTGAGCATCCACCTGTGTTAGAACTGAAACCGCTACCCACTCACCTCAAGTATGCATATTTAGGGAGTAATGAAACTCTGCCTGTTATCATTTCTTCTAAGCTAAGTGAAAAGCATGAGGTTGAACTAATATTACTGCTTAAGAAACATAGGAAGGCTATTGCATGGACTATTGCTGATATTAGAGGCATTAGCCCTTCTTATTGTATGCATAAGATTATACTAGAGGAAGAGCACACACCTAGAGTAGATCATCAACGTAGGCTGAATCCCTCTATGAAAGAGGTAGTTAAGAAAGAAATAATAAAATGGTTAGATGCTGGTGTGATCTTTCCCATAGCTAGTAGTCAGTGGGTGAGCCCTATACAATGTGTACCTAAAAAAGGTGGGATGACTGTGGTAGTCAATGAGAACAATGAACTGATTCCAACTAGGACTGTCACAGAGTGGAGAGTGTGCATGGATTACAGGAAATTAAATAAAGAAACTAAAAAAGACCACTTCCCTCTACCGTTCATTGACCAGATGTTAGACAGAATAGCTGGTAGAGCCTACTATTGTTTCTTAGATGGCTATTCTGGCTATAACCAGATTACTATAGACCCCAAAGACCAAGAGAAGACTACCTTCACTTGCCCTTTTGGAACTTTTGCCTTCCGCAGAATGCCTTTTGGCTTATGCAATGCACCGGCAACTTTCCAAAGGTGCATGATGGCAATCTTCTCTGAGTTGGATGAGTCCATGATAGAAATATTCATGGATGACTTCTCAGTCTTTGGGGACTCATTTACAAACTGTCTAGAAAACCTAGGACAAGTCCTGGCTAGGTGTGAGGAGACCAACCTAGTCCTCAATTCAGAAAAGTGCCATTTCATGGTGGATGAAGGGATTGTCTTAGGTCATAGAGTGTCAAGGGCAGGTGTAGAGGTCGATAGGGCCAAAATAGAAATCATAGAGAAGTTGGTAGAGCCTCAGAATGTCAAGGCCATTAGGAGTTTCTTAGGGCATGCTGGCTTCTACAGAAGGTTCATCAAGGACTTTTCTAAGATAGCCAAGCCTCTATGTGAGCTTCTAGAGCTAAATAGGCCATTCATCTTCTCTAAGGACTGTTTAGTAGCTTGGACCACCCTTAAGAAAGCACTAGTTACAGCACCTGTTATAGTAGGGCCAAATTGGGATCTCCCATTCGAGATGTTATGTGATGCTAGTGACTATGCTGTAGGGGTCATGTTAGGACAGAAAATTGACAAGCTAACACATCCTGTATATTATGCTAGTAAGACCTTGAATGAGGCTCAATGTAATTATACAACTACTGAGAAAGAGATGCTTGCTGTAGTGTTTGCTTGTGAGAAATTCAGGAACTATATTGTAGGCACTAGGACAATTGTATACACTGACCATTCTGCCTTGAAATATCTTATGAGGAAGGCTGATGCAAAGCCTAGGTTGATTAGGTGGGTGTTATTGCTGCAAGAGTTTGATTTGGACATTCGAGACAAGAAGGGATGTGAAAATGTGGTTGCGGATCACCTTTCTCGATTGCAGCACAATTGCGAAAAAATTGCGGATCCCGCAATTTCTGATGCTTTTATTGATGAACATATCTTTGTTTTGACTCATCGTGACAACGATGAGGAACCTTGGTTTGCTGACATTGCTAACTTCCGTGCATCACAGGTATTACCAGTTTTCAAGGGAGGACAAGAGAAGAAGAGGTTCCTTCATGAAGCAAGGAAATTCATCTGGGATGACCCCACACTTTACAGAACCTGTGCTGATGGCTTGCTGAGGAAGTGTGTTTCAGCTGCTGAAGCGAAGTCTGTGCTGCAGCACTGTCACGCAGCTCCTTATGGTGGACACTTTGGTGGCCAAAGAACAGCTGCAAAGGTATTTCAGAGTGGCTACTATTGGCCAACAATCTTCAAGGATGCCCACAACTATGCCCACAGCTGTGATGAATGCCAAAGAACAGGTAACCTCAGTCGAAAGGATGAGATGCCCCTCACCTACATCTTAGAGTTGGAGCTCTTTGATGTGTGGGGCATTGACTTCATGGGGCCATTCCCTCCATCATCAGGTAACCTTTACATATTAGTAGCAGTGGACTATGTGTCCAAGTGGGTAGAAGCCAAGGCATGTCCTAATAATGATGCTAAAACAGTCACCAACTTCTTGCATAGGCACATTTTTACTAGGTTTGGGACACCTCGTGCCATCATTAGTGATGAGGGGTCACATTTTATTAACAAGGCTATGGAGAGAGTGTTGGCTAAATATAACATTAGACATAGAGTAGCCACTCCCTATCACCCACACTCGAATGGACAGGCTGAAATTTCAAATAGGGAAATTAAGAACATCCTAGAAAAAGTAGTCAAACCTAATAGGAAAGACTGGTCCTTCAAGCTTGAGGATGCACTTTGGGCTTATAGGACAACATATAAGACACCTCTAGGAATGTCTCCTTATAGGCTGGTTTATGGCAAGACTTGTCACTTACCACTTGAGTTAGAAAACAAAGCATTTTGGGCCATGAAGGAATTGATTTTTTGTGTAAAGGATGCGGGGACACTGAGGTCTTTGCAATTACATGAGCTTGATGAGCTTAGACATATGGCCTATGAAAATGCTAAAATGTATAAGGAAAAGACCAAGATTTGGCACGATAGTAGACTTAGAATTAAGGATTTTAAGAAGGGTCAACTTGTCTTGTTGTTTAACTCACGGTTGAAACTATTTCCAGGGAAACTTAAGTCTAGATGGTCAGGTCCATTTGTGATTACTAATGTGTTTGTTCATGGTGCCATAGAGATAAAGAACTTGCAGCAAGGCCAACCATTTATGGTTAATGGGGCAAGGTTGAAGCACTACTATGAGGAAGGAGATGTGAAGACTCTCTCGGCCTTCCTCTTGACTGAAGCATGAAAAGAGAACGAGAGAGGACGAGTGATTGCTGTGCTCGTCAATATAAGGCTCATGCCTTAGTTTATTTTTTGCAATTTTCCGGTTATCGTTTGTGTGTTTTGTTGTGTGATTTTAATTGCGAATTTGATGTTAATTTTATTTCTTTTTGCAGGGAATCAATAGAGGGAATCAAGGAGAGTAAATCCAGCTTTAAAAATCAAGAAACGATCGAGCCAAATAAAAGATACGGACGAGCAAAGTTTGCCATTTAGATGAAGAAAATCCCTACAATTGCGCTGGAATTGCAGGATCCGCAAAATATAGCCGATGGGATTTAGCCGTTGCCTTTATATCCGTTAGAAGGCGCTCGATCGATACGATTCTCTCACTCTCTGAATTCCAAGAAAGCTGCGATTCTCTTCATCTTTGATCCTTCTTTCCAAACCTCCAAGACTCAACAATGGTGTTCACACGGGCTGAAAGATCTGCAGCCAAGAAGAGGGCTGATGACGCAGCTGAAGCGGCTGCGAGGGAAGCACTTCTTACCCTTGCAGATGCTGGTGCTGTACGCACCGGACCTCTTCCCAAACTTCCTATCCGTAGGAGGAAGTGGAGGGTTGTCACAGAAATCCCTGCTGGACCTTCTGAACCAGCGGGCACACCCAAGAAGCGCCGGTGGAGTGTCGAGACGGCCGCCGAACCAAGCAAAGCAAAGACTCCCTCTGCGGAGAGTCAAGAATCGGATCGTGCGTCCCACGAGTCGATCAAGAAGGGTTCGTCGCCATCTGCATCGCCTGCGCACAACCCTTCACCATCTGAACCCGTGCAGAGCCCAGAGTCGCCTTCATCGCCGCCTGCACAGAGCCCTGAATTGTCTTCTTCACCACTGAATTCTGCGCAGACACCTACGGCAGAGCAGAGCACCACGCCGTCGCACAATTCCCCACGGCCTGACCCTGAATTCCCATATGGGGAGTACCAAGAATCCACTCAGGGCAGTGGGGAAGTTGGGGAAGACGAGGTCTTCTCGCCTGCGAAGGAAGCTAGCCCAGAGAGTCCTGCACAGCAGGATGATTCCATGGAAGAGACGCTGGGGGCATGCCTGCAGCAGATCAATATCAAGGCAAGGCTCAAGAAGAAGAAGAAGGCCAAGATTGTCAAAGCCAAGCGATCCAAGAAGCTGAAAAGGAAGAAGGCTAAAAGGGCACCTTCAGCAGACAAAGAGAGCACTGAGCCTTCGCTCAAACGACTCAAGGTTGAGGCTGCCGAGTCAGCCAAGCCATCAGATAAGGGGAAGGCCAAGCTCTACCCTGAAGATGAGCCTCAGTCAGTGAGGTATGTTTCCTCTGATGCCGAGTCCAGGGGTGCTGAGCTAAGGAAGAGGGAGTTGCTGCACGAGAAAGGCTTCCTCGACCGACCTGCTGACCTGCCGCAGTTCTTGCGCGCAGGAGTGATAAACCACGGCTGGGAGGAATTTTGCAGACCGCCCAATCCAGCCTACACGAGCATGGTGTATGATTTCTACGCCAATGTGCTCAGCCCTGAGGATGGCCTGTCTGTGGTCAGAGGGGTAGAAGTGGATTTCTCAGCCAAGGCCATCAATGAAGCCTATGGTCTCAAGGGCCAAACACATACAAATTATGCACGGATTGTTGATGAGCCTACTGAGGCAGTTCTGGAAGAGGCCATTCAGACCATTGGCCAGCCTGAAGCTTCCTGGACCGTGTCACGCAATGGGAGGCACACTCTCATGAGTGCCAACCTCACGGCTAAGGCGGCTGTTTGGTTTTCGTTCGTGAGAAGGAGATTGTCCCCAGTGACTCACGAGACTACAATCAACCAGAGCCGATCGCTGCTGGTGTATGCGATAATGAGAGGTCTCACGATCAACGTGGGGGAAGTCATCACTGCTGCTATTGCTGAGTGCGCCAAGAAAGGTAAGGGACCACTGTTTTTCCCTAACACCATAACCAAACTATGTTTGCTTGCAGGAGTCCCCACTGAGCGACTGGAGCAGCAGATGGCTTACACAGGCCATTTGGAGCTGCCTGCTAGCTTGAGGCTGAAGAGGAAGGGGAATATGGAGTTTGAACTGGATAGGCTGGCTGCTGATCAGGCGCTATCCATGGCGTGCATGATGGATATGCAGAGGAGGATGGCTCAATGGGCCACGTATGTGCAGGCACGGGACAAAGAGGTTGCAGACCAGCTAGGCTGCATCTTCCCTGACTTCCCCACCAATCTCCTGACTCCATGGGTGCCTCCACGACCACGGCAACCAGATGAGGATGAAGATGTTTGAGTGCTGGTTTGAATCGCACTAAAGGGAGTATTGCTGTTCCCTTAGAAAAATTTTTTCTGCTTTCTGATAGCCTATGTGAATTATGCTGTTTTTAGTACAATTTTGATCTGTTTTAGATGCTTAATTTTATGTCTTTAATTATGTTTAGTATAGTCTGATGCTAGATGACTAGGTAGGATAGTTTAGCTTTATTTTTAGAGAGCTTGAATAACTGGAAAAAGCATGCTTGGGGGCCTTAATCACTGTTATATCTGCCCTGACTTAATTGCGAAATAATTGCGGTACCCGCAATTTTTATTACTGAAAGCATGTTTTGGACTGTCTGTTTAGCTAGGCTGTGATCTGTTTAAATTCCATCTTTTGCTGCTATCATGACTACCTTATATAGCTTATCTAAATGCATGCTGGATGAGTGTCATAGGACACCCTTTGATAGTTTAAATTAACCTCTAAATAGCTCAGTATGCATAGCTGTAAGTCCTTATCTGCCTGTTTTTTTTCAGTTTTCTGCTGCTGTGATATTTTCTTTTCAAATGTTCTGTCTATGCCTAGGGCTTTAGATTCTCTTTGTTTTACCTTAGACTAGATGCTTCAAGGACAAGTTTGGGGGTGTGCCACCTCAAACACTCATTGGGGACAATGAGTAGTTGAAGTTTGGGGGAGGCCACCCTAGGCCTAGGAACATTCCTCTCTCCCTTAGAAACATAAGCATTCTTCTTCTCCTTTACAAAAAATGATGAACTGAAAAAAAAAATGGAAAAAGAATAAAGGGGAGAGTTTCTCTTAGGTTGCTGAGTAATCAGTGCCAAGTGTGTAACCCACAAGTGGCGTTGCATCAAAAGGCAACCAAAGAGAGGCTCCACCAAAGTAAGAAAGAAAGAAAAAAAAGAAGAAGTAGGGAAGAAGAATGTAAACCTAGGAGTTACAACTTTGTGGCTTAGATGTCCTATTTAAAAAGAACTCTGATCCTCAAAGTAGCTAGGCACAAAGTTGTAACTTGTAGGGTTGTTTAGGGAGATGAGTGTTTATCCAATGTAGTGATGCCAGGGTTTAGGTTGTTCTCTAAAAGTACTACTGTCACCGTTAATACTAAGACTGGCATGACTCTAAGGAATCCTAGACACATTAAAAATAAAGCTAGAAGCATGTACTGAGTCTGAGGTAAAGCTAGGCAGAACTTGAAACCTTAGGGATAGTGGCATGATATGACAAAAGTAAATAGATCAGTTGGAGGAAGTTAATGAAAACAGAAGGAGTGTTAGGCAGGCAAAGTCAGAAGAAGCTAGTTAAAAGGGTAGTTTTAAGCTTAGAAGTGTGTCACAGGACAGCAGTGCTAAAGATAGGGATATAGGAGAGTTAGTAAGTAGTTAAAGAAGAAGAAACAGCAGCCTAGGTAAGTCCTTAGTGTGCTTGAGGACAAGCAAAACCTTAAGTTTGGGGGTGTGTTAAGTCTCTGAAAGTGACTTATTTAGGACCCATTTAGCTTAGGAAGATGCACACTTTTAGGTGTTTTTGATAGCATTTAGCCTAAACCTATGTTCAAATATGAGAATTAGAAGAAGGTAGCTAAATTAGGACTTATGCACAATAGGAAAGAAAAGGGGTGAAAACCGAAGGAAAAGAATGAAAAAGCAAGCATTGCGATAGCATTGCGAAAACATTGCTGAAGCCGCAATTATTCAAGTGAAAACCGTAAGTTGACTGATCTTTTTCTGTTAATTTCCGTGATTTCAGGGATTCGTTCTTTCTCCTCCATCCATTCTGATATACGACGTTGAAGATTGATAGTTCTCCTTGGCCCAAACGCACCTGCAAACTACTATAAAAGGGGGTCAAAGTCGGAGGTTCAATCATCATCCGAAAGCGTAGAAGTCTTCTCGCAGTCCATCTTTTCTCCTGTTTTCCTTTGCCGTCTGCTGGTTTGCGAAGCTCAGCTGTTGGAATCGATAATCTGATAGGAAGGAGAGGAGATTCTTCTTCTCTCCTGATTGGATTCATCCAAGCAAGGCTGATCTTTTTGATCCTTCATTCGAGGCGACTGCAACGAGGCTTTCAAGCACCATTTACTGCTTTTTGTCTTTCCTTTCTCATTTCCAGCATTGTTTAGTTGTTGCTTCTGGTTTAGTGATTAGTCTACTTCATTTCGTTGCTTTCTGTCTTTGGATTATTTACTTTAAAGTTTCCATTTGTTCGTTCAAACATTCAAAGTAATCAAATTACAAGTCTTCATTTCACAGTTTCCATCTTCTGCTGCTACGGTTTTGTCCTACTGTTTTGAGTACATTTCCCTTCTAAGCATGTCTGTTTTATCTTATACTTCTGTTCTCTATATATCCATGAGTAGCTAAGTCACTTAGGGGCATGCTAATGACAGAACTATAGGCTAAAAAACGTGAACCAAGTATGTAGGATAGCTCTCGAACCATTGATTGTATGTAAGCTTCATCCCACGGGCAATTTCGATTGGCCATCCATTTTGTCCAAAGAACTCCTAACCTCTGGAAGGAGTAAGAGTTCAGAGTCATATTATCATGCTAGCCTTTCAAGGTAACCGGGAAACGACCTAGGAATAGGCGTTTCCCTAGTACAAACCATATCTTTCTGCCTTAACAAGATGCTTAAGACCTTACTTTGTGTTGAGTAAACTAAAGAATCTAATGCATGGAATCGGACGATACATGAGATTAAGATAGTTTGATGCATAGAGAGTAGATCCAGTGCTTGAGAATCGTATAATAATGCCTATAGGATAGTCATTAGTAGCCCTTAAATCACCCATTTACCCACTTTCGCTGTTATTATAATTGCGGTAGAATTGCGGTCCCCGCAATTCCGTCTAAGTTCTCATTCTGTTTAGCTGTCTTTGCCTTCGTTTATTAATTTCGTTTCTTTTCAATTGAGCTTGGATTTCACTTGTTCTTGTTTATGTTACTACCCTTTACACATTCAGCAAAAATTAGATAATTAAAAACCAATTTTACCCCATCAAATCCACCCTTTCTTTCTTAACAAAACACTTCGCGAATAGCTAAAAATAAGTCTCTGTGGGAAAACGAATGAAATATACTTACTACTTGCTATAAGATCATGTATGCTTGCATGTTCTGAGTGCTCTCTCTCTCTTATTTCTCATTTTTATTAACACATTGAGCACGCAACAGTGCCCTTCCTCTAACAATATCTTATGCATACAATAAGAAGAACTTATGCCCCTAATGTCAGCGATTGTCCACCCAATTGCTATTCTGTGTTGCTTGAGCAGCAAAATTAACGCATTTTCATGTTGTTCATGCAATTTGGAGGAAATGATGACAGTCAATGTGTCTCTTTCACCTAAGTATGCATATTTGAGGTGTTCTGACAGTGGTTTTAACTCTACAAATGGTGGTTGTTCAATTGATGGAATCATGGGAGTTGTGGTTCTTTCAGATAGTTTATTGGTCATACACACATGCTGAGGGATATTTACAGATGTATCAACAAATTCAGAAATATTTAAATCATTCAAGTCAATTTGAGCATAATCAGTAGCATCCTTGACTAATAACTCTTGTCCATGCTTGTCTTCAATTAGTGAGTTCATAATATCAATGACAACACAATGTTCAAGGTCAGAAGGATGCCTCAAGGCTTTAAAAACACTAAACTTAACCTCTTCATCGTTGACTCGCATGGTAAGTTCACCCTTTTGAACATCAATCAGGGCCCTACCTGTGGCAAATAAGGGTCTGCCTAAGATGATTGGCACCTCTTTGTCTGCCTCGTAGTCCAGGATAATAAAATCTGCAAGAAAAATGAATTTGTCAACCTTGACTAGAATATCCTCAATCTTACCTTCAGGGTATGAGATTGATCTGTCTGCAAGCTGCAAGGTGACTGTGGTTGGACGTGCCTCGCCTATTCCAAGCTGTAGGAACAATGATAAGGGCATGAGGTTTATGCTGGCTCCTAGGTCACATAAAGCCCTTCCCACATGCTTGCCTCCTAATTCCACTGGCAGAGTGAAAGAACCAGGATCATTCTCTTTCTTTGGCAGCTTGTTCTGGAGTATGGCACTACACTCTTCAGTTAGATTAACAGTTTCAAACTCCCCAATGACTTTCTTATTAGTTATGATGTCTTTCAAAAAGTTCACATACGTTGGCATGGACTGCAAAACTTCAACAAAAGGAATGTTAACATGAACGTGCTTCAGGATTTCCAAAAAATTATGGAAATGGGCTTCCTGTTCCTGCTTCTTTTTAAGCCTTCTAGGGAATGGGGGTGGTGGCACATAAGTAGGAAAATTAGATTGCCTAATGGCAGGGGGAGTGTTGCGTGCTTAGTGTGTATGTAAATTAGGTGAGAAGAGCACTCAGATCATGCAAGTATACATGGTCTGCAGCAAGTGATAAGTATGTTTTATATCGATTTCCCACAGAGACTAAGTTGAGTAAATGCCGATTTTATGCGTGTTAAATTAGTTAAGGTAACCAGAAATGAATGGATTTTGGTTTGAGACACAAAATTGTAAAGGACACAAAGAAAACACAAAGTTACAGCAATGCAAAATAAGCTAAGGAACTACACTATTGGAAGATAGTATTGCGGATCTCGCAATACTTTCACAATAAGCTAGCAATGGATTGACAAGTGAAATTGATAACTCCATTTTGGAGTTATTATTCACTCCCTAATTCTAGCTATATGCCGTGTTTAATTGTTTAATATATCTCATTTATAGGAGATTTGCGGCGAAGAGCTCATGCGTCCATTGGACTCGTTTCGGAGCTAAAAGTGGTGTTTTAGCGCCCCGGGAGTGCTTCGGGAAAAGGGCAAGTTAAGCCGAGAAGAGCCGGACCAAAATTGCCTACTAGGCAATTTTGCAGCCCAAACCCGAGAGCAAGCGTCAAGCAGACAGCGTCGAGACGCTTGCTCAACGCTGCCTGGCGTCGAGACGCTCCGAGGGGCGCACGCGCTATGGACTCTAATTACTCTAAAAATACAAACGCTTTAGCACACATTAAAGCCCAGACATTCTCGGGCAATTACAAATTATGAAATTAAAAAACAAACAATGCCAAAATCGATTTTCACTTTACACGTGCATTCAGAAAAAATTTCTAAATTAAAATACCCACAAACTTAAATTGAAGCAAATTGAGTTAATCACAAAATCGATGTGATACCAATTGATGGAGCGATATACGCAGCGGAGGCGATATTGGATCGATGATACTATAATTTCATCAATTTAACAAATGGAAAACATGCTCTTAAAACGGAAATAAGAAAAATAAGAAACATACCCTTGAAGTTCAATTTTTCTTTCGTGTTCCGCCGGCCGTTCCTTGTCACGAACTCTTCTAGCTTCTTCTCACGAACGCGTCGAGGACCACCCCAGGTAGTCCCGCTATCCTCGACGCCGAGCAATGGAGTGGTGGGACTCCGTTAGAAAGAGAAAAAGAAAGAAATTTGGAGGAAAAATGAGATGTGGATTTGAAATAGATTGAAAGAATAAACTTTTAAGAAATGAGTAACCATTATTAAAAACCCTCTGAGAAGAAGAAGTTAACAACTTTTGAAAACCAAAACTTCAAGTTTTATCTCCCTTCTATTTGCCTTCACCGAGAGCTCTCTAAAAAATAACCATTAAAATCCTAGCCTTTTTATATATGTAAAATATATATATATATATCAATATATATTTATAATTAATAAACATGTGTCTTACATGCATAATGCATGTAAGACACATTATTATTATTATTATTATTATTATTATTATTATTATATATATATATATATATATTATTTTTTTAAAAAATAATTCTCAATTAATTTAAAAAAATAATAATAAATATTTTATTAATTAAAATTTTTAATTAATAAAATATATATATGTATATATATATAATTAATTAAACTTTTTAATTAATTAATATTATTTAATTCAATATCGAATATTAATTAAATAACATGGCTAAACCCAGTTTTACGAAAACCGACTTTTTGGACATGAATCGTATTCATGTTTTAAATCATTCCCATATTTAAATCATATTCAAATATGTCCATCATCTTTCCAGTAACCGAATTTGAACAATTCAAATTCTTTTCCTTTTTCTTTTTCTTTTCTCCTCCATTCTTGCACGGCGTTATCCGAGCTAGCTAGGAGAACCTAAAGGACCTACAGATCATGAGCTCCAACGATACGAGATTATTCGGTCAAAACTCTTTTAACCCGGATCAATCAACTTCCGTTAACCCCCGGAGACTCCACTATAGTCCAAGGGTTGCACTCTCCTCACTGTAGATATATTATGTCATCTTGTTATAACCGTCATGGGCAAGTCGACCCTTCACTGGTTGTTCGTAACCACAACAAGGTCGTTTAAACCGTTTAACCCCTACGTTACGTCTTTGTTCCTTAAGTACCACTGACACCTCTAATGAACAATTGATCAGTGGTCCAACCAACAGATCAGGAACCCTCTCTAACGAGAAGAGGGTAGGCGCCTATTGTTCAAGCTCCGGAGTCAGCTATTAAGGGAACAACCTATCTACTAACCCTGAAGAGCGGGTTAGGAGTGAACTCCATCTTACTACACTATGTCCCTAGCTACCTATTGGACTTTATCCCTGATATGGTAGGCTTATTGAGCGGATATTCTGTCACTCTCACCCATACAAGTCTAAGGATACTGTCTAATACGCAGGAGTTCATAGTAACCTCAGGATTGAGATCGAGTTACCTAGGCCATCAGGTGAAATAGTCGGTCTCTTCAGTAAACGACGTTATAAAGAGAGAGCGAATTTTCATGGTTCAGTCTTACGCAAACTCATCGCGTAGGACGCCTGGTAGTGAACTTTTGTACGTTCACAAATTTCGGGTTGTCGAGACCCGCTAAAATGAAATTTATAAACCCGATTGCACCGAGCAATTTGCAGCTAAGTGGTAACGGGGTCGATCCACAGGGAGCAATTAATAATCCTAATTTAATTGAATTAAATTTGTAATGATAAAAATAGGGGGATTTTGTTTGGAAAAATCAGTGGCGAAAACTAAATTACGCTAACGGAAAATTAAAACGGGAAGTATGAAATTGACGAATACGATTGATTAGCAAGTGTCAGGATTGATCTAATGTATTTTGGTTCATTGATTAACATGTGAATTAGCCAAGACGTTTCATGCACACAAAATGTTATGTCCCTATCTGGTCCAAACATCCCAATGAATTAATTAGGGAAGTGCAATCCTAATTAAACATGCCCACTAATTAATCTAAGTTCATGACTCTTAAATTAATTAACAAACAGTAACGGGTATCATTGAGACGAACTAATCCTAGAACTAATTCGATTTATCTCTTAGTCTTAAGCCCGCCGTGAGAACGTTAATCAATTCCTACCCCCAACCATCACTTGGGCTCGAATTGATTAGCCACGAGCTAGACTTTCGCTACTAAGTATTGAGGTTTGTCAAAAATCAATATTAGCCAACTAAGCATGCGTAACTAATTATGGACGTCACTCTTAATCGGAAAGGCAAGTTATTCGTTCTTAATACAGACCAAGAGATGCAAGAAAATCATTCATTCATGCTAAACATTCAATGGCAATCCCGAGGGAAAAAGGGGAGAACATCCGTCTAAAAATCGGAAATGTTGAATTTATATCCGTCGGAGCGTCGAGACGCTAGGGCAGCGTCTCGACGCTGTGCCCTAAGTTGGCAGCGCGCGCGCTCGGGGTAGCGTCGAGACGCTAGCCCAGCGTCGCGACGCTGTCGGGGTTGAGCGAGCGTTGAGACGCGCGCGCTCGACGCTGGCGCTCGCCAATCTTCGGAAATCGTCGGGGCGGCGTCGAGACGCTAGGACAACGTCTCGACGCTGCACAACGTTGAGCCAGCGTCTCGACGTTGTTGCTCAACGCTTGCTCTCGGGTTTGGTGGCCAAAAATTGCCTTTCAATGGCAATTTTTGTCATTTCTTCAATTCATCAAGCCCCTTCACTCCCGATGCATCCATAAAGCTCTAAAACGTCGTTTTTAGCCTCGAAACACGTCCTCAGACTCTTCGAGCTCTCTACCATGAAATCACCTACAAGAAGGCATTTTAATCAATATTTGTCATGGTTTTAGCTATAATTAGGGAGTAAATAATAGCTCTATTTTGGAGCTATCAAAATACCCCCAATCTAAATCTTGCTAGTCCTCGAGCAAGGCTATTCTTAAATTATCACCACAGAACTAAATTTTGCATGTTATCGACTCAAACCCCAATGCTTCAAAGATCAAGGCATTTACTTAACAAGAAAGCAATCAATCGCATGCACTGATTGAGAACATTTCGAAAATCTAACCGTTACTCTCCTACGTGTGTGTGTGTTCAGCAAACATATTCTAGCTCACATAGACCCGGAAAAAATTTATGCAACCTTACATCACGTTTTCCCCCTACTTCTAGCAATAAAGAACAGTCTACGGCTTTTCAACAATCAAGAGAGTAACAAATTAAAAGGCCTAATTTTTTTCTTTTGAACTTGCTAAATTTTTACTTTTTCTTTCTTTTGCTTCACTAGGAGAGCCTAACATGTCAAGCTTGCCTTCGTTCCAGCTTACTGTTACGTCTCCAAAAGTGCATAAATTAGGGACTTATTTACCATGGAATTGTGTGAACTCTTAAGCGTTTTTGTTAGAATTTAGTTTAATATGTGCTTATATATGAGAATTCATAGAATGAGACTAAATCAGGACTTATTTGTAAAAGGAACAAAAAAGAATAAAAAATGAAGTTAAAAGAGTTGAAATTGTGCATTGCAGGAAAATTGCTGAAACATTGCTGTCTCCGCAATGTTTAAGCTGCAAATGATAAGTTGTTCCAACCGTCCGCCATTTTGTTGCGATCTTTCAGCCGCCCAATTTCTCCCCTGCTGCCACATGGTGGGACGTCGTTCAGAATGGATGGTTCTCCTTGACTGAAGAGTACCTGCAAAGAGCTATAAAAGGAGGTCAAGGGGGAAGGAGAACAACAAGCTTGGAAGCGTAGAACTCTCCATCTCAACGCAGTTTCTCTCCATTCTCTATCCCGTTTGTTGGAGTGAAGGAATTAGCTTTTGGCACCGATAATCTGAGAGGAAGAAGAGAAGATCCTTCTTCTCTTTTGATTGGATTCATCCCCAAACAACGCTAACCTTCCCCTTCATCCGAGGCGCTTGCGGCGAGGAGTTCACGCACACATTTACATTGCTTTCTACTTTTTCTGTCTTCCATTTTCTCTGCTGTTGCTGTCATTTGCTTATGTTGGCTACATTATTTCCCTTCGTCTTCATCTGTTTAGTCTTTACTGCTTTACAATCTCTGCACATTACGCTTTGAATCTTGCTTAATAGAGGAACCATTTACAACTTTGAAAGCTTTGCTTTCACTTTCTGTCTTTCTTTGCTTTCGTTTAAATACTGTCAATCATGCTTAATCAATCTAATCTTTCCACTTCCATATCATCCATGAGTAACTAATCACACAAGGGTCTGCTAATGATGAATCTATAGGTAGAAATACGTGAGTTCAGCATGTAGGATAGCTTCGAATGCATTGAATGTATGTGTACTTCATCCCACGGGCAATTTCGATCGACCATCCATTTTGTCTAAAGAACTCCTAACCTCCGGAAGGAGTAAGAGTTCAGAGTCGTCCATTCATGCTATCCTTTCATGGTAGCCAGAAAACGACCTAGGAATATGCGTTTTCCTAGCACAATTCATTAACTTGCTTATATAAATAGATGCTTAAGTCTTACTTGGATATGAGTGAACTAAAGGATCTAATGCATGTAATCGAGAGATGCATGAGAATGAGTTAAATTGATGCATGATAAGTTGAGCTACTGCTGAATAATCGTATGAAAAAGCTTATAGATGAGTCGTTAGTTGACCTTGTTTTCCCATCTCACCCTTAAAACGTTGCTAAATTAATTGCTATACAATTGCTGTCTCCACAATTCTTTAAGTCAGTTTTTGCCTTAGCCATTTTTCCAGTCTTTTACTTTTGCGATTTTATTGCTATACAATTGCTTTCTCCGCAATTCTTTCTCCTCTACATTCAAGTGTAGGATCTAATGGCAACACTAGAGGGGGGTGAATAGAGTTGTCTAGCAATTTTAAATTTTAAACGTTAAACCACTCAAGCAACAAAGAAAACGAATCAAAGCAAGTCTATATCATGCAATCTAAGAGATTAAAAAAATTAAAACAAAAATTGAAATGCAGAAAAATAAAAGTAAGGAAGAGAGGACACCGAGAATTTATAGTGGTTCGGCGAATTGCCTACTCCACTCCCCAAGACTCCTTCTTGGGTATTTCACTAAGAGATCCTCTTGCGGGTGAGAACCAAACCGAAAACGACCCTCTTTAATTTTTTTTTCACCTAGGCTAAAGAGAAACCCGTGATCCTTTTTACTGGTTCAGGATCCAACCAATTTCTTTTTTACACAACCCAAGGTGTACCCACACCTTAATACAAAACCCGAGAAAATAAAACTTACAACGAATTACCTCTAAAAAGATAAGATATTACAGATGAAAGACAAACGCTCTAAAATTTCTCACAAATGTAGGATGATCAAGTTTAGGAGTATGTGAGAGATTTGCAAGTTGAATTCGATTTTGAGAGCAAAATATCAAAAATGATTTTGCTAGAATTTCTTTTTCTTGGAAATTGCTCACCTTTCAAAAATGAGAATGACTACCATTTTAAAAAGAAAATGTTCAAAACTAGCCATTAGATTTAGGGTAAGATGAATGTAGGGTGGAGATTGAAAGATGGGAAAGGAAAGTATTTTTGAATTTTGAATTTGAGATATAGGAAAGGAATGAATTTCATTTTGAATTTAGAATTTGAGAGATAGGAAAGGAATGAGTTTTTTTTTTTAATTTAGAATTTGAGAGATAGAAAAGGAATTGATTTTAGAATTTAGAATTTGATAGATAGAAAATGAATGAATTTTTGAATTATTTTTTTTTCTTCTTAATTTCAAAAATTTAGTCGCCTCTGCCATGTGTCCACCTTTGGATAGTCCACGTTTGTCATGATCACTCGATCCTTCTTTTGTCTTTGAGCTCTGATTCGAACCATTCAAAATGCGTTGGAATCGTCTTTCCGAACTCTACATAATAGATACTTTGAAACACTAAAAATGTGAGTACAAAAAATGAGTTTGTTATCATCAAAATATATAGTTTGATTGAAGCCATAAAGCTAACAATCTCCCCCTTTTTGATGATGACAAACAACACAATAACACATATATCTCACAAATATTCTCCCCCTTTTGTTATCAACAAAAAGATCAAGCAGATAATTTAGCTCTCCCTTAATAAAAAAAATAAAAATTAGAAAAAAAATGCTCCCCTCAAATAAACCATAAAACAATTTGCTCCCCCTATCAAACATAATTATGCAATTAAATGCGAATAATGCCGAGTGCAAGTCTATTCTTACAAAAAGTTTCTTCATTTAAGGCTTTAGTAAGAATATCTGCTACTTGTTTTTATGTATGGACATAATTAAGCACAATATTTCCATTTTGCACATGTTCTCTCAGAAAATGATGTCTAATGTCTATATGCTTTGTCCTAGAATGCTGAATAAGATTTTTGGTCAAATTAATTGAACTAGTATTATCACAAAAGATAGGAACTTGTTCAAAATTCAAACCAAAATCATGCAAAGTTTGTTTCATCCATAAAACTTGAGCACAACAACTGGCAACAGCAATATATTCAGCCTCAGTAGTAGATAATGCAACAGAGTTTTGCTTTTTACTATACCAAGAGACTAGAGAGCTTCCCAAAAATTGGCAAGTTCCACTCGTACTCTTTCTATCAGTTAAACTACCAGCAAAATCAGCATCAGAATAAGCAATTAAATCTAATGATGCATTCTTAGGATACCATAAACCCAAGTCAATAGTACCAAGCAAATATTTAAAAATTCTTTTTACAGCATACAAGTGTGATTCTTTAGGACCTGATTGAAATCTAGCACACATGCATACACTAAACATAATATCTGGCCTACTTGTAGTTAAGTAAAGTAAGGATCCGATCATACCTCTATAAGCTTTAATATTTACGTTTTTACCTTTTTCGTCCTTATCAAGCTTTGTAGTAGTACTCATCGGTGTCTTTGAAATTTTTGCATTGTCGAACTTAAACCTTTTGAGTAGATCTCTTGTGTACTTTTCTTGATTAATGAAAATTCCCTTTTCAACTTGTTTGATTTGAAGCCCAAGGAAGAACTTAAGTTCTCCCATCATGCTCATTTCAAACTCACTGTGCATACACTTAGAGAATTCTTCACATAGAGAAGGGTTAGTGGCACCAAATAAAATATCATCAACATAAATTTGCACTAACAAAATATCATTTTCTTTGGTTTTAATAAAAAGAGTAGTGTCAATAACTCCCATTTTAAAACCATTATCAAGCAAAAATTTACTCAAACGATCATACCAAGCTCTAGGAGCTTGTTTAAGACCATAAAGAGCTTTATTTAATTTAAAAACATGATTTGGATTTTCGAAGCTTTCAAAACCAGAAGGTTGTTCAACATAAACTTCCTCCAATATAAAACCATTTAAAAAAGCACTTTTCACATCCATTTGAAATAAAGTAAATTTTTTTTTGTGAGATGCAAATGCAAGCAACATTCTAATTGATTCAAGTCTAGCAACAGGAGCAAAAGTTTCCTCATAATCTATTCCTTCTTCTTGACTATATCCTTGTGCAACTAACCTAGCTTTATTTCTAACAATATTACCAGACTCATCCATTTTATTTCTAAATATCCATTTAGTACCTATAACAGGATGATCACAAGGACGAGGGACTAATTCCCATACACTATTTCTTTCGAACTGATTTAACTCATCTTGCATAGCAATTAACCAAAACTCATCAGATTCAGCATCTTTAAAAGACTTTGGTTCAAATTGAGACACAAAAGCAACATTATTTATTGCATTTAAGGACGAGCGAGTTCTTACCCCTTGAGATACATCACCTATAATTAACTGTTGAGGATGGTGAGTGGAAAATCTCCAATCCTGAGGGAGGGTTTCCTTTGGCTCTTTCTGAGTCTCACTTGCTACTACTTCTGAGTCCTTATCTTTAATGATTATATCTTCAAAAGGCTTTTCTAATTCATCACTAACAGAAGCTTTATTAAAAGCAACATGTGTTTCATCAAAAACAACATTCATGGATTCTTCAACTACAAGAGTTCTTTTATTAAAAACTCTATATGCTTTACTACATGTCGAATATCCTAAAAATATGCCAATGTCAGTTTTTGATTCAAACTTTCCAAGTTTCCCTTTGTCTTTCAAAATGAAACATTTGCAACCAAAAACCTTGAAATAATTAATATTTGGGGTATTATTATTAAAAATCTCATAAGGAGTTTTATTCAAAATAGGTCTTATTAAAACTCGATTCATCACATAGGAGGCAGTATTAACGGCTTCAGCCCAAAAGTATTTTGGTAAATTATATTCATTTAACATGGAGGTAGCTAATTCTTGTAAAGACCGATTTTTCCTTTCTACAACACCATTTTGTTGAGGTGTTCTTGGAGAGGAAAAATCATGAGAAATACCATTTTCATCACAAAAAATTTCAAAAGAAGCATTTTCAAATTCTCCTCCATGATCACTTCTAATTTTTGAAATCATAAAACCTTTTTCATTTTGAATTCTTTTTTAAAAAGTAATAAAAGATTTTATGGCTTCATCCTTGTGAGATAAAAATAAAACCCAAGTAAATCTTGAAAAATCATCAACTATAACAAAAGCATAATGTTTTCCACTTAGACTTGCAACTCTAGTAGGTCCAAAAAGATCCATATGTAATAGTTGCAAAGGCCTAGAGGTAGAAACTATTTTCTTTGGTTTATAAGAAGACTTAGTTTGTTTACCCATTTGACAAGCATCACAAACTTTATCTTTTTCAAAGTTTAATTTTGGAAGACCTCTAACCAGGGATTTCTTAGAAATATTTGAAATTAAATGCATGCTAGCATGTACTAATCTTCTATGCCACAACCATGAATCATCATGCAAAACAGACAAACATTTATCATCCATAATAGGATAATCAATCAAATCTATAGTGTAAACATTTTTATCTCTATTTCCTTCAAACAATATTTTCTTATCACATGCATTTTCAATTATGCAATTTTTATCACTAAAAATTACCTTATAGCCTTTATCACATAATTGACTAATGCTCAACAGATCATGTTTTAAACCATCAACAAGCAAAACATTTTCAATTAACAAATTCGAACCATTACCTATGTTACCTTTGCCAATAATCTTACCCTTTTTATTATCGCCGAAGGTAACGTATCCTCCATCTTTCTTTTCTAGGTATGTAAATTTTGTGTGGTCCCCAGTCATGTGTTTTGAACATCCACTGTCTAAGTACCACTTGTTCTTTATCGATCTCAAGCATACCTAAACACACAAATCTAAAGATGTAACCTTTGGTACCCAAATTTGTTTGGGTCCTTGGGGGTTAGTTAACAAAAATTTAGGAATCCATTTCTTTTTATTTTCATTCATAGCATTGAATTTCCTCAAATTACATGCATAAGCTTTATGACCTTGTTTTCCACATGCATGACAAATAACTGAAGATATGGAGCTTTCTTTGACAAAGTAATTAGTAAATTTCTTTTGTTTTTGGTGAGGTTTGTAACCTAAACCACTTTTATCAAAGACGCCTTGTTGCTTACCCATCATGATATCTAAGTTTTTCTTTCCATTTGTAAACTTTAAAAGAGTAGATGATATATCTTCATTTTTCTCTACTAATACTTTATACTCTTCTTTTAAAGCATGCAAATTTGACTTAGATAAAACAAGTTCTTTTCTTAATGTCTCATTTTTCTCTTTTAGATTATCTAGCTCAATGAATAAGTCATTGTTCTCATGAGCTAATCTAGTATTTTTCTTCCTAAGAGACATATATTTGCAACCTACTTTTTCAAATTCATTTTTAATTTCATTATAAGCATCAACAAGCTCATCAAAAGTAAGGTTTTCAGGACTTACCTCGTCTTCGTCGTCTTCATCTCCAAAAGCCATAAAACATAGGTTAGCTACTTCTTCCTCGCTTTCAGAGTCACTCTCATCACTTTCATCCCACGTAGCTTTCATGGCCTTCTTGTTCTTCTTTGAAAATGATTTTCTTTGAGGACAATCATACTTTACATGTCCAGGCTTTTTGCACTCATAACAGATGATGGAGTCCCTATTTCTCTTTTCTCCTTTGTCATCTTGACTATAGTTCTTCTTGGAGAAGTTTCTTTTCCGGAAATGCTTCTTGAACTTCCTTGTTAGGTAGGCAAATTCTTCATCATTTAATTCATCTTCGCTTTCAAAGTCTTCTTGAATGACAGTAGACTTTAATGCCAAGATTTTCTTCTTTTTGACGTCATCTTCCATATTGCCCTTCATAATTATCTCATGTGTCATGAGAGATCCGATGAGCTCCTCCAATTTAAGTGTTGAAAGGTCCTTAGCTTCTTGAATCGCCGTCACTTTAGCTTCCCAGCTTTTAGGCAACGACCTGAGAATCTTCCTCACGTTTTCAGATGTAGTATATATTTTTCCTAATCCCTTCAAAGCATTCACAATATTTGTAAATTTCGTAAACATTTCAGAAATGGATTCATTAGCATTCATTTTAAATAATTCATAGTTATGAACAAGCATGCTAATTTTTGACTCTTTTACTTGATTAGTTCCTTCATGAGTTACTTCAAGCATATCCCATATTTCTTTAGCAGTATTACATGCAGAGACTCGATTAAACTCATCCGAGCACAAAGCACAAAATAGATTATTCATGGCTCTAGCATTTATAGATAATTTCTTTTTATCTTCATCATTTAGCTCATTTTCTTCCTTAGGCACATCCTTATTAGCAACTATCTTGGTTGGAATTAAAGGACCATTAGAAATAATTTCCCATAAATTGTAATCAATAGAAATTAAATAAATTCTCATTCTTGTTTTCCACCAAGCATAATTATTTCCATCAAAGAGAGGTGGTCTAGTGGTAGATTGACCCTCAGTAAACCCATTCACTCCAATATTTGCCATAAGCTCAAGTAAATTTGATTTTTTTTCAAATTTTCTCAAATAAATAGAAAATTTCAGATTTAAAGAAAAAAAATGTTTTTTTTTTAAATGAAAAAAAAAAAGAAATTATTCAACACTTTAAATCAAAAACCGAGCAACCCGTTCTGATACCAATTGTAGGATCTAATGGCAACACTAGAGGGGGGTGAATAGAGTTGTCTAGCAATTTTAAATTTTAAACGTTAAACCACTCAAGCAACAAAGAAAACGAATCAAAGCAAGTCTATATCATGCAATCTAAGAGATTAAAATAATTAAAACAAAAATTGAAATGCAGAAAAATAAAAGTAAGGAAGAGAGGACACCGAGAATTTATAGTGGTTCGGCGAATTGCCTACTCCACTCCCCAAGACTCCTTCTTGGGTATTTCACTAAGAGATCCTCTTGCGGGTGAGAACCAAACCGAAAACGACCCTCTTTAATTTTTTTTTCACCTAGGCTAAAGAGAAACCCGTGATCCTTTTTACTGGTTCAGGATCCAACCAATTTCTTTTTTACACAACCCAAGGTGTACCCACACCTTAATACAAAACCCGAGAAAATAAAACTTACAACGAATTACCTCTAAAAAGATAAGATATTACAGATGAAAGACAAACGCTCTAAAATTTCTCACAAATGTAGGATGATCAAGTTTAGGAGTATGTGAGAGATTTGCAAGTTGAATTCGATTTTGAGAGCAAAATATCAAAAATGATTTTGCTAGAATTTCTTTTTCTTGGAAATTGCTCACCTTTCAAAAATGAGAATGACTACCATTTTAAAAAGAAAATGTTCAAAACTAGCCATTAGATTTAGGGTAAGATGAATGTAGGGTGGAGATTGAAAGATGGGAAAGGAAAGGATTTTTGAATTTTGAATTTGAGATATAGGAAAAGAATGAATTTCATTTTGAATTTAGAATTTGAGAGATAGGAAAGGAATGAGTTTTTTTTTTTAATTTAGAATTTGAGAGATAGAAAAGGAATTGATTTTAGAATTTAGAATTTGATAGATAGAAAATGAATGAATTTTTGAATTATTTTTTTTTTCTTAATTTCAAAAATTTAGTCGCCTCTGCCATGTGTCCACCTTTGGATAGTCCACGTTTGTCATGATCACTCGATCCTTCTTTTGTCTTTGAGCTCTGATTCGAACCATTCAAAATGCGTTGGAATCGTCTTTCCGAACTCTACATAATAGATACTTTGAAACACTAAAAATGTGAGTACAAAAAATGAGTTTGTTATCATCAAAATATATAGTTTGATTGAAGCCATAAAGCTAACATCAAGTTCAACTCTCTACTTGCTTTCGTTTATGCTTGCACATCTCGTATCTTCTTCATTAGTTAGGCACATTAACCTTCAATTCACCCCATTTAAACCACCCTTTCTAATTTAGCATCTCACTTCGTTAGTAACTAAGAATAAATCTCTGTGGGAAATCGAATGAAAAAATACTTATTACTTGCTACAAGACCATGTATGCTTGCATGTTCTGAGTGCTCTCACATCGCATTTTTATTTATACACTGAGCACGCAACAAGTTTTTGGCGCCGCTGCCGGGGATTTTGTTTAGTAAACACGATTTGTGTTATTTTAGAAGAACTTAATTGATTGTAAGATATGTGCTGAAACGTGAGCTTAATTTGTTTACTATCATTTTCAGGCACAGAGAGAAACTTTGCAAATGAAAAACGTATGTGTACGACAAAGTAAATGAATACGCTGCAGAACTTAATTGGAGGAAGAGTTTGCCCACAACAGTTTGAAGAATTTTATCAGCCATGTGCTTATTGTGGGGATAATCATAACTTGGAGAATTGTCCAACATTGAATTATCAAGAGATGCAATATCAACAAAGCTATGACAACCATTATTCGTACATGTGTGAACATGATCAGTGGCAACTCTCAAATAATCCTTGGGAAGAGCATGTGCAAATTGCTCATTATGAAGAGTTCCCCCAACATGAAGACTATCAACATTATGCCCCAACTCCAAATGAAGAATTATCACCCACTTTGGAGGCACTATGGATAGAATTCATGGAAAGGAATGATGCATCCATGAGGAGAATTGATGTGCAATTAGCCCAGCTCACAAATAACTTACAAGATCTACTTGCTATAGAAAAATCACCACCACCATGCCCTCAGATGTTTGATTTTTATGATGATGACTCCTTTGTTACCTTCGAATCTGAGAAGAGTGATCCAATGGAATCTCCATATGAAATGGTGGAGTTGGTGAAAGTTGAGAAAAATAAAATTGTGCTGGGTGAGGCCAAAGAGACTAATGCGCTGCTTGAGGAACAAGAATTTGAAATGTCTGATGATGCAACAAGCTTCTCCACCAATGAAAGAGCTGAGCCACCACCACCACAAATGCTCCAGCTGAAGGAGTTAGAAAGGGGTGTGCCAGAAAAAGAAGTCTCATCGCATCAAACCTATGTTGTACCAACGCACATAAAGTACAAACCTTGGAATGTTATAACATGCAGTCTCTTTGAAAGAATCATTAATTTCAAGGTGTGGCAGAATGTCCGATCCCGTAAATCAAGACTTAAGTATCTTAAAGGAGCAGAAGTGGTGCCTCGAAATATTGAAGAACATCCATATGAGGCAGATTGACAAGGGAGATTTCTGATCCCTAAACTCTTAAATTAGGATTTTATCATGCTTTGCTTAGATTTCGTATGTTAGGAGTAGTTTATTTTAGGAATGTAATATTTATTATGTGCCAACAATCATAGTCGTTTAGCATGAATTGATGATGCACTGTGGGCATATAGAACTGCATATAAAACACCTTTAGGAATGTCTCCTTATAGGCTAGTATATGGAAAAGCATGTCACTTACCCTTCGAATTAGAAATCAAAGCCTTTTGGGCCTTAAAAGAGCTGAATTATTGCGTGACCGATGCTGGAACATTGCGGTCTCTGCAATTACATGAGTTAGATGAGCTAAGACATATGTCCTACGAAAATGCTAAAATGTATAAAGAAAAAACTAAGATTTGACATGATAGTAGACTTAGGTTCAAGGACTTTAAAAAGGGGCAGCATGTCTTGTTATTCAACTCACGGTTAAGGTTATTTCCAGGCAAACTTAAGTCTAGATGGTCAGGTCCTTTTGTAATTACTAACGTTTTTTGTTCATGGTGCTATTGAGATTCGGAACCTACACCAAGGGCAACAGTTCATGGTGAATGGTGCGAGGCTGAAACATTACTATGAGGAAGGAGATGTGCAGACACTCTCGGTCTTCCTCCTAGCTGAAGCCTAAGAAGCAATTCGGAAGGGGATGAGTGACCACTGTGCTCATCCGTTAGAAGGCTATGCCTTAGGATTTTTCTTTAAGTATTTTAGATTGCGTTTTGTTTGTTTATTTTTGGTTTTAATTACGGATTTTTGTTTTGATTAAAAGGATATTAATGGGAGATCTTTATGAAGCAATGAGGGAGAGGAATCGAGGGGAGAAGATCCACGGAGAAGATCTGGCAAATTCAGAGATTTGGTTGCTAAATCTTGCAACTTAAATCAAGAAAATCCTAACGGCTATGCAGATTAATTGCGGAGGATTTGCGGAGTCCGCAACAGAAAAGAGCCGTTTGAGAGTACTTGAGTACGAATAGCCGTCGTTGGGATCCTTGCCCTCTCCGTTTTCTCAACCGTTGGAACTCCATAATTCAGCATTCTCCTTCCTCTGCATCTCCCACATTCAGATCCTCAAAGAACGACAATGGTGACCACGCGAGCAGATCGGTCCACGCCCAAGAAAGCGTCGCCTGACGCAGAAGAAGCTATGAGGGAGGCACTGCTTTCCTTAGCAGACGTCGATACTGCGCAACCCTCACGGCCTCCGAAGCTACCTGTGCGAAGGAAGAAGTGGAAGGTGGCGACAGAGGTAGCTACTGATCCCTCTGATCCAGTCGGTACTCCGAAGAAAAGGAAGTGGAAGATTGTGGTGGCTGATTCACCGATCAAAGAAAGGCAAACTCCCAGCGAGGAGAGCCGAGAGAGTGGTTGCCCATCATATGAGACGGCCAGGCAGAGCCTCGAACCTTCTCCACAAACGCCGGAGCCTGAAGCTCCACCGGAAGAGCACCAAGATTCGGTGCCAAGCGACGAGCCGACGGAGGAAGAAGAAGTGTTTTCCCCGTTAAGGGATGTCGGTCTTGACAGTCCTGTGGAGGGGGGAAGTAAGGACTCCATGGATGAGACACTGGGGGATTGCCTCCAACATCTGGCCACCGAGGCACGACTCAAGAAGAAGGCCCCAGTGATTGTCGAGGGCAAGCGGCCAAAGGCCTCCAAACGAGCCAAGAAGAAGAAGGTTGGAGTTGAACCTTCTTTAAAGAAAATGAAGATTGACGCCTCTGAGTCGGCCAAAGCAAAAGAAAAGGGGAAGAGGAAGATGTACCCAGAGGACGAACCTCAAGCTGCGAGGTACGTCTCCCAGGAAGCAGAGGCCAAGGGCCTCGAATTGATGAAGAAGGAACTCCTCCACGAGCGAGGATTCCTTGATGCATTGGCGAACCTGCCGCAATTCTTGCGCGCAGGGATCATCAACCATGGCTGGGAATAGGCGTTTTTCTATAACAGTTCATTAACTTGCTTATATAAATAGATCCTTAAGTCTTACTTGGATATGAGTGAACTAAAGTGATAGAACTCCAAAAGTGCTATTTTATAATCCTTAATTCTTGTTAGTTTATTCAAATTAATGTGTTTAATCATATGTTTTGCAGGAATTGAGCATTCAGACGTGAATGAGACACTTATATTAAATAAGAACTCAAAAGAGGAGGTTTAGAGTATAATATCAATAAACCGAGCCACAGATGATACTATAAAGATAAAAATCATTTAATATTCAAAGTTGGAAGCTTGGTTCAGTGGTGAAAGGTTCATTATGTTATTCTTTGAGCTAAAGTTCGATTCTTGAAGAATATAATTATTTATTATATTTTTACTTCAACATCAACCTACGACATGTGGCAGCTCCTGGTTGATCAGGAAGAAGTCATCTCGCACGAAGTCGAACAAGTCATGAAGAAACTCAACCACAAGTTTTAAAAGTTATTTAGTCATGAAGAAACTCAACCACAAGTTTTAAAAGTTATTTATTTATTTAATATTTTATTTATTTATTTTTATTTAAAAATAGTAAATGGTTATTTCCTTTTTAGTATAAAAAGGGTAGAGTACACACCTTTCTCCACACACCAACACACACCATCACTATCTCAATTCTCCCTTTCTCTCTCTGTAGAGATTTCTATTGTGCTTTGTAGTCGGGATCGTCTTAGCGATGTTCGGCTAAGCTTGTAAGGTTGATTTAGAGGTTTGTCGGGCTTAACGTTTTTTGTGAGATTTTTGGTATTAAATTGCAATCTAATTTCTTGATTAATTGTTTTATATTCTTTGTTTATTTCATGTGCATTTAGTATTGGTTAATGTGACAGCTTAATCAATTAAATATTAATTGTTCATGTATGCTATGTTTGTAATTTGTGATCCGTAATTGTCAGAAATTGCATGCTTAATTATAGTAGCAAGATGGTCAGATTATGACTAGTGTTAATATTATGGCTTTTCCATAGTTAACATGGTGCGTATAATAGACCTTAGGAATAGAAAAATGTTTAATTGAATCTGATCAATTTAATTAACGTTCTAATCAATCCATGTGCTTAGAGCTGCTAGGTAGTTAGCATGGAACGCTATCGTGCCCAGCTAATTGACTAGTTTAGAGTTAATTACGATGCTTTGTCGGATTAATTGCATGATAGGATCTTAGAGACTTTTCATGGCTGTTCCAGTTAAGTCGATTAGGCTTTTAATTAAGAAATTGTATTTTTATTGGAGTAATCGATGAGCAAAATCCATTAAGTCCCGACAATCTCTGAATCAGCAAGGTAATTTCTTGTTTATTTATTTAATTCTTTAATTCTTTAAACTTTATCTTTAATTGTTTATTTTAATTCATTACATTAACATGCAATCCAAAAACCCCCCATTTATTGTTTTTACATAAAGTTTAATTTAGAGAATTTAAATTTCGGTTCCCTGAGTTCGACCCGGTCCGCTGTAGTTTACTGCAAGCCGTTGATCGGTAAATATAAATTGTATTTGACGGGCCTCGACAAGCTCGCATCAAATTGGCGCCGCTGCCGGGGAACCAATTAAATTCTCTTTTTTAAATTTTATTATTATTATTTTGTTTTCTTTAGAAAAAAAATGTTTAAAATTTTTTTTTTAAAAAAAAAAAACTATTATTTTTAATTGCAATAAAAAAATCACAAAATTTACAAAAATCACAAAAATATTTCTTTTAGTTTATTTTTGTTTTGTTTAATTATTCTAACATATCAGAACTTTCTCAACAATATTTAACTACTAACAGAGTTGCTTTTTAGTTGTTTGGAGATTCAGGTTGCCTTTGGACTGAAGAAAAAGATGGCCTTTGAAGGAAAATATGAACCTGTTAGATGCGATAGCACCACCGTCGCCCTTAGACTCATGCATGAGAAATTTCAGGGGAGTTTTCTTCTCTTTATTATTTCTTTTGTGAGTAATCTACTTAGTTATCTATTAAGGATAAATCTACTTATGGATAGTTCTGTCTAGACTGAGGTACTTAAGTTGACCGAAAGGGAACACCTCTAACTGGGAACTAACATGGGAAGATTTTTGTTCTTCAATTTTTTTTTCCTTTATTAAAAAAAATATATATATATAAGTCTTTTCTCATTTATTTTGGAGACATAATCTACTTAATTATACATTGGGGACAATGTATTGCTTCCCAATGTATTGCTTTAGGTGGGGGTGGAGATATATTTGTAAAGCATGTGATTGAGCGTCATACTTATAAATTATGAAAATATGATTAGTTGGTTGCATATTATGTGATGATGACAATCTATGATGTGTCTTAGACATTTTATGTTCATTATGTTTTTTTTTTTACTTTTTCTCTCAAAGAATGAGAATGCATGCATGATTTTGAGTCAAATTTAAAATTTTCTCTAGATTCCCTTATAACTATTGTGCACATAGTCTTCTCATCTATGGTTTTAAAGGCTTAGGATTGTATTATTTGACCTATATGTTTGTTGTCACCTCGAAAGGCCCTTAGAACTAATTAGAAAGTTATCTTGCATGATAGTTTGTAATGAGATATTAAGGAGGTATAGCATGTCTATCTGCCTTGTGAAAGAAAAAGAAAAAGAAAATGAAAAAATAAAATAAAAAATATAATATTGCTCGAGCTCAAGAAAAGTGAAAATTGGCTTGTAATGAGTAAAACGATAAGGGGTAAAAAGAGCTGCCCCAAATGTGAGTAGTTAGGCCGCCCATTGAGCGAGTGCTCTGGGTGAGAGGCCCTGCAGTTGGGTGTGAAAGCTAGTGCCCTTGAGTTAAAATGTTGCAAGTTTAGGGGATCCCCAAAGTTGTTTTCAGGCACCTTAATAGAAATATTACTTACTTGAATGTATTGATGCTAATAGTTGGTTCTAAATGACCAGAAGTAGGGGGAAAACGAGTTGAGGGTTGAATAAAATATTCCCGAACTTATAAAAATCGAGATAGAAAAGGCTACGCACACACACACATAAGGGATGAAAGAACTAATTTTAAATTTCTCATTGATTGAATGCATTTGAATGTTGTGAGTTGTGTATATTTTTATTGTTTAAGATACAGAGGTTAGAGTCATTAATTTGCAGCCAACGATTCATTTTAATGTTTAAATTATTTCTTGCTCGAGGACTAGCAAGATTTAGGTATGGGGTATTTGATAGAACTCCAAAAGTGCTATTTTATAATCCTTAATTCTTGTTAGTTTATTCAAATTAATGTGTTTAATCATATGTTTTGCAGGAATTGAGCATTCAGACGTGAATGAGACACTTATATTAAATAAGAACTCAAAAGAGGAGGTTTAGAGTATAATATCAATAAACCGAGCCACAGATGATACTATAAAGATAAAAATCATTTAATATTCAAAGTTGGAAGCTTGGTTCAGTGGTGAAAGGTTCATTATGTTATTCTTTGAGCTAAAGTTCGATTCTTGAAGAATATAATTATTTATTATATTTTTACTTCAACATCAACCTACGACATGTGGCAGCTCCTGGTTGATCAGGAAGAAGTCATCTCGCACGAAGTCGAACAAGTCATGAAGAAACTCAACCACAAGTTTTAAAAGTTATTTAGTCATGAAGAAACTCAACCACAAGTTTTAAAAGTTATTTATTTATTTAATATTTTATTTATTTATTTTTATTTAAAAATAGTAAATGGTTATTTCCTTTTTAGTATAAAAAGGGTAGAGTACACACCTTTTTTGAATTATTATCTTGTAGCAAGTAGTAAGTATTTTTTCATTCGTTTTCCCACAGAGATTTATTATTAGCTACTCGTGAAGTGTATTGTTAAGCAAGAATGGGTGGATTTGATGGGGTAGATTTGGTTTAAAAATGCCTAATTACTAATGAATCAATAAAGGATAGCAACATGAACAAGTGCAAGTCAATGATAAACTCAACCGTAAAGAGAAGAGATTAATAAACGAAGAGGAAAATAGCTAAGCAGAATTTTTAACTTAGTAGAATTGCGAGAACAGCAATTTTACCGCAATGTTACTAACAGCGAAAGTGTGTAAAATGGAGAAACAAGGGCGACTAACGACTCCTCTATAGGCATTTTCACACGATTCTCAAGCATTGGATCAACTCACTTTGCATCAAACTAACTCATTCTCATGTATCTTCCGATTTCATGCATTAGATCCTTTAGTTTACTCATGTCCAAGTAAGGTCTTAAGCATCTTGTTAAAACAACAAGTTATGATTTGTACTAGGAAAACGCCTATTCCTAGGTCGTTTTCTGGCTACCTTGAGAAGCTAGCATGAGTGTATGACTCTGAACTCTTACTCCTTCCAGAGGTTAGGAGTTCTTTGGACAAAATGGATGGCCAATCGAAATTGCCCGTGGGATGAAGCTTACATACAATCAATGCATTCGAGAGCTATCCTACATGCTTGGTTCACGTGTTTTAGCCTATAGTATTGTCATTAGCATGCCCCTATGTGACTTAGTTACTCATGGATGTAGAGAGAACAGAAATAATAGATGAAGTAGGCATGCTTAGAAGAAGATTAAACTTAAAACAACAAGGAAAAACAGTAGACAGAGAAGGTAAAGACAAAGTGTGAAATGATGAATTGTGCTTTGATTAATCAATTGTTTGAATGAACAAATGAAGACTTAAAGTGATTAACATAAAGACAGAAAGCAACGAAATGGAATGGATTAACTAATGGAAAAGAAATAACAACAAAACGGTGCTGGAAATGAAAAGTTAAAGACAGAAAGCAGTAAAATGAGCTTGATCGCCTCGTCGCAAACGCCTCGGATGAAGGGAGAGAAAGGTAAACCTTGCTTGGATGAATCCAATAAGGAGAGAAGAAATCTTCTCTCCTTCCTATCAGATTGTCGACTCCAACAGCTGAACCTCTCAAACCAACAGACGGAGAAGAGAATGAATGGAAAAGACTGCGCTGCGAAGAGACTTCTACGCTTTCGGATGATGATTGAACCCTCCTCTTTGACCTCCTTTTATAGTATTCTGCAGGTGCGATTGGGCCAAGGAGAACCATCCATCCTCAACGTCGTACTTCAAAATGGATGGAGGAGAAAGAACGAATCCCTGAAATATCGGATTACAACAGAAAAAGGTTAGCCAACTTACGAATTTCACTTAAAACATTGCGGTTTTAGCAATGTTTCCGCAATGCTTCCGCAATGCACAATTTTCATTCTTTTAACTTCCTTTTTCATTCCTTTTCTTTCCTTTTGCACACAAGTCCTAATTTAGCTTCCTTCTTCTAATTCTCACATATAAGCATAGGTTTAAGCTAAATCCTATCAAAAACACCTAAGAGTGTACATCTTTCTAAGATAAATAAGTCCTAAAAAGGTCACTTTTGGAGACGTAACACACCCCCAAACTTAAGGTTTTGCTCGTCCTCGAGCAAACTAAGGACTTACTTAGGCTGCTGTTTTATCCTCTTTAACCACTTGCTGACTCCCCTACATTCCTATCTATAGCAGTGCTGTCCTTTGACACCCTTCTAAGTTTACACTACCCTCTTATTTTGCCTCTTCTGACTTCGCACGCCTAATACTCCTGCTGTTTCATTAACTCCCTACGACTGATCTACTTGCTTCTGTCATATCGTGCAACTATCCCTAAGGTTTCAAATTCTACCTAGCTTTACCCCAGACTCAGTACATGCTTCTAGTTTTTACTTTTGAGCTACCTAGGATTCCTTAGAGTCATGCCAGTCTTAGTATTAACAGTGACAGTAGTACATTTAGAGAACAACCTAAACCCTGGCATCACTACATTGGACATACATTCATCTCCCTAAACAACCCTACAAGCTACAACTTTGTGCTCAGCAAATTGAGGATCAGAGTTCTTTTTATTCAGGACATCTAAGTCACAAAGTTGCAACTCCTAGGTATACATTCTTCTTGCCTATTTCTTCCTTTTTTCTTTCTTACTTTGGTGGAGCCTCTCCTTTGGTTGCCTTTTGATGCAATGCCACTTGTGGGTTACACACTTGGCACTGATTACTCAGCAACCTAAGAGAGACACCCCTCTTTTTCTATTTTTCATTTTTTTTTTCAGCTCATCATTTTTTGTAAAGGAGAAGAAGAATGCTTATGCTTTTAAGGGAGAGAGGAATGTTCCTAGGCCTAGGGTGGCCTCCCCCAAACTTAAACTACTCATTGTCCCCAATGAGTGTCTGAGGTGGCACACCCCCAAACTTGTCCTAGAAGCATCTAGTCTAGGGTAAAACAAAGAGAATCTAAAAGCCCTAGGGATAGACAGAACATTCCCAAAAGCAAACATCACAGCAGCAGAAATTTATAAAAAAAACAGGCAGGTAAGGACTTAAAGCTACGCATTCTGAGCAGGTTTTAAGAGGCTAATTTAAACTATCAAAGGTGTCTTATGACACTCATCCAGCATGCATTTAGATAAGCTATATAAGGTAGTCAAGAGAGCAGCAAAAGACAAAATTTAAACAGAACCAGCCTAGCTAAACAGTCAGTCAAAAACATGCATTTACTAATAAAAATTGCGGATTCCGCAATTATTTCGCAATGGATACAGGGCAGATATATCAGTGATCAAGGCCCCTATGCATGCTCTTTCCAGTCATTTAAGCTATACAAAAAGGAAACTAAACTAATCTACCTATTCAGCTACCATCAGACTACACTAAACAAATTTAAACAACAAAAATAAAGAATTAAAGACAGACCAAATATTAACTCAAAACAGCAGAATTCACATGGTTCAACAAAAAGCAGTTTGATTATTATTTTTCTTTTTCTTTTAGGGAACAGAAATACTCCCTTGAGTGCTAATCAGCCTAGCACTCAGATGTCCTCATCATCATCATCCCTTCTTGGTCTTGGAGGCGCCCATGGTGTCAGTAGGTCCGTGGGGAACTCAGGAAAGATGCAGCCTAATTGGTCAGCAACATCTTTATCCCTCGCCTGCGCATATGTGGCCCATTGCGCCATCTTCTTTTGTAGGTCCATCAGGCAGGCTATCGATAGAGACTGAGCAGCAGCCAGGCCATCTAGCTCGAACACCATGTTCCCCTTCCTTCGCATCCTTAAGGCAGTAGGCAACTCCAGGTGCCTCGTGTAGGCCAGCTGCCTCTCCATCCTTTCGATTGGAACCCCTGCACGTAAGCAGAGCTTAGTAATTGTATTAGGAAAGAAAAGTGGACCCTTACCCTTTTTGGCGCAGTCAGCGATTGAGGCTGCAATGACCTCCCCAACGTTGATTGTGAGGCCCCTCATGATCGCATAGACCAGCAGCGATCTGCCTTGGTTGATGGTGGTCTCGTGGGTCACTGGGGACAGCCTCCTCCGCACGAAGGAAAACCAGACAGCTGCCTTGGCTGTGAGGGTAGCACTCATCAGGGTGTGCTTCCCATTGCGTGAAACTGTCCATGCTGCCTCAGGTTGGCCAATGATCCGAATTGCTTCCTCCAGGACAGCCTCTGTTGGCGCATCAACGATCCTGGCATAGTCAGTGTGCTTTTGCCCCTTGAGGCCATAGGCTTCAATGATTGCCTTCGCTGAGAAATCCACCTCGACTCCTCTGACCACAGATAGGCCATCCTCAGGGTTCATCAGGTTGGCGTAGAAATCATACACCATGCTGGAGTAGGCGGGGACGGGTGGTCTGCACAGCTCCTCCCAGCCGTGATTTGTGAACCCTGCGCGCAAGAATTGCGGCAGGTCTGCTAGCGCGTCGAGGAACCCTTTCTCGTTCAGCAGGTCCCTCTTCCTTAACTCAGTGCCTCTGGACTCAGCATCAGAGGATACTGTTGCGTGCTCAATGTGTAAAGATAAATATGCAAAAGGGTAGAGAGAGCACTTAGAACATGCAAGCATACATGGTCTCACAGCAAGTAGTAAGTATATTTCATTCGTTTTTTCCACAGAGACTCATTTTTAGCTATTCGCGAAGTGTATTTGTTAAGAAAGATGGGGTGGATTTGATGGGGTAAAATTGGTTTTTAATTATCTAAGTTTTGCTGAATGTGTAAAGGAATATAACATAAACAAATGCAAGTTGAAATTAGACTCAAAAGACAAGAGATGGAATTAATAAACGAAGAAGAAAACAGCTAAACAGAATGATAAAACAACAGAATTGCGAGGACCGCAATGTTACCGCAATTAAATAACAGCGAAAGTGTGCAAATGGGTGAATTAAGGGTTACTAATGACTATCCTATAGGCATTTTATTACGATTCTCAAGCCTTGGATCAACTCTCTATACATCAAACTCACTCTATCTCAAGTATCGTCCGATTCCATGCATTAGAGTCTTAAGTTTACTCGACTTCAAAGTAAGGTCTTAAGCATCTTATTAAAACAGGAGTGTTTAGTTTGTACTAGGGAAACGCCTATTCCTAGGCCGTTTCCTGATTACCATGAAAGGCTAGCATGATTATATGACTCTGAACTCTTACTCCTTCCAGAGGTTAGGAGTTCTTTGGACAAAATGGATGGCCAATCGAAATTGCCCGTGGGATGAAGCTTACATACAATCAATGTTTCGAAGGCGATCCTACATGCTTGGTTCACGTTTTTTAGCCTATAGTTCTGTCATTAGCATGCCCCTAAGTGACTTAGCTACTCATGGATATATGGAGAACAGAAAGGGTAGATAAAACAGACATGCTTAGAAGAGAAATGTGCTTAAAACAGCAAGACAAAACCGTAGCAGAAAAAGGTGGAAACTGTGAAATGCAGAATTGTACTTTGATTACTTTGAGTGTTTGAACGACAAAGGAAAGCTTTGAAAGAAATGATTCCAAGACAGACAACAACGAAATGCAGTAAGTAAAACACTAAACTAGAACAACAACTAATCAAAGCTGGAAATGAGAAGAAAGAGACAGAAAAGCAGTAAAGGTTGCTTTGAAAGCTTCGTGCAGTCGCCTCGAATGGAAGGGATGAGAGGTTAGCCTTGCTTGGATGAATCCAATCGAGAGAGAAGAAGAATCTTCTCTCCTTCCTATCAGATTATCGATTCCAACAGCTGAGACTCTCACTCCAACAGACGGCAAGGGAAACAGAGAGAAATGATGGACTGCGAGAAGACTTTTGCGCTTCAAATGATGATCAAACCTCCGACTTTGGCCCCCTTTTATAGTAGTTTGCAGGTGCGTTTGGGCCAAGGAGAACCATCAATCTTCAACGTCGTATATCAGAATGGATGGAGGAGAAAGAATGAATCCCTGAAATTACGGAAATTAACAGAAAAGGATCAGTCAACTTACGGTTTTCACTTGAATAATTGCGGTCACCGCAATGTTTTCGCAATTCATTCGCAATGCTCATTTTTTCATTCTTTTCCTTCGGTTTTCAACCCTTTTTCTACCTATTGTGCATAAGTCCTAAATTAGCTACCTTCTTCTAATTCTCATATTAAAGCATAGGTTTAGGCTAAATGCTATCAAAAACACCTAAAAGTGTACATCTTCTTAAGCTAAATGGGTCCTAAATAAGTCACTTTCAGAGACTTAACACATTGAAGGCATAGACTGTAAAACTTCTACAAAAGGAATGTTGACATGCACTTGTTTAAGAATTTCTAAGAATTTATTAAAATGCACTTCCTGTTCCTGCTTCTTCTTAAGCCTTCGAGGGTATGGAGGTGGTGGCACATATGCAGGCACGTCAGGACGCCTTAGGATAGGTGGAGGCCTTGGAATTTCTTCTATCTCCTCAATGATTGGCTCCAGCCTGGCTCCTGATGTGCTAGTTGGTGGTGGACCTTGGTTTGGCAGAGACTCAAGTGGAGCACTAGACTCAGTGTTCTCTACTCTCTTTGGTGTGTCCTTTGTGTTGCTCACCAAGGGTCTACCACTTCTAAGTTCAATTGCTTGAACTTGCTCTTTACCATCTCTCCTTGGCACCTCGGTGTCAGCAGAGAGTCTACCTTGGGGCCTACTCTTAAGTTCATTGGCCAATTGGCCTATTTGGTTCTCTAGGCTCCTAAGAGTAGCTTGTTGGCTTTGAAGAGTAGCATCATTCTTAGCTATGTATTCCTTGAGTAGGTTCTCTACAGAAGATCCTACAGACTGATTGTATGGTTTTTGGTACATTGACTGGTTATGTTGGGGAGTGAAACCAGGTGTTCCACTCGGTCTAGGTTGGTTAGGATTTTGGTTAGCATTTTGTTGGCCACCCCATGACAGGTTTGGGTGGTTCCTCCAACCAGGGTTGTATGTGTTGGAATAGGGGTTGTTCCTAGGCTGCTGCTGACTTCCAATGTAGCAGACTGAGGCTGGATTCCCAGGGCAGTATTCATACAGGTGCCCTTCCCCACAGAATCCACATATGAGTGCCTCACCTTGACTTGGCTGGGTGCCCATTGACATGGCAGTAGCGGTGTTGGCACTTGTTTGGAGATTGGCTTGAGCCATTTGCTTAACTAGGTTGGTCAGGGCATTTATTTGGGTGCTCATTGCACTTAGAGCATCCTTGTCTTGAGCCCTAGTTGGCTCAACTGGATCATCTGACCACCTACAATGAGATGCTGAGATCTTCTCCAAGATCTCATAGGCCTCGTTGTAACTCTTGGACAACATGGAACCACCAGCAGATGAATTTAAGACTTGCCTAGTGCTGGGGTTGCATCCTTTGAAAAAGACCTCTATTTGGATACACCATGGGATGCCATGATGTGGACATTTAAGAAGAAGATCTTTGAATCTAGTCCAAGCTTCGTGAAGAGACTCATTATCAGCTTGTTTAAACTTGACTATGTCATCACGAAAGGTAGAATTCCTATCAGGTGGGAAGTATTTGACTAGGAATTTTTCTGCTAAATCTGTCCAATTGCGGACAGATCCAGAGGGTAATGAGTTCAACCATGTTTTGGCTTTGTCCCTCAAAGAGTAAGGAAACAAGTATAGCCTTAAAGCTTCTTGGGACACTCCAGGGATGATAAAGGTATCACTGACTCCTAAGAAGTTCCTAAGATGGTTGTGGGGGTCCTCATTTTCTATTCCAAAGAATTGTCCCACAGTGGACAACATTTGGAACATCACTGGCTTTAACTCGAATGAGTGGGCAGTGATTTCAGGACGGATTATGCTGGGGTTCAGCTCCCCAGGCATAGGTACTAGATATGAAAGAATGGCACTATTCTTGTCATTCGCTATTTCGATGGGGTTGCGAATGACAGGTACCGGATTTGGAACTATATCGTCCATTTCTTCGATTTCAGGTATGATTTGAGGTATAGGAGGTTGTTTAAAGAGTCGTTTCTTTGCTTTGTTTCTAGCTCTAAGTAGTCTCTCAGGCTCAGGATTGAACTCTAGATCACTACTTGAACGTTCACTCATAAACTAACCCAATAGTACCTGCAAAAGAAATGAAAAGTAGATTAGTTTTAATAGATAATAAACTTGGTTTTTCAATCTTAACAAACTTCGTTTTCACTTAAAATAAGTCCCCGGCAGCGGCGCCAAAAACTTGTTGCGTGCTCAATGTGTAAAGATAAATATGCAAAAGGGTAGAGAGAGCACTTAGAACATGCAAGCATACATGGTCTCACAGCAAGTAGTAAGTATATTTCATTCGTTTTTTCCACAGAGACTCATTTTTAGCTATTCGCGAAGTGTATTTGTTAAGAAAGATGGGGTGGATTTGATGGGGTAAAATTGGTTTTTAATTATCTAAGTTTTGCTGAATGTGTAAAGGAATATAACATAAACAAATGCAAGTTGAAATTAGACTCAAAAGACAAGAGATGGAATTAATAAACGAAGAAGAAAACAGCTAAACAGAATGATAAAACAACAGAATTGCGAGGACCGCAATGTTACCGCAATTAAATAACAGCGAAAGTGTGCAAATGGGTGAATTAAGGGTTACTAATGACTATCCTATAGGCATTTTATTACGATTCTCAAGCCTTGGATCAACTCTCTATACATCAAACTCACTCTATCTCAAGTATCGTCCGATTCCATGCATTAGAGTCTTAAGTTTACTCGACTTCAAAGTAAGGTCTTAAGCATCTTATTAAAACAGGAGTGTTTAGTTTGTACTAGGGAAACGCCTATTCCTAGGCCGTTTCCTGATTACCATGAAAGGCTAGCATGATTATATGACTCTGAACTCTTACTCCTTCCAGAGGTTAGGAGTTCTTTGGACAAAATGGATGGCCAATCGAAATTGCCCGTGGGATGAAGCTTACATACAATCAATGTTTCGAAGGCGATCCTACATGCTTGGTTCACGTTTTTTAGCCTATAGTTCTGTCATTAGCATGCCCCTAAGTGACTTAGCTACTCATGGATATATGGAGAACAGAAAGGGTAGATAAAACAGACATGCTTAGAAGAGAAATGTGCTTAAAACAGCAAGACAAAACCGTAGCAGAAAAAGGTGGAAACTGTGAAATGCAGAATTGTACTTTGATTACTTTGAGTGTTTGAACGACAAAGGAAAGCTTTGAAAGAAATGATTCCAAGACAGACAACAACGAAATGCAGTAAGTAAAACACTAAACTAGAACAACAACTAATCAAAGCTGGAAATGAGAAGAAAGAGACAGAAAAGCAGTAAAGGTTGCTTTGAAAGCTTCGTGCAGTCGCCTCGAATGGAAGGGATGAGAGGTTAGCCTTGCTTGGATGAATCCAATCGAGAGAGAAGAAGAATCTTCTCTCCTTCCTATCAGATTATCGATTCCAACAGCTGAGACTCTCACTCCAACAGACGGCAAGGGAAACAGAGAGAAATGATGGACTGCGAGAAGACTTTTGCGCTTCAAATGATGATCAAACCTCCGACTTTGGCCCCCTTTTATAGTAGTTTGCAGGTGCGTTTGGGCCAAGGAGAACCATCAATCTTCAACGTCGTATATCAGAATGGATGGAGGAGAAAGAATGAATCCCTGAAATTACGGAAATTAACAGAAAAGGATCAGTCAACTTACGGTTTTCACTTGAATAATTGCGGTCACCGCAATGTTTTCGCAATTCATTCGCAATGCTCATTTTTTCATTCTTTTCCTTCGGTTTTCAACCCTTTTTCTACCTATTGTGCATAAGTCCTAAATTAGCTACCTTCTTCTAATTCTCATATTAAAGCATAGGTTTAGGCTAAATGCTATCAAAAACACCTAAAAGTGTACATCTTCTTAAGCTAAATGGGTCCTAAATAAGTCACTTTCAGAGACTTAACAGATACATACCTCACAGATTGAGGCTCATCTTCAAGGTACAGCTTGGCTTTCCCCTTGTCCTTTGCCCTGGCTGATTCAGCAGCCTCGATCTTGAGCTTCTTTGGGGAAGGCTCACTACTAACCTTCTTTGATGAAGGCTCACCCCTGGCTTTCTTTTTCTTGGTCTTCTTCGATGCTTTTGGCCGTTTGGCCTTGACAACCTTGGCGGCTTTCTTTCTCAATCTCGCCTTGGTTGTGATCTGTTGGAGGCAATCCCCCAATGTCTCCTCCATCGAATCATCCCCCTGCGCTGGGCTCTCGGGGCTGACTTCCCTCAAAGGAGAGAAGACCTCTTCTTCTTCAGCCTCTTCACCGCCCTGCGCCGATTCTTGATGCTCTGCATCTGGGATTTCAGGTTCAGGCGTCTGGGAGATGGGTGATGCTTCAGGGCTCTACGGCGGTGGAGATGGTTCAGAGCTCTGTGGCGACGAAGATGGTTCAGGGCTTCGCGCCGGTGGAGATGGGGAATGGCTTTGCCTGGCCGTCGCGTAGGATGGACGACCACTCTCTCGACTCTCCACAGAGGGAGTCTTCTTCTTGATTGCTGCGTCAGCCACAGCCATACTCCACTTCCTCTTCTTGGGCGTTCCTGCTGGATCAGATGGTCCAGCAGGGATCTCCGTCACTACCTTCCACTTCTTCTTGCGAACAGGAAGCTTGGGAAGGCGTTCAGTTCGCGCGGCCTCAGCGTCTGCCAAGGCAAGGAGTGCCTTTCTCGCAGCTATCTCAGCGTCGTCGGCCTTCTTCTTGGAGGCGGATCTCTCAGCTCTTGTTAGCACCATGGTGGAATCGTAGAAATCTGGACAGAGGGATTGCAGAGGAAGAAGGAGAGAGCTTTCTTGGAGTTCAGGGAATGAGGGAAGCGTACGGATCAGAGCGCTTCTAACGGCTATAAGTAATGATGGAAATCCCAACGGCTATTTCTGTTGCGGATTTCGCAAATCTACCGCAATTAAATGGCCGTTGGAGATTTCCTTCGTTTCAAATGCCCATATTTCCTCAACTCAATCTTCGATTTGGCCCAATATCTTCCCCGATTTTTTATCCTGGATTCATCTCCTTGATTCCCTCTATCGATCCCCTATTAAAAGAAATAAAATCAACATCAAATTCGTAATTAAAATCACACAAAAATATACGCAAATCGTAACCGAAAGAATAGCAAAAAATAAACTAAGGCATAGCCTCGCATGGACGAGCACAGTGATCACTCGTCCTCTCTCGTTCTCATTTTCACGTTTCAGTCAAGAGGAAGGCCGAGAGAGTCTTCACATCTCCTTCCTCATAATAATGCTTCAATCTTGCACCATTAACCATGAACGGTTGCCCGTGCTGCAGGTTCCTAATCTCGATTGCACCATGAACAAACACGTTAGTTATCACAAAAGAACCTGACCATCTGGACTTAAGTTTGCCTGGAAATAATCTCAACCTTGAGTTAAATAATAAGACAAGCTGGCCCTTCTTAAAGTCCTTAATCCTAAGTCTACTATCATGCCAAATCTTAGTCTTTTCCTTATACATTTTAGCATTTTCATAGGACATATGTCTAAGCTCATCAAGCTCATGTAATTGTAGAGACCACAATGTTCCCGCATCGGTCACGCAATAATTCAGTTCTTTTAAGGCCCAAAATGCTTTAATTTCCAATTCGAATGGTAAGTGACATGCTTTGCCATACACAAGTCTATAAGGAGACATACCTAGGGGTGTCTTATATGCAGTCCTATATGCCCAAAGTGCATCCTCGAGTTTAAACGACCAATCTTTTCTATTGGGTTTGACCACTTTTTCGAGTATGTTTTTAATCTCCCTATTGGATATTTCAGCCTGGCCATTCGAATGTGGGTGATAAGGGGTGGCTACTCTATGTCTAACATTGTATTTAGCCAACACTTTTTCCATAGCTTTATTAATAAAGTGTGTCCCTTCATCACTAATTATAGCACGAGGTGTACCAAACCAAGTAAAGATATGCCTATTAAGGAACTTAATGACTGTTTTGGCATCATTGTTTGGACATGCTATGGCCTCTACCCATTTAGATACATAGTCTACAGCTACAAGTATGTAAAGGTTACCTGATGATGGGGGAAATGGCCCCATGAAGTCAATGCCCCATACATCAAAGAGCTCCAACTCTAAGATGTAAGTGAGAGGCATCTCATCCTTTCGACTAAGGTTACCCGTTCTCTTGCATTCATCACAGCTGTGTGCGTATTCGTGGGCATCCTTGAAGATCGTGGGCCAATAGTAGCCACTCTGGAACACCTTTGCAGTTGTTCTTTGGCCACCAAAGTGTCCACCATAGGGGGCTGTATGGCAGTGCTGCAGCACAGACTTCGCCTCAGCAGCTGACACACATTTCCTCAGCAAACCATCTGCACATGTCTTGTAGAGTGTAGGATCATCCCATATGAACTTCCTAGCTTCATGCAGGAACCTCTTCTTTTCTTGTCCTCCCTTGAAAGTTGGTAGTACCTGCGATGCAAGGAAGTTAGCAATGTCAGCAAACCAAGGTTCCTCATCGTTATCACGATGTGCTAATACAAAGACATGCTCATCGATAAAAGCATCAGAAATTGCGGTTTCCGCAATGTTATCGCAATTATGTTGCAATCTGGAAAGATGATCCGCAACCACATTCTCGCATCCCTTCTTATCTCTAATGTCCAGATCAAACTCTTGCAGCAGCAATACCCATCTAATCAACCTAGGCTTAGCATCAGCCTTCCTCATAAGGTATTTTAAGGCAGAGTGATCTGTATACACAATTGTTCTAGTGCCTACAATGTAATTCCTAAACTTCTCACAGGCAAACACTACAGCTAGCATCTCTTTCTCAGTGGTTGTGTAATTACATTGTGCCTCATTAAGTGTCTTACTAGCATAGTATACAGGGTGTGTTAGTTTGTCAATCTTTTGTCCTAGCATAACCCCTACAGCATAGTCACTTGCATCACATAACATCTCAAACGGAAGGTCCCAATTTGGCCCTACTATAATAGGTGCTTTGACTAATGCCTCCTTAAGGGTTCTCCAGGCTAAGAGACATTCTTTAGAGAAGATGAATGGTTTGTTCAGCTCTAGAAGCTCACACAAGGGCTTGGAGATCTTTGAAAAGTTCTTAATGAACCTTCTATAGAAGCCTGCGTGTCCTAAGAAACTTCTAATGGCTTTCACATTCTGAGGTTCCACCAACTTCTCTATTATTTCAATCTTGGCCCTATCAACATCCACTCCTGCTCTAGACACTCTATGACCTAGGACTATCCCCTCTTCCACCATGAAGTGGCATTTTTCCCAATTAAGGACTAGGTTGGTCTCCTCACACCTAGCCAGGACTTGTCCTAAGTTCTCTAAACAATTTGTAAATGAATCACCAAAGACTGAGAAGTCATCCATAAATATCTCTATCATGGATTCATCTAAGTCAGAGAAGATTGCCAACATGCACCTTTGGAACGTTGCTGGTGCATTGCATAAGCCAAAAGGCATTCTGCGAAAGGCAAATGTTCCAAAAGAGCAAGTGAAGGTGGTCTTCTCCTGGTCCTTAGGGTCTATAATGATTTGGTTATATCCAGAATAACTGTCTAGAAAGCAGTAATAAGCTCTACCAGCTATCCTATCTAACATTTGGTCAATAAATGGTAAAGGGAAGTGGTCTTTTTTTGTTTCCTTATTCAATTTCCTATAATCCATGCAAACTCTCCATCCTGTAATAGTTCTAGTTGGAATCAGTTCATTGCTCTCATTCACTACTACAGTCATCCCTCCCTTCTTAGGTACACATTGTATAGGACTCACCCACTGACTACTATCTATAGGGAAGATCACACCTGCATCTAACCACTTGATGATTTCTTTTTTTACTACCTCTTTCATAGAGGGGTTCAGCCTACGTTGGTGATCTACTCGGGGTGTATGCTCTTCCTCTAATATTATTTTATGCATGCAGTAAGAGGGGCTAATGCCTCTAATGTCAGCAATAGTCCATGCAATAGACTTTCTATGTTGCTTAAGTAATAATATCAGCTCAACCTCATGCTTCTCACTCAATTTAGATGAAATAATCACAGGCAGAGTATCATTACTTCCTAAATATGCATACTTAAGATGAGTGGGTAAGGGTTTCAATTCTAAGACAGGTGGATGCTCAATGGATGGCTTTAAAGGATTCAAGGATCTGTCAGTCAGGTCTTTATTTATACAAACATGCTGTATTTTATCTACAGGTATATCCATTATCTCAGAAACATTTAAATCAGTTAAATCTAATTGTACATATTCATTAGCATGCTTAGTTAATAATTCATGCTCCAGCTGTTCTTCCATCAGTGAATCTACAATGTCCATGCTAGCACAAGATTCAGAGTCAGAGGGGTACCTTAAGGCTTTATAAACACTAAATTTAACCTCCTCATCATGAACCCTCATGGTGAGCTCACCTTTCTGGACATCTATCAGGGCCCTACCTGTGGCTAGAAATGGTCTGCCTAATAGGATGGGGACCTCCTTGTCTGCTTCATAATCCAGGATGATGAAATCTGCAACGAAAATAAACTTGTCAACTTTTACAAGAATATCCTCAATCTTACCCTCAGGGTATGCTATGGATTTGTCTGCAAGTTGTAAAGTGACAGTGGTTGGACGTGCTTCTCCTATTCTTAGCTGGCGGAATAGTGATAGGGACATGAGGTTTATGCTGGCTCCCAGGTCACAAAGAGCTCTGCCCACGTGCTTGCCTCCTAGCTCTACTGGTAAGGTGAAGGAACCATGATCCTTCTCCTTCTTGGGTAGCTTGTTCTTGAGTATGGCACTGCACTCCTCAGTGAGATTCACTGTTTCAAATTCGCCAATAATTTTTTTGTTAGTGATTATATCCTTTAAAAACTTAACATAAGAGGGCATAGACTGTAAAACTTCTACAAAAGGAATATTAACATGCACTTGCTTAAGAATTTCTAGAAATTTATTGAAGTGCACTTCCTGTTCTTGTTTTTTCTTTAGCCTTCGAGGAAATGGAGGTGGTGGCACATATGCAGGTACTTCAGGTCGCCTCAGGATAGGTGGAGGCCTTGGAATTTCTTCTATCTCTTCTATGATTGGCTCCAGCCTGGCTTCTGATGTGCTTGGTGATGGTTGACCTTGGTTTGGCAGAGATTCCAGTGGAGCATTAGACTCTTTGTTCTCTACTCTCTTTGGGGCTTCTTTAGTGTTGCTCACCAATGGTCTACCACTTCTAAGTTCAATTGCTTGAACTTGCTCTTTTCCATCTCTCCTTGGCACTTCAGTGTCAGCAGGAAGTCTACCTTGGGGCCTACTTTTGAGTTCATTGGCTAGTTGCCCTATTTGGTTTTCTAGGCTCCTGAGGGTAGCTTGCTGGCTTTGTAGAGTAGCATCATTCTTGGCGATGTACTCTTTGAGTAGATTTTCTACAGAAGACCCTACTGGTTGGTTGTATGGTTTTTGATACATGGATTGGTTATGTTGGGGAGTGAAACCAGGTGTTCCACTCGGTCTTGGTTGGTTAGGAGCTTGGTTAGTATTTTGCTGGCCACCCCATGAAAGATTTGGGTGGTTCCTCCAACCAGGATTCTAAGTGTTGGAATAGGGGTTGTTCCTAGGCTGCTGTTGGCTTCCAACATAGCAGACTGAGGCTGGATTCCCAGGGCAGTATTCATACAGGTGCCCTTCCCCACAGAATCCACAGATAAGTGTCTCACCTTGATTTGGTTGTGTGCCCATTGACATGGCTGTGGCGGTGTTGACACTAGTTTGGAGATTGGCTTGAGCCATTTGTTTGACTAGGTTGGTCAGGGCGCTTATTTGGCTACTCATGGCATTGAGTGCGTCCTTATTTTGAGCTCTACTTGGCTCGATTGGATCATCTGACCACCTACAGTGAGATGCTGAGATCTTCTCCAAGATCTCATAGGCTTCGTTATAACTCTTGGACAGCATGAAACCACCAGCAGATGAATTTAGCACTTGTCTGGTGCTGGGGTTGCATCCTTTGAAAAAGACCTCTATTTGGATACACCATGAAAGGCCATGGTGTGGACATTTAAGCAGAAGGCTCTTGAACCTTGTCCAAGCTTCGTGAAGGGACTCATTTTCAGCTTGTTTAAACTTGACTATGTCATCACGAAAGGTAGAATTCCTATCAGGTGGGAAGTATTTCACTAGAAATTTCTCCGCCAAGTCTGTCCAATTGAGGACTGATCCAGAGGGTAATGAGTTTAACCACGTCTTGGCTTTGTCCCTTAAAAAGTAAGGGAAAAGGTAGAGCCTCAAGGCTTCTTGGGAAACTCCAGGGATAAGAAAGGTATCACTAACTCCTAGGAAGTTTCTAAGATGGTTGTGGGGATCCTCATTTTCCACTCCAAAGAATTGTCCCACAGTGGACAACATTTGGAACATTACTGGCTTTAACTCGAAGGAGTTGGCAGTAATTTCAGGGCGGATTATGCTTGGGTTTAGCTCCCCAGGCATAGGTACTAGGTAGGAAAGAATGGCACTATTCTTATCATTCGCTATTTCGATGGGATTGCGAGTGGTAGGTACCGGATTTGGGACTGGTATATCCATTTCTTCTTGATAGAATTGCGGAGACTCTGCGGTTTCAGCAATTATTGGAGGTATAGAGGGTTGGTTAAAGAGACGTTTCTTGGCTCTATTTCTGGCCCTAAGTAATCTCTCAGGCTCAGGATTGAACTCTAGATCGCTACTTGAATGTTCATTCATAAACTAACCCAATGGTACCTGCAAAAGAAATGAGAATAGATCAGCTCCAATAGATATTAAACTTTGTTTTTCTAACTTAACAAACTTCGTTTTCACTAAACTAAATCCCCGGCAGCGGCGCCAAAAACTTGTTGCGTGCTCAATGTGTAAAAGAAATAAGCAATAAGAGAGAGAGAGCACTCAGAACATGCAAGCATACATTATCTTGTAACAAGTAGTAAGTATTTTTTTCATTCGTTTTCCCACAGAGATTTATTATTAGCTACTCGTGAAGTGTATTGTTAAGCAAGAATGGGTGGATTTGATGGGGTAGATTTGGTTTAAAAATGCCTAATTACTAATGAATCAATAAAGGATAGCAACATGAACAAGTGCAAGTCAATGATAAACTCAACCGTAAAGAGAAGAGATTAATAAACGAAGAGGAAAATAGCTAAGCAGAATTTTTAACTTAGTAGAATTGCGAGAACAGCAATTTTACCGCAATGTTACTAACAACGAAAGTGTGTAAAATGGAGAAACAAGGGCTACTAACGACTCCTCTATAGGCATTTTCACACGATTCTCAAGCATTGGATCAACTCACTTTGCATCAAACTAACTCATTCTCATGTATCTTCCGATTTCATGCATTAGATCCTTTAGTTTACTCATGTCCAAGTAAGGTCTTAAGCATCTTGTTAAAACAGCAAGTTATGATTTGTACTAGGAAAACGCCTATTCCTAGGTCGTTTTCTGGCTACCTTGAGAAGCTAGCATGAGTGTATGACTCTGAACTCTTACTCCTTCCAGAGGTTAGGAGTTCTTTGGACAAAATGGATGGCCAATCGAAATTGCCCGTGGGATGAAGCTTACATACAATCAATGCATTCGAGAGCTATCCTACATGCTTGGTTCACGTGTTTTAGCCTATAGTATTGTCATTAGCATGCCCCTATGTGACTTAGTTACTCATGGATGTAGAGAGAACAAAAATAATAGATGAAGTAGGCATGCTTAGAAGAAGATTAAACTTAAAACAACAAGGAAAAACAGTAGACAGAGAAGGTAAAGACAAAGTGTGAAATGATGAATCGTGCTTTGATTAATCAATTGTTTGAATGAACAAATGAAGACTTAAAGTGATTAACATAAAGACAGAAAGCAACGAAATGGAATGGATTAACTAATGGAAAAGAAATAACAACAAAACGGTGCTGGAAATGAAAAGTTAAAGACAGAAAGCAGTAAAATGAGCTTGATCGCCTCGTCGCAAACGCCTCGGCTGAAGGGAGAGAAAGGTAAGCCTTGCTTGGATGAATCCAATAAGGAGAGAAGATCCTTCCTATCAGATTGTCGACTCCAACAACTGAACCTCTCAAACCAACAGACGGAGAAGAGAATGAATGGAAAAGACTGCGCTGCGAAGAGACTTCTACGCTTTCGGATGATGATTGAACCCTCCTCTTTGACCTCCTTTTATAGTATTCTGCAGGTGCGATTGGGCCAAGGAGAACCATCCATCCTCAACGTCGTACTTCAAAATGGATGGAGGAGAAAGAACGAATCCCTGAAATATCGGATTACAACAGAAAAAGGTTAGCCAACTTACGGATTTCACTTAAAACATTGCGGTTTTAGCAATGTTTCCGCAATGCTTCCGCAATGCACAATTTTCATTCTTTTAACTTCCTTTTTCATTCCTTTTCTTTCCTTTTGCACACAAGTCCTAATTTAGCTTCCTTCTTCTAATTCTCACATATAAGCATATGTTTAAGCTAAATCCTATCAAAAACACCTAAGAGTGTACATCTTTCTAAGATAAATAAGTCCTAAAAAGGTCACTTTTGGAGACGTAACAACAAGGCAAGTGCTGAATTCGTCAGCTGGTGGTTCCATGCTTTCTAAAAGCTATAATGAAGCCTATGGAATTTTGGAGAAAATCTCAGCCTCTCACTGTAGGTGGTCAGATGATCCAGTAGAGCCAAGTAGAACTCTAGACAAGGATGCACTTGTTGGGTTTTATGTCCTAAAACTTGTGGTTTGTAAACTGTTATGTTTGTAAATAATCTATTTAGTAATAAAGAGTTATTAAGTTTTAATTCAGTAAAGGACTTTACTGGATTAAAGTGAAACATGTTTTATCCTATACCAATAACCAACACCCTTGGCATTGTTTGAGTATTTGAATCTCATGTATGACATGATTGTGGATCAGGTTCAAGTATACTGCCAAAATGATCTATAGTATATGGATAAGGCTGGGTACCTTATCCTGGTAACACTATTGGATGCGGCTCACTTTGTATTGTACAAAACGATGTGATCCGAATCGTTCCACATGGAGATGTGAGAAGTGAGGGCGTCCTGTGTAAAGAGTTTACACAAGATCGAACCGCGTATTAAGTCACTCTCTCTTTATAACACCGTTTACTGATCGAGACTGACTTATACACATTGATGGCCTAGGTAACTCGTTCTTAATCCTGAGCTTGCTATGAACTTCTGCTTATTCGGAAGTATCCTTTGACTTGTATGTGTGAGAGTGGCGGAATGCCCGCTCAATAAGCCTACCAACTTGGGGATAAAGCCGAATAAGTAGCTGGGGACATAGTATAGTGTTATGTCTCCAAAAGTGACCTTTTTAGGTCTTATTTATCTTAGAAAGATGTACACTCTTAGGTGTTTTTGATAGGATTTAGCTTAAACCTATGCTTATATATGAGAATTAGAAGAAGGAAGCTAAATTAGGACTTGTGTGCAAAAGGAAAGAAAAGGAATGAAAAAGGAAGTTAAAAGAATGAAAATTGTGCATTGCGGAAGCATTGCGGAAACATTGCTAAAACCGCAATGTTTTAAGTGCAATCCGTAAGTTGACTAACCTTTTTCTGTTGTAATCCGATATTTCAGGGATTCGTTCTTTCTCCTCCATCCATGTTGAAGTACGACGTTGAGGATGGATGGTTCTCCTTGGCCCAATCGCACCTGCAGAATACTATAAAAGGAAGTCAAAGAGGAAGGTTTAATCATCATCCGAAAGCGTATAAGTCTCTTCGCAGCGCAGTCTTTCCCATTCATTCTCTTCTCCGTCTGTTGGTTTGAGAGGTTCAGCTGTTGGAGTCGACAGTCTGATAGGAAGGAGAGAAGATTCATCTTCTCTCCTGATTGGATTCATCCAAGCAAGACTTACCTTTCTCTCCCTTCAGCCGAGGCGTTTGCGGCGAGGCGTTCAAGATCATTTTACTGCTTTCTGTCTTTACTTTTCATTTCCAGCACCGTTTTGTTGTTATTTCTTTTCCATTAGTTAATCCATTCCATTTCGTTGCTTTCTGTCTTTATGTTAGTAACTTTAAGTCTTCATCTGTTCATTCAAACAATTGATTAATCAAAGCATAATTCATCATTTCACACTTTGTCTTTACCTTCTCTGCCTACTGTTTTTCCTTGCTGTTTTGTCTTTCATTTTCTTCTGAGCATGTCTACTTCATCTATTATTTTTGTTCTCTCTACATCCATGAGTAACTAAGGCACATAGGGGCATGCTAATGACAATACTATAGGCTAAAACACGTGAACCAAGCATGTAGGATAGCTCTCGAATGCATTGATTGTATGTAAGCTTCATCCCACGGGCAATTTCGATTGGCAATCCATTTTGTCCAAAGAACTCCTAACCTCTGGAAGGAGTAAGAGTTCAGAGTCATACACTCATGCTAGCCTCTCAAGGTAGCCAGAAAACGACCTAGGAATAGGCGTTTTCCTAGTACAAATCATAACTTACTGCTTTAACAAGATCCTTAAGACCTTACTTGGACATGAGTAAACTAAAGAATCTAATGCATGAAATCGGAAGATACATGAGAATGAGTTAGTTTGATGCATAGGGAGTTGATCCAATGCTTGAGAATCGTGTGAAAATGCTTATAGAGGAGTCGTTAGTAGCCCTTGTTTCTCCATTTTACATACTTTCGCTGTTAGTAACATTGCGGTAGAACTGTTGTTCTCGCAATTCTTTTAAGTTAAAATTCTGCCTTAGCCATTGTTCTCTTCGTTTATTAATCTCTTCTCTTTACATTTGAGTTTATCATTGACTTGCACTTGTTTATGCATCTATCCTTTACATATTCCTTAGTAATTAGACAACTTAAAACCAATTCTACCCCATCAAATCCACCCATTCTTGCTTAACAATACACTTTGCGAGTAACTAATAATAAATCTCTGTGGGAAAACGAATGAAAAAATACTTACTACTTGCTAAAAAGATTATGTATGCTTGCATGTTCTGAGTGCTCTCTCTCTTATTTCTCATTTCTTTTACACATTGAGCACGCAACAAGTTTTTGGCGCCGCTGCCGGGGATTAAGTTTAGCGAAAACGAAGTTTGTTAAGTTTGAAACACAAGTTTAATATCTATTGGAGCTGATCTATTTTTCATTTCTTTTGCAGGTACCATTGGGTTAGTTTATGAATGAACCTTCAAGTAGCGATCTAGAGTTCAATCCTGAGCCTGAGAGATTACTTAGGGCCAGAAATTAAGCCAAGAAACGTCTCTTTAACCAACCCTCTATACCTCCAACAATTGCTGAAACCGCAGAGTCTCCGCAATTCTATCAAGAAGAAATGGATCTACCAGTCCCAAATCCGGTACCTACCACTCGCAATCCCATCGAAATAGCGAATGATAAGAATAGTGCCATTCTTTCCTACCTAGTACCTATGCCTGGGGAGCTAAACCCAAGCATAATCCGCCCTGAAATTACTGCCAACTCATTCGAGTTAAAGCCAGTAATGTTCCAAATGTTGTCCACTGTGGGACAATTCTTTGGAGTGGAAAATGAGGATCCCCACAACCATCTTAGAAACTTCCTAGGAGTTAGTGATACATTTCTCATCCCTGGAGTTTCCCAAGAAGCCTTGAGGCTCTACCTCTTCCCTTACTCATTAAGGGACAAAGCCAAGACGTGGTTAAACTCATTACCCTCTGGATCAGTCCTCAATTGGACAGACTTGGCGGAGAAATTCCTAGTTAAATATTTCCCACCTGATAGGAATTCTACCTTTCGTGATGACATAGTCAAGTTCAAACAAGCTGAGAATGAGTCTCTTCACGAAGCTTGGACAAGGTTCAAGGACCTTCTACTCAAATGTCCACACCATGGTATTTCATGGTGTATCCAAATAGAGGTCTTTTTCAAAGGATGTAACCCCAGCACCAGACAAGTGTTAAATTCATCTGCTGGAGGTTCCATGCTGTCCAAGAGTTATAACGAAGCCTATGAGATCTTGGAGAAGATCTCAGCATCTCACTGTAGGTGGTCAGATGATCCAATCGAGCCAAGTAGAGCTCAAAATAAGGACGCACTCAATGCCATGAGTAGCCAAATAAGCGCCCTGACCAACCTAGTCAAACAAATGGCTCAAGCCAATCTCCAAACTAGTGTCAACACCGCCACAGCCATGTCAATGGGCACACAACCAAGTCAAGGTGAGACACTTATCTGTGGATTCTGTGGGGAAGGGCACCTGTATGAATACTGCCCTGGGAATCCAGTCTCAGTCTGCTATGTTGGAAGCCAACAGCAGCCTAGGAACAACCCCTATTCCAACACTTACAATCCTGGTTGGAGGAACCACCCAAACCTTTCATGGGGTGGCCAACAGAATGCTAACCAAGCTCCTAACCAACCAAGACCGAGTGGAACACCTGGTTTCACTCCCCAACATAACCAATCCATGTATCAAAAACCATACTACCAACCAGTAGGGTCTTCTGTAGAAAATCTACTCAAAGAGTACATCGCCAAGAATGATGCTACTCTACTAAGCCAGCAAGCTATCCTCAGGAGCTTAGAGAACCAAATAGGGCAACTAGCCAATGAACTCAAAAGTAGGCCCCAAGGTAGACTTTCTGCTGACACTGAGGTGCTAAGGAGAGATGGAAAAGAACAAGTTCAAGCAATTGAACTTAGAAGTGGTAGACCATTGGTGAACAACACTAAAGAAACCCCAAAGAGAGTAGAGAACAATGAGTCTAGTGCTCCACTGGAATCTCTGCCAAACCATGGTCAACCATCACCAAGCACATCAGGACCAAGGCTGGAGCCAATCATAGAAGAGATAGAAGAAATTCCAAGGCCTCCACCTATCCTGAGGCGACCTGAAGTGCCTGCATATGTGCCACCACCTCCATTTCCTCGAAGGCTAAAGAAAAAACAAGAACAGGAAGTGCACTTTAATAAATTCTTAGAAATTCTGAAACAAGTGCATGTTAATATTCCTTTTGTAGAAGTTTTACAGTCTATGCTCTCTTATGTAAAGTTTTTAAAAGATATAATCAATAACAAAAAAATAATTGGTGAATTTGAAACAGTGAATCTCACTGAGGAGTGCAGTGCCATAAGAGAGCTAGGAGGCAAGCACGTGGGCAGATCTCTTTGTGACCTGGGAGCCAGCATAAACCTCATGCCCCTATCACTATTCCGCCAGCTAAGAATAGGAGAAGCACGTCCAACCACTGTCACTTTACAACTTGCAGACAAATCCATAGCATACCCTGAGGGTAAGATTGAGGATATTCTTGTAAAAGTTGACAAGTTTATTTTCCTTGCAGATTTCATCATCCTGGATTATGAAGCAGACAAGGAGGTCCCCATCCTATTAGGCAGACCATTTCTAGCCACAGGTAGGGCCCTGATAGATGTCCAGAAAGGTGAGCTCACCATGAGGGTTCATGATGAGGAGGTTAAATTTAGTGTTTATAAAGCCTTAAGGTACCCCTCTGACTCTGAATCTTGTGCTAGCATGGACATTGTAGATTCACTGATGGAAGAACAGCTGGAGCATGAATTATTAACTACGCATGCTAATGAATATGTACAATTATATTTAACTGATTTAAATGTTTCTGAGATAATGGATATACCTGTAGATAAAACACAACATGTTTGTATAAATAAAGACCTGACTGACAGATCCCTGAATCCTTTAAAGCCATCCATTGAGCATCCACCTGTCTTAGAGTTGAAACCCTTACCCACTCATCTGAAGTATGCATATTTAGGAAGTAATGATACTCTGCCTGTTATTATTTCTTCTAAATTAAGTGAGAAGCATGAGGTTGAACTGATATTATTACTTAAGCAACATAGAAAGGCTATTGCATGGACTATTGCTGACATTAGAGGCATTAGCCCTTCTTACTGCATGCATAAAATAATATTAGAGGAAGAGCATACACCCCGAGTAGATCACCAACGTAGGCTGAACCCCTCTATGAAAGAGGTAGTTAAAAAAGAAATCATAAAGTGGTTAGATGCAGGTGTAATCTTCCCTATAGCTAGTAGTCAGTGGGTGAGTCCTATACAATGTGTACCTAAGAAGGGGGGGATGACTGTAGTAGTGAATGAGACCAATGAACTGATTCCAACTAGAACTATTACAGGATGGAGAGTTTGCATGGATTATAGGAAATTGAATAAGGAAACAAAAAAAGACCACTTCCCTCTACCATTCATAGATCAGATGTTAGACAGGATAGCTGGTAGGGCCTACTACTGCTTTCTAGATGGTTATTCTGGATATAACCAAATCACTATAGACCCCAAGGACCAAGAGAAGACCACCTTCACTTGCCCTTTTGGAACATTTGCCTTTCGCAGAATGCCTTTTGGCTTATGCAATGCACCAGCAACGTTCCAAAGGTGCATGTTGGCAATCTTCTCTGACTTAGATGAATCCATGATAGAGATATTTATGGATGACTTCTCAGTCTTTGGTGATTCATTTACAAACTGTTTAGAGAACTTAGGACAAGTCCTGACTAGGTGTGAGGAGACCAACCTAGTCCTTAATTGGGAGAAATGCCACTTCATGGTGGAAGAGGGGATAGTCCTAGGTCATAGAGTGTCTAGAGCAGGAGTAGAGGTCGATAGGGCCAAGATTGAAATAATAGAGAAGTTGGTGGAACCTCAGAATGTGAAAGCCATTAGAAGTTTCTTAGGACACGCAAGCTTCTATAGAAGGTTCATTAAGAACTTTTCAAAGATCTCCAAGCCCCTGTGTGAGCTTCTAGAGCTGAACAAACCATTCATCTTCTCTAGAGAATGTTTACTAGCTTGGAAAACCCTTAAGGAAGCACTAGTCAAAGCACCTATTATAGTAGGACCAAATTGGGACCTCCCATTTGAGATGTTATGTGATGCAAGTGACTATGCTGTAGGGGTTATGTTAGGACAAAAGATTGACAAACTAACACACCCTGTATACTATGCTAGTAAGACACTTAATGAGGCACAATGTAATTACACAACCACTGAGAAAGAGATGCTAGCTGTAGTGTTTGCCTGTGAGAAGTTTAGGAATTACATTGTAGGCACTACAACAATCGTGCATACAGATCACTCTGCACTAAAGTACCTTATGAGGAAGGCTGATGCTAAGCCTAGGTTGATTAGGTGGGTATTGCTGCTGCAAGAGTTTGATCTGGACATTAGAGATAAGAAAGGATGTGAAAACGTGGATGCAGATCATCTTTCCAGATTGCAACATAATTGCGATAACATTGCGGAAACCGCAATTTCTGATGCCTTTATCGATGAGCATGTCTTTGTATTAGCACATCGTGATAACGATGAGGAACCGTGGTTTGCTGACATTGCTAACTTCCTTGCCTCGCAGGTACTACCAACTTTCAAGGGAGGACAAGAGAAGAAGAGGTTCCTGCATGAAGCTAGGAAGTTCATATGGGATGATCCTACACTTTACAAGACATGTGCAGATGGTTTGCTGAGGAAGTGTGTGTCAGCTGCTGAGGCGAAGTCTGTGCTGCAGCACTGCCATACAGCCCCCTATGGTGGACACTTTGGTGGCCAAAGAACAGCTGCAAAGGTGTTCCAGAGTGGCTACTATTGGCCCACAATCTTCAAAGATGCCCACGAATACGCACACAGCTGTGATGAATGCCAGAGAACAGGTAACCTTAGTCGAAAGGATGAGATGCCTCTCACTTACATCCTAGAGTTGGAGCTCTTTGATGTGTGGGGCATTGACTTCATGGGGCCATTTCCCCCATCATCAGGTAACCTTTACATACTTGTAGCTGTAGACTATGTGTCTAAATGGGTAGAGGCCATAGCATGTCCAAACAATGATGCCAAAACAGTCATTAAGTTCCTTAATAGGCATATCTTTACTAGGTTTGGTACACCTCGTGCTATAATTAGTGATGAAGGGACACACTTTATTAATAAGGCAATGGAAAGAGTGTTGGCTAAATACAATGTTAGACATAGAGTAGCCACCCCTTATCACCCACATTCGAATGGACAAGCTGAAATTTCAAATAGGGAGATTAAAAACATACTCGAAAAAGTGGTCAAACCCAATAGAAAAGATTGGTCTTTTAAACTCGAGGATGCACTTTGGGCATATAGAACTGCATATAAGACACCTCTAGGTATGTCTCCTTATAGACTTGTGTATGGCAAAGCATGTCACTTACCATTCGAATTGGAAATTAAAGCATTTTCGGCCTTGAAAGAACTGAATTATTGCGTGACCGATGCGGGAACATTGCGGTCTCTGCAATTACATGAGCTTGATGAGCTTAGACATATGTCCTATGAAAATGCTAAAATGTATAAGGAAAAGACTAAGATTTGGCATGATAGTAGACTTAGGATTAAGGACTTTAAGAAAGGCCAACTTGTCTTGTTATTTAACTCACGGTTGAGATTATTTCCAGGCAAACTTAAGTCCAGATGGTCAGGTCCTTTTGTGATAACTAACGTGTTTGTTCATGGTGCAATCGAGATTAGGAACCTGCAGCAAGGGCAACCGTTCATGGTTACTGGTGCAAGATTGAAGCATTATTATGAGGAAGGAGATGTGAAGACTCTCTCGGCCTTCCTCTTGACTGAAACTTGAAAATAAGAACGAGAGAGGACGAGTGATTACTGTGCTGGTCCATGCGAGGCTATGCCTTAGTTTATTTTTTGCTATTTTTTCGGTTACGATTTGTGTATATTTTTGTGTGATTTTAATTACGAATTTGATGTTGATTTTATTTCTTTTAATAGGGGATCGATAGAGGGAATCAAGGAAATGAATCTAGGATAAAAAATCGGGGAAGATATTGGGCCAAATCGAAGATTAAGTTGAGGAAAGATGGGCAATTGAAACAAAGGAAATCTCCAACGGCCATTTAATTGCGGTAGATTTGCGAAATCTGCAACAGAAATAGCCGTTGGGATTTCCATCATTACTTATAGCCGTTAGAAGCGCTCTGATCTGTACGTTTCCCTCATTCCCTGAACTCCAAGAAAGCTCTCTCCTTCTTCCTCTGCAATCCCTCTTTCCAGATTCTTACGACTCCACCATGGTGCTAACGAGAGCTGAGAGATCTGCATCCAAGAAGAAGGCTGACGACGCTGAGATCGCTGCGAGAGAGGCACTTCTAGCCTTGGCAGACGCTGAGGCCGCGCGAACTGAACGCCTTCCCAAGCTTCCTGTTCGCAAGAAGAAGTGGAAGGTAGTGACGGAGATCCCTGCTGGACCATCTGAACCAGCAGGAACGCCCAAGAAGAGAAAGTGGAGTATGGCTGTGGCTGATGCAGCAATCAAGAAGAAGACTCCCTCTGTGGAGAGTCGAGAGAGTGGCCGTCCATCCTACGCGACGGCCAGGCAAAGCCATTCCCCATCTCCACCGGCGCAAAGCCCTGAACCATCTCCGTCGCCATAGAGCTCTGAACCGTCTCCCCCAGCGCAGAGCCCTGAAGCTTCACCCATCTCCCAGACGCCTGAACCTGAAATTCCAGAGGCAGACCATCAAGAATCGGCGCAGGGGGATGACGCAGCTGAGGAAGACGAGGTATTCTCTCCTTTGAGGGAGGTTAGCCCCGACAGCCCTGTGGAAGGAGATGATTCGATGGAGGAGACATTGGGGGATTGCCTCCAACAGATCACAACCAAGGCGAGATTGAGAAAGAAAGCCGCCAAGGTTGTCAAGGCCAAACGGCCAAAAACATCGAAGAAGTCCAAGAAAAAGAAAGTCAGGGGTGAGCCTTCCTCAAAGAAGGTTAGTAGTGAGCCTTCCCCAAAGAAGCTCAAGATCGAGGCTGCTGAATCAGCCAAACCAAAAGACAAGGGGAAAGCCAAGCTATACCCCGAAGATGAGCCTCAATCTGTGAGGTATGTGTCCTCTGATGCTGAGTCCAGAGGCACTGAGTTAAGGAAGAGGGACCTGCTGCACGAGAAAGGGTTCCTCGACGCGCTAGCAGACTTGCCGCAATTCTTGCGCGCAGGGATCACAAATCACGGCTGGGAGGAGCTGTGCAGACCACCCATCCCCGCCTACTCCAGCATGGTGTATGATTTCTACGCCAACCTGATGAACCCTGAGGATGGCCTATCCGTGGTCAGAGGAATCGAGGTGGATTTCTCAGCAAAGGCAATCAATGAAGCCTATGGCCTCAAGGGTAAAAAACACACGGATTATGCAAGGATCATTGATGAGCCAACAGAAGCTGTCCTGGAGGAGGCAATTCGGATCATTGGCCAACCTGAGGCAGCATGGACAGTTTCACGCAATGGGAAGCACACCCTGATGAGTGCTAAACTCACAGCCAAGGCAGCTGTCTGGTTTTCCTTCGTGCGGAGGAAGCTGTCCCCAGTAACCCACGAGACCACCATTAACCAAGGCAGATCGCTGCTGGTCTATGCGATCATGAGGGGCCTCACAATCAATGTAGGCGAGGTCATTGCAGCCTCAATCGCTGACTGCGCCAAAAAGGGTAAGGGTCCACTTTTCTTTCCTAATACAATTACTAAGCTCTGCTTACGTGCAGGGGTTCCAATCGAGAGGATGGAGAGGCAGCTGGCCTACACGGGGCACCTGGAGGTGCCTACTGCCTTGAGGATGCGAAGGAAGGGGAACATGGAGTTCGAGCTAGATGGCCTGGCTACTGCTCAGTCTCTGTCAATGGCCTGTCTGATGGATCTGCAGAAGAAGATGGCTCAATGGGCCACATATGCGCAGGCAAGGGATAAGGATGTTGCTGACCAATTGGGCTGCATCTTTCCTTAGTTCCCCACGGACCTACTGACACCATGGGCGCCTCCAAGACCAAGAAGGGATGATGATGATGAGGACATCTGAGTGCTAGGCTGATTAGCACTGAAGGGAGTATTTCTGTTCCCTAAAAGAAAAAAAATAATAATCAAACTGCTTTTGGTTGAACCATGTGAATTCTGCTGTTTTGAGTTAATATTTGGTCTGTCTTTAATTCTTTATTTTTGTTGTTTAAATTTGTTTAGTGTAGTCTGATGGTAGCTGAATAGGTAGATTAGTTTAGTTTCCTTTTTGTATAACTTAAATGACTGGAAAGAGCATGCATAGGGGCCTTGATCACTAATATATCTGCCCTGTATCCATTGCGAAATAATTGCGGAATCCGCAATTTTTATTAGTAAATGCATGTTTTTGACTGACTGTTTAGCTAGGCTGGTTCTGTTTAAATTTTGTTTTTTTTGCTGCTATCTTGACTACCTTATATAGCTTATCTAAAAGCATGCTGGATGAGTGTCATAAGACACCTTTGATAGTTTAAATTAGCCTCTTAAAATTGCTCAGCATGCATAGCTTTAAGTCCTTCCCTGCCTGTTTTTATAAATTTCTGCTGCTGTAATGTTTGCTTTTAGAATGTTCTGTCTATCCCTAGGGCTTTTTAGATTCTCTTTGTTTTACCCTAGACTAGATGCTTCTAGGATAAGTTTGGGGGTGTGCCACCTCAGACACTCATTGGGGACAATGAGTAGTTTAAGTTTGGGGGAGGCCACCCTAGGCCTAGGAACATTCCTCTCTCCCTTAAAGCATAAGCATTTTTCTTCTCCTTTACAAAAAATGATGAGCTGAAAAAAAATGAAAAATAGAATAAAGAGGGGTGTCTCTCTTTTAGGTTGCTGAGTAATCAGTGCCAAGTGTGTAACCCACAAGTGGCATTGCATCAAAAGGCAACCAAAGGAGAGGCTCCACCAATGTAAGAAAGAAAAAGGAAGAAATAGGGAAGAAGAATGTATACCTAGGAGTTGCAACTTTGTGGCTTAGATGTCCTGAATAAAAAGAACTCTGATCCTCAATTAGCTAGGCACAAAGTTGTAGCTGTAGGGTTGTTTAGGGAGATGAATGTATGTCCAATGTAGTGATGCCAGGGTTTAGGTTGTTCTCTAAATGTACTACTGTCACTGTTAATACTAAGACTGGCATGACTCTAAGGAATCCTAGGTAGCTCAAAAGTAAAAACTAGAAGCATGTACTGAGTCTGGGGTAAAGCTAGGTAGAATTTGAAACCTTAGGGATAGCTGCACGATATGACAGAAGCAAGTAGATCAGTCGTAGGGAGTTAATGAAACAGCAGGAGTATTAGGCGTGCAAAGTCAGAAGAAGCAAAATAACAGGATAGTTGTAAACTTAGAAGTGTGTCACAGGACAACACTGCTATAGATAGGAATTTAGGGGAGTCAGCAAGTGGTTAAAGAGGATAAAAGAGCAGCCTAAGTAAGTCCTTAGTTTGCTCGAGGACGAGCAAAACCTTAAGTTTGGGGGTGTGTTATGTCTCCAAAAGTGACCTTTTTAGGACTTATTTATCTTAGAAAGATGTACACTCTTAGGTGTTTTTGATAGGATTTAGTTTAAACCTATGCTTATATATGAGAATTAGAAGAAGGAAGCTAAATTAGGACTTGTGTGCAAAAGGAAAGAAAATGAATGAAAAAGGAAGTTAAAAGAATGAAAATTGTGCATTGCGGAAACATTGCTAAAACCGCAATGTTTTAAGTGAAATCCGTAAGTTGACTAACCTTTTTCTGTTGTAATCCGATATTTCAGGGATTCGTTCTTTCTCCTCCATCCATGTTGAAGTACGACGTTGAGGATGGATGGTTCTCCTTGGCCCAATCGCACCTGCAGAATACTATAAAAGGAGGTCAAAGAGGAAGGTTTAATCATCATCCGAAAGCGTAGAAGCCTCTTCGCAGCGCAGTCTTTCCCATTCATTCTCTTCTCCGTCTGTTGGTTTGAGAGGTTCAGCTGTTGGAGTCGACAATCTGATAGGAAGGAGAGAAGACCTTCTCTCCTTATTGGATTCATCCAAGCAAGGCTTACCTTTCTCTCCCTTCAGCCGAGGCGTTTGCGGCGAGGCGTTCAAGCTCATTTTACTGCTTTCTGTCTTTACTTTTCATTTCCAGCACCGTTTTGTTGTTATTTCTTTTCCATTAGTTAATCCATTCCATTTTGTTGCTTTCTGTCTTTATGTTAGTAACTTTAAGTCTTCATCTGTTCATTCAAACAATTGATTAATCAAAGCATAATTCATCATTTCACACTTTGTCTTTACCTTCTCTGCCTACTGTTTTTCCTTGTTGTTTTGTCTTTCATTTTCTTCTGAGCATGTCTACTTCATCTATTATTTTTGTTCTCTCTACATCCATGAGTAACTAAGGCACATAGGGGCATGCTAATGACAATACTATAGGCTAAAACACGTGAACCAAGCATGTAGGATAGCTCTCGAATGCATTGATTGTATGTAAGCTTCATCCCACGGGCAATTTCGATTGGCCATCCATTTTGTCCAAAGAACTCCTAACCTCTGGAAGGAGTAAGAGTTCAGAGTCATACACTCATGCTAGCCTCTCAAGGTAGCCATAAAACGACCTAGGAATAGGCGTTTTCCTAGTACAAATCATAACTTACTGCTTTAACAAGATCCTTAAGACCTTACTTGGACATGAGTAAACTAAAGAATCTAATGCATGAAATCGGAAGATACATGAGAATGAGTTAGTTTGATGCATAGGGAGTTGATCCAATGCTTGAGAATCGTGTGAAAATGCTTATAGAGGAGTCGTTAGTAGCCCTTGTTTCTCCATTTTACACACTTTCGCTGTTAGTAACATTGCGGTAGAATTGTTGTTCTCGCAATTCTTTTAAGTTAAAATTCTGCCTTAGCCATTGTTCTCTTCGTTTATTAATCTCTTCTCTTTACATTTGAGTTTATCATTGACTTGCACTTGTTTATGCATCTATCCTTTACATATTCCTTAGTAATTAGACAACTTAAAACCAATTCTACCCCATCAAATCCACCCATTCTTGCTTAACAATACACTTCGCGAGTAACTAATAATAAATCTCTGTGGGAAAACGAATGAAAAAATACTTACTACTTGTTAACAAGATCATGTATGCTTGCATGTTCTGAGTGCTCTCTCTCTTATTTCTCATTTCTTTTACACATTGAGCACGCAACATATAGCAAGTTTGGAATTCACTCCTAACCCGCTCTTCAGGGTTAGTAGATAGGTTGTTCTCTTAATAGCTGACTCCAGGGCTTGAACAATGTGAGCTCACACTCTCATGTGATGAGAGAGTTATATTGATCTCTTGGTTGGACCAAAGATCTATTGTTCATTAGAGGTGTCAGTGGTACTTAAGGAACAAGATGTAATGCAGGGGTTAAACGGTTTATAAGACCCAGCTGTGATTACGGAAAACCTGTGAAGGATCGACTTACTAATGACGGTTATATCAAGAGGACACAATATATCTACAGTGAGGAGAGTGCAGCCCTTGGACTTTAGTGGAGTCTCCGGGGGTTAACGAATGTTGATCGATTCGTGTCAAAAGAGTTTTGACCGAATGATCTCATATCGTTGGAGCTCATGATCTGTAGGTCCTTTAGGTTCTCCTGGCTAGCTCGGATAAAGCGGTATAGAAGTGCTATAGGGTTAAATTCGGAGAAATCTGAATTAGGGTTTGTTCGAGGGGTTATATATTTAAATGTGATTTAAATATATAACCGGAGTAAGTCGTATTTAAATGTGATTTAAATACTCGACCGGAGAAAAATATGAATTTTGATTCATATTTTGGAAAAGTCGGTTTTCTGAAAACCGGGCTATAGTGGAAGGTTTATTATTATATTAGTATTTGATATTAATATTAATAATAAATTAAATAATTAAAATTGTTTTAATTATTATTAATTTTAATAAATAATAATTATTTATAATTATTATTATTATCATTAATAGGTTTGTTGCATGTTAAACATGTGTCTTCCACTATTTTTCTTTTCCTTACTCATGAAGCAAGTCAAATGAGGTTATCCAAGATTTTGGCTTGTGTGGGTAATGACTACTCTAAAGTTGAATCTTTTCTCTCTCTCTCTCGTTGGAACCTCTCTCAAGCTTTTGGATTGACAATCTTCAAGTGTTGAAGGTAATCTCCATGGTAGAAGCTTGAAGAAGAAGAGAAGTTGAAGCTTTGGTTGTTGAAAAATCAAGGTGACTCTTTGAGAAAGATTGAAGAAGAGTTAAGTTGTTAATTCTTCTTCCCTTGATATTTGGATTTCAAGTTGTTGAAATTCAAAGGGTTTGTTGTATTGTGCTCTTGATGTTCTTGATGAATTGTTCATCAAGTTCATATTAACACAATCCCAAACACAAGCCAACAGCTCCATCTTGTTCCTCCACCCTCAAATTAACCCCCTTAGCTTAAGGAGTCCCACCACTCCGCTATTACCGCCTGAGAATAGTTGGGACTACTCTAAGGGTGGTCCTCGTGTGCTCGTGATTGTTCGTGCTGAGTTCGTGACCGGAGGAGAGGTAGAGATCGAGGGGGCTGTAGAGGTGCAGAAGTAGACGAGAAGACGAACATCAAAACAAGGTATGTTTGTCCTTGTAGCTCACTGGTAAATTTACCGGTCGGTAAACCGGTCGGTTTTACCGATAGGTAATTTACCGGTGGGGCTACCCAAACGCTGTTTCTTAAGCGTTTGGGGGTTGTTTCCCCGGTCAAGATTTACCGGTCGGTATTTACCGGTAAATCCTACACCGAGGAAACCGGTCGGTAAGTGTTACCGGTTTGGTTTACCGGTTGAAATTTATCGGCTGATAAATTTACCGGTCTAGAGTTTACCGATGGGGTTGAACCGGTTCGTTTACCGGATGCCATTTACCGGTGTATGGGCGCCGGTTTATCGGTCAGGCTCTTGCTTCGGTAATTCCTTTACCGGTCGGTATTTACCGGTTGACTTTACCGGTCGGTATTTACCGGTGGTAAGGAATTACCGGTGGGACTCGAAGTGATGAAAAATGTTAAGTGTTAGCATTGTTTCTCACTTCTTGTTTGTTGCTTATTGATTGCTGAAGATCCTCAGCCAGTTTAGGCTTCTTCCGCTGCGCCTCTGGTTGTGTCGGGATCCTTCGGTTTCCATCAATTGGTATCAGAGCATGCTTTAAGCTCTCAATTTTGCACAAATTGAGTCCTAGGTGGGTTGTTTGGATTTCTTGCTTGGGTGGCTGAAGCATTTTGGTTTATGGCATTGGTTTACTTTCCTTGTTTTTACCTTTGGTATGTAATAGCCTTGGTATGTTTAAATAAGGCTTAATGTGTGGCTTGGAGTCTGTAATTCGTTTAGTCTTAGAGTCTAGGGTTGTTGCGGAGCCAAGGTGTGCAAAGAGCCAAGAAGCCGAGGTGCTTGGAGTTGCTCGAAGAGTTCGTTGTGCTTCAAGACCTAGCTTGGGGTTTTGACAAGCTTGTAATAATTAGTATTGCTTGCTTGATGCCATAAACCGAATTGCTTTAGTGTGATTAATTTATAGGATGCATGAGATGTATGGTTTAAATTAATGTCCTTGCTTGTGCATAAAGTATGCCATATAGATTTCAAATCCCACCTTAGGAAGCATGTTGCATGCATTTTGTATGTTATAAGTGTTATAATGTATAGGATGCATGCTTAATTCATGAGATTCAATATAAGTGTTATATTGGTTATGAATTAGGGAATTGTATGTTTAAGAGCATAATTGATATAAGTGTTATATTAATTATGAAGTTAAATATTCAATTCGCCATGCCTTAGTGTTGCATGTTTGAGAAGCATGTAGAGTTGTTGTAGAAAGTCTAAGTTTTGCAAAGTGTTGTAAAATTGGATAGATGTTATGTCTCCAAAAGTGACTTATTTAGGACTTATTTAGCTTAGAAAGATGCACACTCTTAGGTGTTTTTGATAGGATTTAGCTTAAACCTATGCTTATTTGTGAGAATTAAAAGAAGGTAGCTAAATTAGGAATTGTGTGCAAAAGGAAAGGAAAGGATTGAAAACCGAAGTAAAAGAAAGAAAAAACTACATTGCGATAGCATTGCGGAAACATTGCTGAAACCGCAATGTTTCAAGTGAAAACCGTAAGTTGACTGATCTTTTTCTGTTAATTTCCGTTATTTCAGAGATTCGTTCTTTCTCCTCCATCCATTCTGAAGTATGACGTTGAAGATGGATGGTTCTCCTTGGCCCAAATGCAGCTGCAGATTACTATAAATAGGGGTCAAAGTCGAGGGTTTGATCATCATCCGAAAGCGTAGAAGTCTTCTCGCAGCTCCATCTTTTCTCCTGTTTTCCTTTGCCGTCTGTTGGTTTGCGAAGCTCAGCTGTTGGAATCGATAATCTGATAGGAAGGAGAGGAGATTTATCTTCTCTCTCGATTGGATTCATCCAAGCAAGGCTGATCCTTCTCATCCTTCAGCCGAGGCAGTTGCGACGAGGCGTTCAAGCTCACTTACCTGCTTTCTGTCTTTCATTTCTACTTTCTAGCATTGTTTAGTTGTTGTTTCTGTTCTAGTAGCTAGTTTATTGCACTTCGTGGTGTTCTGTCTTTATGTTATTCATTTTAAGCTTTCTTTTGTTCTTTCAAACAATCAAGTAATCAAAAGCAAAATTCAGTATTTCACAGTTTCTTACCTTTGCAGTCTACTGTTTTCCCCTACTGTTTTGTCTTTAAATTCCTTCTGAACATGTCTGCTTTATCTTCTATATCTGTTCTCCCCACATCCATGAGTAACTAAGTCACATAGGGGCATGCTAATGACAATACTATAGGCTAAAAAACGTGAACCAAGCATGTAGGATAGCTCTCGAAGCATTGATTGTATGTAAGCTTCATCCCACGGGCAATTTCGATTGGCCATCCATTTTGTCCAAAGAACTCCTAACCTCTGGAAGGAGTAAGAGTTCAGAGTCATACACTCATGCTAGCCTTTCAAGGTAGCCAGAAAACGACCTAGGAATAGGCGTTTTCCTAGTACAAACCATAACTTTCTGCTTTAACAAGATGCTTAAGACCTTACTTGGACATGAGTAAACTAAAGAATCTAATGCATGGAATCGGACGATACATGAGATTGAGTGAGTTTGATGCATAGAGAGTTGATCCAAAGCTTGAGAATCGTGAGAAAATGCCTATAGAGGAGTCGTTAGTAGCCCTTGTTTCTCCATTTTACACACTTTCGCTGTTAGGAAAATTGCGGTAGAATTGCTGTTTCCGCAATTCTGCTAAGTTCACACTTCTGTTTAGCTGTTTTCTTATTCGTTTATTAATCTCATCTCTTTTCCTTTGAGTTTAATTTTGATTTGCACTTGTTTATGTTGCTACCCTCTACACATTCCTTCGAAAATAGACAATTCAAAACCAATTTCACCCCATTAAACCCATCCATTCTTTCTTAACAAAACACTTCATGAATAGCTTATAATAAATCTCTGTGGGAAAACGAATGAAAAAATACTTACTACTTGCTATAAGATCATGTATGCTTGCATGTTCTGAGTGCTCTCCCTATCTTATTGCTTATTTATTTTAACACATTGAGCACGTAACAAGTTTTTGGCGCCGCTGCCGGGGATTTATTTAAGTGAAAACGAAGTTTGTTAAGTTTGAAACACCAAGTTTACCATCTATTGTAACTAATCTAGTTCATTTCTTTTACAGGTACCATCGGGTTAGTTTATGAGTGAGCCTTCAAGTAGTGATCTAGAGTTCAATCCTGAGCCTGAGAGGTTACCTAGGGCCAGAAATAGAGCCAAGAAACGTCTCTTTAAACAACCCCCTTTACCTCAAGTAATTGCGGGAACCGCAATTCCTCCGCAATTGTCTCAAGAAGAAATGGCTGGAATAATTCCAAATCCGGTACCTATCACTCGCAATCCCATCGAAATAGCGAATGATAAGAATAGTGCCATTCTCTCATACTTAGTTCCTATGCCTGGGGAGCTGAACCCCAGCATAATCCGTCCTGAAATCACTGCCAACTCATTCGAGTTAAAGCCAGTGATGTTCCAAATGTTGTCCACTGTGGGACAATTCTTTGGAGTGGAAAATGAGGACCCCCACAACCATCTTAGAAACTTCTTAGGAGTCAGTGATACCTTTATCATCCCTGGAGTTTCCCAAGAAGCCTTGAGGCTATACCTTTTCCCTTACTCTTTAAGGGACAAAGCCAAAACATGGTTAAACTCATTACCCTCTGGATCTGTCCTTAATTGGACAGACTTAGCAGAGAAATTCCTAGTCAAATACTTCCCACCTGATAGGAATTCTACCTTTCGTGATGACATAGTTAAATTCAAACAAGCTGAGAATGAGTCTCTTCACGAAGCTTGGACAAGGTTCAAGGACCTTCTTCTCAAATGTCCACATCATGGCATCCCATGGTGTATCCAAATAGAGGTCTTTTTCAAAGGATGCAACCCCAGCACTAGACAAGTCTTAAATTCATCTGCTGGTGGTTCCATGTTGTCCAAGAGTTACAACGAGGCTTATGAGATCTTGGAGAAGATCTCAGCATCTCACTGTAGGTGGTCAGATGATCCAGTTGAGCCAACTAGAGCTCAAGACAAGGATGCTCTAAGTGCAATGAGCAGCCAAATAAATGCCCTGACCAACCTAGTTAAGCAAATGGCTCAAGCCAATCTCCAAACAAGTGTCAACACCGCCACAGCCATGTCAATGGGTACTCAACCAAGTCAAGGTGAGACACTTATCTGTGGATTATGTGGGGAAGGGCACCTGTATGAATACTGCCCTGGGAATCCAGCCTCAGTCTGCTATATTGGAAGCCAACAGCAGCCTAGGAACAACCCCTATTCCAATACTTACAACCCTGGTTGGAGGAACCACCCAAACCTGTCATGGGGTGGCCAACAAAGTGCTAACCAAGCTCCTAACCAACCAAGATCGAGTGGAACACCTGGTTTCACTCCCCAACATAACCAATCCATGTATCAAAAACCGTACAACCAACCTGTAGGATCTTCTGTAGAAAACTTACTTAAGGAATACATAGCCAAGAATGATGCCACTCTACAGAGCCAGCAAACTACTCTTAGGAGCCTAGAGAACCAAATAGGGCAACTAGCCAATGAAATCAAAAGTAGGCCCCAAGGTAGACTCCCTGCTGACACTGAAGTGCCAAGGAGAGATGGTAAAGAACAAGTTCAAGCAATTGAACTTAGAAGTGGGAGGCCATTGGTGAGCAGCACCAAAGACACACCAAAGAGAGTAGAGAATACTGAGTCTAGTGCTCCACTGGAGTCTCTGCCAAACCAAGGTCCACCACCAACAAGCACATCAGGAGCAAGGCTGGAGCCAATCATAGAGGAGATAGAAGAAATTCCAAGGCCTCCACCTATCCTAAGGCGACCTGAAGTGCCTGCATATGTGCCACCACCTCCATTTCCCAGAAGGCTAAAGAAAAAACAAGAACAGGAAGTGCACTTTAATAAATTTCTAGAAATTCTTAAGCAAGTGCATGTTAATATTCCTTTTGTAGAAGTTTTACAGTCTATGCCTTCTTATGTAAAGTTTTTGAAGGATATTATAACTAACAAGAAAATAATTGGTGAGTTTGAAACAGTCAATCTCACTGAGGAGTGCAGTGCCATACTCCAGAACAAGCTACCCAAGAAGGAGAAGGATCCTGGTTCCTTCACCTTACCTGTAGAGCTAGGAGGCAAGCACGTGGGCAGAGCTCTTTGTGACCTGGGAGCCAGCATAAACCTCATGCCCCTATCACTATTCCGCCAGCTAGGAATAGGAGAAGCACGTCCAACCACTGTCACTTTACAACTAGCAGACAGATCCATTGCATACCCTGAAGGTAAGATTGAGGATATTCTTGTAAAGGTTGACAAGTTTATTTTCCTTGCAGATCTCATTATCCTGGATTATGAAGCAGACAAGGAGGTCCCCATCCTGTTAGGCAGACCATTTCTAGCCACAGGTATGGCACTAATAGATGTCCAAAAAGGTGAGCTCACTATGAGGGTTCATGATGAAGAGGTGAAATTTAGTGTTTATAAAGCCTTAAGGTACCCCTCTGACTCTGAATCTTGTGCTAGCATGGACATTGTTGATTCATTAATGAAAGAACAATTGGAGCATGAATTGTTGACTAAGCATGCTAATAACTATGTAGGATTAGAATTAACTGACTTAAACATAGCTGAGATAATGGACATACCTGTAAATAACCCTCAGCATGTTTGTATGAATATTGACTTAACTGAAAAATCTGTGAATCCATTAAAACCATCCATTGAGCATCCACCTATCTTAGAATTAAAACCTCTCCCCACTCACCTCAAGTATGCATATCTAGGAAGTAATGATACTTTGCCTGTGATTATTTCTTCTAAATTAAGTGAAAAGCATGAGGTTGAACTGATTTTACTACTTAAGCAACATAGGAAGGCTATTGCATGGACTATTGCTGATATTAGAGGCATTAGCCCTTCTTATTGCATGCATAAGATTATACTAGAGGAAGAGCATACACCTAGAGTAGATCACCAACGTAGGCTGAATCCCTCTATGAAAGAGGTAGTTAAGAAAGAAATAATTAAATGGTTAGATGCTGGTGTGATCTTCCCCATAGCTAGTAGCCAGTGGGTGAGCCCTATACAATGTGTACCTAAGAAGGGGGGGATGACTGTGGTAGTCAATGAGAACAATGAACTGATTCCAACAAGGACTATCACAGGGTGGAGAGTTTGCATGGATTATAGGAAACTAAATAAAGAGACCAAAAAGGACCACTTCCCTCTACCATTCATTGACCAAATGTTAGACAGAATAGCTGGTAGAGCTTACTACTGTTTCTTAGACGGTTACTGTTAAGTCTCTGAAAGTGACTTATTTAGGACCCATTTAGCTTAAGAAGATGTACACTTTTAGGTGTTTTTGATAGCATTTAGCTTAAACCTATGCTTAAATATGAGAATGAGAAGAGGGTAGCTAAATTAGGACTTATGCACAATAGGAAAGAAAAGGGTTGAAAACCGAAGGAAAAGAATGAAAAAAACTGCATTGCGACAGCATTGCGAAAACATTGTTGAAGCCGCAATTATTCAAGTGAAAACCGTAAGTTGACTGATCTTTTTCTGTTAATTTCCGTGATTTCAGGGATTCGTTCTTTCTCCTCCATCCATTCTGATATACGACGTTGAAGATTGATGGTTCTCCTTGGCCCAAACGCACCTGCAAACTACTATAAAAGGGGGTCAAAGTCGGAGGTTCCATCATCATCCGAAAGCGTAGAAGTCTTCTCGCAGTCCATCTTTTCTCCCTGTTTTTCTTTGCCGTCTGTTGGAGTGAGAGTCCCAGCTGTTGGAATCGATAATCTGATAGGAAGGAGAGGAGATTCTTCTTCTCTCTCGATTGGATTCATCCAAGCAAGGCTGACCTTTCATCCCCTTCATTCGAGGCGACTGCAACAAGGCTTTCAAGCACCGTTTACTGCTTTTTGTCTTTCCTTTCTCATTTCCAGCATTGTTTAGTTGTTGCTTCTGGTTTAGTGATTAGTCTACTTCATTTCGTTGCTTTCTGTCTTTGGATTATTTACTTTAAGTTTCCCTTTGTTCGTTCAAACATTCAAAGTAATCAAATTACAAGTCTTCATTTCACAGTTTCCATCTTCTGCTGCTACGGTTTTGTCCTACTGTTTTGAGTACATTTCCCTTCTAAGCATGTCTGTTTTATCTTATACTTCTGTTCTCTATATATCCATGAGTAGCTAAGTCACTTAGGGGCATGCTAATGACAGAACTATAGGCTAAAAAACGTGAACCAAGCATGTAGGATAGCTCTCGAACATTGATTGTATGTAAGCTTCATCCCACGGGCAATTTCGATTGGCCATCCATTTTGTCCAAAGAACTCCTAACCTCTGGAAGGAGTAAGAGTTCAGAGTCGTATAATCATGCTAGCCTTTCATGGTAACCAGGAGACGGCCTAGGAATAGGCGTTTCCCTAGTACAAACTAAACACTCCTGTTTTAACAAGATGCTTAAGACCTTACTTTGAGTTGAGTAAACTAAAGAATCTAATGCATGGAATCGGACGATACATGAGATAGAGTAAGTTTGATGCATAAAGAGTTGATCTAATGCTTGGGAATCGTATTAAAATGCCTATAGGATAGTCGTTAGTAGCCCTTAATTCTCCATTTCACACACGTTTGCTGTTTTTACAATTGCGATAACATTGCGGTGTCCGCAATTCTGCTAAGTTACCATTCTGTTTAGCTGTTTTCTTCTTCGTTTATTAATTTCATCTCTTGTCCGTTGAGTCTAATTTCAACTTCCATTTGTGTATGTTGCATTCCTTTACACAATCAGCAAAGATTAGATAATTAAAAACCAATTTTACCCCATCAAATCCACCCCTTCTTTCTTAACAAATACACTTCGTGAATAGCTAAAAATAAGTCTCTGTGGAAAAAACGAATGAAATATACTTACTACTTGCTGTAAGACCATGTATGCTTGCATGTTCTGAGTGCTCTCTCTCTCTTATTTCTTATTCTTATTAACACATTGAGCACGCAACAAGTTTTTGGCGCCGCTGCCGGGGACTTATTTTAAGTGAAAACGAAGTTTGTTAAGTTTGAAAAACCAAGTTTATTATCTATTGAAACTAATCGACTTTTCATTTCTTTTGCAGGTATTATTGGGTTAGTTTATGAGTGAGCGTTCAAGTAGTGATCTAGAGTTCAATCCTGAGCCTGAGAGACTACTTAGAGCTAGAAACAAAGCAAAGAAACGACTCTTTAAACAACCTCCTACACCTCAAATCATACCTGAAATCGAAGAAATGGACGATATAGTTCCAAATCCGGTACCTGTCATTCGCAACCCCATCGAAATAGCGAATGACAAGAATAGTGCCATTCTTTCATACCTAGTACCTATGCCTGGGGAGCTGAACCCCAGCATAATCCGTCCTGAAATCACTGCCAACTCATTCGAGTTAAAGCCAGTGATGTTCCAAATGTTGTCCACTGTGGGACAATTCTTTGGAATAGAAAATGAGGACCCCCACAACAATCTTAGGAACTTCTTAGGAGTCAGTGATACCTTTATCATCCCTGGAGTGTCCCAAGAAGCTTTGAGGCTATACTTGTTCCCTTACTCTTTGAGGGACAAAGCCAAAACATGGTTGAACTCATTACCCTCTGGATCTGTCCGCAATTGGACAGATTTAGCAGAAAAATTCCTAGTCAAATACTTCCCACCTGATAGGAATTCTACCTTTCGTGATGACATAGTTAAGTTTAAACAAGCTGATAATGAGTCTCTTCACGAAGCTTGGACTAGATTCAAAGATCTTCTTCTTAAATGTCCACAACATGGCATCCCATGGTGTATCCAAATAGAGGTCTTTTTCAAAGGATGCAACCCCAGCACTAGGCAAGTCTTAAATTCATCTGCTGGTGGTTCTATGTTGTCCAAGAGTTACAACGAGGCCTATGAGATCTTGGAGAAGATCTCAGCATCTCACTGTAGGTGGTCAGATGATCCAGTTGAGCCAACCAGAGCTCAAGACAAGGATGCTCTAAGTGCAATGAGCACCCAAATAAATGCCCTGACCAACCTAGTTAAGCAAATGGCTCAGGCCAATCTCCAAACAAGTGCCAACACCGCTACCGCCATGTCAATGGGCACCCAACCAAGTCAAGGTGAGGCACTTATATGTGGATTCTGTGGGGAAGGGCACCTGTATGAATACTGCCCTGGGAATCCAGCCTCAGTCTGCTACATTGGAAGCCAGCAGCAGCCTAGGAACAACCCCTACTCCAACACTTACAACCCTGGTTGGAGGAACCACCCAAACCTGTCATGGGGTGGCCAACAAAATGCTAACCAAAATCCTAACCAACCTAGACCGAGTGGAACACCTGGTTTCACTCCCCAACATAACCAATCTATGTATCAAAAACCATACAACCAACCTGTAGGATCTTCTGTAGAAAACCTACTCAAGGAATACATAGCTAAGAATGATGCTACTCTTCAAAGCCAACAAGCTACTCTTAGGAGCCTAGAGAACCAAATAGGCCAATTAGCCAATGAACTCAAGAGTAGGCCCCAAGGTAGACTCCCTGCTGATACCGAGGTACCAAGGAGAGATGGTAAAGTGCAAGTTCAAGCAATTGAACTTAGAAGTGGTAGACCCTTGGTGAGCAACACAAAGGACACACCAAAGAGAGTAGAGAACACTGAGTCTAGTGCTCCACTGGAGTCTCTGCCAAGCCAAGGTCCACCACCAACTAGCACATCAGGAGCCAGGCTGGAGCCAATCATTGAGGAGATAGAAGAAATTCCAAGGCCTCCACCTATCCTAAGGCGCCCTGACGTGCCTGCATATGTGCCACCACCTCCATACCCTCGAAGGCTTAAGAAGAAGCAGGAACAGGAAGTGCATTTTAATAAATTCTTAGAAATTCTTAAACAAGTGCATGTCAACATTCCTTTTGTAGAAGTTTTACAGTCTATGTCTTCATATGTAAAGTTTTTGAAGGATATTATTACTAACAAAAAAATAATTGGTGAGTTTGAAACAGTAAACCTCACTGAGGAGTGCAGTGCCATCCTCCAAAACAAGCTGCCCAAGAAGGAGAAGGATCCTGGTTCCTTCACCTTACCTGTAGAACTTGGAGGCAAGCATGTGGGCAGAGCGCTTTGTGACCTGGGCGCCAGCATAAACCTCATGCCCCTATCCCTATTCCGCCAGTTGGGAATAGGAGAAGCACGTCCAACCACTGTCACTTTACAACTAGCAGACAGATCCATTGCATATCCAGAAGGTAAAATTGAGGATATTTTAGTAAAGGTTGACAAATTTATTTTCCTTGCAGATTTCATTAACCTGGATTATGAAGCAGACAAGGAGGTCCCCATCCTGCTAGGCAGACCATTTCTAGCCACAGGTAGGGCACTTATAGACGTCCAAAAAGGTGAGCTCACTATGAGGGTTCATGATGAAGAGGTAAAATTTAGTGTGTATAAAGCTTTAAGGTATCCCTCTGACCTTGAATCCTGTGCTAGTATGGACGTTGTTGATTCTTTAATGGAAGAACAATTGGAGCATGTATTATTAACCAAGCATGCTAATGATTATGTACAGTTAGACATAGCTGACTTGAATGTATCTGACATAATGGATATACCTGTAGATAAACCACAACATGTATGTATGAATATAGACCTAACTGATAGACCTGTGAATCCTTTAAAGCCATCTATTGAGCATCCACCTGTTTTAGAACTGAAACCACTACCCACTCACCTCAAGTACGCATATTTAGGAAGTAATGAAACTCTGCCTGTAATCATTTCTTCTAAGCTAAGTGAAAAGCATGAGGTTGAATTAATATTACTGCTTAAGAAACATAGGAAGGCTATTGCATGGACTATTGCCGATATTAGAGGCATTAGCCCTTCTTATTGTATGCATAAGATTATACTAGAGGAAGAGCACACACCTAGAGTAGATCATCAACGTAGGCTGAATCCCTCTATGAAAGAGGTAGTTAAGAAAGAAATAATAAAATGGTTAGATGCTGGTGTGATCTTTCCCATAGCTAGTAGCCAGTGGGTGAGTCCTATACAATGTGTACCTAAAAAGGGTGGGATGACTGTGGTAGTCAATGAGAACAACGAACTGATTCCAACTAGGACTGTCACAGGGTGGAGAGTGTGCATGGATTACAGGAAATTAAACAAAGAAACTAAAAAAGACCACTTCCCTCTACCGTTCATTGACCAGATGTTAGACAGAATAGCTGGTAGAGCCTACTATTGTTTCTTAGATGGTTATTCTGGCTATAATCAGATTACTATAGACCCTAAAGACCAAGAGAAGACTACCTTCACTTGCCCTTTTGGAACTTTTGCCTTTCGCAGAATGCCTTTTGGCTTATGCAATGCGCCGACAACTTTCCAAAGGTGCATGATGGCAATCTTCTCTGAGTTGGATGAGTCCATGATAGAAATATTCATGGATGACTTCTCAGTCTTTGGGGATTCCTTTACAAACTGTCTAGAAAACCTAGGACAGGTCCTGGCTATAGTGAAGAGACTCACTTAGTCCTTAATTGGGAAAAGTGCCATTTCATGGTGGATGAAGGGATTGTCTTAGGTCATAGAGTGTCGAGGGCAGGTGTAGAGGTCGATAGGGCCAAAATAGAGATCATAGAGAAGCTGGTAGAGCCTCAGAATGTCAAGGCCATTAGGAGTTTCTTAGGGCATGCTGGCTTCTACAGAAGGTTCATCAAGGACTTTTCTAAGATAGCCAAGCCTCTATGTGAGCTTCTAGAGCTAAATAGGCCATTCATCTTCTCTAAGGAATGTGTAGTAGCTTGGACCACCCTTAAGAAAGCACTAGTTACAGCACCTGTTATAGTAGGGCCAGATTGGGATCTCCCATTCGAGATGTTATGTGATGCTAGTGACTATGCTGTAGGGGTCATGTTAGGACAGAAGATTGACAAGCTGACACATCCTGTATATTATGCTAGTAAGACCTTGAATGAGGCTCAATGTAATTATACAACTACTGAGAAAGAGATGCTTGCTGTAGTGTTTGCTTGTGAGAAATTCAGAAACTATATTGTAGGCACTAGGACAATTGTATACACTGACCATTCTGCCTTGAAATATCTTATGAGGAAGGCTGATGCAAAGCCTAGGTTGATTAGGTGGGTGTTACTGCTGCAGGAGTTTGATTTGGACATTCGAGACAAGAAGGGATGTGAAAATGTGGTTGCAGATCACCTTTCTCGATTGCAGCACAATTGCGAAAAAGTTGCGGATCCCGCAATTTCTGACGCTTTTATTGATGAACATATCTTTGTTTTGACTCATCGTGATAACGATGAGGAACCTTGGTTTGCTGACATTGCTAACTTCCGTGCATCACAGGTATTACCAGTTTTCAAGGGAGGACAAGAGAAGAAGAGGTTCCTTCATGAAGCAAGGAAATTCATCTGGGATGACCCCACACTTTACAGAACCTGTGCTGATGGCTTGCTGAGGAAGTGTGTTTCAGCTGCTGAAGCGAAGTCTGTGCTGCAGCACTGTCACGCAGCTCCTTATGGTGGACACTTTGGTGGCCAAAGAACAGCTGCAAAGGTATTTCAGAGTGGCTACTGTTAAGTCTCTGAAAGTGACTTATTTAGAACCCATTTAGCTTAGGAAGATGTACACTTTTAGGTGTTTTTGTTAGCATTTAGCCTAAACCTATGCTTTAATATGAGAATTAGAAGAAGGTAGCTAATATAGGACTTATGTACAATAGGTAGAAAAAGGGTTGAAAACCGAAGGAAAAGAATGAAAAAATGAGCATTGCGAATGAATTGCGAAAACATTGCTGAGGCCGCAATTATTCAAGTAAAAACCGTAAGTTGACTGATCTTTTTCTGTTAATTTCCGTAATTTCAGGGATTCATTTTTTCTCCTCCATCCATTCTGATATACGACGTTGAAGATTGATGGTTCTCCTTGGCCCAAACGCACCTGCAAACTACTATAAAAGGGGGCCAAAGTCGGAGGTTTGATCATCATCCGAAGCGCAGAAGTCTTCTCGCAGTCCATCATTTCTCTCTGTTTTCCTTCGCCGTCTGTTGGAGTGAGAGTCTCAGCTGTTGGAATCGATAATCTGATAGGAAGGAGAGAAGATTCTTCTTCTCTCTCGATTGGATTCATCCAAGCAAGGCTGACCTTTCATCCCCTTCATTCGAGGCGACTGCAACGAAGCTTTCACGCAACCTTTACTGCTTTTCTGTCTTTTTCTTCTCATTTCCAGCTTTGATTAGTTGTTGTTCTAGTTTAGTGTTTTACTTACTGCATTTCGTTGTTGTCTGTCTTGGAATCATTTCTTTTAAAGCTTTCCTTTGTCGTTCAAACTCTCAAAGTAATCAAAGTACAATTCTGCATTTCACAGTTTCCACCTTTTTCTGCTACGGGTTTGACTTACTGTTTTAAGCACATTTCTCTTCTAAGCATGTCTGTTTTATCTACCCTTTCTGTTCTCCATATATCCATGAGTAGCTAAGCCACTTAGGGGCATGCTAATGACAGAACTATAGGCTAAAAAACGTGCATCAAGTATGTAGGATAGCTCTCGAATCATTGAGTGTATGTAAGCTTCATCCTACGGGCAATTTCGATTGGCCATCCATTTTGTCCAAAGAACTCCTAACCTCTGGAAGGAGTAAGAGTTCAGAGTCATATAATCATGCTAGCCTTTCATGGTAATCAGGAAACGGCCTAGGAATAGGCGTTTCCCTAGTACAAACTAAACACTCCTGTTTTAACAAGATGCTTAAGACCTTACTTTGAAGTCGAGTAAACTTAAGACTCTAATGCATGGAATCGGACGATACTTGAGATAGAGTGAGTTTGATGTATAGAGAGTTGGTCCAATGCTTGAGAATCGTAATAAAATGCCTATAGGATAGTCATTAGTCGCCCTTAATTCACCCATTTACTCAGTTTCGCTGTTATTTAATTGCGGTAACATTGCGGTCCTCGCAATTCTGCCAGATTTTCATTCTGTTTAGCTGTTTTCTTCCTCGTTTGTTAATTCCATCTCTTGTCTTTTAAGTCTAGTTTCAACTTGCATTTGTTTATGTTATATCCCTTTATACATTCAGCAAAAAGTAGATAATTAAAAACCAATTTTACCCCATCAAATTCATCCCATCTTTCTTAACAATCACACTCGCGAATAGCTAAAAATGAGTCTCTGTGGAAAAAACGAATGAAATATACTTACTACTTGCTGTGAGACCATGTATGCTTGCATGTTCTAAGTGCTCTCTCTACCTTATTGCTTATTTATCTTTACACATTGAGCACGCAACAAGTTTTTGGCGCCGTTGCCGGGGACTTATTTTAAGTGAAAACGAAGTTTGTTAAGTTTGAAAAACCAAGTTTATTATATATTGAAACTAATCTACTTTCCATTTCTCTTGCAGGTACTATTGGGTTAGTTTATGAGTGAGCGTTCGAGTAGTGATCTAGAGTTCAATCCTGAGCCTGAGAGACTACTTAGAGCTAGAAACAAAGCAAAGAAACGACTCTTTAAACAACCTCCTATACCTCAAATCATACCTGAAATCGAAGAAATGGACGATATAGTTCCAAATCCGGTACCTGTCATTCGCAACCCCATCGAAATAGCGAATGACAAGAATAGTGCCATTCTTTCATATCTAGTACCTATGCCTGGGGAGCTGAACCCCAGCATAATCCGTCCTGAAATCACTGCCCACTCATTCGAGTTAAAGCCAGTGATGTTCCAAATGTTGTCCACTGTGGGACAATTCTTTGGAATAGAAAATGAGGACCCCCACAACCATCTTAGGAACTTCTTAGGAGTCAGTGATACCTTTATCATCCCTGGAGTATCCCAAGAAGCTTTAAGGCTATACTTGTTCCCTTACTCTTTGAGGGACAAAGCTAAAACATGGTTGAACTCATTACCCTCTGGATCTGTCCGCAATTGGACAGATTTAGCAGAAAAATTCCTAGTCAAATACTTCCCACCTGATAGGAATTCTACCTTTCGTGATGACATAGTCAAGTTTAAACAAGCTGATAATGAGTCTCTTCACGAAGCTTGGACTAGATTCAAAGATCTTCTTCTTAAATGTCCACATCATGGCATCCCATGGTGTATCCAAATAGAGGTCTTTTTCAAAGGATGCAACCCCAGCACTAGGCAAGTCTTAAATTCATCTGCTGGTGGTTCCATGTTGTCCAAGAGTTACAACGAGGCCTATGAGATCTTGGAGAAGATCTCAGCATCTCTATGTAGGTGGTCAGACGATCCAGTAGAGCCAACTAGGGCTCAAGACAAGGATGCTCTAAGCGCCATGAGCACCCAAATAAATGCCCTGACCAACCTAGTTAAGCAAATGGCTCAGGCCAATCTCCAAACCAGTGCCAATACCGCCACAGCCATGTCAATGGGCACCCAACCAAATCAGGGCGAGGCACCTATCTGTGGATTCTGTGGGGAAGGGCACCCATATGAATACTGCCCTGGGAATCCATCCTCAGTCTGCTATGTTGGAAGCCAGCAGCAGCCTAGGAATAACCCCTACTCCAACACCTATAACCCTGGTTGGAGAAACCACCCTAACCTGTCATGGGGTGGCCAACAAAACACTAACCAAAATTCTAACCAACCTAGACCGAGTGGAACACCTGGTTTCACTCCCCAACATAACCAGTCAATGTACCAAAAACCTTACAATCAACCTGTAGGATCTTCTGTAGAAAACCTACTCAAGGAATATATAGCTAAGAATGATGCTACTCTTCAGAGCCAGCAAGCTACTCTTAGGAGCCTAGAGAACCAAATAGGCCAATTAGCCAATGAACTTAAAAGTAGGCCCCAAGGTAGACTCCCTGTTGACACCGAGGTACCAAGGAGAGATGGCAAAGAACAAGTTCAAGCAATTGAACTTAGGAGTGGAAGACCATTGGTGAGCAACACAAAGGACACACCAAAGAGAGTAGAGAACACTGAGTCTAGTGCTCCACTGGAGTCTCTGCCAAGCCAAGGTCCACCACCAACTAGCACATCAGGAGCCAGGCTAGAGCCAATTGTTGAGGACGTAGAAGAAATTCCAAGGCCTCCACCTATCCTAAGGCGTCCTGACGTGCCTGCATATGTGCCACCACCTCCATACCCTCGAAGGCTTAAGAAGAAGCAGGAACAGGAAGTTCATTTTAATAAATTTTTAGAAATACTTAAGCAAGTGCATGTTAACATTCCTTTTGTAGAGGTTTTACAGTCTATGCCTTCATATGTAAAGTTTTTGAAGGACATTATTACTAACAAAAAAATAATTGGTGAGTTTGAAACAGTAAACCTCACCGAGGAGTGCAGTGCCATCCTCCAGAACAAGCTGCCCAAGAAGGAGAAGGATCCTGGTTCCTTCACCTTACCTGTAGAACTTGGAGGCAAGCACGTGGGCAGAGCGCTTTGTGACCTGGGCGCCAGCATAAATCTCATGCCCCTGTCCCTATTCCGCTAGTTGGGAATGGGAGAAGCACGTCCAACCACAGTCACTTTACAACTAGCAGACAGATCCATCGCATACCCTGAAGGTAAGATTGAGGATATTCTAGTGAAAGTTGACAAATTTATTTTCCTTGCAGATTTCATTGTCCTGGACTATGAGGCAGACAAGGAGGTCCCCATCCTGCTAGGTAGACCATTTCTAGCCACAGGTAGGGCACTAATAGATGTTCAAAAAGGTGAGTTAACTATGAGGGTTCATGATGAAGAGGTAAAATTTAGTGTTTATAAAGCTTTAAGGTATCCCTCTGACCTTGAATCCTGTGCTAGCATGGATATTGTTGACTCACTGATGGAAGAACAATTAGAGCATGTGTTATTAACCAAGCATGCAAATGAATATGTAGGATTAGATGTAGCTGATTTAAATGTATCTGACATAATGGATATGCCTGTAGATAAACCACAGCATGTATGTATGAATATAGATTTAACTGATAGAACTGTAAATCCTTTGAAACCCTCCATTGAGCATCCACCTGTTTTAGAACTGAAACCACTACCCACTCACCTCAAATATGCATATCTAGGAAATAATGATACACTTCCAGTAATTATTTCTTCTAAACTAAGTGAACAGCATGAGGGTGAATTAATTTTACTGCTTAAGCAACATAGGAAGGCTATAGCATGGACTATTGCTGATATTCGAGGCATTAGCCCTTCTTATTGCATGCACAAAATTATACTAGAGGAAGAGCACACACCTAGGGTAGATCACCAGCGTAGGTTAAACCCCTCTATGAAAGAGGTAGTGAAGAAAGAAATAATAAAGTGGTTAGATGCAGGAGTGATTTTCCCCATAGCTAGTAGCCAGTGGGTGAGCCCCATCCAATGTGTACCTAAAAAGGGGGGAATAACTGTGGTAGTCAATGAGAACAACGAACTGATTCCAACAAGGACTGTCACAGGGTGGAGAGTGTGTATGGATTACAGAAAATTAAATAAAGAGACTAAAAAAGACCATTTCCCTATACCGTTCATTGACCAGATGCTAGACAGAATAGCTGGTAGAGCCTACTATTGTTTCTTAGATGGCTATTCAGGCTATAATCAAATTACTATAGACCCTAAGGATCAAGAGAAGACCACCTTCACTTGCCCTTTTGGAACGTTTGCCTTCCGCAGAATGCCTTTTGGCTTATGCAATGCACCGGCAACTTTCCAAAGGTGCATGATGGCAATCTTCTCTGAGTTGGATGAGTCCATGATAGAAATATTCATGGATGACTTCTCAGTCTTTGGGGATTCATTTAAAACCTGTCTAGAAAACCTAGGACAAGTCCTGGCTAGGTGTGAAGAGACCAACCTAGTCCTAAATTGGGAAAAGTGCCATTTTATGGTAGATGAAGGGATTGTCTTAGGACATAGAGTGTCAAGGGTAGGTGTAGAAGTGGATAGGGCAAAAATAGAGATCATAGAGAAGTTGGTAGAGCCCCAGAATGTCAAAGCCATTAGAAGCTTCTTAGGGCACGCTGGCTTCTACAGAAGGTTCATTAAGGACTTTTCTAAGATAGCCAAGCCTCTGTGCGAGCTTCTAGAGCTAAATAGACCATTTATCTTCTCTAAAGAATGTGTAGTAGCTTGGAAAACCCTTAAGGAAGCACTGGTCACAGCACCAATCATAGTAGGACCAAATTGGGATCTCCCATTTGAGATGCTATGCGATGCCAGTGACTATGCTGTAGGAGTCATGTTAGGACAAAAGATTGACAAGCTGACACACCCTGTCTATTATGCTAGCAAGACCTTGAATGAGGCTCAATGTAATTATACAACTACTGAGAAAGAGATGCTTGCTGTAGTATTTGCTTGTGAAAAATTTAGAAATTACATTGTAGGCACTAGGACCATTGTATACACTGACCATTCTGCTTTAAAATATCTTATGAGGAAGGCTGACGCTAAGCCTAGATTGATTAGATGGGTGTTATTGCTGCAGGAATTTGATTTGGACATTCGGGACAAGAAAGGTTGTGAAAATGTGGTTGCAGATCACCTGTCTCGATTGCAGCACAATTGCGAAAAAATTGCGGAGACCGCAATTTCTGATGCTTTTATAGATGAACATGTCTTTGCTTTGGCTCATCGTGATAACGATGAGGAACCTTGGTTTGCTGACATTGCTAACTTCCGTGCATCACAGGTATTGCCAGTGTTCAAGGGAGGACAAGAGAAGAAGAGGTTCCTTCATGAAGCAAGGAAATTCATCTGGGATGACCCCACACTTTACAGAACCTGTGCTGATGGCTTACTAAGGAAGTGTGTTTCAGCTGCTGAAGCGAAGTCTGTGCTGCAGCACTGTCACTCATCTCCTTACGGTGGACACTTTGGTGGTCAAAGAACAGCTGCGAAGGTATTTCAGAGTGGCTACTATTGGCCAACAATCTTCAAGGACGCCCACAACTATGCCCACAACTGTGACGAATGCCAAAGGACAGGTAACCTCAGTCGCAAGGATGAGATGCCCCTCACCTACATCTTAGAGTTGGAGCTCTTTGATGTGTGGGGCATTGATTTCATGGGACCATTCCCTCCATCATCAGGTAACCTTTACATTTTAGTAGCAGTAGACTACGTGTCCAAGTGGGTAGAAGCCAAAGCATGTCCTAATAATGATGCTAAAACAGTCACTAACTTCTTGCATAGGCACATTTTCACTAGATTTGGGACTCCTCGTGCTATCATTAGTGATGAGGGGTCACATTTCATTAATAAGGCTATGGAGAAAGTATTGACTAAATATAACATTAGACATAGGGTAGCTACTCCCTATCACCCACACTCGAATGGCCAAGCTGAAATTTCCAATAGGGAGATAAAGAACATCCTAGAAAAGGTAGTCAAACCTAATAGGAAAGACTGGTCATTTAAGCTTGAGGATGCACTTTGGGCTTATAGAACAACATATAAGACACCCCTAGGCATGTCTCCCTATAGGTTGGTGTATGGCAAGGCTTGCCACTTGCCACTTGAGTTAGAAAACAAAGCATTTTGGGCCATGAAGGAATTGAATTTTTGTGTAAAGGATGCGGGGACATTGAGATCTTTGCAGCTACATGAACTTGATGAGCTTAGGCATATGGCCTATGAGAATGCCAAAATGTATAAAGAAAAGACCAAAATATGGCACGACAGTAGACTTAGGATCAAAGACTTTAGGAAAGGCCAACTTGTCCTATTATTTAACTCACGTTTAAAGATATTTCCAGGCAAACTAAAGTCTAGATGGTCAGGTCCATTTGTTATCACTAATGTCTATGTTCATGGTGCAATAGAGATAAAGAATTTGCAGCAAGGCCAGCCATTTATGGTCAATGGTGCTAGGTTGAAGCACTACTATGAGGAAGGAGATGTGAAGACTCTCTCGGCCTTCCTCTTGACTGAAGCATGACAAAGGGAACGAGAGAGAACGAGTGGTTACTGTGCTCGTTTAGTCAAGGCCAATGCCTTAGTTTATTTTTACTGTTTTTCCGATTATCGTTTGTATGTTTTGTGGTGTGTTTTTAATTGCGTATTTAATGTTTGTTTTATTTGTTTTTGTAGGGAATCGAAAGAGGGAATCAAGGAGAGTAAATCAAGATTTAAAAATCAAGAAACGATCGAGCCAAATAAAAGATACGGACGAGCAAAGTTTGAGATTTTGATGATAAAATATCCCTACAATTGCGCTAAAATTGCTGGATCCGCAAAAAAGAGCCGTTGGGATTTTTCCGTTGCATTTATAGCCGTTAGAACGCGCTCGTTCGATACGATCCTCTCATTCTCTGATTTTCAAGAAATTTGCGATTCTCTCCATCTCTGATCCTTCTCTCCAAACCTCCAAGATTCGACAATGGTGTCCACACGTGCTGAAAGATCCGCAGCCAAGAAGAAGGCTGATGACGCAGCTGAAGCGGCTGCGAGGGAAACGCTTCTCTCCCTTGCAGACGATGGTGCCGTTCGCACCGGTCCTCTTCCCAAGCTTCCTATTCGTAGGAAGAAGTGGAGGGTGGTCACTGAGATCCCTGCTGGACCATCTGAGCCAGTGGGCACGCCCAAGAAACGCCGGTGGAGTGTCAAGACGGCCGCCGAACCAAGCACAGCAAAGACTCCCTCTGTGGAGAGTCAAGAAACTGATCGTGCATCCCACGAGTCAGCTAAAGAAGGTTCGTCGCCGTCTGCATCACCTGCGCACAGCCCCTCACCATCTGAACCGGTGCCAAGCGCAGAATCGTCACCGCCTGCACAGAGCTCCGAGTTGTCTCCAGCACCTCAGAGTTCTGACCCGACACCTGCAGCAGCGCAGAGTCCTGAACCACCATCTTCGCCACTGAGTTCTGCGCAGACACCATCAGCAGAGCACAATCCCACGCCATCGCACAACTCTCCACAGCCTGATCCTGAATTCCCATATGGGGATTATCAAGAGTCCACGCCGGGCAGTGGAGATGCTGGGGAAGACGAAGTCTTCTCTCCTATGAGGGAAGATAGCCCTGCCGAGCCTGCACAGCAGGACGATTCTATGGAGGAGACGTTGGGGGCATGCTTCCCGCAACTCAACATCAAGGCCAGGCTCAAGAAGAAGAAGAAGGCCAGAATTGACAAGGCCAAGAAGTTGAAGAAAAAGAAGGCCAAGAAGGTGCCGTCGACGGACAAAGAGAGTACTGAGCCTTCGCTCAAACGCCTCAAGGTGGAGGCTGCTGCATCATCCAAACCAGCAGATAAGGGGAAGGCTAAACTCTACCCTGAAGACGAACCTCCGTCAGTGAGGTATGTCTCATCTGATGCTGAGTCCAGGGGTGCTGAGCTGAGGAAGAGGGACCTGTTGCACGAGAAAGGATTCCTCGACCGACTTGCTGATCTGCCGCAGTTCTTGCGCGCAGGGGTGATCAACCACGGCTGGGAGGAATTCTGCAGACCGCCTAATCCAGCATACACGAGCATGGTGTATGATTTCTACGCTAATGTGCTCAGCCCTGAGGATGGCCTGTCTGTGGTCAGAGGGGTAGAAGTAGATTTCTCAGCCAAGGCCATCAATGAAGCATTTGGTCTCAAGGGCCAACCTCATACAGATTATGCACGGATAGTTGATGAGCCGACTGAGGCAGTGCTGGAAGAGGCCATTCGCACAATTGGCCAGCCTGAAGCAGCGTGGACTGTCTCACGCAATGGGAGGCACACCTTAATGAGTGCCAATCTGACAGCAAAGGCAGCTGTTTGGTTTGCCTTTGTGAGGAGAAAGCTGTCCCCTGTGACCCACGAGACGACAATCAACCAGAGTAGATCACTGCTGGTCTATGCCATCATGCGCGGTCTCACGGTCAATGTGGGGGAAATCATGTCAGCTGCCATTGCTGAATGCGCAAAGAAAGGTAAGGGACCCTTGTTTTTCCCTAATACCATAACCAAGCTATGTTTGCTTGCAGGAGTCCCCACCGAGCGCTTGGAGCAGCAGCTGCCTTACACAGGCCATTTGGAGCTGCCTGCTAACCCGAGACTGAGAAGAAAGGGGAATATGGAGTTTGAATTGGATAGGCTGGCTGCTGAACAGTCCCTATCCATGGCCTGCTTGATGGACATGCAGAGGAGAATGACTCAATGGGCCAACTATGCGCAGGCAAGGGATAAGGAAGTTGCAGACCAGCTGGGGTGCATCTTCCCGGACTTCCCTACCAATCTCCTAACTCCATGGGTGCCCCCACGACCAAGGCAACCAGATGAGGATGACGAGAATTGAGTGCTGGTTTGAAGTGCACTAAAGGGAGTATTGCTGTTCCCTTAAAAAAAAAAAAAAAAAAAAAAAACAATTTTTCTGCTTTCTGATAGGATCATGTACAGTATGCTGTTTTGTGTTCAGCTTTTGATCTGTTTTTAATGTTTAGTGTTATGTTTTTTTTCTTTTGCTTAGTCTAGTCTAATGTTAGCTGAATAGGTAGGATAGTTTAGCTTTATTTTTAGGATGCGTGAGTAACAGGAAAAAGCATGTTAGGGGCCTGAATCAATGTTAAATCTGCCCGGATTGAATTGCGAAATAATTGCGGTTCCCGCAATTTTTGTGACTGATTGCATGTTTTGGACTGTCTGTTTAGTTAGGCTGTGATCTGTTATATTCTATTTTTTGCTGCTAGCATGACTACCTGATATAGCTGATCTTCAAGCATGCTGGATGAGTGTCATAGGACACCCTTTGATAGTTTAAATTAGCCTCTGAATAGTGCTCAGCATGCATAAACCATCAGTCCTTAAACTGTCTGTTTTGTCAAATTTTCTACTGCTGGAATAATTGCTTTTAGAATGTTTGCCTATGCCTAGGATTTTTAGATTCTCTTTGTTTTACTTTAGACTAGATGCTTCTAGGACAAGTTTGGGGGTGTGCCACCTCAAACACTCATTGGGGACAATGAGTAGTTGAAGTTTGGGGGAGGCCACCCTAGGCCTAGGAACATTCCTCTCTCCCTTAGAAACATAAGCATTCTTCTTCTCCTTTAAAAAAAAAAAAAATGATGATGAACTGAAAAACAATGAAAAAAGAATAAAGGGGGGGAGTTTCTCTTAGGTTGCTGAGTAATCAGTGCCAAGTGTGTAACCCACAAGTGGCGTTGCATCAAAAGGCAACCAAAGGAGAGGCTCCACCTAAGTAAGAAAAAGGAAAAAATAGGGAAGAAGAATGTATACCTAGGAGTTATAACTTTGTGGCTTAGATGTCCTATTTAAAAAGAACTCTGATCCTCAATTAGCTAAAGCACAAAGTTGTAACTTGTAGGGTTGTTTAGGGAGATGAGTGTTTATCCAATGAAGTGATGCCAGGGTTTAGGTTGTTCTCTAAAAGTACTACTGTCACTGTTAATACTAAGACTGGCATGACTCTAAGGAATCCTAGACACATTAAAAATAAAGCTAGAAGCATGTACTGAGTCTGGAGTAAAGCTTGGTAGAATTTGAAACCTTAGGGATAGTGGCATGATATCATAGAAGTAGTTAGATCAGTAGTAAGGGGTTAACAGAAACAGCAGGTATAGTAGGCAGGTGAAGTCAGAAGAAGCTTGATAAGAGGTTAATTCTAAATTTAGAAGTGTGTCACAGGACAGCACTGCTAAAGATGGGGATATAGGGGAGTCGGTAAGTAGTTAAAGAAGATAAAACAGCAGCCTAAGTAAGTCCTTAGTATGCTTGAGGACAAGCAAAGCCTTAAGTTTGGGGGTGTGTTAAGTCTCTGAAAGTGACTTATTTAGAACCCATTTAGCTTAGGAAGATGTACACTTTTAGGTGTTTTTGTTAGCATTTAGCCTAAACCTATGCTTTAATATGAGAATTAGAAGAAGGTAGCTAATATAGGACTTATGTACAATAGGTAGAAAAAGGGTTGAAAACCGAAGGAAAAGAATGAAAAAATGAGCATTGCGAATGAATTGCGAAAACATTGCTGAGGCCGCAATTATTCAAGTAAAAACCGTAAGTTGACTGATCTTTTTCTGTTAATTTCCGTAATTTCAGGGATTCATTCTTTCTCCTCCATCCATTCTGATATACGACGTTGAAGATTGATGGTTCTCCTTGGCCCAAACGCACCTGCAAACTACTATAAAAGGGGGCCAAAGTCGGAGGTTTGATCATCATCCGAAGCGCAGAAGTCTTCTCGCAGTCCATCATTTCTCTCTGTTTTCCTTCGCCGTCTGTTGGAGTGAGAGTCTCAGCTGTTGGAATCGATAATCTGATAGGAAGGAGAGAAGATTCTTCTTCTCTCTCGATTGGATTCATCCAAGCAAGGCTGACCTTTCATCCCCTTCATTCGAGGCGACTGCAACGAAGCTTTCAAGCAACCTTTACTGCTTTTCTGTCTTTTTCTTCTCATTTCCAGCTTTGATTAGTTGTTGTTCTAGTTTAGTGTTTTACTTACTGCATTTCGTTGTTGTCTGTCTTGGAATCATTTCTTTTAAAGCTTTCCTTTGTCGTTCAAACTCTCAAAGTAATCAAAGTACAATTCTGCATTTCACAGTTTCCACCTTTTTCTGCTACGGGTTTGACTTACTGTTTTAAGCACATTTCTCTTCTAAGCATGTCTGTTTTATCTACCCTTTCTGTTCTCCATATATCCATGAGTAGCTAAGCCACTTAGGGGCATGCTAATGACAGAACTATAGGCTAAAAAACGTGCATCAAGTATGTAGGATAGCTCTCGAATCATTGAGTGTATGTAAGCTTCATCCTACGGGCAATTTCGATTGGCCATCCATTTTGTCCAAAGAACTCCTAACCTCTGGAAGGAGTAAGAGTTCAGAGTCATATAATCATGCTAGCCTTTCATGGTAATCAGGAAACGGCCTAGGAATAGGCGTTTCCCTAGTACAAACTAAACACTCCTGTTTTAACAAGATGCTTAAGACCTTACTTTGAAGTCGAGTAAACTTAAGACTCTAATGCATGGAATCGGACGATACTTGAGATAGAGTGAGTTTGATGTATAGAGAGTTGGTCCAATGCTTGAGAATCGTAATAAAATGCCTATAGGATAGTCATTAGTCGCCCTTAATTCACCCATTTACTCAGTTTCGCTGTTATTTAATTGCGGTAACATTGCGGTCCTCGCAATTCTGCCAGATTTTCATTCTGTTTAGCTGTTTTCTTCCTCGTTTGTTAATTCCATCTCTTGTCTTTTAAGTCTAGTTTCAACTTGCATTTGTTTATGTTATATCCCTTTATACATTCAGCAAAAAGTAGATAATTAAAAACCAATTTTACCCCATCAAATTCATCCCATCTTTCTTAACAATCACACTCGCGAATAGCTAAAAATGAGTCTCTGTGGAAAAAACGAATGAAATATACTTACTACTTGCTGTGAGACCATGTATGCTTGCATGTTCTAAGTGCTCTCTCTACCTTATTGCTTATTTATCTTTACACATTGAGCACGCAACAGCTACTATTGGCCAACAATCTTCAAGGATGCCCACAAGTATGCCCACAGCTGTGATGAATGCCAAAGAACAGGTAACCTCAGTCGAAAGGATGAGATGCCCCTCACCTACATCTTAGAGTTGGAGCTCTTTGATGTGTGGGGCATTGACTTCATGGGACCATTCCCTCCATCGTCAGGTAACCTCTACATATTAGTGGCAGTGGACTATGTGTCCAAGTGGGTAGAGGCCAAAGCATGTCCTAATAATGATGCTAAAACAGTCACCAACTTCTTGCATAGGCACATTTTTACTAGGTTTGGGACACCTCGTGCCATCATTAGTGATGAGGGGTCACATTTTATTAACAAGGCTATGGAGAGAGTGTTGGCTAAATATAACATTAGACATAGAGTAGCCACTCCCTATCACCCACACTCAAATGGACAGGCTGAAATTTCAAATAGGAAAATTAAGAACATCCTAGAAAAAGTAGTCAAACCTAATAGGAAAGACTGGTCCTTCAAGCTTGAGGATGCACTTTGGGCTTATAGGACAGCATATAAGACACCTCTGGGAATGTCTCCTTATAGGCTAGTTTATGGCAAGACTTGTCACTTACCACTTGAGTTAGAAAACAAAGCATTTTGGGCCATGAAGGAATTGAATTTTTGTGTAAAAGATGCAGGAACACTAAGGTCTTTACAATTACATGAGCTTGATGAGCTTAGACATATGGCCTATGAAAATGCTAAGATGTATAAGGAAAAGACCAAGATTTGGCATGATAGTAGACTTAGAGTTAAGGACTTTAAGAAGGGTCAACTTGTATTGTTGTTTAACTCACGGTTGAAGCTATTTCCAGGGAAACTTAAGTCTAGATGGTCAGGTCCATTTGTGATTACTAATGTGTTTGTTCATGGTGCCATAGAGATAAAGAACTTGCAGCAAGGCCAACCATTTATGGTTAATGGTGCAAGGTTGAAGCACTACTATGAGGAAGGAGATGTGAAGACTCTCTCGGCCTTCCTCTTGACTGAAGCATGAAAAGAGAACGAGAGAGGACGAGTGATTACTGTGCTCGTCAACATAAGGCTCATGCCTTAGTTTATTTTTTGCAATTTTCCGGTTATCGTTTGTGTGTTTTGTTGTGTGATATTAATTACGAATTTGATGTTAATTTTATTTCTTTTTGCAGGGAATCAATATAGGGAATCAAGGAGAGGAAATCCAGCTTTAAAAATCAAGAAACGATCGAGCCAAATAAAAGATACGGGCGAGCAAAGTTTGACATTTTGATGGAAAAATATCCCTAAAATTGCGCTGGAATTGCAGGATCCGCAAAATATAGCCGTTGGGATTTCGCCGTTTCCTTTATATCCGTTGGGAGGCGCTCGATCGATACGATTCTCTCATTCTCTGATTTCCAAGAAAGCTGCGATTCTCTTCATCTTTGATCCTTCTTTCCAAACCTCCAAGACTCAACAATGGTGTTCACACGGGCTGAAAGATCTGCAGCCAAGAAGAGGGCTGATGACGCAGCTGAAGCGGCTGCGAGGGAAGCACTTCTCACCCTTGCAGATGATGGTGCTGTACGCACCGGACGTCTTCCCAAGCTTCCGATCCGTAGGAAGAAGTGGAGGGTTGTCACAGAAATCCCTGCTGGACCTTCTGAACCAGCGGGCACACCCAAGAAGCGTCGGTGGAGTGTCGAGATGGCCGCCGAACCAAGCAAAGCAAAGACTCCCTCTGTGGAGAGTCAAGAATCGGATCGTGCGTCCCACGAGTCGATCAAGAAGGGTTCGTCGCCACCTGCATCGCCTGCGCACAGCCCTTCACCATCTGAACCAGTGCAGAGCCCAGAGTCGCCTTCATCGCCGCCTGCACAGAGCCCTGAATTGTCTTCTTCACCACTGAATTCTGCACAGACACCTACGGCAGAGCAAACAGCCACGCCGTCGCACAATTCCCCACGGCCTGACCCTGAATTCCCATATGAGGAGTACCAAGAATCCACTCAGGGCAGTGGGGAAGTTGGGGAAGACGAGGTCTTCTCGCCTGCGAGGGAAGCTAGCCCAGAGAGTCCTGCACAGCAGGATGATTCCATGGAAGAGACGCTGGGAGCATGCCTGCAGCAGATCAACATCAAGGCAAGGCTCAAGAAGAAGAAGAAGGCCAAGATTGTCAAGGCCAAGCGATCCAAGAAGCTGAAGAGGAAGAAGGCTAAAAGGGCACCTTCAGCAGACAAAGAGAGCACTGAGCCTTCGCTCAAACGACTCAAGGTTGAGGCTGCCGAGTCAGCCAAGCCATCAGATAAGGGGAAGGCCAAGCTCTACCCTGAAGATGAGCCTCAGTCAGTGAGGTATGTTTCCTCTGATGCTGAGTCCAGGGGTGCTGAGCTAAGGAAGAGGGAGTTGCTGCACGAGAAAGGCTTCCTCGACCGACCTGCTGACCTGCCGCAGTTCTTGCGCGCAGGAGTGATAAACCACGGCTGGGAGGAATTTTGCAGACCGCCCAATCCAGCCTACACGAGCATGGTGTATGATTTCTACGCCAATGTGCTCAGCCCTGAGGATGTCCTGTTTGTGGTCAGAGGGGTAGAAGTGGATTTCTCAGCCAAGGCCATCAACGAAGCCTATGGTCTCAGGGGCCAAACACATACAGATTATGCACGGATTGTTGATGAGCCTACTGAGGCAGTTCTGGAAGAGGCCATTCGGACCATTGGCCAGCCTGAAGCTTCCTGGACCGTGTCACGCAATGGGAGGCAGACTCTCATGAGTGCCAACCTCACGGCTAAGGCGGCTGTTTGGTTTTCGTTCGTGAGAAGGAGATTGTCCCCAGTGACTCACGAGACTACAATCAACCAGAGCCGATCGCTGCTGGTGTATGCGATAATGAGAGGTCTCACGATCAACGTGGGAGAAGTCATCACTGCTGCCATTGCTGAGTGCGCTAAGAAAGGTAAGGGACCACTGTTTTTCCCTAACACCATAACCAAACTATAATTGCTTGCAGGAGTCCCCACTGAGCGCATGGAGCAGCAGATGGCTTACACAGGCCACTTGGAGCTGCCTGCTAGCCTGAGGCTGAGGAGAAAGGGGAATATGGAGTTTGAACTGGATAGGCTGGCTGCTGATCAGTCCCTATCCATGGCCTGCCTAATGGATATGCAGAGGAGGATGGCTCAATGGGCCACGTATGCGCAGGCACGGGACAAAGAGGTTGCAGACCAGCTAGGCTGCATCTTCCCTGACTTCCCCACCAATCTCCTGACTCCATGGGTGCCTCCACGCCCACGACAGCCTGATGAGGATGAAGATATTTGAGTGCTGGTTTGAATCGCACTAAAGGGAGTATTGCTGTTCCCTTAGGAAAAATTTTCTGCTTTCTGATAGACTATGTAAATTATGCTGTTTGTAGTACAATTTTGATCTGTTTTAGATGCTTAGTTTTTTGTCTTTAATTATGTTTAGTATAGCTTGATGATAGGTGACTAGGTAGGATAGTTTAGCTTTATTTTTAGGAGAGCTTAAATGACGGGAAAAAGCATGCTTAGGGGCCTTAATCACTGTTATATCTGCCCAGACTTAATTGCGAAATAATTGCGGTACCCGCAATTTTTATTACTGAAAGCATGTTTTGGACTGTCTGTTTAGCTAGGCTGTGATCTGTTTAAATTCTTTCTTTTGCTGCTATCATGACTACTATATATAGCTTATCTAAATGCATGCTGGATGAGTGTCATAGGACACCATTTGATAGTTTAAATTAACCTCTAAATAGCTCAGCATGCATAGCTGTAAGGCCTTATCTGCCTGTTTTTTGTAGTTTTCTGCTGCTGTGATATTTGTTATTCGAATGTTTTGTCTATGCCTAGGGCTTTAGTTTCTCTTTGTTTTACCTTAGACTAGATGCTTCTAGGACAAGTTTGGGGGTGTGCCACCTCCGACACTCATTGGGGACAATGAGTAGTTGAAGTTTGGGGGAGGCCACCCTAGGCCTAGGAACATTCCTCTCTCCCTTAGAAACATAAGCATTCTTCTTCTCCTTTACAAAAAAAAAAATGATGAGCTGAAAAAAAAAATGAAAAAAGAATAAAGGGGAGAGTTTCTCTTAGGTTGCTGAGTAATCAGTGCCAAGTGTGTAACCCACAAGTGGCGTTGCATCAAAAGGCAACCAAAGGAGAGGCTCCACCTAAGTAAGAAAAAGGGAAAAGAATAGGGAAGAAGAATGTATACCTAGGAGTTACAACTTTGTGGCTTAGATGTCCTATTTAAAAAGAACTCTGATCCTCAATTAGCTAAGCACAAAGTTGTAACTTGTAGGGTTGTTTAGGGAGATGAGTGTTTATCCAATGTAGTGATGCCAGGGTTTAGGTTGTTCTCTAAAAGTACTACTGTCACCGTTAATACTAAGACTGGCATGACTCTTAGGAATCCTAGACACATTAAAAATAAAGCTAGAAGCATGTACTGAGTCTGAGGTAAAGCTAGGCAGAATTTGAAACCTTAGGGATAGTGGCATGATATGACAAAAGCAAATAGATCAGTTGTAGGGAGTTAATGAAAACAGAAGGAATGTTAGGCAGGCAAAGTCAGAAGAAGCTAGATAAGAGGGTAGTTTTAAACTAAGGAGTGTGTCACAGGACAGCATTGCTATAGACAAGAATATAAGGGAGTCAGTAGGTGGTTAAAGAAGAAGAAACAGCAGCCTAGGTAAGTCCTTAGTGTGCTTGAGGACAAGCAAAACCTTAAGTTTGGGGGTGTGTTAAGTCTCTGAAAGTGACTTATTTAGGACCCATTTAGCTTAAGAAGATGTACACTTTTAGGTGTTTTTGATAGCATTTAGCTTAAACCTATGCTTAAATATGAGAATGAGAAGAGGGTAGCTAAATTAGGACTTATGCACAATAGGAAAGAAAAGGGTTGAAAACCGAAGGAAAAGAATGAAAAAAACTGCATTGCGACAGCATTGCGAAAACATTGCTGAAGCCGCAATTATTCAAGTGAAAACCGTAAGTTGACTGATCTTTTTCTGTTAATTTCCGTGATTTCAGGGATTCGTTCTTTCTCCTCCATCCATTCTGATATACGACGTTGAAGATTGATGGTTCTCCTTGGCCCAAACGCACCTGCAAACTACTATAAAAGGGGGTCAAAGTCGGAGGTTCCATCATCATCCGAAAGCGTAGAAGTCTTCTCGCAGTCCATCTTTTCTCCCTGTTTTTCTTTGCCGTCTGTTGGAGTGAGAGTCCCAGCTGTTGGAATCGATAATCTGATAGGAAGGAGAGGAGATTCTTCTTCTCTCTCGATTGGATTCATCCAAGCAAGGCTGACCTTTCATCCCCTTCATTCGAGGCGACTGCAACAAGGCTTTCAAGCACCGTTTACTGCTTTTTGTCTTTCCTTTCTCATTTCCAGCATTGTTTAGTTGTTGCTTCTGGTTTAGTGATTAGTCTACTTCATTTCGTTGCTTTCTGTCTTTGGATTATTTACTTTAAGTTTCCCTTTGTTCGTTCAAACATTCAAAGTAATCAAATTACAAGTCTTCATTTCACAGTTTCCATCTTCTGCTGCTACGGTTTTGTCCTACTGTTTTGAGTACATTTCCCTTCTAAGCATGTCTGTTTTATCTTATACTTCTGTTCTCTATATATCCATGAGTAGCTAAGTCACTTAGGGGCATGCTAATGACAGAACTATAGGCTAAAAAACGTGAACCAAGCATGTAGGATAGCTCTCGAACATTGATTGTATGTAAGCTTCATCCCACGGGCAATTTCGATTGGCCATCCATTTTGTCCAAAGAACTCCTAACCTCTGGAAGGAGTAAGAGTTCAGAGTCGTATAATCATGCTAGCCTTTCATGGTAACTAGGAGACGGCCTAGGAATAGGCGTTTCCCTAGTACAAACTAAACACTCCTGTTTTAACAAGATGCTTAAGACCTTACTTTGAGTTGAGTAAACTAAAGAATCTAATGCATGGAATCGGACGATACATGAGATAGAGTGAGTTTGATGCATAAAGAGTTGATCTAATGCTTGGGAATCGTATTAAAATGCCTATAGGATAGTCGTTAGTAGCCCTTAATTCTCCATTTCACACACGTTTGCTGTTTTTACAATTGCGATAACATTGCGGTGTCCGCAATTCTGCTAAGTTACCATTCTGTTTAGCTGTTTTCTTCTTCGTTTATTAATTTCATCTCTTGTCCTTTGAGTCTAATTTCAACTTCCATTTGTTTATGTTGCATTCCTTTACACAATCAGCAAAGATTAGATAATTAAAAACCAATTTTACCCCATCAAATCCACCCCTTCTTTCTTAACAAATACACTTCGTGAATAGCTAAAAATAAGTCTCTGTGGAAAAAACGAATGAAATATACTTACTACTTGCTGTAAGACCATGTATGCTTGCATGTTCTGAGTGCTCTCTCTCTCTTATTTCTTATTCTTATTAACACATTGAGCACGCAACAGTTACTCAGGTTATAACCAGATCACTATAGACCCTAAGGACCAAGAGAAGACTACCTTCACTTGCCCTTTTGGAACTTTTGCCTTTCGCAGAATGCCTTTTGGCTTATGCAATGCACCGGCAACTTTCCAAAGGTGCATGTTGGCAATCTTCTCTGATTTGGATGAGTCCATGATAGAGATATTCATGGATGATTTTTCAGTCTTTGGGGATTCATTTACAAACTGTCTAGAGAACTTAGGACAAGTCCTGGCTAGGTGTGAGGAGACCAACCTAGTCCTAAATTGGGAAAAGTGCCACTTCATGGTGGATGAAGGGATTGTCTTAGGTCATAGAGTGTCAAGGGCAGGTGTAGAAGTTGACAGGGCAAAAATTGAAATAATAGAGAAATTGGTAGAACCCCAAAATGTCAAGGCCATTAGAAGTTTCTTAGGGCATGCTGGTTTCTATAGAAGGTTCATTAAGGACTTTTCTAAGATCTCCAAGCCTTTATGTGAGCTTCTAGAGCTAAACAAACCATTCATTTTCTCTAAAGAGTGTGTCCTAGCTTGGAAAACCCTTAAGAAAGCACTAGTCACAGCACCTATTATAGTAGGGCCAAATTGGGATCTCCCATTTGAGATGTTATGTGATGCTAGTGACTATGTTGTAGGGGTTATGTTAGGACAGAAGATTGACAAGTTAACACACTCTGTCTATTACGCTAGTAAGACACTTAATGAGGCACAATGCAACTACACAACTACTGAGAAAGAAATGCTAGCTGTAGTGTTTGCTTGTGAGAAATTTAGGACCTATATTGTAGGCACTAGGACAATCGTGTACACTGACCATTCTGCTTTGAAGTACCTTATGAGGAAGGCTGGTGCTAAGCCTAGGTTGATTAGGTGGGTACTGCTGCTGCAAGAGTTTGATCTAGACATTAGAGATAAGAAAGGAAGTGAAAATGTGGTTGCGGATCATCTTTCTAGATTGCAGCATAATTGCGGAAAAATTGCGGAACCCGCAATTTCTGATGCTTTTATTGATGAACATGTCTTTGTATTAACTCATCGTGATAATGATGAGGAACCTTGGTTTGCTGACATTGCTAACTTCCTTGCATCACAGGTACTACCAACTTTCAAGGGAAGCCAAGAGAAGAAGAGGTTCCTTCATGAGGCAAGGAAATTCATATGGGATGACCCCACACTTTACAAAACATGTGCTGACGGCTTGCTAAGGAAGTGTGTTTCAGCTGCTGAGGCGAAGTCTGTGCTGCAGCACTGCCACACAGCTCCTTATGGTGGACACTTTGGTGGCCAAAGAACAGCTGCAAAGGTATTTCAGAGTGGCTACTATTGGCCAACGATCTTCAAGGATGCCCACAACTATGCCCACAGCTGTGATGAATGCCAAAGAACAGGTAACCTTAGTCGCAAGGATGAAATGCCTCTCACTTACATCTTAGAGTTGGAGCTCTTTGATGTGTGGGGCATTGACTTCATGAGACCATTTCCCCCATCCTCAGGTAACCTTTACATATTAGTGGCAGTAGATTATGTATCCAAGTGGGTAGAGGCCATAGCATGTCCCAATAATGATGCCAAAACAGTCATAAAATTCTTGCATAGGCACATTTTTACTAGGTTTGGAACACCTCGTGCTATCATTAGTGATGAAGGGACACATTTCATTAATAAGGCTATGGAGAGAGTGTTGGCTAAGTATAACATTAGACATAGAGTAGCCACTCCTTATCACCCACACTCGAATGGACAGGCTGAAATTTCAAATAGGGAGATTAAGAACATCCTAGAAAAAGTGGTCAAACCCAATAGAAAGGACTGGTCATTTAAACTCGAGGATGCACTTTGGGCATATAGGACTGCATATAAGACACCCCTAGGTATGTCTCCTTACAGATTTGTGTATGGTAAAGCTTGTCATCTTCCATTCGAGTTAGAAATTAAGGCATTTTGGGCACTAAAAGAGTTGAATTATTGCGTGACCGATGCGGGAACGTTGCGGTCTTTGCAAATACATGAGCTTGATGAGCTTAGGCATATGTCTTATGAAAATGCCAAAATGTATAAGGAAAAGACCAAGATTTGGCACGACAGTAGACTTAGGATTAAGGACTTTAAGAAAGGCCAACTTGTCTTATTGTTTAACTCACGATTGAAATTATTTCCAGGCAAGCTTAAGTCTAGATGGTCAGGTCCTTTTGTAATTACTAATGTGTTTGTTCATGGTGCCATCGAAATAAAGTACCTGCAGCAAGGACAACCATTCATGGTTAATGGTGCGAGGTTGAAGCACTACTATGAGGAAGGAGATGTGAAGACTCTCTCGGCCTTCCTCTTGACTGAAGCGTGAAATTAAGAACGAGAGAGGGCGAGTGATTGCTGTGCTCGTCAATATGAGGCTCATGCCTTAGTTTATTTTTTCCATTTTTTCCGGTTATCGTTTGTGTATATGTTTGTATGATTTTAATTACGTTGTTGATGTTGATTTTATTTCTTTTTGTAGGGAATCAATAGAGGGAATCAAGGAGATTAAATCCAGCTAAAAAAATCAAGAAGATATTGGGCCAAATCAAAGATACGGTTGAGCAAAGATTGACATTTAAATGCAGAAAATCTCCAACGGTCACTAGAATTGCGCTGGATTTGCAGAATCCGCAAAAATATAGCCGTTGGGATTTTTTGGGTTTCTTTATATCCGTTAGAAGGCGCGTTGATCCGTACGATTCTCCCATTATCTGAACTCCAAGAAAGCTGCTTTTCTCTTCATCTGTGATTCCTCTCTCCAAATCTCCACAATTCAACAATGGTGCTAACAAGAGCCGAACGATCTGCGTCCAAGAAAAGGGCTGATGAAGCTGAAACGGCTGCGAGGGAAGCACTTCTTGCCCTTGCAGACACTGATGCTGCGCGAACTGAACGACTGCCCAAACTTCCGATCCGCAAGAAGAAGTGGAAGGTCGTCACAGAGATACCTGCTGGACCCTCTGAACCAGCAGGCACACCCAAGAAGCGCAGATGGAGTATGGCTGTGGCCGAAGAAGAAATCAAGAAGAAGACTCCCTCTGTGGAGAGTCAAGAACTCGGCCAACCATCCCACGAGACAGCCGAGCACAGCCCTTCACCATCCCAACCGGCTCGTAGTCCAGAGCTCTCTTCATCGCCGCCAGCGCAGAGCCCTGAGTTGCCTTCATCACCACAGAGCTCTGCACAGACCCCTACAGCCGCACAAAGCACCACTCCGTCGCCCACTTCTCCACGGCCTGACCCTGAATTCCCATATGGGGAGTACCAAGAATCGACGCAGGACAGTGGGGGGGCTGAGGAAGAAGAGGTCTTCTCTCCGTTGAGGGAAGCCAGCCCTGAGAGTCCTGCGCAGAAGGATGATTCTATGGAAGAAACACTGGGGGCTTGCCTCCATGCGATCACAACCAAGGCGAAGCTGAAGAAGAAGAAGGCTGCCAAGATTATCAAGGCCAAACGGTCCAAGAAATCAAAGAAAAAGAAAGCCAAGAGGGCGCTTGCATCAGAGGAGAAGAGTGCTGAGCCATCGCTCAAGAAGCTCAAGATTGAGGTTGCTGAGTCAGCCAAACCAAAAGACAAAGGGAAGGCCAAGCTTTACCCTGAAGATGAGCCTCAGTCAGTGAGGTACGTGTCTTCTGACGTTGAGTCTAGAGACATGGAGCTGAGGAAACGAGAGCTGCTGCACGAGAAGGGCTTCCTCGACAGACCTGCTGACCTGCCGCAATTCTTGCGCGCAGGAATTACGAATCACGGCTGGGAGGAGTTGTGCAGACCACCCAATCCAGCTTACACAAGCATGGTGTATGACTTCTACGCCAATTTGAGGAATTCTGAGGAGGGGTTGTCTGTGGTCAGGGGAGTAGAAGTGGACTTCTCAGCAAAAGCCATCAACGAAGCCTATGGCCTCAAGGGCCAAAAACATACTGACTATGCGAGGATTGTTGATGAGCCTACTGAAGCCGTCCTGGAAGAGGCCATTCGGACCATTGGCCAGCCTGAAGCATCCTGGACCGTGTCACGCAATGGGAGGCACACTCTCATGAGTGCCAACCTCACAGCTAAGGCGGCTGTATGGTTTTCTTTCGTGAGAAGGAAACTATCCCCAGTGACTCATGAGACCACCATCAACCAGAGCAGATCGCTGCTGGTCTATGCAATCATGCGAGGTCTCACGATCAACGTGGGTGAAGTCATGTCAGCCGCCATTGCTGACTGCGCCAAGAAGGGTAAGGGTCCATTGTTCTTCCCTAATACTATTACTAAACTATGCTTGCGTGCAGGAGTCCCCATTGAGCGGATGGAACAGCAGATGGCTTACACAGGCCACTTGGAGCTGCCTACAGGCTTGAGGCTGAAAAGGAAGGGGAACATGGAGTTCGAGCTGGATAGATTGGCTGCTGCTCAGTCATTGTCCATGGCGTGCCTGATGGATCTACAAAAGAGGATGGCTCAGTGGGCCACATATGCACAGGCAAGAGACAAAGAGGTTCCTGACCAGCTGGGGTGCCTTTTCCCTGACTTCCCCACGAACCTACTATCTCCATGGGTGCCCCCACGACCACGAGGGACTGATGATGAGGATGAAGACATCTGAGTGCTGGTTTGAATTGCACTAAAGGGAGTATTGCTGTTCCCTTAGAATAAACAAGAAAAAAAAAAAAAATCAAACTGCTTTTTGTGAACCGTGTGAATTATGCTGTTTTTAGTTAATATTTTGATCTGTTTTAGTTGCTTAGTTTTAAGTTTTTAAATTGTTTAGTGTAGTCTGATTCTAGCTAATTAGGTACATTAGTTTAGTTTCATTTGTAGAGAGCTTGAATGACTAGAAAAAGCATGCATAAGGACATTAATCAATGATATATCTGCCCTGTTCTTATTGCGAAATAATTGCGGATATCGCAATTTTTATTACTGAATGCATGTTTTTGACTGTCTGTTTAGCTAGGTTGGTTCTGTTTAAATTCAGTCTTTTGCTGCTTTCATGACTACCTTATATAGCTTATCTTAAAGCATGCTGGATGAGTGTCATAGGACACCCTTTGATAGTTTAAATTAACCTCTAAAAAGCTCAGCATGCATAGCTTTAAGTCCTTACCTGACTGTTTTTTTTTCAAAGTTTCTACTGCTGTGATATTTACTTTTAGAATATTATGTCTATGCCTAGGGCTTTTAGATTCTCTTTGTTTTACCTTAGACTAGATGCTTCTAGGACAAGTTTGGGGGTGTGCCACCTCAGACACTCATTGGGGACAATGAGTAGTTGAAGTTTGGGGGAGGCCACCCTAGGCCTAGGAACATTCCTCTCTCCCTTAAAACATAAGCATTCTTCTTCTCCTTTTAAAAAAAAAAAAATGAGCTGAAAAGAGAAAATGAAAAAAGAATAAAGGGGGGAGTCTCTCTTAGGTTGCTGAGTAATCAGTGCCAAGTGTGTAACCCACAAGTGGCGTTGCATCAAAAGGAAACCAAAGGAGAGGCTCCACCAAAGTAAGAAAGAAAGAAAAAGAAGAAATAGGGAAGAAGAATGTATACCTAGGAGTTGCAACTTTGTGGCTTAGATGTCCTGAATAAAAAGAACTCTGATCCTCAATTAGCTAAGAGCAAAGTTGTAGCTTGTAGGGTTGTTTAGGGAGATGAATGTATATCCAATGTAGTGATGCCAGGGTTTAGGTTGTTCTCTAAAAGTACTACTGTCACCGTTAATACTAAGACTGGCATGACTCTAAGGAATCCTAGGTAGCTCATAAGTATAAACTAGAAGCATGTACTGAGTCTGGGGTAAAGCTAGGTAGAATTTGAAACCTTAGGGATAGTGGCATGATATGACAAAAGCAGGTAGATCAGTTGTAGGGAGTTAATGAAAACAGCAGGAGTATTAGGCATGCGAAGTCAGAAGAAGCTAGATAAGAGGGTAGTTTTAAGCTTAGAAGTGTGTCACAGGACATGACTGCTATAGATAGGGATATAGGGGAGTCAGTAACTGGTTAAAGAAGATGAAACAGCAGCCTAAATAAGCCCTTAGTTGCTTGAGGACAAGCAAAACCTTAAGTTTGGGGGTGTGTTATGTCTCCAAAAGTGACTTATTTAGGACTTATTTAGCTTAGAAAGATGCACACTCTTAGGTGTTTTTGATAGGATTTAGGTTAAACCTATGCTTATTTGTGAGAATTAAAAGAAGGTAGCTAAATTAGGACTTGTGTGCAAAAGGAAAGAAAAGGATTGAAAACCGAAGTAAAAGAAAGAAAAAACTACATTGCGATAGCATTGCGGAAACATTGCTGAAACCGCAATGTTTCAAGTGAAAACCGTAAGTTGACTGATCTTTTTCTGTTAATTTCCGTTATTTCAGGGATTCGTTCTTTCTCCTCCATCCATTCTGAAGTATGACGTTGAAGATGGATGGTTCTCCTTGGCCCAAATGCAGCTGCAGATTACTATAAATAGGGGTCAAAGTCGAGGGTTTGATCATCATCCAAAAGCGTAGAAGTCTTCTCGCAGCTCCATCTTTTCTCCTGTTTTCCTTTGCCGTCTGTTGGTTTGCGAAGCTCAGCTGTTGGAATCGATAATCTGATAGGAAGGAGAGGAGATTTATCTTCTCTCTCGATTGGATTCATCCAAGCAAGGCTGATCCTTCTCATCCTTCAGCCAAGGCAGTTGCGACGAGGCGTTCAAGCTCACTTACCTGCTTTCTGTCTTTCATTTCTACTTTCTAGCATTGTTTAGTTGTTGTTTCTGTTCTAGTAGCTAGTTTATTGCACTTCGTGGTGTTCTGTCTTTGTGTTATTCATTTTAAGCTTTCTTTTGTTCTTTCAAACAATCAAGTAATCAAAAGCAAAATTCAGTATTTCACAGTTTCTTACCTTTGCAGTCTACTGTTTTCCCCTACTGTTTTGTCTTTAAATTCCTTCTGAACATGTCTGCTTTATCTTCTATATCTGTTCTCCCCACATCCATGAGTAACTAAGTCACATAGGGGCATGCTAATGACAATACTATAGGCTAAAAAACGTGAACCAAGCATGTAGGATAGCTCTCGAAGCATTGATTGTATGTAAGCTTCATCCCACGGGCAATTTCGATTGGCCATCCATTTTGTCCAAAGAACTCCTAACCTCTGGAAGGAGTAAGAGTTCAGAGTCATACACTCATGCTAGCCTTTCAAGGTAGCCAGAAAACGACCTAGGAATAGGCGTTTTCCTAGTACAAACCATAACTTTCTGCTTTAACAAGATGCTTAAGACCTTACTTGGACATGAGTAAACTAAAGAATCTAATGCATGGAATCGGACGATACATGAGATTGAGTGAGTTTGATGCATAGAGAGTTGATCCAAAGCTTGAGAATCGTGAGAAAATGCCTATAGAGGAGTCGTTAGTAGCCCTTGTTTCTCCATTTTACACACTTTCGCTGTTAGGAAAATTGCGGTAGAATTGCTGTTTCCGCAATTCTGCTAAGTTCACACTTCTGTTTAGCTGTTTTCTTATTCGTTTATTAATCTCATCTCTTTTCCTTTGAGTTTAATTTTGATTTGCACTTGTTTATGTTGCTACCCTCTACACATTCCTTAGAAAATAGACAATTCAAAACCAATTTCACCCCATTAAACCCATCCATTCTTTCTTAACAAAACACTTCATGAATAGCTTATAATAAATCTCTGTGGGAAAACGAATGAAAAAATACTTACTACTTGCTATAAGATCATGTATGCTTGCATGTTCTGAGTGCTCTCCCTATCTTATTGCTTATTTATTTTAACACATTGAGCACGTAACAATAGACTATTAAAATCTATAACAAAGAAAAGCATGTTCATTTACGGTTAAATGAGACGTCCGGTTCATTAGATGAATAGGTCGTTATCTCGTAAATGCTAAGGTTATGAGAAACTCACCCGGTGAAATTCTGTTCGAGGTTGGAGGTATTTAAGTTGACGGTTTACGGAACACCTCCTACCTGGGGACGATCCTGTACTTGAGTAAAGTTAACCCGGCTTTATGAGCGTGCGTGAGAGGTGTGAGGTTAATAAAAGTGTTTATAACCTAGACATCTCAGGTAAATAGTTTGCCTAGACTTAAAGTTTTATTTTCTTAGCCGGATAAAACCTGAGTAGTTTACCCTTAAAACCGTCCATGATACTTAGTAGATGTGTTGAGAAGGAATATACGATATATCCCTCTCCTGCTACGCACTCCCTAAAAGTTCACAACGTGAGAATTTTGCTTGGCCTCATGATGCCATATGGGGCATCTCCAGACGGGTGGTGTTTGCGACTTTCAATAGCAAGGTGAATGGAGTAAGTGTCTATAGTAAGTGGGAGAAGGAAGTACGTCAGTACATCCTACGGTCTCCTCCATTGGATTGAACCGTGAGATTCCCATGTTCCGCCTGCAGGCTGCCCTTGGGGCACCATCCAAACGGAGGGTTGGGCATGGGAGATCAAACACCTCAGTCACCATTTATGGATAAAGAAACATAGGGCTATTCCCAACACTGACATTCCATACGGTTGCTATGTTGGGGCCGTTCTGTGCGTTCTAAAAATGGAGGGTCACACTTACGGGATTTGCTAAGGAGTTAGTAAATCCAGACCAAAAACGATAACTAAGATGCTATAGGAATATGAGTTATTCTGGTGATAGCATTTAGTCAAGAATGTCTTGATTTAGTAAAGGAGTGCTCACCTACCCTACGGTAGGGACCATTCTGACTTACTAAAGTATCGTTGCTAGTAAATGAAGATTTTGGGTACTTTGTTTACTACTAAATATTTAATTGGTTTAAATAGGTTAAAACCGTTTCACTAATAGTTTTACATTCTTTACAGCATGTCGAGTTCGTTCATTCAGTTGCTGTCACACGACAAATTAACCGGAGAAAATTTTGGGTCTTGGAAGTCGAACCTTAATGCAGTTTTGGTTCTTGACAACCTGAGATTTGTCTTAACGGAGGAGTGTCCTCCGGTTCCTGGTTCAAATGCCTCACGAACTGTTCGTGAAGCCTACGACGGTTGGATTCGGGCTAATGATAAAGCTCGAGTTTACATCCTGGCAAGCATACCTGATGTTTTGTCAAGGAAGCATGAGGGGATGGTTTCCGCTAAGGAAATCATGGCTTCACTACAAGAGATGTTTGGAAAGCCTTCCTCATCTCTTAGGTATGAAGCCCTCAAGCACATTTTCAACTGCCGTATGGCTGAAGGAACCTCTGTTAGGGAGCATGTCCTTAACATGATGGTATACTTCAATACTGCAGAAGTAAATGGAGCAACCGTTGACGAACAAGGTCAGGTTGGATTTATCTTGGAATCTCTTCCGAAGAGTTTCCTGCACTTCAAGGCCAATATGGTCATGAACAAGATAGAATACAATCTGACGTCCCTTCTGAACGAGCTTCAGATATATCAGTCCCTGCATACCTCTAAAGGAAAGGAGAAGGAGGTAAATGTTACCAGTTCAGTGAAATTTCAGAAAGGGTCTAGGTCTGGGACTAAATCTGAATCTCCTTCTGTGAGTAATAAGATTATTCACAAGAAGAAAAGAAGTGCCAGGAAGGGCAAAACCCCAGCTGTTGGCAAGGTAAAAGCTTCACACAGTGGAAAGTGTTTTCATTGTGGTGTAGAAAGGCATTGAAAACGGAACTACCCCAAATACCTTGCAGAGAAAAAGGCAAAAGAATGAACGACAAGGTAAATATGATTTATCTTTTGTCTAAACATGTGTTGTGGTTTATGATAGTCATATCTGAATGTTGATTCAGAACCATTAATCATGTTTGTTATTCTTTTTCAGGAAACTAGTTCCTGTCTGCCTATTTCTTGACGAAGACGACTTATGAAGATGTCTTCGCAGTATCTACAGTGGGAGCTTGCTGATAGTTTAGTTGTCTGTATAGAAATAATTTCAACTGTTGTAATTATTATCTATAGAACTCAAGTTTGTTGTGAACACTTTTATTGTATATAGTATCTTTTGTTTATCAAATGAAGAGTTCATTTTGCAAAAGATATATACTAGTAGTGTTCTATTAAAACTTGGTAAACAACTAAAGTGTTAAGATTTATCTTGTTTTATATTGAAAGCGAAAATTTAAATTAACAAAGGTTGTTAGTTTAGCTGGTTCTTCTCAACCGTTGAGAAAGCCTATATGTAGTGGGAGGTTTATGAGATAATCTGGACCACTATATTGGCTTGTGTTATGATTCTAGTTATCAAAGTTGTTGATAATGGTAAATTCATAAACAAGAACCAGTAGCTCAAAACCATGTATCTTCAAGGGGTTTAAAGACCTAGACTATGAGGTGAAAACTTCTAAAGCCTTGACTTTCTGACAAAGGGACTGTCCCGAAGAGAATGAGTTAATTGTGTATTAACTTCTTCTCTTGTTGTCAGATGTAAGTTATATAGAACACTCGTGTCCATTGTCCTGTTCTATTTGATAGGATAAGGTAAATGGAAATCAAGATTAGTTATCTTGATAGAGTATCTATTAGTCTGAACCAGGAAGATTCATTATTTAAGATTCAGAGCAAATCGTTTGCAGTCTTATTCAATTCATTTATGAATTGGATTTAGTATCTAAATCTTAAATTATAAGGTTTGTTTTTCGAATCAAATCTTATGGTTTTGAACATTACATTGATAAATATTGTTGGACAAGTATTTGATCAATGTAATAGCTTTCATAATAAATACCCATAGTTTCACTCCTAATCATTGTGTATGATGAAGGAGTCATTTCTTTGATAAGCTTAAATTAGCTCTGTTGGTTCTAAGGATTCAGGTTTAACTGAATCGTAAGAACATATGGCTAGTGGGAGCTGTCAAAAGTAATGTGGTTAAAGTTTTGTCAAGGTGTAATAGAATACAAGAGTTGTATTGTTGTTTTCTCATGTGATAGCTAAGCTTTCTTGCAGCTTGTGAAGTAGCAAAAAGTTTATGAATTAAACTCAAAGTTTAGTGCTCTGAGAGGATGTGATAGTCACATGGGTTCCTCACAGCACTTCATGCTGTTTTTGTTTACTCTGTTTCTCATGGCTAAAGTGTTTGAGAAATAACTAAAGTGTTTAGGGCTCCGAGTTGTTCAATTAGGATAGTGGGAGTAAACTAGAAATATGAGATATTTCGTTTTCTCCACCAACATGTACACCACGGACGTTTTAGTCCAAGTGGGAGTTTGTTGGGTTTTATGTCCTAAAACTTGTGGTTTGTAAACTGTTATGTTTGTAAATAATCTATTTAGTAATAAAGAGTTATTAAGTTTTAATTCAGTAAAGGAGTTTACTGGATTAAAGTGAAACATGTTTTATCCTATACCAATAACCAACACCCGTGGCATTGTTTGAGTATTTGAATCTCATGTATGACATGATTGTGGATCAGGTTAAAGTATACTGCCAAAATGATCTATAGTATATGGATAAGGCTGGGTACCTTATCCTGGTAACACTATTGGATGCGGCTCACTTTGTATTGTACAGAACGATGTGATCCGAATCGTTCCACATGGAGATGTGAGAAGTGAGGGCGTCCTGTGTAAAGAGTTTACACAAGATCGAACCGCGTATTAAGTCACTCTCTCTTTATAACACCGTTTACTGATCGAGACTGACTTATACACATTGATGGCCTAGGTAACTCGTTCTTAATCCTGAGCTTGCTATGAACTCCTGCTTATTCGGAAGTATCCTTTGACTTCTATGGTGAGAGTGGCGGAATGCCCGCTCAATAAGCCTACCAACTTGGGGATAAAGCCGAATAAGTAGCTGGGGACATAGTATAGCAAGATTGGAATTCACTCCTAACCCGCTCTTCAGGGTTAGTAGATAGGTTGTTCTCTTAATAGCTGACTCCAGGGCTTGAACAATGTGAGCTCACACTCTCATGTGATGAGAGAGTTATATTGATCTCTTGGTTGGACCAAAGATCTATTGTTCATTAGAGGTGTCAGTGGTACTTAAGGAACAAGATGTAATGCAGGGGTTAAACGGTTTATAAGACCCAGCTGTGATTACGGACAACCTGTGAAGGATCGACTTACTAATGACGGTTATATCAAGAGGACACAATATATCTACAGTGAGGAGAGTGCAGCCCTTGGACTTTAGTGGAGTCTCCGGGGGTTAACGAATGTTGATCGATTCGGGTCAAAAGAGTTTTGACCGAATGATCTCGTATCGTTGGAGCTCATGATCTGTAGGTCCTTTAGGTTCTCCTAGCTAGCTCGGATAAAGCGGTATAGCAGTGCTATAGGGTTAAATTCAGAGAAATCTGAATTAGGGTTTGTTCGAGGGGTTATATATTTAAATGTGATTTAAATATATAACCAGAGGAAGTCGTATTTAAATGTGATTTAAATACTCGACCGGAGAAAAATATGAATTTTGATTCATATTTTGGAAAAGTCGGTTTTCTGAAAACCGGGCTATAGTGGAAGGTTTATTATTATATTAGTATTTGATATTAATATTAATAATAAATTAAATAATTAAAATTGTTTTAATTATTATTAATTTTAATAAATAATAATTATTTATAATTATTATTATTATCATTAATAGGTTTGTTGCATGTTAAACATGTGTCTTCCACTATTTTTCTTTTCTTTACTCATGAAGCAAGTCAAATGAGGTTATCCAAGATTTTGGCTTGTGTGGGTAATGACTACTCTAAAGTTGAAACTTTTCTCTCTCTCTCTCTCGTTGAAACCTCTCTCAAGCTTTTGGATTGACAATCTTCAAGTGTTGAAGGTAATCTCCATGGTAGAAGCTTGAAGAAGAAGAGAAGTTGAAGCTTTGGTTGTTGAAAAATCAAGGTGACTCTTTGAGAAAGATTGAAGAAGAGTTAAGTTGTTAATTCTTCTTCCCTTGATATTTGGATTTCAAGTTGTTGAAATTCAAAGGGTTTATTGTATTGTGCTCTTGTTTGGGATTGTGTTAATATGAACTTGATGAATTGTTCATCAAGTTCATATTAACACAATCCCAAACACAAGCCAACAACTCCATCTTGTTCCTCCACCCTCAAACTAACCCCCTTAGCTTAAGGAGTCCCACCACTCCGCTATTACCGCCTGAGAGTAGCTGGGACTACTCTAAGGGTGGTCCTCGTGTGCTCGTGATTGTTCGTGCTGAGTTCGTGACCGGAGGAGAGGTAGAGATCGAGGGGGCTGTAGAGGTGCAGAGGTAGACGAGAAGACGAACATCAAAACAAGGTATGTTTGTCCTTGTAGCTCACTGTTAAATTTACCGGTCGGTAAACCGGTCGGTTTTACCGATAGGTAATTTACCGGTGGGGCTACCCAAACGCTGTTTCTTAAGCGTTTGGGGGTTGTTTCCCCGGTCAAGATTTATCGGTCGGTATTTACCGGTAAATCCTACACCGAGGAAACCGGTCGGTAAGTGTTACCGGTTTGGTTTACCGGTTGAAATTTATCGGCTGATAAATTTACCGGTCTAGAGTTTACCGATGGGGTTGAACCGGTTCGTTTACCGGTTGCCATTTATCGGTGTATGGGTGCCGGTTTATCGGTCAGGCTCTTGCTTCGGTAATTCCTTTACCAGTCGGTATTTACCGATTGATTTTACCGGTCGGTATTTACCGGTTGACTTTACCGGTCGGTATTTACCGGTGGGATTCGAAGTGATGAAAAATGTTAAGTGTTAGCATTGTTTCTCACTTCTTGTTTGTTGCTTATTGATTGCTGAAGATCCTCAGCCAGTTTAGGCTTCTTCCGCTGCGCCTCTGGTTGTGTCGGGATCCTTCGGTTTCCATCAGCACTCAGTGCCATGAGTAGCCAAATAAACGCCCTGACCAACCTAGTCAAACAAATGGCTCAAACCAATCTCCAAACCAGTGTCAACACCGCCGCAGCCATTTCAATGGGCACATCAAATAGTGAAGGTGAGACACTAATTTGTGGATTCTGTGGGGAAGGGCACCTGTATGAATACTGCCCTGGGAATCCAGCCTCAGTCTGCTATGTTGGAAGCCAACAACAGCCTAGGAACAACCCCTACTCTAACACTTACAACCCTAGTTGGAGAAACCACCCAAATCTTTTATGGGGTGGCCAACAAAACACTAACCAAAGTCAAAACCAACCAAGACCGAGTGGAACACCTGGTTTCACTCAACAAAATAACCAATCCATGTACCAAAAACCATATAACCCTCCAATGGGGTCATCCGTAGAAAATCTACTTAAGGAGTACATTGCAAAGAATGATGCTACCTTACAAAGTCAGCAAGCTACCCTTAGGAGCCTAGAGAACCAAATAGGGCAGTTAGCCAATGAACTCAAGAGTAGGCCCCAAGGTAGACTGCCTGCTGACACTGAAGTGCCTAGAAGGGATGAAAAAGAGCAAGTTCAAGCAATTGAACTTCGAAGTGGGAGACCATTGGTGAGCAACACTAGAGAAACACCAAAGAGAGTAGAGAATGAAGAGTCTAGTGCTCCACTGGATTCTCTGCCTAACCATGGTGAACTACCTCCAAGCACATCAAGGGTGAGGCTAGAACCTATCATAGAGGAACCAGAAGAAATTCCAAGGCCTCCACCTATCATTAGGCGACCTGAAGTGCCTACATATGTGCCACCACCTCCATTCCCTAGAAGGCTGAAGAAAAAACAAGAACAGGAAGTGCACTTTAATAAGTTTTTAGAAATTTTAAAGCAAGTGCATGTGAATATTCCATTTGTAGAGGTTTTGCAATCAATGCCTTCTTATGTTAAATTTTTGAAGGATATTATTACTAACAAAAAAGATCATTGGTGAATTTGAAACAGTGAATCTTACTGAGGAGTGCAGTGTTATACTCCAGAACAAACTTCCAAAGAAGGAGAAGGATCCTGGTTCCTTCACCTTACCAGTCGAGTTGGGAGGCAAGCACGTGGGCAGAGCTCTTTGTGACCTGGAAGCCAGCATAAATCTCATGCCCCTATCCTTATTCCGTCAGTTAGGCATAGGGGAAGCACGTCCTACTACTGTCACCTTGCAGCTTGCAGACAGATCCATAGCATACCCTGAGGGTAAGATTGAGGATATTCTTGTCAAGGTTGACAAATTCATTTTTCTTGCAGACTTCATCATTCTGGATTATGAAGCAGACAAGGAGGTCCCCATCCTATTAGGCAGACCATTCCTAGCCACAGGTAGGGCCTTGATCGATGTCCAGAAAGGTGAGCTCACCATGAGGGTTCATGATGTGGAGGTTAAGTTTAGTGTCTTTAAAGCTCTAAGGTATCCTTCTGACTCTGAATCTTATGCAAGTGTAGATATAGTAGATTCACTAATGGAAGAACAGCTTGAGCATGAATTGTTGCTTAAACATGCCAACGACTATGTACAAATAGATGTAACTGACTTAAATATTTCTGAGATAATGGATATACATGTGGATAAACCTCAACATGTTTGTATGACTAATGACCTGACTGAAAAATCCATGAATCCATTGAAACCATCCATTCAGCATCCACCTTTATTAGAATTGAAACCATTGCCTGATCATCTTAAGTATGCATATCTAGGAGAGCATGATACTTTGCCTGTTATTATTTCGTCCAAGTTAAGTGAAAAGCATGAAATTGCGCTAATACTGCTGCTTAAGCAACATAAAAAGGCTATTGTATGGACGATTGCTGACATAAGAGGTATTAGCCCTTCCTATTGCATGCATAAAATATTATTGGAAGAAGAACATACACCTCGAGTAGACCACCAACGTAGGTTGAACCCCTCCATGAAGGAGGTAGTTAAAAAAGAGATAATCAAATGGTTAGATGCAGGTGTAATCTTCCCCATAGCCAATAGTCAATGGGTGAGTCCAATCCAATGTGTGCCTAAGAAGGGTGGGATGACTGTAGTAGTGAATGAGAGTAATGAACTAATTCCAACTAGAACTATTACAGGATGGAGAGTCTGTATGGACTATAGAAAATTAAATAAAGAAACAAAAAAGGATCATTTCCCTTTACCGTTTATAGATCAGATGTTAGATAGGATAGATGGCCGAGCCTACTACTGTTTCTTAGATGGTTATTCTGGATATAACCAAATCACCATAGATCCCGTGGACCAGGAGAAAACAACCTTTACATGTCCCTTTGGAACGTTTGCTTTTCGCAGAATGCCTTTTGGCTTATGCAATGCACCAACAACTTTCCAAAGGTGCATGTTAGCTATTTTCTCTGACTTGGATGAATCCATGTAGAGATATTTATGGATGACTTCTCGGTCTTTGGTGATTCTTTTACAAATTGCTTAGAGAACTTAGGACAATTCCTAGCTAGGTGTGAGGAGACCAACCTAGTCCTTAATTGGGAGAAATGCCACTTTATGGTGGAAGAAGGGATAGTCCTAGGTCACAGAGTTTTTAGAGCAGGAGTAGAGGTCGATAGGGCCAAGATTGAAATAATAGAGAAGCTAGTGGAGCCCCAAAACGTAAAAGCTATTAGAAGTTTTTTAGGTCATGCGGGTTTCTATAGAAGGTTCATTAAGAGCTTTTCAAAAATCTCTAAACCTCTGTGTGAGCTTCTAGAGCTAAATAAACCATTTGTCTTTTCCAAAGAATGTTTCTTAGCCTGGACAACCCTTAAGAAAGCCTTAGTCACAACACCTATTATAGTAGGCCCAAATTGGGACCTACCATTTGAGATGTTGTGTGATGCGAGTGACTATGCAGTAGGGGTTATGCTAGGACAAAAAATTGATAAACTAACACATCCTGTATACTATGCAAGTAAGACACTGAATGAAGCACAATGTAATTACACAACCACAGAAAAGGAAATGCTAGCTGTAGTATTTGCCTGTGAGAAGTTTAGGAATTACATTGTAGGCACTAGGACCATTGTTTATACTGATCATTCTGCATTAAAATACCTAATGAGGAAGGCTGATGCTAAGCCTAGGTTAATTAGATGGGTATTGTTGTTGCAAGAGTTTGATCTAGACATTAGAGATAAGAAAGGATGCGAAAATGTAGTTGCGGATCATCTTTCTAGATTGCGGCATAATTGCGATAAAATTGCGGAAACCGCAATTTCTGATGCCTTTATCGATGAGCTTGTCTTTGTGTTAGCACATCGTGATAACGATGAGGAACCTTGGTTTGCTGATATTGCTAACTGATGGGAGCGACATGCGCAGCGGAGGCGATTTCGGACCGATGATACTCTAATTTCATCAATTTAACAAATAGAAAACATGCTCTTAAAGCGGAAATGAGAAAAATAGAAAACATACCCTTGTAGTTCTACTTTTCTTCCACGTTCCGCCGGCCGTTCTTCGTCACGATCTCTTCAAGCTTCTTCTCTCACGAACGCGCCGAGGACCACCCGAGGTAGTCCCGCTATCCTCGGCGCCACGCAACGGAGTGGTGGGACTCCGTTACAAGAGACAAGAAAAGGAAAAGAAGAAGAACGGATGGAAAGAGAAAAGTTTGGTCTGAGGGGCCACATAAATCTTCAAGAGAAGAAAGGCAGAAGCATGAAACGTAAAAAAAACTTTCTTCAAATATCAACCCCCTCAAATTAAGCTGAAGCCATAAAACATATATATATATATAATTAACAAAAGAAAGACATTTGTCTTACATGCAGAATGCATGTAAGGCATATACTTTTCCTTTTTTTTTTTTTATATATATATATATATATAATTATATAATTATTATTATTATTAAAAATAATAATAAAAATTTTATTTATTAAACTTTTTAATAAATAAAAAAATATATATATATAATTATTAATTAAACTTTTTAATTAATAATTATTATTTAATTCAATATCAAATATTAATTAAATAATATAGCTAAAACCGGTTTTCCGAAAACCGACTTTTTTGCACATGAATCCTATTCATGTTTTAGACCAATCTCATATTTAAATCATATTTAAATATGTCCATCCTTCTTCCAAAAACAGAATTTGAACAATTCAAATTCTTTATCTTTTTCTTTTATTTTCTCTTATATTGTTGCACGGCGTTATCCGAGCTAGCCAGGAGAACCTAAAGGACCTACAGATCATGAGCTCCAACGATACGAGATTATTCGGTTAAAACTCTTTTAACCCGAATCAATCAACTTTCGTTAACCCCCGGAGACTCCACTATAGTCCGAGGGCTGCACTCCCCTCACTGTAGATATATTGTGTCCTCTTGATATAACCGTCATGGACAAGTCGACCCTTCACAGGTTGTTCGTAATCACAGCTGGGTCATTTAAACCGTTTAACCCCTGCGTTACATCTTTGTTCCTTAAGTACCACTGACACCTCTAATGAACAATTGATCAGTGGTCCAACCAACAGATCAGGAACCCTCTCTAACGAGGAGAGGGTAGGCGCCTATTGTTCAAGCCCTGGAGTCAGCTATTAAGGGAACAACCTATCTACTAACCCTGAAGAGCGGGTTAGGAGTAAACTCCATCTTACTACACTATGTCCCCAGCTACCTATTGGACTTTTTCCCTGAGATGGTAGGCTTATTGAGCGGACATTCTGCCACTCTCACCCATACAAGTCTAAGGATACTGTCTAATAAGCAGGAGTTCATAGTAAGCTCAGGATTGAGATCGAGTTATCTAGGCCATCAGGTGAAATAGTCGGTCTCTTCAGTAAACGGCGTTATAAAGAGAGAGCGACTTTTCGTGGTTCAGTCTTACGCAAACTCATCGCGTAGGACGCCCCCGCTCGCACATCTCGATGTGAAACGACTTGGATCACATCGTTTTGTACAATACAAAACGGGCCGCATCCAATAGTGTTACCAGGATAAGGTACCCAGCCTTATCCGTATACTATAGACCGTTTTGACTGTCTACTTGAGCTTGACCCACATTCATGTCATACATGAAACTCAAGTACTCATGATCGTCAAGGGTGTTGGTCATTGGTATAGATTAATGCAAACACGTTTCACTTTATTCCAGCAAACACCTTTACTGAATAAAACTTAATAACTCATTATTACTAAATAGATAATTTACAAACATAACTGTTTACAAACCACGAGTTTTAGGACATTAAACCCAACAAACTCCCACTTGGACTTAAACGTCCGTGGTGTACATGTTGGCGAAGAGAACTATAATATCATATATCTATAGTCTTCTCCCACTATCCTATTTAGCAACCCGGAGCCCTAAACTCTTTAGGTATCTCTCAAACACTTTAGCCGTGAGAGACTTAGTAAACATTTCAGCATGAAGTACTATGAGGCTTTCCATGTGACCATCACATCTCCTCATCCGCACTACTTAAGAGCTCAAAAACAACTTTTTTTATGTTGCTTTACAAGCTGCAACAAAATTTAGCTTTTATAGAGGAATCAGCAATACAACTCTTGTATTCCATTCCTTTATACTATGACAAATTATTAACCGATATAACTGACAACTCCCACTGCATAAAACGTATCGGGTCATCTATCTCAGAAGAGATAGATCTTAACCCAATAAGTGTTAAAGCGTAGGGACAGCACCTCATAACATCAATTATTAATAACTCTTGTCAATATCAGATGTTAGGAGATTACACTAGCGATTTGTTCTTACGACTCAGATTAATCTGAATCCTTAGAATAAACAAGACCTCACCCAGATCACATATCTGGAAACAGGTCGCTAGTTTATGCTTAAGTGCCAGAAACTACATCCTATAACATTCTCAATGAATAGGACATTAATTACGGAAACATATCATGAAAGCTATAGTATTGATAAAACACTTGCCCGAAAAAGTTTATCAATAACATGTTTAAGCCATAAGATTCGATTTGAACATCAAACCTTAATCATTCAAGATTAAGTTGCTAGTTTCAATCCATAAAAGAATTGAATAAGCTAACAAAACTATTTTGTTCTTAATCTTGCATATGACTCTCAGAGAGATTATGACTTATAGACACTCTGATCAAGATAGCTAGTCTTGATTTCTATTTATCTTATCCTATCTAGTATAGAACAAGAAAAATAGATGAGAGTCGTCTAACAACTTACATCTGGTAACAAGTAAACAAGTTGATACACAATCAACCTCTTCACTTTGGGACTGTCCCATTACCAGAAAGTCAAGCCTTAAAGGTTTTCACCTTAGAGGCTCGGTCATTTAACCCCTCGAAGATCTACAGCTTCGAACCATTGGTCCTTGTCTAAATAATTCATTATCTAATTAAAGACAACGAATCCTCAAGTCATAATCTGGTATGATAACTTGAGTTTTATAGACAAACCAATAAGTTAGGGTTTTCTCAACTATTGAGAATAACCAACTCTACTATCAACAACCCTTGTTGATTTAGATATAGCTTTCCTCTAATACGCCTAGTCTTAACATCCATGTTGTTTTCTGAATTAATAGAACATGCAAGTATACATCTTTTGTAAAATGAACCGTTCATTTATTTACACCAAAAGATACTTATATACATATGCTCAAAAATACAGAAATATGTACAACTTAATTACACATATCACATATATGATTTAGGTTCATACAAAACAACATCAAAAGCACAAAACTTCCACTGTGCAGCTGAATAGACGTCTTCTCAAGTCATCCAACACGGAGAAACCGACAATCAGGAACTAGTTTCCTGAAAGAAAAACAAACATGATTAGTGGTTCCTGAAAAACATTCAGGTATGACATTCATAAATCCACTATACATGTTTAGACAAATAAATCTTATTTACCTTGTCGTTCTTTCTCGGCATGTTTCTCCGCAAGGTATTTTGGGCAATTGCGCTTCCAATGCCCTTCTTCGTTACAATGGAAACATTTCCCTTTGTCAGAAGACTTTACCTTGGCCACAAGCATAGGAGCTTTGCCTTTTCTCCTGTTACTCTTCTTCTTACGAATAGTCCTACTACTCGTAGCAGTTGCTTCAGACTTACTCCCAGACCCAGCCCCCTTCAGGAACTTCTTCGAAATGACTACATTAGCCTCCTTCTCTTTTCCTTTAGAGGCATGAAGGGTCTGGTAAGTCTGCAACTCGTGCAGAAGAGTGGTCAAGTTGAATTCTATCTTATTCATGACCATATTTGATCTGAAACTCAGGAAACTCTGCGGGAGAGATTCCAAGATAAAACTTACTTGACTCTTCTCGTCAATCGCAGCTCCGTTTACTTCTGCCGTCATGAAGTGGACCATCATGTTAAGGACATGTTCCCTAACAGAGGTTCCTTCCTTCATTCTAGCATTATAAACGAATTTGAGGGCTTCATGGCGAAGAGACGAGGACGGTTGTCCAAACATCTCTTGCAATGAAGACATGATTTCCTTAGCGGAAACCATAACCTCATGCCTCTTGGCCAAGACATCCTGCATGCTTGCCAAGATATAGACTCGGGCTTTATCATTAGCCCTAATCCAGCGATCGTACGCCTCACGAACAGTTCGTGAAGCGTTTGAGCCAGGAGTTGGAGGACAGTCCTCCGTCAAGACAAATCTCAGGTCATCCAACACAAGAATCGTATTCAGGTTGGATTTCCAAGTTCCGTAATTCTCTCCGGTAAGTTTGTCGTTAGCTAATAATTGTACAAAAGAGCTCGCCATGCTGAAAAAGAATGTAAACCTATTAGTGAAACGGTTTTAACCTATTTAAACCAATTAAGAGATTTAGAAGCAAATAAAGTACCCAAACTCTTTATTTACTAACAACGATACTTTAGTAAGTCAGAATGGTCCCTACCGTAGGGTAGGTGAGCACTCCTTTACTAAATCAAGACATTCTTGACTAAATGCTATCACCAGAATAACTCATATTCCTATAGCATCTTAGTTATCGTTTTTGGTCTGGATTTACTAACTCCTAAGCAAATCCCGTAAGTGTGACCCTCCATTTTTAGAACGCACAGAACGGCCCCAACATAGCAACCGTATGGAATGTCAGTGTTGGGAATGGCCCTATGTTTCTTTATCCATAAATGGTGACTTAGGTGTTCGATCTCCCATGCCCAACCCTCCGTTTGGATGGTGCCCCAAGGGCAGCCTGCAGGCGGAACATGGGAATCTCACGGTTTAATCCAACAGAGGAGACCACAGGAAGCACCGACGCACTTCCTTCTCCCACTTACTATAGACACTTACTCCATTCACCTTGCTATTGAAAGTTGCAAACACCACCCGTCTGGAGATGCCCCATATGGCATCATGAGGCCAAGCAAAATTCTCACGTTGTGAACTTTTAGGGAGTGCGTAGCAGGAGAGGGATATATCATATATTCCTTCTCAACACTTCTACTAAGCATCGTGAACGGTAATTTTAGGGTAAATACTCCAGGTTTTATCCGGCTAAGAACATAAAACCTAGACATCTCAGGTAAAGTGTTATATTAATTATTAAATTAAAACATCCAACATTAGTTTTATGCATATTGTATGTTATAATTGTTATAATGTATAGGATGCATGCTTAATTCATAAAAATTGATATAAGTGTTATATTAATTTATGAATTAGGAGTTGTATGTTTAAAGAGCCTAATCGATATAAGTGTTATATTGATTATGAATTTAAATTTTCAACTTGTCATGCCTTAGCGAATGTATGTTTGAGAAGCATATAGATGGTTGTTATAGAAAGTCTGTTTTTGCAAGGGTTGTAAAAATGACCTAGACTTTTAAAAACTATAACAAAGAAAAGAGCATGTTCATTTAGGGTTAATGAGACGATCGGGTTCATTAGATGAATAGGTCGTTATCTCGTAAATGCTAAGGTTATGAGAAACTCACCCGGTGAAATCCTGTTCGAGGTTGGAGGTATTTAAGCTGACGGTTTACGGAACACCTCCTACCTGGGGACGATCCGGTACTTGAGTAAAGTTAACCAGGCTTTATGAGCGTGCGTGAGAGGTGTGAGGTTAATTAAATTTGTTAATTGATGGGAGCGACATGCGCAGCGGAGGCGATTTCGGACCGATGATACTCTAATTTCATCAATTTAACAAATAGAAAACATGCTCTTAAAGCGGAAATGAGAAAAATAGAAAACATACCCTTGTAGTTCTACTTTTCTTCCACGTTCCGCCGGCCGTTCTTCGTCACGATCTCTTCAAGCTTCTTCTCTCACGAACGCGCCGAGGACCACCCGAGGTAGTCCCGCTATCCTCGGCGCCACGCAACGGAGTGGTGGGACTCCGTTACAAGAGACAAGAAAAGGAAAAGAAGAAGAACGGATGGAAAGAGAAAAGTTTGGTCTGAGGGGCCACATAAATCTTAAAGAGAAGAAAGGCAGAAGCATGAAACGTAAAAAAAACTTTCTTCAAATATCAACCCCCTCAAATTAAGCTGAAGCCATAAAACATATATATATATATATATAATTAACAAAAGAAAGACATTTGTCTTACATGCAGAATGCATGTAAGGCATATACTTTTCCTTTTTTTTTTTATATATATATATATATATATATATATATATAATTATTATTATTATTAAAAATAATAATAAAAATTTTATTTATTAAACTTTTTAATAAATAAAAAAAAAAATATATATAATTATTAATTAAACTTTTTAATTAATAATTATTATTTAATTCAATATCAAATATTAATTAAATAATATAGCTAAAACCGGTTTTCCGAAAATCGACTTTTTTGCACATGAATCCTATTCATGTTTTAGACCAATCTCATATTTAAATCATATTTAAATATGTCCATCCTTCTTCCAAAAACAGAATTTGAACAATTCAAATTCTTTATCTTTTTCTTTTATTTTCTCTTATATTGTTGCACGGCGTTATCCGAGCTAGCCAGGAGAACCTAAAGGACCTACAGATCATGAGCTCCAACGATACGAGATTATTCGGTTAAAACTCTTTTAACCCGAATCAATCAACTTTCGTTAACCCCCGGAGACTCCACTATAGTCCGAGGGCTGCACTCCCCTCACTGTAGATATATTGTGTCCTCTTGATATAACCGTCATGGACAAGTCGACCCTTCACAGGTTGTTCGTAATCACAGCTGGGTCATTTAAACCGTTTAACCCATGCGTTACATCTTTGTTCCTTAAGTACCACTGACACCTCTAATGAACAATTAATCAGTGGTCCAACCAACAGATCAGGAACCCTCTCTAACGAGGAGAGGGTAGGCGCCTATTGTTCAAGCCCTGGAGTCAGCTATTAAGGGAACAACCTATCTACTAACCCTGAAGAGCGGGTTAGGAGTAAACTCCATCTTACTACACTATGTCCCCAGCTACCTATTGGACTTTATCCCTGAGATGGTAGGCTTATTGAGCGGACATTCTGCCACTCTCACCCATACAAGTCTAAGGATACTGTCTAATAAGCAGGAGTTCATAGTAAGCTCAGGATTGAGATCGAGTTACCTAGGCCATCAGGTGAAATAGTCGGTCTCTTCAGTAAACGGCGTTATAAAGAGAGAGCGACTTTTCGTGGTTCAGTCTTACGCAAACTCATCGCGTAGGACGCCCCCGCTCGCACATCTCGATGTGAAACGACTTGGATCACATCGTTTTGTACAATACAAAACGGGCCGCATCCAATAGTGTTACCAGGATAAGGTACCCAGCCTTATCCGTATACTATAGACCGTTTTGACTGTCTACTTGAGCTTGACCCACATTCATGTCATACATGAAACTCAAGTACTCATGATCGTCAAGGGTGTTGGTCATTGGTATAGATTAATGCAAACACGTTTCACTTTATTCCAGCAAACACCTTTACTGAATAAAACTTAATAACTCATTATTACTAAATAGATAATTTACAAACATAACTGTTTACAAACCACGAGTTTTAGGACATTAAACCCAACACTAACTTCCTTGCCTCGCAGGTACTACCAACTTTCAAGGGAGGACAAGAAAAGAAGAGGTTTCTACATGAAGCTAGGAAGTTCATCTGGGACGATCCTACACTTTACAAGACATGTGCAGACGGATTGCTGAGGAAGTGTGTCTCAGCTGCTGAGGCGAAGTCAGTATTGCAGCACTGCCATACGTCTCCCTATGGTGGCCATTTTGGTGGCCAAAGGACAGCTGCGAAGGTGTTCCAGAGTGGCTATTATTGGCCCACAATATTCAAGGATGCACACGACCATGCGCACAGCTGCGACGAATGTTAACGAACAGGTAACCTTAGTCGGAAGGATGAGATGCCTCTCACTTATATCTTGGAGTTGGAGCTCTTTGATGTGTGGGGCATCGACTTTATGGGGCCATTCCCCCCTTCAGCAGGTAATCTCTATATACTTGTAGCTGTAGACTATGTATCTAAGTGGGTAGAAGCCATAGCATGTCCATCAAACGATGCCAAAATGGTCATTAAGTTCCTCAATAGGCATATCTTTACAAGGTTTGGTACACCCCGTGCTATAATTAGTGATGAAGGGACGCACTTTATTAATAAAGCTATGGAAAAAGTGTTAGCTAAATACAATGTTAGACATAGAGTAGCAACCCCTTATCACCCACATTCGAATGGACAAGCTGAAATATCCAATAGGGAAATTAAAAACATACTCGAAAAAGTGGTCAAACCTAATAGAAAAGATTGGTCGTTTAAATTAGAGGATGCACTTTGGGCATATAGGACTGCATATAAGACACCCCTAGGTATGTCTCCTTATAGACCTGTGTATGGAAAAGCATGTCACTTACCCTTCGAATTGGAAATCAAAGCCTTTTGGGCCTTAAAAGAGCTGAATTATTGCGTGACCGATGCGGGAACATTGCGGTCTCTGCAATTACATGAGTTAGATGAGCTTAGACATATGTCCTATGAAAATGCCAAAATGTATAAGGAAAAAACTAAAATTTGGCACGATAGTAGACTTAGGATTAAGGACTTCAAGAAGGGCCAGCATGTCTTGTTATTTAACTCAAGGTTGAGATTATTTCCAGGCAAACTTAAGTCCAGATGGTCAGGTCCTTTTGTTATAACTAACGTGTTTGTTCATGGTGCGATTGAGATTAGGAACCTGCAGAATGGGCAACCGTTTATGGTCAATGGTGCACGTTTGAAGCATTACTACGAGGAAGGAGATGTGAAGACTCTCTCGGCCTTCCTCTTATTTGAAGCTTGATAATCAAACCAAGAGGGGACGAGTGATTACTGTGCTCGTCCATGTGAAGGCTATGCCTTAGTTTTTTTTTCGTATTTCTTCGGTTTTTATTTTGTGTGTTTAGGTGTGATTTTTATTACGGATTTTGTGTTGATTTTGTACATTTTAATAGGTGATCGAAAGAGGAAATCATGGAGATGAATCAAGAGAAAAGAATCGATGAAGAAATCGGGCCGAATCAAAGATTTAGCTGTTTGAATCTTGGGATTGAAATCAAGAAAATCCCCAACGGCCAGCCCATTTAATTGCGGTGGATTTGCTGAAACCGTAACAGAAAGAGCCGTTGGGATTCACTTGATTATAAATAGCCGTCAAATCAGCTGCGCCCCCTACGCTTTCTTCATTCGTTGGACTTCAAGAATCACTCATCTTCTTCCTCTGCATCTCCTACCTTCAGATCTCTCCGAACCAACAATGGTGCTTACACGATCTGAGTGATCTGCCTCCAAGAAAAAGTCACCTGACGCAGAGGAAGCTGCGAGGGAGGCATTGCTCTCCTTGGCAGATGCCGAAGCTGCGCAGCCCTCACGACCGCCTAAGCTTCCAGTACGCAAGAAGAAGTGGAAGGTTGTGACAGAGATCCCTGGTGGTCCATCTGCGCCAGCAGGTACGCCAAAGAAAAGGAAGTGGGCGGTGGAGGTGGAGGATGCACCCATCAAAGAAAAGACTCCCTGCGAGGGGAGTCGAGGGAGTGGCCGCCCATCCTACGAGACGGCCAGACAAAGCCCTGAGCCATCTCCACCTTCACAGAGCCCTGAGCCATCTTCATCTTCGCAGACGCCAGAGCCTGAAGTTCCGATTGAAAAGCACCAAGAATCAGTGTCGAGCGAAGAGGCGGCTGAGGAAGATGAAGTCTTCTCCTCTTTGAGGGAAGTCAGCCCTGATAGCCCAGCGGAGGGGGGGAGCAGAGACTCGATGGATGAGACGTTGGGGGACTGCCTCCAGCAAATCACCACCAGGGCGCAACTGAGGAAGAAGGCGCCCAAGATTGTGAAGGCCAAGCGGTCAAAAGCTTCAAAGCGATCCAAGAAAAAGAAGGTCAGTGATGACCCTTCTTTAAAGAAGCTGAAGGTTGAGGCTTCTGAGTCGGCCAAGGCAAGGGAGAAGGGGAAAGCAAAACTGTACCTCGAAGACGATCCTCAAGCCGTGCGGTTTGTCTCTCACGATGCAGAGACCAGAGGCATTGAGTTGAGGAAGAGAGACTTGCTCCACGAGAAGGGTTTCCTCGATGCACTGGCAGACCTGCCGCAATTCTTGCGCGCAGGGATCGCCAACCACGGCTGGGAAGAGCTGTGCAGACCGCCCATCCCTGCCTACTCCAACATGGTGTATGATTTCTACGCCAATCTAACGCACCCCGATGATGGTCTGTCCATGGTGAGGGGAATTGAGGTCGATTTCTCGGCCAAGGCCATCAATGAAGCTTATGGCCTCAAGGGGCAGAAGTACACTGACTACGCGAGGATCATCGACTCACCATCTGAGGCTGTCTTGGAAGAAGCCCTGCGCATCATAGGCCAACCTGAGGCGGCTTGGACAATCTCAAGTAATGGGAAGCACACTCTGATGAGTGCGACCCTCAAGGCCAAGGCAGCCGTCTGGTTTTCCTTTGTGCGAAGGCGTCTCTCCCTGGTAACCCACGAGACAACCATAAACCAGGGGAGATCGTTGCTGGTATACGCCATTATGAGGGGCCTCACCATAGATGTTGGAGAGGTCATTGCAGCCTCCATAGCCGATTGCGCAAAGAAAGGTAAGGGCCCTCTCTTCTTCCCAAACACCATTACTAAACTCTGTTTACGTGCAGGTGTGCCCATCGAGAGGAAGGAGAGGCAGCTGGCCTACACGGGGCATCTGGAACTGCCCACAGGCTTGCGGATGCGACGGAAAGGTAACATGGAGTTTGAGCTGGACGGATTGGCTGCTGCTCAATCACTCTCCATGGCCTGCTTAATGGACCTCCAGCAAAAGATGGCGCAGTGGGCTGAATACGCGCAGGCGAGGGACAAAGACGTGGCTGATCAATTGGGATGCATCTTCCCTGCGTTCCCCACTGATCTGTTGAAGCCGTGGGCACCTCCGAGGGAAAGGAAGGATGATGATGAGGATGTTTGAGTACCAGTCTGAAGGGCACTCGAGGGAGTACTTCTGTTCCCTCGTGAAAAAAAAAAAACCTGCTTTTCGTTAACTTGTGACTGATATTTTTGATTCAAATGCTTGTTCTGTTTTTAATTTCTTTTGGTTGTTTAGGATAGTTTAGTATAGGTAGATGGTATCTGAGTAGCTAGCTTGTTTTAGTTTCCTTTTTGTTTAGTTGTAGATGGCTGGAAATAGCATGCTAGGGGCCTTGATCACTGATAAATATGCCCTGTAGGTTCATTGCGAAATTATTGCGGATTCCGCAATTTTTGTTAGTTATCGCATGCTTTTGACTGACTGTTTGATAGGATGGTTCTGTTTAGATTTTGCTTTCTTGCTACTTGTGTGACGGCCATATATGACCTATCTGTGAGCATGCTGAATGAGTGTCTTAGAACACCTTTGTTAGTTGAAATTAACTTCCTTAAGTTGCTCAGCATGCATCTCTTTAAGCCCTACTTTACTGTTTTTATAAAATTCTGCTGTTGTGTTGTTTGCTTTAGGAAGGTTCATTCTATGCCTAGGACTTTTAGATTCTCCTTGTTTTGCCCTAGACTAGATGCTTCTAGGACAAGTTTGGGGGTGTGCCACCTCAGACTCTCATGGAGGACAATGAAAAGTTGTAGTTTGGGGGAGGCAGCCCTAGGCCTAGGAACATTCCTCTCTCCCTTTAGACATAAGCATTTTTCTTCTCCTTTGGAACAAATGATGAACTGAAAAAAAAAATGAAAAAAAGAATAAAGAGTGGTGTCTCTCTTGAGGTTGCTGCGTAATCAGTGCCATGTGTGTAACCCACAAGTGGCATTGCATCAAAAGGCAACCAAAGGAGAGGCCCTATCCAAGAAGGAAAGAAAATGAAAAACTAAGGAAGAAGAGTGTATGCCTATGAGTTGCAGCTTTGTGCTTAGGTGTCCTGAATAAAAGAACTCTGATCCTCAATTAACTAAGCACAAGGTTGTAGCTTACAGGTTTGTTAAAGGAGATGAATGTATATCCAATGTAGTGATGCCAGGGTTTAGGTTGTTCTATGAATGTACTACTGACACTGGTTTATACTAAGACTGACATGACTCTAAGGAATCCTAGGTAGCTCAAAAGAAAAGCATTAGAAGCATGTACTGAGTCTAGGGTAAAGATAGGGAGAATTTGAAAACTTAGGGATAGTTGTACAATGAACTTAATGATCAAAGCAGATAGATCAGTTGTAGGGAGTTAATGAAACAGTAGGATTATAAGGCAAGCGAAATCAGAAGAAGCAAAATAAAGAGCTAGTTTTAGACTTAGAAGCGTGTTACAGGACAACCATGCCTTAGATAGTGAATTTAGGGAAGTCAACAAGTGGTTAGAGAGAGTAATAGCAGCCCAAATAGAGTCCTTATTTTGCTCGAGGACGAGCAAAACCTTAAGTTTGGGGGTGTGTTACGTCTCCAAAAGTTACTATTTTAGGACTTATTTGATAGAGAAAGATGTACACTCTTAAGCTTTTTGGTAGGATTTGGCTTAAACTTGTGCTTATATATGAGAATTAGTAGAATGAAGCTAAATTAGGACTTATGTGTAAAAGGAAAGGAAAAGAACCAAAAACAAAGCTAAAGAATGAAAATTGCACATTGCTGAAGCATTGCGGAAACATTGCGGTCTCAGCAATGATTTAAGTGAAAGTTGTTACTTGTTTAACTGATTTCTATTTTGTTGCGATCTTTCAGCCGCTCGTTTTTGCTCCTGCTGCCACGTAGAAGAACGACGTTCAGAATGGATGGTTCTCCTTGGCCCAATCGTACCTGCAGAACACTATAAAAGGAGGTCAAAGGAGAAGGTTGAAGACACACTCGAAAGGCGTAGATCTCTCATTCAACGCAGTTTCTCATTGTTTTCTCTCACGGGTGTTGGCGTGGAGGTTTTAGCTGGTGGAATCGATAATCTAAGAGGAAGAAGAGAGGATCTTCCATCTCTTCTGATTGGATTCATCCACGATCAAGCTTACCTTCGGTTGTCATCCACGGCGTTGCAGCGAGGAGTTCACACGCATTCTTTACTGTTTTCTGCTATTTTTGTTCCCTTTGTTGCTTCTGTCTTTGCTATTTTGCTTCTGTCTGCTACTCTACTCTATTTCGTACTCTTTTGTTTAGGTTTCATTGTTCAAAGTTGTTATTTGTTTAGTTCAAACCTCGGTTAATCAAAGCGTTATTTCATCATTTCGCAAGTCTCCTTCTCTTCTGTGGACTGACTTTTCCTTGTGTTTTTTATATTCTGCCGAGCATGTTTCCACCATCTATTCTTCTTATTCCACCTTCATCCATGAGTAACTAAATCAAATAAGGTCATGCTAATGACAAGACTATAGGTAGAAATACGTGAATCAAGCATGTAGGGTAGTTTCGAATGCATTGAATGTATGTAAGCTTCATCCCACGGGCAATTTCGATTGGCCATCCATTTTTTCCAAAGAATTCCTAACCTCTGGAAGGAGTAAGAGTTCAGAGTCGTACATTCATGCTAGCCTTCTATGGTAGCCAGGAAACAGCCTAGGAATAGGCGTTTCCCTAGTACAAATCACTAAACTCGCTTTTATAAAAAGATGCTTAAGGCCTTACTTGGACATGAGTAAACTAAAGGATCTAATGCATGAAATCGGAAGATACATGAGAATGAGTTAATTTGATGCATGATGAGTCGATCTACTACTTGAGAATCGTATGAAAAAACCTATAGAGGAGTCGTTAGTAGCCCTTGTTTCCCTACTTTACCCTTAATTCGCTGTTAGCAACATTGCTAGAAAATTGTTGTTTCCGCAATTCTTTTCCTTCTACAATCGAGTTGACCTATTTACTTGCACTTGTTTATGCTTTCATATCTCGTACGTTCCTTAATAATTAGGCACTTTAATCCCAAATCTACCTTATTTAAACCACCCCTTCTCACTTAACCTCTCACTTCGTTAGTAACTAAGAATAAATCTTTGTGGGAAATCGAATGAAAAAATACTTATTACTTGCTACAAGATCATGTATGCTTGCATGTTCTGAGTGCTCTATCCTTGCATTTTAATTTACACATTGAGCACGCAACACTTAGGCATAGGAGATTCCTCATCTTGGTCCTCTTCTTCAATGATCCTAGGACTCAGCTGTTTTCTTGGATTGGGAGGCTTTGGCACATACTTTGGAACAACTGGAGGATTTTTCTTCTTCTCGCTCTCCAACTCGGCGGGAGGATCCATCAATCTACTCGGAAAGGGGGCTTTAGGCACGTACACTCTAGTACAGGTGGGATCAAAATTTACCCCTTTCCATCTTGGTTCAGGAATCTCCTCCACTGGTGTAGAAATTGGAGAGATTTCCTTCCCGCTTCTCAAGGTTATGGCGCACACTTGTTCATAAGTGTTTGCCATCGGTTGTTGCGGCGGTATCCGTGAGCACTGATCCTCCACCTTACTGAGCCTTTCGTCGAGCCTCTTCATTACATCAGCCAGACCTCGCACTTGAGCTCCACTACTCTCAAACATGGACGGAAATTTCCCCAAGTAAGAACTCACCATCTCCTCGACATTTCGATCTGCAACAAAAGATTGAGATTTTTGTAAGCTTTGAGCTACTATGAGAAGTGAGTTACTTACCTCGAGTACTTGGGCTTTGAGCTCGTTCAGATCCTTTGAGAGACGGGCATTCTCCACTCCTCCACCACCATACTGCTGAAGATTCCCGACCATATTAGAGATCAAAACTCTAGCCTCCACGGGAGTCTTATCAAGAAGAGATCTTCCACTAGCAGCATCAATCATCTTTCATGAGGGAATGTCAGAGGACTTCGACGACCATGCCTACTTGAAAGAGCCTGATTATGAGAAAGGATAAATTGAGTTTTGGTAAAGTCGAGCAATCGACTCTAAAAATTTGCGCTACTCGGAGGCACCCGAGCTTGAACTGTATATGCTTTTTGTTTACTTACCGTCTTTAGGATTAGTTTAGATTTCTACTCTGATGTTGTGAATTTTCAGGTGAAACAATGGCTCATCCTTGCGGTTTATTGGCTAAGGTTAAAGCACGCTCTACAACCCTCTAAGTCACAATTCAGGGAAGGTTTTCTTTCCTTTTGTTTTGACTGTGCATATTTGGTCCAATGAGGACATTGTCAATTTCTAAGTTGGGGGTGGTGGTTGTGCCTTATAGTGATTGTCGAGTTTAGTTGTGGAATCCTGATTTACTTGTTGAGTTATGGTGAAAGCATGCTAGTCTGACTATGAAATTCTGTGATGTACTGCTGAGGTCTTCGTATTTGTATTTGTCATGAAATTCAGCATAATTGCATATGTTAAGGCCATTTTGAAATTTTTTTTCAAAAATATTTCCCTGTTTAAGCTTCGCATGTTAGCACTCTATCTTGGATCTGTGGGTTTAGTGTAGCTCTGTTTGTTTTGAAATTCGTTGTCACCTCGAAAGGCAACCTTAGGATGGGCTAAGATTCGCTTTTGTTTGTAACCCGTGCGCTTAAAATTTTAAATATGATGCTTAGACTAAAAGGAAAATGAATGCAAGTTTATAAAAAGAAAATAATCTCATGAGGCGTTCCTCCTTCTTGAGTTGCCTTAGTAGCCAGGGGCGGTCGTGTAACCCACGGTCACCACTACATGAAAAGGATGCACAAAGAAGCGAACGCTAGTCCTTAAAAATGTGAATTTTGCCCGTAGTCAGATGCACTGTGCAATGAAATTGCAGGCAAGCTGAAACGAAAGTAAGATTGACATGTTAGGCGCTCATGAAGATAAGATCAATGAAAATGAGAGAAGAGATGCCTTGCGTTATAATACTTGCATAGGCGATGAACTGCCCTTAGACTGTTCTGTTAAGCCATAAGTAGGGGGAAAGCGAAATTTTAGGATAGATAGAGCTGTTCTAAGCCTGTTGAAATCTAAGATCGAGGAGCTAAGTCCGAAGCATAAATAGGGAAGCATCTTTAAAAATTCTTCGAATTGATCTTAACTCTTGCATGCATGCAGCTGTTTCTTTCAAATACAAATGCCCTGTCTTTTCCAGTACTGAGGCTCGAGTCCCTAGCATGTATTCTCGTTTTATTTGATTAATCAGAATTCCACCTTGCTCGAGGACTAGCAAGAATTAAGTTGGGGGTGTTTGATAGCTCCATTTTGGAGCTATAATTATGTCCCTAATTCACGTTTATTATTAGCTTAATCTTGCTTTTATGTAATTATTGTAGGTGTTCTCGGTGCTTCGCTCTCGAGAGCGTTTCGGCGCTTTTCGGAGCTTAATATCGCGATTTAAAGGCATAAGAACACTTCCCGGGAAGATCCATGCAAAGGGATGAAGTTTGGGTGCTTTGGGGAAATTGAAGGCGAAATTCCATGCAAAAACCCGAGAGCTAGCGTCGAGCGACAGCGTCGCGACGCTAGCTCGACGCTGCCCAGCGTCGAGACGCTGCCCCTAGCGTCTCGACGCTCCGAAGTCTGAAGCGCTGAATTGAAGAAAAACCCGAGAGCAAGCGTCGAGCGACAGCGTCTCGACGCTCGCTCGACGCCGCGCATAGCGTCTCGACGCTGCGCGAGCGTCTCGACGCCACCCCGAGCGCGCGCGCGGATTATTTAGGGCGCAGCGTCGAGACGCTGCCCCTAGCGTCTCGACGCTACGACAGATTACTTAAGTTTCTGTCCGATTTTTAGCCGCCATTATCATCTTCTACCTCGAGCTCCGCGCCTGATTTGACGTCCAGCAGCTATTTTTCACCATGGGAGGGGCTAGGAAGCTCGATTTGAAGCCGTCCCACACCACACAAGTTATGAGTGAGTAGATTTACCGTTTTTGGCTCGGGATTGTAAGGATAAATGTAGTATGAATTCTTGGTGAGGTTGTGGATTGAAATTCTGAATTGGTTGGATATTTTCTTGAATTGAATTCTACTTCTTAGCTTAATCTATGAGCACGTTTGAATGATTTAGGACTAGGCACCCTTGATTTTGAGCATGTTCATTTGTTAAAGGATTTGATGCCGTGCCTCTCGTTTCCGCCAAGTAACAAGGAATTATGGCACCTTGAGCGTATTGGCGTCCTTACACTCTTGGTGTTCGTTCTTCCCGAATTAGAATTCCAAATCGACATACTAATTTCGCGTCCAAATTAGATAGTCGTCACAGTTAGCTTGTTGCTACCGTTCGGTCTTGGGAGAGCGTTGGCCGCCAATGTCCGAACGGTATGCTTGATTAGCATAATTAATTATGTTTAATTAAATCCATGGAGCATGTCTGAGTTATTTATTAATTTTAGACAAGCTGTGCATTCATTAAATTGTTTAACCATAATACTCATCAATCTATGAACCAAGAAGCATGCTAAATTTATTCCGATCGTCCCGAGTCGGAAACTCCGTTAGCTTAATTTTCCCATTTGCTTGTTTCTATCTTAGTTACTTGAAAACCAACAATTACCCCTTATTTCACCTATATTAACAGTTTGCAAATTTAATTCAGATTAAGTCAAAATTCCTTAATTCCCTGCGGATCGACCCCGTTACTACTATTCTACAAATAGTTTAGTGATTTCGGGCATTTATAAATTTATTTTGGCGGGTCTCGACAACCCGATGATTGGCGATAGTTCAATAGTATCGTTACCAAAATTGGCGCCGTTGCCGGGGAATTAAGTGTAATTCGGCCTGATTTAAATTTGATTTGTAAACTTTTAATTTTTACTTTAAAAATTCTGTTTATTCTTTTATTATTTGCAATTTTGATCTGTTTGTTTAAGTGTGCTAGAAGTGCCAAATTTTTATTGAGAAAATGGAGATTGATGATGAGATTGGAGTTCCAAAAACGCTAAGACAGTGGACATCATTTGCTATGGGCCACCAACCTTCTTGTATTTCCTACCCGGAAATTTCAGGTGAGTTTGTGCTTAAATCAGGTGTGATTAATCTTTTACCCTCTTTTTGTGGTGAAACAGATGAAGATCCTTATAAACATCTCAAGGAGTTTCAAATGGTAAGCTCTGCGATGAAGCCTGGCGACATAACAAAAGATCAGCTCTACCTGAGAGCTTTTCCATTCACCCTGAAAGGTGAAGCTCGAGATTGGCTGCATTACTTGCCATCGGGGACCATCTTTACTTGGGAGAAGTTGCAGAGTCTATTCTTGGAAAGGTATTTCCCAGCTTCAAAAGCCAGAGCCGTGAAAAAAGATATACGACAATTTGAGCAAGGAAAGGACGAGGCATTTCACGAGTGCTGGGAGAGGTTCATTAAACTCTGTGAAAAATGTCCGAACCACTTGATAGCGGAAGTCGCGCTTATCGGATGCTTCTATGGTGGGTTGCTCACGCATGACCGCCAGATGCTTGATGCAGCAAGTGGAGGAGTCCTTTGGGAGAAAACACCTGCGGAAGCCCGTCAGTTGATCTCCAACATAGCTGAGAACCGTCGCCAGTACGGAGGAAGGGACGAGCAGTCTAAGATGTCTTCCGACATAGAAGTGCTCAAAGAACAAGTGTCTCAGGTATTTGGTTTAGTTCATACGATGCAGGAAAAATCATCTCAGGATGTTTCTTCTATTTCAGGTAAAGCCATTGAAAGCATTTTCAAATCGCTCATGGAAGCTAGCGATGAGACAAGGTCGCAGATTAAGTCTCTAAGAGATGAATTCACGGAGGTGAAGGAAAGAATGGGTAGAATTGAATCCAAAGCGGAAGGGGTTAGTGCTATAAACCTCAGAAGTGGTAAAGAAGTGCCATCTCAAACCACTCCCGTGAGTCCTCCAAACGATTCAGAGATATCTCCAGATAAGTGTTCTCAAGCACCCTCTGAAACTGTTGTAACTCCTCCTATTATTTCTATGAAGTCTTACACTCCCGTTGCTCCTTTTCCTAGTAGGCTTGCAAGGCCATCTAAGGAGGCCAACAACGCGGATGTACTTGAGACATTGAGGAAGGTTGGGATCAATATACCGCTGCTCGATGCAATTCAGCAAATCCCAAGGTACGCTAAATTTCTAAAGGAGATGTGCACTATAAAGAGGAAGACTAAAAGTGCTGAAAGAGTCGTGGTAAGCAAGAATGTTTCTGCCCTGCTAACCCAAGGTATTCCAAGCAAATGCCAGGACCCAGGTATGTTCCTCTTGCCATGTACTATAGGGGATAGAGAAATCGAGCACGCTATGCTAGACTTAGGAGCTTCAATTAATGTTATGCCATATTCAGTCTATAAGAGCCTCGGTTTAGAAGGTATGCAGGAAACTAGTATAGTTATCCAGTTAGCTAATAGGTCTTCTATTCACCCTCTAGGGGTGATTGAAGATGTGTTGGTTAAAGTTAAGGATTTAATCTTCCCTGCTGATTTTTATGTGATAAACTTGGAAGAAAACACATCCACCACTTCTGTTTTACTTGGTAGACCATTCATGAAAACTGCTAAAACGAAAATTAATGTGCATGATGGAACTTTGTCTGTTGAGTATGAAGGGGATGTGTTCGAATTTAATGTTTTTGATGCCATGAAACAACGTGCTGATGTGCATTCTGTCTGTAAAATCGATCTTATAGATACTTTAGAACAAGAAGAATGCATGACTGCTGTTGATGGGGATGACCCAATCGTTTTTACTAAAATTGTTGGCAAAGTTGAAAGTAGTGATCCCATATTGACTGATTTGTCTGAACAACCTACTTTTGCTTTAGAGACATATGAAAAGCCAACTAAAATATTACCATCTCTTTTGCAGGCCCCCAAGTTGGAATTGAAGGAGTTGCCGGGTCATCTCAAGTACGTGTACTTGGGTGAGGTGGAGACACTTCCGGTAATTATCTCCAAGGAGCTTACATCGGAGCAAGAAGGCGAGTTGGTCGAGGTTCTGAAAAAGAACAAAAGAGCCATGGGATGGACATTGGCAGACTTGCACGGGTTGAGTCCAGTGCTGTGCATGCACAAGATTCGGCTGGATGAGGGAGCAAAGCCATCCCGAGAGCCTCAGCGGAGACTGAACCCTGCAATGAAAGAGGTAGTGTTGTCTGAGATACACAAACTCCTGGATGCAGGTATTATCTTTCCCATTTCTGATAGCCAATGGGTTAGCCCTATTCATGTTGTACCTAAAAAGACGGGCATAACTGTTATTAGAAATGATAAGGGGGAGTTAGTACCTAAGAGAGTACAAAATGGGTGGAGAATGTGTATTGATTTTAGAAAACTGAATGATGTGACTAAGAAGGACCACTTTCCTATTCCCTTCATAGATCAAATGGTGGAGCGTTTAGCTGGGAAGCCATTCTTCTGTTTTCTAGATGGTTTTTCTGGGTTTTATCAAATTCCCATAGCCCAGGAAGACCAGGAAAAGACTACTTTTACTTGTCCATTCGGAACTTACGCATATAGGAGAATGCCCTTTGGGCTTTGTAATGCTCCAGGGACTTTTCAGCGATGCATGATGAGCATATTTTCTGAATTTGTAGAAAAATGCATCGAAGTCTTTATGGATGATTTTACTGTATATGGAAGTTCATTTAAAGATTGCCTGTTTAACTTGTCTAGAGTCATGGAAAGATGCATTGAAACTAATCTTGTTTTAAATTTTGAAAAGTGTCATTTCATGGCCAGTCAGGGCATAGTACTGGGTCACGTTGTGTCTGCTAAGGGGATAGAGGTTGATAAAGCTAAGATTGATGTCATATCTGATTTACCTTATCCTACGAATCTTCGGGAAGTACGTTCTTTTCTTGGTCACGCAGGTTTTTACCGTAGGTTCATTAAAGACTTCTCGAAGATAGTGACACCGATGACAAGCTTGCTGAAAAAGGATGTTCCATTCTGTTTTGACAAAGAGTGCAAGCTTGCCTTTGATGTTCTGAAGAAGTGCTTGACCAACGCACCCATCATCCATCCACCGCAGTGGGGGACTCCTTTCGAGATCATGTGCGACGCAAGCAATTATGCCGTAGGCGCTGTGTTGGGCCAGAGAATTGACAAGAAGAGCCATGTGATTTATTATGCCTCTAGGACGCTCAATTCCGCGCAGATCGGTTACACAACAACAGAGAAGGAGCTGCTTTCCATAGTTTTCGCTCTTGATAAATTTCGGCCATATATTCTTGGATCTAAAGTAATTGTTTTTTCTGACCATGCAGCAGTTCGATACTTGATGAACAAGAAAGACTCGAAGCCTAGACTGCTCAGATGGGTATTATTACTTCAGGAGTTCGACGTCTCTGTTCAGGACAGAAAAGGATCAGAAAATACCGTTGCTGACCACTTGAGCCGCATTGTGCGTAATGAGGAGGACTTGCCTCTGAATGATGAGTTCCCTGATGAAGTTCTTTTCCAGGTGAGTGTGGAGACACCATGGTACGCCGACATTGTCAACTACTTGGTCACAGGTACGTTCCCATTCGACTTTTCATATAATCAAAGAGCTAAACTGAAAAGCGAAGCCAAGACATATGTTTGGGAAGAGCCCATTTTGTGGAAATTTTGTGCTGACCAGGTAATTAGGAAGTGCGTCCCTAAGTCTGAACATAGGTCCATCCTTACCTTTTGCCATGAATTTGCATGTGGGGGACACTTTGGGCAAAATAGAACTGCGAGAAAAATTTTAGATTGTGGGTTCTTCTGGCCATCGCTATTTAAGGACTGTTATGACTTTTGTAAATCTTGTGATCAGTGTCAGAGAAAAGGGACCATCACTAGTAGGAATGAAATGCTCCAAAACCCCATTTTAACTTGTGAAATTTTTGAGGTTTGGGGTATGGACTTTATGGGACCCTTCCCCCCTTCATTTGGTTTTGTCTATATCTTATTGGCTGTGGACTGTCTAAATGGGTGGAAGCCAAAGCCACCAAAGTTGATACCGCTAATGTTGTTTCCAGTTTTGTCAAATCTAACATTTTTAGCAGGTATGGAGTTCCACGAGCCATCATAAGTGACCAAGGGAGCCACTTCTGCAATAAAACGATCCAGGCCTTGATGAGGAAATATGGGGTCAATCATAAAATCTCTACCCCGTATCATCCTCAGACCAATGGTCAAGCGGAGGTTTCCAATCGAGAGGTGAAGAGCATCCTCGAGAAAACAGTAAGTCCAGGAAGGAAGGATTGGAGCCTTAGGCTGGACGACGCTTTGTGGGCTTACCGTACGGCTTACAAAACCCCCATAGGGATGTCTCCCTACCGGATGGTTTATGGTAAAGCCTGTCATCTCCCCGTGGAGATCGAACACAAAGCTTACTGGGCCGTGAAGAAGTGCAACATGGACTTTGACTTGGCGGGCGAAGAAAGACTCCTCAAATTGCAAGAACTGGAGGAGCTTCGCCTAGATGCATATAAGAACTCGAAGACCTACAAGGAAAAGACCAAAATGTTCAACGACAGGCGAGTCGTCAGGAAGCACTTTGAAGTTGGTCAGAAGGTCCTCTTGTTCAACTCCCGCCTGAAGTTCATGCCAGGTAAACTTCGTTCCAGGTGGCTTGGTCCTTTCATTATCACTGATGTTCATCACTATGGTGCAGTTAAAATTCCGAGTTTAGATACGGAAAAGGAGTACACAGTGAATGGCCAGCGATTAAAGATCTTTCATGAGGGAATGTCAGAGGACTTCGACGACCATGCCTACTTGAAAGAGCCTGATTATGAGAAAGGATAAATTGAGTTTTGGTAAAGTCGAGCAATCGACTCTAAAAATTTGCGCTACTCGGAGGCACCCGAGCTTGAACTGTATATGCTTTTTGTTTACTTACCGTCTTTAGGATTAGTTTAGATTTCTACTCTGATGTTGTGAATTTTCAGGTGAAACAATGGCTCATCCTTGCGGTTTATTGGCTAAGGTTAAAGCACGCTCTACAACCCTCTAAGTCACAATTCAGGGAAGGTTTTCTTTCCTTTTGTTTTGACTGTGCATATTTGGTCCAATGAGGACATTGTCAATTTCTAAGTTGGGGGTGGTGGTTGTGCCTTATAGTGATTGTCGAGTTTAGTTGTGGAATCCTGATTTACTTGTTGAGTTATGGTGAAAGCATGCTAGTCTGACTATGAAATTCTGTGATGTACTGCTGAGGTCTTCGTATTTGTATTTGTCATGAAATTCAGCATAATTGCATATGTTAAGGCCATTTTGAAATTTTTTTTCAAAAATATTTCCCTGTTTAAGCTTCGCATGTTAGCACTCTATCTTGGATCTGTGGGTTTAGTGTAGCTCTGTTTGTTTTGAAATTCGTTGTCACCTCGAAAGGCAACCTTAGGATGGGCTAAGATTCGCTTTTGTTTGTAACCCGTGCGCTTAAAATTTTAAATATGATGCTTAGACTAAAAGGAAAATGAATGCAAGTTTATAAAAAGAAAATAATCTCATGAGGCGTTCCTCCTTCTTGAGTTGCCTTAGTAGCCAGGGGCGGTCGTGTAACCCACGGTCACCACTACATGAAAAGGATGCACAAAGAAGCGAACGCTAGTCCTTAAAAATGTGAATTTTGCCCGTAGTCAGATGCACTGTGCAATGAAATTGCAGGCAAGCTGAAACGAAAGTAAGATTGACATGTTAGGCGCTCATGAAGATAAGATCAATGAAAATGAGAGAAGAGATGCCTTGCGTTATAATACTTGCATAGGCGATGAACTGCCCTTAGACTGTTCTGTTAAGCCATAAGTAGGGGGAAAGCGAAATTTTAGGATAGATAGAGCTGTTCTAAGCCTGTTGAAATCTAAGATCGAGGAGCTAAGTCCGAAGCATAAATAGGGAAGCATCTTTAAAAATTCTTCGAATTGATCTTAACTCTTGCATGCATGCAGCTGTTTCTTTCAAATACAAATGCCCTGTCTTTTCCAGTACTGAGGCTCGAGTCCCTAGCATGTATTCTCGTTTTATTTGATTAATCAGAATTCCACCTTGCTCGAGGACTAGCAAGAATTAAGTTGGGGGTGTTTGATAGCTCCATTTTGGAGCTATAATTATGTCCCTAATTCACGTTTATTATTAGCTTAATCTTGCTTTTATGTAATTATTGTAGGTGTTCTCGGTGCTTCGCTCTCGAGAGCGTTTCGGCGCTTTTCGGAGCTTAATATCGCGATTTAAAGGCATAAGAACACTTCCCGGGAAGATCCATGCAAAGGGATGAAGTTTGGGTGCTTTGGGGAAATTGAAGGCGAAATTCCATGCAAAAACCCGAGAGCTAGCGTCGAGCGACAGCGTCGCGACGCTAGCTCGACGCTGCCCCTAGCGTCTCGACGCTCCGAAGTCTGAAGCGCTGAATTGAAGAAAAACCCGAGAGCAAGCGTCGAGCGACAGCGTCTCGACGCTCGCTCGACGCCGCGCATAGCGTCTCGACGCTGCGCGAGCGTCTCGACGCCACCCCGAGCGCGCGCGCGGATTATTTAGGGCGCAGCGTCGAGACGCTGCCCCTAGCGTCTCGACGCTACGACAGATTACTTAAGTTTCTGTCCGATTTTTAGCCGCCATTATCATCTTCTACCTCGAGCTCCGCGCCTGATTTGACGTCCAGCAGCTATTTTTCACCATGGGAGGGGCTAGGAAGCTCGATTTGAAGCCGTCCCACACCACACAAGTTATGAGTGACTAGATTTACCGTTTTTGGCTCGGGATTGTAAGGATAAATGTAGTATGAATTCTTGGTGAGGTTGTGGATTGAAATTCTGAATTGGTTGGATATTTTCTTGAATTGAATTCTACTTCTTAGCTTAATCTATGAGCACGTTTGAATGATTTAGGACTAGGCACCCTTGATTTTGAGCATGTTCATTTGTTAAAGGATTTGATGTCGTGCCTCTCGTTTCCGCCAAGTAACAAGGAATTATGGCACCTTGAGCGTATTGGCGTCCTTACACTCTTGGTGTTCGTTCTTCCCGAATTAGAATTCCAAATCGACATACTAATTTCGCGTCCAAATTAGATAGTCGTCACAGTTAGCTTGTTGCTACCGTTCGGTCTTGGGAGAGCGTTGGCCGCCAATGTCCGAACGGTATGCTTGATTAGCATAATTAATTATGTTTAATTAAATCCATGGAGCATGTCTGAGTTATTTATTAATTTTAGACAAGCTGTGCATTCATTAAATTGTTTAACCATAATACTCATCAATCTATGAACCAAGAAGCATGCTAAATTTATTCCGATCGTCCCGAGTCGGAAACTCCGTTAGCTTAATTTTCCCATTTGCTTGTTTCTATCTTAGTTACTTGAAAACCAACAATTACCCCTTATTTCACCTATATTAACAGTTTGCAAATTTAATTCAGATTAAGTCAAAATTCCTTAATTCCCTGCGGATCGACCCCGTTACTACTATTCTACAAATAGTTTAGTGATTTCGGGCATTTATAAATTTATTTTGGCGGGTCTCGACAACCCGATGATTGGCGATAGTTCAATAGTATCGTTACCAGGAGATGCTCAGCTATCTGGTGATTGGGATGGCTCCCACACAGTCGGTTGTACCGCTCCCAACATTAAAATAAATTCTCCTCAGCTCCCTGCGTGATCCTACAGATTTGCCTCCGGATTTCAGTGGCTTTTGAGGCAGGGAAGTACTTCTCCAAAAATAAGCCCTTCAGTCCGTTCCACGTCGTGACAGACTCAGATGGAAGACAATATAGCCATCTTTTGCCTTTTCCTTCAAAGTGAAAGGAAAGGCCCTCAAGCACAGTTAGTCTTCAGTCACTCCTTGGGGCATCATCCCCGAACATACCAGATGGAATTCCTTAAGATGCTTCTGAGGATCCTCACCTGCATTACCACAAAAAGAAGTTAGTTGGTAAATTAATCCAAATTTTAATTGGAAATTACCTGGAACTACCGGATACACTATACACAGTGGTTGGTGGTCTACGTCCGGTAATGCCAACTGCCTCATGGTCCTTTGATCCTCAAAATTAGCCTCAGCCTCCATTTCTTCCACTCTCCTCAAAATTAAAATAAAACTGTACACAAAAACTTAAAAGAAACAGGTCATACTGTACAAGAAGAATAAAAATAAACAGAAACCAAGAAAATGAAAATAAAAAGAAATAAAATAAAATAAAATAAAAACACAAAACAAATAAAATTCAATCAACTAAGATTATATTTTTGTTCCCCGGCAGCGGCGCCAATTTTGGTAGTGAACTTTTGTACGTTCACAAATTTCGGGTTGTCGAGACCCGCCAAAATGAAATTTATAAACCGGATTGCACCGAGCAATTTGCAGCTAAGTGGTAACGGGGTCGATCCACAGGGAGCAATTAATAATCCTAATTTAATTGAATTAAATTTGCAATGATAAAAATAGGGGGATTTTATTTGGAAAAATCAGTGGCGAAAACTAAATTACGCTAACAGAAAATTAAAACGGGAAGTATGAAATTGACGAATACGATTGATTAGCAAGTGTCGGGATTGATCTAATGTATTTTGGTTCATTGATTAACATGTGAATTAGCCAAGACGTTTCATGCACACAAAATGTTATGTCCCTATCGGGTCCAAACATCCCAATGAATTAATTAGGGAAGTGCAATCCTAATTAAACATGCCCACTAATTAATCTAAGTTCATGACTCTTAAATTAATTAACAAAGAGTAACGGGTATCATTGAGACGAACTATTCCTAGAACTAATTCGATTTATCTCTTAGTCTTAAGCCCGCCGTGAGAACGTTAATCAATTCCTACCCCCAATCGTCACTTGGGCTCGAATTGATTAGCCACGAGCTAGACTTTCGCTACTAAGTATTGAGGTTTGTCAAAAATCAATATTAGCCAACTAAGCATGCGTAACTAATTATGGACGTCACTCCTAATCGGAAAGGCAAGTTATTCGTTCTTAATACAGACCAAGAGATGCAAGAAAATCATTCATTCATGCTAAACATTCAATTCAGCTCTAATCTCACCTAATACAAAAGATAATCAATCCCTAAACTTAACTAACCAACCACTAACCTCTAGATATCCATGGAGATGGAGACTTGTCAAGCTTCCATGGAGGTTGTCTTCATCTTACAACCCAAAAAATGGGCAAAAACCAGAATTTAATTGAGGAAAACGACAATCCCGAGGGAAAAAGGGGAGAAGATCCGTCTAAAAATCAGAAATGTTGAATTTATATCCGTCGGAGCGTCGAGACGCTAGGGTTTAGGGTTTAGAGCGTCTCGACGCTGTGCCCTAAGTTGGCAGCGCGCGCGCTCGGGGTAGCGTCGAGACGCTATGCCAGCGTCGCGACGCTGTCGGCGTTGAGCGAGCGTTGAGACGCGCGCGCTCGACGCTGGCGCTCGCCAATCTTCGGAAATCGTCCGGGCGGCGTCGAGACGCTAGGACAGTGTCTCGACGCTGCACAGCGTTGAGCCAGCGTCTCGACGCTGTTGCTCAACGCTTGCTCTCCGGTTTGGTGGCCAAAAATTGCCTTTCAATGGTAATTTTTGCCATTTCTTCAATTCATCAAGCCCCTTCACTCCCGATGCATCCATAAAGCTCTAAAACGTCGTTTTTAGCCTCGAAACACGTCCTCGGACTCCCCGAGCTCTCTACCATGAAATCACCTACAAGAAGGCATTTTAATCAATATTTGTCATGGTTTTAGCTATAATTAGGGAGTAAATAATAGCTCTATTTTGGAGCTATCAACGCCCCCGCTCGCACATCTCGATGTGAAACGACTCGGATCACATCGTTTTGTACAATACAAAACGGGTTGCATCCAATAGTGTTACCAGGATAAGGTACCCAGCCTTATCCATATGCTATAGACCGTTTTGACTGTCTACTTGAGCTTTACCCACATTCATGTCATACATGAAACTCAAGTACTCATAATCGTCAAGGGTGTTGGTCATTGGTATAGATTAATGCAAACACGTTTCACTTTATTCCAGCAAACACCTTTACTGAATAAAACTTAATAACTCAGTATTACTAAATAGATAATTTACAAACATAACTGTTTACAAACCACGAGTTTTAGGACATTAAACCCAACAATTTGTACCTCCAAATTTTTTATGGTTGCCCCATGACTAGTCATTGTGCTTTCCATTTGGTTGGCTCTATTATTGGATTCTGTAACAAATGCTCCAACCAATTCTTCAAGCGATAGCTTTTTTTCAGGTTGTTGAGAAGTAGATGAATAACCTGGTAGAGGCTGCAAAACATTCTTAGTATTAACATAGGAAAATTTTTCATGATTTCTCAACCTTGGATGGTAGTGAGTAGGAAGATTATTTTGCATTTGTTGGGCTCCATAGTTGAAATTTCTATTGTTCACATATTGGGCCTGCTCCAAGTTGTATTACTCACCAAATTGAGGGGTATGAGATGTTGCCAAGGCTGCAATAGATTGAGTAACACCTCATGGAGGCCAACTATTTTTTTAGAATTAGAGCGTTCATTTTGCCAATGATAGCTCGTATTTGCCATCTCTTCTAACAGTGTACGAGCTCCATCTACAGTTTTCTTCAGGATAGTTCCTCCTGATGCTCCATCTACAATTGTCTTAGTTTGTCTTGTGAGTCCATTGTAAAAAAATTGAATTTGTAACCAGTCTGGATACCCTTCTCAAAACACTTCCTTATTAGTTTGTTGTACCGCTCACATGCTTCAAACAACTCTTCACCTTCATTTTGTCAGAAGGTTCCTATCTCATTTCTAAGCTTGGAAAATTTAGATCAATTGATATTGTGGAGATTTCAACAAATCTTACTTTATATTGTATTTTTATTTTTATTAATTTGTCTCCAGCAACGACATTAAAAACTTGTTGCGTGATTTATTGCGTACCGTAGGTGTACGGGTTAAGTTTTAATATAGTGATTTAAGTAAAGAGGATTGTACACAAGATTGGTTTTCTAGATCAATTGAGTACCAAAGGTACTAACCACAAATTTTATTTAGACTAAAAAGACTTTGAGATTGAGTAAAAATAAAAGGACTGAAAAATAATGGGAAACCTTTTGGAGAGAAAAACCTAGGAAATTGATTTCATCGAATAGATTCATGCTTAATTAATTTATCAGTCCAAAAATAGTCATGCATACAGTTATAGGCCAAGAAGAATAAAATCATAAAAGACTCGCTAGAGCTCAATTAATTATCTTCCCTTTTTATAAAACTAAAGCATAGACAAAGTTTAGAATCCATAAAATAATACAATAAAAACCAAGGTAAAATGAGAAAAACTCTTGTAGCGTGCCTAGCCACGTTCCCGATGTGATATGCACGTTCTCGAGCCTCCAAATATCTTCTTCAGCTCCCTAGAGTGTCCCTCCGCCTTCCAATGAGTGTATTTTGAAAATAGGGTTCAAATCGCCCAACAATTTTCTTCCCCAATTCGTATGAGAAAAATATATATTTATAGGAAAATCATGACAGCGTCTCGACGCTATGGGTAGCGTCTCGACGTTGCCCTTAAAAACCCGTGAAAACTTTTTTGGAAAGCCAGCGTCGAGACACTATAGCTCGACGCTACAGGTATATATATTACCGATGAGGAATAAGTATCAAAATTGGCTGAATGGCTTGGTGGATGAGGCGCTCCTTGTGTCAATTTTGTGCACTAGCTGGCCTTTGTTTGAGTTCAAGGTAGTACAATTTTTTTTTTTTTTTGAAGGATTACAGCGTCGAGACGCTGTCCCCTCCAGAATTCTGGCGTGTTGGCTTAATTTTGGAGCGTCGGGACGCTCTTATAGCGTCTCGACGCTCTCTCCTCGGCCTTTTTGGCTTAGTTCATTCTTTTCTTGGCTCTAGGTCATCAAAATATATCTTATAAGCTTATTTTTCACGCCATAACTTCTAAAAAGTTCTGGTTTGCTCCAAATGCTCAAAATCTACAATTTAGAGAAATAATATCATTAAAACATTCATTTAAACTCCAAAACTAGCGTAATAAATATCATAAAGATAGCTCATTTAGTGTGCTATCAGACGCCATTTCTACAACAACCCCTTTACAAACTAATGAACAATCTAATGATCCTTCCTTTGACCAACACCTAATACAATCATCTGGTTCTTCACATACCACTGAACAATCTAGTGATCCCATCCCTCTCCAACGCAAATCCACCCGTTCATCCAAGCCTCCATCCTATTTAGCCGACTATCACTGTAGCATTATTAAAAGGGTAGCCTTACCTCCTGCCTCCACCAGATATCCTATCCATTCTTTTGTTTCTTACCAAAAACTTTCTCCTATATTTCGGGCCTTCTCTCTCAAGTTATCTTCCCATTCTGAGCCTCAATTTTACCACCAAACTGTATCTTTTGATCACTGGAGAAATGCTATGCGTGATTAGTTAATGATAGCACAATTAATGAGCTATCTTTATGACCTATTTTATGCTAGTTTTTAAGATTACATATCTATTTTCACGATTATATTTGATTATTTTTATAGATATCGAGCATTTTTTAGCAAACCGGGCAATTTAGAAGGTTTGTGATGAAAACTAAGCTATTTGGATGAAAATTGAAGTTCTCAAGTGATAAAAATAAGGGAAATAAGTCCAAAACCCGAGAGCATAGCGCCAAGGCGCCCATTTCTAGCGCCTAGGCGCTTGGAATGGTGGAAAAAAAAAATAAAAATGCAAAATTGCATAAGTCCAGTCTCAAACTCAGGCCGCACGCAAGAGAATGGATATTCTAACATGCATTCAACCAACAAAGCCAGATTATCAACTTGTTAAATGTAACCCGTCGTTATATATATATTTCATCCGCCCTGTCTTCGCCAGCTCACCATCGCATCTTCATCAAAGCCCATGGATCCGCGTTGCATATGATCGTAGCCCCCAGATTTGCCATATTTGGCCTATAGACGAATTTTGCCCTATTTTACACTATAAATACATATTTTTGAGTTATCTTGGAGAGCCGATTTGGAGAGTAAATCCCAATTTTCAAATTACATACTTTTTAGAGTTTGAAGAGATTGTGGGAGCACAAAGTACAAATTTACATGCTCGGGATCGTGGAGATTGCAGCGGAAACGTGGAATCGACACGAGTTTTATTTCTTCTTTCCCTTTTAATTTGTAGTTTTTTATGGGTTTATTATTGAGTTTATATTTTGAACTATTGAACATGATTAGCTAAACTCTTTTGACTTAGAGCCTTGATGTAATTGTTATTGAACCTTATTCTTTTTAATTAATAGTTGGTATTTCAATTTCATATTGGTTGTGAGAATTTTTCTGAGCTTAATGCATGTTAGGATTTGGCCATTCTTTGCATGATTTTTATATCAATAATTTGAGGTCGAGAGACGATTATTGTTGATGATCCTGAATTGTTTTCTCTGATTTATACATGAGATAGATATATCCTTGTAGATTTTGTGACAACTATAGTTTTACGTTCTTCATATTTGGATTGTCTGAATTGCCATAGAAATATAGGTAATTTACTTTTCAAAGAATATTGTTATTGCTCGAGAGAGAATAACAAGTCTATAGGGTAGAACTTGTCAACAATCTAGAAATTGTTTAATTCCATCTTTTGATGAATAAAGAATAGGATGAGATAACGGTGAAGTCATTGCTCAAGTCAATTCCCTAGGATATATTTCTCTCCTTATTGTTCTCCAATTTTTATTTTATGTTTTATTTTAATTTTGTTTTAATCCTATCATTTGATTTTCATTATCTAAATAAAATTGAGTGATAGTATTCATAGTAATTAGGTGAACTAGAAAACCAATCTTGAGGACGATAATCCGTATTTTTATACACTATATTAAAACTTGACCCGTACACTTGCGGTATTTTATTGCACTAATTTTGCACAACAGTTAACAACCATGGAGTCAAATAACAATTAGCACATAGTTACTTTACCACCACATAAACACACCATTGGGTGCAAATGGATTTATAACGTCAAACATCGCGCTGATGGGTCTATAGAAAGATACAAGGCACGCCTCGTTGCTAAAGGGTATACTCAACAAGAAGGGCTTCATTTTATTGAAACATTCTCTCATGTTTCCAAGCTTGTGATTGTTCGCGTTCTTCTCACCATGGTTGTATCTTATAATTGGTCTCTTGTTCAGCTTGATGTAAATAATGATTTTCTTCATGGAGACTTATTTGAGGAAGTTTACATGGATTTACCCTTGGGATACAAGTCGGCTGGAGTCATTACTCACGGGGAGCGACTTGTTTGTCATTTAAACAAATCTATTTACGGTCTCAACCAAGCCTCGAGGCAATGGTTTGCAAAATTCTCCGATGCTTTAATTTCTCTTGGATTTCTGCAATCTAAGGTCGATTACTCCTTGTTTGTTTGCGGCAGCGGTTTTGATTTTTTGGCTCTACTAGTCTATGTGGATGATATAATCATCACTGGGGCGAATATACTTGACATTGATCATTTGAAGCAACTTTTAAATGAGCGTTTTAAGCTTAAGGATTTAGGAGATCTCAAATTTTTCCTTGGTCTTGAGTTGGCTCGATCATCTAAGGGTATTTGTATTTCTCAACGACATTATACGTTACAAATTTTGGAGGATGCTGGCTTACTTGGTTCCAAACCTGAAAAGGTTCCAATGGATCTGGTTTTAAAACTTTGCAATTCAGAGAAAAACCTTCTCCATGATCCTACCAATTATCGAAGACTCATTGGTCGTTTGCTCTACTTAACAATCTCACGGGCCGATATTACATATGTAGTCAACAGGCTTAGTCAGTTTGTTGCCAAGCCTTGTACTTCATATTTAAAAGTCATTCATCACCTTCTTCGGTATTTGAAACAATCTTCGGGTCAAGGAATTCTCCTTTCTCCAACTTAGTCTTTTCAATTACGAGCTTTTGCTGATTCTGATTGGGCATCGTGTCCAGATATAAGGCGATCAACGACGAATTTTCGCATTTTCTTAGGAGATTCCTTGATTTTGATTTCAAGAAAATCTGAGAAGCAAACAACTGTTCCCAGATCATCTGCTGAGGCTGAATATAAAGCTCTAGCTCACACTACTTTTGATTTGTTGTGGTTGTCCTATCTTCTTAATGATTTGAAGATACCAGCACATCCGCCTACTCTAGTTTTTTTTTTTTTTGTGATAACCAAGTTGTTGTCCATATTGCCACTAATCCGATTTTTCACGTGCCCACCAAACATATCGAATTAGATTGTCATTTCGTGTGTTATAAAGTGCTTGATGGATTTCTCAAAATTCTGCCTATTTGAACTAGTATGCAACTGACAGATCCTTTCACAAAGCCTCTACCCGCTTCCACTATTTTTCCTTTGATTTCCAAGCTCGGCGTTATTGACATATATCGCCCACCTTGAGGGGAGTATTAGAGTGAAGGATAAGTTGGGTATTATGATAATTTGTTATTATATTAACGGAAGAAGTTAGAGAGTTTGTTACTGAGTTTGTTCCACTCAGTTATTTTCTTCAGTGATTTGATTCTTCTTTCACACTGATGTGTATATAAGCATTGAGTGGAACGTTGTTAATACAACAAGTACCACAATTTTTCTCCAAGTGTCAGATTTATTAACAAACAATGGGAAAGTTAGCTCTAGGAATAATAAAGAAACCAATCATAAAAGAAAAAGGGTCCAAGCTTAAGATTACGATAAACTAATTTGAGTATATGGATATATGTGGTGGCTAGTTGATAACCCTTTGCTAGAACATGGGAAAGTTATATTGTGGAGGAGAGTACTTGTCCATTAGACCTAATTAACCGTCGAAATTAGTAGACACTGTTGATATTAAAAATAGTGAGATATAAATAAATGCAGAATAAACTAGATTATATCTCAAACTCCCACTTCACAGGTTAGAACCCAAAAAGTAATCGGTCACAAAATACAATAATGAAAGATAAGGGAAAGAGATAACAACACCGAGAGATATACTGGTTCGCCCCGATCTCGGGACTACGTCCATTCTTCTGCAAGTACAGGTTCTACTATAATGGTGATTACAAAAGGCCTCTCAAACTCGCGCTACAAAACTCACCCAAATAGCCCAACTAGAACTATTTGCTTCCAAGTACCACAACCTGGTAGCTTGGGATAAAACTAAGAAAGAAACTCCAACACGACACAAAGAACACACTGTATTCTATTTTGTTTCTTCACTGCCGCACAATAAAGAACTGAACAAAAACCAAGTTCAGCCACTGGTCTACGTATGTGTACTGACTAAAGTAAGAACTCAAAATATATATGTTCCACTTACCAAAACCTAAAACCCATTTTGGGCCTTAAAAAACAAAATGGGCCTGCATTACAATAACAAAGAAAATTGCCGCTGGATGTGTTTCTAATTTAGTTTATATATATATATATATATATATATATATATATATATATATATATATCTTTATTTTATTTTTTGTCTCCACAAATCCTAACAATCTCCCACTTGGAGACAAAGCGACGATCTTGTCTCCCATTGCAACAAACTGATCATCTTGGCAAACTCCAAGGCTCAACTCTCACTACAACTGTTATTTCTGATCTTCTTGGAAAACTCCAAGGTTCAACAAAAAACCTGTAAAACAACAAACTAACAAACAAGCAACCATCAGGAAAAATAATTGTAGCTTATCTGTGCTCGCCCTGAGGTATGGGCTCGCTACGTGGAACTGTCCCCCAGACATAAAGAACAGTCACGTACTCCCACTTCAGCTAAGTGGTAACAACTGACATCTTCTTCGATCCTGAACACCTGTTCTTGAAGAAGATATATTCTGCAAGTGACTTGACTTCTTTATTCAAGCTGCTGCCAAGCTAGAGACTAAACCTGTGACCATAGCAACTGCCTTGGTCTTCAAGTTTGATGCCCTTACTCGCCTAGGCGACTTCATCAATTCATTCGAATGTCTGACAATTGGGGATTGACGATAGCCATCATCTTTCTCTCTTGGACTTCCCAATTGTTTCTAACTAATGGATCTTGATCTAACTGATCGAAATTGGCTATCATTGTTGCTGGCTCAACTGTACCTCTACACCTACCATATGCAACTTTAACTGGCATCCACTGTCTCTTTGATCTTTTAGCAACACTAAACTGACATCTATATAGTGTGGAATTTCTGTGGCCAACTGCCACTACCTGGGATCCTAACTTGAGTTTACACTGGCGACTGCCAAACTCACAACTGTAACCCTCATCCTCTAACTTGCCAATAGAGATGAGATTCATTTTCATCCTAGGCACAAACCTGACATTGCGCAACACCAGAACACTGCCACATACTGACTGAAGACTAACATCCCCAATCCCACATGTCTTGGAGACTCTACCATCACCCATTCTTACTAGACCATGATGTCCATCTGTGAATGATGTGAACAAATTTCTATTTGAAGCTATGTGAACTGACGCTGCACTGTCTACAACCCATTCAGATGAGTGGTTACTACTCTCTATGCTACTCTCAACACAGACATAGGCATCATCAACTATGTTTACCTCATGATCCTCTTTTAGTTTCCTACACTGACTTTTATAGTGACATTTCTTGTGGCAGTAAAAGCATTCTACCTCCTTATTCCTATGACTCCACTTTTTCCTATTGCTATTCAATTTATTATCTCCATAATCAATTTTGTCTTTACCCTTAGTTAAAGCTAAAGTTGATCCTACAGTAGATTCTTTACTACTCCCCTTCCTACGAATTTCCTCAGCTATAGCTAAATCACAAACCCCTGAAAATTTCAGAGTGTTATCTCCAGTCGAATTAGACACTGCTGTCTTCATCGTTTCTCAACTATCAGGTAAAGACATTAATAATTGAATAGCATACACTTCATCAGTAAATGCTATCTTGACAGACTTCAACTGGTTAACTAAAGTGGTAACTTCATTAATATAGGAATTAACTGATGAATTTTCAATCATTTGCATGTTGAAAAATTTCTTAAGTAGATATGCTTTACTATTGGCAGACTGTTTCTCATACCTGTTTGTAAGCGCTTCCATTAGCTTGATTGCAGTAGTCTCGTTGGCTACAAGACTAGCCACTTCCATCGACAGACACATCCTTATATTTGCAACTGCTTGTTCATCCATATCCAACCAATCTCCATCTGACATCTCTTCCGGTCTCTCCTCCAGTGCCTTGTGCACTTTCTTGCAGGTTAGGAAATCTTTGATTTGCATCTTCCAATAACCAAAATTTTCTCCATCAAATTTTGTGACTCCCTCGAAACTTTTTGGATTCGTCGCTCCCATGATTCCTGAACCAAAAGCTCTGATACCACTTGTTGATATTAAAAATAGCGAGATATAAATAAATGCGGAATAAACTAGATTATATCTCAAACTCCCAATTCACAGGTTAGAACCCAAAAAGTAATCGGTCACAAAATACAATAATAAAAGATAAGGGAAAGAGATAACAACACCGAGAGATATACTGGTTCGCCCCGATCTCGGGACTACGTCCAGTCTTCTGCAACTACAGGTTCTACTCTAATGGAGATTACAAAAGGCCTCTCAAACTCGCGCTACAAAACTCACCCAAATAGCCCAACTAGAACTATTTGCTTCCAAGTACCACAACCCGGTAGCTTGGGATAAAACTAAGAAAGAAACTCCAACACGACACAAAGAACACACTGTATTCTATTTTGTTTCTTCACTGCCGCACAATAAAGAACTGAACAAAAACCAAGTTCAGCCACTGGTCTACGTATGTGTACTGACTAAGGTAAGAACTCAAAATATATATGTTCCACTTACCAAAACCTAAAACCCATTTTGGGCCTTAAAAAACAAAATGGGCCTGCATTACAATAACAAAGAAAATTGCCGCTGGATGTGTTTCTAATTTGGGGCAACCAGAGAAATAGCTAGAATCAAATAGTAGTTACTGAAAAATAACTAAAGTTTTTAAATGAAGGAAATATAGCTAACAACTATAATTAGTAAACTATTTAAACTACGTTGAGACTTAAATACCCCTATGAAATTTGGCCGATAAAAATATTAAATCAACTAGAAAAAAGGTTTGATTTTAGGAAAGAGAAATTAGTTGGGAGAAAAAAACGTAACAATTAGAAAACCGTTGGAATTATTTGAAATAATTTGAATTATAATGATTATTTTTTGCAGTGGAAAATTGTGTTAGTGTTCCTATTGGGGTATGATAGCTCCAAAATAGAGCTATTATTTGCTCCCTAATTATAGCTAAAATCATGCTCAAATATTGATTAAAATGCCTTCTTGTAGGTGATTTCATGGTAGAGAGCTCGAGGAGTCCGAGGACGTGTTTCGAGGCTAAAAACGACGTTTTAGAGCTTAATGGATGCATCGGGATTGAAGGAGCTTGAAGAATTGAAGAAATGGCAAGATTTGCCATTGAAAGGCAAAAGTTGGCCACCAAACCCGAGAGCTAGCGTTGAGCGGCAGCGTCGAGACGCTGGCTCAACGCTGCTCGGCGTCGAGACGCTGGCCTAGCGTTTCGACGCTGCCCCGACGATTCCCGAAGATGGACGAGCGCCAGCGTCGAGCGCGCGCGTCTCAACGCTCACTCAACGCCGACAGCGTCGCAACGCTGGCCTAGCGTCTCGACGCTCCGAAGTCTGAGGCGCACATTTGAAATTCCACCCGAGAGCAAGCGTCGAGCGCAAGCGTCTCGACGCTCGCTCGACGCCGCGCAAGCGTCTCGACGCTACCTGATAACTCCATTTTGGAGCTATTAAATACGTCCTAATTATAGCTAAAGACCGCTTCCAATTGATTAAATGTATCTCTTTTGTAGGAGAAAAGTGGCAAAGAGCTCGTGCGTCCATTGGGCATGTTCGAGCGCTTAAAGCAGAGTTTTAGCGCCCCGGGAATGCATCGGGAAGAGGGGAGTTTGTTCCGTGAAGAAACGGGCCAAAACAGCCTTGGAGAGGCAAAGCATCAGCCCCAAACTCGAGAGCCAGCGTCGAGCTATAGCGTCGAGACGCTGGCTCGACGCTGGAAAAACCCGAGAGCAAGCGTCGAGTGATAGCGTCGAGACGCTAGCTCGACGCTGCCCTGGCGTCGAGACCCTGCTTGGCGTCGAGACGCTCCGGAGGAGGCGCGCGCTGGAAATTCATCGGGGCAGCGTCGCGACGCTGGCCTTGCGTCGCGACGCCAGCGCGCGCGCGCGCGGATCACTTAGGGCACAGCGTCGAGACGCTGGCCTAGCGTCTCGACGCTACGACGAAGGCAGTAGCTTAAGGACGATTTTTCTGCACATTTTTCATCATCTTCTCCAAGCTTTTTCTCCTTCATCTCTCAACCGATTTGGACGATTCTTCTTCCCTTCTTCCCCATTTTCTCTCTATATTTCGTGGAGCTCCGCCATTGTTGGCATGTTAGTGAGCTCCATTTCCATTGTAATAGGTAGATGAACTCTTCCATGGTCGTTGGTGGAGCGGGATTGACGATCCGCGCCATGAGCGGCTAAGGTAAGGGTGACGGTTTGGGAATTTGTTTAGGGGAATTTTGTTAGACATTATTGCTTTGATAATCTGAATTTAGATTGCATATTGGTTCTGTTTACGTGCATTTGTTTACCTTGCTTAATCCAACGCGCATGTTAAATTATGTTGATTGACACTCGGATAGTTTCGCATGTTGTGTATGTTAAAGAGTAGCGATGCCGTGCCTCTCACTGCTCGACTAAGTAACACAGGTAAATAGAACTAAATCGAAGTATCGGGTCGGGTAGGATAATTGTTGGTTGCATACGGCGTTTGCGGGCAACCTACTAGCAATTAGAATTCACGCCCGAATGTTCGTCGCGGTTAGCTAGTAACTGTCTAAATTCATCTTAGGACTGATCATCTTAATGTGAGATTAGATAACGTGTAATTAGGACTGTGTGGCCTAATTAAAATCCATGAAGTCGGCTACTTTGGGGCTTCTCTGGTAGTCGTCCGCGTGCATAGTAAACTGAATTCCATGTTATTAGAATTAAATGATAAGTTGTATTTGTCTAACAATTGACCCCGAGACTCCCCAAACCGTACACACGTTTTCTACATATTATTTCTTTCTTCCGTTAGCTTTCGTATTGATTTCCTATTTGCATGATAAAACCCCCCGTTACCAATTAATCGATCAAATCCCAATTTCATTAGTAAATTCAACTCTCCTATTCCTTGGATCGACCCTGTTACCACTGGCTGCAAAGCCTTGGCAATAGGCATTATAAATTTATTTTGGCAAGCCTCGACAGCTTGAGTTTATAGCGATAGTTCAAAAATATCGTCTACCAAAATTGGCGCCGTTGCCGGGGAGTAGGCAATTGTTTGAATTTATGATTGGAGTTTGAATTTGATTTATTGATGGTTGACTGAAATTTTTTTCTGTTTGTATGTTGTATGTTTAGATTTTTGTTTGTGTATGACCCGTTCCTCTGAGGGTAGTTTGCAGTATATTCCTGAGATTGATAGAGAGGAGCGGCGGTTGCGTAGAGAAGCCCGGGAGGGGCAAGGAACGTTTGAAAGAGAAGAAGGCAATCCCTTCTTGTTTGACGAGATGGCGCAAGGTGAAGCGCCACGGACGCTGAAGCAACTGGCAGCGCCAGACCTGAACCTGCAGCCTTTGTGCATTAACTACCCCGTGGTAGCAGGTAACTTCGAGCTGAAATCTGGTTTAATTCACCAGTTACCTTCTTTCCATGGAAACGCAGGTGAGGACGCGAACAAACATTTGATGGAGTTCCATTGCGTCTGCGCGGGGATGAAGCCCGCAGGGGTCACGGAAGAGCAGCTGAATATGAGGGCATTCCCCTTCACGCTCAAGGACAAGGCCAAGGATTGGCTGTATTATTTGCCTTCCGGATCCATCACCACGTGGCAGGACATGAAGCGGGTATTTCTGGAGAAGTACTTTCCCGCATCCCTAGCCACCACTCTGCGGAAGAGAATTTATGGGATCACCCAGGATGTAGGTGAGTCCCTGCATGAGTATTGGGAACGCTTTGGGCGCCTGTGCGCGAGTTTCCCACACCACCAGATCGCCGATCAGCTGCTCATACAGTATTTTTATGAGGGGATGACGCCCCACGACAGGCAGATGATCGATGCAGCGAGTGGAGGGGCGCTGATTGACAAGACCCCAGTTGAGGCCAAGCAGCTCATTGCAAATATGGCCACCAATTCGCAGCAGTTTGGGATCAGGGGGCAAGGACAAGTGCACAGCGTGGCTCAGAGCCATGAGATGTCTGAAATGAGGGCCCAGGTGGCCGAGATAGGTAGTATGTTGAAGAAAATTGTTGGAGGACAACGCGAAGAGGCGGAGGTCAATGCAATCGGGGGGTATGCTTCCAACCCGAGGAAGTATGATCCATATGCTAACACTTACAACCCCGGTTGGCGTGACCATCCTAACTTCAGCTATGGGAACAGGGAAGGACAAACTCGCTTCCAAGGCCAGTCCCAGGATAGGCCTAACTCTTCCACCCAAGCTCAAGCCTCGAGCTCCTCCAGCTCACTTGAAGATATGGTCAGGACCATCGTGACTAGCACCAGCCAGTTCCAGAAAGAGGCTCGCGAGGAGCTTAATTCTCATAAGGCAGAGCTGCAGAATTTGAACAAGCAGCTGACACAAATGGCGGTGTCTATTAGTAAGATCGAGAGCAAGAGCTCGGGGAAGCTTCCTTCCCAAACTACAGTTAACTCATGTGAAAATGTGAGTGCCATTCAGCTGCGCAGTGGGAAGTCACTTTCCACCAGAGCTGCGAAGGAAGCCACGGACAGCCTGAACGAGTCCGCCCCGATTGCTCTTGAGACTCAGAATGAGAAAAGAAATGAGAAGGTCAGTGTACCTGTGGATGTTGCCAAAGCACCATTCCCGAGTAGGCTTGCGAAGCCTACTTTGGAATCCGATGACGAGGAGGTCCTTCGAACCTTCCAGAAGGTGATGGTGAATATCCCGCTCCTAGAGGCAGTCAGTCAAGTGCCCAAATATGCAAAATTATTAAGGAGCTGGTGCACTACGAAGAGGAAGTCCAGAGGGACTGAGAAAAAGAAAGAGAACGTCTCTGCCATACTCCCAGGTACGTTGCCTGCAAAGTGCAACGATCCAGGTACCTTTACTATCCCTTGCACTATAGGTAGTAAGGTTGTTCATAATGCCATGTTAGACCTAGGAGCCTCTGTTAATGTTATGTCTTATGCATTATATCGTGAACTGAATTTGAATGAAATGCATGAATGTAATGTTTCTGTTCAGTTGGCTAATGGGTCGAGCATCTGTCCTAGGGGGAAGGTAGAGGATGTTTTAGTTAGAGTTGGGAATATGACGTTTCCCGCCGATTTCCTTGTTTTAGATATGAAAGAAAGTTCATTGCATGCTTCGTCCTCTATGCTGTTAGGACGCCCTTTTCTTAAGACCGCTAGGGTCAAAATCGATGTGTATAAGGGCGTTGTGTCGTTAGAGTTTGATGATACTTTGCATGAGTTTTCTTTATTTGATGGGAAATCTGTTGCGAATGTTTCTGTTGTTTGTGAGCATGATGAGAATGGGAGTCTACCCTCGCGCTTGAGGGATGGTTCCCATGTCTCTGTTAAAATTTCTGATCTGAATTTGATGGATGATACTGATGGTTTTTGCACTAACATGTCTGATATTCACGTGCCCGAGGCACGAAGAGTGCAAAATGTTTTTCAGGTTGATGGAAAAGGTGTGGCCATGGACAAGTATGGATCGTCCCCCGCACCTACAGACTATGGATGAGTCTGTTGAGAGAATACAGTCGAGCAACCGACTTTAAAAATTCTGCGCTTCTCGGAGGCACCCGAGTGTTGAACTGTTTTTATGCTTTAGTTTAGTTTTATTGCTTTTTAGTATTAATTTAGCTTGCTGTTTTTTTTTTTTAGGGAATCGAGGATGAGAAGACAATTTTGGGCTCTAATGCGTTCGTGCGCCGCTTCCTCGTCCTCGCCAGCTTCACCAAGAGTCAGGGAAGTGTACTTCTTCTTCCCTTTTACTTTGATGTATCTGACTGGTTGGCATTGAGGACAATGCCAAATTTAGAAGTTGGGGGTGGAGTAGTCCGATGGATGTGCATGTGTAGTTTGTTGAGAAGTGTTATAAAGATATTGAAGTGCTTGGGACTCTGTTTACTGTTTTCTGACTGTGATAGCCTAGGAAATGCATTTTGGAATTCTGAGCATGTTCATAATCGAGTTTTTGCATGAGTTTTGTGTTTATTAGGTTCATGTCAAAAATTTTAAAATTTTTTCTGTTGCTCCCTTGCACTCATCGCGCACTTAGCAACTTCTCCCTAGATTCCGTAAGCTTGGTTTATCGCATGTTTAGCTAATTCTCGTTGTCACCCCGAAAAGCACCCTTAGGTAGCTTGTTGCATGAGAGTTAGTAGCTAATTAATTGAGGAAGCATGTGCTTAGCCTAAATAAAAAAAAATAGAAAAGCATGTTTTATAGAAAAATTTCTCTCGAGGCGCTCCTCCTTCTTATTTGCGCTTAAAAGAAGTGAGCGTTAGTCCTTAAAAACGTGAAGTTTCATGCATGAATTTGACGTGTTAGGCAGCTCAAGTAGGAAAGAAAAAGAAATGAAAAGTTGGTTCGAAGAACCCAAATAAAAGAGTACAAAGTACTTTTGAAAAGAAAGAAAAAGAATGAGAAAATAATTAGGTCTCTTAATTTGTTTCTCTCTCTCGTGTAAGTCAAGTGTAGCTGTTCTTAAACGCTAGAAGTAGGGGGAAAACGGGATGTGCGTTGCATGTTGGTTTTCCGGGTTTGCGTGAGTTTAGGAGTGGTTGTCTAGCACACACACACGTTAGGGGGCAAGAGTTAATTTTTGATATGTCCTAGTTAATGCATGAACAAAATGTTTCCATGATTATGCTCGTGTTTAAATTTCAATATGCATGGAGGTTTGAGTTAGAATATATGTAAACGCGTCCTTAGAGTCAATGTCTTTGTAGTGCTTGCTCGAGGACTAGCAATGTTTAAGTTGGGGGTGTTTGATAACTCCATTTTGGAGCTATTAAATACGTCCTAATTATAGCTAAAGACCGCTTCCAATTGATTAAATGTATCTCTTTTGTAGGAGAAAAGCGGCAAAGAGCTCGTGCGTCCATTGGGCATGTTCGAGCGCTTAAAGCAGAGTTTTAGCGCCCCGGGAATGCATCGGGAAGAGGGGAGTTTGTTCCGTGAAGAAACGGGCCAAAACAGCCTTGGAGAGGCAAAGCATCAGCCCCAAACTCGAGAGCCAGCGTCGAGCTATAGCGTCGAGACGCTGGCTCGACGCTGGAAAAACCCGAGAGCAAGCGTCGAGTGATAGCGTCGAGACGCTAGCTCGACGCTGCCCTGGCGTCGAGACCCTGCTTGGCGTCGAGACGCTCCGGAGGAGGCGCGCGCTGGAAATTCATCGGGGCAGCGTCGCGACGCTGGCCTTGCGTCGCGACGCCAGCGCGCGCGCGCGCGGATCACTTAGGGCACAGCGTCGAGACGCTGGCCTAGCGTCTCGACGCTACGACGAAGGCAGTAGCTTAAGGACGATTTTTCTGCACATTTTTCATCATCTTCTCCAAGCTTTTTCTCCTTCATCTCTCAACCGATTTGGACGATTCTTCTTCCCTTCTTCCCCATTTTCTCTCTATATTTCGTGGAGCTCCGCCATTGTTGGCATGTTAGTGAGCTCCATTTCCATTGTAATAGGTAGATGAACTCTTCCATGGTCGTTGGTGGAGCGGGATTGACGATCCGCGCCATGAGCGGCTAAGGTAAGGGTGACGGTTTGGGAATTTGTTTAGGGGAATTTTGTTAGACATTATTGCTTTGATAATCTGAATTTAGATTGCATATTGGTTCTGTTTACGTGCATTTGTTTACCTTGCTTAATCCAACGCGCATGTTAAATTATGTTGATTGACACTCGGATAGTTTCGCATGTTGTGTATGTTAAAGAGTAGCGATGCCGTGCCTCTCACTGCTCGACTAAGTAACACAGGTAAATAGAACTAAATCGAAGTATCGGGTCGGGTAGGATAATTGTTGGTTGCATACGGCGTTTGCGGGCAACCTACTAGCAATTAGAATTCACGCCCGAATGTTCGTCGCGGTTAGCTAGTAACTGTCTAAATTCATCTTAGGACTGATCATCTTAATGTGAGATTAGATAACGTGTAATTAGGACTGTGTGGCCTAATTAAAATCCATGAAGTCGGCTACTTTGGGGCTTCTCTGGTAGTCGTCCGCGTGCATAGTAAACTGAATTCCATGTTATTAGAATTAAATGATAAGTTGTATTTGTCTAACAATTGACCCCGAGACTCCCCAAACCGTACACACGTTTTCTACATATTATTTCTTTCTTCCGTTAGCTTTCGTATTGATTTCCTATTTGCATGATAAAACCCCCCGTTACCAATTAATCGATCAAATCCCAATTTCATTAGTAAATTCAACTCTCCTATTCCTTGGATCGACCCTGTTACCACTGGCTGCAAAGCCTTGGCAATAGGCATTATAAATTTATTTTGGCAAGCCTCGACAGCTTGAGTTTATAGCGATAGTTCAAAAATATCGTCTACCACTACCCCGTGCGCACGCGCTGATAATTTAGGGCACAGCGTCGAGACGCTGCCCTAGCGTCTCGACGCTTCGACGGGTATAAAATCACATTTTCCGATTTTTTAACGGATCTTCTTCTCTTTTCCCCTCGGGATTGCCGTTTTCTTCCCTCAATTTTTGGTTTTTGCCCATTTTTGGGTTGTATGTTGAAGACAAACTCCATGGATGCTTGGGAAACCTTCATCTACATGGAAAGCTAAAGAGGTTAGTGGTTGATTAGTTAAGTTTAGGGATTAAATACTTTTGTATTAGGTGAGGTTTAAGCTTAATTGAATATGTTTAGCATGAATGAATGAATTTCTTGCATCTCTTGGTCTGTATTAAGAACGACTAACTTGCCTTTCCGATTAGGAGTGACGTCCATAATTAGTTACGCATGCTTAGTGGGCTAATATTGATTTTTGACAAACCTCAATACTTAGTAGTGAAAGTCTAGCTCATGGCTAATCAATTCGAACCCAAGTGACGTTGGAGATAGGAATTGATTAACTTTCTCATGGCGGGATTAAGACTAAGAGATAAATCGAATTAGTTCTAGGATTAATTTGTCTCAATGGTACCCGTTACTGTTTGTTAATTAATTTAAGAGTCATGAACTTAGATAAATTAATGGGCATGTTTAATTAGGATTGCACTTACCTAATTAATTCATTGGAATGTTTTGGACCCGTTTGGGACATAACATTTTGTGTGCATGAAACGTCTCGGCTAATTTCCATGTCAATCAATGAACCAAAAATACATTAGTTCAATCCCGACACTTGCTAATCAATCGAATTCGTCAATTTCATACTTCCCGTTCTAATTTTCCGTTAGCGTAAGTTTAGTTTTAGTTACTGTTTTCCCAAGCAAATCCCCCTATTTTAGCATTGCAAATTTAGTTCAATTAATTTAGGATTATTGATCACTCCCTGTGGATCGACCCCGTTACCACTTAGCTGCAAATTGCTCGGTGCGTTCGGGCTTATAAATTTTATTTTGGCGGGACTCGACATCCCGAAATTTGTGAACGTACAAAAGTTCACTACCAAAATTGGCGCCGTTGCCGGGGAGTAAAAATATAATCTTGATTGATTGAATTTAATTTGTTTTGTGTTTTTATTTTTATTTTATTTCTCTTTTGTAAATAATTTTATTTTATTTTATTTCTTTTTATTTTTATTTTCTTGGGTTCTGTTTATTTTTATTCTTCTTGTACAGTATGACGAGGTTCTTTTAAGTTTTTGGTGTACAGTTTTATTTTGATTTTGAGGAGAGTGGAAAAGATGGAGGCTGAGGCTAATTTTGAGGATCAAAGGACCATGAAGCAGATGGCATTACCGGACGTAGACCGCCAACTGCTGTGTATTGTGTATCCGGTAGTTCCAGGTAATTTTCAATTAAAAGCTGGATTAATTAACCAACTACCTTCTTTTTGTGGTAATGCAGGTGAGGATCCTCAGAAGCATCTCAAGGAATTCCATCTGGTATGTTCGGGGATGATGCCCCAAGGAGTGACAGAAGACCAACTGTGCTTAAGGGCCTTTCCTTCCACTTTGAAGGAAAAGGCAAAAGACTGGCTGTATTGTCTTCCATCTGGGTCTGTCACGACGTGGAACGGACTGAAGGGCCTATTTTTGGAGAAGTATTTCCCTGCTTCAAAAGCCACCGAAATTCGGAGTCAAATCTATGGGATCAAGCAGGGAGCTGAGGAGAATTTATTTGAATGTTGGGAGCGGTATAACCGACTGTGCGGGAGCCACCCCAATCACCAGATAGCTGAGCACCTCCTCGTTTTGTATTTTTACGATGGTATGCTTCCTCGAGACCGCCAGATGATCGATGCTGCTAGTGGAGGATCTCTCCTTGATAAGACGCCCGCGGAGGCCAGAGTTCTGATCTCTAATATGGCCGGGAACCTTCAGCAGTATGGTGGTGGAGGAGTAGAGAATACCCATCTCTCAAAAGAACTGAAGGAACTCAAAGCCCAAGTACTCGAGGTAAGTGACTCACTTCTCATAGTAGCCAAAGGCTTACAAAAACCTCAATCTTCTGTTGCAGATCGAAATGTCGAGGAGATGGTGAGTTCTTACTTGGGGAAATTTTCGGCCATGTTCGAGAGTTGTGGAGCTCAAGTGCGAGGTCTGGCTGATGTAATAAAGAGGCTAGATGAAAGGCTCAGTAAGGTGGAGGATCAGTGCTCACGGATACCGCCGCAACAACCGATGGCGAACACTTGTGAGCAAGTGTGAGCCATAACCTTGAGAAGCGGGAAGGAAATCTCTACACCTGTGGAGGAGACTCCTGAGCCAAGATGGAAAGGTATAAATTTTGACCCCACCTGTACTCGAGTGTACGTGTGATAGCTCCAAAATAGAGCTATCTTAATGTCCCTAATTCTAGCTAAAACCATGATATATATTGATTAAAATGCTTCCTTGTAGGTGATTTCATGGTGAAGAGCTCGGGAAGTCCATTGATGATTTTCGGGGCTAAAAAGGTCATTTAACATGTTTCGGGAAGTGTCCGGGTCAAAACGATAGGCCAAACGGAGCTCGGGAGCCAAAACGACCCAAAAGTGGGCTAAGAGCCGAGAGGGCAGCGCCCAGGCGCCGGCGCCCAGCGCCCAGGCGCCCAACGAACGCAGCACGCGCGCGCGCCCGCGCGCGCCGCTCGCAAGCACCGCATGTCCGCGCGCGCCCGCGCGCCCTCGCCCGTGTCCGCCTCGCCCACGCCCGCGCGCCCTCGCCCGTGTCCGCGCGCCCGCGCGCCCTCGCCCGTGTCCGCCTCGCCCACGCCCGCGCGCCCTCGCCCGTGTCCGCCTCGCCATGTCCGCGCGCGACAGCGTCGAGACGCTCGCGCAGCGTCTCGACGCCCCGAAGTCTGAAGCGTGATTCTGGAGATCCACCCGAGAGCAAGCGTCGAGCGCAAGCGTCTCGACGCTCGCTCGACGCCGCGCGCGCGTCTCGACGCCGCGCGCAGCGTCTCGACGCTACCCCGCGCGCGCGCCTGCCAACTTAGGGCACAGCGTCGAGACGCTGGCCTAGCGTCTCGACGCTCCGAGCTTAAAAACCGTGAAAGTTGCAGATTTGCAGCCACTTTTCAATCCTCCTTCTTCTCCAAGCTTCTCCTCTCGGTTCCAAGGCGTTTTTCCACCATTTTTGTACTTCTTCTCCTTCTTTGTGCATGATTCCAAGCTCTTCCATGGGGGATTGGATTAATCCAACCTCCATGGAAGGCTAAACCAAGGTATGTGCTTAATTTTGGGTTTGGATTTGTAAATTTTGGATGTTTGGGGAGATTTTTCCCCTTTGTAAATGTTGAGACATTAGCTTGATTATGCAATCTCTTGCTTGTTCTTCATCAAAATCTAGCATGTGTAGCTAAATTAGATTGACGCTCTAATTCTTATGCATGATAGAGGGCTAAAGGTTGGGACGTATAATTGCCTATACCGCTAGGTAGCACGGGTCTAAGCATGGCTAATTAGTTCGGCCCAAGGTGACATTGGTAAACTGAATTAATTAACATTTTCATGTTAGGCTTAAGGCAAGAGAGAAACCGGTTTAGTCTTAGGATTAGGCCGTCGCAATGTTCCCGTCACTAGCACGTAATCGATTTAGGGGTCGCTACCTTGGATAGATTATTGGCTAAGTTTAATTAGAATTGCACGCTTCTAATTAATTCCTTGGGTCATTTGAGTTAGGAATAACTAAATGAATTGTGTGCATGAATTAGCTAACGCGTAAACCGTATCAATGATCCGAACATCCATAACGAGCAAGTCCACTTCTCGAAGTTAAGCACAACCGTTTAATTTTTGCACGTTATCATTTAATTTTCCGTTAGCATAATTAGGAGCTCCCTTCCCCCAAAACCAAATTACCATTCTTTAATTTGTGCATTCTTTTACTTCTAGCAATTTAGACTTAGTTAGATTAAATTTCTTATTTCCCTGTGGATCGACCCCGTTGCCACTTAGCTACAAATAGCTCGGTGTATTCGGGTTTATAAATTGTATTTTGGCAAGCCTCGACAGCTTGAATTTGGAGTACCCCAAAAGTACCTCTACCAAAATTGGCGCCGCTGCCGGGGACTTAATTAATTTAGTTTAGTTAAGTTTAGTTTGTTAGTTTTAAAAATTTTCTTTATTCCTTTTTGTACAGTTTAATTCTTTTGTATTATTTTACGCGTTTTGTTTGAGTTTTTGGAGCGCAGCATTCTTTGAAAATTCAAAAGAAGCGCCAAGATGGAGGTCGTGGGTAATCTTGAGCATCAAAGAACCATGAGGGAGCTTGCATCATCTGAGCTAAGCCGGAACACATCGAGTATTTTGTATCCGGTAGCTTCAGGTAATTTTGAACTTACAGCTGGTCTGATTAACTTATTACCTTCTTTTTGTGGTAATACAGATGAGAATGCAGTTAGACACCTCAAGGCATTCAAGATGGTGTGTTCGTCATTCAGGACCGACGACATCACTGAAGATCAACTCCACCTCAGAGTTTTTCCTTTCTCCTTAAATGGAGAGGCGAAAGAGTGGATGTATTACCTACCGACCGGGTCCATCACTTCTTGGGCTGAGCTGCAGGGAGCGTTTTATGCGAAATATTTTCCACCTCCCAAAGTCGCCGCCCTTAGAAGAATGATTAATAGAATTGAGCAAGGAGAAAAAGAGACCGTTCTTGAGTGTTGGGAGAGATTTGGTCGGTTGTGTGAGGACTGTCCCAACCACCAAGTGTCTGACCAACGCCTAATTCTGAATTTCTACGAGGGTCTCTTACCGCCAAACCGACAGTTAGTTGATGTCGCCAGTGGCGGTTCGCTCATGGATAAGACACCCGCTGAAGCTAGAGTTTTAATTTCCAACTTGGCTAGAAGCTTGGAGCGGAGTGGAGACGGAAGCGAGGAGCAAGCTCGCTTGAGAAAGGACGTGGACGAGCTTAAGGCTCAGCTTTTTGAGGTAAGTAAAGCTGTTCTCGCTTTACAGGATGACTTTCTTAAATCCCAATCTTCTGTTTCAGGTAGACCCGCTGAGGACATGCTTAAAGCTATAATTGCGGTAGTTTCCAAATCACAGCAAGACACCTTGGACAAGCTCGATAACGTTGGAACTCAGATGCAAGATGTGGTTAAGGAAATGTCCCTTGCGACCGAGAAGATAAATAGGATGGAAAAGCAGGAAGCTGAGAATGCTAGTGCCATCGCCCTGAGAAGTGGGAAGCATCTTCCCACGAGTACCCCGCCGGTGGAAGTCGATTATGGCCACGTCGAGCCACAGACAGAAAATCCCGAACCACGGTGGCATGGGGTAAATTTTGATCCTACATGTACTAGAGTTTATGTGCCTAAGGCTCCTTTTCCTAGCAGGTTAGCGAGACCGCCTAAGGAGGACTACGAGAAGGAGTTCCTGGACACATTCAAAAAGGTAGAGATCAACATCCCTCTGTTGGACGCACTGAAGGAAATTCCGAGGTACGCCAAGTTCCTCAGGAAAATTTGCACCAACCAGAGGAAGACAAAGGAGAGTGAACGCGTCGTGGTAAGTGAGAACGTCTCTGCTGTGATCACAAAAAGCTTACCGGTTAAATGCGGCGATCCAGGTATGTTCTCTCTCCCTTGTAAGATTGGAGGTATGCATATTAGAAGAGCAATGCTCGATCTAGGAGCCTCCATTAGTGTTATGCCGTATTCCATTTATCAGAAACTGAATCTGAAAGGAATGAATAAAACAGGAACAGTTATTCAACTTGCTGATAGAACTTCTGTGCATCCTTTAGGAATTATTGAAGATGTGTTAGTGCAAGTTAATGAATTAATTTTTCCTGTTGACTTTTATGTTCTGAAAATGGATGAAAATTATTCCTCTTCGCATGCTTCGATCTTATTAGGTAGGCCCTTTATGAAAACTGCTAAAACTAAAATAAATGTGGATAAGGGCATATTATCTGTTGAGTATGGCGGAGAGGTTGTTGAGATGCATTTGCCCGATGTAGAAGAGCATGTTGATGATGTCTTCTCTCTTTGTCAAGTAGACACTTTTGAATCTGTAACTCATAATGAATGCATGACTGTTGAGGATGGGGATGACCCATTATTTTTAACTGAACTTTTTGATGATTATGAGTTGCATGAGCCATCCTTGACTGAATTTTGTGATTCATCTGTTTCTACTTTGACAACTGTTGAGAACCCTGCTAATCTACTTCCTTCCACTTTACCTTGCACTACTGAAAATGAAATGATTAATCAACCCATGCTAGATTTAGAACCACCGGTTAATGTTGAGTCGCATGCTGTTTTTGATGAGCTTAAAATGAATGACTTGCATGAACCTGGTTCTATGTTGCAAATGGTTGATAATTCTTATGTGCACCCCTTGGAAAAGGTGGAAGATGTTTTGGGCAAAGTAAATGACCCGTTCTTTCCTGCTGATCCTTACGCTTTAAGAATGCATGAAAATTTCTCTCATGTTTTTGCATCAATTTTAGGGGATCAACCCTTTACAAAACCTGTTAAATTTAAAATTGATGTTGCATGTGCGCAGAAGGCGCGAGAGAAAGAACTGTTCATGGATTTTCCCAGGAAAGAGGTGCTTAGGAAGATGGATGGGGCATCTTCCAAGTTCGACTATGGATGAGTTGACAAGAGAATACAGTCGAGCAATCGACTTTAAAAATTTGCGCTTCTCGGAGGCACCCGAGTTTGAACTGTATTTCCGTTGTTTATCGCTTTTTTTTTGTTTTTATTTTTGCTTTTGAGTTGTTGTTTGTTTTCTTGTTTTCCTAGGAGAAAAGGTGGAACGGTCGACGATTCGAGAGCCCATTGGAGGACGTTGGTGCACATCTCCGCCCGTCGGCTCCATAAAATTCAGGGGAGGTTTTCTGTTCCCTTAGAATTTTATTGTTTTTATAGTTGAATGCATTGGGGACAATGCATATCTTAAGGTGGGGGGTGGAGTTTGTTGATAGATAGAGATGAGACTTCTTAGTAGTTGTCGAGCATACGTGTACTCTGGCTGTTAGATTAGAATCTGAATGCATGTGTCCGATGAGGACGGTCTGTGATTTGCTTGTGAACACTCCGTATTTGCATGATTCGAAAATTTGACGATGTATGCACATTTTGAGCCTATTTTAAAATTTTTTCTGTTATTTCCCTACATTCACTGAGCACATAGCACTCTTATTCTCAGCTCTGTAGGTCTAGAATAGTCTTATTGTGTCTGAAACCTTGTTGTCACTCCGAAAGGTACCATTAGGGAGGCTTGATGTGTAGAATTAGTAATGACTCATCTGTGTATAGCGAAGCTATTGCCTAAAAAAAAAGTATGCATGAAAAATAAAACCTCTAGAGTTGCTCCTCCTTCTTGTGTTGCCCGTGTAACCAGGGGCGATCGTGTAACCCACGGTTGTCACTGCATGAAAGGGGAACTAATGGAAGTGAGCAATGGTCCTTAAAAACGTGAAGCTAAAATTTGGTTTGACGTGTTAGGCTCTCTTGGAGAAAAAAAAAAAAAAAAGAGTTGTTCAAAAGAAAAGAAAATGGGTACAAAGTACTCAAAGAAAAGAATAAAAATTAGGCCTTATGTTTTGTTGCTATTCCTATCACTAAAAGCCGTTAGACTGTTCTTATCGCCATAAGTAGGGGGAAAACGAGTTATAGGACTATATAAGGTTGTTCCGGGCTTGCATGAGCTAGGTTGAGAGGTGCTAAACACACACACACGTAAGGGAATAGGAGTTTAAATTTTGAAATGATTTCAACGTTTGCATGCTTTTGATGGTTTTGAATTTACTACAAGTACCTTGTTTCACAAGCATTGAGATTAGAGTCCAAGCATGCATTTAATTATTTGGAGATTATTTAGAGTATACCTTGCTCGAGGACTAGCAAGATTTAGGTCGGGGGTATTTTGATAGCTCCAAAATAGAGCTATCTTAATGTCCCTAATTCTAGCTAAAACCATGATATATATTGATTAAAATGCTTCCTTGTAGGTGATTTCATGGTGAAGAGCTCGGGAAGTCCATTGATGATTTTCGGGGCTAAAAAGGTCATTTAACATGTTTCGGGAAGTGTCCGGGTCAAAACGATAGGCCAAACGGAGCTCGGGAGCCAAAACGACCCAAAAGTGGGCTAAGAGCCGAGAGGGCAGCGCCCAACGAACGCAGCACGCGCGCGCGCCCGCGCGCGCCGCTCGCAAGCACCGCATGTCCGCGCGCGCCCGCGCGCCCTCGCCCGTGTCCGCCTCGCCCACGCCCGCGCGCCCTCGCCCGTGTCCGCCTCGCCCACGCCCGCGCGCCCTCGCCCGTGTCCGCGCGCGCCCGCGCGCCCTCGCCCGTGTCCGCCTCGCCCACGCCCGCGCGCCCTCGCCCGTGTCCGCCTCGCCATGTCCGCGCGCGACAGCGTCGAGACGCTCGCGCAGCGTCTCGACGCCCCGAAGTCTGAAGCGTGATTCTGGAGATCCACCCGAGAGCAAGCTGTTGCGTGCTCAATGTGTAAAGATAAATAAGCAATAAGGTAGAGAGAGCACTTAGAACATGCAAGCATACATGGTCTCACAGCAAGTAGTAAGTATATTTCATTCGTTTTTTCCACAGAGACTCATTTTTAGCTATTCGCGAAGTGTGATTGTTAAGAAAGATGGGATGAATTTGATGGGGTAAAATTGGTTTTTAATTATCTACTTTTTGCTGAATGTATAAAGGGATATAACATAAACCAATGCAAGTTGAAACTAGACTTAAAAGACAAGAGATGGAATTAACAAACGAGGAAGAAAACAGCTAAACAGAATGAAAATCTGGCAGAATTGCGAGGACCGCAATGTTACCGCAATTAAATAACAGCGAAACTGAGTAAATGGGTGAATTAAGGGCTACTAATGACTATCCTATAGGCATTTTATTACGATTCTCAAGCATTGGACCAACTCTCTATACATCAAACTCACTCTATCTCAAGTATCGTCCGATTCCATGCATTAGAGTATTAAGTTTACTCGACTTCAAAGTAAGGTCTTAAGCATCTTGTTAAAACAGGAGTGTTTAGTTTGTACTAGGGAAACGCCTATTCCTAGGCCGTTTCCTGATTACCATGAAAGGCTAGCATGATTATATGACTCTGAACTCTTACTCCTTCCAGAGGTTAGGAGTTCTTTGGACAAAATGGATGGCCAATCGAAATTGCCCGTGGGATGAAGCTTACATACAATCAATGATTCGAGAGCTATCCTACATACTTGATGCACGTTTTTTAGCCTATAGTTCTGTCATTAGCATGCCCCTAAGTGGCTTAGCTACTCATGGATATATGGAGAACAGAAAGGGTAGATAAAACAGACATGCTTAGAAGAGAAATATGCTTAAAACAATAAGACAAAACGTAGCAGCAGAAGGTGGAAACTGTGAAATGCAGAATTTTACTTTGATTACTTTGAATGTTTGAACGACAAAGGAAAGCTTCAAAAGAAATGATTCAAAGACAGACAACAACGAAATGCAGTAATTAAAGCACTAGGCTAAGAACAACAATGATCAAACTGGAAATAAGAAGAAGAACGACAGAAAAGCAGTAAAGGTGCTTGAAAAGCTTCGTTGCAGTCGCCTCGAATGAAGGGGATGAAAGGTCAGCCTTGCTTGGATGAATCCAATCGAGAGAGAAGAAGAATCTTCTCTCCTTCCTATCAGATTATCGATTCCAACAGCTGAGACTCTCACTCCAACAGACGGCAAAGGAAAACAGAGAGAAATGATGGACTGCGAGAAGACTTCTGCGCTTCGGATGATCATCAAACCTCCGACTTTGGCCCCCTTTTATAGTAGTTTGCAGGTGCGTTTGGGCCAAGGAGAACCATCAATCTTCAACGTCATATATCAGAATGGATGGAGGAGAAAGAACGAATCCCTGAAAATACGGAAATTAACAGAAAAAGATCAGTCAACTTACGGTTTCCACTTGAATAATTGCGGTCACCGCAATGTTTTCGCAATTCATTCGCAATGCTTATTTTTTCATTCTTTTCCTTCGGTTTTCAACCCTTTTTCTACCTATTGTGCATAAGTCCTAAATTAGCTACCTTCTTCTAATTCTCATATTAAAGCATAGGTTTAGGCTAAATGCTATCACAAACACCTAAAAGTGTACATCTTCTTAAGCTAAATGGGTCCTAAATAAGTCACTTTCAGAGACTTAACACACCCCCAAACTTAAGGTTTTGCTTGTCCTCAAGCATACTAAGGACTTACTTAGGCTTGTTTTTTTATCTTCTTTAACTACTTACCGACTCCCCTATATCCCTATCTCTAGCAGTGCTGTCCTGTGACACACTTCTAAGTTTAGAACTAACCTCTTTATCAAGCTTCTTCTGACTTCACCTGCCTACTATACCTGCTGTTTTTATTAACCCCATACTACTGATCTAGCTACTTTTATGACATCATGCCACTATCCCTAAGGTTTCAAATTCTACCAAGCTTTACTCCAGACTCAGTACATGCTTCTAGCTTTATTTTTAATGTGTCTAGGATTCCTTAGAGTCATGCCAGTCTTAGTATTAACAGTGACAGTGGTACTTTTAGAGAACAACCTAAACCCTGGCATCACTACATTGGATATACATTCATCTCCTTAGACAAACCTAGAAACTACAACCTTGTGCTTAGCTCTTTGAGGATCAGAGTTCTTTTTTAAATAGGACATCTAAGCCACAAGATTATAACTCCTAAGCATACATCCTTCTTCCCCTATTTCTCCTTTGCCCTTTTTTACTTAGGTGGAGTCTCTCCTTGGGTTGCCTTTTGATGCAATGCCACTTGTGGTTTACACACTTGGCACTGATTACTCAGCACTTGAGAGAGACTCCCCTCTTTATTCTTATTTTTCACTTTTTCTATTTATCACAAAAAATTTTCTTAAAGGAGAAGAAGAATGCTTATGTCCTAAGGAAGAGAGGAATGTTCCTAGGCCTAGGGTGGCCTCCCCCAAACTTCAACTACTCATTGTCACCAATGAGTGTCTGAGGTGGCACACCCCCAAACTTGTCCTAGAAGCATCTAGTCTAAAGTAAAACAAAGAGAATCTAAAAATCCTAGGCATAGGCAAAACATTTAAAAGCAATTACCCCAGCAGCAGAAAATTTGAACAAAACAGACAGTTTAAGGACTGATGGTTTATGCATGCTGAGCCCTATTCAGAGGCTAATTTAAACTATCAAAGGGTGTCCTATGACACTCATCCAGCATGCGTTAAGATCAGCTATATAAGGTAGTCATGCTAGCAGCAAAAGATAGAATTTAACAGATCACAGCCTAACTACACAGACAGTCCAAAACATGCAATCAGTCACAAAATTTGCGGGAACCGCAATTATTTCGCAATTCAATCCGGGCAGATATAACATTGATTAGGGCCCCTCAGCATGCTTTTTCCTGTTACCCACGCATCCTAAAAATAAAGCTAAACTATCCTACCTATTCAGCTAACATCAGACTAGACTAAGCAAAAGAAAAAACATAAAACTAAACATTAAAAACAGATCAAAAGTTGAACACAAAACAGCATAATGCACATGATCCTATCAGAAAGCAGAAAAATTGTTTTTTTTTTTTTTCTAAGGGAACAGCAATACTCCCTTTAGTGCACTTCAAACCAGCACTCAATTCTCGTCATCCTCATCGGGTTGCCTCGGCCGTGGGGGCACCCATGGAGTTAGGAGATTGGTAGGGAAGTCCGGGAAGATGCACCCCAGCTGGTCTGCAACTTCCTTATCCCTCGCCTGCGCATAAGTGGCCCATTGAGCCATTCTGCTCTGCATATCCATTAAGCAGGCCATGGATAGAGACTGTTCAGCAGCCAGCCTATCCAGTTCAAACTCCATATTCCCCTTTCTTCTCAGCCTCAGGTTAGCAGGCAGCTCCAAATGGCCTGTGTAAGGCATCTGCTGCTCCAGGCGCTCGGTGGGGACTCCTGCAAGCAAACATAGCTTGGTTATGGTATTAGGGAAAAACAAGGGTCCCTTACCTTTCTTTGCGCACTCAGCAATGGCAGCTGACATGATCTCCCCCACATTGACCGTGAGACCGCGCATGATGGCATAGACCAGCAGTGATCTACTCTGGTTGATTGTCGTCTCGTGGGTCACAGGGGACAGCTTTCTCCTCACAAAGGCAAACCAAACAGCTGCCTTTGCTGTCAGATTGGCACTCATTAAGGTGTGCCTCCCATTGCGTGAGACAGTCCACGCTGCTTCAGGCTGGCCAATTGTGCGAATGGCCTCTTCCAGCACTGCCTCAGTCGGCTCATCAACTATCCGCGCATAATCTGTGTGCGTTTGGCCCTTGAGACCAAAGGCTTCATTGATGGCTTTGGCTGAGAAATCCACTTCCACCCCTCTGACCACAGACAGGCCATCCTCAGGGCTGAGCACATTGGCGTAGAAATCGTACACCATGCTCGTGTAGGCTGGATTAGGCGGTCTGCAAAATTCCTCCCAGCCGTGGTTGATCACTCCTGCGCGCAAGAACTGCGGCAGGTCAGCGAGTCGGTCGAGGAAGCCTTTCTCGTGCAACAGGTCCCTCTTCCTCAGCTCAGCACCCCTGGATTCAGCGTCAGACGAGACATACCTCCCTGACTGAGGTTCGTCTTCAGGGTAGAGTTTAGCCTTCCCCTTATCTGCTGGTTTGGATGATTCGGCAGCCTCCACCTTGAGGCGTTTGAGCGAAGGCTCAGTACTCTCTTTGTCCGTCGACGGCACCTTCTTGGCCTTCTTTTTCTTCAACTTCTTGGCCTTGACAATCTTGACCTTCTTCTTCTTCTTGAGCCTGGCCTTGATGTTGATCTGCTGGAGGCATGCCCCCAACGTCTCCTCCATAGAATCGTCCTGCCGTGCAGGACTCTCGGCACTAGCTTCCCTTCATAGGAGAGAAGACTTCGTCTTCCCCAGCATCTCCACTGCCCTGAGTGGACTCTTGATAATCCCCATAAGGGAATTCAGGATCAGGCCGTGGAGAATTATGCTCTGCTGATGGTGTCTGCGCAGAACTTAGTGGCGAAGATGGCAGTTCAGGACTCTGCGCTGCTGCAGGTGTCGGGTCAGAACTCTGAGGTGCTGAAGACAACTCGGGGCTCTGTGCAGGCGGCGACGACTCTGCGCTTGGCACTGGTTCAGATGGTGAAGGACTACGCGCAGGTGATGCAGACGGCGACGAACCTTCTTTGGCTGACTCGTGGGATGCACGATCAGTTTCTTGACTCTCCACAGAGGGAGTCTTTGCTGTGCTTGGTTCGGCGGCCGTCTTGACACTCCACCGGCGTTTCTTTGGCGTGCCCACTGGCTCAGATGGTCCCGCAGGAATCTCAGTGACCACCCTCCACTTCTTCCTACGAATAGGAAGCTTGGGAAGAGGACCGGTGCGAACGGCACCATCGTCTGCAAGGGTGAGAAGCGCTTCCCTCGCAGCCGCTTCAGCTGCGTCATCAGCCTTCTTCTTGGCTGCAGATCTCTCCGCTCGTGTGAACACCATTGCTGAGTCTTGAAGATCTTGAGAGAAGAATCAAAGATGGAGAGAATCGCTGAATCCTTGGAGAGCAAAGAGAGAGATAATCGTATCGATCGAGCGCCTTCCAACGGATATAAAGGCAACGGAAAAAATCCCAACGGCTCTTTTTGCGGATCCAGCAATTCCAGCGCAATTCTAGGGATATTATTTCATCAAAATCTCCAACTTTGCTCGTCCGTATCTTTTATTTGGCTCAACCGTTTCTCGATTTTTAAAGCTGGATTTACTCTCCTTGATCCCCTCTTTCGAATCCTTGCAAAAACAAATAAAACAAACATTAAATACGCAATTAAAATTACACCACAAAACATACAAACGATAACCGGAAAAACAGAAAAAATAAACTAAGGCATTGGCCTTGACTAAACGAGCACAGTAACCACTCGTTCTCTCTCGTTCTCTTTGTCATGCTTCAGTCAAGAGGAAGGCCGAGAGAGTCTTCACATCTCCTTCCTCATAGTAGTGCTTCAACCTAGCACCATTGACCATAAATGGCTGGCCTTGCTGCAAGTTCTTTATCTCTATTGCACCATGAACAAAGACATTAGTAATAACAAATGGACCTGACCATCTAGACTTTAGTTTGCCTGGAAATAATTTTAATCGTGAGTTAAATAATAGTACAAGTTGGCCTTTCCTAAAGTCTTTGATCCTGAGTCTACTGTCGTGCCATATTTTGGTCTTTTCTTTATACATTTTGGCATTCCCGTAGGCCATATGCCTAAGCTCATCAAGTTCATGTAGCTGCAAAGATCTCAATGTCCCCGCATCCTTTACACAAAAATTCAATTCCTTCATGGCCCAAAATGCTTTGTTTTCTAACTCAAGTGGCAAGTGGCAAGCCTTGCCATACACCAACCTATAGGGAGACATGCCTAGGGGTGTCTTATATGCTGTTCTATAAGCCCAAAGTGCATCCTCAAGCTTAAATGACCAGTCTTTCCTATTAGGTTTGACCACCTTTTTTAGGATGTTCTTTATCTCCCTATTGGAAATTTCAGCTTGGCCATTCGAGTGTGGGTGATAGGGAGTAGCTACCCTATGTCTAATGTTATATTTAGCCAATATCTTCTCCATAGCCTTATTAATGAAATGTGACCCCTCATCACTAATGATAGCACGAGGAGTCCCAAATCTAGTGAAAATGTGCCTATGCAAGAAGTTAGTGACTGTTTTAGCATCATTATTAGGACATGCTTTGGCTTCTACCCACTTGGACACGTAGTCCACTGCCACTAATATGTATAGGTTACCTGATGATGGAGGGAATGGTCCCATGAAGTCAATGCCCCACACATCAAAGAGCTCCAACTCTAAGATGTAGGTGAGGGGCATCTCATCCTTGCGACTGAGGTTACCTGTCCTTTGGCATTCGTCACAGCTGTGGGCATAGTTGTGGGCGTCCTTGAAGATTGTTGGCCAATAGTAGCCACTCTGAAATACCTTCGCAGCTGTTCTTTGACCACCAAAGTGTCCACCGTAAGGAGATGAGTGACAGTGCTGCAGCACAGACTTCGCTTCAGCAGCTGAAACACACTTCCTTAACAACCCATCAACACAGGTTCTGTAAAGTGTGGGGTCATCCCAGATGAATTTCCTTGCTTCATGAAGGAACCTCTTCTTCTCTTGTCCTCCCTTGAACACTGGTAATACCTGTGATGCACGGAAGTTAGCAATGTCAGCGAACCACGGTTCCTCATCGTTATCACGATGAGCCAAAGCAAAGACATGTTCATCTATAAAAGCATCAGAAATTGCGGTCTCCGCAATTTTTTCGCAATTGTGCTGCAATCGAGACAGGTGATCTGCAACCACATTTTCACAACCTTTCTTGTCCCGAATGTCCAAATCAAATTCCTGCAGCAATAACACCCATCTAATCAATCTAGGCTTAGCGTCAGCCTTCCTCATAAGATATTTTAAAGCAGAATGGTCAGTGTATACAATGGTCCTAGTGCCTACAATATAGTTTCTAAATTTTTCACAAGCAAATACTACAGCAAGCATCTCTTTCTCTGTAGTTGTATAATTACATTGAGCCTCATTCAAGGTCTTACTAGCATAATAGACAGGGTGTGTCAGCTTGTCAATCTTCTGTCCTAACATGACTCCTACAGCATAGTCACTGGCATCACATAGCATCTCAAATGGGAGATCCCAATTTGGTCCGACTATGATAGGTGCTGTGACTAGTGCCTCTTTAAGGGTTTTCCAAGCTACTACACATTCCTTAGAGAAGACAAATGGCCTATTTAGCTCTAGAAGCTCGCACAGAGGCTTGTCTATCTTAGAAAAGTCCTTGATGAACCTTCTGTAAAAACCAGCATGCCCTAAGAAGCTTCTAATGGCTTTGACATTTTGTGGCTCTACTAACTTCTCTATGATCTCTATTTTTGCCCTATCCACTTCTACACCTGCCCTTGACACTCTATGTCCTAAGACAATCCCTTCATCTACCATAAAATGGCACTTCTCCCAATTTAGGACTAGGTTGGTCTCTTCACACCTAGCCAGGACTTGTCCTAGGTTTTCTAGACAGGTTTTAAATGAATCCCCAAAGACTGAGAAGTCATCCATGAATATTTCTATCATAGACTCATCCAACTCAGAGAAAATTGCCATCATGCACCTTTGGAAAGTTGCCGGTGCATTGCATAAGCCAAAAGGCATTCTGCGGAAGGCAAACGTTCCAAAAGGGCAAGTGAAGGTGGTCTTCTCTTGATCCTTAGGGTCTATAGTAATTTGATTATAGCCTGAATAGCCATCTAAGAAACAATAGTAGGCTCTACCAGCTATTCTGTCTAGCATCTGGTCAATGAACGGTATAGGGAAATGGTCTTTTTTAGTTTCTTTATTTAATTTTCTGTAATCCATACACACTCTCCACCCTGTTACAGTCCTTGTTGGAATCAGTTCGTTGTTCTCATTGACTACCACAGTTATTCCCCCCTTTTTAGGTACACATTGGATGGGGCTCACCCACTGGCTACTAGCTATGGGGAAAATCACTCCTGCATCTAACCACTTTATTATTTCTTTCTTCACTACCTCTTTCATAGAGGGGTTTAGCCTACGCTGATGATCTACCCTAGGTGTGTGCTCTTCCTCTAGTATAATTTTGTGCATGCAATAAGAAGGGCTAATGCCTCGAATATCAGCAATAGTCCATGCTATAGCCTTCCTATGTTGCTTAAGCAGTAAAATTAAATCAACCTCATGCTGTTCACTTAGCTTAGAAGAAATAATTACAGGCAGCGTATCATTATCTCCTAAATATGCATATTTGAGGTGAGTGGGTAGTGGTTTCAGTTCTAAAACAGGTGGATGCTCAATGGAGGGCTTTAACGGATTTATAGTTCTATCAGTTAAATCTATATTCATACATACATGCTGGGGTTTATCTACAGGCATATCCATTATGTCAGATACATTCAAGTCAGCTACATCTACTTGTACATATTCACTAGCATGCTTGGTTAACAGTACATGCTCTAATTGTTCTTCCATTAGTGAGTCAACAACATCCATGCTAGCACAGGATTCAAGGTCAGAGGGATACCTTAAAGCTTTATAAACACTAAATTTTACCTCTTCATCATGAACCCTCATAGTTAACTCACCTTTTTGAACATCTATTAGTGCCCTACCTGTGGCTAGAAATGGTCTACTGTTGCGTGCTCAATGAGTAAAGATAAATATGCGGAAGGGTAGAGAGAGCACTTAGAACATGCAAGCATACATGGTCTCACAGCAAGTAGTAAGTATATTTAATTCGTTTTTTCCACAGAGACTCATTTTTAGCTATTCGCGAAGTGTGATTGTTAAGAAAGATGGGATGAATTTGATGGGGTAAAATTGGTTTTTAATTATCTACTTTTTGCTGAATGTATAAAGGGATATAACATAAACAAATGCAAGTTGAAATTAGATGCAAAGGACAAGAGATGGAATTAATAAACGAGGAAGAAAACAGCTAAACAGAATGCAATTTAGCAGAATTGCGAGAACCGCAATTAATCCGCAATTAACTCAACAGCAAAAGTGTGTAAATGGGCGAATTAAGGGCTACTAATGACTATCCTATAGGCAGTTTATTACGATTATCAAGCTTGGGATCAACTCTCTATACATCGAACTCACTCTATCTCAAGTATCGTCCGATTCCATGCATTAGAGTCTTAAGTTTACTCGACTTCAAAGTAAGGTCTCAAGCATCTTATTTACGCAGGAGTGTTTAGTTTGTACTAGGGAAACGCCTATTCCTAGGCCGTTTCCTGATTACCATGAAAGGCTAGCATGATTATATGACTCTGAACTCTTACTCCTTCCAGAGGTTAGGAGTTCTTTGGACAAAATGGATGGCCAATCGAAATTGCCCGTGGGATGAAGCTCACATACAATCAATGTTCGAGTGTTAATCTGCCTACTTGATTCACGTTTTTTAGCCTATAGTTCTGTCATTAGCATGCCCCTAAGTGACTTAGCTACTCATGGATATATAGAGAACAGAAATGGCAGATAAGATAGACATGCTTAGAAGGAAAATGTGCTTAAAACAGTAAGCCAAACCCGTAGCAGAAGATGGGAAATGAGAAATGCAGAAATGAACTTTGATTACTGAAATTGTTTGTTGAACAGATAAAAGTTGTAAAGCAAATAGCAACAAGACAGAAAGCAACGAAATAAACTAATCTAGCTACTTAGGAAAAGAACAGCACGAAACAGAATGTAAAACAGAAGGGAAAGACAGAAAAACAGTAAAGAGTTGCTGGAAAGCTTCGTGGCAGTCGCCTCGAATGAAGGGGATGAAAGATCAGCCTTGCTTGGATGAATCCAATCGAGAGAGAAGAAGAATCTTCTCTCCTTCCTATCAGATTATCGATTCCAACAGCTGAGACTCTCACTCCAACAGACGGCAAAGGAAAACAGATGGAAATGGTGGACTGCGAGAAGACTTCTGCGCTTCGAGTGATGACTGAACCTCCGACTTTGACCCCCTTTTATAGTAGTTTGCAGGTGCGTTTGGGCCAAGGAGAACCATCAATCTTCAACGTCATATATCAGAATGGATGGAGGAGAAAGAACGAATCCCTGAAAAGTCGGATCTAAACAGAAAAAGATCAGCCAACTTACGGTTTTAACTTGAATAATTGCGGTCACCGCAATGTTTTCGCAATTCATTTGCAATGTTTATTTTTTCATTCTTTTCCTTCGGTTTTCAACCCTTTTTCTACCTATTGTGCATAAGTCCTAAATTAGCTACCTTCTTCTAATTCTCATATTAAAGCATAGGTTTAGGCTAAATGCTAACAAAAACACCTAAATGTGTACATCTTCTTAAGCTAAATGGGTCCTAAATAAGTCACTTTCAGAGACTTAACACACCCCCAAACTTAAGGCTTTGCTTGTCCTCAAGCATACTAAGGACTTACCTAGGCTGCTGTTTTATCTTCTTTAACTACTTACCGACTCCCCTATATCCCTATCTCTAACAGTGCTGTCCTGTGACACACTTCTAAGTTTAGAATGAACCTCTTATCAAGCTTCTTCTGACTTCACCTGCCTACTATACCTGCTGGTTTTGTTAACCCCCTACTACTGATCTAGCTACTTTTATGATGTCATGCCACTATCCCTCGGGTTTCAAATTCTACCAAGCTTTACTCCAGACTCAGTACATGCTTCTAGCTTATTTTTAATGTGTCTAGGATTCCTTAGAGTCATGCCAGTCTTAGTATTAACAGTGACAGTGGTACTTTTAGAGAACAACCTAAACCCTGGCATCACTACATTGGATATACATTCATCTCCCTAGACAAACCTAAAAGCTACAACCTTGTGCTTAGCTCATTAAGGATCAGAGTTCTTTTTACATAGGACATCTAAGCCACAAGATTATAACTCCCAAGCATACATTCTTCTTCCCTATTTCTCCCTTTTTCCTTTTTTACTTAGGTGGAGTCTCCCCTTGGTTTGCCTTTTGATGCAATGCCACTTGTGGTTTACACACTTGGCACTGATTACTCAGCAACTTGAGAAAGACTCCCCTCTTTATTCTATTTTTCAATTTTTCTATTTATCACAAAATTTTTTTTTTAGGAGAAGAAGAATGCTTATGTCCTAAGGAAGAGAGGAATGTTCCTAGGCCTAGGGTGGCCTCCCCCAAACTTCAACTACTCATTGTCCCCAATGAGTGTCTGAGGTGGCACACCCCCAAACTATCCTAGAAGCATCTAGTCCAAAGTAAAACAAAGAGAATCTAAAAATCCTAGGCATAGGCAAAACATTCTAAAAGCAATTATTCCAACAGCAGAAAATTTGAACATAACAGACAGTTTGTAAGGACTTACGGTTTATGCATGCTGAGCACTATTCAGAGGCAAATTCAAACTATCAAAGCGTGTCCTATGACACTCATCCAGCATGCTTTAAGATCAGCTATATAAGGTAGTCATGCTAGCAGCAAAAGATAGAATTTAACAGATCACAGCCTAACTACACAGACAGTTCAAAACATGCAATCAGTCACAAAAATTGCGGGAACCGCAATTATTTCGCAATTCAATCCGGGCAGATATAACATTGATTCAGGCCCCTAGCATGCTTTTTCCTGTAACTCATGCATCCTAAAAATAAAACTAAACTATCCTACCTATTCAGCTAACGTCAGACTAGACTAAGCAAAAGAAAAAACATAAAACTAAACATTAAAAACAGATCAAAAATTGAACACAAAACAGCATAATTCACAATATCCTATCAGAAAGCAGAAAATTGTCTTTTTTTTTTTTCTAAGGGAACAGCAATACTCCTTTTAGTGCACTTCAAACCAGCACTCAATTCTCATCATCCTCATCTGGTTGCCTTGGTCGTGGGGGCACCCATGGAGTTAGGAGGTTGGTGGGGAAGTCCGGGAAGATGCATCCCAACTGGTCTGCAACTTCTTTGTCCCTCGCCTGCGCATAGTTGGCCCATTGAGCCATTCTCCTCTGCATGTCCATTAAGCAGGCCATGGATAGGGACTGTTCAGCAGCCAGCCTATCCAACTCAAACTCCATATTCCCCTTTCTTCTCAGCCTCAAGTTCGCAGGCAGCTCCAAATGGCCTGTGTACGGCATCTGCTGCTCCAAGCGCTCGGTGGGAACTCCTGCAAGCAAACACAATTTGGTTATAGTGTTGGGGAAAAATAATGGCCCCTTACCTTTTCTGGCGCATTCAGCAATGGCAGCTGACATGATCTCCCCTACATTGACCGTGAGACCGCGCATGATGGCATAAACCAGCAGTGATCTACTCTGGTTGATTGTTGTCTCGTGGGTCACAGGGGACAGCTTTCTCCTCACAAAGGCAAACCAAACAGCTGCCTTTGCTGTCAGATTGGCACTCATTAAGGTGTGCCGACCATTGCGTGAGACAGTCCACGCTGCTTCAGGCTGGCCAATTGTGCGAATGGCCTCTTCCAGCACGGCCTCAGTCGGCTCATCAACTATCCGTGCATAATCTGTGTGCGTTTGGCCCTTGAGACCAAAGGCTTCATTGATGGCCTTGGCTGAGAAATCAACTTCCACCCCTCTGACCACAGATAGGCCATCCTCAGGGCTGAGCACATTGGCGTAGAAATCGTACACCATGCTCGTGTAGGCTGGATTAGGCGGTCTGCAGAATTCCTCCCAGCCATGGTTGAGCACTCCTGCGCGCAAGAACTGCGGCAGGTCAGCGAGTCGGTCGAGGAAACCTTTCTCGTGCAACAGGTCTCTCTTCCTCAACTCAGCACCCCTGGATTCAGCGTCAGACGAGACATACCTCACTGACTGAGGTTCGTCTTCAGGGTAGAGTTTAGCCTTCCCCTTGTCTGCTGGTTTGGATGATTCGGCAGCCTCCACCTTGAGGCGTTTGAGCGAAGGCTCAGTACTCTCTTTATCCGTTGATGGCACCTTCTTGGCCTTCTTTTTCTTCAACTTCTTGGCCTTAACAATCTTGGCCTTCTTCTTCTTCTTGAGCCTAGCCTTGACATTGATCTGCTGGAGGCATGCCCCCAACGTTTCTTCCATAGAATCGTCCTGCTGTGCAGGCTCGGCAGGGCTATCTTCCCTCATAGGAGAGAAGACTTCGTCTTCCCCAGCATCTCCACTGCCTTGCGTGGACTCCTGATAATCCCCATAAGGAAATTCCGGATCAGGCCGTGGAGAATGATGCTCTGCTGATGGTATCTGCGCAGAACTCAGTGGCGAAGATTGCAGCTCAGGGCTCTGCGCTGCTGCAGGTGTCGGATCAGAACTCTGAGGTGCTGGAGACAACTCAGGGCTCTGTGCAGGCGGTGACGACTCTGCGCTTGGCACTGGTTCAGATGGGAGAGGGCTGCGCGCAGGTGATGCAGACGGCGACGAACCTTCTTTGGCTGACTCGTGGGAAGCACGATCAGTTTCTTGACTCTCCACAGAGGGAGTCTTTGCTGTGCTTGGTTCGGCGGCCGTCGTGACACTCCACCGGCGTTTCTTGGGCGTGCCCACTGGCTCAGATGGTCCAGCAGGGATCTCAGTGACCACCCTCCACTTCTTCCTACGAATGGGAAGCTTGGGAAGGGGACCGGTGCGAACGGCACCATCGTCTGCAAGGGTGAGAAGCGCTTCCCTCGCAGCCGCCTCAGCTGCGTCATCAACCTTCTTCTTGGCTGCAGATCGTTCCGCTCGTGTGGACACCATTGCTAAGTCTTGGAGATCTTGAGAGAAGAATCAAAGATGGAGAGAATCGCTGAATTCTTGGAGAGCAAAGAGAGAGATAATCGTAACATTCGGGCGCCTTCCAACGGATATAAAGGCAACGGATAAAATCCCAACGGCTCTTTTTGCGGATCCAGCAATTTTAGCGCAATTCCAGGGATATTATTTCATTGAAATCTCCAACTTTGATCGCCCGTATCTTTTATTCGGCTCAACCGTTTCTTGATTTTTAAAGTGGGATTTACTCTCCTTGATCCCCTCTTTCGAATCCTTGCAAAAACAAACAAAACAAACATCAAATACGCAATTAAAATTACACCACAAAACATACAAACGACAATCGGAAAAACAGAAAAAATAAACTAAGGCATTGGCCTTGACTAAACGAGCACAGTAACCACTCGTTCTCTCTCGTTCTCTTTGTCATGCTTCAGTCAAGAGGAAGGCCGAGAGAGTCTTCACATCTCCTTCCTCATAGTAGTGCTTCAACCTAGCACCATTGACCATAAATGGCTGGCCTTGCTGCAAGTTCTTTATCTCTATTGCACCATGAACAAAGACATTAGTAATAACAAATGGACCCGACCATCTAGACTTTAGTTTGCCTGGGAACAACTTTAATCGTGAGTTAAATAAGAGTACAAGTTGGCCTTTCCTAAAGTCTTTGACCCTAAGTCTACTGTCGTGCCATATTTTGGTCTTTTCTTTATACATTTTGGCATTCTCATAGGCCATATGCCTAAGCTCATCAAGTTCATGTAGCTGCAAAGATCTCAATGTCCCCGCATCCTTTACACAAAAATTCAATTCTTTCATGGCCCAAAATGCTTTATTTTCCAACTCAAGTGGTAAGTGACAAGCCTTGCCATATACCAACCTATAGGGAGACATACCTAGAGGTGTCTTATATGCTGTTCTATAAGCCCAAAGTGCATCCTCAAGCTTAAATGACCAGTCTTTCCTATTAGGTTTGACTACCTTCTCTAAGATGTTCTTTATCTCCCTATTGGAAATTTCAGCTTGTCCATTTGAGTGTGGGTGATAGGGAGTAGCTACTCTATGTCTAATGTTATATTTAGCCAATATCTTCTCCATAGCCTTATTAATGAAATGTGACCCCTCATCACTAATGATAGCACGAGGAGTCCCAAATCTAGTGAAAATGTGCCTATGCAAGAAGTTAGTGACTGTTTTAGCATCATTATTAGGACATGCTTTGGCTTCTACCCACTTGGACACGTAGTCTACTGCTACTAATATATAGAGGTTACCTGATGATGGAGGGAATGGTCCCATGAAATCAATGCCCCACACATCAAAGAGCTCCAACTCTAAGATGTAGGTGAGGGGCATCTCATCCTTGCGACTGAGATTACCTGTCCTTTGGCACTCATCACAGCTGTGGGCATAGTCGTGTGCGTCCTTGAAGATTGTTGGCCAGTAGTAGCCACTCTGAAATACCTTCGCAGCTGTCCTTTGGCCACCAAAGTGTCCACCATAAGGAGATGAGTGACAGTGCTGCAGCACAGACTTCGCTTCAGCAGCTGAAACACATTTCCTCAGTAAGCCATCAGCACAGGTTCTGTAAAGTGTGGGGTCATCCCAGATGAATTTCCTTGCTTCATGAAGGAACCTCTTCTTCTCTTGTCCTCCCTTGAACACTGGCAATACCTGTGATGCACGGAAGTTAGCAATGTCAGCAAACCAAGGTTCCTCATCGTTATCACGATGAGCCAAAGCAAATACATGTTCATCTATAAAAGCATCAGAAATTGCGGTCTCCGCAATTTTTTCGCAATTGTGCTGCAATCGAGACAGGTGATCTGCAACCACATTTTCACAACCTTTCTTGTCCCGAATGTCCAAATCAAATTCCTGCAGCAATAACACCCATCTAATCAGTCTAGGCTTAGCATCAGCCTTTCTCATAAGATATTTTAAAGCAGAATGGTCAGTATATACAATGGTCCTAGTTCCTACAATATAGTTTCTAAATTTTTCACAAGCAAAGACTACAGCAAGCATCTCTTTCTCTGTAGTTGTATAATTACATTGAGCCTCATTCAAGGTCTTACTAGCATAATAGACAGGGTGTGTGAGCTTGTCAATCTTCTGTCCTAACATGACTCCTACAGCATAGTCACTGGCGTCACATAGCATCTCAAATGGGAGATCCCAATTTGGTCCTACTATGATTGGCGCTGTGACCAGTGCTTCCTTAAGGGTTTTCCAAGCTACTACACATTCCTTAGAGAAGATGAATGGTCTATTTAGCTCTAGAAGCTCGCACAGGGGCTTGGCTATCTTAGAAAAGTCCTTGATGAACCTTCTGTAGAAGCCAGCGTGTCCTAAGAAGCTTCTAATGGCTTTGACATTTTGGGGCTCTACCAACTTCTCAATGACCTCTATTTTTGCCCTATCCACTTCTATACCCGCCCTTGACACTCTATGTCCTAAGACAATCCCTTCATCTACCATAAAATGGCACTTTTCCCAATTTAGGACTAGGTTGGTCTCTTCACACCTAGCCAGGACTTGTCCTAGGTTTTCTAGACAGGTTTTAAATGAATCCCCAAAGACTGAGAAGTCATCCATGAATATTTCTATCATGGACTCATCCAACTCAGAGAAGATTGCCATCATGCACCTTTGGAAAGTTGCCGGTGCATTGCATAAGCCAAAAGGCATTCTGCGGAAGGCAAACGTTCCAAAAGGGCAAGTGAAGGTGGTCTTCTCTTGATCCTTAGGGTCTATAGTTATTTGGTTATAGCCTGAGTAGCCATCTAGGAAACAATAGTAGGCTCTACCAGCTATTCTGTCTAGCATCTGGTCAATGAACGGTATAGGGAAATGGTCTTTCTTAGTCTCTTTTTTTAATTTTCTGTAATCCATACATACCCTCCACCCTGTGACAGTCCTTGTTGGAATCAGTTCGTTGTTCTCATTGACTACCACAGTTATTCCCCCCTTTTTAGGTACACATTGAATGGGGCTAACCCACTGGCTACTAGCTATGGGGAAAATTACTCCTGCATCTAACCACTTGATTATTTCCTTCTTCACTACCTCTTTCATAGAGGGGTTCAACCTACGCTGGTGATCTACCCTAGGTGTGTGCTCTTCCTCTAATATAATTTTGTGCATGCAATAAGAAGGGCTAATGCCTCGAATATCAGCAATAGTCCATGCTATAGCCTTCCTATGTTGCTTAAGCAGTAAAATTAAATCAACCTCATGCTGTTCACTCAACTTAGAAGAAATAATTACAGGCAGCGTGTCATTATCTCCTAAATATGCATATTTGAGGTGAGTAGGTAGCGGTTTCAGTTCTAAAATAGGTGGATGCTCAATGGAGGGCTTCAGAGGATTAATAGTTCTATCAGTTAAATCTATATTCATACATACATGTTGAGGGTTATTTACAGGCATATTCATTATGTCAGATACATTTAAGTCAGCTACATCTATTTGTACATATTCACTAGCATGCTTGGTTAACAGTACATGCTCTAATTGTTCTTCCATTAGTGAGTCACCAACATCCATGCTAGCACAAGACTCAGAATCAGAGGGATACCTTAAAGCTTTGTAAACACTAAATTTTACCTCTTCATCATGAACTCTCATAGTTAACTCACCTTTTTGAACATCTATAAGTGCCCTACCTGTGGCTAGAAATGGTCTACCTAGCAGGATGGGTACCTCCTTGTCTGCCTCATAGTCCAGGACAATGAAATCTGCAAGGAAAATGAATTTGTCAACTTTAACTAGAATATCCTCAATCTTACCTTCTGGATATGCGATGGATCTGTCTGCTAGCTGTAAAGTGACAGTAGTTGGACGTGCTTCTCCTATTCCCAACTGGCGGAATAGGGACAGGGGCATGAGATTTATGCTGGCGCCCAGGTCACAAAGCGCTCTGCCCACGTGCTTGCCTCCAAGTTCTACAGGTAAGGTGAAGGAACCAGGATCCTTCTCCTTCTTGGGCAGCTTGTTCTGGAGGATGGCACTGCACTCCTCGGTGAGGTTTACTGTTTCAAACTCACCAATTATTTTTTTGTTAGTAATAATGTCCTTCAAAAACTTTACATATGAAGGCATAGACTGTAAAACCTCTACAAAAGGAATGTTCACATGCACTTGCTTAAGTATTTCTAAGAATTTATTAAAATGAACTTCCTGTTCCTGCTTCTTCTTAAGCCTTCGAGGGTATGGAGGTGGTGGCACATATGCAGGCACGTCAGGACGCCTTAGGATAGGTGGAGGCCTTGGAATTTCTTCTACGTCCTCTACAATTGGCTCGAGCCTGGCTCCTGATGTGCTAGTTGGTGGTGGACCTTGGCTTGGCAGAGACTCCAGTGGAGCACTAGACTCAGTGTTCTCTACTCTCTTTGGTGTGTCCTTTGTGTTGCTCACCAATGGTCTTCCACTCCTAAGTTCAATTGCTTGAACTTGTTCCTTGCCATCTCTCCTTGGTACCTCGGTATCAGCAGGGAGTCTACCTTGGGGCCTACTTTTAAGTTCATTGGCTAATTGGCCTATTTGGTTCTCTAGGCTCCTAAGAGTAGCTTGCTGGCTCTGAAGAGTAGCATCATTCTTAGCTATATATTCCTTGAGTAGGTTTTCTACAGAAGATCCTACAGGTTGATTGTAAGGTTTTTGGTACATTGACTGGTTATGTTGGGGAGTGAAACCAGGTGTTCCACTCGGCCTTGGTTGGTTAGGATTTTGGTTAGTGTTTTGTTGGCCACCCCATGACAGGTTAGGGTGGTTTCTCCAACCAGGGTTATAGGTGTTGGAGTAGGGGTTGATCCTTGGCTGCTGCTGGCTTCCTACATAGCAGACCGAGGATGGATTCCCAGGGCAATATTCATATGGGTGCCCTTCCCCACAGAATCCACAGATTGGTGCCTCGCCTTGACTTTGTTGGGTGCCCATTGACATGGCTGTGGCGGTATTGGCACTGGTTTGGAGATTGGCCTGAGCCATTTGCTTGACTAAGTTGGTCAGGGCATTTATTTGGGTGCTCATGGCGCTTAGAGCATCCTTGTCTTGAGCTCTATTTGGCTCTACAGGATCGTCTGACCATCTACAATGAGATGTTGAGATCTTCTCCAAGATCTCATAAGCTTCGTTGTAACTCTTGGACAACATGGAACCTCCAGCAGATGAATTTAAAACTTGTCTGGTGCTGGGGTTGCATCCTTTAAAGAAGACTTCTATTTGGATACACCATGGAATGCCATGGTGTGGACATTTAATGAGAAGGTCTTTGAATCTTGTCCAAGCTTCGTGAAGAGACTCACTTGGAGCTTGTTTGAACTTTATGATATCATCACGAAAGGTCGAATTCCTATCAGGTGGGAAGTATTTGACTAGGAATTTTTCTGCTAAATCTGTCCAATTGCGGACAGATCCTGAGGGTAAAGAATTTAACCATGTTTTGGCTTTGTCCCTCAAAGAGTAAGGGAAAAGATATAGCCTCAGGGCTTCTTGGGAAACTCCAGGGATTAGGAAGGTATCACTGACTCCTAGGAAGTTCCTAAGGTGGTTATGGGGGTCCTCATTTTCTATTCCAAAGAATTGTCCCACAGTGGACAACATTTGGAACATCACTGGCTTTAACTCAAATGAGTTGGCAGTGATTTCAGGACGGATTATGCTGGGGTTCAGCTCCCCAGGCATAGGTACTAAATATGAGAGGATGGCGCTATCCTTGTCATTCGCTATTTCAATGGGATTGCGAGTGACAGGCACCAGGTTTTGATTTACTCCAGCCATTTCTTCTTGAGGTAATTGCGGAGGAATTGTAGTCTCTGCAATGATTGGAGGTAAAAGGGTTTGTTTAAAGAGACGTTTCTTGGCTCTATTCCTAGCTCTAAGTAATCTCTCGGGCTCAGGGTTGAACTCTAGATCACTAGATGGAGTCTCATTCATAAACTACCCTAAATGGTACCTGAAAAAGAAATGAAAATGGATCAAATTCAATGGAAAATACTTTGATGTTTCAAACTTAACAAACTTCGTTTTCACTTAAAATAAGTCCCCGGCAGCGGCGCCAAAAACTTGTTGCGTGCTCAATGAGTAAAGATAAATATGCGGAAGGGTAGAGAGAGCACTTAGAACATGCAAGCATACATGGTCTCACAGCAAGTAGTAAGTATATTTAATTCGTTTTTTCCACAGAGACTCATTTTTAGCTATTCGCGAAGTGTGATTGTTAAGAAAGATGGGATGAATTTGATGGGGTAAAATTGGTTTTTAATTATCTACTTTTTGCTGAATGTATAAAGGGATATAACATAAACAAATGCAAGTTGAAATTAGATGCAAAGGACAAGAGATGGAATTAATAAACGAGGAAGAAAACAGCTAAACAGAATGCAATTTAGCAGAATTGCGAGAACCGCAATTAATCCGCAATTAACTCAACAGCAAAAGTGTGTAAATGGGCGAATTAAGGGCTACTAATGACTATCCTATAGGCAGTTTATTACGATTATCAAGCTTGGGATCAACTCTCTATACATCGAACTCACTCTATCTCAAGTATCGTCCGATTCCATGCATTAGAGTCTTAAGTTTACTCGACTTCAAAGTAAGGTCTCAAGCATCTTATTTACGCAGGAGTGTTTAGTTTGTACTAGGGAAACGCCTATTCCTAGGCCGTTTCCTGATTACCATGAAAGGCTAGCATGATTATATGACTCTGAACTCTTACTCCTTCCAGAGGTTAGGAGTTCTTTGGACAAAATGGATGGCCAATCGAAATTGCCCGTGGGATGAAGCTCACATACAATCAATGTTCGAGTGTTAATCTGCCTACTTGATTCACGTTTTTTAGCCTATAGTTCTGTCATTAGCATGCCCCTAAGTGACTTAGCTACTCATGGATATATAGAGAACAGAAATGGCAGATAAGATAGACATGCTTAGAAGGAAAATGTGCTTAAAACAGTAAGCCAAACCCGTAGCAGAAGATGGGAAATGAGAAATGCAGAAATGAACTTTGATTACTGAAATTGTTTGTTGAACAGATAAAAGCTGTAAAGCAAATAGCAACAAGACAGAAAGCAACGAAATAAACTAATCTAGCTACATAGGAAAAGAACAGCACGAAACAGAATGTAAAACAGAAGGGAAAGACAGAAAAACAGTAAAGAGTTGCTGGAAAGCTTCGTGGCAGTCGCCTCGAATGAAGGGGATGAAAGATCAGCCTTGCTTGGATGAATCCAATCGAGAGAGAAGAAGAATCTTCTCTCCTTCCTATCAGATTATCGATTCCAACAGCTGAGACTCTCACTCCAACAGACGGCAAAGGAAAACAGATGGAAATGGTGGACTGCGAGAAGACTTCTGCGCTTCGAGTGATGACTGAACCTCCGACTTTGACCCCCTTTTATAGTAGTTTGCAGGTGCGTTTGGGCCAAGGAGAACCATCAATCTTCAACGTCATATATCAGAATGGATGGAGGAGAAAGAACGAATCCCTGAAAAGTCGGATCTAAACAGAAAAAGATCAGCCAACTTACGGTTTTAACTTGAATAATTGCGGTCACCGCAATGTTTTCGCAATTCATTTGCAATGTTTATTTTTTCATTCTTTTCCTTCGGTTTTCAACCCTTTTTCTACCTATTGTGCATAAGTCCTAAATTAGCTACCTTCTTCTAATTCTCATATTAAAGCATAGGTTTAGGCTAAATGCTAACAAAAACACCTAAATGTGTACATCTTCTTAAGCTAAATGGGTCCTAAATAAGTCACTTTCAGAGACTTAACATCTACCTAGCAGGATGGGGACCTCCTTGTCTGCCTCATAGTCCAGGACAATGAAATCTGCAAGGAAAATGAATTTGTCAACTTTAACTAGAATATCCTCGATCTTACCTTCTGGATATGCGATGGATCTGTCTGCTAGTTGTAAAGTGACTGTGGTTGGACGTGCTTCTCCCATTCCCAACTGGCGGAATAGGGACAGGGGCATGAGATTTATGCTGGCGCCCAGGTCACAAAGCGCTCTGCCCACGTGCTTGCCTCCAAGTTCTACAGGTAAGGTGAAGGAATCAGGATCCTTCTCCTTCTTGGGCAGCTTGTTCTGGAGGATGGCACTGCACTCCTCGGTGAGGTTTACTGTTTCAAACTCACCAATTATTTTTTTGTTAGTAATAATGTCCTTCAAAAACTTTACATAAGAAGGCATAGACTGTAAAACTTCAACAAAAGGAATGTTAACATGCACTTGCTTAAGTATTTCTAAGAATTTATTAAAATGAACTTCCTGTTCCTGCTTCTTCTTCAGCCTTCGAGGATATGGAGGTGGTGGCACATAAGCAGGTACGTCAGGGCGCTTTAGGATAGGTGGAGGCCTTGGAATTTCTTCTATGTCCTCAACAATTGGCTCTAGCCTGGCTCCTGATGTGCTAGTTGGTGGTGGACCTTGGTGTGGCAGAGATTCCAGTGGAGCACTAGACTCAGTGTTCTCTACTCTCTTTGGTGTGTCCTTTGTGTTGCTCACCAATGGTCTTCCACTCCTAAGTTCAATTGCTTGAACTTGTTCCTTGCCATCTCTCCTTGGTACCTCGGTGTCAGCAGGGAGTCTACCTTGGGGCCTACTTTTAAGTTCATTGGCTAATTGGCCTATTTGGTTTTCCAGGCTCCTAAGAGTAGCTTGCTGGCTCTGAAGAGTAGCATCATTCTTAGCTATATATTCCTTGAGTAGGTTTTCTACAGAAGATCCTACAGGTTGATTGTAAGGTTTTTGGTACATTGACTGGTTATGTTGGGGAGTGAAACCAGGTGTTCCACTCGGCCTTGGTTGGTTAGGATTTTGGTTAGTGTTCTGTTGGCCACCCCATGACAGGTTTGGGTGGTTTCTCCAACCAGGGTTGTAAGTTTGTGAGTAGGGGTTATTCCTAGGCTGCTGCTGGCTTCCAACATAGCAGACTGAGGATGGATTCCCAGGGCAGTATTCATAAGGGTGCCCTTCCCCACAGAATCCACAGATAGGTGCCTCGCCTTGATTTGGTTGAGTGCCCATTGACATGGCTGTGGCGGTATTGGCACTGGTTTGGAGATTGGCCTGAGCCATTTGCTTAACTAGGTTGGTCAGGGCATTTATTTGGGTGCTCATGGCGCTTAGAGCATCCTTGTCTTGAGCCCTAGTTGGCTCTACTGGATCGTCTGACCACCTACAATGAGATGTTGAGATCTTCTCCAAGATCTCATAAGCTTCGTTGTAACTCTTGGACAACATGGAACCACCAGCAGATGAATTTAAGACTTGCCTAGTGCTGGGGTTGCATCCTTTGAAAAAGACTTCTATTTGGATACACCATGGAATGCCATGGTGTGGACATTTAATGAGAAGGTCTTTGAATCTTGTCCAAGCTTCGTGAAGAGACTCACTTGGAGCTTGTTTGAATTTTATGATATCATCACGAAAGGTCGAATTCCTATCTGGTGGGAAATATTTGACTAGGAATTTTTCTGCTAAATCTGTCCAATTGAGGACAGATCCTGAGGGTAAAGAATTTAACCATGTTTTGGCTTTGTCCCTCAAAGAGTAAGGGAAAAGATATAGCCTCAGGGCTTCTTGGGAAACTCCAGGGATTAGAAATGTGTCACTAACTCCTAGGAAGTTCCTAAGGTGGTTATGGGGGTCCTCATTTTCTATTCCAAAGAATTGCCCCACAGTGGACAACATTTGGAACATCACTGGCTTTAACTCGAATGAGTTGGCAGTGATTTCAGGACGGATTATGCTGGGGTTCAGCTCCCCAGGCATAGGTACTAAATATGAAAGGATGGCGCTATCCTTGTCATTCGCTATTTCAATGGGATTGCGAGTGACAGGCACCAGGTTTTGATTTACTCCAGCCATTTCTTCTTGAGGTAATTGCGGAGGAATTGTAGTCTCTGCAATGATTGGAGGTAAAAGGGTTTGTTTAAAGAGACGTTTCTTGGCTCTATTCCTAGCTCTAAGTAATCTCTCGGGCTCAGGGTTGAACTCTAGATCACTAGATGGAGTCTCATTCATAAACTACCCTAAATGGTACCTGAAAAAGAAATGAAGATGGATCAAATTCAATGGAAAATACTTTGATGTTTCAGACTTAACAAACTTCGTTTTCACTTAAAATAAGTCCCCGGCAGCGGCGCCAAAAACTTGTTGCGTGCTCAATGTGTAAAGATAAATAAGCAATAAGGTAGAGAGAGCACTTAGAACATGCAAGCATACATGGTCTCACAGCAAGTAGTAAGTATATTTCATTCGTTTTTTCCACAGAGACTCATTTTTAGCTATTCGCGAAGTGTGATTGTTAAGAAAGATGGGATGAATTTGATGGGGTAAAATTGGTTTTTAATTATCTACTTTTTGCTGAATGTATAAAGGGATATAACATAAACCAATGCAAGTTGAAACTAGACTTAAAAGACAAGAGATGGAATTAACAAACGAGGAAGAAAACAGCTAAACAGAATGAAAATCTGGCAGAATTGCGAGGACCGCAATGTTACCGCAATTAAATAACAGCGAAACTGAGTAAATGGGTGAATTAAGGGCTACTAATGACTATCCTATAGGCATTTTATTACGATTCTCAAGCATTGGACCAACTCTCTATACATCAAACTGACTCTATCTCAAGTATCGTCCGATTCCATGCATTAGAGTCTTAAGTTTACTCGACTTCAAAGTAAGGTCTTAAGCATCTTGTTAAAACAGGAGTGTTTAGTTTGTACTAGGGAAACGCCTATTCCTAGGCCGTTTCCTGATTACCATGAAAGGCTAGCATGATTATATGACTCTGAACTCTTACTCCTTCCAGAGGTTAGGAGTTCTTTGGACAAAATGGATGGCCAATCGAAATTGCCCGCGGGATGAAGCTTACATACAATCAATGATTCGAGAGCTATCCTACATACTTGATGCACGTTTTTTAGCCTATAGTTCTGTCATTAGCATGCCCCTAAGTGGCTTAGCTACTCATGGATATATGGAGAACAGAAAGGGTAGATAAAACAGACATGCTTAGAAGAGAAATATGCTTAAAACAATAAGACAAAACGTAGCAGCAGAAGGTGGAAACTGTGAAATGCAGAATTTTACTTTGATTACTTTGAATGTTTGAACGACAAAGGAAAGCTTCAAAAGAAATGATTCAAAGACAGACAACAACGAAATGCAGTAATTAAAGCACTAGGCTAAGAACAACAATGATCAAACTGGAAATAAGAAGAAGAACGACAGAAAAGCAGTAAAGGTGCTTGAAAAGCTTCGTTGCAGTCGCCTCGAATGAAGGGGATGAAAGGTCAGCCTTGCTTGGATGAATCCAATCGAGAGAGAAGAAGAATCTTCTCTCCTTCCTATCAGATTATCGATTCCAACAGCTGAGACTCTCACTCCAACAGACGGCAAAGGAAAACAGAGAGAAATGATGGACTGCGAGAAGACTTCTGCGCTTCGGATGATCATCAAACCTCCGACTTTGGCCCCCTTTTATAGTAGTTTGCAGGTGCGTTTGGGCCAAGGAGAACCATCAATCTTCAACGTCATATATCAGAATGGATGGAGGAGAAAGAACGAATCCCTGAAAATACGGAAATTAACAGAAAAAGATCAGTCAACTTACGGTTTCCACTTGAATAATTGCGGTCACCGCAATGTTTTCGCAATTCATTCGCAATGCTTATTTTTTCATTCTTTTCCTTCGGTTTTCAACCCTTTTTCTACCTATTGTGCATAAGTCCTAAATTAGCTACCTTCTTCTAATTCTCATATTAAAGCATAGGTTTAGGCTAAATGCTATCACAAACACCTAAAAGTGTACATCTTCTTAAGCTAAATGGGTCCTAAATAAGTCACTTTCAGAGACTTAACACAAGCGTCGAGCGCAAGCGTCTCGACGCTCGCTCGACGCCGCGCGCAGCGTCTCGACGCTACCCCGCGCGCGCGCCTGCCAACTTAGGGCACAGCGTCGAGACGCTGGCCTAGCGTCTCGACGCTCCGAGCTTAAAAACCGTGAAAGTTGCAGATTTGCAGCCACTTTTCAATCCTCCTTCTTCTCCAAGCTTCTCCTCTCGGTTCCAAGGCGTTTTTCCACCATTTTTGTACTTCTTCTCCTTCTTTGTGCATGATTCCAAGCTCTTCCATGGGGGATTGGATTAATCCAACCTCCATGGAAGGCTAAACCAAGGTATGTGCTTAATTTTGGGTTTGGATTTGTAAATTTTGGATGTTTGGGGAGATTTTTCCCCTTTGTAAATGTTGAGACATTAGCTTGATTATGCAATCTCTTGCTTGTTCTTCATCAAAATCTAGCATGTGTAGCTAAATTAGATTGACGCTCTAATTCTTATGCATGATAGAGGGCTAAAGGTTGGGACGTATAATTGCCTATACCGCTAGGTAGCACGGGTCTAAGCATGGCTAATTAGTTCGGCCCAAGGTGACATTGGTAAACTGAATTAATTAACGTTTTCATGTTAGGCTTAAGGCAAGAGAGAAACCGGTTTAGTCTTAGGATTAGGCCGTCGCAATGTTCCCGTCACTAGCACGTAATCGATTTAGGGGTCGCTACCTTGGATAGATTATTGGCTAAGTTTAATTAGAATTGCACGCTTCTAATTAATTCCTTGGGTCATTTGAGTTAGGAATAACTAAATGAATTGTGTGCATGAATTAGCTAACGCGTAAACCGTATCAATGATCCGAACATCCATAACGAGCAAGTCCACTTCTCGAAGTTAAGCACAACCGTTTAATTTTTGCACGTTATCATTTAATTTTCCGTTAGCATAATTAGGAGCTCCCTTCCCCCAAAACCAAATTACCATTCTTTAATTTGTGCATTCTTTTACTTCTAGCAATTTAGACTTAGTTAGATTAAATTTCTTATTTCCCTGTGGATCGACCCCGTTGCCACTTAGCTACAAATAGCTCGGTGTATTCGGGTTTATAAATTGTATTTTGGCAAGCCTCGACAGCTTGAATTTGGAGTACCCCAAAAGTACCTCTACCAACGTGCCTAAAGCCCCCTTCCCGAGTAGATTGATGGATCCTCCAGCCCAGTTAGAGAGCGAAAAGAAGAAAAGTCCTCCAGTTGTCCCAAAGTATGTGCCCAAGCCTCCCAATCCAAGAAAACAGCTGAGTCCCAGAATTATGGAAGAAGAGGACGAAGATGAGGAATCTCCTGTGCCTAAGCAGAGTTGTGTTCCAGTTGCGCCATTTCCAAGTAGGTTGGCTAAGCCAAGGCCTAAGGTTGATAAGGAATATAAAGAAGTCTTGGAGACTTTTAAGAGGGTTGTGGTGAACATTCCCCTTTTGGAAGCCATCAAGCAAATCCCTAAGTACTCGAGGTTTCTTAAGAGTTGGTGCACCTCCAAAAGGAAGCAAAAGGCGGAAGAAGAAGTGAAAAGCTTGAATGACTCAAGAAGGTCCAACATTGTTCTACCAACGAAATGTAAGGATCCAGGTAAGTTTACTTTACCTTGCATATTAGGGGACAAAATGATTCATGATGCCATGTTAGATCTAGGATCATCAATTAATGTGATGTCTTATGATGTTTTTCAAGATCTTAAATTGAAATATATGCATAGATTTGATGTTATAGTACAACTGGCTGATAAATCATTTGTGCATCCTATGGGAAAAGTTGAGGATATTCTTGTTAAGGTCAACAATATGTACTTCCCCGCTGATTTCCATGTGCTTGAAATGAATGAAAACTCATCTCGTATGCCCACGTCAATTCTTTTAGGACGTCCTTTCATGAAAACTGCTAAGGTTAAAATTGATGTTGATAAAGGAGTCTTATCTGTTGAATTCGATGGGGATAAGTGTGAGTTTAAAATGGATGCATTAACTGATGAACCTGATGGGAATGTGAATGTGGAAACTGTGAATGCATTGTTTGGGAATGATGTTGTTAGTGTGCAGGAGAAGCCTAGGAAATACTTTTCTGTGGACTTTGGCAGGAAGGATGGATATAGGAAGATGGATGGTGTATCTTCCAAGATGTTGGACTATGGATGAGTAGAGTCCGAGAATACAGTCGAGCAATCGACTTTAAAAATTTGCGCTTCTCGGAGGCACCCGAGTTTGAACTGTTATTTCTGTTTGTTTGAGTTTATTACTTTAAGTAGCTTAGTTTTTAATACTTGCTTGTTTTGTTTCGTTTTTCTTAGGAGAATAAGGAGATTGTCGGCTTATGGACTTCAAATTGGAAAGAAAAGATAGTGCCCTCTCCCCGCCAACCTTGCAAAGATCAGGGAAGTCCTCGTGTTCCCTTATTTCGCTTGTTTATTGCTTTATCTGATGGTGAATGCATTGAGGACAATGCATTTCTCTAGGTTGGGGGTGGTTTGTCTGTGGACTTCTGTGTAGTTGTCGAGCATGGGTTTTCTCTGAATTTGAAGTGTCGTAGTCTGAATTTGCATGCTGTTCGATGAGGACAATCTTTGATATGCTTTTAAAATCTTCGTTGTGCATAAGAGGAAAAGCATGAGATTGTATGCGTTAATTGAGCATTTTTCGAAAATTTTTAAAATTTTTGTCGTTGCTTCCTTGCATCTATCGAGCACGTAGCATCTTATTCTGGACCCCGTAGGCTTAGAATTACTTTATTTAGCTCGAAATCATGTTGTCACCCCGAAATGCACCTTTAGGGAAGGCTTGATGCATGATAGGTTGTGATAGGTTAATCGAAGTGTAGCGAAGCTATAGCCTAGTAAAAAAAAAAGCATGAAAATAAAAGCTCTTGAGGTGCTCCTCCTTCTTAAAGTGCACGTTAAGAAGTGAGCATTAGTCCTTAAAAATGTGAAGCTTGCCCGTAGTCAGATACATTGTGCAATGAAATTGCAGGTAAGCTGAAACGAAGGCAAGTTTGACATGTTAGGCTCTCCTAGAGAAGCAAAAGAAAGAAAAAAGTAAAAATTTAGCAAGTTCAAAAGAAAAGAAAATTTAGGCCTTTTAATTTGTTGCTCTCTTGATTGTTGAAAAGCCGTAGACTGTTCTTCATTGCTAGAAGTAGGGGGAAAACGTGATGTAAGGTTGCATAAAGTTTTTCCAGGTCTATGTGAGCTAGAATATGTTTGCTAAACACACACACACGTAGGGGAGTAACGGTTAGATTTTCGAAATGTTCTCAATCAGTGCATGCGATTAATTGCTTTCTTGTTAAGTAAATGCCTTGATCTTTGAAGCATTGAGGTTTGAGTCGATAGCATGCAAAATTCTGTTCTGTGGTAATAATTTAAGAATAGCCTTGCTCGAGGACTAGCAAGAATTAGGTTGGGGGTATTTTGATAGCTCCAAAATAGAGCTATTATTTGCTCCCTAATTATAGCTAAAACCATGCTCAAATATTGATTAAAATGCCTTCTTGTAGGTGATTTCATGGTAGAGAGCTCGAGGAGTCCGAGGACGTGTTTCGAGGCTAAAAACGACGTTTTAGAGCTTAATGGATGCATCGGGATTGAAAGAGCTTGAAGAATTGAAGAAATGGCAAGATTTGCCATTGAAAGGCAAAAGTTGGCCACCAAACCCGAGAGCTAGCGTTGAGCGGCAGCGTCGAGACGCTGGCTCAACGCTGCTCGGCGTCGAGACGCTGGCCTAGCCTTTCGACGCTGCCCCGACGATTCTCGAAGATGGACGAGCGCCAGCGTCGAGCGCGCGCGTCTCAACGCTCACTCAACGCCGACAGCGTCGCGACGCTGGCCTAGCGTCTCGACGCTCCGAAGTCTGAGGCGCACATTTGAAATTCCACCCGAGAGCAAGCGTCGAGCGCAAGTGTCTCGACGCTCGCTCGACGCCGCGCAAGCGTCTCGACGCTACCCCGTGCGCGCGCGCTGATAATTTAGGGCACAGCGTCGAGACGCTGCCCTAGCGTCTCGACGCTCCGACGGGTATAAAATCACATTTTCTGATTTTTTAACGGATCTTCTTCTCTTTTCCCCTCGGGATTGCCGTTTTCTCCCCTCAATTTCTGGTTTTTGCCCATTTTTGGGTTGTATGTTGAAGACAAACTCCATGGATGCTTGGGAAACCTTCATCTACATGGAAAGCTAAAGAGGTTAGTGGTTGATTAGTTAAGTTTAGGGATTGAATACTTTTGTATTAGGTGAGGTTTAAGCTTAATTGAATATGTTTAGCATGAATGAATGAATTTCTTGCATCTCTTGGTCTGTATTAAGAACGACTAACTTGCCTTTCCGATTAGGAGTGACGTCCATAATTAGTTACGCATGCTTAGTGGGCTAATATTGATTTTTGACAAACCTCAATACTTAGTAGCGAAAGTCTAGCTCATGGCTAATCAATTCGAACCCAAGTGACGTTGGAGATAGGAATTGATTAACGTTCTCATGGCGGGCTTAAGACTAAGAGATAAATCGAATTAGTTCTAAGATTAATTTGTCTCAATGGTACCCGTTACTGTTTGTTAATTAATTTAAGAGTCATGAACTTAGATAAATTAATGGGCATGTTTAATTAGGATTGCACTTACCTAATTAATTCATTGGGATGTTTTGGACCCGTTTGGGACATAACATTTTGTGTGCATGAAACGTCTCGGCTAATTCCCATGTCAATCAATGAACCAAAAATACATTAGTTCAATCCCGACACTTGCTAATCAATCGAATTCGTCAATTTCATACTTCCCGTTCTAATTTTCCGTTAGCGTAAGTTTAGTTTTAGTTACTGTTTTCCCAAGCAAATCCCCCTATTTTAGCATTGCAAATTTAGTTCAATTAATTTAGGATTATTGATCACTCCCTGTGGATCGACCCCGTTACCACTTAGCTGCAAATTGCTCGGTGCGTTCGGGCTTATAAATTTCATTTTGGCGGGACTCGACATCCCGAAATTTGTGAACGTACAAAAGTTCACTACCAGGTATATAGACGTAATTGGGGTATATAGACGTAATTAAACCTATAATTACATGGTTCGAGATTTAAAAATGATATATTGAAAATGATACACTGTCATGTTGATTCAAAAATGAAAAATCAAACTTACTAATTTAAAATGGACAACCTAAAATGATTTAGAAATATTTTACATCCAAACAACAATGTCTAATTTTGAGATCCCAACAACATCAAATAGTCTAAATTAAAAAATAATCCACAATTGCCTTCACCAAATGAAAATATATTTACCTATAGCTCTGTTTGGATTTAGCTCTGTTTGGATTTCCTCTGACCTTCATTCTCAGTGTTTCCATCATGTTCTTCTTTCTTCTATATCCCTTTGAATTTTGCATTCTGAAATTTTGCATTGTGGAAATTCGAGTTTAGAGATAGATATGTGTTATTCGCTTAACTGATTTTTTTAAAAATGTTTTGTATTTAAATCTTGAACTCTATCCCGATATTTTAGAGATTTTGTTGCATAACGAACCTATGAAAAAAGGATAGGACTTATAAGTCTCACGTTTCACAATTTTAAATATAAATTTTGGATTCTAAAACTTGATTCCATTGGTTTTTCTTGCAACGTATTTGATTTATAAAATAATGAGACTAATTTGATTCCACATTTTTAGGGAGTTTTGTAATATCATTGATTTAAATCACATTTTTTCTACAATTTTAATACAAATTTTGGATTCTAAGCTTGATTCTACTTTTCAAGGATTTTTGCAAAAAAAAATTTTATTTATGAAAGGACTTACTAATTTGATTTTCCTGAGATTTTTTTGTAATGTCTTTGATTTAAATCACAATAATTATATATATATAGCTTTGTGATTAATTGCATGTATATACTCTTACGCACATATAGAAATGCATATGCATATGATTGTAAATATAAGTTTGCTATATATTTAGTGGGTGTATCATATGTATGTAAGACACATATGTTACTAGTATGTAGTACTATTGACTATTATAGATTGGTGTTGTAGTTTTTCACACGTATGTATCGTTATATACATATAAGTATTGACTGATTTGATATGTTTAATTACATGCAAATGAGACACATTGTTGTTTCTCTTGATAGTTGTTAGTAATTTACATGTATATAATATTATATACTCTACTAATAATCTCATATCATATTTTTGGTATTAAGAATCTTAAGACACGCGTCGTCTTTGTATGTGTTTACAACTTCATCATCCACGACCAAACAATAGTCGTGGTACATCCGATTTGAGTAACCTGCTAGCATCCACACAAGATTCATGTCTTTTAGATAGCCTTGTGATCAATGATTTCTCTTCCTCGTTCTTAAAGAGATTAAAAATGGACAATTGTGAAATTATTTTTGGGCATCTAGTGCGAGAAGTTTGACGATAAAATTACATATTTTATGAGAGAGAAATTAGTTTGGAGAAAAAATCGTAACATTAGTAAATCGTTGAAAATTTTGAATGAAACAAAAATCGGACCTTCCACTCCTTGTATTTCTTAGTATACACTGACTCGACAAACAAAAAACAGATATTCCAGTCCTTATATTTCTCAGTATACACTCACTCGACGAACAAAATCAGACCTTACTGTCCTTGTATTTCCTAGTATACACTGACTCAACGAATCAAATTAAAAAGTAAATTAATGGTCCCCGTGTATACCTGCATGTATAACGCTGAATCCACACCATGTTGTAATGTGTGTTATATAAATCTAAGTATGTATGTTGATACCATACTTTGTCTTTTATTGGTAATTTGTTGGTAGCATACTTAAGGAACACCCATGGGGCAATGCTACCATGACTGGTCAATCTAGTTTCAAGGTACATACTCCTAATTACACCTTATTTCTCAACACAAAAATATTGTGGTGTGGTCTATACGAATAGGACTGTCAATCTACCCTAAATTGTAAGTATGTAGTTGTTTACACCTCCTTTGATACATTGTCTCAGGATGAAGCCACCGTAAATGCGTGGTTACTGCGATTTGAGTAACTTTTTGGAAATGTATTAAATTAAGAGTGTTAGATATATAACAATCTCAAATCAGTTTTGTTGAAGCCATAAATTTAGGATGGAAGTTCGAAATAATAGGAGAAATATCTTGATGCTTGGGGGTTGAATGTGAGTTGTGACGTTTTTTCCATTCCTAAAATAAATAAATTTGGTTAGTTGAAATAACAAATCGGTTGGATGGCAGTCTTGTAAAAAGGGTGATCTACAAAGGGCATATTAAGTATATTACGTCTTCTCTTTCCTTCCCTATAATCTAGTTAGCTATTGGATACAAATAATAAAATAAGTTAGTTATATTTCATTACAGTTATTTTAAGTTAGCTATCTATAATAATTACCCTTCTAATTTAGTTTATATATATATATATATATATATATATATATATATATATCTTTATTTTTATTTTATTTTTTTGTCTCCACAAATCCTAACAGACACTTGCGCCTAATTTAAATGGACTTGTGCATGTGTTTGTAGGTGTAACATTTCATTCAAAAACCAAACTAGATATAGAAGATTTCTAGAAAAAATATAAAGTTTTGGATCCTCACCCCAACGTATTGTGTGCTTAAATATGTTAATAATAATCAACATGGTCATACCTCAATTGGTTAAGACATTATATTCTCGATCACAAAAGGATAAAGATTCGAATCCCCATCCCAACGTGTCGTCAAAATAATAATAATAATAATAATAATAATAATAATAATAATAATAATAATGCATTAAGTTTTAAAAAGATTAAGAATGAAATTGAGAGTCACTAGATTAATACCCCTTTCTTATATTTAATTAAGATTTTTTTTATGTAATTATAAACATTTCTAAAAAAAATCTCATTTTGAAAAAGAATAAACAAGTCAAAAATATTATTTGGTACGAAAAAAATTGAAAAACAAAGCCACCAGATCAATTTTTTTTTTTTTATGGTAAGTCTATTTGTATGACCCATGAATTGCCACTCTCCAAAATATAAAGTCTCGTCCGAACTTGCAGAACAATAATTAGGCAACCTAATTAGCAATTCTTCCAAAGGTGTTGATAAAAGATGATCTTATTGAAAAAAACTTTTTGTTTTTTTCTAAAGGCATCCCACTTAATCACCGTAGAGCCGTTAGAAAATATTCTAACTAACTAATTTGATTGTTTTCTGGCTTGTCCACACGCATCCAAAAATTTCATTCTCACACAAACAACTTCGAAGAGTTGAAATTGAAGTTTTTCATTCCACAAGAGGTTAGACTTCATATGTCAATTAGCATTTGAATGACATAATTTTCCTGCCTAAGTATGTTAATAAACAATTTAGTACTACATCTACTTTTTGTTACAATGACTTAATTGAAAATTTTAATAGATTTTTAGAATGAAATTGAGAATTAGTTGGAAGATTAAGGATGAGTTCTGTTGCGTGCTCAGTGCGTAAGTAAAATTAAATGCGAAGAGCACTCAGATCATGCAAGTATTACATGGTCTGCAGCAAGTGATAAGTATAATTTAATTCGTTTTCCCACAGAGATTAAGTTTAGTGACTAGCGATTTAGTGTGTTAGATTAGATAAGATAACTTAAATTGGATAGATTTTGGGTTGCGGTACGGGAATTTAGAAGATGCACGAAGAATGTAAGCATAAATGCAAAACTAGCAAAGAGGTAGAGTTATAATGTGGAAAAGTAGAATTGCGGTTCTCGCAATTTTCTCGCAATAAATTCGCAAAGGATAAAGACCTACGGAAAAGACTAAGGCAAAAGGCAGAAATGGTTATTGCAGTTCTCGCAATAATCTCGCAATAAAATAACAATGATTTAAAATCTAAAGTAAGACAGCAAGGTCGGCTTAAGAGTTCTCTATAGGCATTTGACTATGATCATTCAACAGAAATTTAACATTTCATGCACCGTTTTAGCTAGGCCTCATGCATCTTTCGATTACATGCATTAGATCTTTAAGTGACTCATATCCAAGTAAGGCTTAAGCACCTATTTATACACTTATGCTAACGAACGTGCTAGGAGAATGCCTATTCCTAGGCCATTCTCTGGGTACCATAAAAGGCTAACATGAATGAATGACTCTGAATTCTTACTCCTTCCGGAGGTTAGAAATTCTTTAGACAAATTGGATGGCCAGTCGAAATTGCCCATGGGATGAAGATCACATACATTCAATGCATTCATGCTACTTTACATGTTGAATTCACATACTTCTAGCCTATAGATTCATCTCTAGCAGACGCCTATTAGATTAGTTCCTCATGGTTTTCAAAGAATTAAAAGAGATGAATTGATAAAACATGAATTGAAGAACTCAGTAAAATTGATTGATGAAGAAATGATAAGATGAAGAATTCAACAAAACTAATTGATTACTCTTCTTTAAAAAGCAAAGTACAAAACTCTTCGTAAGACAAACGTGCAATGGTTCGAAAGCGATACAGAACGAGTGCAGTAGATAATTCAGAACAACATCTCAAATAGACAGCAAGTAGTTAGAAAGCAGTAAAGAAAGCTGTAAAGGCGTGAGGATCTTCCAAGTCGTGAATCGCCTCGGATGAAGGGGAAGATTAGCTGATCTTGGGGACAATTTCAATCAGAAGAGAAGAAGGATCTTCTCTTCTTCCTCTCGAATTATCAACGCCAAGGGCTTGTTTCTTCGATCCAACAAACGGGGGAAAGGTTTTGTCTGCAGGTTTCTTCACAATCGGAATCTCCTCGCACTCCGATTGATTGTGTTTTCCATCGCCATTCAACTCCTTTTATAGCTTCTACAGGTACCTTTAGCCGCGGATCTCCATCCATTCTGGAGTAACAGCCTCCCACGTGGCAGCAGTAGAGAGGTTAGGCGGCTGGACAATCGCAACAACGACGACTGACGGCAGGAAAAATGCAGCAAAAGAAGACTGGCGTTGCGGTTTCCTTCCGAGGGCCGCAATGCTCTGTTTTGGCTGATTCCATTGCGAGTCCGCAATTTTTCCGCAATGCACCTGTAATGCACAATTTAGCTCTATTTTCACCATTTTGCATCCTTTTTCGTTCCTTTTTCCAAATAAGCCTTGATTTAGCATCATTTCTCAAATTCTCACTTTTAAGCACACATTAAGCTAACTTCTAACAAAAAATACTCAAGAACTTCCATGATTTTTATGTAATTAAAGCCCTAAATAATGCACTTTTGGAGAGGTAACACACCCCCAAACTTGAGTTATTGCTAGTCCTCGAGCAATATAAAGGCTTACTTTATCTCTAATTAGATGTTAACTCCTGTCTTTTAACCTCCACCTAACTGTTTTGCTGACTTCCCTAGGTTTACTGTCAAAGGCATTGCTGCGTCCTGTGACACTCTCCTAGGCTAAAACTAACTTCATATTTTTGTCTATTATGATTTCTCTTGCCTTTAAAACCTTCTGTTTTTACTAACTTCCTGTCTTTTGGTTTATCTTCCTATATCATTGAGCACATTGTGCAAACATCCCTAAGCCTTCAAACTCTCCCTAGCTTTAACTCAGACTCAGTACATGCTTCTAAGTTTTTATTCTTTTGTTACCTAGGAATCCTTTAGAGTCATGCCATGCTTAAAACAACATAAGTATCAGAGTACAGAATCCATAGAACAGACTAAGCCCTGGCATCACTTCTATTTTAGGACAGACACTCATCTCCCTCAACAAGCCTTCCAGTTACAGCCCTGTGCTTAGCTAACTTAGGATCAGAGTTCATTACATAGGACATCTAAGCACCCAAGGCTGTACCCTCTTGGCATACATCATCCTTCTTTGTTTTCCATATTTTTTCTTCTTTGCACCTCTTTCTTTCCCTTAAGTATGCCTTTTGATGTAGTGCCCCTTGTGGGTTACACAAGTGGCCCTGATTACTCAGCAATTTTAAAGAAAAGAAAATGCTTCTTTTTCATTTTTTTTTTCAAAGAAGGATGATGCATATCTTACTAAGGGAGAGAGGAGTGTTCCTAGGACTAGAGGCTGCCTCCCCCAAACTTTAACTTCTCATTGTCCCCAATGAGAGTCTGAGGTGGCACACCCCCAAACTTATCTTAGAAGCATCTAGTCTAAATAAAAACCAGACAAATTTTAAAACTCCTAGGGATAGAAGGCCCTCACAGTTCAGATAACTCATCAGCAGAAATTTACAAAAATCAAAATGGTAAGGTCTAATAGATGCACATGCTCAGCATTTTATGAAGCTAATTAAACCTAACAAGAGTGTACTCGACACTCATCCAGCATGCTCAATAGACAGACTACCTATGGACATCAGTAATGCAGTCAAATAGTGAGAATTAAAGACAAACAGACCAGCAGAAAGTCATATAACAACATGCTTAAATGAACAAAACATTGCGGTGTCCGCAAAGAAATCGCAATGATACTAACAGAGCAGATTTAACCGTGATCAAAGCTCCTAACATGCAATATTCCATTTGTGCACAACTATAGGCAACGGAGAAAACTATCTAAGCTAACTAATCATACGAAGTTAAACTAAACTAAGCTACTCTAACTCAAGCTAATTAAGGAAATCAAAACATAACAACAATTGATATTGGGGGGGGGGGGGGGTAACTAGTTACATAAAAGCAGGTTTTTGAGAGGGATAAGAAATACTCCCTCGAATGTCGTCAGTCTGTGGCATTCCTTCATTCGTCCTTGTCCTCTTCACCACTCCTCTCGCTCAGAGGCATCCGGGGGCTCAATAATCCAGCTGGAAAAGTAGGGAACTTGCACCGTAGGTGTTCAGCTAGCTCCTGGTCTCTTGCTTGGGAGTACTCAGCCATTGGGCTAATTTCCTTTGTAAGTCCATCAAGTAGGCCATGGACATTGATTGTGCAGCTGCAAGTCTATCCAGCTCGAACTCCATATTGCCTCTCCTTCTCATCCTCAGGTTGCTGGGCAGCTCAAGGTGGCCAGCATAGGCCAATTGCTTCTCCTCTATCGTCACAGGCACCCCTGCGCGCAAGCATAACTTAGTAATAGTGTTAGGGAAAAAGAGTCGGCCTTTACCTTTCTTGGAGCATTCGACGATCGAGGCTGCTATGATCTTACCCACGTCAATAGTGAGTCCCTTCATGATCGCATAAACCAGCAGCGATCTCCCTTGGTTGATGGTCGTCTCGTGCGTGACAGGGGATATTCTTCTCCGAATTAGGGAGAACCAAATGGTCGCCTTGTCTTTGAAGGGTACACTCATCTGTGTGTGCTTCCCATGCTTTGAGACTGCCCAAGCTGCCTCTGGTTTGCCTATCATATTCAGCGGCTCCTCCAAGATTGCTTCTGAGGGTGAAGCCACGATCTTTGAATATTCAGAGCTCTTATGCTCTTTGAGAGCATATACCTTGTTGATCGCTTCAGCAGAGAAGTCCACATCCACGCCCCTCACCGCCGATTGACAGCCTTCGGGGTGAGTGAGGTTGGCATAGAAGTCATAAACCATGTCCGAGTAGGCCTGAATTGGAGGCCTACACAACTCTTCCCAGCCGTGGTTTGTGATTCCTACGCGCAAAAATTGCGGCAGGTCCGCAGGGGAGTCTAGAAATCCTCTCTCGTGGAGGAGTTCCCTTTTCATCAGTTCCACGCCCCTGGCCTCAGCATCCTTGGATACATACCTCTCAGCTGGAGGCTCATCTTCTTGGAACATTTTCTTCTTCCCTTTAACCTTTGCCTTGGCTGCTTCAACAGCCTCAGTCTTCATCTTCTTAAGAGAGGTTTCGACTTCAGCCCTCTTCTATTTAGCTTTCTGGGAAGGCTTTGGCCGTTTTGCCTTCACAATGACAGGGGCCCTCTTCTTGAGCCTCGCTTCGGCAGCCAATTGCTGGATGCATTCATCCAGCGTGTCATCCATTGAATATATGCTCTCCTTCTCCACAAGACTGTCAAGATTGACATCCCTGAAGGGAGAGACTACCCCCTCGTCTTCATCCGCATCACCGATTGATGCAGAGTCTGGTTGTCCTACAAGGGGGACTTCAGGTTCCGATGGTTGTTGAGTGGGATCAGGGTTTTGCATGGCCGTCTCCATCGATGGTTCGCCACTGGTAAAGCTTTCCTCACCCATGGATTTCCGAATTCTGGTCTTTGGGACTTCCAGGGCAATCTTCCACTTCTTTCTAGGGGACTGCGTTGGATCAGAGCTGTTTGCAGCCTCAGTTGTTGCAACCTTCCACTTCCTCTTCACAGGGAGCTTCGGAGGTCTGGAAGGTTTTACAGCCTCAACATTTTCTAAAGACAGTAACGCATCTTGTACCAAGGCAGCATCCTCTGTGATTGGGGATGTCTTTTTTGGCGTGGATCTTTCAGCTCGCGTTGACACCATGGTTGTTTCTTGAAGGTGGAGCTTTGAGAAGAAGGAGAGATCTGGTTTGTAAATTCGAGGGTTTGAGAATCGTAAATGGGAAATGATCAACAACCTTTCCTATTTATAAAGGGTTGCGCACTAACGGCTATATTATTGCGGACTCCGCAGTATTTCCACAACGCTTCGAATCTCATCAAATCTTTTGGAAATGTAACCGTTAGGATTTTTATCCTTGATTGTTGTTTGTTTGCAAGATTCTAACAACTAATCTTTGATTTTCCAAGATTTCTCCCTTCATCTTCTCCTTGCCTCTTGATCGTTCACCCTTTATTGTCGTTAAGATCCAATTACCACGCTTCTAATCACATTAAAAACAAACTTAATCAATATTATGAAAAAAATACTCTAAACAAAATAAATAAACAGTAAATAAAGATATCTATTCCATAATCCTTTGATGGTTGAGCATGAAGATAATTCCATTAAGTGTCCTTGCTCATCGTCCTTTGCATGACTTTTAAGCTTCGGATAAGAGGAAAGCCGAGAGTGTTTGCACATCTCCTTCCTCATAATAGTGTTTTAATCTAGCACCATTCACCATGAACGGCTGACCTTGATTCAAATTTCGAATTTAAATTGCAGCATGAACAAACACATTAGTAATCAAAAAAGGACCTGACCAACGAGACTTAAGTTTGCCAGGAAACAATCTCAATCGTGAGTTAAACAATAGAACATGCTGGCCCTTTTCGAAGTCCTTAATCCTAAGTCTTCTATCATGCCATATTTTAGTCTTTTCCTTATACATTTTAGCATTTTCATATGACATGTGTCTTAGTTCATCCAACTCATGCAATTGCAGAGACCGCAATGTTCCCGCATCGGTTACGCAAAAATTCAACTCTTTTAAAGCCCAAAATGCCTTGTTTTCTAATTCAAGGGGCAAGTGGCATGTTTTTCCATAAACTAACCTATAAGGAGACATTCCTAATGGTGTTTTATATGCAGTCCTATACGCCCATAGTGCATCATCTAACTTAAAAGACCAATCATTTCTATTCGGTTTCACAACTTTTTCAAGTGTACTTTTGATCTCTCTATTAGAAATTTCAGCTTTGTCCATTTGAGTGGGGGTGATAGGGTGTTGCTACTCTATGCCTAACATTATACTTAGCTAACACTTTCTCCATAGCTTTGTTTATAAAATGTGTTCCTTCATCACTTATGATGGCACGTGGTGTCTCAAAGCGTGTAAAAATATGCCTATTTAGAAATTTAACAACCGTCTTAGCATCATTTAAAGGACATGCAATTGCCTCGACCCATTTTGAGACATAGTCTACAACTACTAAGATGTAAAGATTACCAGCAGATGGAGGGAATGGTCCCATGAAGTCAATGCCCCATACATCAAAGAGTTCCAACTCTAAGATATATGTGAGAGGCATCTCATCTTTTCTACTAAGGCTACCTGTACGTTGACACTCATTGCAGTTGTGCGC